>BSBM01001027.1:1749265-3043531 GCA_027924585.1 Larix kaempferi | reverse complement strand
GAGTTGCTTAGGGACTCCAAAACGAGTTATGACATGGTTAAAAAAGAAGCGGGGCTATAGTGTCGGCTTTGCAGTTGAAGGTAGGCATGGATTCGACCTATTTATTAAAGTAGTCAATGGCTACAATGATGTACTTATGGCCATTTGCGGAGGGAGGATTACATTCCATGAATTCAATGGCCCATTTGCAGAAAGGACCAACAGTGACGACTGGATGAAGGCGGGCAGGGGGTGTCCTTTCCTTGGGGGCAAAGAGCTAGCAATTGCGGCAATGTTTGACCGCTGTGATGCATTTAGTAAATAGCGTGGGCCAATAGTACCCTGGGAAGATAACCTTTTGGGTGGTGTCCATTCCAGATAAATGGCCACCACAGGCTCCGCTATGACGGTCGTTGAGAACTTGCTCTGCTTCGTCTCGTGTGAGGAAACGTCGTAAGATGGTGTCGACACCACGTCAATATAGGACATCGCCTAGGAGGAGATAATGGGATGCATGGTGACGGATGCGACGACATCCATCGCGATCAATATTGGGTCAAAAATTTTGCCTACGTAGTTATACCAAGATGTCACTGTACCATGGGTCGTCTGACAAGATGATAAACCAATGGTCGTCAGGTAAATCAGTAGTGATCGAGGTTGACGGTGAGAGGGATGGTGAATCCGTCATAAGTTGGGCAAGCGTGAGGGATTTGGTACTCTTGGGGTTTGTGAATGTCAGGTCATACTCTTGTAGGATAATGACCCATTTAGCGATGCGACCTTGAAGGAGGCGACGGTTCAAGAGATAGACCATGGGGTTGGAGTCTGCGACAACTGTAGTGTGACTCAGAAGGATGTAGTGTCGCACCTTTTGCACGGAAAAGACAATGGCGAGGGCTAGCTTCTCTCATCTGGGTATCATAGTGGTGGGCCTAATAAGGTCTGGCTGACATAATAAATGACATGCTCTTTACAAGCAGAATCTTCTTGAACATGAACCCCTGAAATGACATAATCGGATGCCGAAACGTAAAGGATGAAGTCCTTTGAGAAATCCGTAGAGGAGATCAATGGGGCATGTGTGAGAGATTTCTTAAGGTCCTCGGAAGCACCCTACGCTTGTTCGTCCCACACAAAACGGATGTGGGTACGAAGCAAATGAAGGAAACCATGAACTGTCGTGGCGGTAACGGGGATGAAACAACAGAGAAAATTGGCTTTCCCTTGAAGGCTCTGTAATTGTCGTAGTGTACGTGGTGATGGGAGGTCTAGGATGGCTTGGAATTTTAATGGATCTATAGGAATTCCTTTCTAGGAAACGATGAAACCTAACAACCGGCCTGTCGGAACGCGAAATATACACTTGAGTGGGTTCAAATGGATTTTGTACTTGCGACAACAAAGAAAGACTTGCCGGAGGTCATTCGGGTGGTTAGACCGTTTCTTGGATTGAGCCGTTGAGGTCGTCGAGGTATACCAAGATGAGATGAACCAAGTCATGAAAACAATAAGTCATGGCCCACTGGAAGGTGGCACCAGCATTTTTGAGACCGAAAGGCATAACACGATAGGCAAAGGTGCCCCATGGGGTGGTGAAGGAAGTTTTGTATTGATCTTCTTTACGAATTTGAATTTGATTGTACCCAGAGAAACCATCCATAAAAAGATAGTGTCTCGTGCCCCGCACATGCATTGATAAGTTGGTCGATACATGGCGTGGGGAAGTTCTCTTTGGGACAAGCGCGATTGAGGTCGCAAAAATTCAGTGCAAACGTGGATAGTGCCTTGTTTTTTATTAACGGGCATGGGATTGGATACCCAGGTGGTATAGGCGATGGGTTAAATGAACCCAGCTACCCGAAGCTTCTCAATTTTGGATTTGACTGCGAGAAGCTTATATAGGTGGATGGGGCATTGGTTTTGGTGAACAGGTGGCACGTCCGACCAAGTGTCAATGTGGTGTTCCACGATAGCAGGGTCAAGACGTGGCATCTCGGTGTAGGACTAGGAAAAGACATCGCGAAACTCTTGGAAGAGCTTCTTGTACTCCCCGATTTCATACTCTGTACAGGAAGCGCCTAAGGAAATAATCTCAGGTTGGCCTCTTGGGAGGGATATATCGACTTGTATGGTGGGTGAAATGTTGGCCATGTTGCCTTCCTCAAAGGCATCGGGAGCTGGATTGGATCTTTAAACCAGTCAACCTTGGAAGGGAGGAAATCTTTGGACTCGACAGAGAATTTGGTTGCCATGGATGGTGGTAGGCTCCTCAGGAATGAAATATGAGTGGTGGTGCATATCATCCTAGGGGTAGTCAGGTGCGGTAAGTGTTTCGAGGATTTCTTCATCACCACGGAAGCACTGTGTCGCCAAATCGGTTGACTGGGGTGCATTGGCGGTGGAAATCATGTAGATGGTATTAATTTCTTCTGGGGAGGAAGATGTTGGGGGATGAATTTCTTCAATGGTAGGAGGGGATGTCTCTAGGTCGGAATGAGTTAGTTCGTAGAGAGCCAATCTGTATTCCGGGAGATGGGGGGGTAGTGATGCGAGTAATGGCCGTAAATACCGCATATTGTACAAGGGTGATTGGTACGCAATGATTTATCATGGGGCTTAGGGGTAAGATCAATTTTGACAACTGGGATGTTGGGATTGTCATCTAACATTTGCATGTGTTCCTGAAGTGGTGGTAGTTGTGGACATTGATGGGTAGCATGGCCCAAATCGTCACACAAAGAGCATTTGAGGGGAGCACGTAATGGCGGAGGATTCTTGGTTGGATTTGGTGCAGGTGGGACATTGTAAGTTTGTGGGCCCTTGCACCCAGTGTGGCAAGGTGGAGGTTGTGCATTACCTAATGTGGATGCGGTTGCCACCCTTGGAGATGGGTGATTCATCACGGTAATAGGTTGAACTAGTTGTAAAATGATGTTTGGTGTTGGGGGGAGGGGTTGGGGTAGGTAGGTACCACACAGGTAGTCCTAATGTTAGCCCAGGAAGATTCAAAGTAGCCATTACTGTGGTGTTGACTGCTCCCAATGGAGGGAATAAGAACGAGATAGTGTGGATAGGTGTGGCTCCGACATGACTGGGAACTGACAGTGGTTGTGGTAGTAGAGGGGGGCTGCGGGTTGGGAGGCTATGTATTGTGTGAGAGGGTGCAAAAAATCAGATATCTCAGTGGACTGCAAAGGGGGTGGAATGGATTGGTAAGTGGAAGTCATGGGTGTATCGTAGTATATCTTTGGTCCGATTGCGGAGACCAACGATGTGGGTGCATTGGGGACAGGTTGTTCAACCATGGGGAGAACATTTTATGGTCCGGTGAGGGAATTGGGAATATAGTATGTAAGTTAGTCGATCTTGATCACACGTCCCTCATGGGGGAACATCATGATGTGGAAAACCGATGAAGCGACAACCTTCATGGCATACATGTAACTACGTCCAAGTATGAGGTTATAATCAAGCTGGGCATTGATGACCTCTATGTCGATTAGGATTATTTTTCCTGCTAACTGGACAGGAACATTGGACAAGAGGCCTTGTGGTTGGGATGAGCGACCATCGTAAGCTCATAATGCGGTGGTGGATGGCTATAGTGTAGGTGATCCGAGATTTTTCCAAACAAAAATTGACATAACGCATGTGGAGGCACCTTCATTGATGGATCACAAGATTCTGAATGGATACAGAGACTTGAAATTATAATGTGGAAGACATGTGTGGTTCGAATTGGTTCAAGTCGAATGACATCATTCGTGAGTTAGAAGGGTCATTGGCGCCAATGGAGGATAACAGAGTCTTGCGTTGGGCAAGATAGTTCTTTAGAACCTCTAAGGCTAACATAGCAGTAGGAGATTGGGCTAAGTCATCCACAATGTTGTAATTAGAAGCGGCATGAGCGTTAGGATTATTATGGATTCGACATAGTGGGACCGAGGGGTTTTGGGACCCCCATCTAATGGTGCAGTAGGTATGCGTAATGACTGATTAGTGGGAAGAGCATTGGTGGCTTTATCGGCTGGAATGGATTTAGAGGTGGAGCCATATTGGTTTCGGCGGGTTTGTAGGTTGATGTCTGCCGATGACATCTTTAATAGGTGGTGAGTACTTGAGTCCATGGGTTAATGAGCAGGTGTAGCATAAGTAACTTGCTATTGTGGTGTCATGGTTCCATGAGGGGGATCCAATGGTTGAGTGTTCACCACTCCTTGCGTGGGTAAAGGATTATGCAATACCAGGGGTTGTACTTGAGGTGGTGGGGGGTTGGGTGGCACCGACGGTGCTACGTGCCCTTGGCGTTGGGCAGCATCGGTCCAACGTTGGCGTGCTCGCTCCAAATGGGGGCAAGTGTGTGTGTAATGGTCATATACCCCACATATGGAACAAGGGTGGTTTGTTCGTAAATTGGGGTTCTTTCCTTGTTTCGGTTGTCGATCAGGGTTTTGGTTGGTGGGAGAAGCGTTGTTATTGTTTGGAGGATTAGGCGGCTGGCCCCCTTAATCCTGAGATTGGTTGTTTCCGCGGTTATGTCTTCTTCCGTGGTTTTGTTGGCCTTGTTGATTACATTGGGTATTCTGGTTTTGTTGCAGGTTTTGTTGTGCGTACACTTGCCCTTGGGTGGAAGGGGGATTTTGAGGTTGCGTGAGTGCTGGAGCAAGCTACGGTGGATAATAAGCGGGAGGGGCTTGAGGTGGTCCAGGTGTTGGTACCAATTGTGGTTGTTGATAAGTCTGGGCAACTGGAGGTTGGGTTGTTGCAGAAGCGTTGGCGGGAGAAGCGTTGTTATTGTTTGGAGGATTAGGTGGCTGGCCGCCTTAATCCTAAGGTTGGTTGTTTCCGCAGTTATGTCCTCTTCCGCGGTTTTGTTGGCCTTGTTGATTACGTTGGGGCTTGAGGTGGTCCATGTGTTGGTACCGATTGTGGTTGTTGATAAGTCTGGGCAACTAGAGGTTGGGTTGCTGCAGGCGTTGCCTATTGTGGGTAATAAGTCGGTGGGGCTTGAGAGTGGGTAGGGGTATGTGTGGGCTGCTACTGGTAGTATGTTGTAGGTGCAACTGGAGGGATGTAGGTTGTAGGTGCATGACCGTAACACTGTGGTGGACATGAGGATCCATGGGTGTGGTGGGCGTGTGCCGTGGGAGCATATGAATTTGTAGCTCTGGAGTGGGACATGGCTCGGGAAAGGTCGGGCCATTTGTATTGCGCGTAACGGTAAAAGGTTGGTTGTGCGACGTAATGTGTCCAATGATGCCATTGGTGGCGTGGGATGCCCCCGGCACGTCGTTCCGAGAGGAATCGCTGCGGGGAGCATCGGGTAAAATGGTATATAAGTAGCCAAAGTGGGCGTAGATGAGGTCAAACTGCTAGGATTTCAGAATAGCTTCTTCTTCAGAGTGGGGTTGTTCAGATTCCACATCCTTGGCAATAACGGGAAGGAGAAATTTCATAAACCAATCTAGGAAGATATGGTCATCTAACTTAATCTTGCACAAGCTTCGGCGTTTACGCCACTCATGAATGTGATCAATGATGTGGGTGGTTGTGTTCTGTTAGCAAGACAGTAGGATCTCTACTCCCGCGTTGTAACGGACGGGTAAATGAAAGAACTGCAGAAAGGTTGAGGCGAGGGATGTAAAAGTGGAGTGGGTCCCATGAGGTTGCTCGATGTACCACTTAGCTGCAGATCCAGTAAGGGTCCATTGTAATAGGCAGAGGCAAATGGAGTCATCCATTATGGAGTTGGAGGAACACCATAAATGGAAAGACATGATGTGATTCTCTGGATCCTCACCTGCCTTGCCCTCAAACTTGGGGATGTCTGATGGGAGTTTGGTAGGCATATGAGGCCACGTGGGGTCATGTCAGATGGGTTTGTTGGTCAATCTAGCCAGGTCAGGAAGGGTGAGGCTATCCATGAATGGAAAACTGGCAGAAGGATGTGACATGATCGCTGGGGTGTACACGCTAGCAGTGGCGCCTATGGTGGGGCCAGTGACCCCAATGGAAGGAGCAGAGGTATAGGTCATGATGGGGGTTGTGGGGTCTTCATCCATGAGTGGGGGTATTGTGTAAGAAGGACTTGTGCCCCAATGTGTGCAGCGGGACTATGATTCATAACAGGAATTTTGGGACCCCCAAACAAAGTTGCGGGGATCATGTGGGAAGGACCTGCGCTTCCAAGTGTACCATGAGTCACTAACAGGGTGGTAGTGGGTCCAGTAGTCGTTGGGATTTGAGTGGTGATAGGGATGGTAGGTGTGGGTCCTACCATGGGCATACCCATGGTAGGTTCTGTCGTGGTGGCCGCGGGGCGGTGGTGGTTGGAGCGGTGGTGTTACCTCCACCGACAGTCCCTACAAGGAACGAATTAGGGTTCATGCCAGCCATGGGGCTATACTGAGCTGTGTATGTGGGGTTTTTTTTATTCAGAATCAGAGGTGAAGTACGGGGCATCGGGATCTGGTGACGGGGATCGACGCTAGTGACAAGTGGTGTCAAGTGAACCGTGCTGCGGGGGTTCTCCCTAGAGGCGCCGAGAACATCTCAAAGACTCAATGGTGACAGATGGATAGTAAAACTAGTGGGTTGTGGCAAGTGGAAAGCTTATAAAACCCTAACGCAACCGAGTGTGTAGAAGGGGAGCACAAGAAAAAATGGCACTCATGCCAACAACAAGCTCAAAACACTCACTGTAACAGCTGTGCTACGGTAAGCGGAGCAACGAGAAAAAGTGGTCAGAATACCAACAAGTAAGCGACTCCTAAAAAATAAAAGATGGTGTACTCACTAGACCAGGGGGAGGTAAGGGAGCATGCAAACACCTAACTAAAAGGTATGCCGGCTCAAACCAAACGTATCCTCTGCAAGGTGATGAAATCCAAGTCAAAAAATATGAAAAGCAGAACCAAATGGCTAAGGATATCCCCCTACCAAGAGGGACTCCGGGTAAAAGAGTCCTAGAGAATGGCAACTGGGCTACCCCGTTCATGGTACATCCAGAAAAAGCATTCGCTGTG
The DNA here is from genome assembly GCA_027924585.1 of Larix kaempferi. Lineage (NCBI taxonomy): Eukaryota > Viridiplantae > Streptophyta > Pinopsida > Pinales > Pinaceae > Larix > Larix kaempferi. Next base: position 3,036,524 of record BSBM01001027.1, on the reverse strand, counting down.
TCAATCCTTTGGTCGCTACACCCCAAATATGGGAATGCAACGAGGACCCTGAGTAGGTGTCCTTCGGAACTGGGTGGAGTGCAGTATTCCACGTAGTCCTCTGGAACCAGTCTCACGACTTGCCATCCTAAGGGAGAGGCCTTTTCCGACAAATTGGTGTATAACTGTACCAACAAGTAATAGGGTATTTTGGTAACCTAAAGGACAACTTCTATGTCTCAAGTGTAAATGACCGAGGGGTGTTATTTGGATGCGTATCCCCCATGTCCTACCTAACTACAATGTTCTTTCGTGTTTCCCAAGTGGGGTTAAAAGTTGGTTGAGTTAAGTAATTTTTATGGCTCACTTGAATTAAGGTGACAGAGTGTGTGTAAGTGAGATGATGTACCCAACAAAATGCCACGCTTGGGAAACTATCTAAAACATGTAAAAACTAAAATTTAACTGCAAATGCTAGAATTTAACTGCTAATGCTAAAACTTTCTTTTCAATGTAAATGCTAGAATTTAACTGCTAATGCTAAAACTTTCTTTTCAATGTAAATGCTAGAATTTAACTGCTAATGCTAAAACTTTCTTTTCAATGTAAATGCTGAAAATCTGTAAAGTGGTGTAGTGAAGCAAATAACAGAAAAAATCATTGAGTAACTTGGGTTGCAGGTAAAACAGTGGGCTGTTAAGGTGCAGAAAAAAAGCAGGAAAAATCTGGGCAGAAAAAGGGTAAAAATACAGAAAGCCAATCGCGGGTTTCGGGACGAAACTGGCGGTCTGGGTCTCAGCTGTTTGGTCAAAACTTGCAGCCCGGGTTGTGACTGTGAGGCTGGAGGATGCGAACTGAATCATGGGTTGAGCTCTGCGATCCGCAGTCCGAACCGCGGCTTCGGCTCTGGGGTCTGCGGCCAGGAACGCAGCTTCACTACAGGGAGATGCGGTTAGAGCCACTATAACTGGGACAAGGAATGTGGCTAGGGCCGTAGGTAGGGGGGTTGGGTTTTGCGGACGGGGCCACAGGAAGGGAAAAGGGGGATGCGAGCAGTGCCACGAGAAGCCGGATGATGGGTGCGGCCGGAGGGACTGGTTTGGAATGCAGGGGCCGTGTGAAGCTGCTGATTTTCTGTGACGTGGGTCGTGGGATAGGGGACGAACAACGTGATCTGGGTCGTAGTAATGAGGTAGGGTTTAGCGACCATGGCCGCAACAGGGAGATAAAATGACGCGGTCGGGGCCATGGGAAGAGGTCGGGAACCTGAAATCTAGCTCGCGGGTTGGTGTCATACAGCCGCGATTAGAATGTGACTGTGGGGTGAAAAATAGGGTTTTACGGCACGAAAAATGGCTGCTGAAAACAGTGGCCAAACAGAAAAAAATGGGGACTGCAGGTTTTGCAGGAACAACAAAGGGCTTGGGCTGCAAGTGACAAGCTTAAGGGTAAGCCAGATCTACAATATTAAACCAAAATAATAACTAAAAACAAAAACTTCAATAAATTTAACCAAAGATTCAAGCTAGTGGAGTTGCCAAAACTGTAGCTAGGGTTTTCAACCTAGCTTGTGCTAATGAGCACCTACTAAGGAAAATGGACTCCTTAGTAGCAGTTCAAGAAAACAGTAAAAACCTAGTGTAAATAGTAAAAACTAATCTAACATGTGCATGGGTTCTTAACAAATAAATTTGCAGTAAAAAATGATAAATAACAAACATTCATTGATTTCTTATGCAAAACAAATATAGACGAGAACCATATCTTTTCATTAATCTTGAAAATGGAGTATTACATAAGATTTTACCTCAATGGTGAGGTTGGTGGAGCTTGTGCAGCTGTAGGGACGAGTTGATACAAAGCTCCAATGTCTCCTTTTCTTCTCCAAATGCAATGGGGATTGGCCAAATGGCTCACTCAAATGGTGAATTTAAGCACAAATGGTGGGCTTAGGGTTTCAGGAGTGATTTGGGCAGCATGAGGGTAAGATGGATCGTGGATGAAAAATAGGGAGCCTCCATCACCTATTTATAGGTTTTTTAGTGGTGGAGTATTGACCCATGGTATTTGGTTACACATGGTTTAGGTTATAGGTTTAGGGTTTTTTCCTTTTTTTTTCCCTCTTTTTCCTTTTTTGAATTAATATTTTAATTTTATTCCCTTTTTATTTGATTTTTTTGAATTTTGAGCCCTTTTGGAGGGTTTTTGGCCTTTTTTGAGGAAATTTAATTATTTTGAGGGGAAAAAGATTAATTTTGGCCCTTTTGGTGACCATATAAAGGTTTTTTGAGGTTTTGGAGGCTAAATGGTGGGGAAAATGGACAAATGGGTCATGTAGCTAGGGAGATGAGCTAGTGAGCATTTTTTGGGTGTTAATAGTTTTCAGACCATGGACTACTTTTATCTGGAGGGCTACGCGATATGGTAACTAGGGTTTAATATTGGACATATTAAACCGAGCAAGCATATTAGATGAGTCAACGCTCCCGATCACTACTAGAAGTGCATTATGTTGTAAAGGACAACCTTGAAAACCTTCCAGTGTGTTCATTGCACAAGGTTCTTGGGCCATATCATCAACCACACAATAGTTGGGAGCAGCTCGTGTATTAGGGTTGTGCATAGCCCTTTTTAAGACACCCTTAGGGATATTCGGCAACGAATCTACTGGTATGTCAATATGGAGAGGAGTAGATGATTCAGGAACTTCCTTATATTTCTGCTACGAGTCCGGGTTATAATTCCTGGCTCGGGTTTACAGAAGCATATATGAGTTAACCATGTTTATAAATGACTGATCAGGTGACGAGACACGAGAGGTGCCCCCAACACTAGAGTTGTGAAAAGATGAGCCTTGTCCATGAGGGAATGGGTCCTTCAGGGCAGCTAGTTTCTTCTCACGGAGGAGCTTCTGGGCTTCTTCCATAAGAGCGCACTGGTGGGTAAGGTGGTCATCCTTACATAACTTATAAGGAAACTTGAATTTCTTTTTATCCTTCTTTCCCTCCTCGACATTTTCAGTGTTCTTGGGATTTTGATGGTTCGCCTACCTTTTCTTGCCCTTCTTTTTATTGTTGGGTTTCCGGGGACCCTTTTGATTAGTTTACACTTTTTGTACAGATTCAGTTGTAGAAGGGGAGTTCACAACCGTAGTTGCTTCTACAGCATACTTATTTACAAATAAAGCATGAGCTTGCTTGGTCAAAGCTTCGAGTGCTGCTGTGTTTACTGAACCAACGATGCCATCGACATGCGGTCCAGGCTTAGGTTTACCCATATCTATATTAGATCTCAGCGCGTCAGGGATAATCTCATACATAATCCCAGATTGAGCATATAATAAATCAAGTTGCTGGGTCCTAAGGATGGATTCCTCCTCAGAAGACACCCCATAAGTTGCTACATCCTTAGAGATATAAGGAAGGAGTTATTTCAAGTACCACTCGAATAGAAACTATGGGGGTATTTCAGCTTTAATAAGCCTCTTTTGCCTTCGCCACTCCCGAATGTGATCAGATAGATGAGTAGCTTTATTCTTCCTGAAAGTCGACAGAAGATCTGTACCGGCATCATACCAGACAGGAAGTTGAAAGTGGTTCAAAAAGACTATATCCAAATCCCAAAAGTTGTCATAAGCTATGGAAGGTAGTTCTGTATACCACTTAGCTGAGACCCTAGTTAAGGTCCTTTGAAAGATCCTCAATCTAATGGAATCGTCATTCAAGGAGTTGGAAGAACACCAGAGATGAAAGGTAGTGACATGGTCACCAAGGTCTTCTCTAGTCTTTCCTTCAAACTTTGGGATGTCTGAAGGAAACTTAGTTGGACCTGGTGGCCATGCGGGATGATGTCGCACTGGATCATTTGTCAGTTTTGAAAGGTCTAGAAAGTTTAGAGTTTCCATAAAGGGAAAACAGAGTTGTGCCGATGGAATTTGATAAACAGGAGTTCGATAGGGGGAACCACCCGAAACCTAGCTCCTATACTGTTGGTTGAGGTTTTCCCCAACCACCGGTTGTGAAGTGAAAGCATTATTGAAGTTGCTCCAACCGTAAGACAAAGGATTGATTCCTTGGGTGTTCGTCCATTGCGGTTGGGTGTTAGCCCCTCCGAAATGTGGGTTAAACAAGTTATTACTACCCCCCTCCACTGAACAGTGAAAATGGAGGACTCCCTATAGGTACATCAGATGTTTTTACATTCGATGGATGCACACTAAAACCTATGAAGGGGTTAAACCCATGTGTATATGTAACATATGGAACGAGCATCGAGCCCACAAAAGGTGTGGAAGGAGTTATGTGTCCTCCAAACCAAGGAAAACCATGACTGAAAGGAGAAGACTGCGGATTACCCTGAGACTATTGTATAAAAGGAGATGATGTAAATAGTACTGAAGGTATCCCTGAAAAAGGGATGTTGGACGATCCAATAGTGGAACCAAAAGGAATAGTTGATGTCGAAGCTGAAGAGCCTGACATACCCAAGGAACCAGTATTGCAACTGAACGAAGAGCTCGAAGCAGAAGCAACCTACAAAGATCTAGGTACCGATGTGTGTGTGAAATAAGGAGAGAAACCTATCGATATAAAGGCTGAAGCAGGAGTATGGGGAACTCCTGACTCATCCCCTATGTTAGTCATGAAGAAACCAGGTGTAAACCGATATGAACTAAACTCCGGTTGACCTAGAGAAACTACGACTAAAAATGTCCAATAGTAATCAAAACCAGGAAAAAAAATATAATACTCTCAAAAGTCATTCTGGGATGATGAGGGCCCATAACAAACTAGTAGAATATCGAAGGTCAATTACACGACAACTAATACAGGTCCTATGGGTACAAGCATTTGAATCACCAAACTGCCCCCCCTAGATTACTGTAGAGGGTTACCTTCCGTGTCTGTCCTAGGTGCAATGGAAATAGCCTTCCACTATACCTGTGTAGAGCCTTAAAGTCAAGATTCTAAGGATACCACAAATGCAGAAAATGCCCCAGCGGATAGTTGCAGGTCCATCCAAAGCGCATAGGAAGGGTAGTTAAGCCCGAAATCTAAGAATGCACAAGGCACTAATGGACCCCCGTACGTGAATCAACCCTGGTGCATGCTTGAAAGGAAAGTGGGGGGGTATCCCTAACAATTCTAGTCTCACACAACCTTGTGCTTAACTCCGGTTTAAGTGGAGCTTCCCGGAACACCACCAAAAGCCTATGGATTTACTAGAAGATAGTCTGCACTACAATTTGAGAATTTAAACGATTTCTAAAAGTTTAAGTGTGATCTATTCCAAAATCCTAGCCTAAGCTAGTTAATGTCATGCAACCCTAAAAAAGAAATGTTGCTAATAAATTTTAAATTAATTCTTTTTATGGGTTGTTACTTACTCAAGGTGCAATGTAGTGTGTGGCATGGTTACAACCGTAAGCAAAGTGCATATCAAAAATGTAACTTCACAATTTTTTATTTTTGTTTGTTCTTTCAAAACGAAAAATCTAAGCAAATCTAAGCATAAAACATTTCCCCCCCTTTTTTTGTTTTGTTCTCAAAGTTAATAACAATGCAACTACCCTACTTCGAAAAATAAAATGACAAATCTTGTAAAAGAAGTTACTTTTTTTTTCAAATTTGACCTTTTCTCTAGCTATGAAAGAAATGCAAATGAAAATAATGAACGAACAAGAGTTATCAATATGCGTGAGTAAAGAAAGATGGACCAAGACTTAAAACAAATAGACCTAAAGCAAGATCGACAAAAACTTAACCCAAAAAGTTGCTTCACAGAAGTAACTAAACTTTTGGAACAAGATGCCAAAAAGAAAACTGATGCGTAAGATGGAAAAACAGAAGTATCTTTGTGCAAAAACCAGACTGTTCCTGAACATCAAAAAACAAAAGAAAGAAGCATCTGCCAAACAAAAGATGGGATAACAAGCTAGGGAAACTTTACAAACACAAATACTTAAAGAAAAATTATCAAAGAGGTTCAAAAAAGATTCAGAGCATCCTGAACAATGTCTAATAGGTATCCAAACTGACAAGGACTTTCAAAAAACCAGAAAAACCCCAATAAAGTCAAACCCTAATGAAAAAAGGAAAAAATCAGGAAATACCCATGATAGTCATATGCAACAACTCACGGTGCACCCACAGGTATGTATAAGAGAAACTCGTGGCTAGGGAAAAATGTGCTCGACTGTATATACTAACAAGTCGTGGGCGGGCTTCAAAAAACCTTAAAAATAAAGAAAGGAATGTTCGGGTACACAGGGTACTACCAAAGGACCGAACACCAAGAGCAACCACTTCACACAAACATATCATAGATCAACACACTGATGTTTTGACGTGGTTTAAACCCTCTTGAGGGAAACACTCCACGGCCCCGGCCAAATAGCTTCTACGGGACAATTTATTATGCAAAGAAAGAAAGTTACAAATGAGTTTCTCATAATCGATCAACTAAACAATGACCCTCCATGCTCTTTAAATAGAGATCATGGACCAATCGGGTGTTAAGCCATGGATCAAGGTTAGGTTTGATCTAAGAGAAGTTGAGCCGTCGGATCACTCTATGTTGGGAACATATCGTGACCGTCGGATTAAGTATTTACAAATGCATACTAAAGAAACACACTATCCCTAACGGATATATTACACAAGTTGATCTTAACTAACTCCTAAGTGTCTAAATATCCTAACATCCCCCCTTAAGAACAACTTGGGATAGGATTGAAGGATTTACAAAAGTGACACTATTAGGAGAAGGAAGGAGGCATTAGAGCCTATCCCCCCTTAATGACAAGTTCCTGAACTCCTAACATAGATCGAAGTTTAGAAAACTTCGCTTCTGTAAGAGAATTGGTGAAGATGTCTACAACTTGATCATCTATAGGGAAAAAGAGCACTTCAAGAACACGATCATGAACAAGATTTCTGATGAAGTGCATATGTAGCTCAATGTGTTTGCTGCATTGATGTAGAACTAGATCTTTGGCAAGCTTGATGCACTTTGATTGTCGCACCAAAGTGGAGTAGGCTGTTGCTGCTCGAATCCAAACTCTGAAAGGATCTGTCGAAGCCATAAAGCTTCCTGACTGGCATTAACTATTGCTTGATATTCTGCCTCTGCTAAAGAAAGAGCAAGAGCTTGTTGTTTCTTACAAGCCCAAGTAATAGGTCCAGATCCCAGACTGAAAACATAACTTGCAGTAGACTTTCGATCATTAGGATCGCCGGCCCAATCTGAATCAGTGAAATCAACCAACAAAGGTTTCCCCCCTGTACTATAATGAATCCCAAACTGAACTGTACCTCGAATATATCGAAGTATTCTTTTAGCTGCTTTCCAGTGACTTTCATGAGGTGTCGGCATATAACGGGAAACACGACCAACGGAAAAGGAAAGGTCAGGACGGGAATGACTCAAGTATAAGAGACTACCAACAAGCTGACGATATAAGGTGGCATCGACTTAATGTGAAGTATAAGTGGCAGAAAGTTTGACTCCAGACTGGAAGGGAGAAGGGGATGGTGTACAATCTTCCATGTGAAAGCGATGAAGAAGGTCAAAAGCATACTTAAATTGAGAAAGAAAGATTCCTTCTTTGGTTTGCAGGACTTGGAGACCAAGAAAATAATGCAAATGTCCTAAGTCTAACATTTCAAAATGTTGTTTAAGACTGGATTTCACATGGGTTATAAGCTTATGGTCACTACTAGTAAGAATAAGGTCATCAACATATAGAACAAGTATGATGAGATGGTTTCCTACTTTCTTGGTATAGACATTGGGGTCAGAATGGCATCTAGAAAAACCAGTGTTAAGGAGAAAGTTATCCATTTTGGCATACCAAGCTCTAGGAGCTTGCTTAAGGCCATATAAGGATTTCTTAAGGCGACAGACAAGGCTAGAGTTATTTTGAACATAGCCAGGAGGTTGTTCCATGTAAATTTCCTCCTGTAAATCACCATGTAAGAAGGCAGACTTGACATCCATTTGATGGACTTCCCAGTTGTGTAAGGCTGCAAGGGAAAGAACAAGGAGGATGGAGTTCATTTTTGCGACGGGAGAAAAGGTTTCATTGTAGTCAATCCCTTCAACTTGGGAAAAAACTTTGGCAACTAACCTTTCCTTAAGTCTTTCAACACTTCCATCTCATGCATACTTAGTTCTGTAGACCCATTTACATCTGACAAGTTTTCTTCCTTTTGGAAGAGGTACAAGGTCCCAAGTATCGTTCGCCATTAAGGAACGATATTCTTCATCCATGGCTGCATCCCAATCTGGATTCCCTGAAGCTTCTGCAAAAGTTTCTGGATCATGATTCTTGGAAACTTGAGCCAAAAGAGAAGAGGCTCGCTGAAACTGATAACATGTTTGACGTTGATCTCTAGGATCACCGGCAAGATCACCAGCTGCTTCACATGTTGAACGGACCCATCGAGGAAGCACTTGTGCTGGTGCAACTGGAGGAACATGAGCAGGAGGAGGTGGATTTTCATCCTCACTATCATCATCAGAAACTGGAGTTGGAAACCTGTCAAGGAAGTTGGAATAAGAAGAAGAAGGCACAAACGCTGAATCAGGCTCGCAGGCCAAAGATGGCATAATCGTCGAGTTAGGCTCTCAGGCCAAGAGATTTTCATCAAATTTAACATCTCTTTTAATGATTATATCATGAGAATGTGGTCGAAGAAGTCTATAACCTTTTACATCTTCAGAATATCCAACAAATATGCACTTTTCACTTTTAGGGTGCAATGCTTTCCGTTTTTCATCCGGAATGTGAGCCCATGCTTCACTACCAAACACACGGAAGTGACTTACATCAGGTTTAGTTTTACTCCATGCTTCTCCCGGTGTTATACCTTGTAATGCTTTAGTGGTGGTGCAATTAACTATGTAATTTGCACAATTTATGGCTTCAGCCCAAAATTGAAGACTTAGTCCCTTAGACTGGATCATACAATTAGCCATTTCTTTTAAGGTGCGGTTCTTCCGCTCAGCTACACCATTTTGTTGTGGTGTATATGGAACAGTGTGCTGTTGTTGGATGCCTTGTTAAGTGCAGAAAGTAGTGAACTTGTTGAGGATCTTTAAAATCCTTGATTACAACTTGGTGAGGTGTAAAGGTCACAGTTTTACCTTCACCAGAATGAGTGATCTGATAGACTGATAACAAATTGCAGGAAATTCTTGGAACACATAGTACATCACTGAAATGACCATTATCTACTGGAACTGTTCTAGCTCCTACAACACTTAGAGATCTATCATCACCAACAAATATTTGTTTGGTGTTACATTCATGCATAGTAGAAAAGATGGCTTGATCCTTTGTCAATTTTTAAAGAAGGAGCTGACTGAGAGGGTTTTGGACCCTTGTTTGACTTATTATTGCGAAAATTTTGTTTCTTGCGAGGCTTGGACTTTTCTCTTTGTTGTTAGGGAACCTAACTCCTAAGTGTCTAAATATCCTAACAAGGAAACCCAAAGCAACTGAATCAAACTAGGAAAATCAAATGGCCTCTAAAAAGGCTGTGGATAGACCCAGAAGAGACACAAGAATGTCCAACAAATACTAGAAAGAAAAGCAAAAAACTAAAATCAGACCAAAACCCAACTCCAAACCCTAAATAGAAGTTCAGATCTCTTAATGCAAACTTGTGACTGTATCAACAGACAGCTCACGGGTGCAACTAAATGTGCACGGGTAGCAAAGTTTGCAACTCGCAGGTACAATAGAAAATGCCCGCCTGTATATACAGGAAACACACGGGTATGTACTGATAAAAGAAGAAAAAGAACTTTGCAAACCAGGCTGGGCCGAGCCAACACAAATGGATCTAAAAAGAAAACCCTAAAGAACTCAAAAGAAACTAAAAAAGGTTATGAAACTGAAGAAACCAAAGATCCCCAAAGAAGAAAAACAAGAAGGTGTCCCTAGTGGAGTCACCAGTTCTGTTGTTAGGGAATTTACCTTGTAGTAGGGGATAGAGACTACCAACATACAGGGGTGTAAGATGAAAATACAAAGTTCTGCATACACATATACTTAATCAAATGAGTTAGATATTAGAAAGACATGCACATTATTCTGAAGTTTGATGCTAGCTTTCTCCTCCTTGCTCCTCAATGTGCCAACCTAGAAAAAAACCCTAGACCTTGCTCAAACCAATTTGATCACATATAAACAAATTGACATTTACAATAGCATGAACAATCAATGAATAATCAAATTTACAACATATAATACAAATTATGTTGGGAAAGGAATAATATCCAATCTTATTAATGAATGAAGCAAATACATCAAATTATACCTAACTTTGCATCAAGCACCTTTGTAACCAGGCCTTAGGCTCCTGATCCTCTCACTTGAATTGGAATTTATTCAGCATAACAATAGCTCTTCAATTGGTTCGAAAGGTAGTTGAATTGGGAAGTTGGGAAAGTTGGAATACCTGACTCAAGTAATCCCAATTCGTATTCTTTAATATATTTTTTCAAGTTTCCTTAAGACACCCGCGACTATGAGACATAGCAACTTGTGAATGACTCGCATCATGTGATCTCCACAACTCGCGAGTGGAGCTTTTAATTGGCACCCACGGGTTGTCAGTATGAAGACTCGCGGGTGACTCACAATGTGTCAAGTATAGGAGTTGCGGCTTTATGTTGAAGGTGTCAGAAAAAATAAGTTTTTAAGATGAAGGAGTAAGGATTCATCTCCAAAATCATCCAAGGTTAAGTAATCTCTTCCATCCATAGTGTCCTTTTGTGTGATCGATAAGGTGATGTGATCATGGATGGAGAAGTGCTAATTTGATTGATAACAACACCTACTAAGGTTGATGGAAACCTTAGTAGCAGTTTAAAGAGGAAAACTTTAACAACTACGAAACATAATTTAAAAATGATTCTAAGGATGCAAATATATGAATTAAAAGAAATTAAGCAAATCTAAACTAACACTGAACACATTCTCTGACACATGTATTAGACGAATCAAATAATGAATTTTCTTTTCATTAAAAAATGGGCTATACAATAAACCAAGGGTTACCTCAAAGTAGTAGCGACGGGACCCCTACAGATTTATAAAGAAGGATTCTCCCAGTCTCCTAACAACCTAGTGTTCTCCAACCAATCGTCACAAGGTGAATATGTCCGACAAAGGTGAAGCATGAACACTTGAGGGAGTTTCAAGGATAGACTAGAGGTTTCAGCAGAGTAACAATATAGGAAAAGGTGGAGAAGTTCCATGTCAAATGAGGGGCCTTGGTAGTTTATTTATAGGCACAATAGGTAGCTTGAGGAGGAGTATAGGATTTCCTTTTTGTTTCTTTGGATTTAGCCTTTTTTTTTTGTTTTTTTCCCTTTTTGATCCTCCTTTCCACTTTGGGCTGGTTGTAATACCCCTATTTAAGACCCTAAATTGATATTAAGTACAATGCGAATACTCTTATGTAATGCCTAAAAGGAAAGATAATTGTACATTCTGAAATTATAAAAAAAAAATTATAACTAGTTGTGGTTGAGGCAGAATGTTGAAAAGATCAGGGACTTGTGCATTCACCAGAGTCAGCAAGGGGGTTAAAATTCCTTAAGTGGGGAAACCTTTACTATGACCCTTTTATAATTCTAAGTCCCTAAAAATACCCAAAGTTTTGGCTTAGTCATAATTCCATGACTTAAGACTTAGGTTTAAATCTTAATTATGAATATGTGGGATTAAGGGAAGTGTTTATGTGTTTTAATTAAAAGAGAGAAATGTGGGTCTCTTGGAGAGCGCACATGGTTTAAACTTTTCATGCATTTAACTTATGCATGTAATAAGTAAACTAATTAAATTGGATGGAGAGAACCTAGGAAGGGGGGAATTATCTATTCTGGGAAGAAGTCTAAGGAGGAAAAAAAAAGAGAAGTTTTGTAGCGAGCTTGTAGAGCTACGAGTGTACAAGAAAGTGAAGGAATGATTTTCTGGTGAATTCACAAGTCCCAGCTTGCGGGGCAGTGTTCTACTAAGATATTAATGAGCAGAATTACCTATGGTTGGGTTGAGTGTGCCTCACATAGAGCCAGTTTCCCAATTCAAATACTTTCCCACATAAGTTTTAAATTTCTAGAAATGCTGTTTAATTTCTCAATATTATTTATTTAATGAATGGTTTAACAACTTTCATGGTATTCCTGTTTTTAATTTCTGAAATCAGAAATAAAGAATGAATTTATATGTTGCTTGGTTGAATTCTAGAATGAGTACAAGTTTAATTTTGCGATATGCTGAGTAATATTGCATAAATTGATTGTTTCAATTTGAGTGATGAAAATTACCGAATATGAATTAGAAATGAAATTTATGTGTAATTTAATTAAATTTCACATCCATGGAAATGGTGTAAATTTTTAATTCCGCCATATGCTTGTAAATAATCCCTAATTTGCAAGGTTGAATCTAAATTTCATGAATACTAATTCTTTAGTTAAAGTAAAGTTTGGGATATTCATTTTTAATGTGTTGTGCTAAAACTATTAATGTTTAATAATTAAATTGAAATATTCATAAAGTTTAACTATTACTGCGAAGTAAATAGACCTTTTTTCTTAATGAGTAAATGACTTAGCCATGGAATGGTTTATTGCGCATATCTCAATTCATTAAAACAAATGAAATATTTATTAAGTGATTATTTTCTGCGCAATGTTTGAACCATGACCTATTGTTGTTTATTAAATACATAAAACGATAATCAACAACTGTTAAATGTTGTTATTTAAGATTAGTATGAATGGTATTATGGTTTTGGTAAACCATGGGTTGAAAATTATAAATCACATATGTGGTAATTGCATTGAGATGCAGATAATTAAAATTTTTAGTTAATTCATAAATTGAAAACAAATACCATGTGTTAAGGAATAATTAATATGCCTTGTAATGAATGATATTGGAAATGCTTGTAATTGCATCCTTGTTAACGTATAAAACCCCCTTTTTCCTAGCACATATCTTACTGCGAGTTTACCACGCATGTAGTTTTTACTGCGCAAAACCTAGGTTGAACTATTACGCATCCAATATTGCCTATGAAATATTTTACTACCTAGAATTACTTGCAATTCTTATAATGAGTTACTGCTTTATACTGGGCAATACATTTTAACAAATATTTTGGGTTATAGATAAACTAAAATGATGGGAATTACATAACTCAAAGGATAGATATGCATATAGATATAGTTGTATTTATTTCATTTTTGATGAATTATATTATGCAGTCCTTAGGTTAGTATTTACTTACTGCACAGATCTTAGTGCAAAGTTTATTATAACTTATGTTATGAATATGATTATTTAAGTTTTTCTTGCCATTATAATAAGAAAAATACATACCATGAAGGTTTTAATTGATAGTCTAATAAACCTTGCTACCCATTAGTGCGCAATTCATAATAGTGTTTTATTGCGCAGTTTATTGTACATTTTTATTGGGTAGTTTTTAATAGAATACGAACTGCACAGTTTTAGAAAAGGATTTAATAGGAAAGTTGGTCCAAGTATTAATTGATTATGGGTCCATTATAATCATTTTTAATGGGAAATATTTATATGTGAATTAATGATGAAGTAAAATTGGAATTGATAAATGTGTGACATATGATTAAATTAAGCTTCCGCTAAAAGATATATTTTTTATGTTTTTGCTATGCATTGTTGCGCATTAGCTTAAATAATGCATATGAACATTATGCACGTAATATTTAGAAAAATAAAATAAAATTAATTATTATGTGTGTTAAGTTAATGTGACACTAGGTGTGTTACACTTCTCATAATGATTGTGCTGAGTTTCCTTTTTCATTTGAGTGTGAAAAAGATAAAATTCCAAAAACAAGTCATGGCATAATGTTGCAAATTTATTTTTATGTAATTTAGCAATTAATTTGTAAATTTGTCCTTTTTGGAAAATGACTTTGGTTTTGGGGTTTTACCAAGGCTTAAAGGGTGGAAATGAAGTGTGGTCATAATGTATGTGCATGGTGGGTCTAGTGACTAGGTAGGTGAGAAAAATGTAGGTGTTAACAGTCTTCATTTCCAAACAATGTCAAGAAGAGTACACCATCAAGTTGGAATCAAGAATTCAGGTATGGAGCATCATTCAATGGTTATTGCTTTCTATGCAATATTTTTGGTCACAAATCCTTGTATTGTAAGCTCTATACAAGAAGAAATCATAGAAATTACAAGAGCATGATTAGATGTTTGAAATGCAAACATGTTGGACACATTGCAAGATTCTACTATACATTGAGATGTTACAACTGTAACATAGTTGGTCACAAAGACAAAACTGTAGAGTATCAAGAAATATTTCAATCGATAAAGGTGCCTCATATAAGTCTAAGAAGGATTGAAGAAAAAGGAGAACAAAGAAACGTGTCTCCATACTTCTCAAAGAAGGAATATTCACAAGCACTAAGAAGTGGTACATACAAAAATTTAGAAGAGGAAGGTAGGTGACAAACAAGAGCAAAAAGATGCAGAGAATCCAACTACTAAATTTGTTTCATCAACTCAAGAAAGATATACTAATGTAAAGAACAAAGAATTCCCAACAGATATGAATAATGGATTTAATAGAAGAACCACAATCTTATTTTGATCAATAATAATTTCTCATAAAGAACAATGACAAAAGTCAGCTTCAAAACAAGCTACTGTGAAGCTCCCATTGATATCTTTGCATGAATATTGCTTGACTATATTTAAGAGGTGATGTAACCAAATGTCAAAAGAGAGCCACTGAAGCAAGTCTCAAAACATAATGAAGAATACACGAAGAATACCAAGAGCATATGACTATTTGAATATCTATACATGGTCAATCCAAGTAAACCAAGTACATCTTATCATAGTTCGATATCATGAAAGGAACCCTTGTAGCTCTAAAAGTATGAGTACTGACTTACATAACCTATGACAAGCCTGAAGTATTAAGGACAGACTTCTAGATGAACTCCTGACTTGGGAATTTGACTTATGAAGAAATAATCTTTTGAAAAGGATTTTCTATCAATGGATCATGTTTTGGGTCAACAAAAGAGACATTGTCTGAAAATATTATCTTTGTGAGATCAACAAAAGGGGTAGATCGATGTCACCATTGATGGAGGCTATTCTTGGAACTCTATGAACATCCAACAATATGAGATGATAAAGAGGGTTTGAATGGAAACATGATTCCACCCCTATAGAAATTAACATATTTGAAGCAGTTCGAAGTAGCATTAATACATTCTTCACTAAGAAATACCAAGGCATATTGTGGTAGAGTTATGACAACATTAGCAACATCCAAGAGGTTAATCAAAGGGATATATTTTTCCTTTCTCTTGATAGAGTATTAAAAGCATCTATGTTGCAACATTTCTGAGGGAAATATGATCATCTTATGTACTCAAAACCTTTATTG
The DNA here is from genome assembly GCA_027924585.1 of Larix kaempferi. NCBI lineage: Eukaryota > Viridiplantae > Streptophyta > Pinopsida > Pinales > Pinaceae > Larix > Larix kaempferi. The sequence goes on along the minus strand of BSBM01001027.1, from coordinate 3,021,066 downwards.
AAGAAAATCCTTCATGATATTTGCACTCAACATATTCACCAACACTATATTGCAAAAGGTCGGCCCTAATGACAACAATTTTCTATTAGCATTTGATGAAAAAAATGTCAGTTCATGTAGTTTCCTTTTTACCTGGTTAATGGAAACCAATGCTATATTCTTGTGGTTTTTTAATTACGTTGTGACAAGTGAATGGAGTGGCATCATTTGAATCTTGTTTGATGGATGAAGTATTTGTGTAGATAGATCACTTTATACAAATTTGATGCATGAGGTGGCATATGTGGCACCTTGAGAACATCAAGAAAGTGATTCAGTAATGAAGTACAAGAATATAATCATCTCAGAAAAATTCCCTAACATCCCAAATGATGACATAACGAAGGATAGATGAACAAGAACAAGTCTTGTTCATACAACCACACAATGATCTGTACAATGATGAATCTAGAGTATAATAGTCTTGACATGTGCAACAATTATGGAGATGAAATTTCATGACATTGGAAATGGTTAGAGATAATGTAATTGTGACAATGGGAGCAGATCTATGAAGAAGCAATAGCAAGGTCTCACCATGCATTTTTTCAAACTTTTTTAAATACATGACATGGGGAGCTGTCAAGACAATGAAGATTTATTATGACAGATGTTAGGATTCAATATGCTAAGATAGATAACATCAATATTCAATTCAATTTCACAACAATAGCATATACAGGATCACTGAAAGAATAACAAGCACATCATAAACACAGGAGACACAATTTATTCTAGGAAACCTTCATGGGGTAGAAAACCCAACAAAACTTCCTCAATATAGATGATCAAAAAGTACAAAGATGAAATCCACAAACAAGATCTCCTTCTCCTTCACAGATCTCTCTCTCTCTCTCTCTCTCTCTCTCTCTCTCTCTCTCTCTCTCTCTCTCTCTCTCTCTCTCTCTCTCTCCTAATGCGCAATCCACAAGTGAGTGTATGTGTTCAAATGAGTAACACAACACCTCTATTTATACTTTAACTTTCACTTAACTTTTTCCCTAACTAGGTCAGCCCCAACAACTTAACCACTCAACTTAATGATGATTGGGACGAGTCCTCTAGGGGACTTAAACACCCCATTACAATTGACTCAAGGGGAAATAATGCCCCGACTTACATGGGAGGTTTTACCTCAATGACTTTACATTGTTAAATATAATAATGACATCCCGATGGAGGAATAAAACATCTTCGCATAAATTACAATAATAAAATACAAATAGAATATTCTTCAAAGTTACAATATTTCAACACTCCCCCTTAACGAGAAGGGTATTCTACTGACAACAACAACATCATCTGTAGGATCAAGGAGAGAGAGCATCATTAACAACATCATAGTGATACATCTATAAATCATTGGAATTTTTCTTCAATCATCATCAGGAACTGGAACGGCTGCTGGAAAATCTTCAACATCTTCAGTACTGGAACATCAACATCTACAGTACCGAGTCTTCATCTTTCGCATCACTCGATCGTCTACAAAAAAATCATCATCTGGATCTCTCGATCAACAACATCATCTGTATCTCTCAATCAACAACATCATCAATATCTGTATCTCTCGATCAATAACATCATCAATATCTGCAATACACATGATCCAATTATGGGATGATCAACCCCTCTCACTTTAGGACATAAGTCGAAGGATGATACAATCCTGATTCACTTATGGGATGATCATTCCCTATCACTTTAGGACATAAATCCAAGGATGATGCAATCCTGATCCAATTATGGGATGATCAATCCATATCACTTTAGGACACAAAGCCAAAGATGATGCAATCCTCATCCAATTACGGGATGATCAATCCCTATCAGTTTAGGACATAAATCCAAGGATGATGCAATCCTGATCCACTTACGGGATGATCAATCCCTATCACTTTAGGACACAAATCCAAGGATGATGCAATCCTGATCCAATTATGGGATGATCAATCCCTATCACTTTAGGACATAAATCCAAGTCTAGGGATGATGCAATCCCCATCGTCAACTTAGAAAAAGTCTAAGGACCACTCACGAAGACATAAGTCTATGGATTCTTTTAGGACTAGAGTCCAAGGATAATGCAATCCACTCGTCAACTTAGACCAAGTCTAAGGACCACTCATGAAGACACAAGTCTCCGGATTCATTTAGGACTAGATTCCAAGGATGATGCAATCCACTCGTCAACTTAGACCAAGTCTAAGGACTACTCATGAAGACACAAGTCTCTGGATTCATTTTGGAATAAATTCTAGGGATGATGCAATCCACTTGTCAACTTAGACCAAGTCTAAGGACCACTCACGAAGACACAAGTCTCCATATTCATTTAGGACTAGAGTCTAGGGATGATGCAATCCACTCGTCAACTTAGAACAAGTCTAAGGACCACTCACGAATACACAAGTCTCTGGATTCATTTAGGACTAAAGTCCAGGGATGATGCAATCCACTCATCAACTTAGACCAAGTCTAAGGACCACTCATCGACCTCATCGTATGTACAGGAATCCTCATCATCGACCTCATCGTCGGTACAAGAATCCTCATCATCGACCTCATCGTCGGTACAGGGATCCTCATCATTAACCTCATCGTCGGTACAGTCATCCTCATCATCGAACTCATCGTTGATACAAGCATCCTCATCATCGACCTCATTGTTGGTACAGGCATCTTCATCATCGATCTCATCACTCCCCCTTTCGAGGAGGGTCCTTTTGAACTACATCAAGCTTGTCTCGAAAATACTCAAACTTTACTCGAGATAGAGGTTTGGTCAGTACATCAGAAACTTGCTCATCAGTGCTCACATACCCGAGCTTTATAGCTCCCTTCTGCACCATATCCCATATATATAAATATAGGATCTCTATGTGCTTTGACTTATCATGTAACACTGGATTCTTCGTCATCTTGATACAACTCTATTTGTCACATAGGATCACAGTGGATTCCATCTCTAAGTCAAATAGTCCTGACAACAGCTTCCGAAGCGATATGGCATCACAACTAGCAGAGCAAGCTTCTATGCATTCCGCTTCAGCTATGCTGAGAGCCACACTGGACTGATTCCTACTAACCATGAGATCATGGCGGATCCTAGACAATAACATCCATCCGATGTGCTATTTCTGTTTGAGACACTTCCATCCCAATATGCATCTATATAACCATAGAATCTGTAGTCATGAGCTCCAACATAGTATAGACCAAAGTCTATCATACCTTCTACGTACCTCATCACATTCTTTGTATCTACCAGGTGAACACGTCTAGGCTCAACTAGATACTGACTTAGGGTGTTCACAGCAAAGCATATATCTGTCTTGGTACTTTAGAAACTAATGTCCATATCCCAGATATCTACTTCACATTTTCCTTGGCTAAGGAAAAATCTCATATGATCTCAGCCACATATCTAATCACAAGAATCATGCCAAGATTCTTTAACTCTAAGATCTACTCCCTCTGAAGTGAAGTCTTCTACATCTGAGTATTGTCCTCCCTCCGTGACTGAACATCATGCACACTCTGCATTGAGTGATCTTCTGCATATCTATCCATGCCATCTCCCGTCAGATGGGTCTACGGAAATGAGCCTCAAGATCACTCGAACTCTATCGTGAGTTCCTTTTTGCATCCATCAGAGAGAAGCATGTCATCTGTATATAGCAACCATCTTCAACCTTGTAGAAAAGGTTGAAATACGCATCACCCATGGTGATCATCAATCTCATCAAATGAATATCGATCCTGGGTACCTGTTGAACCCGTACAAATCCTTCTTTGATCATGTGATTTTCTTTCAAATCTTGGGAATTTGATCAATATGCACTTCTTCTTCAATTACACCATTCATGAGAACGGTCTTGTCATCCATGGGTGTAATCTATCTCTAGAAGTGTGTCTAGCCACTGGAGAAAAAATCTCATCATGATCCTCTCCCTCTTTCTAAGAGAATCCTCTAGCCACGAGCCTAGCTTTTTAATTCTATAGTATGTTTTATTTGTAAGTCTTCTTGTTGAACAGTCATCACTTGCTCTTCAGAACAAGTGTTCATCATCCTTCTTTTGTATATCATAGCACACGATCTTTTCTACAAATCAAATTCAATTACATGATTAGTAACACTTCATAATTATCAAATCTTGTCAATGATAATGTTTTATGCATACTGATATGATTCACATAGCTATGCAACTATATTGACCAATACTTTGGCACGACACTTTTCCATATCCCGTATGCATACGGTGACTATCTAGAAGCCTTCCATCTCTACCAAAACATACTATCAAGAGCATGCACAGCTCCAGTATGTTAGCAAAGAGGTTTCATTCTAGACAAGTAACAATGGAATGTTTGTCCAACTTACCCACCATATGCATATTAATAGTATATTGTTCAATGCTATATGAATGCTTACACTATGCATGATATACTTCCTGATTCTAGGAATACAAATATGCATACAACTATTACGAGCAATATCATTAACTATTCAAAGATTCAAGAAGTAATTCAAATAACAACTCAAATACTTATCTTTTATGTTTGTGTGGTTGCCTCCCTCTTGATCTCTATTTTCCCTTTATGATAGCATCATGATTATATGTCTTTGAACTTCTATCCATCATGTACCACTATGCATGCTTAAGTGTGCACTAGTTTCATCATTGTGTCATCCTCGAGATCTCATACATAATCATACATTCATTAGTATAATCTCAATACTATCAAAACATTATAATCCTATAATCTTAACATGTATGGTCATGATCATTTCATACACATGTAAATTATCACAAGCGTTAATATTCAAGGTTTTAGGGAGTACTTCTTTTACTCATGCATATTCTTATTTGACCATAGGAATCTTCTAGTTTTTCATATCATTAATCAAACTAAGAAGCATAATATGCATAAACCCATGATTACTCAAACTTATAACTTCATGAATAATCATTATCAATCATACAAAAGTATATTTATATAAGATCCTAACACAAAGTAGGATTCTAACTTGATATTGGAAAATATACCTGGATTAGCATGCTTTCTAGTTATTTCCAACATACTCAAACAATATATTCTTTGTTCTTCTTCATTGATTTAGAGACCTTGTGCTAGTAACTTGCATATCTCATAAGTTAAGCATAGTAGAACCAAATCATACATGCCTCGTAAGTAGAGCTTCTGTGTGATCAAAGACTATGGATGAGTCTTTGTCTTCATGTCATCATTGTTATATATTCTTGATCTAGAACTTGATTTGTCTTTCTTGATGTACCTTTCATGTTACTAAGACAACATCATCCTCATACAACACCACAAGTGCATTAGTACAATCATAAGTAACCCTAATCAATGAATGTCTTCTATCATTCACATGAATTCATACTTTTACTAAGGTGATCTAAAATTAATCATGATTGTACTAACCTCAATAATATGAAGACAAAAATATCATGAACTTAATCATCAAATAAATGAAACAGATTTCAAAACATACCTGCATCTCCTCAAGTCATACCTATCGAGATTGCTTGTAGTCTTTTCTATAAGGGTAAAACCCTAATCATCCAAGATATATCGCTTGTAAAAATCTTATATATGTTCATGGTGCTAGGATGATAGAATATCAGTGCCATTTAAACCTCCTTCATTGCTGCTCTATGAGTCTCCCAACTTTTCTAGGGTTTCTTCTTACTTGGAAACCCTAATTTTCAATCTCCTTCCTCCCACAACATTTTGATGGAATATTAATATCTATGATGAATGGATTCCAAATCCATTTTCAAAGTTTACAATATTGCATCAGGTGTCTCCAACATTGTATCAAGTCATTCCATACCTAAAAAAATGAAAACCCTAAGAGAGAGCTTCTTCCTCCTCTTCTTTGATTTCCTCCGTTGAGCTATTTCATATGTGCCTTATTGTTTCTAGTGTATCTCTGAAATTTCGGATCCTCAGGGTTTGAAACTTAGTCATGTGGTATCATTTCCTGTAATATTTGTAATCCCACAGATTTGAGCTTCGTTGGATTCTCCATGAGAGAGATAGGATGAGTTTCCCAACATGACTTGTTTATGGGATGAAACAACATAGCGAACTTGTAAGAGTTTCCACGTGTCACTGTTTCAACTTCTACCTTTGATACTTGGTCCTGTGAAACTACAGTCCATTCCCTAACTGTCACTTTTTATGGAATTCCATTTGTATATTCATAACCCTAGATATGACCTTTTTTCCTAGGTCACCTGTTTAGGGTTGAATTCTGGAAGAGGCAAAAACGCTAACTTGTACGGATCATATCTCACAAAGTACAACAAAAACGAGGCTGAAACTCAAACACAAGGTACAAGAACATGTCATATTCGTCCTATACAAGTTTTAGATCCTGAACCTTCGCCAAAAGTTATTTATAGCGAAAGTTACATGATGACTAGGTTTTGCTATACAAAGCCCTAGCTTTCAAATTGTCGCAAGTGAAACAAGTGTCATAAATTCCATACATTGCCTTCCTTCAGGATAGCTCTGATACCATTTTAAGATTCAATATGCTAAGATAGATAACATCAGTATTCAATTCAATTTCACAACAATAGCATATACAGGATCACTGAAAGAATAACAAGCACAACATAAACACAAGAGACACAACTTATTCTGGGAAACCCTCATGGGGTAGAAAACCCAGAAAAACTTCCTCAATATAGATGATCAAAAAGTACAAAGATGAAATCCCCAAACAAGATCTCCTTCACCTTCACAAATATCTCTCTCTCTCTCCGAACGCGCAATCCACAAGCGAGTGTATGTGTTCAAATGAGTAACACAACAACTCTATTTATACTTTATCTTTCACTTGACTTTTTTCGTAACTCGGTTGGTCCCAACAACTTAACCACTCATATTAATGCTGAATGGGATGAATCCTCTAGGGGACTCAAACACCCTATTACAATTGACTCAAGGGGAAATAATGCCCTGACTTACATGGGAGGTTTTACCTCAATGAATTTACATTGTTAAATATAATAATGACATCCCGACGGAGGAATCAAACATCTTCGAATAAATTACAATAATAAAATACAAATAGAATATTCTTCAAAGTTACAATATTTCAACAACAGAGAATAGAAACACAACAGTAGCTTAAAGGAGAATCATTTTCTCATGGCGAGTATCCCCAACAGAGAGTACAATTAAAGGAATGAAGTTGTCATGGCCCCAAATTTTTGCTATGGACCAGTCCATTGGACTAGGGGATGCAATGGCTTAAGTTACTTGGTAAGTTCATGATAAATTACTAAGGTGGTGGCATGGGCCATGAATTTGTAATGTATGAGGTCCAATATTGATTATAAATGCAATATTTGTCAAAATGGTACAAGGAGGGTGCATAGGAAGTGAAAATTGGGCCCCATGTGGGTTTTAAATCCCCCAAATCAAGCTAAGCACATCCAAACTTAAATTCCAAGGTGCAAGAAGGTTCACGATAGAAGCAAAGCCAAATTTGTAACTCCCCAGGGTAAAAATAGAAAAGGGAAGGCACTCTTGAGGGTAAGTAACTCCCAGAGGGAATCTATGACACTACAATAGCATCTATGACACCTTATGACAAGTTATGACATGTTGTAAGTCCTAAATTTAGCCAAGGAGTGTTAGGATATTTAGACACTTAGGAGTTAGTTAATATCAACTTGTGTAATATATCCATTATGGAAAGTTTGTTTCTTTAGTATGCATTTGTAAATACTTAATCCAACGGTCACGATATGTACCCGACTTAGAGTTATCTGACGGCTCAACTTCTCTTAGATCATACCTAACCTTGATCCATAGTTTAACACCCGATTGGTCCATGATATCTATTTAAAGAGCATGGAGGGTCATTGTTTAGTTGATCGATTATGAGAAGCTCATTTGTAACTTTCTTTCTTTGCATAATAAATTGTCCGGTAGAAGCTATTTGGCCGGGGCCGTGGAGTGTTTCCCTCACGAGGGTTTAAACCATGTCAAAACATCGGCGTATCGATCTATGATCTGTTTGTGTGAAGTGGTTTCTCTAGGTGTTTGGTCTTTTGGGAGTACCCTGTGTACCCGAACATGGTATCAGAGCTTTTATGAAGAGCTGCTTCCGGTTATGATCTAGATCTTGAAATGTTGTTGCCAAAACTCAAAAGGGTTTCTGGTTTTGGTATTTATGTACATTTATGGGATATGGGAGGTGTTTCATTGCGTCCGGATCACCGTTTCCATTGGGAAATAATTTTCATTTGATCGAAAACGGTTCCCGGTTGCTCAAAAACGCGTATTTCATCGGATCTGAAGGTATAATGTTACAGTGACGCTTTTATTTTTTGTTTTAAAAGAAAAAAAATCTTATAGTTTATCAGTTTTTACTATTAGATTTTTTTGGTTTTGGATTGTTTCTTTCCCTGTCTGTGTATGCTCTTTGTCGTGCACCTTGAGCGATCTCGGCAAATCAGAAATAGAAAGGGAAATGGTTTTTCTCGGCTGCGTATGCTCTTTGCCGTGCACCTTGAGCGATCTCGACAAATAAAAAACAAAGAGAAAACGTAGACTTTCCGGGAAAGCTAATAAGATCTAACCCCAAATATGTGGAAAAGTTTTTTTGTTTCGGTTTGTGGTGTGTTTTTGCAGAGAAAAAAAAAAAAAGGCAAGCACGGAAATCGAGCAAAAAAAAAAAAAACACCCTTCCTCATTTCCATATTTTACATACCTTTTAATCTAGCTCACTTGGTTCAAAGTTGCTTTACTCCTTAATAGGTGTTGAGTTCAAGTCTTAGAAAGTTACTTTTAAAAGAAAAAGTGCATGCAATTTCTATTTTCAAGTTACTTTATTGTAAAAATGCATCTCACTTAAATAATAAAAAATAAAAATACAAAGTGAGTCACTTAAGTTCCTTTTTATTGCTGCACTATTTAAAGTAAATCATTGTAAAAGTGAAATCACTTATTTTATAAAAGTGATTCACTTAAAGCAACTTTCTTGTAAAGTGATTGTAAAAGATTCATCTTAGAAAGAGGGAGGTCCTTTTTTTTAGTTGGTCATTCTCTATCTGCCACGTCACTATTGGGGACATCTTCAACTTTTTCTTTGTTCAAGCATAAATTCATCATACGGAGTCAGTTTTTAGTGCCGTTTTTTTTAAACTGCCTATTTATTCGAGTTCTTCGCATCCAAGCTATTGGTTTATGTTTTTATAGCCATTAATTTACAATATGGCCGCCCCTTGTGATATTCTACTTACCAGTTCCAACTATTTCTCATGGATATCTCGTATGGAGGATGTTCTATGAAGTAGGGGACTTTTTAGAATTACCTCAGGAAAAGAAACATAACCCACTGATGATGACAAGAAAATAAAATGGACAAATAGATGTGACGAAGCTCGTGGATTGATTGGGATGTCAATCTCTACTGATTTGCGATTCCACATATCTGGAATTGATGAACTTGATGCTGCTTGGGGAAAGTTGGAATCTGTTTTTAGTAAACACAATGAAATTCAAGGTCACCAACTCGAAAATGAGTTGATTTCTTTAAAACCAAGTGATTTTTCATGCATACAAATTTTTTTATCTAAGTACAAAACTCTTAAACTCTTATGTGAAGAATGCAAGATTAAGAGGGAAGACAAACAATGCATTTATCATATTCTTTCCAAACTTAGCCCTGCATATTCTGTTTTTGTATCTACATTTTACTCCATGAAAGAATCCTTGAATGCAGCTAGCTATCAAGAGCCTAGTCTTGAATCCTTTTGTGATTCCTTGATTAGAGAGCAAGATAAGCTCATCCATCTTGGTATAATTAACAATGTAGATACATCTGGGAAAGCCTTATTGTCCGAACAGAAAGAAAAGTCCAAGCCTCCCAAGAAACAAAATTTTCACAATAATAAGTCAAACAAGGGTCCCAAACCCTTTCAGTCAGCTCTTTGTTTAAAAAATGACAAAGGATCCAAGCCAAAAGGAAAGAAGACTGAGCGTCATTGCAACTATTGTGGGAAAGATAATCATGATGAATCTAAGTGTTTCAAGAAGATGGTAGCCTTGGAAGCAGCAATGAAGAAGCACCACATCAGCCTAGATTCGCCTTCAGAATCTACCTCTCATGGACATGCACTTTGTGCTTCTGGTTATTCTTATAATGCATCTTCTTTTTTTACTTCAAATGAATGGCTCATTGATTCTGGAGCATCTTATCATATGGCTATGGATCAAGCCATATTTTCTACTATGCATGAATGTAACACCAAACAAATATTTGTTGGTGATGATAGATCTGTAAGTGTTGTAGGAGCTGGAACAGTTCTAGTAGATAATGGTCATTTCAGTGATGTACTATGTGTTCCAAGAATTTCCTGCAATTTGTTATTAGTCTATCAAATCACTCATTCCGGTGAAGGTAAAACTGTGACCTTTACACCTCACCAAGTTGTAATCAAGGATTTAAAAGATCCTCAACAGGTCCTAGATACCGAAATTGTTGATGATATTACCAGGTTGTACAAATTTAACAACTTTGGGTCATCACCTTTTCCTTCAGTTTTTGTTGCTCATAGTAATAACTTGAGCAAACTTTGGCATGAGTGATTTGGTCACTTAAATTATCGCTCATTGCAACAACTATGTAAAGACAATATGGTGACAGGTCTTCCGATGGTATCTTGCAGGGATGGTGTTTGTTCCGGTTGTGTACTCGAAAAACATCATCGGGATAGTTTTGACAAACATGCCTCTTGGCACGCCTCGGTTCCCTTGGAGCTTGTGCATAGTGACTTGTGTGGTCCTCTTCCATCTGCTTCCTTTTCTGGTTTCAAATATTTCTTAACTTTCATTGATGATTACACCAGACGCACTTGGGTTTATTTCTTAAAACTTAAGAGCAAAGTATTTAACATGTTCTTGGCCTACAAGGCCCTTGTTGAAAAACAATCTGGTCAGCAAATTATTAAGTTAAGATCTGATAATGGAGAAGAATATGTTAACAAAAAGTTCACTACTTTCTGCACTGGACAAGGAATCCAACAACAACACACTATTCCATATACACCATAACAAAATGGTGTAGCTGAAAGGAAGAACCGCACTTTAAAATAAATGGCTAATTGTATGATCCAATCTAAGGGACTAAGTCTTCAATTTTGGGCTGAGGCCATAAATTGTGCAAATTACATAGTTAATCGCACTCCCACTAAAGCTTTACAAGGTATCACACCAGAAGAATCATGGAGTAAAATTAAACCAGATGTAAGTCACTTCCGTGTGTTTGGTAGTGAAGCATAGGCTCACATTCCGGATGAAAAACGGAAAGCATTACAGCCTAAAAGTGAAAAGTGCATATTTGTTGGATATTCTGAAGATGTAAAAGGTTATAGACTTCTTCAACCACATTCTCATGATGTAATCATTAGAAGAGATGTTAAATTTGATGAAAATCTCTTGGCATGCAATCCTAACTCGGCAATTGTGCCATCTTTGGCCTGCGAGCCTAATTCAGTAATTGTGCCTTCTTCTTCTTCTTCCAACTTCCTTGACAGGTTTCCAACTCTAGTTTTTGATGATGACAGTGAGGATGAAAATCCACCTCCACGTGCTCATGTTCCTCTAGTTGCACCAGCACTAGTGCTTTCTCGATGGGTTCGTTCAACATGTGAAGCAGCTGGTGATCTTGCCGGTGATCCTAGAGATCAATGTCGAACACGTTCTCAGTTGTAGCGAGCCTCTTCTCTTTTGGCTCAAGTTTATGAGAATCATGATCCAGAAACCTTTGCAGAAGCTTCATGAAATCCAGATTGGGATGCAACTATGGATGAAGAATATCGTTCCTTAATGGCGAACGATACTTGGGATCTTGTACCTCTTCCAAAAGGAATAAAACTTGTCAGATGTAAATGGGTCTACAGAACTAAGTATGCATCAGATGGAAGTGTTGAAAGACTTAAGGCAAGGTTAGTTGCCAAAGGTTTTTCCCAAGTTGAAGGGATTGACTACAATGAAACCTTTGCTCTTGTCACAAAAATGAACTCCATCCGCCTTGTTCTTTCCCTTGTAGCCTTACACAACTAGGAAGTCCATCAAATGGATGTCAAGTCTGCCTTCTTACATGGTGATTTACAGGATGAAATTTACATAGAACAACCTCCTGGATATGTTCAGAATAACTCTACTCTTGTCTGTCGCCTTAAGAAATCCTTATATGGCCTTAAGCAAGCTCCTAGAGCTTGGTATGCCAAAATGGATAGCTTTCTCCTTGACACTGTTTTTTCTACATGCCATTCTGACCCCAATGTCTATACCAAGAAAGTAGGAAACCATCTCATCATACTTGTTCTATATGTTGATGACCTTATTCTTACTGGTAGTGACCCTAAGCTTATAACCCATGTGAAATCCAGTCTTACGCAAAATTTTGAAATGTCAGACTTAGGACATTTGCATTATTTTCTTGGTCTCCAAGTCCTGCAAACCAAAGAAGGAATATTTTTTTCTCAGTCTAAGTATGCTTGTGACCTTCTTCGTCGCTTTCACATGGAAGATTGCACACCAGCCCCTTCTCCCTTCCAGTCTGGAGTCAAACTTTATGCCACTTATACTTCACCTGAAGTAGATGCCACCTTGTATCATCAGCTTGTTGGTAGTCTCTTATACTTGACTCATTCCCGTCCTGACCTTTCCTTTGTCGTTGGTCGTGTTGCCCGTTATATGCAAACACCTCATGAAAGTCACTGGAAAGCAGCTAAAAGAATACTTCGATATATTCGAGGTACAATTCAGTTTGGGATTCATTACAGTACAGGGGGGAAACCTTTGTTGGTTGGTTTCACTAATTCAGATTAGGCTGGCGATCCTGATGATCGAAAGTCTACTGCAGGTTATGTTTTTAGTCTGGGATCTGGACCTATTACTTGGGCTTGTAAGAAACAACAAGCTCTTGCTCTTTCTTCAGCAGAAGCAGAATATCGAGCCGTAGTTAATGCCAATCAAGAAGCTTTATGGCTTCGACAGATCCTTTCAGAGTTCGGATTCGAGTAGCAGTAGCCTACTCCACTTTGGTGCGACAATCAAAGTGCCATCAAGCATGCCAAAGATCCAGTTCTACATCAACGCAGCAAACACATTGAGCTACATATGCACTTCATCAGAAATCTTGTTCATGATCATGTTCTTGAAGTGCTCTTTTTCCCTACAGATGATCAAGTTGCAGACATCTTCACCAAGTCTATTACAGAAGCGAATTTTTCTAAACTTCGATCTATGTTAGGAGTTCATGAACTTGTCATTAAGGGGGGATAGGCTCTAATGCCTCCTTCCTTCTCCTAATAGTGTCACTTTTGTAAATCCTTCAATCCTATCCCAAGTTGTTCTTAAGGGGGGATGTTAGGATATTTAGATACTTAGGAGTTAGTTAAGATCAACTTGTGTAATATATCCGTTAGGGAAAGTGTGTTTCTTTAGTATGCATTAGTATGCATTTGTAAATACTTAATCCGATGGTCACGATATGTTCTCAACATAGAGTGATCTGACGACTCAACTTCTCTTAGATCATACCTAACCTTGATCCGTGGCTTAACACCCGATTGGTCCATGATCTCTATTTAAAGAGCATGGAGGGTCATTGTTTATCTGATCGATTATGAGAAGCTCATTTGTAACTTTCTTTCTTTGCATAATAAATTGTCCCGTATAAGCTATTTGGCCGGGGCTGTGGAGTGTTTCCCTCACGAGGGTTTAAACCATGTCAAAACATCAGTGTATCGATCTGTGATATTTTTTTGTGAAGTGGTTTCTCTAGATGTTCGGTCTTTTGGGAGTACCCTGTGTACCCAAACAAGGAGGGCGCTAGAGGATATGGTGGGCCCACATGAAGGTGTAACTTCCCCAAAATTGAACTATGCACATCTAATTCGAATTTAATAGTGAGATGAAGTAATATTGGGTCAAATAACATTAAAGACGTAAGTTAAATTTCCTAAGGACCCATTCTCTCATGAAAATAACATTTATCAATATTTTATTAATAATTTATGAGAGAATTCTAGAAGAAAGGGGAAGGGCCCAATGGGGACTATAAAAAGGATGCAGACCACTTGGGAAAGAGATTTTTTGGAAATTTTAATTTTGAATAGGATATATCTTGTGGATTTTCAATCTTGGGAGATGTGCCCCTTTCAATTGTGAACTAGTTTCAATGGTGAAAGATTCCACCCTAGATAGAAGAGAGGAGGAGATCATCTAGATCTCTTCATTGTGCTTCATGGAAATTGATTGAGAGGAAATAAATTTCAGATTTCTCTATAGATATTTGATTTAGGTGTTTATTTTCATATACAGTAGCGGGGTCTGATTCTTGATGGTGTGTTCCAGTTCCAGTTAGTAGAAGTGTGAAGTTGTGGAGTTTCGGGACAACAGTGTTTGTATTTGTTTCTGCTAAATGAAGTCGCACCTATGGTCATCTAGATATATTGGGGTATGTTCTAAAGGCTATATATCATCCATATTTTATGTAGGGTGCAATTTATGAGGAATACATTTGATTTGGGGTCGAAATAATGCTTGTGGAGGGCGCAATAGTGGAAGGAAATCACTCATTTGGAGTAGTAACTTTTCCTATTTTCTCTATGGTTATGTAGAAGCCATATGTACTCTCTTTGTAGAATATATTTCTATTTACTTCAATATTTTGTAGCATCCATTGATGTACTCTCTGATAAGGTCCCACTTATAATAAAAATCCCAGTGTTCTTCTTCCTATATTGTTCAATATTCAAGCACGGGTAAATCTATGAGTAGATTTGTTTTAATATGGTTGTGTAAACTTCATGTTCTGGTATACAAACTTCATAATAATCCATGGTGTATGTTAGTAATCCATTTATCTTGATTCAGGTGTGTTTGGGAACATTTGGGTTTGGTTTGGAAGTTCTATAGTCAGGGGTGTTCTTAATCTTGTATCGGTGTTAAGTGGGTCGAAATTCATCCTCTGTTTCGATCCTTTATGTGTGTTTTTGGGTCTTGATACCTATTCCATTGTGTTGGGAGTGTTGTTTCCAGTAGGAATGCTTTTCATTTCAGTAAAAAAGGTTTATGTATGCTCAATATATGGTCATTTTACCAGTCGATTAATTTTTACATTTATGCTTGTGCACCCCAGTTGGAAATGTCAGTGTAGTCTTAAGATTTAATGTTCAAAGCTTCCACAAAATTCCTCTGAAGTTTGTTAGTGGTTATATTTGGAGTGTTTGGGTCCATTTTAAGACGTCTGGGTCAAAGTTGAACGAGTTAGGGGATGTTTGGGAAGATTTGGAAACCCAATGTTTCGTGTGATCAGATTTGAGGTAGTGCTCCTAGTTTTGAATCCAGTGATTCTCTGGGGTTGGGGTTGATAGCTATGATATTTGGATTGGAAAAATTACAGTGGAATATCAGACCTTCATTGGGAACCTTACAATGGTTTGACAGTATACATTTGGGGTACACCATATTATTCATATTTCGGTAAACATAATAAAGCCATTGTTTGGAAAAAATGGGGATCAATTTACTCTCTTTAGGGAAGTTGGGATTAATGTGCCTAAATTTTTAATTGGATACATTAAAGTGTGGTAGCTCAGTAAAAACTAGTAGAAGGATTTTGATAGGGGGGATAATCATAGTGAGAAAGGAAACAAGGGAATTCATAGAAGAGCACAATGACTTTTCCATTGATGCATTGAAGAAGCTTGTTGCAATGTTGGTAATGTAGCATGGATGAGAAACCATCCTACAAGTTTGATTAATGAAGAATTCCTTGTGTTAACATCGAAAAATTGTTCACCTACCTCATCTCCCTAGTCACATAACCCGTTCATCCATTTTTCCTAAGATTTGGCCTCCATAAACCTAAAATCCTTATTTTTCCTATTAAATGGGAAAAAAATAATCTCCCTCGAGAAATTAATTAAATTCCTCCAAAAAAGTAAAAATCCCTAAAAAGAAAAATATAAAATAAAAAAGGGGAAAAATATTCAAAACAAAGGAAAAAGGAGGGAAAACATCAAATACCACTAGCCAATACTAATGATTTCCAAAAACCATGGGACAAGAAACCACCACCAAAAATTGTTATAAAAAGGCGGTGGAGGCCCCCATTTTCATACACATTCACTCTTCCCTATCGAGACTCTGCCTAAATTCCTACTGAAACCCTAGACTCCCTTTCAGATTATGTTTCCCCATTCTAGTTGAGTTTTGGCTACCTGTGAGCATTTAGTGGAGAGCAAGAGACATTGGAGACCTGGAGCACCATCACTTCTACAGTTGCAAGGGCCCATACATTCTCACCATTTTGAGGTAAACCCATGTTGTAAATCCATTTTTACTATAATACAAAAGTATTTTTTGATCGATAGGTGTTGACTATTTTAGTTTAGATTTCATTTCACTGCAGTAACTTTAAGCTTTTTTACCTTTTACTGTTTTTATTTGCATGCACATTGAATCACATTCACGAACTGTTACTAAGTAGCTCACAGCTCTTAGTAAGTACATTTATGCACTAGCTAGTGTTAATAACCTAGATACACCTTGAAACATGAAAGAAGACCTTCAAGTACGAGCGTTGATGAAGTGTCAAAGAAGCCTTCATACGTTAAAAATACTATGGGCTTATTATGTTAAGCTTGACTTTAAAAATGATAAATTTTCATATTAACCTAATGTAGAAGTTAAGGTCGGATCTTCAAAAAATTCAAATCAAAATTATATGGTGGCCCCTCTTTGATGCAAGTCAAGTCTCTAAATGATCAAGTCATTTGTCTAAATTGATATTGTGAAAAGTCTTCTAAACAACCTGCAAGTTGTCTTGTTTTTGAAGGGGTGCTATTGTTTTTTAACATTCACCAAGTCAGTTATCTTGAAGAGGTGACAACTTGTATAAATAAGAAATATAGGAGCCCCATTTGATATAGAATGTGAACAATCTTTATCTTTGAATGTATGAGTCAAATATGGGCAAATTTATGAGGCATGATCTAAAGCAGTGAAAGTCTGAGCCAAGAGGAATGCAGAGGAGGCATGCTTAAAAGGGTATGCAGAGATTTGATCAAGGCTAATCTTTCATCTCTAGTTTGTACTACTGAGACAATGTTCTTTACATATCTATCTCTTATTTTATTGTTTTTTCTTGTATAGGTTTGAAAGGATGAATATTGCACTAGTCTATGTTCTTTAAAAGTTGAGTGGATCAAATTTTGACCATGTTTGGAACTATATTATTGAGTACATAAGGACTATTTATTGACTGTTTTGAGCTTATGAATATTGGTTGTAAGGGAAGGTTGTTAAGCATGTGAAGACTGTTTTAAAGAGATACTTGTGGTGAATACTTAAAGAGTGATTTGGCTAAGATAAAGGGCTATAACAAAGTTTAGCTTGTTTTTATAGTTTGCATCACTTACGTGATTGTTTGAAAAATATTTTGAAAAATCAAAACATGAATGAAATAGGGTTACTTGGCTATGCAAGAGTTGATGGTTTAATTGATCTAGATGGATATTGGTGGCCACCCACCTATTCCACTGGTTCAAAATAGTTTCCCATTTTGCCAATTTTCTAGTAATTTTTGTACATTTTTTTGAATCCCAAACTTTCGGGTCCGTTTTGAGGCCCTAAAAGATGTTTTTTGGGAAATCTTGGTCCAACGAAGCTCATCTATTTTATGGTCCTTAGCGTATTCCTCGGATAGATCTTTCCAACTGGCTACGAAGCGCCCCAAACAGAGATCGTATGCAAAAGCTATGACCCCGGGAAGTTGACTGTTCAACTAACCACCTTGGGGCCGCAAACTTTATGACAGTTCATCTTCTAGGTTTAGGTTTTTGGATGTTTGGGATTCTTTCCCTCATGCTTATGGTAAATAGGCCCTTTCGGCCTCTCTTTGTATTCATCTTGGCACGAATGAGCACAACGGCCACATCTCTTCTCAGAGACAGCTACTACCATTCTAGTTGTTGTATTTATAGTCTGTTCCATTTCCGATATTTAATAGAATATGTGTTTACTATATCGTTGTGCTTCTTGCCATATATCTGTGTATATGAATATATATCCCTGTATATGATTCTGTATATGCTATCTTTTGTTTTGTTCCCACACAAATTTGGATCAGTGGTATCAGAGAAATCTGCTCTTTAATTGTTTCTCTGTGCATGTCCCCGACGAGGTCAGGATACAGAGAGTTGGGTCTTGAACTAGTTTCACTTGGGGAAGATCACTCTCACCACCCCAAATGACCTTCCATGGCGGATGAAAAGAGAGACGATAGAGCAGGAGATCCTATCAAGTTGCTGCTCGAGGAAGCCATTGCGCGACAGAGGAACGAGATGATGGATAATTTCGCCCAAATCCTTCGACACATGTCGACGGCGACAGATACACCTTCAACGAGTAGCCGTTTCGGAGATGCGACTCCCTTCAAGGTACAAGTTAATTTTGATATCCCTTTATTTGAAGTCCAGATCGATGCCGATGCCCTTGATAAATGGTTGAACCTACTAGAAGGGTATTTCTCTGTCCACAATTTTTCCAACAGAGAAAAGATCACCTTTGCGCCCCTCAAGGCTGTCCCCCATGTCAAAAATTGGTGGGAAACTTATTGTGAGCAAAACTCATCAGACGAGTCTGGATTGTTTGATTACAATCACACTTGGGCCTCTTTCATAGATGTTGTTAAGGAACAATATTACCCTATGGGAAACTATGATGACCAATACACAAAATGGACCATTATGCATCAAGAGAGGGACCAAACAGTGTCAGAGTACACCAACAAATTCCATACCTTGCGCACAAAGCTAGGTATCAAGGACTCTGAGTGGCACCTAGTACTGAAATATCGCAGTGCCTACACCGGTACATACGAACACATATGGATTTCCTGGAAATATCTTCACTCGAATCCGCCTATGGATATGCTATCAAAATTGAGTAGATATTTTAGCAAAAGAACAAGCGTTACTTCAGACCTGCGTAGAAGCAGGGCAAGGGAAACTCTGGCTCGTAGAACACGGGGCAGGGAAAGGACAACTAGTTCCAACCACAAGCGAAGAAGGGTAATAGAAAGACAAATAAGGACACTGGGAAGTGTTGAGAGTTCCACAAAAGCCCCTGGAACAACACTGATAAATGTCGCTCAAAGCAGTCATTGGTGGCTGAGATCAAAGCTTCAGAATCAGATCCCAGTTTTGACTCTGACTCATAACCTAATTTCACAACTGTGCAAAAAGGGAAGCAAATCATTGATGCAGAACCCAGTGTCGTTGTTTCCACCACACAGATTCAACCAGAGGAACCTGAAGAGTCAGAGCCAGAGGAGCGCCTTTTCCACTCATAGATGTGGGTGAAGGGAATTCCCCTACACTTTGTTGTGGATAGCGGCAGCCAAAAGAACCTGATCTCAACGGAAGTCATCAAGAAATTGGAGCTACCAATAACACCACACCCGCAACCATACACCATTGGTTGGATGAGCCCAGGACGAGGGATCCGCGTCATTCATCAATGTCGCCTACCATACGACATCAAGCCCTTCAAAGATGAGGTATTGTGTCATGTGGCCCCACTTGAAGTATGCGATGTTATTTTAGGACATCCATATATGTGGAAGCGTCATGTTGTATATGAATCACGACCTCGTAGTGTCATTTTCATTGTAGGAGGACAACTCTATCGGATACCAGAGACAGTTTCACCTACCCCGACCAAGCAGGGCAGGAAGATAATCTCCCACACTAGGAAATTTCCCCTATTCACAATTTCCACTAAAGGAGAACATCAGATCGCAGAGACATCCACAACCTCTGCCCATTATCCCTTTACTTAGCAGAAACAAGAAAAACAGAAATCCAGTGCAGCATCATCTATTCGAGTACCTCTGCAGTGCACGGCCACGCATTCAAGGTGCTCCTCCAAAAAGAAACCATCCACACCAGTGAATACCAAGGATACCACAACAACCAAAACTGTTGAACAGCTCTAACGCATCCAACAACAACAATTACAACCCTCTGAAGATTTCAAAGAAAGGAAACCTTTTCGACATATGATAAGGGATTTGATGCAATGGAGACCATTGCTTCCTAAGGGGGGAGGATTGATCCAGATAGATATTAGTGGCCACCCACCTATTCCACTGGCTCAAAACAGTTTCCCATTTTGCCAATTTTATAGTGATTTTTCTACAGTTTTTCGAGTCCCAAACTTCTGGGGCCGCTTTGAGGCCCTAAATGATGTTTTTTGGGAAATCTTGGTCTGATCTAGTCCTCGGATAGATCTTTCCAATGGGCTACCGAGCACCCAAAATGGAGATCCTATGCAAATGTTATGACCCCGGGAAGTTGATTGTTCAACTAACCACCTTGGGGCCGCAAACTTTATGATGGTTCATCTTCTAGGGTTAGGTTTTTGGATGTTCGGGATTCTTTCCCTCATTCTTATGATAAATAGGCCCTTTTGGCCTCTCTTTGTATTCATCTTGGCACGAATGAGCAAAGCGGCCACATCTCTTCTCAGAGATAGCTACTACCATTCTAGCTGTTGTATTTACAGCCTGTTATATTTCTGATATTTAATAGAATATGTGTTTATTGTATCGCTGTGTTTTTTGCCATATATATGTGTATGTGAATATATATCTCTGTATATGCTATCATTTTTTTCGTTCCCACACAAATCTGGATCATTAATGTTGATCAATGACAGTCAATCACAGGGCTATTTGGAAGTATATTGGATATACAAGAAAAATATAAGATGTAGCAAAAGTTGATGTGCTTATTGGAGGATAGAAGTTGTATTAATTGACTAAGCTAAGACTGTGTTTTGGACAGCCAAGTTGGAACTTGGAAGGTTGGTCAATTTGGTGAAGTAAAGGAAGACTTGTTTGAGGTATTAAATGATGATTTGAAGAGGACATGAACTAGAGACAATAAAATTTTGACATCTGATGTTTGACCATGTTTTGGGTCAGAATTTAAGTGTGTTGAAGATTTGAGATTGAAGAGACAAGTTTTTGCTTGCTACTGTTGAGGGTGGTTGGGTGGTGCAAGTACCACAGGTTGGATATTATGTACTATGGATTTGGTGCTTTCTAACAGTTGATGCTAATAAAACCTAGGGGTTTGGAGCCTCCCTCCAGTTGGAGCTGTAAATTTTGGGTGTTGGAGCATCCCTTCAGTTGGAGCTGAAGAAACAAGGAGGTTGGAGTCTCCCGTCAGTTGTAGGTGATGCATTTTGAGATTGTAGTCTCCTCATTTATTGTAATCTTCTCTATAGTTTTTATCAATATATTATATTTATTTTTCCATATACACGTTGTGTCTTTTGTTGATGATATGTTTCTCGATACATGCATACATATTAATGAATATAAAATTGTTTATATGATTGATGAAGCTTTAGTGAAGTAAAAAGTATAAAAAGTGCAGGACACTGATTCACCCCCCTCTTAGTGTCCATGGTGTGTTCTACAGAAACAAGTTTTCATAGTCTGTCACATCTGCCTTAGTTGATTGAGAAAGGTTTCGTATTGCTATTTACGAGAAATCCCTTACGTCTTTCCTCACTTCTCATACTCATCTTCATGTGGCCACACCGCCTCTTTCATTTCCCAACTATTCTCCTCTTCGAGAATTCCTTTCCAGGTGAAAAAATTCTCCTACCTCCAACTATTGCCAAATTGGGAAACCCTATGTACTATTATCCTGTCCACTTCCAAATCTAGTTTATTTGCATTTAACATAATGGCTCTAGATGGGAAAGATCTGTTAGGATTTCCTTCATCAATATTACAAGGATCCAACTAAATGATATGAAAAACTAGATGGTGAGCTCTCATGTGTTCTAGCAGTTCCAATCTGTAAGCAACATTTGCAATATTATTGAGTACTTTGAGTGATCCTTCAAACAAATGCAATGAAGCACCAAAGATGCCACTTGGTGGCTTGAATTGTTTCTATCCAACTTAAGTAAGACTAAGTTATAAACTTGAAACTCCATTTCTTTTCTACCATGACATTCCTAACACTTCATACTTTTAGAAACATTCATCAAATAAATGTGAACCATAACGAATGTGTCCTACCATCATTTTATTAACTCCAAGGCTGATGGTTTGTACATGTAGTAGCCGTTGATGCGCAAGTTTTGTGTATTTACTACACGCCAATCCAACCAATGTTAGATTGGGTCGTGCAAAAAAAAAGAAGTTTCCATCTACGTGCCAATAAAAAACTTTAGTTTTGATTCACCAACCTATATAAGGCGCAATTTTGTAAACGGTTGGGTTATTGTTGTTGTTATTGATATTTTGGGTTTTCTTTGAATGCATAGATCTATGGGTTTTTGGGAATGTAAATATGGGATGTCTTGGGTTTTGTTAGCTACATATGTTGCACCGAAGAACCATGATATGTATAAGCTATTGAGTTGAATCTATGCAATGGAATGTTGATACCCATTTTGTTCTATGCAATATATATATATATATATATATTGTTGACACAGCGACTGTTGACAGGGGTTCACTTCACACTGCTGTCAACAAACATCAACCAAACTCCCTTAAACATTGGCCCGGAAAGGTTTTACCTTTTCCAACAACACTCGTAGAGCAAGTGAAGTCTCACCCGAGATGATCAAGGGGGCTATAGGAACCAGATTTCCACGGTGGGGGGAGGACATGCATCAAATATTAATTTACAACTACAGAAACCAGAGATTATGTCTTCGCATCATGCTAGCAGTTCATGCATTCAGTCATTATTTCGCATATTCAGTATATAATTAACATTCGCATCAACATAGTTAAATTGATCATTCACATCAACAACAATTACCGAACCACAAAACCTTAAACATATCTCAAACACTTGTATTCATCATTTAACAGAAGTAGAGACAAAAGATATAACCATAACCGAACATCTTCACGCATTCATCAAAACTGCGGTACAACCTTCGTAGAAACAGTTCAAAACATCTTATCGTGGATACAAAACAGTTCAAAACATCTCATTCTCCGATTCAACTATGTTGTCCTTAGGCTTACAATCATACTCCTATTTATATCAAACTAATTGGTTACAAAATGGTCCACATGACCTATTCTCACTAGCTAAACCACTTTTGTGCTTTCGTCGGCTCCTTGTTCTCCGCGAATGGTCCTTTCTTCTACGGATTTTCCTTCTTCACAACTGTCGGCTTTC
Organism: Larix kaempferi; assembly: GCA_027924585.1. NCBI lineage: Eukaryota > Viridiplantae > Streptophyta > Pinopsida > Pinales > Pinaceae > Larix > Larix kaempferi. The sequence continues at coordinate 2,997,733 of BSBM01001027.1, read as the reverse complement.
GCACTTTATGTGGTCTAACCCCGTGCCAACAGGCCCCAACACAAACTTGTGGCTCACCCTCGAGCCACCTCAGCTGGACACCTCTGGTATTGTTCTCATCCTTAGCTGTGTTAAACTTCTGAAGCTGTTCTTGCCGTTTGGAGCTCGTTGTCATGTACTTCTTGAACTCATCCTCCAGCCTTTGGTTTGCTACCATGTACTTATCGAACTCACCCTCCAGCCTTTGGTTTTCTACCATGTACTTCTCGAACTCATCCTCCAGCCTTTGGTTCATTGTCATGTACTTCTCGAACTCATCCTACAACCTCTCGAAACCTTCGTCATCTGTCCCTTCTACGCCTATTGGTGCGCTTCATGCTTGTTTCGAGCTGGGGAGAAGTTCATCGACGCCACCAAATTGTGAAACAGGCCAATTGCTCTGGCACATCTGTTTTGCACATTTGATCGTCCGCTGCTAGAGCCAGCGGGCCTCCGCCCCTGGTGTTCTAGTGGTCGCAGAGACCACGGTTCTTCTAACTCCTACCACTCGCTTAGACATATCGGGTGAGACCTCATCTTTGTTCCTCCCAAGTGTATGCGCTGCTTCCTTCGCTGGTTGTTCATGCACAGTCGTCGTTCTTGCCCTTAGCGCACCTAGAGTGCTTCCGATCGAAATGAAATGTACCAATTCCACAGCTCCCTTGGAATTGCTCACTCAAGTGATTAATTTCATGCCTAATGCTCATAATCCTTCGATCTCCTATCTCATCGTCGCTTGTATTTATGCTTGTCCCTCATGACCTCATTGTATGATGATCAAATCGTTCACGTTTTTATCGGATTGCATTCTCAAGTGTCATCATAAGTTTTCGCCGTCTACTGTTGATCCCATGTCACAACAATAATGTGCTGAGTGGGATCCTTCATGCGAAACGTCGATAAGCACCATGTCTCCATTCCCACGTGCTAGCCATCGACGAGCATCCATCCTCGTCATGCTGCCACTTTTGTGTCATTATTGTTTTTTTTTTACTTCTGCACTATGTTTCTTAGCTGCTATGCACCTGGTCATGGCGACAGGGTTTCAACCGATTCCCATTTACTAGATTTGGAAACAACATGCCATCTAAAATTTTTAACTGCACCACACCTTCATTAGTGACAAAATCTATTATGTAGAGACCCAACCAATGCTTCTGCAACTTACCTAGATGCTTGGCGAACTTAGTGTCGTATAATAAAACCATATCTCCTTGCTGAAAATGCTTGGTTTTGATGTGTCGGTCATGCCAATCCTTTTGTCGATCCTTCTCTACCTTTTGATGAAATCCTGCAATAAACCAATCGTCATCGAGTTGTAGCAGTTGCACCAATCGTTCTTCAAGTGCGCCATCAACGCTCATCCCTGTGGCTGCTGCGATGCACAAACTTGGCACAATATACTCCATCGACATGATTGCTTCCTGTTTGTAAACAAGCTTGAACGGGGTCTGGCTGGTCAATTGTTTACAAGTTGTGCAATATGCCCAAAGTATCCCTGGAATCTTCAAATCCCAATCATCTTGGTCTGTGTTGCACACCTTCGTGAGTGCATGCTCCAGTTTTTTGATGAACGCCTCAACTGTTCCATTAGCTTGAGGGTGGTAGGGGGTACTCTTCTTGTGTTGAATTTGAAACTCCTCCGTCAGTGTTGTGATTGTCTTATTCACGAAGTGAGTGCCTTGGCCATTCAGCAGTATCTTTGGGCACCCAAACCTGGTGACCACGTTGTCAAAAAGAAACCTTGCTGTAGTGGCAGCTGTGCAGTCCTTCACTAGTGCAGCTTCCGCCCATCGCATCCAATAATCTGTCGTAGTGATTATGTATCGTGACCCTATTCTTTTTCCTAGGGGGTTGATGGGTCCCACAAAGTCAACTGCCCACTTGTCAAAATCCCGATGGTTTCGTCCTGTCGTGACAGTTTCCCTATTCTTTGACATACGTCGCATCTTTTGGCATAGTCCATCGCATCTCCATGCAACATTGGCCACCATAGTCTAACTTGAAGGATCTTCCTAGCAGTGGCACATCCTCCATAGTGTTCCCCTGCAATCCCATCGTGAGATTCTGCTAAAATCCTTTCCTGCTCATGTGGAAGGACATACCATTGAAGTATTTCATCTGGTCCCATCTTATATAGTTTCCCAACAATTAGTTGGAAGTCCACCGCGCTGACAACCAACTTTTTCTTTTGGTTTGTAGTGAATTCCTTTGGTGTCGTTCCTGTCGCCAAAAATTGAATAATGTGCTCATAGTGGTCATCGACCATGCCGACCCTGAATAATTGAGCATCTGGCATCCATTCGTTAATATTCCTAGGTTCTTCTCCTGATTCTATCCTCGACAGATGATTTGGTCTTGCATTTAGTCACCCCGGATTTACAATTATCTCAAAATCAAATTCTTGAAAGAGTAAGAGCCATCGACAAATATTCCTCCCCAACACAGGCTTGTTCACTAGGTACTTGAGTGCTGAATGATCAACATGGACGTGGAATTCCTTCGTCCAATTTAGAAATACTAATATAGGTGTTGCATTCATCTTTGCTTTCAATATATCAAGACTCTTCTGGCATTCTTCATTCCATTCGAACTTGGCATCCTTCTTCAAAAGTTTTTCCATTGTTGTCGTGATCGCTGCATACCCTCTGATAAACTTGCGGTAGTATCCTGTGTGTCCCAACATTGATCTTAATTGCTTTACTATTGTCGGTGGCGGTAGGTAAAAAATAATCACAATCTTCACAGGGTCTACGAGCATCCCTTCCCTGCATACAATGTGTCCCTGCAAGATTCCAAATGGAGCACAGAAGATGTACTTCTTCAGGTTTAGCAAAATCTGGTGTTGTCAACATCTTTCCAGCATCAACTTCAAATTCGTGACATGATCCTTAACCAATCCGTACACTGTCCAATCGTCCATATATACTTCCAAAAATTTGCGGATGTAGTCCTTGAATGCAGCAACTACCAGTCTGGAGAATATTGTTGGTGCATTCTTCAAGCCAAATGGCATCACTGTATACTGAAAACATCCCCATTCTGTGACGAACATAGTCTTGTGCTGATATTCCTTCGCAATTTTGATCTGGTGGTAGCCCGAAAACCCATCTGTAAAGGAGTATATTTCCTGACCTCCCACTCCTTCGAGCCCCTCATCCGTGAATGGTGTCGGGAACGGATCATGTAGGAAGGCGTCATTCAATTTCCTTAAATCAACGTAGATTCGGACTTCACCAGTTTTCTTATCCTGGACCACCATCGGGCTGATCCACTCCAATTCCTCTGCTGGTTCTATAATTCTTGTGTCCAACATTCTTTCAAGTTCAGCTTGCACCCGCTCCTTGTACCTAAGATTCAACCGGTAGGGCCGCTGCTTGACTGGCTTCGCATCGGGTTTTAGGGGATTTTCATTTCGCCTAAGTCCCCAGAAATTCCTTTCATCTCCGAGAATTTCGTTGGGAACAAATACCGAAACTCATGCAACAGATCACTCATCTTGGCAATGGTGGAGTCATCCCAATAATCCCCAATACTCGCAAACTTTGGATTCTCCTCTGACCCAATCTTCACTTTCTTGATTTTCAGCGGTTGCTGAAACTTGTTGGAAGGCATTTCTCGTGCCTCGACACTGCGACTCCCTTCTGATTCCGATACATGTGTAGCCCTCGGTTATTCCTCATCGTCTGGTTCTCCTGTTATATAATAGCATTCCATCAGCACAGTCCATCGAAGTTCCAGTGGTTGCTCTGTCGGGACTGCTTCAAATACCTTCTCTCGAATTGCCTGTAATGCACTATGGATGAAGGGGTTCTCGTCAGAGAAGATGAATGTTTGGCTAAAGACAATTGTTATCTATTCCCAAGAGTTCGTTCCACGTCGCAGTTCCGTTGCGACATACCAACTCCACGGTACTTCATCTAGTGTGTGAACAAATGCGTGAACCCATTCCTGTTTCACCCGTGAGCCCCATTGGCTTTGACATGCATTCAAATGTTCCTTAGGATATCCTCTGCAATCATACTTCCTTCCATTGTATCGTGCAATGTCGTCGAACCTAACCTCCATGAGGTTCGACATAGTGGCCAGTTTGTGATACTAGACTTGTGCGCCGCCCAACATTGCGCAGGAGTAGCCTTCAAGGCTTCCTCCAAGGCCAATAGACGTTGTGGTTCCACCACTTTTTCCTCAAATTCAGTGAGAAACATAGTTAGGTTGGGAAACCCCTCATATGTTGCCAGTGCACACTCCTCTGTGTCTACCCATTGCAGCGACTGTGTGATCCGTGCACATCTCTTGAACGACACTTCATGTAACCGATTTTGCCAATTTTCGAGCGCCTCGTCCGAATCTGACGACGCCGAACTGACACTGCGCCATCCCAACTCTTTGTCTATGGTAGGATTAATGTAATCCTCGGATATGTTGTATAAATTGTCCCATCCCTCGGTAAATTCATCTCTTGTTGGTTCAATATATCACTGTGCTTCTGCAGGATCAAGAGGTGCAACTACCCTCATCTCGCGGTTTTCAAACGACATAGTCCGTTTCTTGAAGTTGATGATGGCTTAGTTCTTCATCGCCCAATATATCCCTAGAATCACTGGATAGGGGCTTGTGTTGTCAACAATCTCTATTACATAAAATTCTACATAGGTTTTGAGTCCCTGAATTTCAACTGGAAGCTAGCACACACGACCAAGTGGAGTAACCTTACTTTGATTTGCTAACCGCAGCTGTACCGGTGACCAGGCCAACTGTGGTTTTCCCATTGTTTCCCATGTCTTCTTGGTCATAATTTTCATGTCTGGTCCCAAGTCTAAGATGATTGAGTTGACATCAAATGCTCTGATTTGTGAAAATATCCGCATCTCTCTTCCTGTCTTCCTCTTATGTATGCGATTTACTGTGCGTTCCTGGCGTGCACCCTCCTATTGATTCAACAAGCTGGATATTTCTTCCAACGCATCTCGATATTTTTCCAACTCCAGGAAAATCTCCAAGAAGGCTCTTAAGGTGTTAGCCTTTCTCTACGACTTCGTCTTGTCGAACGTCGGTGGCATATCATAGGTAACTTCTTACTGAAGAGGTGACTGCCTCCTCTGTCTCATTGCTTCCTTCTCTTTAAAGAAAACATCCCTTTCAACTTCCGCATCGAATGTGACGTGCTTCAGTGTTGTTGGTCGGATGATAGCCTGTGACCTGTCGACTCCTGCCACAGCTCTTCCTCGTGTCACTACTCCAACAGTCACAATGTGACTTATGACCTCCATTGATATCTTCTGCACCGTCGGTGGCATATTCTGATTCTGATTATGTGGAGGTGGGGGCAGGTTCTTGGTTTGCCATTTTGCGATGAGCTATGGACAATCTTCGACGCCATGGTCCACAGCACTGCAATAAGTGCACTGTGGTGTTGGATTTGGGCAATCCCTCTAATAATGCCCCTGCTACCCACAATTGTAACATACAATCGGTCCCCCTCCTCATCCAGCAGCTCCTCCCCATCCTATGCCGGCACCTCGACCTCCGCGGAATCCTCCTCTAAAACCTCCACGTGGTGGCCATATGGCGGGTACTGCGGTTTCCCATACTGCGGTTGCCCATACTGCGATGGTTGATACTGCGGTGGTAGATATTGCGGCTAGCCATACTGCGATTTCCCATACTGCCCTTGGTCATGCTGTGGTGGTTGGTTATACTGAGGCTGTTGTTGGGTATACTGCGGTTGCTGTTGTACCGCTGATTGATCTTCCCCTTTCATAAAATATGTATCGGCAATCCGTTCTTGGAGTAGGTCATAGGCCATGCACTCTTTTTCATCGTGGCCAACCGATCAACAAAATTTGCAGGATAAATTTATTGGCTTCGACACCATCTTATGTAGGTAGACACATTCTTCCGGTCGATGCCCTCTGGTCTGATAGACATGACACCAAGGAATCCCTCCCTGTCTAAGGGGATTCGGTGCACCTGACTGCAAATATTCTCGAAATTCTAGGCAATTATCCTTATGGTGTCCTTCAATCTTTCATCTACTGCACCATATATCTTCACGGGTTTCTTTCCCCTTCTTCATATCTTGCATTTGGAGTGTCAAATTGGCCAACTGTGCTTGTATCCTATCCATTCCTATACCAGCTTCGCCAATTGGTGAAGCCTCTAACTTCATCGCAATCTCCAACGCTTTGGCTTGGGTCGCTACCTTCTGTTGCATTAGTGGTTTGCGGATGTGTGGAACGAATCCTGTGATAAACCACTCCTTGTGTTGCATATCATTCATTCCGAAACTCACTTTCACCATTAATGTTTTATACCTTTGATCAAATTCCCACACCAGCTCATTCGAGTATTCCTTGACTTCTTTGAGCTCGGTGACATACTGCGACTCCGAATTTGGTTTTCTAAACTCATCAATCATTTCTGCTTTGATCTGGGCTAATGTTTTGCCTCAAGTCCCTATCGGTTCCTTAGTAAAATTCATGAACTAGTCTAGCTCACGGCCCCTGAGGGTCATCACTAGCTGTCCCTTTTTAATATCTTCATCCTGAACCTGCTTCACAGTCCATACTGCTTCGCATAAGAACCAATACTGCTCGGGATCTTCAGTCCCATTCCCATGGAAAGTGGACATTTTTGCGTCATCTGCCATTCTTACATTCCTACTGTTATTGTTTACTGATGCGCTACTCCTACCGTTGCACGTAGGACAACTCTACGAATAACTTGTGTTTCTTCCTTTGAAATTATGAGTAGTGCATGGGGTTGAAGGTATGTTGAAACTTATGATTCGTCGCTCTTCTTGTTCTAGGGTAGTCTGGTCACCGTCTCCTTCGTCGTAATAAGGTTGCTTTGTCCCTTGTGGTCCTATTTCACAGTCTTCCATTTCGGTCCCTTCAGGAGACTCTCTCTCAGTCCTCCTCCTCTTCTCTGGTCGTCGGAATATCGCCCCACTCCTCAAGGTACCACAATATTCCTCATCCTCCCTTAGAAATTCATCATCGCTCATGTCCATCTACCTCGCATCTTTCTATCGGATCCACATTCACGCGATACCCACAACCTCCGCACACTAATCTTCTACTCGTCGGAAGTCATCCTCAATATGCCCTTTTCGTAGACAAGCATTTTAATCCACAACTTGAGCAATAGTAGGAATCTCCCCCTAGGTCCTTTGAAAAATTTCCTTTCCGCGTCGCTGTATGATTTGATTGTGTAAACTGCGAACTCAGTAATGTATCCCTCTAGGATACTATCCACCCAGAAGTCGAGAACCCTTGATACCTTATTGTCGACTCGCTTTAGCTGTTGAATCAGTTCTGGGGTCCAATGTTCAGGCTCAGTCTTTTGGCAATGGTTCTTCTGAAACGTCAGCTACGCCAACCACTCATGTATCAATACCGAGAATTCATAGAAAAACACTTTGTGGATATCCGAATAAATATGCTTCTGCAACCAACTGCTCACTGTCTGTCCAGGGTTCTGATTTTCTCCTTCTGCAACCAACTGCTCACTATCTGTCCAGGGTTCTGATTTTCTCCTTCTGCGAACTCTTCTTCCTTCTTATCAAACCATTCTTGAATCTCCGGTTTCGTCGGGTGCCACAACATGTCCTCTTCAGGGTCCCGGCAATGGAACCATTTGTTGACACAACGACTATCAACAAGGGTTCACTTCACACTGCTGTCAATAAACATCAACCAAAATCCCTTAAACACCGGCCCAGAAAGGTTTTACCCTTTCCAGCAATACTCGCAGAGCAAGTGAAGTCTCACCCGAGATGATCAAGGGGGATGTAGAAACCAGATTTCCACAATGGGGGGAGGACATGCATCAAATCTTACTTTACAACTACAGAAACTAGAGATTATGTCTTCGCATCATGCTAGCAGTTCATGCATTCAGTCATTATTTCGCATATTCAGTATATAATTAACATTCGCATCAACATAGTTAAACTGATCATTCGCATCAACAACAATTACCGAACCAAAAAACCTTAAACATATCGCAAACACTTGTATTCATCATTTAACTTGAGTAGAGACAAAAGATATAACCATAACTGAACATCTTCATGCATTCATCAAAACTGCGGTACAACCTTCGTATAAACAGTTCGAAACATCTTATCGCGGATACAAAACAGTTCAAAACATCTCATTCTCCAATTCAACTATGCGTCCCTTAGGCTTACAATCATACTCCTATTTATATCAAACTAATTGGTTGCAAAACGGTCCACATGACCTATTCTAACTAACTAAACCACTTTTGTGCTTTCGCCAGCTCATTGTTCTCCGCAAATGGTCCTTTCTTCCGCGGATTGTCCTTCTTCCCAGCGCATTCTATAGAAACCAAAATAAAAAATCATTGCGAACCATAAGAAAATAGACAAGAGATTCCCTTGCGTTGGCGAATTCATGGTAAATTGGAATAGTAGTTACTTCACGCATGAATTATACGCGCTCTGAAGAAAACGAGTAACAATGTAAATTCTGGAATGGTTTTCTTAACAATTGGGATTTTCTTACTGCTGCGACCTTCCTCCTTTAAACTCATGAAGTGTATATTTTCCCAACAAACTCAGTAATTCAGGTTAATAGTGACATGATAACATATAAAACAACCTTAGTAGAGGACAAAGCACGCCTTAAGGGGGTGGCAATGTGACAAACATAAATACAAATAATGCTATCTATATTTATTATAATTGTAATTACCAAGGGTCACCATCACGTAAAGACATAGATTTACGTGAAGAGACTCCATGGAGGCCTATATATTCAGGCCATTCACTCATTGTAAGACATCATTCTATCATTCTATCATTCTATCATTATTCATTATTCAATATATTTTGCAGATTAATTCTGTTTATTGTAACTTCTGCTACTACAGACACCCACCCAAAGGGTAGTTAGCAAAGCCACAAGGGCAACGACTCCTTGAGGTGGAAACCAAGGGGACCTGCCATGACTTAATCAATGGTATTTAGCGCCAAAATCAACACTCTACATAATATAGGCCCAAAAACTTAGCATTTACAAAAGAAAAAGAAACCCCTCACTCTCGTACATCTGGGAGGAATTCTTTAGACGCTCTGAGGTGTAACACTGTGCATTTGCCATCGATTAATTGTTTAATTGTAAAAACAAAGTATTTTCTTTAAACTCAAAGATTTAAAACTCGATTTCCAAATATGTCAAAAAGGGAAGTTTTGTCCTGTAAAAATTTGCAGTAACTTTTAATTCATCCTTGAAGATATGATGATCGAATACTAAACAACACAACCGGTAGGTGGTGTTTTATCTCAATCCTAGGTGCTCAACCTTCCATAGCCCTTTATCATCCTTCAATCACCTTAAGATAAGACCTATGACTTTATTCACAAAGTGATTATATTATTAATTGTGTACCTACCATATAATTGTATTGTGACGAACTCATCCATCGAGAGAATGCCAATACCTGATATTCCGGAGAATCAAGGTATTTTAGAGTTACAATCATTACATAATCAAAGTCGGCTCCCAAGGAGCAAGTGTCACAAAGCTAGATTTGAACCCGGGTGGGGAGGATAACAACATTCCTCCCAACCACCGGATCTACACTCAATTGACAAATATTGTGACGAACTCATATATAGTTGATGAATAAAAAGTGTTGAAGTTCGTTCTTGAAATTGTCATTCTCACTTGTAATTTGGGCTAACCACGTGCTCTCACCCCATGTGTCTCGTGGAGAGTTAAAACTAAACAATGAATTTCTTTAAAGAGAGTCAAACACAACAATTAAAGATGGGTGGCATTTTTCAACAAGGAGGAAAAAGGGTTTGTCAACAAAATAAAGCCACCCAATGTATTTTCAACATCACTAAAACTACTAAAGTTTGTGCGGTTGCCACTGCCACATTGTTGATTGAATCGTCCGACCATCAATGGGAGCATCCACATTGTCAATGCATTCAAAGTTATTTAAAGGAAATTTGTGTTTTTATTTTATTTTATTTTATGTAACACGCGTTTAAAGACATTTCTAGTCCAACATGGTTAGTAGTTTGGTTCCACCAATACTTATCACCCCATCATGGTTATTAGCAAGTTCCATTATTGTTAATCATGGTTCAGTGTAGTATGTGCATAGTTATTGACATCCTTATTCCATTTTGTAGTATGTACATGGTTTTAGGCATATTGGTTCCACCCTAATCTACATACAATGTTGTTCCACCCTTGTTTGTTTTAGTTCTGAGTAGATTATGCATGGTTTTACCTTATTATGGTTTCAGACATTTTAGCCTAAGCCCCTAGTAGGAAATTTGTGTTTTTATTTTATTTTATTTTATGTAACACGCGTTTAAAGACATTTCTAGTCCATCATGGTTAGTAGTTTGGTTCCACCAATACTTATCACCCCATCATGGTTATTAGCAAGTTCCATTATTGTTAATCATGGTTCAGTGTAGTATGTGCATAGTTATTGACATCCTTATTCCACTTTGTAGTATGTACATGGTTTTAGGCATATTGGTTCCACCCTAATCTACATACAATGTTGTTCCACCCTTGTTTGTTTTAGTTCTGAGTAGATTATGCATGGTTTTACCTTATTATGGTTTCAGACATTTTAGCCTAAGCCCCTAGTAGCTATCCTTACTCATTATGGTTTAGAGTAGTGTGTACATGGTCTTATCCCTTTTTATCATGGTTCCAAGCAATGTATAAATGACAATGTTACTTCATAAAATTAAATGTTATTTCATAAAATTAAATGTTATTAACGAAGTTTGTATTTTAATTTTATGTATATATATTTCATTGCTTCTTAAATGCATTATTATGTTCTAGCATTGGGATCCTTCAAAATCTCCCTTTCTTAAAAGTTAGAATCCATTATAACCATTGCTTATTATAAGAAATCACAAAATAATAATAATAATAATAAAGAAATATTATAATATTAAAATAGAAAACAAAACAAAAATGAGAAATATTAGAAATTATTTATATGTGTGTGTGTGTGAATTTTAACCAATGTTAATTTATATGGATGTGTTTAGCGAATTGAGAGTGTAGAATAACCCGTGTACGCAGACATAGTCCCCTTCTTCATCATTTTATGTTTCTCTTTAAAATAAGTTTTAAAATAGATCTTTCCTATACATAAATTAGTGATTGTTTATTGTAAAATATTATTAAATGGAGATGTCTAAAAATTCAATGATTTAGTCCAAACTAGGTTTTTCACCAGAATTTAGTGTTTTTGATTTGCAAATTCTGAATTTAACAATGTTTTAATGGTTATTTTGATGGTAGAAACGAATTCAACACCATCAAAAACCCCTAGAGTTCCCAAAATTTCAAAGTTTTTAGAGTTGTAACCAAGATTTTTTTGCATAAAAATCATTTTTTTTAGTTTGAAATGGTAGAACTTTTAGATTACTCATTATTAAAATAAGTCGCATCACATTATTTTTAAAAATATTTTTCTTTTATTTTGGTTGATTTAAAACAATTAAAATAATTATTTACTAAATTAAACTAATTTTTATTAATTTGTATTTATGTTCAATAAATTAAAATTAGAAAATTGGAAATGATGTTTTTCTTTAAAATAAGTTTTAAAATAGATTTTCTTTTACATAAATTAGTGATTATTTATTGTAAAATATTATTAAAATATGTAGCATCACATTATTTTTAAAATGTCTTTTTTTGTTAATTTAAAAACAATTAAAATAATTATTTACTAAATTAATTTAATTTTTATTGATTTGTATTTATGTTTAATAAGTTAAAATTACAAAATTGGAAATGACTCCAAAGAAAATGACTCAAACAAGAATTAAACTAACAATATTTAAATTGAAATAGCACAAAAATTCTTATTGACATGCAAGAGGGGTTAAATTTCAAATCAATTTGAAAGTTAACATCTTATTAGATATTTTTCAATTTCAAGGTTTATGTAATTGGTTTCATTGGGCGTTAATAAATAGCATCATCATCATAATCAATGGAAGACTAAAGTTGGTCTTAGTGGAAATAAATAATTATGATCATTAATAACTTCTCCTCCTCCTAAATATAGAAGATAGAACGTTACAAAATTTAAAAAATGTAAATTTGACACAAAATTTTCTTCAGTTAAGTGGATTGAGAATTTTTTTAAATAAATATGATTTAAGAAACCCATTATTAAATTTACAAAATCAACCTAAATTTTATTAATTTGTATTTATATTCAATAAATAAAGATTGCAAAATTAAAAATAACTAAAAAAACTCAAATAACAATCAAACAACCCTTTAAATAGTCTACTCCAATATAAAATTATGATGTTTCATAAATGTATTGAATAACTGGTCCTAGATGGAGGAGGTAAAGTAAATTTGATGTATATATGAGTATAAACTATTAATTTTTTTTATAGTTATATCATAGTATATAATATAGTGAAAATTTAAGTTTTAGTATATAATACTAGTGAAAATTTAAGTTTTATTTTAAATTTGACATATATAATTATATTAGTTATCAAATTTTATTATTTTAATTTTTATTATTTTTTAATTTTATATTTAAACATGTTAAAAAGAGGGGTTTTTATGTCTTTAAATATGTGTTGTTGTTGATCTCTATTTAGAAATTGTAATTTTGAAATTTATGTTAAAAATAGAAGTTTGAAGTCAAACTTAAAATTCTTAAATTTCAAGCTAAATTTACACTAAAAAATTTAGATTAGAATTAAAAGTTTGAAGTCAAACTTAAAAATCCTAAATTTCAAGCTCAATTTACACTAGGATTGAACAGTGCACACTTTGAAAGTGAGTTTCATGCTTGGTATGAACATTGCACACTTTAAAAGTGAATCTCATGCTCGGTATGAATATTGCACACTTTGAAAGTAAGTCTCATGCTTGGTATGAACAGTGCACACTTTGAAAGTGGGTCTCATGCTTGGTATGAACAATGCACATTTTGAAAATAAGTCTCATGCTGGGTAGCACTTTGAAAGTGAGTCTCATGCTTAATATGAATAATGCACACTTTGAAAGTGAGTCTCATGCTTGGTATAAATAGTGCACACTTTAAAAGTGAGTCTCATGCTTGGTATCCCACATCTCTAGCTTGCATCTCAATTGAGTGCAGGCTTCTAATTTATCAATTTAGGTGTTCATAAAATAATCCACCTCCTAATCATCCCAAGAGCTTCATATCTTAAAATTGGAAGTATGAACTTTGGTAATGACAAATTTGTTTCACAAATAGGGTCAAAACCGTTGAAAATTTCATGGCTATGTATAAAGGAGAAAGCGCTATTGGCCCACATTCCCACTTCCATGCATTATAAAATAAAATGTGTTTTGTTTTAAAGGTTTCCAAATCCACATTGCATTTTTATATTTTTATAGCTCTTTGTTTTGGCCTTTTAGGTTCTTGAAGACATAGTAAAGTTGGAAACGGTTTATATAGCATGATCAAAGAGTTTTTTTGTAATTACATAAATTAAAAGAAATATAAAAATAATTTTAAAGGATTTAAAATTAAGATGAATTTATGTTTAGGGGAGGTAAGAGTGGAGGGTTTATTATCGACCTCGGCGGAAATATATTTAGAAAAATATGCTTGGGATTAGGAACATCTTCCAATAACATTGGAGAAATCTTTGTTCTGTATCAAGGATTAAAACTCCTTGAGAAAGTTGGATATGGACATGTGACTATTCTTGGAGATTCAATGGTAATAATCAAAGCCTTCATCCACCATTCGTCTCCTCCCAATCTTGGTCTTTCTATAACCTATGATCATACAACAAAGTTGATCGAAAACTTGAGATATATTCAATTCTACCATGTTCTCCGTGAAAACAATAGGGAGGATGACCAAATGGCCAACCTAGCCTTAGAATTACTGGAAGGAGTTCTTCATCTCTCAGCTGTTAATGCAGTTCATGAATAAATGCCATAATTTATATGCTAGAAGGATGAATAAACTGGTTGGAAGACGCTCGAAGCATAAGGCTCTAGGTTCCATGACAAAAGCATACGCCTTGGGGCTAGAATTCGGTGTCAAGCCTGCATGGACCCTCAAGGGATGTGGTAAGCATCTACATATGTGTGACGTCAACGTCGAACATGGGAAAGTGATGGCTACATGCGACCCTCCACGATCGGGATAAATACAAACTGGAAAAAGGCTCCTTTGGTTTTCAAGTCCATTATCATGGCAATGAATGGTCGTCGACTCCCAATATGTGGGAAGGATTGAGATCGTCCTTTGCGGTGGGAAAATTTAACATTTTATGATTTTAGAGAGTAGGCATTAATCATGTATGGAGGTGGCAAGATTTTTTTTATATGGCAAGACAGAGAAGGTTTGAAGTGCGTTCGTAGGCTAAGGAGCACAATTGTCATCTTGCTAAAGTGGAACATGGCGACAAGGGATTTGAACACTGGTTTTTGAAATCAAAAGGCAGGATGTACGGTGGAGGCATGGAAAATGAAGGATGGTGTGAGGAGGGAGATTGCTGCATTCCCATGGGTTAATGAGACTCTAAGAAAATCATCGTCATCTGAGCCACTCGGTCCACAATCTCAAGAAAAAATTTCATAATTAGACCGGAAATTGGAGCAATGGAAATGACAGGAGGAGTAGGAGCATTTGATGAAGTGAGGTGAGAATGCATACGAGATTACAGTTATGAGGGCTGAGTTGGAGGTGCAGTAGGCGAAAAATGAAGACTTGGAAGCGATCGTTGAGTAGTTAAAAGCGAAATTGGTTATGCTTCAAATAAAAATTGAAGAAAAAGCAGCTAAAGGATCTTCCTTCCGCCCCGCAGAACTACAAACTCCAATCCTCGGGTCTAGGGGGACATCCTTTGATTGTCATTTTATGTTTTTTCATTGTAGTCTTATTTTGGAGCAATATATTAGAATCTATAGTTTTAGGTATTGAAAGCATTACATAAATGGAATTGCGAGGATCTCTTAGAATTCTGGAAACATAGCTATGGGTCATATCTCTTTTTAATGTAAAAATCCATAACTCTTATTGTAAAAAAAATGAATTTATGCTTGTTTATTTATTATTGAATTTTATAATTATTGTGAATTTTACTTTAATTTTTATAATTCAATATTTTGAAATATTTAAAGTTAAAATGAATTCATTCTTATTCATGATTATTGAGTTTTATAATTATTATCTTTTTTTAATGGTTGATTGTTTTTTATTAACTTCAATCATTTTCAATATAATTTATTAATGTTATAAAGTTTGACTAATTTAGTTAAAAGATATTTTTATTTAAAAGATATTGTTTTCATTATATATATTGTTGTTGATGATGATGATGATTAACGTTTACCAAGACCAACTTTGGTCTATCAACAAAAGAAGGAAATTATTTGGTTTTGTTTAAAATTTTATTCTATATTAAAAAAAATTGAAGTGAAGCTTTCGTGACTCATTATGGTTTTGGTAAGTGAGGAGATTAGGAAAGGAAAGAAGATAATTTTTTGGTTTGGTTTATAATTTTATTTCTATGCTCAAAAAGGTTGAAGATAAGCTTTCCTACCTCACTATAGTTTTGATAAGTTAGATGGTAAGGAAGGCATGTATTGTAGCATATATAATGAAACTGAGATTTAATGTGGGTGTAGATAGAGCATTCTAAGAGAAAGTGATTTCATCCTCAACCCTCATAATCTCACAAAGCCCTGTTACATTATTGAGCTCATAAGAGTTCTTTCTTATTTTGGCTATACTTCTGAGCTTCTATATTAGAGATATGATAGAAAATTTTATATTTCTATATTTTTATTTTTATTTTCAGAAACTTTTTTTTTTAACCATGGGAACAGCAACCTCCTAAGGGTGTATCCAACAGCCAGCAATCCAGATATACCAGTAACTTGTGACTTAGCGGCGGAGAGGTCCCGAAATCCACAGAGATGAGCCTCTATCCCAGGGATCACCTACCCTTCTAGCCTTATCACAATGAACCAATAAACAACCCTACCGTGCAAACTTTGACCAGCACCATATCAAAATTTGAACGCCGGGTGAGAGTGAAATTCCCAGTATCAGCTTAATTTACTGGTTGACCTCGTATTTCGAACATTCTTCAATATTTCTATAAAAATCTAATTAGCTAACATTTCGGTGGAGAGCCAAGACCGAGTCTGCCTTTGAAAAATTCGTCAAACTGTTGTCATTACAATGTGTGCATGACTAGTTCTCCTACGCATTTCTGTCGACGGCCCTGAACTTCCACTTCAGGAATGCATTGATGTTTCAAAAACAAAAAATCATGGGGACTCCAGAATTCGGTTTCGCTGTTACTGTATTTCTTCTTTCCATATGCGTTGGAGTTTCGGCCTTCACGAACGTCAACGACAGTAAGCTCGCGAGCCCATCCATGGAATCTCTCTAATATTCAGTTTTCACTATTTTTATTTTCTGCACAATTCAAATTTTGGTTTTGATATCATACACCTTAATCAAAGCTCCAGACTGTCTTATGTTTAATTTCGGTTTTCTGCTGTAGTTACTATCCTCAAGGCACTGAAAAAAGAATGGGGAAACACTGTGCCAAGAACTTGGAAAGGTTCTGATCCCTGCAAGTCTCGTTGGGATGGGATCACCTGCACAAACTCTGGCCAAATAAATTCACTGTCAGTATCCCCTCCTTGGCTTTTATGCAATTGACTGCAATTTCAAGATATCTTTTATGTGATGAGTGCAATTTCAAGATATCTTTTATGTGATGAGTGCAATTTCAAGATATCTTGTGACTGTAATTTCAAGGTGTCTTCGTAAGTTTTGAGATTTTGTTTCAGAGGGGTTGAATTTCTATGAACAGAGTGGTTATCTTAGTTAATTTTCATGTCTGCCATTTTTAGTAGAGATCCATATTACAGTTACCTGGTTTTGAGTTTCTGTTTCATTGTGTATGTATTTGGGTGCACCGTGCAACTCTTCATATAAACTATTGGGCAATTTTCAATTACTGGCTGAGTACCTTATTGAATATGTCATTTTGATTAAGAACTCTGTAATTTAGATTATAAATTCATATTTACAGGTGGTTGGTTTTGATCTTGAGTTCTGCTATTAAAGGCTTTGTCTTAAAATCAATAATCTTTGTTCAGGCAACTACCATCCAAGGGGCTTAAGGGAAATCTTCCCGTCGATATCAGTCATCTTACTGAACTTCAAACACTGTAAGTTTATATATTATATATATGAATGAATATTGCCAGTTACTATAATAGACTAAGGTATTGATAAGTTTATCCATGAATATATTCCTTGGGCACCACAGCGATTTGTCATACAACAAGAACCTGACTGGAACGCTTCCACAGACTTTGGGAAACTTGACTAAACTGAAAAACTTGTGAGTATACTAACCCTAACTCAGCATCAAGTTTTGAAGCACTGGCACAAATTTAGATTGAAATTCTGTGTAATATTGATATATATCATGCTGGGACTGCAATTGATTAGTAATTTTGTGATGTATTCAGGGTTCTCATCGGGTGTAATTTCAGTGGGAACATCCCAGATGAATTAGGCAACCTGGTTAATCTTACATTTTTGTAAGATTATCACTGTACCATAATAATTCTTCTTCATGTTCTGGATAGTAGTTAAACTTCACCGATGTAATTGCAAATTCTAAATACATTTTTTTGTTCTGTTAGGGCTTTGAATTCCAATAAATTTACCGGTCCAATTCCTGCATCATTGGGTAATTTAGTTAAGATCAACTGGCTAGATCTTGCGGAAAACCAACTTACTGGAACTCTCCCGGTCTCAAACGCAAGCCACCCTGGATTAGACAGACTCATTGCCGCAGAGCACTTGTAAGAAAGATGGAATGTTTATGGTTTATTTGTTTCCCATGAATGGAGAAATTACTGATGAATTTCTTATTGTTTCCCGTTATTCAAGCCATTTCAACCAAAACAACCTTACAGGTTCCATTCCACCCAATCTTTTCAACTCGAGTATGATACTACTTCACATGTAAGTGAAACAGATCAGTATCTTTCTCAGTTTGGAATGATGAATATGGGTTACAGATCAATGACTGTTCATATTTTTTTGATATGCCAGACTGCTTCATAGCAATAACTTTACTGGAAATATCCCCTCTACTCTTGGACTTGTACAAACTTTGACGGCCTTGTGAGTATCAAATTTTCCATCACGCCTCCTACCGATGCATTGTTTTTTAGATTAAGTATTGCTTTAAAAACCATGTAAAACAAAATTGTCTTACTTTGTTTTCTATGTACGGATACAGGAGGCTTGACAGAAACTCTTTAACTGGTACAGTTCCGTCCAGGATCAGCGACCTGCAAAATCTCGATGAATTGTAAGAATCTTCTTATATCTGTTCTCTGGTTTTTAAAAATCGACGCCTTCAATCAGACTACAGAGCTCTTCTTATATCTGTTCTATGTATTTTCATGTTAAACCCACTGCCTTTCCGGTGAGGATAATTAGTAACAAACAGACTACAGAGCTCTGGAACCCACATCAACACAGATAACAAAACCCTCGACTAGAATAATAACTCGGTAGTTCATTGCCACAACATGACTGATCTACATAGAGCGTCTGCTGACACTAAACTTATTTGATTCAAAAAACAGAGCTCAGTGCTCCAAATGATTCACTGGTGCATCTTGAGCATAGTAGCCTTTGCATATGCAGATAGTTTAATCAAAACCAGGGGTTGCTTAAGGCTCCTGATAAAATATATATACAGCTTAAAAAACCCATGACCCTTTTGAAATGGTCCTTTTGTTAAAATCAGTATGAATAATCAGTATGAATCTATGTTTTGGGAAGATAATAATACATGGGTTTTTATTTTTTTTGAAATTGTTTATTTGTTAGTATAGATCTATCTTAAATTCGGATTTTTCAAGCATGGAAAGAGATCCAATTTTTTAAAGTGTAAATTTTTTATCTAAAATTTTTTAAATGGTCAAGAAAAAATTACACCTTAAGAAATTTGATCATTCTCATTCTTAATAGATCCATGTTAAACTCTAGAAAACCTCACTAACTGCAATCAAGAAAATCAACATAAAATATATGCTATGTGAAAATATATAAATATAAACCGATCATAAGAGTTCAAAACCAGGTGTAAACATCAATGTCAGAAAACCAGTTTAACTGAGTGCATTGGCATTAAACAAAATGATTATTCAAAAATAATTTCTAAAACAAATCCCATATCAAATACCATTATGGTTATTTTTGAAAATCCAAACCTGGTCAAATCAGTGCACACCATGATAAAAATCTGTATCACTCTCATAGCTATAAACACCCTGTTCTAACTAAATGGTTTAGGATGGTTTTCTTCCAAGGTTTTTTACCTTTTCACATTATTTTTATGAGGAATTTGAATATTAAGATTTGATGTTTATTTTGAGTAATAGATTTGGTTTATGATAATTTATTAGAGTAGTTTATTTATTCTATTTTTGATTTTTTTTAATAAATTTTAATAAAAAATATACTTAAAAAGAATATATTAATTTTTTATTTTTATAATAAATTAAAGTATTTATAAAAAAATGTTATTTAATTTTTTTAGTTAAAAAAATAAAATATCAATGCTTATTCTCCGTACTGAGCGACAATGGATTTAATTACTTGTCCAACTCGATCCACATTTAGAACCAAAAGATAAGAATGATATCTTCCCATTCGGGCACGTGTAGAATATATTATATAGAAAAAAGGGACTTTCTTAGAAAAATACCATAGGAATTAATTGACTCCCTAACTCTCACGGTGACATTAAGGAAAATGATTAGAACGACTTTATCATGAAAATATAGAGGCATGCATTAAACATCTAGCCAAGGAAAAGGACCATGATCATTATGGTTTAACAACTGAAATGATCAAATTGGGAGGCCCATCTTTGAATGCACTTCTTTGGGATATATTAAATCAAGTTATATGACATGGGTTTCCTAAACATTGGAAGGTTAATAAAGTGTAGCCAAGGAAAAGGACCATGATCATTATGGTTTAACAACTGAAATGATCAAATTGGGAGGCCCATCTTTGAATGCACTTCTTTGGGATATATTAAATCAAGTTATATGACATGGGTTTCCTAAACATTGGAAGGTTAATAAAGTGATATCTATGCAAAATCAAGCCATATGACATGGGTTTCCTAAAGATTGGAAGGTTAACAAAGTGATACTTATGCAAAAGGTTGTGATATAAATAATGTGAGTAATTACATAACTGTCATGGTTGGTAGTCTTTTTGCAATTGCAAGCTATTAAGCATTATTTATAGAGGAAAATAAGTAAATGGGTGTAAAAAAGTATCAAGGTTCCTTCTAAATATGGCTTTCACCCTAAGCGTTCAACCATTGACTACTTTGTAACTCTTAGAGATGTTGTTGGGAAAGCATAAAGGAAAGATAATAGGATTTGTATTTTCTCTATATATTTTGTCAAAACCTTTGATAAGTCACTTGAATAAATTTTTGGGAAAGAATGGTGAAAGCATGAATTCTAATTGAGTGGAGAGAAGCAACTATCCATTTATATGAAAAGGTTATTGCAGAGTTGGTTTTGGCTTGATTTCAAACCAAGGTCTGCATGGGTGTCTAATAGAAGGGGTCCATTGTAGTCCAAGCATTGGCATATTCAATCCCCAAAGAGGGGAAGGTCTCACCAAAAGCATTGTGCCATGATTAGAAATAATATGGGTTTGTGCAACATAATGGTCACAACAGGTAGTTACTCTAGCTAACTTAGGATTTATCGTTTGTTACTTAGGATGCCACAACCAACAACGATTAAAGCAACACATACCATTCTAAATATTCTACTTACTGATGCAACATGAATCAAACCAAATCAATCTCATTCCTGATTACTATTACTAAAATGGAAAAAGGAAACACCATCACCATATAAATAAAAGTCACAAAAGTTTTAAAAGGGGCCTTCTTCCATTGATATTCAAAATGATCAAGTACATCATAGAGAGATTACATTACACAGTAAACACCATTTAAGGATCAAAAACCATCTACTAACTAATATTATCACAACAATAGTCCTCAATTAACATCAATATCCCTTAGGTCTAAGCCTTTGCTATATATATATATATCCCATAAGCAGGAAGTACATTCAAAAATCATGTAGATCCAGTGTCTTTTTGCTCATCTTGACTTGATTGACTTAGATTTCTCTCTTCTTTGGCTAGGTGGCATTTCCTTTCGCCACTTCTTCCCTCACTACCTGGGATCCTAACTATTGTCCCAACCCTTGTCAATATTCCATATCAATGCTCCACCCTACTTCCAACGATCTCTGCATTATGTGAAAAAACTTAACTTTGGCTCTAGTGGTCATTTGTTCCCTACCCCATCCTCTCTACTATCACATCCATCCTTCAAAATTCAAAATGAGGGGCCCAACAAGCCCCTACCACACCTGTTGACTTGGCCTCAAGTCAACTCCTGTCGACCTTACTTGATTTGGTATCTTCTATCGCGTCCTTCTATGTTGAGGCCACATCCTTCTTAAATGAGGGGCCCAAATCTAGGACCACCTCCAAAACTTTGTTTCAGAACTTAGCAAATTATTCAAGCTAATTATACCACTTACTGACTGGGATGTTTAATCCTATTAAATATACATTGGCTTGGTTGGTATCAGGTGTTTTTGGTCATGTTCCCTAAGTCGCCATCCATTATGATTACTTATGGTGTTGCATATGTTGCAAGGAGGTGAGATGGCCAAGCGTGACTGATTTGAGTTGCTGCAATTGGAACTAAACCAATCTACTAGTCTAGTAGACTTGATGCAACTCTTCATCAACCTTCTAGATGTCACATAATTTCTCATCCCTGATGAGTGGATTTGTGGTCTTCTCAGCCTTATGTTGGATCCTATTAATTTTGTCTTGATGGATTTTGATAGGTGCTCGTGGTATTTGACTATCTGCATCCAATTTTGGGCTGCGGCAACATTTTCCCACAATTGATCCGTTGCTTCTTTTAGCTTCTCTCTAACCTTCTTGGCATTAGTTGTGGTAGAATTCAAACTTTGTAGTATTTGGGCCATCTTTTGTTGTTCAGTCGAGCACTATGTATCCCATATTTCCTTCAACTTCTTCTTCCCCTCTTCATATATTGTACTACCTATTATACTTGATCTACCATCTCTAGTAAGGGGGCGTTGACTTGTAAGCCTTCTATTTGGATGTCTTCCTCTTAATGATTGGCCACATTCGTATAATCCATCCTTTGACAAATTCAACTTGATCTTGCAATGCATCTTTATCCCTTTGTTAGAGACATAAAAAGATGGAAATAATAATGAATTGATAATAAAAAAGTATTAAATTATATATATATAAAAATAATATTAATTAAAGAAATAGTAAAACATAATAAAGTATGTGAGGTAAATAACAAAAGTAACTAACTAAAATTATTAAAGTTAGTATGTGGACATACCGTTGCAAAATGCACCAATATGAAAAGGTACTTTAGGTATTATAAAACGAATCCCACATTGTAAATTGGATCATTCATTCGATTCTTAACTTCACTTTTATAGTACATCGTTTCTTTGTGTTACTATTTTATTGGCCCGTGTACTCGTTTCACTCTCTGTGTCTCTTCTGCCTCTTGAACAACATCATCCTAATGGATATGGAGATTTCTATTTTCCGACTAATCGTATTTCCATAAATGAAATGTTGTCAGATCGAGCATTTAGTGGGTACTTGAGTGATATCTCAAGTTTGGGATGCCTACAAGTCCATTGCTTCCGTAGGGTCCATTCTTGCAAAAGGTTACACTAATTCGGGGTGGCATGTTGCTTGTTTGTTGCCTATGTGAGGTTTGATTCCATGGCAATGTTGAGTGTTGTGTGTATGCATTTTTTAACATTGACAATAATGTATTACACAATGTTAAAATTCATTTGGCATTCCTCCATGGTTATGAGTTAATATTTTCAATCCTGCACCAATTTGGAATTAATTTGCCTTGTCATAGTGCGGTCAAAATGGCTCTTAAGTCATGAATTGGATGGTCCCACCTATACTTAGTCGACACCTATTTTAGTGGAAATTCTTTCATGGACTTTCCCATTAGTTGGTCAATTTTTTGTGGTTATGTTTTTTATTCTTTATATTCTTCTTCTTCCTCGTTCTCTTGTTGTTCTTCCTCATTAGGCTAGTTCACCCCACCTGCAAGGTCTTTCCAAGGATATCGGTCATCCCTTCTCATAGAACTTGTGTAAATTGGGTTAGGCTAGCCTGACCTTGTTGTGGATCTTATTTTTTGATTTTGCCCTCGGTGGTTTGACCATCACCTCTCTATTGAGATTGTTGAGACTATGGTCCCTTGATTAAGTCTTGCATATCCATTGTAATTTCAATCATGAATGGCAATGAGCTAGATGGATCCTTTTCAGTGAGGTTAACTACTTCACCTAATGTGACAGGATTAATTTGCAGAGGTAAGTTACTAAGTTGTGGTGGTGAGGTACTTATTGATAATGGTGGAGGGGTTTCCTTTACTTTTGTAGTCGATTTAGTCATAAGTTGTGGAGAATGTATCCTTGGCTTCTTTGATATTGGTCTAGCTAGCATCTCTATAAGTTCCAAAAATATTCTCCACACTTCATTAGAGGTCCAAGTTTTGCATGTAGTCATGATATCTGGTAGTTGTAGGGTTGGGAGATGGGTTGTTGTCTTTGTTGATGTCTAACCTTGCTCTATTGCTTGGCTAGATGAATGGACCAGCTCTAGATATTTCTTTACCTTTTCAATTGTACACAAGGGAGTGGTGGGGGCTCTTGGTTAGACCATTAGTACCTTATAGAATTCCTATTCTCCCTCCTATAGCTTCTTCTCGGGAAATATGAAAACTTCCCCTTTATTTGTATTTGTTATAGTGATTCTTGACCAGGTGTGAATTTCCTCCCTAATATCCTTAGATGTGGCAATGTAGAGCAATGGGATAACTTCAATTCATTTGGATCCCTCCACAATTGGTTGGATGTAGATGATGTCTCTATCAACTTCAAACCTCAACCACTTGAGGTGCTAGTTGATAAGTTTGGTGGGGAATCTCAATTGTTGCTTGGTAACTTCTAGCATTGCCCAATTCCAGGCTTTAAAATCAATGTCGTTAAAATTGATGTGATCAAATTCCTTCTTGGCTCAAAATATGTTGAGCTAAACCCCTTTTTGTAGGAAAATGTTGACAGGCCCTTCGGTAGTTCCCAATTGAACATGGAAAATGCATATAGAAAATACCTATAATTAATAGGGGATTTTTGCCATGGGCCACCAAGGTGGCCTCAATGGACTCATTCATGAAAGGAACCAATTCAATCAACAACCTTAGACATAGGATATTAGGATTTGGTTACTAAGAGAGTGTCTAGGCTGCACTCTCATTTTCATTGCTTCTGAATACTCAACTGGAGGGAATCCTTGCAACCATCTTGACAAGTAGTGAATTGATTAGGCTGATGTCGCCCCCCCTAGTTTCCTCTACATGTCCCTTAGTGCATATACAAGTATTATTCTCTTGCCTATTTGGCTCTTTTGTGTTTCTATAAATTCATGGTGACATCCAAACCATCCATTAAAAAACCCTCGAGGTCTCTAATTATCTCAAGCGTAATTAGGTATAGGTGATCAAGCCAAAGCTTTCCTTGGTGCACTTTTCTTAGTAGGAACTTGATACACTTTTGGATTGGAGTGGTCATGCCAAACATTGGGAGTCAAAGAATGTTGAGAAATGATGAAACTTGTATGGGTTGAAATTTATCGATGACCTCTTCTCTTATGTCCTTTTTACCTAGACTGACCTTTAACATGTACTAGTTGTCTTGCAATTTGGGAAAGTGTTATGCATCGGTGAAGTTGTACTCCACAACCAATGTCTATTCTAATTTCCCTCTAAAATTTCCATGTTGTAGCACTCGAGGGTCTAGGACTCTTCAATGATAGATTCTCACCTCTCCAACAATTCCTTAACATTTACTTTTCCCATTATCTTGTGGTTTTTATGGGTATGTATACCTCTAGTAGTCCCTGAATAGTCTTCTGCAACTCTACTTGTGGATCATGGTTCTAGTGTTGATGTCTTTGTTGGCTAGGTGGTAGTTTTATTTCCATTCCTTGTGTTTTTCTCTTAGCAACTTGAAAATGGTGGGTTAGTCGACAATGTGACTTAACTATATTAGATAGTGGATAACGGATCTCTCAAATTGATAACTTCAAGTGTCGATTGGACATCCTATTTAAATGGAAAAAGAAAGTAAATCTGGAAAAATATTGAAAAAGGTTTGAAGCTCATGTGACAGTCACGATCTGTTCTTGTTGCATTTATGCTTGTAAAGACGACATTAGTGTTGGACATGGTGGAACCATTAATTTCGAATGATGGAGTGATGCAGCCAAGGTATTATTTAGGAGTGAATTTTCTCCAACTGGCTATTTTTGGGCTTTTTTCCCAAAAATACATTCACCAATTGGTTATTTGCACTTTGCGAATTTGCTTATTTTGCACATAAAATATGCTTGTTTTGATAATATTCACCAAAATTTACAAGTTTTAATAGTAAACTTTATATTTTTAATTTAAATATTCACCTACATATCTATATGTATGATTTTTCAATTTGAAATAATCACTTGGAATGCTATACTTTGGTATAATATTTGAATTTTAAAAAAATACCCTAGATGTAACCCAACAACCCCTAACTTGACCCCTTAAAATTAGCATTTTACCCCCTACATCCATCACTTTGATAAGCATTATTGGATATGGATATTGACTACACGCATGTTATTTAATTTATCAGCTCATAATGTGACTAATATGGATTCTCTATTCACTCAACAATCCATGATGCAACTTCTTTTCTTGGCACAACTCATATGTGGATGCAACCTCATAGTTGTTGGACACAATTAATTAATTGATGCAATCGAAGATATCTGATGCCACTAATCCATTGATGCAACTCTATGGTTTTGGCTTAACTAACTTAATTTCTCTCCCCCCCCGTCCTTTATTGAAAATGAAAATAACTTTAGTATGCTAAAGTAAAGATTATTCTTGACTTTTACTAGATTGGACTACTAACTCGACTAACTCGGGGCTCCTTCACAACACTAAGTCTTTTTTTTTCTAGGAAACAAATCCCGGGGAACACTTCTAGGTACTTCCCCTCATCTCGAGGATGGTACCCAGGGTAAGCCCTAGATTCTTGAGGGCACAAGGCCAAGTCAACAAGAGCATGAAGCCATTACATCAATATTCTCATTATGAGCTCCACATGTCACTAATGGGAATAGAACCTTGGTGGAGAGGATAACACTCCATCCCACAACCACTTAGGCTACACCCAATTGATAACAATGAGTCTTATTTGTCTTAACTAAAAAAAAATATAGTACAATAGTTTATATACATGGAAATTTAGCTTTTGGGATGTCAAAATAGTCTAAATTGAGCATCATTTACCCATCCTTCTTGAACTATTCCATCTAGTGGAGCCAACCTTACTGCTCTCGGGTCCTAATTCTCTATAACCATGAAGGGGCCCAGCCAATGAATATGTAACTTTCCTGGATGCTTAAGGTACTTGTTATCATAGAGGAGAACCATGTCACCTTGTTAGAAGTCTTTATGTTTAATGTATCGGTCATACCGTGCTTTCTATCACAACTTCTTTACATCTTTATGGTAGCATGCTAGGAACCTATGTCCTTTAGTTTCCATTAGCTTAGCAAGCCAATTTTCAATGGAGTGTTCATCATACATATTTGTTGCTTATGCAAAGAAAAAACTAGGCACAATGAACTCAACAAGTACCACTACTTCCTAATCATTTACTAAGTTGAAGGGTGTATGTTTTGTGAGCTTCTTGATCGTGGTTCTACATGCCTAGAGTATCATTGGTATTCTTTCGTCTCTGTCGTCATGGTTTACTGCACATACCTTAGTCAAACTACATTCCATGATCTTGTTAAATGCCTTGGCAGTTCTGTTGTCCTAGGGGCAATAAGGAATACTAGTATGATGTTGGGATATAACCTCTTTAGTGAGGGTTTCGATAGTGCAACTCATAAAATGGCTTCCCTGATCAATGGTTAAACTTTTGGGACACCCAAATTGGGATATTATATTTTCAAATATAAATTTGGTAGCCACATGGGTACTGCAATCTTGATTTGGCGTGACCTTTTCCCATTTGGTAAGATAGTCAATGGCCATGATAAAGAATCAGGTGCTTGAATGTTTTGTAGGTGGATATATAGGACCCATGAAATCCACTGCCTACTTTCTTATTTGTTGGCACACATAATAGGATTGGGCGTATTCTTTTGCATCCTTGAATATTGTCAACCACCATAGCCTTGCTTGCAATACTTTTTAAGTGGCAAGATTCCCTCTAATGTGTCCTACCACTCCATCATGGCATTCCCATAGAATAATGGATTGCTCATGTTCCATTACTCACCATCGGAAGAAGACATGGGGAAATATTTCATAATATTTGAGTAGAGGTGGGGAAATATTATGAAATAAAACGAGGAAGAAGATATGAATCTTTTACAATTTTTTTCTTTCAGAATTGAGTGGTTTTGGTTCTTGAAGGACTTTCCTGGCTTCCCAATCTAGTATGAGTGAATACAAGGCTATGGGCTTGTGATTTGAGAAGTCTTGAATCAAGTTGAAATCTCTCTGGAATCTTCTACATGTTCTTTTGTAAGTAGGAGGCTCTGTGAGTTCACATGGGGCTTTGAATTCACAATAAAGTGAAGGAGCGGATACATATTGTGCATTAAATGGTCAAGGATCCTCATTGATGGCCAAGGGATCTTACTCATTAAGTGGAATTCAAAGCTAACACAATGTGGCACCAACACTTTTGTCCGAGATGGCCAGATCTCATGGCGGCTTCTAATGGTTACCAGGAGGCTGACTAGACTATGTCCGCCCCACCTCTTTTCTCATTGGTGGGTATGCCTCATCTGAGGTTTAGGTTGATGTGGCAGAGTGGGTTCCTATAGAATCCTCCCATATTCTTCCGACTTCGGTGAAGTTGAGGACCATCGATCTTACATGGGGGGGAATATATGAGTCATTGGAGTGAGAGTGATATATGTGAAGGGATTTTTTTCTTATCTAAGTTGTAGTGCCATGTGGTAGAATCCTATTAGTCTTCGGAAAGTTGAATGGGCTAGCCCTACCCACATATAACATCATCAATGGATGAGTTGTTGTAAATATTCCAAGTGAGGTGACGTGGCGAATTTGCAAGGAATCATATTTATTCTTCAGGCATGCAAAAGGTGGCTAACCTCCCCCCTCCCCGATCTCCGAGGTTAAATCGTAGTTGTTCGCAAGGAGTCCCTCTAGTTATATGCTTGATAAGGTTAAAGTGCACAAATGACCGCTGCATGAATTGATCTATACCATTGGTAGGGGGGCCTACATGGTACTTCCCACACATGTAGATTTACCATGAATGGTAGAGATAAATCCACAGGAAGATGCATGATGAATCCTGACCATTGACGGGGGAGCACCCTTGATTACTTCGCACACATGTATATTTGCCACAAATGGTTGAGATTAATACAAGGAAAAATGCACGATGAATCCTGACCATTCGTGGAGCACCTTCGTCTATTACCATTCAAGCATGTTCCTCATCTCTATTTATTTTGCCTCCTCTAGACACTCTTCCATAATTATATAAAGGTATAAAAAAGTTTGTGTGCTTTGCATGTTCGGATAAATGGATGACAAAATGTATGTGATATTAGACTATATTTTATATAAATAAAATTAAAAACATTCAATAAAATATGAAAACTTGTATTGTTTACTAAATTTATTGAGTTTATTATTATTAAAAAAAGTAACTAGTTATCTTAAAGATATTTTAGAACTTTAAAACACAAATATTAATGTTATATATTGAGCAAATCAAAATAATATTGAAATAAGTGTATAAATTTAATGACAACTAATTACATAATTTGAGATACATTTATATTATGTTATATAATTAGCATAAATCTATCTTCACTCAAATTTATTAAGAGAGATCAAATCTTTAGATGCAATTTTTTTTAGAGTTAGCATTAACATTATATTCATCCGTTACCATATGCTATAGCTGTAACCTAAAATAAATGAAATCCCAAAAATGAAAAATCTAAAAAAAAATATCTATTTGTTTAATCTTATGTGATTCCTCATATGATCCATAGTTTTTTTTAAATAATTTTTTATTTTATTTTATTGGTATGTGATGAAGAAACTTAAAACAATACCCTACTATATCACGAGTTTAAATCCAAATCCTAGGCTCTATCAAGGGCCTAGGGTTACAAGATCTCCCTTATTTTATTATTTTATTATTTTTTATTAATTTATTAATAGTCGACAATATCGACAAACATTACTTCAGAAGCCTTACAAGATCTCCCTCATACTAGACTAGACTGTAGAGCGCCTCTCGGCATAATAAATATTATGATCTATTTTATGATATTATATAACCTATACTGAAGCATAAAATAATATTATGATCACTTTATGCTATTGATCTTAAGTTGATATATATAAAAAAATATTCCGAGGGACTCGATGCCGTACACTGATGCTGTGTTGTTTTTCAGAAATCTAGCAAATAATAAACTGGGGGAATCGATTCCAGACTTATCCAGGCTACCTAATCTCCAATATATGTAAGTAGATGATAAACACTTTGTGATTCTGTTCTAAAACCTGGCTTGTATCAATCTATGTATAACGGATTCTGTGTTCAGGGACTTGAGCAACAATTCCTTCAATTCATCCGAATTTCCCCAGTGGCTTACGACTAGCCAAGGCTTGACAACAATGTGAGTTTCAAATTCCTACAGAAGCTTTGAAGATCAAAAGAAGAATTGCAAGAGTAATGACAGATTTATGTTGTTGTGCTATTTCACAGAATGCTGGAGAATTGCGGTCTGGCTGGACAGATTCCCTCCGAAATTTTTAACTTGCCGTCTCTTCAAACTCTTAGTGTCAAAAATAATAATCTGAACGAAACTGTTGTCTTCAACGGCAGCGTAAGTCGAAACCTGCAACTGATAGATCTTCAGAATAACAGCATCAGCGATGCACCTCAGATTGGCAAATCCAACATCACTATATTGTGAGTACCTGTACCGAACCCATTTTGTCATCTCTCTAATTACACTAAGGTCAGGTTCTCAATTTAGGAAGTAGATGGCCAATCAATTGGCCCCTGTCAACTGTAAATTTCGGCGCTGATTCTCATAATTGTTAATGCCGATCTTAATTACCATTTGTCAAGTCTTGATATTGGTTTGGGTAACTTGATCATGTCATTGAATTCTGATGGCCCGAAATTTGAAATTGCAGGCTTCAGGAAAACCCTTTTTGTCAATCCCAAGCTTCAGGCTCTACCAGGTTCTGTCAAATTTACAAGCCTACCAACTATGAAACGAGTCTAGCACAGTGTGGAGGCAGGACATGCTCCGGGAAATTAAAGCTCAATCCTCGGACCTGCAAATGCCAACAGCCTTATCAGGGCAATCTTGTGTTCAGAGCTCCCACATTTTCAGATTTAAACAATGAGACGATATTCCAGCTTCTGGAGCAAACTCTTGAGTGGAATCTCTTTGTGGACGTGCATCTGTGCTGCCTCTATTTTGACAGCAAGTATGAACTGCATTCGTCGGTTCAAATTTTCCCTAAGGATAGTCCGACGGACTTACAATACTCACAGGTTGTGAATACCAGTTCCCAACTCAGTAATCATATTTATCAGGCTCCTCATGGATTCAAGCCCTACATTTTTGAGGGAGAAACATACCCTCCAGGTAAGAACATGGAAACTACATTGCATAATCTTGGCCTTTGTCTATAAAAATTTAAAATGATAAGATGGTGTTAAGGATCAGAATAACCTGTTTGTGTGGTTGTTTGCAGAAAATTCAAAATTGAGTCTGAGCCGCGGTGCAATCGCCGGCATGGCCGTTGCAGCAGCTGTGCTGATTCTTGGAATCGTAGGAATAGGGTTTTATGCTTTCAAGCAAAAGAAAAGAGCTGATCGGGCCATTGAATTACACAGACCATTCGGTACATACAATGATAATTTGAAAATGTATTTATTTTGCATTTGTAGAAGATTCAAGATAGCATTCAAATGAATTCTGATCCTGTTCGTCTGTGAACTATTACAGTATCATGGGGAGCGAGTAGTCAGAATGGTGGAGGTGCTCCGAAACTAAAAGGTGCCAGATGGTTTTCCTTCGCTGAAATGAAGAAGGTTACAAATAATTTCTCCGAGGATAATGCAATTGGGGTAGGAGGATATGGGAAGGTATACAAACTATACCATTTGCACAATGCATAAGAAGCCCCATTGATCAGTACTGACAGAACATTGTTGAACTTCGAACAATTCGTAATGTAGAAAGAATCCTTATCCTCGTCACTGGAACTTGCAGGTGTACAAAGCAATTCTAGATGGGGGTGAAATGGTGGCCATTAAAAGGGCTAAACAAGGGTCGATGCAGGGTGGATCCGAATTCAAAAACGAGGTCGAGCTCCTGTCTCGAGTTCACCATAAGAATCTGGTGGCACTCGTTGGTTTTTGCTTTGAGCAAGAAGAACAGATGCTTGTTTACGAGTACATCCCAAATGGAACCCTTGGAGAAAGTCTCTCTGGTAAGAATATCACAAGATTTTTGCTTTGGCACCATATTTATAACTTCATTCTATCAATATTCCATTGGATCTGAAAAGGATTGAAAAACAGGTAAAACGGGTATTCGACTTGATTGGCAAAGAAGACTTCGTATAGCACTGGGGTCTGCTCGGGGATTGACATATCTGCACGAGCTTGCAGATCCACCCATAATACACAGAGACATCAAATCGGCCAACATATTGCTGGACACGAATCTGACTGCCAAGGTAGCAGATTTTGGTCTTTCTAAACTCATTTCTGATGTAGGAGCCGAGGCAGAAGGCAAAAGCTATGTCTCAACTCAAGTCAAAGGAACACCGGTAATCATTTTGTACTCATTTTGTGTTGTTGACAGATCTATCTATGGTGGAAAATATCGAGTGTGTGTGTTTTGTGCAGGGTTACCTGGATCCAGAGTACTTCACAACGCTGCAGCTCAGCGATAAGAGCGATGTCTATGGTTTCGGTATTGTTTTGCTGGAGCTCCTTACAGCGAGATCCCCCCTTCAGGGCGGGCAATTCATAGCCAGATTGGTGAAGGAAGCCTTGGACAGCGGAGGAATAAGTGGTTTGCAAGAGGAGTTAATGGATCCCTTGTTAAAAAAATCTGCTGATATTGATCCCCTTACAGGCTTTGAACGGTTCTTGAGCTTGACACTGAGCTGCATTGAGGGTTCAGGTTCCGAGCGTCCAACCATGAGGGAAGTAGTGAAGGAGCTGGAATCGATTGTGGAAATGGGACCAGGCTTCTCTGCAGACTCCATGCCATCACGGAGGGACGACTATTTTGAGAAAAGACGGCCTCCACTTTCTTATTATAAGCAAGATATGGAAGCAAGCAATTCTACTGGGAATGCGCCAAGGAAGGGAGGTGGGAGTGATTTGTTTCAATATAGCGGAGATTATACCATGTCTAGGACTGTACAGCCCATGTAGCTTCTGGTGGTGATATTTTTAATACATTTAAAAATTTGGAATTCGAAATAACAGGCTAGGCTGGCTGAAGACTATTTGTATTTTATTAGTAAACAAATACAGCAGAAAGATTTCAGGATATTTTAATACCGAGCTCCTTAAATTTTCATTCACAAAAGTGGATAAATTCAATTTTTAATTTTTAAATTTTAGTATTATTTTTTGATTTTGGTATTTTTAAATTTGCTAAAATTTCTAAAAACAATTATTTATAATCAATATTCATATTATCAAATAAAAATATAATCTTTAAGTAAAATTTAAAAAAAAATTGTAAAATTATTAACTAATTGAAACAATAAAAATAAAAAAACATTGCACTTAAAATATCTTTCATTTCCTTCAAAAGGTAATGTTAATCTATAATAAGTCTTGTTATGTCCTGATGTAAAAGGTAATGTTAATCTATAATAAGTCTTGTTAGGGTCCTATGTATGCGGGCGTTCCCACTTAGTTTATATATATATATATATATATATTTTATTTTTTTTAATTTTGAAAAAATTATAATGATATAATGAACATTAAGTTTTTTTTTTGGCTATTTTTATTATTCTAAATTAATTATTATTATTTAAACATTAAAATGAAATATTGTGAAATTAGAACTAAAGACCATCTATAAATCATGATATGTCTAGAAAAATCATAATTTGTCTGCTATTAATCATTATTTCAAGTTTACGATGATATAGTGTAATATTAAACATTATTTAAGATGTTCCAACTACTTGAACTAATTACTTCTTCCTTTTTGAATAATTGAATGAAGTGATGACCAATGACACTAGACATAATTACATGCTATAGTGCAAGATGTTCTTTGTATATATATTTAATATGACAAATGGTAGAAGAAATATAGCTTTTATCAAGTAGACATATAATATAGCATAATGGAAGGAAATCATAATTTAAAAGCCAATTAGGGTGGAGCATTACTTTTATCTAAAGGAGAGAAGATGATATGAATTTGAAATGTAGAAAAAAAATAGTGAAACAAATTTGTTCAACATTTTATTTGAAGATTATGTAGCTTTTAATATTTTATTATTATTATTAATTAATGTTTAATGTAATTACACATGAATTATTGATTTAATTATATGTTTATAGTCCCTAAATCAATCTCGAAAATTTTGTTGTTAGATTAAAAAATACAAAGACACTCTGATTCCAAGAGAAGACACCAAACATTGAAGACCACAGACACAACTTATCATAATACCATTACTCTAGTTTTATTACACAATCAACCATATTTACATCAACAAGACACACACTAGTGTCATACAACTCTCTTCTAGAATGTTAACTCTTGGATTTTTTTGCCACAACCTGCACATCAACAACAAGTCGAAACAAAGTTCTTAAACAAATGCCCATAAGAAATTTTGAAACTCCTTTAAACCTACATAAAGATTCCTTACACTTGCTTTTTCTCCCACAACCTGAACATCAATGGCAAGTCTGAACAAAGGTGTTAAAAAATGCACATAGGAATTTTTGAAACTCCTTTAAACCTACATAAAGATTCCTTACAAAACTGGTGGTCAAAACCCTATGGCATATAAAGTACCTTTGAGCATATTCTCCTCCAAAGGCTTTAAGCATATGTGCATTAACCCCGAACCTCTACTGACCTCCAATTTATAATAGAACTAGTAGCTTTAAAGCTCGACAATGTGGCATTGTAATGTTCAACACAATTCTTAGACTCTCTCTCAACTAATTCTTTGTGCAGTTGACATCAAACATACCAAAAGTTGTCATGTATTGGTCATTGCAAGGCCACTAATAGTTGGCTCCACGAGGTCAACAATGCATTAGAGTTGAAGAATGTGGATGCTCCTACATCATACTACACATGTTTTAAAAAAAAAAATCTTTGGTTCATAGTTGTTGAAGGCATCTTCCTTTTTTCACTTTCTCCGTCTATCAAACCACCACTCAATATTGGCATTATCCCATTTGTGTGCTTCAAACATCCACATCCAATCTTTTAATATTCCCATAGGTTGCTCATCTTCATCAAGCAACCTTGAGCTACCTCACTCAACTAGGATAATTTTTCAAGTGTATTTAGTACCAGCAAATCATCCTTTGCAAGCTTTGCCTCCAAAAATACTTTCACCCTAGGAACCAAACTCCTTTGTATGGACTCAAATTTTACCATATCCAAGCATAGTTTGACAATGATTTTCTCTATATTCGCCATGATGGTGTTCTCTAAGACATTCATTATTTCAAACATGTTGTAGATGACATATCCGTCTTTCGTGGAATTAGTAGTTTCACACTCAATAGTAATTATTTCTAGAAAAAGGGAGACATTCTCCTCTCTATTCGTTCTTTGTTGCCATGTTCTTATCATCTCTACATTTTTCTCCGGGAGCATTGTATTCTTCCCTAGTAAAATTGTATTCCTCAAATAATTTTTTCTCTTCTTCGAGGGTTCTTCCTCCTTCAAGATAGCATATATCCACTTTAGCAATCGATATCTCTTCTACAATATTCTCCTTTTCATGTTTTTCTTCCATCTCTAATAATTTTATTCTATCTCTTTATGTTGTTCTTTTTCCCAATACATGATTAATTTCCTTATCACTTGCATCCCTTTTCTTATATCATATTTTTCTTCTATGCCCAATCACTTAGTTTTTAATTTGTAATTCAAATTATATTAACCAATCTCTATTTGGCTTATGAGCAACTCACTCTCTCTAAAGTTGTTCTCAATACGGTTATATATAGCCAATACATTACCCACAAGTAAAGCCGTTGCATCTTTTTGCAATCTAATGCTCCTCCGAGCATACTTAGTTCTTTCTCAAACTAAGTTTTCATTCAGTGGTAATCTCCAACTGCCATTTTGTGACAATGGCTCTCCTATCTCAACCATATTCTTCTCTAAAGTTTGAGTTGCTATGATACCATTATAATGCAAACAAATGGGGATAGTCCCAAAATCAATCTCATAACTATTTTTGTGAGATTCTAATATATAAAGACACTCTAATTTCAACATAATACACCAAATGTTGAAGACTAGGGGCATAACTAATTAGAATGCCAATACTCCAATTTGATACCAAAATGAGTCATATTTACGTCAATAATACACACATTGATATCATATAACTTTCTTCTAGAATGTTAACTCTCAACTCTTTCACCCATAGCCCGTACACTTGTAATAGGTCTAAATATAGGTGTTAAACTAATGCCCACATGCATGTTCAAACTCCTTAAATTTAGCTTAAACAATGATTCCTCACATAACGAATCCTCAAAGCCCTATGGCATAGAAATCTCCTTTGAGCATATTATTTTGCAAGTGTTCCTCTTAGCATGTCTACACTACCCGTGAGCCTCCAATGGTACTCAATTTATAATAGAATTAGTAGCATTGAAGCTCAACAAGGTGACATTGTAGTGTTCAACATAATTACTAAACTATCTCGACTAATTCTTTGTGTGTATGCCAATAAGCATATCAAAGTTGCTATGCATTGGTCATTACAAGACCATGACAACTTATTGTTGAAATATTGTAACTTCTAAGAATATTCTATTTGTACTTTAATATCCGGAGATGTTTTATTCCTCTGTCGGGATATTATTATTCATCCAGAGATGTTTTATTTCTCTGTCGGGATGTTATAACTAGGGTTATTAGACTATCCTATAGAGGTCGGCCCTGAGTTAAGTTATATAGGGTTATTAGACTCTCCTAGGAGAAGTCGGCCCAGTTAGGGTTAAAAGTCAAGTGAAGTAAAGTATAAATAGAGGAGGTGTGTTCCTCATTTAACACACACACTCACTCACTTGTGAACTCGCATAGGAGAGAGAGAGATCTGCGAAGGAGGAGAAGGAGCTCTTGTTTGGGGATTTCATCTTTGTATTTGTTGATCATCTATTTTGAGGAATTTTTGTTGGGTTTTCTACCCCATGAGGGTTTCCCAGGATAAATATGTGTCTATCTTGTGATTGTGTTTCTTTCAGTGATCCTTATTATGCTCTTGTTGTGAATTTTATGCTAAAATTAACATGGTATCAGAGCTAGCCTGAATATGACATCTTTCACAAGGTGAAATCTCTCTGTTCTTCCTCCGGTGAAAAATTAGGGTTTCTGCAAAAGTTGAAATTTTTGGAATCTGATTGCATGGCTAGATGCTCCTCCTCAAAAGCGAAATTTTGAGCCCTAGATCGAAGTTTTTGAGTGTGTAGAATCCCGGGATAAGTCAAACCCTAGTTTGAATTTTGGACCAGAAGTACCAGAAAACTAGTGAACCAGAAAAGTTGTGAACCAGTGAACCAGAAAAGCTGCAAACCAGTAAACCAATAAAACTGCGAACCAGTGAACCAGAAAACCAGCGAACCAGTGAACTAGAAAACCAACGAACAAGTCAACCAGTGAACCAGAAAATCTGCGAACCAGTGAACCGAAAAGCTGCGAACTAGTGAACCAGTAAAACTGTGAACCAGTGAACCTGTGAACCAGTAAACTGTTGTAGTTCCGAATTTCGTTGGTCAAGTTTGAAGGGTGAAAAGTTGAAGTTTTCAGAAACCAAGTACACCAGTCAACTCAATTCAGTCAAGCACATCCCCTGGTAAGGTCTGTTTTGCATTTTGAGAATTTTCAATTTTTGGTGACCTCCTGGATAAGATGGCCCCAAGCACTAAGATTGAGGATAAGCTAGAGGGCATAGAGAATTTTCAAGCATGGAAATATAGGATTGGTCTCATTCTTGAAGAGAATGATCTTGCCCAATACATCAAAGATGAAGTTGCAGAACCCGCAGAAGATGAATCTAAAGAGAAGTACAAGAAGGACATGATTAGGGAAAAGAGAATCATTGCGGATTCCATCAAAGACCACTTGATCCCTCAAGTGTCATCCAAGAAGACCCCAAAATAAATGTATGATTCCCTGGCCAGAATGTATGAAGGAAGGAACATCAACAAGAAGATGAACCTAAGAGATCAATTAAAGAGCACCAAGATGAGTCAAGGAGAATCCATTCAAGATTACTTCACAAGGGTCTCCCAGTTCAAGGAACAACTAGAAGCCATTGGAGACTCCCTTGATGAAGATGAACTAGTCATGACTGCTCTCAATGGTCTCACTAAACCTTGGGATTCATTCATCTAGACCATGTGTGCTAGAAAGGAAAGCATGAAGTTTGATATTGTATGGGAGGATTGCATTCAAGAAGAGGCTAGTGTAGCCAATAGAGAAGCCCTACTTAAAGAAGATAATCAAGCATTAGCTACCCATACCAAGAGAAGAAGAAGTCAATCCAACTTCAAGAAAGAAAGCCACTAGGAGTATCAACCTCCCCAAAGGTTTCAAAAGAAAAAAAAGAACTAATCCAGAAAAAAGATGTCATGTCCCAAATTTGGAATTGGGTCACAATGGCCTAATCACATTGGCCATATTCATTAGAGTTTGTAAAATTGATGTTAAAGGTCAAATAATTGCCAAGGAGGAAAATTACTAGTTTCCTTGGTTTGGGGTGGAAGCTTTGGGATTTGGAATAATGGGGATAATAAATGATGTTTGAACATTAGAGTGGCATAAATATTTAATAAAGGATCTAAATTATACAAGTGAAAATCAAAGTGGCATTTGATCATGAAGACACATGGAGGAAGTGGGACCCACATATGGCTAGATTTCTCCACTACACTTGGCATCATTCTCTCACCAATTCGAATTCAAGGTGAATGGTAACATACTTGGGGGAGTCCAAAAGGTATTATTCATGGCATGACTCATCCAAGGTCGAAATATAGAGGAAGAGTAACTCCCATGGAAGAGGAAGAGGCAATTTGGAGCTAGTGAGACACTTGGGCTAGATTCCCCAGCTCTATGACAACAATGATGAAGATGCTATGACACCTATGACACAAATCAGACCTGAAGGCTGACATATGACATATATGACATGTCAGGGCTAAAAATAGACTCCAAGAGGGCGCTCAAGGGTGTTAGGGCAGCTAAGATGCTTCCACATGTGATTTGGTGGAAGTGGGAGACTAGGAATTGTTGTACAAGTGGCGTTCTTTGGAATCTCTTCCCAACTTTAGTTGGCATGAGTCTCTTGGAAGGAATTCGACCCATGGAGGACATTAGAACTTTATAAATGTTAATATCAAAGCATGAAACCAGATTTTGATCATTTGTAGAATTTTCAATTGCATTTGTGAAGAGGGAGATCTAGTGGATGACTAGTTTCTTGCCTTAGCCAATTTCGAGGGTGAAAGATTCCCATCCAAGTTGGTAATTGGAAAGGCCATTCAGAACTTTCATTTGGAGATTTAATGGATTTTTTATTTGCAGGTGTAAGCTATAGGGCATCTCATGGTTTCTTCTATTGCAGCTCACTCCTTCAACCATTTCCAGTTTTGATGGCATATTCTTGATCCTTGAGGGAGGGTGTTTTTTGTGAGCTATTGTACTCTTTGGGGGAGATTCTAATGCCCCATTTATTTTTTAATATGAATTAAATACTCTTTTTTTCATCTCCAGAAAGTTTCAGGTCGAAATTCCAAGTAGAAATGTATAAATCTCATTTTTAATGGAAGAACAATGCCATTTCCCCACTACCTTGTTGTGAACCAATGTATTGATGATGATTTCGAATGAATGGATGATTCTCTGATGCATTTGTGATTAATGGACTTCCATGGATGTATTTTACAAGTTTCATGTGTTGTACTTGAGCATTTGAAGTATTTTTACTCAGTTTAATTGCATTGGGAGAAGAAATAGTGCCATTTCCCCAAGGGTCGAATTGGTGATTTTTGCAGTTGAATGGGAGAGGGTTGGAACATATATAATAATCAATTAATGGTGAACATGAGACCTTAATAAAATCCTTAATACATCCCCTACCTCTTTTCATAAATTTGAGTGGCTTAGGAGGCATTTGGGAAGCCATTTTCAGTACTTACCCCAGGGGGATTTGAACCCCAAATTACTAGTAAAATTGCATGCTTGGTCCAGAATCTTAAGAGAGTTTGCAGAGGTATTTTGGTGGCAATATATCATCCCTGGACATCATATTCAAGTCCTAATATCATTCATACACCTTCCTTGAATATTTGAAGGCATTTGGAGTCAATTTGAGACCTAGAGACCAATACTAGTCAAAGGGAAATTACTAGTAAAGTTACCGACATTGACCATAATTGAAAGAGGATTTGCAGAAGTATTTTAAAGGTCCAAAGGCATCCCTGAAACACATATTTATGTTTTAATATCATTCATATACCTTCTCAGAATATTTGGGATCATTTGGGGCAAATTTGGGACCTAGAAATCAAAACTAGTCAAAGGTCGAACTAGGGAAAAAAAAGTGGAAAATTGCCATTTTAATAAAATTCCTAACAAGGGACATTACAAAAGATCACTCTTCATTCCAATGTTTCAATTGTCACAAAATAGGACACATTGCTAGAAATTGTCATTCAAAGAAAAAGAATGGTTTCCACCACATAAGACATCAAGCACATCTAGCAGAAGATGATAGTGAAGAAGAAGAGGATGAAGAACCTCCCAGGAAGCAAGCAAAGGAAGAAATCGAAGAATATGTCCTGTGACAGTGGTGATTCAAAGCACATGACATGACAGAAGAAGACTCTCTCCAGTTTAGAAGAAAAGGAGTCCCCTCACAAAGCTCTCTAGGAGAATAAGAGAAGCAACATACAAGATTGGTTCATAAACTCTGATGATGATCAGAAGACTAGGATCAAAAGGAGATCCTACCAAACAAACAAAGATAAGTATTTGAATTGTCATTTTTTGTTTAAATGATAGTATCTAGTTGTATGCACATTTATTTAGGATGTGTATTAGGATGTTTTCAGTTTTATGCATGTGATGGGTAAGTAGCCTATGGTGCTATACAACATTCCATTTCTACTTATCTAGAGTGAAACCTCTTTGCTGACATATTGGGAGTAGTGCACACTCTTAATAATGTCCTGGTAGAGATGGAAGGCATTTAGAAAGTTACCATATGAATGTGGGATATGGATGAATGTTGTAGCATTGGCTAAGATAGTATGACTTATGTTTTTGTGCATTTATTTGGAAACTATGAGATGTTTCTAACCATACTATTGAATTTGACTTGTAGGAAGTATCGTACAACGATCACCTACAAATGAAGAATGATGAGACTTGTTCCATAGAACAAGTGACAATGGTTCAACTATTCAAGACTCCAAAAGAAATGTTCTCAGGGAAGAAGCATGAGGTAAGCCGCCTGAGGTAAGCCACCTCAAGATATTTGGGTGCCTCGTATATGTCCACATACCAAAAGATAAAATATCTAAGTTGGACCCTTCCAGAAAGAAGGGAATATTTGTTGGGTATTGTGAAGCATCTAAGGCATTTAGAATATACATCCTAGGATTCCATCACATGGAAACTAGTAGAGATGTAACCTTTGATGACGAAGCTGCTCTCAAAAGATCCAGAAAGTGCCAGTATGAAGAAGTATATGAAGAAGATATACCTCCTAGAAATACAAAAGTTGTTTCCTTCCCTAAAGAGGAAACACCAGAAGGCCATGATATGATAGAACCTCAAGAAACCCCACCTATGAACATATCACAGAAAAGAAAGCCGGCATGGGAAAGAGAAATTATACAAGAAGCAGAAAGATATGGAGCTCCAGAAGGTTCCACAAGAGTAGGAAAGAAACCAAATCCATTCTCCAGCTATGTGGCTTTGATGTGTGATCTTGTAGATCAAGAACCTACCAATTATGAAGAAGCAGTTCATAAGAAAGAATGGGTAGAAGCAATGACGGAGGAGTACCAATCAATAATGAAGAATGATGTTTGGGATGTAGTTCCCAAACCAAAATACAAGAGTGTGGTATCCTCTAAATGGATATACAAGATAAAGCATGTTGCGGATGGTAGCATTTAAAAGTATAAGGAAATGTTTGTGGCCAGAGGATTCTCTCAAAAAGAGGGAATTGACTATGAAGAAACATTTGCACCAGTTGCAAGGTACACTTCCATTAGAACCATCATGGCACTTGCATCCATGATGAAGTGGAGTTTACACCAGATGGATGTGAAGATAGCCTTCCTGAATGGTGTAATTGAGGAAAAAGTGTACATAGAACATCCTCAAGGATTTGAAGTTGAAGATAGAAGAACTCACGTATGCAAGTTGAAGAAAGCTCTATACTGATTGAAACAAGATCCTAGATCTTGGTATGGGAGAATTGATAACTTCTTGACAAGCTTGGGCTTTACCAAAAGTAAAGCTGACCCTAACCTTTATCTTAAGGTTATGGATGATGAACTTGTCATACTATTAATGTATGTGGATGATCTCTTTCTGACAGAGAATGAGAAACAGATCATGTAAAGCAAGAAGAAGCTAGCTGCAGAATTTGAGATGAAAGATCTCGGATTGATGCATTACTTCCTAGGTCCAGAAGTATGGCAAGGCCCATAAGGAATATTTCTCAACCAGGTAAAGTATGTTGTGGAAATATTGAAAAGAATTTATATGTTGGAATGTAAAGCCATGGCCACTCCCATGGATACCAACTTGAAGCTGTTAGCTGATGAATCGTCAGAATTAATGGATGTGACTCGGTATAGATAGATTATTGGGTCGCTGATGTATCTAATGAATATTGGGCTAGATGTATGCTTTGTTGTGAACACCCTGAGTCAGTATCTAGTTGAGCCTATACGTGTTCACCTGATAGATGCAAAGCATGTGATGAGGTACCTAAAAGGTACAATAGACTTTGGTCTATATTATCTTGGAGATAATGACTTCAAATTGTATGGTTATATAGATGCAGATTGGGCTGGAAGTGTCTCAGATAGAAAGAGCACATTGGGTGGATGTTATTGTCTAGGATCAGCTATGATCTCGTGGTTTAGCAGGAAGCAGTCC
The DNA here is from genome assembly GCA_027924585.1 of Larix kaempferi. Lineage (NCBI taxonomy): Eukaryota > Viridiplantae > Streptophyta > Pinopsida > Pinales > Pinaceae > Larix > Larix kaempferi. The sequence continues at coordinate 2,954,968 of BSBM01001027.1, read as the reverse complement.
ACTGTGTCTCTCAGCATAGCTGAAGCGGAATATATAGCAGCTTGCTCTGCTAGTTGTAAAGCCATATGGCTTTAGAGGTTGTTATCAAGACTATTTGACTTGGAGATGGACTCCATTGTGATCCTGTGTGACAACCAGAGTTGTATCAAGATTACGGAGAATCCAGTTTTCCATGATAAGTCAAAGCACATAGAAATCCGATATTTCTATATACGGGATGTGGTGCAGAAAGGAGCTATAAAGCTCGAGTATGTGAGCACTGATGAACAAGTTGAAGATATATTGACCAAACCTCTGTCTTGAGTAATGTTTGAGTATTTCCGAGACAAGCTTGGTGTAGTTCAGAAGGACCCTCCTAGAAAGGGGGAGTGATATGGTCGATGATGATATTTGGATCGACGATGAGGTCGATGATGAGGATACCTGTTCCGACGATGAGGTCGATGATGAGGATACCTGTACCGACGATGAGGTCGATGAGTAGTCCTTAGAATTTGTCTAAGTGGATGAGTGGATTGCATCATCCCTGGACTTTAGTCCTAAATGGATCCGGATACCTGTGTCTTCGAGAAGTGGTCCTTAGACTTTGTCTAAGTATACGAGTGGATTGCATCATCCCTGGACTTATTCCTAAATGGATCCAGAGACCTCTGTCTTCGAGAAGTGGTCCTTAGACTTTGTCTAAGTGGACAAGTGGATTGCATCATCCCTGGACTTTAGTCCTAAATGGATCCGAAGACCTGTGTGTTCGAGAAGTGGTCCTTAGACTTTGTCTAAGTGGACAAGTGGATTTCATCATCCCTGGACTTTAGTCCTAAATGGATCCAGAGACCTGTGTCTTTGAGAAGTGGTCCTTAGACTTTGTCTAAGTGGACGAGTGGATTGCATCATCCCTGGACTTTAGTCCTAAATGGATCCGGAGACCTGTGTCTTCGAGAACTGGTCCTTAGAATTTGTCTAAGTGGACGAGTGGATTGCATCATCCCTTGACTTTAGTCCTAAATGGATCCGGAAACTTGTGTCTTCGAGAAGTGGTCCTTAGACTTTGTCTAAGTTGACGAGTGGATTTCATCATCCCTAGACATTATATTATGTTTTAAAGTGACAGGGATTGATCATCCCGTAAGTGGATCAGGATTGTATCATCCTTGGACTTATGTCTTAAAGTGATAGGGATTGTTCATCCTGTAAGTGGATTAGGATTGAATCCTCCTTGGACTTATGTCCTAAAGTGAGAGGGATTGATCATCCCGTAATTGGATCATGTGTGTTGCATATTATGATGTTGATGATGATGTTGATCGAGAGATCCAAATGATGATGTTGATCGGGAGATCCATATGATGATGTTGTTGATTGAGAGATCCAGATGATGTTGTTGATCGGGAGATCCAGATGATGATGCTGTTAATCAAGAGATCCATATGATGTTGTTGATCAAGAGATCCAGATGATGTTGTTGTTGTAGCTGATCGAGTGATCGAGTGCTGCAGAAGATGAAGACTTGGTACTATAGATGTTGATGTTCCAGTATTGAAGATATTAAATATGTTCCAGTAGCTGTTTCAGTTGTTGATGATGATTGAAGAAAACTTCCAATGATTTATAGATGTATCACTATGATGTTGTTGATGACTCCTTGCTCCTGTAGACGTTGTTAGAATATCCTTCTCGTTAAGGGGGAGTGTTGAAATATTGTAACTTCTAAGAATATTCTATTAGTACTTTATTATCCAGAGATGTTTTATTCCTCCGTCAGGATATTATTATTCATCCGGAGATGTTTTATTCCTCCATCAGGATGTTATAACTAGGGTTATTAGACTCTCCTAGAGAGGTCGGCCCTAAGTTAAGTTATATAGGGTTATTAAAATCCACTAGGAGAAGTCGGCCCAGTTAGGGTTAAAAGTCAAGTGAATTAAAGTATAAATAGAGGAGGTGTGTTCCTCATTTAACACACACACTCACTTACTTGTGAACTTGCATAGGAGAGAGAGATCTGCGAAGGAGGAGAAGGAGCTCTTGTTTGGGGATTTCATCTTTGTATTTGTTGATCATCTATATTGAGGAAGTTTTGTTGGGTTTTCTACCCCATGAGGGTTTCCCAGGATAAATCTGTGTCTATCTTGTGATTGTGTTGCTTTCAGTGATCCTTATTATGATCTTGTTGTGAATTTTATGCTAAACTTAACACTTATTCAACAAAGTCAACGATATGTTAGAGTTGTAGAATGAGGATGCTCCTACATGAGAAATACATCTTATTTACTTTAAGTTTTACTTCGAATACCACATATCACATTTATATAAGGTATACTTCGTATCTTATTAGCTTATATAAGATGATTGCAAGTACAAATAATTTATTGAAGAATATAATTTCTTCTTATTATTAAGAAATAATGTTTAATATAACTATAAAGAAAATATCAATTAATTCTATATGTTTTTAATATATAAAGAAACGCTTATTTACATTTAGTTTTATTTCAAATATTACCTATCACATTTATGCATGCATATTAACTTATATAGATACTAAAAAGTCAATAAATAAGTTTGCTCTCTTTTGGCTTTGGCTTATTGAAGATGATTGCAATTACAAATAACAAATGTAAAAATAAAAATTTACTAACTTTAATGTTCGGGCAAATAAAATACCTTACAATTCAAAAATCAATAAAAAATTAAAGAAAACTAAGTATATTCAAATCTAAAATCAAGTAAATATGTGCTACAATCCTAAATAAAAGTTTGATCCTTTGTAACATAATATATAACTCATTGAAATGTTGCACTTGTGGCCTAATGGATGAGGCATTTGACTTCTAATTAGACCATTGTGTGTTTAACTCCCACTAGGAGTAATCCCGTCAACATTCTTAATTCGAGGAATTGGTTGGACACTAACTTAGATTTGCTTAATGTTTGCTCAAACAATGACTTTGTTATCTCCCCCTTCGGTATGTGGTGTCAAGGAGGAGAGCACATGATTAGGGAATGTGTCCTTCAATTAGGAAAGGGGCTTTGTTTATCATTCAAGATAGTTAAACGAAGGGGATATGGAGATGACCTTAACCATTATGGTTCAAACTCTATGTCCTAAAGTTGAACTCCATCAAGTTGGAGAACCTTGACTTTGGCATCCCATTAAACATGCTCCACAAACCTAGGGTTTAATGGTGGAATTGATCGACATCATGAGGAGGTATGAAGTTGACAAGATAAGAGTTCATAGGAAGAATGATCATGTCTTTTTTTAGAACTCTTCATTTGAGAAAGCTCAGCAAACACATTGAAACACATTGAAGGTAGCGGACCATAACCATAGAGACATCATCTAGATAGCTCTTTAATACATTCCAAGGGTCAAAATTTGGTATATTACATGATAGATATGCAATGAATCTATGTTAGTATAACCTTAATTATATTATATTCCACTCTAGTTTCAAATCTTATTGACTTTGTATTATTTGAGCATGGAGGTTTTCACAATGGAAAGTCATTATGTCAAAAAAAATTGGAATTTCAGTGTTTTGGAGTTTAGGGTGTTTCCTAAACTCCAACATAGTAAAATTCCTTTTTTTTTGACATAATGACATGGTATTAGTTAGAAAAATTATAAAGTGATCTTTAAAGTTAAACATTATAAATTTAAAAATAAATATTTTAATTACTCACAAAATGATTTATCTATCATTTTATTGGTAAAAATTGTGTCATGACCAATTTTATGTGGATTTCCTACCTATTTGTTAGATTAAAAAAAAACGTATTGTCTTGTCCCCGTCCATCAATCCGACCAATGGAAGGGACATGAACGATTCATGGGGTTCTAAATTTTGCCCCACAAGCATATTATGAAATTCATGAACCATAAAAAAAATGAATGTGCAGATACATAAATTAAAACACAGTGGAAAAAATGATATCCATACACAACATGCATATACCAACATGATTATCACATGCATAACAATAAAAACATTGCATATTCAAACACAACAGTAAATTAAAAAGTAAACACTTATCTTTTCAATGAATTTGCCCAAGCAACTAGCTATGGAAGAGCAATGTTCCACCCAACCGTAGACACTCTGTCTAGCACTTTATCTCTCCGCTAAGAGTCCACCCCTGCTATGTGTTCACTAAGGAGGAAATACACAGGCTCATTCACAACCACACATAATCAATTCTCAGGCTAAGCTAGCATAGTAGCTGGGTTTATCAAGTGTGCAAAGAGACAAAGAAGGATAATGCTAAGCTAGTGAGCTCAATCACAGAGCTACATGCATCTCAATTGGCTTCATCCAGCCTTGGCACCCACATTACCTACCACACCCAACATAAGGAAGGTCCCCTTCTCTTTTACACAGTCCCTTAGGCACCCCCTTCCCTCCAGTACTATTCAGGGTGGGTATAGAAAGTACCAAGCTACTAATCCTTTAGATATTTATTTCTTTCATTGGGTTTATCAAGGACTTCAAACCTATGGTCTCTCTCTGCCCTCAATTTTTCTCTTGAATTCTCTGATTTCTGGCCACACTAATTTTCAGCCACAAAATTCAATTTCCAAGTTCCAAGATCTGAGTTTTCCCTTGGATTTTTGGGCTTTTGACACTCTCAAATTCACCCCAGGGCTGATATCTATGGATCCCCTACTGGATTTCACAACCCACATGAATTTCTAGGCATTCTTTACACTCTAAAATGTGGTTTTTCCTCTGGTTATGATTTATGCTCTTTTCATTGTTGGGAATTCATAACTGGCTGAAAAATTATGAGTTCTATTTCCCAACCATTGAATGGGAATGAAGGGAAACAAATCCCCATGAGAAAATTGACTTCTCGGTATAGAAAAATGATCCCATAATCAGCCATATGAATTTCTACGTTCAAACCATACTCCATTAAGTTCCTGAGTTGATTTCTCAACATTTTTCTTACAATAGAATTAAAGATCAGCAAGGAAGTCAGCATGGGTGGTTGCTTACCCTTTATGGCACATGTGTTCTCAAGATGACACTTTGAAACAAAGGATTTAATCTCACATACCCCTCTCCTCTCCCTAGTGGATAAACACAACCCCTCATTTTAGTTGCCTCCATAGCCAGCTCCTAGGCTTCTATTTGCATTACATTGTTTTTACATTTTTCCATGATTGACTAGCACTTGTCCACAAAATTTAAAATACTTGTCGTTTTAAGCCGAGCATTCATTAGTGGAGCCTTGGCCTTGAGCCCCACACTAGGAATCATACTTCACATATTTATAATATTTACAGAGAAAGCCAATACATTCCATGGGTCAAAATAGGGGTATTACAAGTATTTATAAGAAAATAAACCTAACCTTTCTCATTAATTTGAGAATTCCATTGTCCTTGTTTGTGATTATTATTAGGCTTGCACATTATTATGCAATGCTTGTATAAAATTGGAAGTATATTTAGGATTAGAAATCTCATGTAATATCATTGAATTGACATCTCTAGTTGTGAGGAACCTCATGCCTACAATTGGAAAAAAGCTCTCATACAACGAAACAAAATTAATATGGCTAAAGTTTGTTATGGTAAGGATGGAATATTCAGGTCCCCAAGGCTTCCATTGAAGCTATCAAAGGACAAGAAAACAAGCACGGTCTCTTTCATGTTTAGAGATTCATCATCCTATGCTCATTGATTATCATTGGAAAATAGAGATTTGAGCAAGAAACTAATCTTCGGGGAATTCAAAGCTAAGGTGAGCATGGTGGGTAGTGGATTAATTCTGTTGGGTATTAGAAAAGGAGATGTGGTGCTCTTGTTTCCTCCCAATTCTATTTATCGCCCCCTATGTTTCTTTGAAATTATCTCAATTGGGGTTGTGGTAACCATTATGACTCCAGTTTACACCCTCTGTACAGTGCCATGGAAGTGGCTAAACAGGGCCAGGATTCAAAAGAAAAACTCATCATAACTGTCCCAAATCTGGGTTTTCCTGTAATAGTGATTGGGGGGTAACGAGATAGTACAAGGGCTAGTTCTCCCATTATTTTATTTTATGAGGTATTAACCATGGGTGCCCAAAATAACCTACTTGATGTTATTATCAAGTAGATGAACAAAACTACACTATTGCATTATTTTGGGACTATTGGGATCGACAAAGGGGTGGTATTAAGCCATAGGAATTTCATAGAAACTTCATTGGCGGTGACTAGTGACCAAGAAATGATATGTGAGAGTCATTTGACAATGTAATGTCATCTTCCCATGTTTTATGTGTATGGGATAGTAGATGCAACATATGGGAAACTTCAAAAAGGAGATGTTGTGATTTCAATAGGGAAATTTAGTCTAGTGAGGAAGTTGGAGGCCATTTAAGAGTATAAGGTGACCTATTTACGTATTTTTTTTGTACTAGGGGAATCAACAACTGGGATGGGACTGGGTACTCGCGTGACACGAGGTCCAGGTGTCCAATCCTTCCCTCTACCACTATACCCCTGGGTGCACCCACATAGCCCGTAAGCATGGGGCACAGGTAAGCCAGGGTGTTTTGAACTCGTGACCTTTATTACAACATATCATCTCATTTTCAAGCAAATTACCAATTGAGCTACACCCCCATGGGAAACCTATTTACATAATTGTTATTGCTATTGCAAAATAGAATATTGTGGCATGATATGGTCTCTTCTTTGAATGAGGTTTTGAATGGAGCAACACGATTAAACAAGAATGTCAGCGCAAAGCAAGCCAAAAGAATCTCACCTGCAGTCATGAATGAGGTGCATATTTATATCCATCTTTTACTATGCATTTGTACATAAGAGAACATTTTTAATCTTTTACTATGCATTTGTATAGAAGAGAATATTTGTATTTATGTCATACAACTAATATGAGAGGGAAATAAAAGGTTTTCAATATTATCCTTGATAGTTTATCTCATTGATGTCTTTTATTTACTTTGTGTATATCGTGAATATTTTGAAATTCTAAAACATCTTTCACAAATAACTTGATTTTTTTCAAGGATAGATATGATAAATAAAGTTTCATGTTTTATTGAGTGATTCTATACTGCATTTTATCATTGTCATTCATATAGTGATGCTTCTTTTTTCTATGTGAACCATTAGTATTTTTGTTTTCGAATTTCTAAAATATTTTAATTATAATTAATTTTTTTTATCAATAAATTTAAAAAGTTTTGAAAGCTATGTAAATTTTCATTTCCCCACAACGGGTGCTATGAGCCAAGGACGAGCACCACAACGGATAGACACCTGCCATAATATGATGAAGGGTTGGCAGGTAGCCACCTCCATGCAACTGGAAATCATGCTTCAGCGAGGTTCATTTTAAACCATTACAAAGGAACATACCAACCTACAATTACTCTCTGGTATGCTGTGAAAGACCCTAAGATCTCCCTTGTGCGAGTGATTATGACGATTTGTGAGAAATCATGCCATGAAAGCATGGTACTTTGGAGGATGAACAGGCCACCGACCAAGGAAAATCGACACCAAAACCTTGGACATGTTCTTATTTTGTGCTGCGGCAACTTGGGCCATCCTTGGAGTAGAATTATCCATGTATTAGTGCCCTTGGATTTCATCCTCTGCAACAGTGGGAAGGTAGCTGGGTTTTGGAAGACTAAGAACACCAACATAGTGTGCACCAAGACGACAAGGAGGAAGACGACTGTAGGTCCCAAATTCTCCCACATGGCGTAGGCTCAACGAGAATTGGAAAACACAAGAGGATACTTCGAAACCAGGGTCAAACCCTTTGCAAAAATTGTCATTGAAGGTCTAGAGAGAAGGGTGAGAGGTGAACAAAGGTGCCCAGATGCTGATAAGATGAAAGATGATTTCAAGGGGCTCATGGAAGAAGTGAGCGCATCAAGAACCAGAGAGACACAACATACCAAAACGCTATGAATATTCTAGTGTATGAAGTCAATGTTAAGCATGGAAATGGAGGAGTACCTGAAGGGAAAAGTTAGAGAGGACGTAGTGGGTCAGTAGGTGGAAGTTTGTTTGGCGGAGTTGGAGGAAGGTATGAGGCGGCTCGCCCATAACCAGGTGATATTTGATGTGTGCATAAATTCCAAAATGGACGCTTTAGAATAGGAACGTATAGGAAGTAGGTTCATCTAGCCACCACATGCAAGCTAGGATAAACCGCAGTTGTGGTACCGATGCTACCCTGAGGAAGTCAAGTGAGATGTCAAAATGGAGAATTCAGGTTTTGCTCCCTCTTTCATTGTTATCTCTGATGAAGAATAGGTTTATTTTCTGGAACAGTGTGTTCATAGCCAGTCTCCCCTGTCATAATTTTTACCATAACCCCCCGCCTGTTAGGGATATTTAGACATGCCTCCAGTATTTTCCCTTCAAACTTCTAGCTTAGAATTTGTTGTTTCTAAGATTTATGTTTATGGTTCCTTGGACAAACTCTACATGGTTATGGTGCTTTTTCTTTGACATCTGAACTCACCTCACAGACTGAATTTCAAACTCTGCTATGGTTATTTTTGTTAATGTAATATAATACTAAATCTTACAAAAAAAACTATCTAATTTCTTATATTTTATTAAATGTTTGTATGGGGAGTTGCTTTCTACAGTCCATGTGGGTGAGATGTGTCATATCTATAATGTTTCAATTAAAAAAATATCTAATATAAAAATATTATGTAAACTCATCATTCAAATTAAAAAAGATGGGTCCCCGCAAGAAGATGGTACCCAAATCTGATGTAATAGAAGCATGTGAGAACTAAAAATCAGCAACACACATGTGTTGCTAAAATTGTGCACGTGCTTTTGGTATAGAAATTGCGGAAACTACACACAAGCAACCACATGAACACAAAAGAATGCACGCATTGTAAAAGCATGCATGCATAATTAACGCGTGCACATTCCTAAAGCGTGCATGTGCTAATAACATGCACATGCTAATAACGCGTGCATGATGCTCTATATATTAAAATTTGGACCAAGGCTAATTTAGGCCACATTCAGTCCCTATTTCGCCATCGAGAAATGCTTCCAAGGGTAACACAAGGAATTCCCACCTGCCGTCTCCACTTCCCAAGCCTCCAACCAATCATCTAGGTAAGATTTAATCTCAAAATTTTCTTTTCTATTTGTTTTCCCAACGATTTAATAAAAAATTCATTGTAAAAATGGAATAAAAAATTAAACAAAATCATTTTTTAATTGCATATTGTCTCTCCTCCATCACAATGGCCATAAACCAGGAACTAGACCACCAAACAAACAACCCCGAGGATAACCCAAGCACACAAAACCCCCATCCTAATCCCAAAGTAACCATTAACCCCAAGGAGAACCCAACCACATAAGGCCACAGAACCAGAGAAGCCTAGGACCGCGGGAATGTCGAATCCAGTCCTGTCGGAACCACCTCGTGATAGGCCAATCCTCCTTACACCGGAGTATATCCCTCCGCGAAGAGCCGATGCACCACCTGTCTGATTTCTGAAGAATATGTAGTATGAAATTCCATTGCCACCGATGTCAAGTCATGTGCGCATCCAAGAGAAATTGCTAGGAATTATTCCCGAATTCAAATTCGCGGATCATGACTTGCTCCAGGAAGGGAAGTACCCGCAATTTCAGCCTAATTAGTATATGTGCCGCAAGGTTAGCGAAACCACAAAGAAATCCACTCTTCACCCATAGGATTGGCTTACGCTGCTAGTACCGTCCGGGTTGTTGAACCTTATGCGCATCCCGCACTTTGATCGAAGTCATGAGCTCACTGCGGTTGTGCACACCTTACTGTCGTGCATGCATCAAGTATACTTGTGGCTAGACCGCAAGATTGATATAAACATTGATCTAATCTATCGGGTCACACATCTTAGTAAGCGAGGTGTTGATCCTGCAATGGATTTCGTAGGTAAAACCAAAGATATGGAGCAGAGAATGAAGGAAGAATTTGGCTTGCTCAAGGGAAGCCGTGAATATATTACAACTGGAATCGAATATCAAGTTACGCAGTTTACAATCCAGCTGCTAGTAGGAAAAGTTTTGAGAAAATGCAGACTGACCGAGGTGTCAGCTGCTGCAGTTTCCTTAGATGCGAAGGCTAAGGATGGAATTTGGTACAATTGGTCAAGTTATTTGTTGAATGACTTCTTGGACGATGTCCACAAATCTCAAGAGAGTGGGGTTTCCTTTCACTATAGCTGGTTACTGGTGTTGATCGCATTCGTGGGTTGGAAAGAACCTCTATACCAACATAATGTCCCAGTCATAACAGGAGATTGCAGAGGGACTAGGTGTTGGGCCTGGCCCAAGTGGGTCATTTTTGTGCAAGGTAAGTTTTGGAACTGCGAAGTTGAGCGCAGTTCAGATGAAGACTTTTTGGCAAGACAATTTTTGGGGAGCTGCGATGTGAGCATAGCGCAGTATCAGCAGGATGGGAACCACGCAGCTGAGGACCAGTTCCACGAAGTAGTAGCGCCGCGATGTGCCAGTAGGGCACCCGTTTTGGGTAAAGAATGAAGATAAGATCGGCTGGGTGAAAGCAACCTATTTTTGGTTAAGATACTCCATGATTACCAAGTAGGCGGCTAAGGAGTAAGGAGGAAGGAAAGCGAGCGATCACACGCGTGGAGGAAGGACGACATGAACCGGTCGCATAAGGTTGTTAGAGAAGGAACGACCAGGTGAAAGTGACAGTCGGCATGCGGTCAACAGGGCAAGCTAAAAGCGACGTGACCACGTGCAGAGGATGGCCACGACGGAAGAGTCTCTATCAGCGCCTAACAGTCCGGTTAGGGGAAAACCGCGACAGTTTTGGAAACCTTAGGGTTTTTGCCGGTGTATTGTAAAGACATGACCTACGGGCATGATCTATAAGAAGGCACAATTTTGTAGGGGAAAGGGTTGAATCTTCATTGTTAAGATTGGTTTTGAACCTCATTGTATAATCTTGAGCAAGACCTGTTTTCGAGTCTGCCATTGTAAAGGCTCTGCAAGCTGTGTGCGCAGAGACCTATTGAGAGAGAAGAGAGTCTGCAGCTGTGTGCGCAGAGACCTATTGAGAGAGAAGAGAGTTTGCAGCTGAGTGCGTAGACTGGAACTGTTGTACCCTTCCCAAAAGACTAATACAACAACAGTTCCTGTGGATGTATCTCCCATCCTGGTGGTGAACCACTTTAAACTCTGTGTTGTGTGATTGTTTACATGTTTGCATCTGTTATTTGCTTACAATGGATGCTTGAGATCTTGCTTATCAGTTTATGTGTGTTACGTTTATATGTATTCACCATAAGGAATGAGATGGGAATAATATGTTAAGTTTCACATATGTGGATGAATTCTAGATGCATAAGTATTTCTAAGTCTGAATGAATGCATAAGTCAGTTGGATAGACGTTTAAGTCAGTGGAGTTCTCACAGTACAACTCTCATGAAGTGCAACACCGAAATTGGGTGGTATTTTGTGTTCTGTCATATTGCATAAGCCATAAAATAAGTAACCTAAGACAATTGATAAATGGGTAAAACACTAAGTATAGCTTGTTGAAGCTGGTTGAGTCTAGAGAGGAAGCGCAATTGTCAGTTGCGCTCTCCTGTTATCGAACTTCCATCGAACCGCGCAGTCCTTGGATTCATGAGTTGTGCAAGCCTTCCGGCTTGTAGAAGTATTGACCGCGAAGGGGTTAATCTCTACGTAGTCCCCAATCCACAGCGCGAGCTCCGCAACGCGTTGTTCATCAGATTTGTTAAGCACTCATCACGTGGTTGTGGAAACCAGATTCCACAGCCCCCCCATAACTTTGACTCTGGTGAGACCTCAGTATGCTTGCAAATTGTTGCCGAAAGGGCCAGTGAAAAGGGGTTTTGTTGGTTCCTTGAACCGCGAAGAACCTGGGTCTTTATACAAAACCTCAAGATAGTTATGTAAGCAAACAAATGGTTCTGTTGCCGGGACTAAGAATCCGTGATGAGTTTCCGTGCTTGAAATAAGTGATGTGCTCGGAAGAGAAGGTTCCGTTGATTGCAAAAATTTGGCATCTAGAAAGAAATCTGGGCTTGGTGTGACAAGACAGAAAGAGACTTCGCAAGGAAGGAAAATCGAAATCCGCATCTCTCTGACATAGATTGGTTGAACAAATATTTGTGGAAGGATATTCACGAGATTTTTTGGGCATCCTTTGGAAACGAGTTTCATGAGTGGTTATCGAGGCTCGTAGAGCGCAAGAACTGTTTCACACCAGAAGTACCGACCGAGTGGACTCCAAAGCTCATTGTGAGGCTCAAAGCAATAGATAGCCCATTTTCGAGAGAAGTCGATTTTTGGGTTGATAGTATACTAGAAGGCTTCGTGATAGAGTTCGCTATGGACACCTTGAAGTCCTACAGCGCAGCCGAAGTAGAGTTTTTCAAATGTTTCAGAGGTAAGTACCTGAACAATTTGAGTTTATACATTAAAATGCTTTTAGCTGAGAAAGGTGTTTTAAAAATGCAGTAAAGATTCCTATTTGAATCTGTAATGGTCAATAACATCTATAGTGATTATGACGAAGAAACATATAATTTGAGAAGTGGAAAAAGATATAAGTATACCACTAAGAAGACTGGACTCCGCGTAGACATTGATTTACAAACCCAACCTGATAGTCAGACCGCACCCCTATCAGCCACTTATCAGCCTATTACACCCCATAACCCGCCGGTTGCAAGCACCGCACCTCCTATTTCTCAGAATCCATCAATTTAGACCCCTCTTGTTGTTAATATTCCTAACCCTCAGAACGTCAATACCAGTAACACCGCGGGAGTGAGTACTCAGATCATCCCGACTCAGACCATTCCAAATCCGACTATCCCATCTCAGAACATTTCACGCAATACAAAATTTACATTTGCCGCTTAGAACCCTGCGCAGAACCCTACACCACCTAGGAGAAGAATGATTGATGATATTAAGCTATCGATATTCAAAGGAACAAGTCTAGAAGACCCTAAGCAACATTGGTTTCTATGTGAATCCGTATGGAGTGTTAAGCAAGTTCAGGATGATGGTGTGAAGCAAGCGCAACTCATCACCACATTTAGAGATAGAGCCTTGAATTGGTTCATGAAGTATTCTGTTGGACATCAAAGAACCTTAGCAGAGATTAAGGATGCACTATTGAGTGAGTTCAAGAAACCGAAGTCAGAATCCCAATGTATAACAGAACTAAAGGAAATTAAGCAAAAACCTAATGAGACGCTTTGGGAATTTGACCATAAATTTAAGACATTGTTAGACCAAGTAAGTTTTGTCATAGCACCGCAACAGCACCAAGAATGGTTTATATCTGCGTTGTTGCCCCATATTAGACTGTCGTTGATGTAGCAGAAAGTGGCTTCGCAGGCAGAATCCTTGGAGATCGCGATGAAGTTAGAAGCTTCACCTATAGGAGAGACTAGCACTGGAATGTCTCAAATTAAGACCCAGTTAGCTACCCTAACATTACAACTACATGATATGAAGAAGGGAAAAGAACATAGACAAGAAGTCTAGTGTATAGGATGTAAGGGAGAAGGGCACACCAGAGAGCGTTGTCCTTTATTTCAGGAGTACCTTAACAGTGGAGCACCAAATCCACTGAATCAGAATCAAGCACTGTGGTGTGAAATCTGTAAAACGCGAGGCCACAAGCCTGAAGACTGTTATCTGATACAGAAGTATGTGCGCACCCCTAAGAATCTATATTGCAATTTCTGTAAATCAGTTGGACATGATGAATCCAATTGTAGAGCATATGAGCTCGTGCAGGAAAGAAAGCGAGACATGGAGCATATGTGTGATAGTGGAGTATACAGAGTCCAAGAAGCAACTCCACAAAAGCAAGATAATGTACAGTATGACCAAGGCGCATATACAGGCCGTGGTGGAGGACACCGCGGAAGAGGAAGAAATACTAATGTGCCTCGTGCATGTCGCTTCCAGGGATAATTTTAAGGACCCATACTTATTTAAAAGTGTATAAACCTTGGCGAATCTTACCAATTCTCAAAATGTCATCTATAAAATATTTGGCGATATTTTTCTAAAATCATTTCAATTTATAAGGATTTTATATAGTTTATATAATATTTTGGCGATTTTTAGAGTGAAAAAAGTTGACCCCATCAAAATTGGGCGAAATGGGGCTTCAAAAAAAGCAAATTGGCGAATTTTTTTTGGAAAAAAAACATGGAAAAATAGCCCATGGGCTAAATTTCGCCCCTAAAATTATCCTTGGTCGCTTCTATAAATTGTAATAAATGTCTCATAAATCTTATTGATGATTACACCAGGATGTGTTGGGTTTATTTATTGAATAAATTTTTTGAAGAATTTGAAATATTTAAAAAAAAATCATATATGTATTGAAAATGAAGCACAATATCACATTAGCACTCTTTATAGTGATAATGGAAAAGAATATACTTCTAATGAGTTTGAAAACTCTATTCATCAACATGGGATAATGCATCAAACCATTGTTGCATATAATCCTCAATCGAATTGTGTAGCTGAAAGAATGAACAGTAAACACTTGAATGTGGTTTGCTCCATGCTATTTTTCAAGAATGTGAAATTTATGTTTTGAGGTGATGCAGTTTTGTGTGCAGTCTATTTGAGAAGTAGAAATCCATATCATACTCTTTCCAACAAGATTCCATATGAAATGTGGTATGGCCACATTCCTTCAGTGAGTCATCTTAGGGTATTTAGTTCCACTGGTTATGACTTAATTCCTAAGGAACAAAGAAACAAAATTGGTGCAAGGATTCGAAAAATGAATCTTCTTGGGTACTCAAATACCACCAAGGCATATCATCCTTACAATGGGGTAAATAAATTTTTTATCCTTTCTAGAGATGTGATTTTTTAAATGAATAAAAATGACAAGTTTTTGGAGAGGCATATTAATCATCTGGATAAATTTACCCATGTAAAGACATATCATGAATTTGACAATGAGATTCCACATATTGAAGGGGGAACCCTGTCTTGGACCAATCTTTGGAATCTTCTTTTGCAACACCATTTTTCCCTCATGGATTTCCTACCACTTTACTAGAACAATGGGTTCCATTGGATGATGTCATTGAGAGGATTGGAAAATTGAATCTTGAAGAGAATGAAGTACCACTAGTTGAGCAACTTGGACCTTCACAAGAACTTTCAGAGTGGATCATGGAGAAAATTGAAGGTGTTCCTCCTATTGAGGTTTGGAAGACAAGAGCTAGAATTTTGACAATCCAAGAAGATGAAGGTGATCTAGATGATTCGAATTCTAGTGATGTAATTGATATGGATGTTTCATGTGAGTGTGAATTGAATGTATCTGTTAATCATGAACCAAATTCCTTTGAATAAGTTGCTTCCTATGATGATTGGAAATAAGCTACCTAAAAGGAATATGAGGCTCTCATTAAGAATGGACATGGAAATTGGTGGACCCTCCATTTAGAACCAAACCAATTGGATATAAGTGGCTCTATAAGAACAAGTACAAATCAGATGGATCACTTGAAAAGCATAAGGTGAGGTTTGTGACAAGAAAATTGCATAGAAAGAAAGCATTGACTATGAGAGTGCAGTGTCAATTTATGCACAGACTTCATCTTCTACATTGCTTCAACTTTTGCGCAGCATCAATTTATACATAGTATTCACCTTCTATGTTGCTTCAACTTTTCTTCACACTATTCAACTTCTATGTTGCTTCAAATTTTGTGCAATATTTAACTTCTATGCTGCTTCACATTCTGTGCAGTACTCAACTTATACGATGCTTCAACTTCTACGTAGTCGTCACCTTATACACTACTTCAACTTCTGCACAATCTTTAGATTCTACAATGCTTCAAATATGCCTCATAAGACCACTTTCATGTTAACTCCAAAATATGCCATAATCACCTTCTATATTAGCCTCATCAAAAGTAGAACCTACAAGAAAACATCCCTTCCTTTTCACAAGGTGTGCCTTCTCTTCCTTAGAGAACCTTAGAAACCCTAAGAAAAAAATTCAAGAAAATATCATCAAGAATATATTCAAAACCTAGAAAACATCTTCAAATCCATCTTCAAACCCTAGAAGACCTTCCTCTTCCATAAGTGCGCACATTTTCAGAGCTCCATTGATTGGATAATTGAATAATTAAATGAGGGATTTCCTCTTCTATTTATATAAGTATTAAATAACTTTCTAGGCCGACATAACATTGTTCAATTTCATGGCGGGACCAACCTAACATTATGGTTGGGTTGACTTTACAAATTATTTCATATCTCCTCGTTCCTATGGAGTTAGAGGGAGTTCCATATACCGTTGGAAAGGTATTGGAATAATATTTCCAACCATGTAGTCTATACTTCAATCTAAACTAGGTATATAGAGTAAAAAATTCCTTCAAATATAGGGTATCCAAACTGGGCATCCAAAAACAATATTTCCAACATTCTTCATCTTGCAATCTCTATTTGTAGTCTCCCCTAGTGTTTGACATTGATGAAAAAAAAATACTTTCCTTTGAAATCAATGACAACAATATTTCCAACATTCACTACTACTTGGGTGTTCAAGTGACTCATAATCCAAAGTATATATTCATCTCCTAAAATAATTACAATGAATATTTGTTGAATAGGTTTGGTGTGGTAGAGTGTAACCCTCTCTCTACTCTAATGGAACAAAATTTGAAGCTCACATCAAAAGAAAGAAATGAATTTGAGGATGCAACCAAGTACATACAACTTATGGGGAGTCTTATCTACCTTACCACCACTAGACCATATATTTCATTTGATGTTGGGATCCTTTCCAGGTTCATGCAAAATGGGCCTATGAAGGACATTGGTCTATTGCTAACATGTTTCTATGATACTTGAAGGGGACTCGAATATTTTGAGGTGGATGAGTTCAAATTGATTGGATATTCTAATTCACACTTTGATGGAAATAAAGAGAATGAAGTGTCCACTTTATTCTACCTCATGAGCCTTGGATCAATAGTTGTCTCCTGGAGACTACACAAACAATATGTTCCAACAAATTCCACAACAGAGGCAAAATATGTGGTTGCAACAGAAGCAACAAAGGATATTATGTGTCTTGGGAAGATACTTGAAGATTTGCAGGACAAATAGGTGAATTATACATCTCTTTTGGTTGACAATACTTCTACAATCAAGTTGGCCAAGAATCCCAAATTCTATGATTGAACTAAGCACATCAACACATAGTACCATCTGATTCAATATCATGTAGAGGCCAAGACTATTCATTTGAGACATTCCACAAATAAGCAATTGCAGACATCTTCACTAAATTTCTTAGAATACAAAAGCTTGAAAAGTTTAGAAATATGTTTGGACTGGCAAACACCTCTTCAGATTGGGGAGAGGGGTGTTGGATACCTATTCCTATGAGATTGTGGTCAATTTGTAAATATTGTAAATATTTGGGTACCTAAAATCAATTGAAGAGTCGTTGAGAAGTCCAAATGACTTCTTGGAAGATGAAAACCAAGGGTCGTTGATTCATGTATTTAAGGAGAATCATGTTAATGAAGAAATATCTAGCTTGGAGCTACCCAAACTTGTCACTTTTCTTTGTTGTTTCTCTATGTAGTTTGTAATCAGTGAAACCATCATAGAACCATCTTCATGCTAGATATTGAGTTAATATGGATCTATACTAATTATAAAGCATAATCAAAATGGATCTCAAATTATGTAAATAGTTATCATGAAATGTGCAAACTTATTCTAATATTATTTTAATTTATTTAATATATACTATTAATATTTGTGTTTTAAAGTTCTAAAGTATCTTAAATATAACTAGTTACATTTTTTAACAATAAACTCAATAAATTTAGTAAATAATACAAGTTTTCATATTTTATTGAAAGTTTTTATTGTATTTATACAAAATATAGTTTAACATCGTATATATTTTTTCATCCATTTATCCTAATGTGTAACATTTATCTTAATGTACAAAGTAGATTTAAACTTTTTAATACATTTAGGTAATTATGTAAGAGTTTTTGGAGTATGTGTTGGAGTTTAGAAACATCTTATAGTTCAGGGTAGACACTCCACCCATCATCCAAGGAACCAATCAAAACTAACAAATATTAGAAAAGAGGAGGCATAATAAATAGAGAAGGAGATAAAGTAGCCCTTAGAAATTATGTAAAAGGATACTGACAGAGAAAAGGGATAAATCAAGAAGAGATTAAAAAGTAGGAAAGAGTAATATTTTAATTTTAATTAGGAGTTTACATATTATTTTTATATTAATTTTGTTTAAGTGGATATATTCAAAAATAGAGGATGAGATAAAATAGTGGTTAAGAATCAGATAAAATCACAAGTCAATGAAAAAAAAGGATAGGTAAAAAATAGTTTAAAAGTCGGAAGGAATAATATTAAAATTTTAATTATGAGTTTACATAATATTTTATATTTTTTTTTAAGTGGACATATGTTACAAACATGACATGTTGTATAAACCACTTCCAAGGAACAACGAGAAAAGGGATAGGTCATAAAGAGATTAAAAGTTAACGTGACACATCTTAGACGCCTAGGTTGTAGAAAACACCTTTAAGGTGAAACTAGAAAAGGGATAGGTCAAAAAGGAATTGATAGTTAAAATAAACAATATTAAAAATTTTAAATAAAAAATAAGAATGCATGCATCAGTGTGATGTAGCATAGTGGTGAGAAGGATGTGTGTTGTAGTTTTGTGGTGAAAGGTTTGTAGATTTGATCCCTCTCGGCACTTTGTAGAATCGGAGTTAAATGGGTCTATATTGGTATTATTTATTTTTTAACTAGAGCATCTCACTCACCTTCACTGTAGAAAAGAGAAAATGGATAGTTGAAAAAGAGATTAAAAGTTGGAAGGATAATTATTAAAATTTTAATTATATATATATAAAGTGAACATATGTTATAAACATGATACATCTCACCCACCTAAGTTATAGAAAGGGCCCCTCTACATAATAAGTCATTTTAATTAATTTTACATGCCGATGGTGAGCATCACTGAAATTGTCTTTTTAATTTTTTATTTAATTCATTTTTTTTAAATTTTAAATATTTGATTTTATAAAATTGGATTGTACATAAAAGGTAATATGCCCTATCATATCCCTCTCATAGAAGGATTGAGAGCATGGCTATGACTGTTACCTAATGTAAATGAACAAGATAAATAACAATGGAGACAAGAGGTTTTTTAAGATTACCTCTTACTCTAGTCAAAACCCCCTATAATTTAAGCAAGGTTGTCACAAAGATGCCAATCCGTGGCTAAATCATTGGGGAGTCAAGGAAGATGCCACCCTACAGAATAGTGATAATATTAAGAGTATTATAACATCTAAATTTAAGGAGAAGATCCAGGGCGATAAAGAGTTAGATGATAAGATAAAATTAAGATATTATAAGGACATGATCAACACTAATCTAGAATATCAAAAGTATCTATTTGCTTTAACTAGCGTGAAGAAGAAAATCAGCATTGCTAAAACAAGAACATACTCTCACGAGCTCCATAGTGAAACATGGCACTGTACAATTCCTAAAATATCATGGGATGAAAAAATTTGTCATCTTTATGAAACAAAGAGGGTTGAAGATGAAAATCATTTTCTCATAGAATTTCCTACATAAGCCCACATTAGAATGCAACTTCAAAAAATTTGCTACAACAATGACCGTCCTAAGCTTTTAACTCATCACAACTACTATGGGGATTTAGGAATGGTTCTCTTAAAGCTTTTCGAGCATAGAAATAAAATTCTAAAAAAAAACAAGTGACTCCTTACATTTTTAAGGTCATTTAACCAAAGTTAGTCTCAGTGGACATTAATAACCATCATCGTCGTCATCATCATCACATAATTAAAAAAACATCAATTTATCTTTTATTTCACAATAATAATTGTGAATCCCTACGTGGAAAGGAACGTGTTTATGTTTAGGTATAAGGAATAAACAAATTATAAAATATATTATAACAAATTAATTAAATAACACGATCCGATTTAATTCATATCTACCGATGTATAATTATGTATTTTCATATGTGATATAAACTAAAAACAATTGTTATATGAATTTATTTAAATATCAATCAGTTTAAAAATAGTTAAGTTTAGCTACTTTGTATGTTTAGGTCAAATTTATGATTAATTTTTAATTTTTTTAATCAATGTTTCATTATCTTAACCAAAAAGCATATGGCTAATCAAACAAAACTTCAATTTTAATCTATAAATCTAATTCTTTTTTTGTAAATAAGACAAGAATAAAAACAGTTAAGTTTAGCTACCTTGTATGTTAAGGTCAAATTTATGATTAAATTTAATTTTTTTAATCAATGTTTCATTATCTTAACAAAAAAGCATATGGCTAATCAAACAAAACTTCAATTTTAATGAAGAAATCTAAGTTTTTTTTTGTAAATAAGATAAGAATCCTTTGGTTAACTATTAAAAAATTGTCTATGCATACAAAAACTGATACTGCCTGGCCTCAAAAGAACCAGCCCAACCAGATCCAATCCAAAACACACTAGCTAATGTCCTAGAATCACCCAAAGTCCAAAGCTCGCCTCAATAGAGAAACCAAGCTCTAGAGGAGATCGAGAAAGTTTGAGAACTAGAAATAACTAATACATTGAGTTTTATAGCCTTCCCCATAGGGAAACCAAGTTGACGTCTTAACTAGTGGAACTGACCTAGATTTCCTTTCCTATCCAAAACTACCCAAAAAAAAACCAAACAAAAGCACAGAAGCCTACCCTATTGCAATGAAGCAACATCCACAGAGGAAATGACAATGTAATTCACCTAGAATCTATCATGGTTGTCTCCCCCTATCAAATAACATGTATCTATTGCACAAATCAAATTGTCCAGTTGCTCATGGATTTTGTCCAACTCTTCCCTGATTCGACCGATGACTATGGGAGTCTAATGCTGAAAGTATTCCTTCTGCATCAAGATGCAGCAAAGAATGTACCAAAGTGTCCAATATGGACTTGTTGGCTCCATCATGTCCTCATTCTTCTCTTGATCTTGAATGCAACAGGCTTTTGGAGTTGTGATGATTTCCTCGATGTGATAAGGAACCTCTCTAAAGAACGCTTGTTGAGCATTGTGTTCTCTTGATCCCCCCACCTCTGCCCCTTCAGTTGTGAGCTCTTTGGCGGTTAAGCATAGATATTTTTGCTGAAAGAAATATGAAACTATCGTTAATCCCTTGCACCTCGTGTGAGCGAGAACCGTAGACCAATTCGTGATATACATCCACCGCCCAAGGTTTGAACTGGCACTAAATTTCCTTCATAAACCGCAAATGCTCGTGATCAAACCAAGGATAAAGAAATTACCGTTCCCCACACTCCAAGATACCATCAAATACCTAGTGTTGTTTTCATCCATGTTAGCACTCAGAATTTCTTCCTTGGTTGTGGAAGGATAGTTCTAAGGTAATTATTTCAAACCAATCTTTAGGAGGATGTAATGTCCCCATTTTGACCCCATTACATTCAAATGTAAATGATGTAATATTGTTATAAAATCATGGTGAGGAGCTCAAGGCCAAGGCCCCACCATCGATTTAGTGATGCATATGGTTTACGTGCTAGTCAGGCACATTGGAATTGCAAATATCATGTGAATATGCATTTTAATAAAATACCCACAACTTGCTATGCAATGCAACAAGAGATGGGGGCATGATTTTACAAGGAATTGGGAAGGAAAACATTTAAACCCTTGAGCCAATCAAGTCAAGACAAATGTCAATGAGAGAACCCATGAACCCTCAACTACCCAGGTTGACTTTTGTACCCAATCATTCATTTCTCCCAAGAGTTGGTTGAGGTAGTTAATGCCTTGGGGAATGGGAGGTATAGCTGTCCAAATTCGGGTATGGGCAAGCCAACCTTCATGGAAAATCATGTTTTTCTTCTTGGGAAAGAAAATAGCCATGAATTGCTCCCCAAGCCATTACTCATCAACCAGTTTTTTCTCCCTCGCGAGTTTGGATCTACTTGGGTGTTTTCCAGCCACGTTTTTCTAGTTTGTCTTTGTTTCCTAGCTGGGAGAAGGGAATTTTCATGCTGCCGAACCATGGGAAGGCAGGGGAAATCGATTTGGGGTCTATAGAGGCTGTTTTGGCCCACTTAATGCTTTCATATCTGTGGGAGAAATTGTTTTCTTCCCTGTGGTTGAATTTCCCTCTCCCAATCCGTTTTTTAGGTGCCCATGATTTGGGGAAAGACCATGGCCATCTGGTTTCTAAATCCCATTGTTAAAATGTATTATCCATGCCCAATGATTTTTTTTTGTTGTGTGTGTAACGAGTATGTTTGGGTATGGGTATTGGTATCCATTGCTTTGGCTGAGTATGAGCTTGCGTGCCCCCTTTCCTTGTAGAAATCATGCCCAGCTCGGGGGTGATCTCTAGGTGCTGAAGGAATACAAGCTGGGCAGAGACCTATGGTTGGGTGGAACGTTGCAACGACATAGCTAGTTGCTTGGGACAATTGCTCAATGAAGATGAGTATATTCTTATGTGTATTTAATTCAGCGATGTGTTAATTTGATGACTGTTGATATGCTGAAATGCATATGAAAGTTGTGTGTGGATGATGTTTTTATTCCGTTGTGCATGTTTAATTGATTTGCATATGCACACATTGATTTACTTGTATGAATCTAATGAATGGGTTGAGTTTATGTCAAATCCCCACAGATTCGCATCATGTTCCCTTCCTCGAATTGGGTCCGCAGGAGGGGACGTGACAGAGGAAAATTGGTTTTTTTCCTATGAGAGAGTGCTATCTCAAAAATAAATACAATGTCCAAAGATATATCAAAATTATTATGCTTTAATATTGTAAAAGGATGAAATGTAGGGATACCATTGGACATGGAGTCAAAATAAAAAAATACTTTAAAGATAACAGAGTTTAAACAATGTAGGTTTTCACAAAGGCAAGGTAGTTATTTCTTCACAGTCAAGTTCTTGTTTGTTGGTGATAATGGAAGAAAAACAAACAATCCATCAACATTGTGCACCAATTACAGATGAATCCAACATCAACTTTAGAGGAAAAATTGTGATTACTTAGATCCAATAAATCAGAGCATGATAACATGAATTATGACCTAAACGAAATCTCATCTAAGCATGAAAGAAAACATAATGGAAAAGAGATTACTGGAATGAAAAATCACATAAGAGGGAGAAAATCACAGACTGTAAATAAATAAAACATGAATCTTTGCTTCTGAAAATGTGCTTAACTCTGCAGGAAATTTCTATTAAATCTTGAAGAATATCGATACAAAATGTATGTCTCTTTCACGAGTTCCAACCTTGATTACATTATCAAAATGTGTTTTTATACATGAAAAAAAGGCTTTTTGAGCCAAAACCTAAATGCTTATTTTCTAAAAATAGGAAACTTTGAACTACTTTTTTTTTAACAAAAACGGTTGAGATTTTTTATATAAAAAAAAGGAAAGCGAGCCGGAATACGAAGTGTAAGAGCATGCCTGCACACCAACGGCATTGGGCGGCCATTACTCTACCATCATCATGTCCAAAAAGCTAATATTTAGCCATCTAACAGACGTACATACTTACAGACTTACATACTTGCATATAGCCTCAATTACAGACATACATACTTGCAGGCATATAATCCTAGAATTCAACTACTTATAAGTTCTTAACAATCCGATACTGAAATTATGAAAAGAAAGTATACTGAAATCTTCCAGACCAAAAAGCTACCAGATGATAGACGTTATCCTGTCGAACTTGGTCATTCATGTCAAACTTGATGGTCGTTCCTGTCAAACTTGTTCAACAAAATCTGCTTCAAGCTTACGCTCTCATCACAAATGACTTTGACGTTATCCTGGACTTGTTTTGTGATGCCACGGATCGCCCTGAGTTATTTTGCATCTCACAATTCACCGGTCTCCATGGCCATTGCCATAGCTTCCATCTTCTCTTTCAGCACCCGAGCTTCTAACCTGGCTGTCAGTTCCAACTTAGACAGATGATTCACGGCTTTCTTCCATTCTGCCACCTCAATTCTAAGGACATGAACTTGTGCTTCAAGGATAGCAAGACGGTCATTCAAAACACTTATGGAGGGATCGAAACCTTGCTTTTCAGGTGGACCAAAACCATGAGACTGATCCTTGTTTAAACTAGAAGATGTGCCAGCGAAATCACCAAATGAGTGGAATTTGCATTTCATGTAGACAACATCACCACTAGAATTCTCAATGCCCTGAGCTTGCTCTCAGTACTGAAGACTATCCATATACCCTGGCCAAGAGGGGGGATTTTTGTGAAAATCAAGCGAGGCACTGCCAAGTATGGGGATGGTACTCATACGATGAGGGAAGCTTGAATTTGCCATAATTTCACAATTGCACGAAGACTGGAGCTGCAAACACTGAACTGGAGATGTTGAATGTCTGTCGCCCAACTGAATGTAATGCCTGATACTGCAAGGACCCTTCGAAAGGATAGAAAGCACTCGTCCCATGTGACGACCATGTGAAGCCAGCGTGCGAAGGTCCTTTCCTCGAAAAACCCATCTGGTTTTTAAACCATGGCATAAAAAAGGATGCAGATTGCAATTAGCAAATGAGTAAGATCTAAACAAATCCCCTTGAATTGATAATGGGGAGATGAGATTGTCAAGGAATCCAAACATTGCTACTGAAAGAGAGGTTGCTAACAAGTACCCCTTTGTCCAGTCTAGCTCCCTCATTGGCCTTTTGATCTGCTGCTTGATTGTTCAATCTCATGACATGATAGAAATTGATAGAATCATATTCACTGACGAGATACTTGAGAAGGCTATGGATTTTAAAAGATGGGCTTGTTTTGTTCATAGCAAGATTTCTTGCCTCCCTGATGACTAACATTGAGTCACCGCACACCGCTAAATCTGTAATGCCAACCTCCCTTGCAATCTCTAGGCCTTTTGTTAGGGAAAGCCATTCCGCACTACTATTCATATTTCTTGCTATACCCCAAGCATAGTCCTTCAACTCGTTTCTAGCGGGATCAAAGAGAACCTCTCCTGCGCCTACCAACCCTGGGTTGCCTTTCAAGGCTCCATCGAAAAAGAGTGTGTTACATCCAATGTTTGCCTTCCAGTTTTGAATCTCCTCAGTGCTCAACCTGAGGTGCCATTTCTGAATGTTAGGTATCTTTCTCATAACCGGTAGGCAGATTGAGTGGTTCGGGGCTAAAAAGTCTGCTGCCCATATTTGTTCTTCCACAGTGAGGGGCTCCTTTTTAATATTATTCATCCCCTGGGTTAGCAAGGATTCTATCCAGAGTGCTTTAGACGAGGCAAGAACTCGGGAAGGGGTAGAGATAACTCCACCAAACACTTCCTTATTTCTTGATGTCCAAAGTCTCCAGCAGATAAAATTGGGAAGGGCTTCCCAGGTTCTCTAGAAATCGGGATTATTGTGGAAAGATCCCTGGAAGTAATCCCTCCAATTAGCAAAGAGGTCGTTCCAATTTGTCGAAAGAATAACTGCAAAATTTAGTTCGAAAAAGGCCCTATGCCAGACTTCCTATGCAAACTTGCAGTCTAGAAAAAGATGTTCAACAGTTTCATCCGCATTTTTGTAGTGGATGCATCTCGCAGGGCCCTCGATACCTCTCTTTTTGAGATTCTTAGCTGTAAGAATTTTCTTGTGAGCTAAGATCCAAGTAAAAGCATTTATCTTCGGGAGACTATCCTTACTTTAGACTTTGGCCCATTTTTTTTTATCTTTGACCCTACTATTTTTTTCCAAGTGATGGTAACCGACTTTGACAAAATAAGCCCCTGGCTTGCTCCAACCTCTTTTGTCTGACATATTCTTATGAATAGGGATAGTTTCATGTAGGAGCTCTAACAGGGTTTCATAGTCCAACTGGAGATGGCCCGGGATATCCATGGGACACCATCCTACCCATCTGCCTTTCTCTGACCACTCCGAGAGATCGTAGAAGGTAGAGATACTCATTCTGTCCATCCAGTCTTTAATATCGCTGAAATTTTGAAGAAAATTGACAGGGGATCTTGAATCCGGTCCTTCCCTGTCTCCCCAAATCTTGATCCTCTTACCATTGCAGGGGATCCAATAAGAGAAAATTTGCAGGGTTGGTGCTCCTTTTTTGCACAGGTTCCAGATGGGTGATCCAGCTTTGTTCAGATCGATATGCTCCAAGCACCTCATTCTACTCCCCGTCATATATTTCTTGCAAATGATTTCTTTCCACCAGGTTTTCTTGCTTGTGACGACTCTCCATAAAATCTTGGCACCTAAAGCTATATTCATGAGTGAGGGGTCACGAATACCAACCCCGCCAGCATCCTTCGTTCTGCACACCTTATCCCAACTCAAGAGATGAAATTTTTTAGTTCCAATGGACTTCCCTCCTTGCCACAAAAACCTGCGTAGTTCTTTTGTAATCTTGTGGATTACACTATTGGGAGCCAAAGAAATTGAGCTGATATAAATATGATAGGCAGAGAGAACCAAATTAATCAGAACTATTTTTTCGGCTAAATTAATCCACCTAAAGCCCCACAAATTGATCTTAGCTTTGATCTTGTCAATCAGGTCCTGCCTATCCATGGCTTTTTTGTTTCCTTTGAAGATAAGGATACCCAGGTAATTGAAGGAATTCCAAACAGGACATCCTTCAAACCCCCTGTATCCTAGAAATTCTAGCTAAAGTTTCTTTTAAACAGTTCCATCCATAAATTTTGGATTTCATGGAATTGATTTTTCCATCTGAAGCTATAAGAAAGATATTTAAGGCACTTTTGAATCTTTCCGCAATGATAGTTGAGGCCCCTCCCAATAGAATCATATCGTCAGCAAACTGGGCATGGTTGACAGCACGAACTCCTCTTGCAATCTTCAACCCCTTTAACTCTCCCAACCTTTGTAGATGACTTAACTTGTGGCTCAGAGACTCGGCCACCAAAAGATAAAGAAAGGGGGACAAAGGATACCCCTGCCTTAGCCCTCTAGTGGCTTGAAAGAAGGAAGTAGGCCTACCATTAATTAGCGGAGCTATCCAAGGCTTGCTTATACAAGCCTTCACCCATCTAATAAACCTGTTGGAGAATCCAAACCTTTTCATGATCTCAAATAAGAAGAAGTGATTTACTCTATCGAAAGCATTTGCCATATTGAGTTTTATTGCCATACCTTGCTACTTTCTCTCCATACTAGAGTGTATGGCCTCCTGCACAATGATTATATTATCCAAAATCTGATGCCCAGCAATGAAACCGCTTTGTGAGTCTGAGATAATCTTAGCCATTAAATTTTTCATTCGAGTGGATATGATCTTCGAGAGAATCTTGTATGAGGTGTTACAAAGGGAAATAGGCATGAATCTAGCAATAGAGCTGGGATTATTGTCTTTCGGCATGAGAGATAAGAAAGCAGAATTGGTTGCTCCCCCAATTTTGTCCTTCTTCCTAGTCCAGTTTAACATTCTCTTAAGATCATCTTTGATGATGTCCCAGGCTACACGGTAGAAGTTAATAGTGAAGTCGTCTGGCCCAGGGGCTTTATCCATATGTAGTGGCCAAACAGCTTCTCTAATTTAATTTTCATAAATGGGTTTATCTAGCTCATTATTTTCAAATTTACAGATGAGAGAGGGGATACCTGACAACAGATCAGCTTGAGCCACATGATCGGCCTCGTTACTATCGGTGTAGAGATTCTGGAAGTGTTCAAATGCATGAAGCTGAATCTCCTCCCATCCTTCAATTATATTCCCGTGACCGTTTTTCAATTCTTTGATAGAATTAAAGCTAAGTCTAGCCTTAGCTTGCTTATGAAAATATTTTGTATTACTGTCCCCCCCTTTTAACCACAGCTACCTGGATTTGATTTGCCAAATTTCCTCTTCCTGCCTAGCCGCGCTGAGAATTCTAAGATTAAGATCCTTTTCCTGATTGAGAGTGGAACTGGTGATCTCACTGTCCTCCATCTTACTTTGAAGAGCAGCTAATTCAGATTCCAAAGTTTGCTTGATGGAGACCGGATTTTGATATTTCATTTTGAACCAAGCTTTTAAAGCAGCTCGAACCGCCCTCAGTTTGCACTCCCAAATATAGCTCGACGACCCATGGAAGGTGGCGGACCAGGAGTCATGAATTATACTTAAGAGATTCGCATCATGCATCCATAAGGGATTGAATCTGAATGAAATAAGCCCAAGGTTTTCGGGGACGAAGATATTCAGACTTATAGGCTTGTGATCGGAGGTAGCTGACGGAAGGGCTTTCGCTGCTGTAATGCAACTTTTGAGGAGGAAAGCGGAGCTTACTAGAAATCTGTCTAATTTAGCTGCAATGTGGCCTATCCCAGCTCTACGATTACTCCAGGTGTACTTACCATTTCTCATTTCAATGTCCAACAAATCTAACTCTGTAGTTAGATCCTCCATCTTTTCTCCAAAGGGGTCCCTAACTCTAGACCCTCCACGTTTTTCATGCTGGTTTCTAGTAGTATTGAAATCTCCTGCAATAATTACATCCTTACCCTGAAGATCATTTTTAAGATTTGATAGATCCTCTCGGAACATCTCCTTGTCCCTGTAATGAGTTGGACCATAGACGTTGCATATGTAGGTGGAGAGAGGATTGTTCTTATTTTGAATTTCTAGTAAAATCCAGTGTTGGCTTTCTTTGTAGGACTTGATAGTGTAATTGTTGGAGAGGAATGTAGTAATCCCCTCTGACGCTCCTCTTGAATTAATAGCATGGCCATGGCCGCTCTTCCAGAAATGGCGTGAAAGTGCTAAAACATCCACGCTCTGCATTTTTGTCTTCTGGAGAAGTACTAAGTCTAGTTTTTCAATAAAAAATAAATCTCTCAGCGCATCAACTTTACTAAGACCACCCAGATCCCTACAATTCCAGGAGACAAGTTTCATATTTCTTGCTAGAGTGTGACCCTGCCCGAGGCTTACCATCCGGTTTGGTATCTTCTATGCATTTTTGTCTTCCTAGATTAAGATCCCTTTTTGCTTCCTGCTCTCGGAGCTGTCTGAGCATTTTCCTTCCTCTCGTATTTGGAACATCTTGCAAATCCAGAGGCGCTTGAGACGAGGAGGGTTCTGGGGAAAATATTTGAGGGATGACTTTGCTTTGCTTGACCCTATCCGCCCATGTGCCTCCTGGAGTTAACTTGTCAATCAAATCGGCGTCTGGGGTGTCTGAGAGGGATGGTGCAGTCAAATCTACGGGATCACTTGCAACCACTGTCTCACTCCCAGTTTCTACGTTATCCTGAGAAGAAATTTCACCTTCTTCCATATCCAAGGCTTGAAATGGATTGTTGTCAATCGTGCCTTTCTCCATTTGTTCTTTTTCTTTGTTTTTCTCTAGATTTGGTCCGGTTTCCACAGAGGGTGACTGAAGATTTTTCCTACCTTTTTTAGATTGCTTCCATCCTTCTTCTTCGGTCTGTTCCTGAACTTCCAATATGGTTTTAGGGAATTTTTTGACGAAATGGCCATACTCATGGCATTTTTTACATTTGAATGGTAGTTGTTCATATTCTACTTTCTAGAGATGCTCCCACCCCTCCATTTGAAGATTTACTACTTCTGGGAGACCTTTCTCTAAATCCACTTCCACACAAATTCGAGCACAGGAGAACAAAGGCCCTTTGGGCTCCACTTTATCAATATAGGTACTCAAGGCATTCTCGATTTCCTACAAGGTTTCGTCATTCCAACAGTGGAGAGGGAGATGGGGGAGACGGACCCAGACCGAAACTGCGGAGCGAACGTCTTTTTCCGACTCGAAGGATAGGCTCCATCGATTTAGATAAAGGTCGCGGGTACCTAGAAAGTAAGGACCACTTCTAAAAATAAGATCCCGATCTACCTTGTGTTCAAAGAGAAAGGTAAAGAAGCCCTTACCACAAAAGCAGTGTTGTAAGCCCCCAAAGATTAAGGGCATCCAAGTCTTGTTTACCCAAGCGTCCATAGTTTTAGGTGAAGGCCATATACCTGTAAACTAACCTATCAAGCCTCGCTCACTCAAAGCAAGGGCTTTCAGGCGTGAAGTTGCGGATGTGATCTAGATCAGAGGAGCTACCGTACGCTTGAAAAATGCATCACTTGAGGAAGGAACGGCCTGAGGCGACGACGAAGGAGAAGCTGCAACCAAGGCTCTAAAAGCCTCATCAAGGAGACGTCTCTTCTCGGCAGGACTAGGGTCAGCGGGAGGATCCATTAAGGACCTGGGCGGATGGGAGGAGCCCTGGGTGATCGAGATCTGCACGTAGGCCGAGAAGCCCTAAACTCTGTCAACAAAAACCATCTCTACGCTGTTCAATTTGAACTACTTATTACATACTATTTTTGTTAAAATTTGTAATTTATCATTTTCAGAATATAACATTTTGTGTCTTCTCTAGCAACTGCAGCTACTGGCGAAAATCTCTTGCTTAGACAGGAATCTTCATGTGTGCAGATCATCTTGTCATATTTTTCCACTGTTTTCCACTTCTCTGAAGAAGAGATTTCATAGCTAGTCATCTCTTTGACTAAAACCTCCATCTCCACATGATCTGCAATAGATATTGGAGGTATCTTTGCCCCTATCATTACCAACTGGTTTAAAATTTCAAAATCATATGCAAGCTTTTCCAATACAATTTTCCCTATCAAAACATGGGTCATATCTTCAAACTTTTCATGATTCATCCTGATTTCAAACAACAAATTCTTATAGTCACTCTGGGAGATCAACTTATTATATTCATCCCAAAAAGAGGGAAGCCCTTTCTAAATCAGATCTGCAAATGATCTCTTGAAAGATTCAACCTATTTTTTCATTTGATCTGCTTTAGCTTGGACATTTTCAACGTGAGAATGTTTTCCAAGGATTCTCCTTGCCCAGGTTATTACTGCTATTCTGTTTTTAATTTCCAACACTTTCATATCATCTTCTTTCAAAGTGTTTAGGAAGTTATAGTATTTTGGGCGATGTCCTTTGGCTTTTTATCCAAATTCTCCCTCATTGTTGTACAACTCTGTATGTTGTCGTTGGCTATTGTCTCTTTTGTTTTCATAAAATTTAAAAATGGTCTGAATTTGCCAACTTCATTTATTATTGAATCCCAAATTAGATGCTTTGCACCTTGCAAAGGAAGTTGTCCTGTAACCTGAGATATCAATTTTTGATTCGTATCAATCAACTCTTTATTCTTACCTTCAAGCTCTTTTCTTTCTTCTTCTTTTTTTTTGGTTTTCTTCTTCTAACTTCTGCTTTTCTTCTTTTAACTCTTTAATTTCTACTTCTTTCAAGCTCACTTGAGACATAGCTTGAATCAGACCTTCTGTGTTTGTTTCCTCACTTCCTTGCCCTGCTCCTTGCCTCTCCTATACTGCATTTGCTAACTTTTTGTTCAAATCCTCAACTTGAGTCTTGAGACTTAGCCTTCCTTTTTACCATCTTACTTCTTTTTCTTCAAATTTAAGCAACTTTGATTTACATTCATCTAGCTCTTGTGACAAGGATTCTATTTCTTGCTCCAAAACTATCAATTCAGATGCTTGAATCAATTGGGTCGCTGGAATTTTGAGTTTCTTTTTAAGCAACTGAATATTGTTCTCCTTTTCAATTAAAAGTTTTTTACTTGCTTCACCTTTGTTTGGCTCATCATTGGTTTCCACCAAATCAATTTGCAACTTCTTAATTTGTTGTTGATGAGCTTTATTTTATTTCTCTTGCTTTAATTGGATCTCCAACTTATTCGCCGTGTTTTGCAATTTTGCAATCTTCAGAGTGGCTTTCATCAAATATGTATAAATCACTTCTCCAGTTTGCCTATGCAAATGGATTTTGTATGGAACTGGTATCTTCTGCAGATTTATCTTCATTTCCATGACTCTTTCATCAGAAGATATAGCTAAATTCAAGGCATTTTTTGTAGGATCTCTGGCAGTCATCAAAGTGAGTTCTGAATATGATATGTTTATGACTTTGGGAAATAATTTATTGCTTTTCTCTGATGCAACATGTTTATCTTGGCCATATTTAACATACAACTCAGCCATAGACTGAAATTTATCACTATCACTTGAAACCTTTGCTTCATCAAACTTGTAATCACACACTTGAACTTCTGGACCCTGGTATTTTTCTTTTTCCTTCCCTTTTTCACTATCTAACATAATCAATTCATCTTGTTGACCTGATTTTAGTCTTTTGATTCCTCCTTGTTCCTCCACCTCCATATCAGTGGTTTCATGAAAACTTCTCTTGCTAGCAATTTCAATTTTACTTGGGGTAGGTACCAATTCAGTTAAATATTTTGGTAATGTGGAAGGATTGGATTGTGAACTTTCTGAGACCTCTGCATCAGATTCATATTGCAACAAATTAGATTTTTTAGCTAATCCTTCAACTTCTTGATGATCGAAAGCTCTGCTCTTGTTTTGTTGCCTCCTCTGTGAGATGATATGACGTGGATCATAATTGATAGCGATGGCATTTTTAAAGTTCATCATCTGCAACTGTTTTTCTAGAAATGAAAGAGCATTTATGTTCTTTATGATGAAAGGGCCTAATTTCAATGGGAATTTCATGTCTAAAGCCTTTTTGAAAGCTAAAAAATGATCATTCTCAACTATTAACTTCTACTTGATGAACTCTAAGGCGAATACCCTCAGTGTCAAGAATGTTGGTAAAACATATGGCTCTTTTACAAAACCATAGAGCCTGATCATTGTATGTTGTTTTAGCAAGAACCAATCACCCATTGCCTTTTCTGGACTCAGCTGTAATAAGGTCTTCATTTTTGGAAACACTCTTGGCAATTTTTCCTCAAAAATTACCCTATACATCTCTGATAGTATGAGATTCATAAAATTGAACATGTTATTTTCTATTGTAGTTGAAAACACTGCCTCTGGAAAATGTAGGTTCCCTTCACTTGAAAACAGAAACATTTTCATTAAGTATGATTGAAATATGAAGTGTTTCCTATTGTGGAAATTCACTAACTAAGAATGAATATTCTCAGCTAGGAATTCATCAAACTTAAGACAAGGAATTTGACTAGACTCTATCCCTGGTAAACCTGAACTCAACCTAAAAAGTACACCTAATTGAACTTCAGTGACCACTAATGACAAAATTAAACTGGCAAATTAATGACAAAACAAGCTGTGAATTTTCATTGAAAAAGGTGGTGTCTAAGGGGAAATGTGTGTTATTGATTGCAATATTTGGTTTGAGGCAATTTCACAAAAAAACCTGCTTGGTTTCAGGGAGGGATTGTTTGTACAGGCTGACCAAAATCTCTTCGAAAAATTCTTCTTGGTTTTGGGAGAAACATAAAGGGACTTCCAATGACTTCCTAACAATCGACGAATTGACAGGACAGAGAATCTTAGTTCTTGACGAGTTCATGACAAATTTTTCAGTTTGGGAGTAGTTTTTAGCGCACCAAGAAACGAAGTTGGGAAAACCTAGGGTTTTCTCAAGGCAGAAATGGATAAAAATTGATTCATGAACATTATGTACATCTATATTTTGTTTCTGTAAACCCTCCAGCTTGGTTTTTTATCTCTGAAACCGAAAACCTGGTCATAACAGTGTCATATATATCCCCATCCCTATCTTCTAGAACTTCTTCTAGTTTAATAGATTCATCATTCTAACCTCCTATTTCACAGAGACTTTCCATCCTGAAGACTTTTTAAAATAACCGCACAAGTTTTTCGAAAAACCTACCTGGCAATTGACGAGCTGGAAAGGCACCTCTTGCCGTCTTCTTCACTGCACGCGACACATCCCAATCAGTCTGATACTAAGTGACAAATGTCAACTTTTCACGTGTGTTTGGCCTTTATACCCTCCAAAAGTGGGTTCGCAACATCGGGAAGCGGTTTCCTTTACTGCCCTCCCAAGTTGCGAAATGTTATGATGTTGACACATGGAAGGTGGTTTGGTATTTCGCGACCACCAAGCACTCCACTTCTACGTGCATGTTGGCAGCACGAAATTCATACGAGCCGTCGATCTGTTCGTCAATCAATTATCCGACCGTTGATCTTTCCTTCCCTTTAACGACGCTCCAATGGTCACTTCGGAAACCTTTACTCATATTATATACCTTGATTTTTTCTCCAGCAAAACCTACCTCTGCCCTTGATCTTTTTTGTGCCTTGATCTAGAACGCTGATTTCCTTATGTGACATCCCAAGGTATTTCATTTAACTTTTTAGCTCCGCTTTAACGTGGCTAATGGTCATATGGAACATTTTCTTTGGGACTTGGCGCCTCCCTACTTTAGCATCTTTTTCATTAACTCTTGGTCACGTGGAAACGAGTTATGAGGTTTCATTACTTCACTCACATCATTCATAATCTTTTCAATAAAACCTCCAAAAATAAATGTGCCAACAATCCAATCCTGCAGAACTACTTGCTTGAGGTTCCCCATCCTTCGCACATGTGCAATCTCCATCCATACAAGATCAACATCATTATGCATTAATTTTTTTCGAGCCACCATGGCCAAAAACATACCAACGATCAACCATAGAGTAATTATCTCATACATCTCCCATTGGAGCCATGTCCTTATCCCACACATTGTAGATTGAATAGGGTGATTGCATGCCAGGTAGCCCATCTCTGGAGCCTTCCCCTAGCCACTTGTCATGTCAGTCTTAAACATGTTGGTTAGGGGAAGTGCCCTCTTGCTGCCTATCAACCACATCTAGATCGAAGAATCTAAGTATTAATATTAACATGAATGTTAATTATATATCAACATTTTCATCATCATATAAATTTTTGTAAATCATTTTTTTATCTATGACTTATTATTTAATTATTTAATTTTAATTTTACTACTCATTCTACTTATTCATATAAAAGTAACCATTAATTACACATACATTGTATTCCTATTCTTATATATATTATATTATATTAATATTACATATTCTATTCTATACTAATATTTTAATAACTTTACTCCATAATATCTTAATAAACGTATTATCACGTAAATCCACATATTATTAAGACTACTTCATAATCTCTCACTCTCATTACAAAATATATATAAATATAATATTTTAAATATTTAATTTTTCCTCCAACGTACTCATATATAATTTTATGGCTCATGAGTAACGTCTCGAAGTTCCCTCGTGAATTTGTCATTCTCACTTGTAATTTGGTCTAACCACGTGTTCTCAGGCCATGTATCCCGTGAACAATTAAGACTAAACAATATATATTTTTAAAAAGAAAGCCAAACACAACAGTTAAAGAGGGTGACATTTTTCAAAGAGGAGGCAAAAGGGTTCGTCAACAAAATTAAGCCACCCAATGTTCTTTCACACCATTAAAACTATAAAAGTTTGCGTGGTTGCCACTGCCACACTCGTCATAATCGTCCAACAATTAAGATCAATGAAATTTGTGTTTTTATTTTATTTTATGTAATACGTTCCAAAATCTTCCAGACGACGTCTCCATGGATAGCGACCGATTTTCCAATCGGTGGCCTGTTTCAAATAGGTTGAGATTTTTATTTTTTTAAATGAATATGTTTTAAAAAAAAGTTATTATCAAAATCCACTCAAAATTTATTGTTTTGTATTTAAACAATTTTTTAAATGGTCAATAACAATTAAACAACTTTTTAAATGATTCACTCTAATACAAAATTACCACGTGTAACATTAAAATTTTAAAATCAAATTATTACTATGTGTAACATTAAAATTTTAACATCTTAAGGTGTCAAATTTCAAATCTACTTAGATGAAGTTGACATTCTACTATGGATATTTTTCAATTTCACGATAATATATAATCATTTTAAAAATTAAAATATATATTTCAATTTCTACCATTTCTTAACTTTATATAAAAAATAAAATAGAAAACATAATTGGTATAATGGTTTGTTGGAAGCCCCAAGAGTTAGCTCGATCGGTTGAGTTCTCGGAAGTTAGGCCTCCCAGCATGCGAGGTCACGGGATCCATCCTCATAGACTCTCTTGGGGTTAGGCACGCAGCGGCCGTAGGGCGGAAACCCCTTCGGGGCGGGTCTGTCGAAAAAAAAAAAAAAATGGTTTGTTGGTACCACACAGGGAAAATAACCAAAAAGCGGACCAGGCATCCAAAGAAGGGCAGAACATGGATATAGGCACATGGAAAGTAGTAGAAGAACAGGATGGACAGAGAACTGAGTTCTTTCTAAGACCTTACATTGCATAAAACTGTTTATGTATATGATAACTAGTTTGAAAAACTATGTTTTTATTTATGTTTTAAGCAATCCTTTATATCATTAGCATGAACGAATGTTATATAAAAATTTTTGAAGCTGTAATTGCTAGACAGTCCGTTTGGGACAGAACCATATTTTGTTTGAAAAACAGGGAAGCGACACTTTTTGCACTTTGAAAGAAGACGTAACAGTCTCATCTTGTGAACCATAACTTTGGATATGGTCAATTCACTTTTACAGTGAATACTGAATGTAATTTTGATCTCTTTGAATGAATGGAATTATGCTTTTTTTCTTATGAAAAAAAAAAAAAATGGTTTGTTGGTACCTTGTTACATCCCCATTTGCAAAAAAGGTTAAAAGATTGTAATTTTGAAATTTGGATAAGGGTTTTAAACTTGAATTGAAACTTACATGTCCTAAATTTCTCACATCTCTCGCTTGCATCTTAATTAAATTTTCCTCGCCTGCATCTTAATTAAATTGCAATTCAATTAAGTGCAGGCTTCTAATTTATCAATTTAGATACTTATAAAATAATCCACTTCCTTTCCAAAGCTAAAAGCTAATTTACCCTAATAGAGTCCCATAGAGCTCCATATCTTTCAAAAAACAAAAATGGAAGTATGAACTTGGGTTTTGTCGGGACAAATTTGTTGACAATCGTAGAAAATTGGAAGTATGAACTTGGGTTTTTTTGTCGGGACAAATTTGTTGACAATCGTAGAAAATTGGAAGTATGAACTTGGTTTTTTTGTCGGGACAAATTTGTTCACAATCATAGGTTCCCTGCATTATAAAATAATTAATGTTTTGTTTTCTTTAAAGATTTTAATATACTATAATTGGATAATTATAGTATTGTTTTATTTTTCATTTTTCAAAAATTTAAAATAATATAATATAATAGCATTATTTATATTTACGAATATAATAAAAATAACAACATCAAAATTTAATTTTAAGTTAGGTCGTAAATTTAAAATTTTCAATAGACAAAGTCATTGAAAAATGGGTTTAGGACCTTTTTTTTATTTTTTTTATTTTCACAGAAGGGTTTAGGACCTTAAAAACACACATGTTGAATTGGAATTAAGCAATGTCAACAACTTTAATCAATAATTTTAAACAAATGTAATTAAAAAACAACTTTTACCAACGAGTTTAAACAAATATAATTAAAAAACAAACCGAAAAAATAATCCAGAGTCCCTTTTTAAACTACTCGAATTAACGACATGGAATGAAAGGCCCGTCATAAAACTTTGACCGGCGCCAAATTTTGATTTGACGGGCCGTGTGAAAGTGAAAATCCAGGTCTCAGCTTAATTTACCGGTTGACCTACTATTCATATATTCTACAATATTTCTATAAATCTAATCAGTATTTCAGTGGAGACCGAGTCTGCCTTTGAAAAAATCGTCTAACTGTTTTCATCAAAAAGGTAATGTGTCGATAAGACCAGTTCTGCCACACATTTATGTCGACGGCCCATTACTTCTACTTGAGGGATGTATTGCTGTTTCAAAAAAAAAAACAATCATGGCGACTCCACAATTCGGTTTTGCTGTTACTGTATTTCTTCTTTCCATATGCGTTGGAGTTTCGGGCTTCACGAACGTCAACGACAGTAAGCTCGCGAGCCCATCCATGGAATCTCTCTAATATTCAGTTTTCACTATTTTTATTTTCAAATTTTGGTTGTGATATCACATACCTTAATCAAAGCTCCAGACTGTCTTATGTTTATTTCGGTTTCCTGCTGCAGTTAGTATCCTCAATACACTGAAAACAGAATGGGGAAACACGGTGCCAAAAACTTGGAAAGGTTCTGATCCCTGCAAGTCTCGTTGGGATGGGGTCACCTGCACAAACTCTGGCCAAATTAGTTCACTGTCAGTATCCCCTCCTTGGCTTTTATGTGATGACTGCAATTTCAAGATATCTTGTGACTGTAATTTCAAGATATCTTCATATGTTTAGGATTTTGTTTTACAAAAACAGGGGTTGAATTTCTATGAACAAAGTGGTTTTCTTGGTTAATGCCACGGGGGTTTCACTAGTGAGGCAATATCATATCACGTCCATTCATATTGGGGGGTTGAATACTCTTAAAAACCTCAAAAATATATTGCCTCGTATTAAGGGGTCAAGGGGTTTTTTTAATTTGACATAGTAATATAAATATTGGGGTTTATTTTATTTGGGAGTGCTGAGGAATAACCTTCAAATCGCGGGATGGATTCATACGTCCAAATCATAGACAATTCATACCCACCTAAAAAATAAGGACCTTCCATTTTTATTTGATATTGCTTATGATCCTAAGTTTTGCATAAATTTGATAATAGTGTACCAATGATAATATAAATGGAAGTCTCTTTGAATTATTGGCCTTGAGCAATCCTCATTCAATAGCTTATTTAGGCTTTGTTTGAATTGATTTTATATTGTTTTTCATCTTTAAGTTAAGAGATGTAGTTAACTGGGAGTTCCGAATTTGAACAATTGTATTGTATTTTTTGTAGGCATTCAAGTAAAATATTTTAACTCTTGATTTTTAAGGTTGGGGTTTAGGTGGGCATTGAGATTCAATTAAACCTTGCTCCATGAAAACCAAGAAAAAAGAGATCAATCTTTCTTGGCTCACTCGAACCAATAAAAGTTATATCAATGTTTCTTGACTAATTATTTCTTT
Organism: Larix kaempferi; assembly: GCA_027924585.1. Lineage (NCBI taxonomy): Eukaryota > Viridiplantae > Streptophyta > Pinopsida > Pinales > Pinaceae > Larix > Larix kaempferi. The sequence continues at coordinate 2,915,873 of BSBM01001027.1, read as the reverse complement.
CAACTTTTTGTATTCTTCTTTAATATTTTCACATTGCGAGTTAGGAATAGTTGTTAGATTGATTATTTGGCACATTCATAATTGTAATTGCAATTCTTATATGCAAGGCATCTATCTTAATATTGTATTGGAATTAACATGAACATAGGTGAAAATCTAAATCCTTATTTACATACCCTATGTGTTATCGTTACTATGAAATGGTATCATATAAGTTTCACCATATGTGTATCTTTATAACTATTGCATGCTTGAAACCTAATAATGGATATTTTCCCCTATCCTTTAAAGATAAAAAAAAGTAGATATAACCCAAGAAAATGTAACTCAATGTTGTTAATTCCCGTGATTGCAAGAATAAATGTAAAGGAAGTGGAGGCAATTCATTGGATCTTGTGAATGACCCAAATCCAAGCTATGCACATGATCACATGGTGTTATTGAAAAGTAAAAGGAATTTTCTATGTTCATTTGGGTTAAAACATCAATGATGTTTGTTTTGATAGGAAGGTAGAGGCATCCTTCCATGAAAGTGTTTCAATTTTGCATTTTTATGGAGTTTAATTTATTAAACTTATAGCAAACATGAGTTCTCTATGGCTATATTTGTATTTACATGATATAAAATTGGTAGATTGGCAGGTTGTGGTGTGAGTTGCAATTCTCATATTTTCTAAGCATTGCACTAACAATTGGACTATAGGTCTTTTACATTCTTTGTTATGTTGATCTCTTGACTAGGTTGCGTTTTATGCATTTTTCCTTCCACGGTACTATTTCTTTGGGTGTTCCACTATCCAATGCTACAAATTGATCAGTCGCCCCTGCAATCCTAGTGGAATAATTATTAGCATTATACTATTATTTTATTTAGCATCTTGTTTGCTTATATTAAGATGTGTCAGAGATCTTGTTTGTTACAAATTTATAATATGATATAAAGGGGGTGTTAAAAATGGGTTGATAAAAATGGATACCTACAATATCTGGCGAAACTAAGGGTTTTCTTAATTGTAAAGGCATATTGGGAGGGGGGTTCAACAATACAATTTTAGGATGCATTTTCCAATATTTAGTTAAATTACGGGTATTCTTTAATATCATGTGAACGATCGTGCTATGTAACAAGTTCAGTGAGTGAACCCCCCGTGGTTAATGCTCCTGTCTGTAATTTTGAATAGATATCCATATTAGAGTGAGTTGGTTTTGAGTTTCTATTTCATTGGGTATGTGCTTGGCTGCAACTCTTCATATAACTTATTGGGCAATTTTTTATTGATCACTTGAGTACCTTATTGAATAATTCAACAAGTTGTGATTTTGATTAAGAACTCATATAAGTTTGTAGTTTTGATTAAAAATCCTTCTTGGTTTTGACTCTTTGTTTCAAAATCAATAATCATTGTTCAGACAACTACCTTCCAAGGGACTTAAGGGAAAAATTCCAGTTGATATCGGCCATCTTACTGAACTTCAAACACTGTAAGTTTATAGATTATATATATGAATGAGTATTGACAATTACTATTGTAGACTAAGGTATTGATAAATTAATCCATGAATATATTCCTTGGGTACCACAGGGATTTGTCATACAACCTGCAGTTAATTGGAAGCCTTCCACAGACCTTGGGAAACTTGACTAAATTGAAAAACTTGTGAGTATACTAACCCTAACTCATTATCAAGTTTTGAAGCTCACTGGCACAAATTTAGATTGAAATTCTGTGTAATATTAATATATCATGCTCGGTCTGCAATTGAATAGTAATTTTGTGGCCTACTCAGGGTTCTGATCGGGTGTAATTTCAGTGGGAACATCCCAGATGAATTGGGCAACTTGGTTAATCTTGAATTTTTGTAAGATTATTACTGTACCATTAATAATTCTTCAGGTTCTGGATTTTATAGTAGTTAAACCTCACGGATGTAATTGCAAATTCTAAATATATTTTTTGTTCTGTTAGGGCTTTGAATTCCAATAACTTTACCGGTTCAATTCCTGCATCATTGGGTAATTTAGTTAAGGTCAACTGGCTAGATCTTGCGGAAAACCATCTTACTGGAACTCTCCCGGTCTCAAACGCAAGCCACCCTGGATTAGACAGACTCATTGCTGCAGAGCACTTGTAAGAAAGATGGAATCTTTATGGTTTATTTGGTTCCCATGAATGGAGAAATTACTGATGAATTTCTTATTGTTTCCCGTTATTCAAGCCATTTCAACGAAAACAACCTTACAGGTTCCATTCCACCCAGTCTTTTCAACTCGAGTATGATACTACTTCACGTGTAAGTGAAACAGATCCGTATCTTTCTAAGTTTGGAATGGTGAATATGGGTTATAGAGATCAATAACTGTTCATATTTTTTTTTATATGCCAGACTGCTTCATAGCAATAACTTTACTGGAGACATCCCCCCTACTCTTGGACTTGTCCAAACCTTGAAGGCCTTGTGAGTATCAAATTTTCCATCACACCTTCTACTGATGCATTGTTTTTTAGATTATGTATTGCTTTAAAGACCAAGTCAAACGATATAAATGCAAATCAAAGTTTGTAAACTGTGTTTGCTATGTTCGGATACAGGAGGCTTGACAGAAACTCTTTAAATGGTACAGTCCCGTCCAACATCAGCGACCTACAAAATCTCTCTGAATTGTAAGAATCTTCTTATATCTGCTCTCTGGTTTTTAGAATCGACGTCTTCAATCATGAATAAATCTCTATGAATTGTAAGAATATTCTTATATATGCTCTCTGGTTTTTAGAATCGACGTCTTCAATCATGAATAAACACTGACATATATAGGGTATTTTCATGTTAAACCCACTGCCTTTTCGGTGAGGATAATTAGTGACAAACAGAGTACAAAGTTTTGTAACAGAGCTCTGGAACCCAGATCAAAACAGATAACAAAACTCTCAACTCGATAGCTCATTGCCAGAGTATGACTGATCTACATATAGAATCTGCTTACAAAAAACTTGATTCAAAAAGCAGAGCTCAGCGCTCCAAATGACTGGTACATCTTGACCATAGTCATGTAGCCCCTGCATATGCAAATAGTTTAATCAAAACCCGGGGTTGCTTAAAGCTCCTAACAAAATATATATACAGCTTAAAGAATCCTATAACCCTTTTGAAATGGTTTTTTTGTTAAGGAAATCAGCCTGGGATGTATGTTGTGTGAAGATAATATGTATGTTGTGTGAAGATAATAGACATACAGGTTTCAGACCCGCTTGAAATAGTCTATTTATCAAGGAAATCAGCCTGAGATGTATGTTATGTGAAAATATATTAGTATAGATTGATCATAACAGGGATCAGAAGAGTTCAGAGGAATTAAAAAAAACAAACATGAGATCAGAAGAGTTTAGAGGAATTAAAAAACCAGTTGCAAATCTCAATGTCAGAAAACCAGTCTATCTGAACGAAATGTATTATTTAAAAAGTTATTTGTGAAACAAATCCCATATCAAATACCACTGGCCTATTTTTGAAAATCCAAACCTGGTCAGTTCAGTGCACGCCTGAGGCCATGATGAAATTCTTTATCACTCTCAGAGCTATAAACACCCTAGATGTGCACCATCCCCAGTGTGCTAACTACATGTTCCAAGCTTTTTATACCTCTCCACATTACTATCATCAGGAATTTAAACAGTTAGATTTCATCCTTATCTTGGGTAATGGATTCACTGTTAACCTGAGTTGATATTTATTTATAATTGTTGTTTAAATATGTGAAGATAAATAGTATATTAGTTTTTTTTTTCATTGGAACATATTATGGAAAACCTTCAGGTACTTCTTCTTATTTTGAGGATGGTATCCAAGGTAATTTAACTATCATCCCTGATTAAGGGGCTTAACCCGGTGGAGACATCAAGTGAGGCCTTTGCATAACCATCGGGGAAATGATCCCGAGACCTTTTACTTGTAATTACAGCACTCAACCACTTGAGCTAACCCACCTAGCTAAATAGTACATTAACTTTTTATTTTCATATTAAATTAATTATAGAAAATAAATTGTTATTTCAAATTATTAGTAATTAAGAAAAATAAATATCAATTCTTATTCTTCCTACTTAATGACAGTGAATAAAATTACTTGTCCAACTCAATCCACAGTTAGAACCAAAAGATACGATATTGATATCTTCTCATTATGGGCTTATTCTCCCTACTTAGTGACAGTGAATAGAATTAATTGTCCATCTCAATCCACAGCTAGAACCAAAAGATAAGATATTGATATCTTCTCATTATGGGCAAGTGCAGTTATTTTAACAGCACAAGGGAAAATAATAAGTTTTATGAATTTATTTATATCTTTGTTTTTTTAAATAATAATGGAATGATTAAAGATAGAATATGTTTTCTTTTCTGTTAATTGAATGGTTAAGGATAAAACAAAAAATATAGAAATTGAAAAGTTTTATAAAGACTAAACTACCCAAAAGCAGTTTTGATTATTGACTGGGTAGAAAGAACCATCAAGAATGTTACATGGCCTATTTATTTCATGAAAAAAGTTTTGATTATTGACTAGGTAGAAAGAACAATCAAGAATGTTACATGACTTATCTATTTCAGGAAAAAGAGTGGAATTTGAGCAAGATTTTTAACACGGAGCAAGGAAAAATACTTTCAAAATGGAAAAAGAGAACTCAAGAAAAGGAATTTTAGCAAGAATTTTAGTATGGAGCAAGAAGTAAAGAGAGCCCAATGAGAGATCTCGTAATAATGGTTGGTACTTACTAAGGGTTGGTGTGATGAAGAATGCAAATAAGCTTGAAAAAGATTAATAAATTTTAGTATAAATGAGAGGAGAGAGGACATATCTGATGAATGAATAAAAAGATTATGTGTAAAAAAGGTATTTTTTAGAAAAAGGTCATAAGAGTTAATTGAGATCTTAACTTTCACAATGACATTAAAGGAAATGATTACAACATGACTTTATCATGAAAATATAGAAGAAGATATAGAGGCATGTATTAAAAATCTAGCAAAGTGACATTAAAGGAAATGATTACAACATGACTTTATCATGAAAATATAGAAGAAGATAAATAGGCATGTATTAAAAATCTAGCAAAGGAAAAGGCCCATGATCATTGTGATTTAATAGCCGAAGAGTCAAATGGGGAGGCCCATTTTTGCATGCTCTTCTCTAGGATATATCAAATCAAGCCATATGGCATGGGTTTCCTAAAGACTAGAAAGTTAACGAAGTGATACCTATGCCAAAGGCCATGATATAAATAATGTGAGTAACTACATAACCATCATGGTTAGTACCTTTTTTGCTTTTGCAAACTGTTAAGCACCATTTATAGAGGAAAATAAGTAAATGGGCATAAAAAAAATACCACGGCTCCTTCTAAATCTGGTTTTCAAACCTAAGCATTCTACCATTGACTACTTTTTAACTCTTAGAGATTTGTTTGGGAAAGCACAAAGGAAAGGTGATAGTCAATGTCTTTTCTTTATCTATTTTGCCAAAACCTTTGGGAAAGAATGGTGAAAACATGAATTCTAGTTGAGTGGAGAGAAGCAATTGCTCATTTATATGAAAATTTTATTGTAGAATTGGATTGGGTTGATTTCAAACTAAGGTTCGCATGGGTGTCTAATAGAAAGGGTCTACTAAACATTGACATATTCAATCTTCAAAGAAAATAAAGTCTCACCCAAAACATTGTGCCAGGACTAGAAATAATATGGGTTTGAACATCATAATGATCACATTAGGTAGTTACTAATGTTAACTTAGGATTCCCCATTTATTACTTAGCATACCACAACCAACCACAATTAAAGGAAGAAAACCATAAAACAACACATCCCATTCTAAATATTATATTTACAAATATAACATGAATCAAACTGAATCGATCTCATTACTGAATACAATTAGTACAAAGGAAAAATGCAACATCATCACCATATTGACAGAGGGCACAACGAGAGACGAGAAGGAAAATGCCCAAAAATTAATTATATTTCCATTGAACATAGTCTTTTTATATTACATATATTTCTGGTGGATTGGAGGCTCTTGTCGTGAGGTAGACTTGGAAGATGGATGGCCCGAGCCATGAGATTTTCCTTTAGGTTTCCAATCTCCAATAATTAATGAGATTTTATGACACATTGAACCATTACAACATATGTACGCCGGGTATGCCATGGATAAATGAGGTAGTTGGAAATTAATTCCAACACACAATCTTTCAAATCAAGCTTTCAATTAGTGAAGAGTACATGAAATTCAATTAGTGAAGACTAGTATATGAAATTCAATAATGAAATTCAACATGTACACGAAATTCAAGTTTTCAATTAGTGAAGACATAAGACGAGTATAGGGGCATTTACTAGTTTCTCCTTTAGTAGGTCTACAGCTTTTTAATCAGTTTCACTTTTAGTAGGTCTACGGATTTCTAACATTCTTTCTCCCTACAAAATATTTTAGTTTTTTAATAGTCATTCCATTGGTGTGGTGATAGACACATATCCTTTTATGAATTTGTTGCAGTGTTCGGTGTGGCCCAGAGTCGATCACAATGTGCAGATGATTAGAAGAAATTTTAGGTCTAAAATGGGCCTCCTAAGGAAAATAATAAAATAATAGTAATTATGCATCCAACGAGTGCTCCCGCTCGAAATTTGAGTAAAAACACAGGGAGATATGTTGAAAATACGAACAAAAAAAGTAGTTTTTGTTATGGAAAATATCTCAAGTCAACCATTATGGTTGAAATATTCTATTGAAATTCTATTGGTTCTTCAATTCCAACTCACCAAGAAATTATGGTTGGCTCGTTTTCTTTTACGATGGCATGTTTTCTTAGAAGGCCCATTTTAGACCTCAAATTTCCTCTAATGTGTTGGTTAAGGCTTTAAGATTTACAATTTTAGCTATCTTGGCTAGATCGACCAACATGCCATCTTTGCAACAACATGGCCCAGAAGAGTGCCAAAAGGTGTGCAGAAGATTCTCTTCTTCATGTTTGGTGATATATGTAGTTGTTGATGCTTTTCAAACATTAGTTGCAACATGGAAACATGGTCTTTTAGAAAGTTGTACATTGTCCAATCATCCAGGTATACTTCCAAGAACTTATGAATGTACTCCTTGAAGGTTGTAATTACCATCTTGGACAATACTATTGGTGCATTCTTTGGTCCAAAAGGCATGACATTATACGCATAGGAACCCCATTTAGTTGCAAAGGTGGTATTTTTCTTATCTTCCATAATTTCTCTACGCATTTGGTGGTAGTCGAAGAACCATTCATGAAAGAGTATGCTTCTTTTCTTGCCACTTGGTCTAGTACTTCAACGTTGAAGGGTGTGGGAAAAGGGTTTTGAACACAAGCAACATTCGACCCTCGGAAGTCCACATATACTCAAATTCCTACCCTATCTTTCTTGTCCTAAATTACTATCAGAATAATCCACGAGGAATATAATTACAGTCTCTACATTTTTTCAATCTCCTCCTTGACATGTTCCTTTATTCTTAGGTTCAGTTGGTAGGGCCACTTCTTAATGGGTCATGCATCTAGTTTTAGCTCTATCCTCATCTCACCCAGTTCTCCCTTTATTCCCTTCATCTCTGTAAAGTTATGGGGGAACGTATCACTATACTCTTTTAGTAATGCCGCAACCTCGGATGCTATCGCATCATCCTAGTAGCCTCCAATGGATGCTAGCATGAGCTTGTCTTTGCTATCAATGTTAACCTATTTGATTTTGAGAGACTCTCATTAAATTTTTCCTATAGGATCTCCCATTGTATATTTTAAAGAACTTTCCCCCTTAGATTCTTGGAAAGAAATTTACCACAACTTTTCTAGATCATCTTTTGATTTTGATTCTTCGGTCGCTTTGGTGCAACACTTGAATACCAAGTGTTCCCCTATTCATTTGTAATTTGACCTATCCTTTTGTTGGTTGTATCTGTGTAGCTAGTAGACATATTCCAAATTTTTTCTTACCACTAGATCAAACAAGAAAGGTCTTATGGTTTTCAACACAAATGAAATGCAAGAGTCCTAACTAGATAGGAGAAGTTTCCGTAGAACCAACCTTTCAACCTCTTCCACCTACTAATCTACCTCTGAGTCTCCTCATGTAGATACCAAGTCTTGGGATGGGCCCCAAGGTGTGGATGAATTCATGTACCCAGATCTTCTCAAGAAAGGATTATTGCTTGACCTTCAAATGCATCCTTCTATGTGTTGAATCAGATCTTTCTTCCCTTCCTATGTCTCTAGGAACTCTATGGGGTATTTTGAGGCTCCAAGGATGTCAATTACTTGGTACTAAGGGGTTGAGGTGAATTGATGTCATAGTGTTGGTTGGGTCTTTTCCTAGTTTTCCATATCTTCTCTATGGGTGGCCCACCACCTAGATGGGGTGGACCTTAATGCTATTTGCTAGAACCCGGTGTTCCTTAGGCAAGGCCAGGCTCAAGTCTTCCATGAATTCTTCGATGTTGCTTATTTTGTCAAAGATAGGTGAGTGTTGCACTTATGTTCCAATCTAGCAAACATACTTTATTGTGGTGCAGTGGCAAGAAGATAGTTTGTGGTTGCACTCCTACTAGTCCTGAAATGCCTCCTAACTATCATAATCATTTGAGTAGACACTTCTTCAAATGAATGTTCCATCAATTGTGAGATTGATGTAATCCTCTTTCATACATATAGTTAGATTGTACAGTTGGTCCACTGTAGTAACATCTAGTACATCGTCTATCATTTCAATGTATTAATAAATTTTGACTAGGTCAATGGGTTACATTACTTTGGTTTTGTTAGCTTCAAATGACATCTCCCTCCTTCTCAAGTTTATAATTTCTTTGTTGTCATTTGCCTATTTGAAGCCTAACAGTGCTAGTTGGGTATCATTTTCATACACGATTGCAATCACCTTGAAGTCTATTATTGTTTTCACATCACCCACATTTACTTCAAGGTCCCCCAAGAAGCCAATATGATACATTTTGTATTGGTTCACTAGTTGCAACTAGATGAGCAAGATCCTAGTCAGAGCTTTCCCATCATTTCAATGACTTCTTCGGCGGGATATTTACATCAGATCCTTGGTCCAACATAACATTCCAAACTTCATACCCATAGTTCTAAGCATCCATTTTAAATTATTAGTCGATCTGAGGATTTTTCTTGCGATCGATCCATTGATTGTTTTTTTTTATGATAAGCGTGCATGGATGGATTCCTCATCCCCTCCATTAGTCAATTTACCTAGCATTGATTGCAACTTCCTCAATAATTCTTCATCATCGAGGATCCCATGAAAGTCTAAAATTCTTGAATCCAATCTAGGGAGGAGAATTTCTCCCTTGCCTTTTGTTGGGATTTTATGCTTTGCCCCTGCCATAATTGTTCAATGGGGTTCCAGGTAGTCGAATTGTTGCTAGTAGTGGGGATGATGGTAGCTACTACCTCCTTGAGTGCCTCCAAATCTTCCTTGTAGTAGGAATTTTTCCTAGCTGCGTTGAAGTCGTGATCTTGAAGGGTTTCTTTTCGAATTTGCGTGATCTCTAGTTGTGCTTCAACAACTCCCATTTGTGCCCCACCGCAGGTAACCACATTGATTTGTGGATCTCCAACTCCTTCCCTATATCAAAGCTCCAAATTCACCAAGTTCGCATTTCTCTGTCTTCCTTTAGTTTCTCACTTGGCTATAAGGTTAGGGAAGTCTTCTATTGCATGTCTAATAGCTTTGTAGTGACTACACCACAACCTTCTTCGATGAGCACAATCTCGCGAAATGTGCCCAATCTTGTCACAATTATAGCATCCAATGCGGCTTGAGTGGCCACCATTCCTACCTCCTCAATAGCCTCCTATGTAGCTTCCTTGTACTCCTCCTTACCTAGTGTCACTTCCTTAACCTAGAAGGAGCTCCTTTGAAGCTACTTAGCCAAAGCATGTAGGGCACGACAATTTTCAGTAGTATGAGTATTCACCTTGCAGAAATCATATACCATAATGGTTGGCACAAAAGTATACTTCTACAAGTTACATTAGAGAGAGTTGGGGTGGGTGACTATACGTTTTGTAGATTTCATAGTATTATTTCGCCATGTTGCCTAGAAATAGGGTGGGTGGCGACAAAGTCAAATTAGGCACTTCTATCCTAACCCACAACATTGGAAAGTCATTTGCTACATGTCCTTCTATTGCACATGATGCACCAAACTTATTCCTATTTGGTCTAAACATGAACCATTTTTTGGATTTACTTTTTAATGATGTGATTTGCGACTAGAATTGGGAAAGCTCAATCGTTGCACTAGTTCATGAGTTAGCTACAACAACCAATCTCATCAAACCCAAACATACGTGCATTGATTGAATTTTAATTGTCCATGCCAAGGCATCTTGATGTGTATTCCATTGGTACTACATAAAGGTGCCTTGGTGAGAGGAAATAACCCTTGAATAAACCACTCCTCATTCTAGGTTTCATATATTTGATACGATATTTGGTTGATCAAGTCTTGGACTCTTTGATCATGCTCCTACTCATATCTTTTAGCCAATGTGATATCATTTTCAGCTCAGTGCAACTTTGTTGCTTCAAATTTGTTCTTTGGAATTCTGCCACAAAGCTTGCCTTTACTTTTGTCATCATCTGGAGTGTACCCAAAGGGTCTGTTTGTACAAACTTCACATACCATTGTAGGTCCCTTTCCCTCAAAGTGATCTTAATTCTACTAGCCTAGTCTCCAGGGTGATGACCCCTTTGGCTCCCCAAATCAACTCACACAACAAATGGGGTTTTTTGGTATCACTGTTTCCCTTCCTTGAGAACTCAAGAAAGCACATCATTGAGTTGTCCATTGGTCTAGCCACAACGTTTACCAGGATACCAATTAGAATGAATCCTTGAGGGCCTAAATGTCTGGTTGTTTTGTTTTTTATTACAACGCGATTTAAAACTACTCTAGTACTTTCACTACTACTCCTAATGTTTCCTCCTCTTGCTTGTCCATTATTACTATCTTTTCCCCTACTTAAGTTTAGGATTACCTTTATATTTTTCAAGTGTGTTGTGGGGTGATAACTATTTCGGGTTGGCTTCAATGTTGGGGGTCTATACCATGTCCACTCGTTGTTTGTCTTCAACATTAAACAATCAGAATACACTATCGAGTGCTTCTCATGCCTGTGACTTGACAATTGTTGTCTCCTTGGTGGAAACATTGTTACTTTCTCATGGAGCAACCTTTTATTGCTCTATCTCTTGTTCATCCATCTCTCTGACCATCATATTCTCTCCTAGTCTACTCCTCAAACTTTATTCAACCATCATTCCTTATTGTTCCAACCAACTATCGACTTGCTCGCCTTGTTTTAACTCTTCTTACTCCATCAAATATGCTTCAATGCTTCTTTCTCTATTCATAGTTTCCCGCACCAACTCCTTTCTTCTTCTAACCTCATTCATCTTACCTAGCCACCATTTTTCAATTATGACATCTCTTTTCAAGGCTCTTTGTGCTCTCCCAAACATTTGCACCTCCTCTATCATAATTTTCTTCCCTTATCTACTTACATCCACCAATTCCATCCCAAGTCACACTCATGCACAGGGAATTATATAGCCATCATTGTCAGATTGAAGGTCATAAAATCCTCCTCCGCTAGGAACATCTTCACCCACATCGCTACCTCCTATACTAATCTTCCACGTGCTCCTTTCTTGACATGCTCTTCATATTTTCAAAAAGATTGGTTCAACTCAACTGCCAACAATGTAGCCTTCTTTGGTTGTCTTTACCCAGAAATCAAACTCTATTGTGACCTCATGGTTAAACCTTTGCAAGGAAACCAAGTTCTACATACTAAACCAAATTTGTCTTCTCATTTTCCATGACGATGGCAGAAACTCCCCTAGTCCCTTCAACCACTCAAATAGCACTAGAAACTCTACCTAGGAAATTTCATAACTAGCATGGTCATCGTGCTTTCACCAATATTAGTTGCTTTTAATGTGATGCTCCTCAAAATGATCAATCTACCTTAACCACCATTATTCTATATAATTATGGTTTAACTCACCAATCTTGCTACTGGAATGCCATATCCATATTTAAGGGTCTTGGCAACAAAACCATTTGTGGGATCGATTTCAAACCAAGGTCCAAGTGAGTATTCAATAGAAAGGGCTAGGGTACTATGTTGCATGAGTATATGGAATGCAGGTACATTGGGAACATGGGTACGAATGTTTGAAACGACTAGAAGTTTCTCCCAAGTTTGTAGGAAACAATAGGTTGGGAATGACAATAATATATATTAAAAAATACAAAAATATAAATAAATAAATAAACAATTGAAAAAATGAAAAACAAAATGAAATGAAAAAAAGTGAAAAATTAAAATAGAATTTGTTCTTGCAAAGAGGAACAACGGTCAACCTAATTCATACCCTAGGCCACAAAATCAAACATTTAGACCTGTAACAAAGTTACAAATGTGAAAACACAAGAAGCATGTAAACTACTAAACAATAATATTAAAATTTGATTTTGTTCCTCCATACATCGATCATCCATTGCCAAAAAACTAGATCAGAGAGCATATTTTGCAAAGTTCTTTGACAACATAATTAGTCTTAAACAATATCATGGAAAGTATTTTTCTAGACTTACCATTCAAGTGTTATTACCATTGCATGAACACAAGGACATGACATACTGGTTACTGTTTCTACAAGATATTATTAGAGCTTCCAATAACACAAACTATTAATAAATAATAATAAATCAAGGAGCAAGAGCACAACTATAATTCGGTCAATAGTCTCAAGCAACAAAAACAAAACTTGTAATAGATTGAACTAAAAATAAAAATGGTGAATAAATTATGCTTAAGTTTCATAATTTGAATTTATACATATGTTGTAGCTTGCTTCCATGTGCTTCTAAAGTCAGCTCTCTTACTCGACTCAACCCGCAATTGACCTCTCTTAGTCACAGTGCAAAAATTTGAAGCCGTAGCCTACCTCTACCTCTCTCACAATCATCTTTGCTTGCTCAAACAAATTGAAGAAGAAAGCAATTGACTTGTGTTGTGTATTATTAGGGTTTTAGTGGGAGAAATTGATGGGTTAAATCATGAGAAAAATCATGTTTTTAGGGGCCCATTGGCTTGGGAGCTCATGGCCATTCCCGCTCCACGAGGAGCATGTGGATATTCTCATCGTTGTAGGGAACTTGTAGAGGCTCCCATAGACGAAAACTTCAACAATGGAGTTCCCAAGTTCCATATTTTTTGGATGCAACATTCTCACCATGTCCCCAAGCTCCTAGAATTGTTCCGATGGAAATTGGAATGTTTTGTACTTGTTCCAAAGCTCCCTGAAATGTGGGAACCTCATGACCGAGTTTCCTAGAGGGTGGGAGTGATTCACATGCAACAGAGGTCTATTGTTGTCCAAGCATTTGCATATTCAATCCCCAAGGAGGGGAAGGTCTCACCCAAAAAAGTTGTGCCATGACTAGAAATAATAATTAGGATCACGAGTGGCAATTGCATTGGTTAGCTTAGGATTTCCCATTTGTTACTTAGGAGGATGCAATTAACATTATGGACGTGATTGTGCCCATAACGCTTTTTGGGCAGAGAAGCACTTATAGGTGGTTGAGAGGTTATATTACATGTTGACACATCTTTAAGATAAATGAGATCAACATTGTGGATATGATTGTGCCAAGAGTGTTTTACAAGAGAGGCACTTTATACAACATAGGTGGGTGAGATGTGTAATGTCTCTAACATATGTCCACTTAAAAAATATTATGTTAACTCAGATTTAAATTTTTTTATGTTATTTCTTTCTACTTTTGATCTCTTTTGGACCTATCTTTTTCTCTGACTTACTATCTTTTTCTCTTTGACCTAACATTTTACCTAATTCTTAATGACTATTTTATCTCATCCTCTATCTATTTTGCCTCAAAAAAACTCAAACATATTTACATAAAAGTATAAAGAAATTTATATGAGCTTTGTATGTTAGGATAAATGGATGATATAATGTTACATATTTACATAAAAGTATAAAGAAATTTATATGTGCTTTGTATGTTAGTATAAATGGATGATATAATGTATGTGATGTTAAACTATATTTTGTATAAATAAAATAAAAAACATTCAATGAAATATGAAAAATTGTATTATTTATTAAATTTATTGAGTTTAATGTCAAAAAGTGATTAGTTATACTAAAGATATTTTAGAACTTCAAAACACAACTATTAATGGTATGTATTGAGTAAATAAAAATCTTATTGAAATACGTGCATAAATTTTATGATAACTAATTAAGTAATTTGAGATCTATTTTCATCATGTTTATCATTAGCATAAATCTATTTTAACTCTAGATTTAACAAGAGTCAAGAGGGATACAATCTCTTGAGGTACACATCTTTTTTAAGGAAAAAACTTGAAGAAAGTTTTGCACCTCAAGCGATTTGATTCCTATGGGTGCTTGGTAGATCTAAAGTTAAGATAAATAGTAAAATATGTTATGTCTATAGCACATAGATTCAAAAAATATAAAAATACATATAATGAAAATTTAATTAAAATTAAAAAAGATATATCTTAAATTGGACAAGCATAATTACAATTACAAGATAGATCCATATTAAATATTTCATCTGAATATTAAAAAAATTATAACATCTCTTCCAGGATGTTGAGTAATAATAACAATGTTAAAAAAAATAAAGTTTAAATTTCAGTAATAGTTTCCTTTGTTATTTCTTTTTATTGTTTTTAATAAACTAATTAGTAATTTATATATCAAAAAAGTTAAATACATTTATAACCATAACTATAACCAAAACACAATCTTATAACCATCTTTACTATTTGTAATAAACTAATTTGTTTATAAAACATTAAATACATCTACAACCAAGGGTGCCACCCTTTTAAAGATTAAACAAAAACATTAAATACATCTACAACCAAGGCTGTCACCCTTTTAAAGATTTTTATGAAAATGAAAAACAAAAAAACTATCTATTTCATCTATCATTCTTCATTTGATTATAATTGTTTTAAATTAAAAAAAATAAAAATAAAAAATTCTATCCCATTCCAATTCTATTGATACTTATCAAGAAACTTAAAACAACACCCTACAGCCTACAGGTATGTCCAAAATATTATGAATTGCGATCTATTCTATTATATTGGTCTATACTGATGCATAAGAAAATATTATGATCTCTTCTATGCTGATACATAAAAAAAAAAATATTATATTCTCTTCTATGCTATGGGACTCAATGCAAAATATTATATTCTCTTCTATGCTATGGGACTCAATGCAGGACACTGCTGTGTTGTTTTTCAGAAATCTAGCAAATAATAAACTGGAGGAATTACCAGACTTATCCGGGCTAACTCATCTCCAATATATGTAAGTAGATGATAAACACTTTGTGTTACTGTTCTAAAAACTGGCTTGTATCAATCTATGTATAACAGATTCTGTATTCAGGGACTTGAGCAACAATTCCTTCAATTCATCCGAATTTCCCCAGTGGCTTACGACAAGACAAGGCTTGACAACAATGTGAGTTTCAAATTCCTACAGAAGCTTTGAAGATCAAAAGAAGAATTGCAAGAGTAATGACAGATTTATGTTGTTGTGCTATTTCACAGAATGCTGGAGAATTGCGGTCTGACTGGACAGATTCCCTCCGAAATTTTTAACCTGCCGTCTCTTCAAACTCTTGATGTCAAAAATAATCATCTGAACGGAACTGTGGTCTTCAACGGCAGCGTAACTTCAAACCTGCAACTGATAGACCTTCAGAATAACAGCATCAGCGATGCACCTCAGATTGGCAATTCCAACATCACTATATTGTGAGTACCTGTACTGAACCCACTTTGTCATCTTTCTAATTACACTAAAGTCAGCTTCTCAATTTAGGAAGTAGATGGCCAATCAATTGGCCCCTGTCAACTGTAAATTTGGGCGCTGATTCTCATAATTGTTAATGCCGATCTTAATAACCATTTGTCAAGTCTTGATATTGGTTTGTGTAACTTGATCATGTCTTTGAATTGTGATGGCCTGAAATTTGAAATTGCAGGCTTCAGGGAAACCCTTTGTGTCAATCCCAAGCTTCAGGCTCTACCAAGTTCTGTCAAATTTACAAGCCTACCAACTATGAAACGAGTCTAGCACAGTGTGGAAGCAAAACATGCTCCGGGAAATTAAAGCTCAATCCTCGGACCTGCAAATGCCAACAGCCTTATCAGGGCAAACTAATGTTCAGAGCTCCCACATTTTCAAATTTAAACAATGAGACGATATTCCAGCTCCTGGAGCAAACTCTTCAGTCGAATCTCTCTGTGGACGTGCATCTCTGCTGCCTCTATTTTGACAGCAATTATGAACTCCATTCGTCGGTTCAACTTTTCCCTAAAGATAGTCCGACAGACTTACAATACTCACAGATTGTGAATACCAGTACCCAACTCAGTAATCATATTTATCAGGCTCCTGATGGATTCAAGCCCTACATTTTTGGGGGAGAAACATACCCTCCAGGTGAGAAAATGGAAACTACATTGCATACTCTTGGCCTCTGTCTATAAACAATTCAAAGGATAAAATGGGGTTAAGGATCAGAATAACCTGTTTGTGTGGTTGATTGCAGAAAATTCAAAATTGAGTCTGAGCCGCGGTGCAATCGCCGGCATGGCCGTTGCAGCAGCTGTGCTTATTCTTGGAATCGTAGGAATAGGGTTTTATGCTTTCAAGCAAAAGAAAAGAGCTGATCAGGCCATTGAAATGCACAGACCATTCGGTACGGCATAGTCTATATACAAAGATTATTTGAAAATGCATTTATGTTCCATTTGTAGAAGATTCAAGATATCATTCAAATGAATTCTAATCCTGTCTGTCTGTGAACTATTGCAGTATCATGGGGAGCGAATAGTCAGAATGGTGGAGGTGCTCCGAAACTAAAAGGTGCCAGATGGTTTTCCTTCGCTGAAATAAAGAAGGTTACAAATAATTTCTCCGAGGATAATGGAATTGGAATTGGAGGCTATGGGAAGGTATACAAACTATTCTATTTGCACAATGCATAGGAAGGCCTATTCACTTACAAAATTTAAGTGCCTGAAGTAATTTTGATCAGTACTAACAGAGCACAGTTGAACTTCAAACAATTTGTGAGACCTTATCCTCATCACTGGAACTTGCAGGTGTACAAAGCAATGCTAGATGGAGGTGAAATGGTGGCCATCAAAAGGGCAAAACAAGGGTCTATACAGGGTGGATCTGAATTCAAAAACGAGGTCGAGCTCCTGTCTCGAGTTCACCATAAGAATCTGGTGGGACTCATTGGTTTTTGCTTTGAGCTAGAAGAACAGATGCTTGTTTACGAGTACATCCCAAATGGAACCCTTGGAGAAAGTCTCTCTGGTAAGAATATCACGAAAATTTTGCTCTGGCACCATATTTATTACTTCATATGATCAATATTCCATTAAATCTGAAAAGGATTGAAAAACAGGTAAAACGGGTGTTCGACTTGACTGGGAAAGAAGACTTCGCGTAGCACTGGGGTCTGCTCGAGGATTGACATATCTGCACGAGCTTGCAGATCCACCCATAATACACAGAGACATCAAATCGGCCAACATATTGCTGGGCACGAATCTGACTGCCAAGGTAGCAGATTTTGGTCTTTCTAAACTCATTTCTGATGGAGGAGCCGAGGCAGGAGGCAAAAGCTACGTCTCAACTCAAGTCAAAGGAACACTGGTAATAATTTTGTACTGATTTTATACCAGTCTTGTTGACAGATCTATCTATGGTGGAAAATATTGAGAGTGTATGTGTTTGTGCAGGGTTACCTGGATCCAGAGTATTTCACAACGCTGCAGCTCAGCGAGAAGAGCGATGTCTATAGTTTCGGTATTGTTTTGCTGGAGCTCATTACAGCGAGGCCCCCTCTTCAGGATGGAAAATTCATAGTCAAATTGGTGAAGGCAGCCTTGAACAGCGGAGGAATAAGTGGTTTGCAAGAGGAGTTAATGGATCCCTTCTTAAAAAAATCTGCGAATACTGATCCCCTTACAGGCTTTCAGCGGTTCTTGAGCTTGGCACTGAGCTGCATCGAGGAATTCGGTTCCGAGCGTCCAACCATGAGGGAAGTAGTGAAGGAACTGGAATCGATTGTGGAAATGGGACCAGGCTTCTCTGCAGACTCCATGCCATCACGGAGGGACGACTATTTTGAGAAAAGACGGCCTCCATTTTCTTATAATAAGCCAGATATGGAACCCAGCAATTCTAGTGGGAACGTGCCAACGAAAGGTTATAGTGATTTGTTTGAATATAGCGGGGCTTATAACATGTCTAGGACCATAGAGCCCATGTAGCTGCTGAGCCCTTGTAGCTGCTGGTGGCGATATTCTTTAATACATTGGAATGCGAAATTTTGTATTTTTTATTTTTTTATTAACCAAAGGTAGGTCAAGAATACTGGTTAAATGGATTTCATTCCATCTACCTAAATACAATTCTCTGAAAAACTCTAGATTATTCTAATCCCAACCTCTTTTTCCAATCTTTTTTATGATTGAATACAATTCCCTAAAAGACTCTAGATTATTTTAATCCCAACATCTTTTTTCCCATTATCTTTTTTCCATTAGCATGAGTGGATAAATTTTTTACTATTATTAATTTAATTTAAACATCATTTTAATGTATTTTGGTGTTTTAAAATGAGCTATGGTCAAAATTTACATTAATTAATAAAATAATTTTACATTTAGTAATTCACTTAACAACAAACCATGGCATTTAAATATTATATAGAAAAGTCAAGGAATAATGAAGATGGGTTAAAAGAAATTAATTATAATATATAGGATTAAGGAATAATGACCTTTGTTTATTACTTTGGTTGGTATGTATATTGGCACATAAAATATGTTTAAAAAATAGTCACCCATTATTTAGTATTTTTTCTTATTTTTTGTTATTACATTTTGATTTATTAAGTATAAAGTCACCTATCTTATTTATATGTATATTTTTTTAAATGTTTATGAAATACATATTTAATTAAATTGGTTTAAATTGGTTGTTATTATATTTTGATTTATTAAGTATAAAAGTTATATATCTTATTTATATGTATATTTTTTTAAATGTTATATAGAATATATATTAATTAAATTTGAAAAAAAATGCAATATTGTTAATGTTATGACGAAAAACTTTCTATGACTCGGGGTAGACCACAAAAGACAGAGTGAAACTAGAAATCAACTCAATTCTCAAGTATGCTATATAAATGTTAAATGCCAACAACAAAAGATAAAACTATTACCTCAACCAGATGTTCGAAGAAGACCATCGTTGAGCTTGAAATCCAATGCTCTTTACCTACAACTTGTCCTCAACAACAAATATATACGAGCATATGGAATATAGATATAAATTGTTAGCATAAAAACTAGCATAATCCATTAACATATTCAACAAATATACCCAAGGAAAATAACATAAGCATTTGCAACATGTATTGGACGAGAAAAGAGTATTTCTATTAATGAAATGAACAGAAGTACATAGTGACAACTTTCTGTCGACAACTCGTCGGAACCGAGAAACTAAGTTCCTCCACCTAGGCCTCCACCACTTCAATCATACATGCAAAGGCAAGCTCACAAATTCAAGGAGTAATTGGGTTCCTCCTTCACAAGATATGGAAGAGCTTGGGAGATGAACATAAAAGAGTTCAAACAACAAGAACAAAGGGATGTAGACTCAAGGCAATGGCATTGGGGCAAAATTTCTCTAGAGTTTCCTTGCTCTCTAGTTTCTCCTCTCTCAAATGCTCCACAATGGCTCAATATATAACCTTCAAAGGAGGTGGAGGGTTGAATTGGAGTGTTTTCCAAAGGCCAAAGATCAACATGGACGTTATTTGGGATGGAAAACCCGAAATATTTTTAATTTTGAGCATGAAACCTGATGTACACTGGCTGTAGTGGAGCAACATGCGTATACATAGGTTGTAGTGATGATAGGGCGCGTACATAAAAAAAATCTGCTTTTTAGGGGTTTCTCTGAGCAAGAGGGATGATGTGAGTCTACAGAAGGACATGGAAGTCCATCAAGGCATGTTGCATAAGGTGTGGCAAATCATGCTATAATAGATGCCCCCTAATGTATGAGGTCAAAGGGAAGATCACGATGGTCGAAATACATTATAACTCTCAAAAGTAGAGTAGTGGAGACCCAGCCATTCATCAAAATATTACAATGCTGATTTTGTATACATATCGGTAACTAGAAGTACATAGTTGTTTGATACAATGTCCATGAGTAGGAAGTACATCCAGTCTCCAATTGAATTGAAGACATCTGGTACAACCTGGGGTACAAACTGCTCTGCCATGAGAACATAGGTCCCATATATATTGTCACGATCACAGATAGTAGCATATAGAGTTACGCCATTGTAGCCCGAGGTCTTCTACACAAAATGTTGATGGTGCATGTCCCATCACGTGAATAAAGGTATTGGAGTCAAACATGATGACACATCGTCTGATTACCGGTCATTAAGGTATACCATTATTAGACGCAAGACTACCCACCAATGATTAAAATGGGTGTCAAGGCACCGAGTACATTCAACAAGTGTGAATAAGGGTGTTGAGGTCGAACACTTGCAGAATCCATTGATCAGGGGACACTGATGAATTCTCAATTGTCGATGATGAGAGGACCTGCCATTGATGACTGCAAATCTCATGGTACTCATCTGACTCTAGATCTCGATTCCAGAATAGATGATATGAAGTCGATGGAATGAGATCTGCTGGAAGGAGGGCATTAAGGCATTCCCCATCAACCAACACGAGGTACAAAGCTAGGCTGAAGGATTTAGAAGAACTCGGACGAACAGGCTGAACATGAACAAAGAACCAAGTGCGTCTCTCGCGTGTAGTGGATGCAAGTAGTGAACGGAAGCGACCCTCTGAATAGTAGCCAATGGTGAAGACTGCTGATAGAAGCAAGGAAAACACCAATGATGTCTAATGGAATCCAAGGCATAGCATGAATCCCAATGTGTGAATGGATTTCTTGTCGTCGAACATCAGGGAAACCACTCAGTAAATGACCAATGATGAGATGTCATATGCTAAGTTCAATGTCACCTACCAATGATGAAAATAGGCCCAGGGTGCTAGGTAGGAAAAAAAGTGTCATGTGATCGGAATGTACTCATACAGGGATGACCGACATGCAAAGCCAAGAGATGTGAGGAATGATCGACTTAGGTTTATAAACTTCCGTTGAACAAGAGCATGAGACAGATAAAGACTCAAGAAGCGTAGAATTAACACTGAATACTGACACAATTCTGCGACGCGGGAGGCATCGACAAAATCTCCATAGGGACTAGAAGCTTAACCAGTCGAAGGAGTAATCTCTAAGTAACGGGTTCAACTTCCTAAGGCCATACTAAACCCAAACTGTTGATGAATGGACTCAAGGATTTGTGCTATGTTCAAAGGAGACACTGTTAGTTTTTCATACAATTATAGCATTATAATTCAATTGCATAAGATCAATAGGATCACTAGAAGAAATATAAAGCACATAAACAAAGAAAACGAGAATTTATCCTGGGAAACCCAGTAGGGAGAAAACCCGACAACCTTCGTATAGAGATGAACAATTTTGAGAACAGAGTACAATGATGAGAGAGAAAAGTGGAAGAACTTTCCAAGTAGAAACCCCAAAATATCTTCTCCTAGCTGCAGATGCGAATCTCTCTCTAAGTGGTGCGAAGTTGCTTGGTTGAGTGAGTGAGCAAATGAGGTGAAATTTCCTTCTATTTATACAAGTGCCAAACTTGGCTTTTTCCTCAACAGGGCCGACTTGTCAAACTGTCTGGGATGAATTGACTTGGGGACCAATAAATGAATTTTATTTTAATCTTTTCTTTGGGTAATTTATCCCCAAGTTTTCACATTGCTTCTTTCAAGGGTTTACATAATTAATTACATCAAATTCATCTCTCGTAGGAGGTACAAATTAGTACAATAAAATATAATAAGAATATCTTCCGGAGTTGTACAAATTCCAATAGACACAATAGTTTCCAATAGAGAATGATGACATTTTCCTGTCTGGATTTTTATGTTTTTTGAGTTTTTGGTATTTTTCATATTATCAAAGCCCGAAAAAGAATAAAAGAGTGATTATAATACAAGTACGAGGGAACAAGTGTCGCGGGAAAGAAAACTAGTTCCATGCAGTGGAACATACCTATGCTCAATGCAAGGAAATTCGGGCAGGATAAGGACACTCGGGGGATATCCCCTCGGGGTCAAATGGTAATAAAGTTTCAAAGGATAAATAATAAGCTCTGCTTGGCTAGGACTTAGAAGTACTTAAGCAATTTGGCTTATAATGGTGAAGCGGGAGCCGACACTAGGCTCATAAAGGAAAGCAACTCAAAGATATGCATTTACAACTTGACATAATCGGGAGTCCCTATAGGTGATAACCAAAACATAAGATAAGGAGAAACATGAGGTTTCGATGCAAAGTCGCGGTGGGACTACAAGAGACTCCCAGACCTAAGGAGGAACTACAACATGGGAACCAAACGAAAAAAGAGGTTCTAACTACGGTACCCATGGTCGATGTTAACGCTAAATTTTGACCACCTAGCTCATCCCCTTAGGCACATAACCCATTTATCCCCTTTTCCCACATATTTGGCCTCCAAAAAACCAAAATCCCTAAGTTGGTAAGAAAATAGGAAAAAAAGTCATTATTTCCCTCAAACAATTAATTAAATTCCTTCAAAAAATGACAAAATCCCCAAAATATAAAAATAAAAGAAAAAGAAAAAGGGGAAATATTCAAAATAAAAGAAAAAGAAGGGAAACCATCAAATACCACGGGCCAATACTAGTGGCTTCCCAATACCACAGGACAATATTCCACCATCCAAAATTGCTATAAAAAGGTGGTGGAGGCCCCCCATTTCATATCATTCACTCTTCCCTACAAAGACTACTGAAATTCCTACTGAAACCCTAGTCTCCCTTTGAGCTTGTGTTTCCCCATTATAGTTGAGTTTTGGCAGCCCTTGAGCATTCAGAGGAGAGCAAAAGACATTGGAGACCCGAAGCACCACCATTTCTATGGCTGCAAGGGCCCCCAACATCCTCACCATTTTGAGGTAACATTACACTGTAAATCCATTTTTACATTAATGAAAAGCACTCTTTGATTCACATGGCCTATCTTTGATTTTGGGGTGCTTAATATTTTAATTTAGATCTTATTTTTATTGCAGTATCTTTTACCATTTTTACTTTTTTACCATTTCTATTTGCATGCACACAATCCCATTCACGAACTGTTACTAAGAGTTCCATAACTCTTAGTAAGTACATTTTCGTACTAGCTAGTGTGAATAACCTAGCTACAGTCAGGAAGGCCCTGTCGCTTAAATAATGACACTTCTAGAAGCATATCGAAGGTTCTGTGTCGATAAAAAGTGGGATCACACCTAAGGTATATGAATCGTAGTCATAGGTCAATGAAATAATGCATGCAGAGTGGAACCCTAAACTATATGACGGGGACAATATATACCTATCGAAGGCGTGAACCATGTTCAAAAAGGCTGAAATCCATAACCGTTAGAAGAAATTGCTTCAAAAAGTACCTTACACCATAGAATTAGTCCATTAGGCTCATAAAACATTAAAAGAAAGGGTCAAAACTATAGAAAGTGGGTAAAACATTTCTACAAATAGTAAAAAATGGAAGTTTTTACCATGTCATTTGGTTTTTTTTACCACAATAGTGCATTTGGATCCATTTTGCCCTCTTTCTTCAATAGGTGATTCCGGGAGCTACAGGAGGCGAAATCATGAGTTTTTTGGACCAAGTAAGTGCCCTCATCACGCTCTTCAATTTCATTAGTTAAATTTTTTATTTTAGTGGTGAATTTTTAAGTTTTTAAGCACGTAAATTGTAAAAATCGGTGTACACGGGAAGCAGATATCGGGCTGCGTACAAGGGTAGGTCCACGTGGGAAAAGCAAAGCCTACTTGTGTAAATGTGTGACTACGATAACTGTTGCTCACGTACAATGCCATGAGGGTTTTTTTTAAGAGAACTAAGACAAATCTCTCCCTTCTTTTTGGAAGATGGTGATAGATTGGAGGGAGAGAGAGCATGATGCCATTGATGATCAAGTGCAAGGTGATTTGACTGCTCAACAAGCTTTGCAAATATGTGGCCTTTACAAATTTTGGAACATTGGAAACCTAAGGTGTAATGTCCCTTTTTCAAAAATTTATTAAAATGACCAATTTTCCACTTTTTCCCCTATTTCGACCCTTGACTAGTTTTGTTGTTTTGGCCTCCAAATTAACCCAAATGCTCCCAAATCTTCTGTAAGGGTATATGAATTATATTTAGACTTGAATATTAGGTTAATGGATTATTTATAACCCTCAAAATACTTCTGCAAATTTTATTTATATTCTGGTTAATGTATGGTATTTTAACTAGCAATTTATGCATCAAATCCCCCCTGGGTAAACACTGAAATGGCCTCCCAAATGCTTCCAAACTCCCTCGAATTTATGAACAGAGGTAGGGAATGTGTTAAGGATGTTATTAAGGTATCGTTTGCATCATTAATTGATTATTATCTCTGTTCCAACCGTTTCCCATTCAGCTGCAAAAATCACCAATTCGACCCTTGGGGAAATGGCACTATTTCTTCTCCCAATGCAATTAAACTGAGTAAAAATACTTCAAATGCTCAAGTACAATACATGAATCTTGTAAAATACATCCATGGAATTCTATTAATCATAAATTCATCAGAGAATAATCCATTCATTCGAAACCATCAGCATTATCATGCTCTACATCAATGTAGTGGGGAAATGGACATTGTTTGCTCATTAATCAAAATTTTTGCATACAACCAGTGGGTATTTCGACCTGAGACTTTCTAAATATGAATAACATAGGATATGAAGCTATTACAATCAGAAATACATAATGAAAAGCTCTCCCAAGAAGCACAAGAGCTCACCAAAAACGCCTCCCTCAAGGAGCATGAATATGCCTTCAAAACTGGAAATGGTTGAGAGATGGTGCTGCACTAAACAAAACCATGAGCTTCCCTATAGCTGATACCTACAAATAAAACTCCATTAAAGCTCCATGAAAGACCTGAGTGGCCTCTCCAAACACCAACTTGGATGGGAATCTTTCACCCTTGAAATTGGCTAAGGCAAGAAACTAGTCATCCATTAGCTCTCTCTTCACAAATGCAATTTTTCTCAAATCATGAAAAGCCATTCTCATACTTGATTTCTACATTTTATAACCAAAATTAGCCTTCTAAGGGTAGAAATCCTCTCATTATCTTCTAGATATTTCCACTTAGGAAATATTCCACATTTGCCACTTGTCTCCTAGTTTCCAACCCTCCATCTTCTCCCAATTTCGAGTAGGAGTCTCTTTAGCTTCCCCCAACTCCATGAGCGCCTTCTTGAGCCTA
Source organism: Larix kaempferi (assembly GCA_027924585.1). Taxonomy (NCBI): domain Eukaryota; kingdom Viridiplantae; phylum Streptophyta; class Pinopsida; order Pinales; family Pinaceae; genus Larix; species Larix kaempferi. The sequence continues at coordinate 2,890,189 of BSBM01001027.1, read as the reverse complement.
TTTTTGGGGCTGACATTTCATAATGGTCAGGTGTAAGAATTCAGATCTGAATTTTTTCATAGATGTCATAGATGCTTCATCATTGTTGTCATAAGACTAGAGAATCTAGCCCAAGTGTCCACTAGTCTCCAATTTGACTCTTCCTCTTCCATGGAGGTTACTATTCCACCACATTTCAACCTAAGATACTCCATTCCATGTGTATGAATTACCAACTCACCCAATAATTTTTTCCTTCCCATGGATTCGAAATACCAAGTGAGATTTGCCATGTGGCAGTGAGAAACCAAGCTAGTGGGGGTCCCACTTCCTCCAAATGTCCTCAAAACCATTTGCCACCTATAATTCCTCTTGGATTCATTTATTCAAATTATTTATTAAATATTTGTACTATTCTAATGTGTAAACATTATTCCTTTTCTCCCTTATTACAATTCCCAATGTACCCATTCAACCTAGGGAACTTGGTAGGATTGATGGGGATTGCCTGCTATACAATTATTTGAATGGGGACATTACAGTCCTCCCCACCCAAGATTGCTTGTCCTCAAGAAATTGCAAATTAGGATGCTGCAAAATATTCTCCTCTTCCCATGTGGCATCTTCATTTGGTAGGTCCCTCCATTGTACTAAATATTCTTTGATAATTCTACTCCTCAACCTCCTTTCCCGTGTCTTCAAAATCTTTTCTAGAACAAGTTTGAGCTGACCTTTATCATCCAAGGGAGGAAGTATTTCTGAAGTGATGATTTGCTGACCAAGGGCTTTCTTGAGACAAGAAACATGGAATACATTATGGATTTTACTCCCTTCCAGAAGTTCTAGTTCATATGCTACTTCTCTGATCTTCTGCACTACCCTGTATGGCCCATAGTACCTTGGTTTTAATTTTTCTGCTCCATTATTTTTGAGAGATGTTTGCTTATATGGCTGCAACCTTAAATATACTAAATCATTGACCTGAAAGGTTATTTCTTCCCTATGTCTATCAACATATTGTTTTTGTTGATTTTGAGCAACCTGCAAATTGTCTTTCAAGAGCTTTAAAATGTATTGGCTCTCTTCCACCCAATCTTTAGCCTTTGGGGCTCTACTATCACCAAATGTGATTTCAGCAAATGTAAGGGCATCATAACCATATAACTCTTTGAAAGGAGACATCCCTATTGACATATGATAGGTGGTGTTGTAGCAAAACTCACCCAAGTGTAGCCATTTTGCCCATGCTTTTTGCTGCTCTCCCACATAGTTTCTTAGGTACCCTTCCAACCACTGATTCACCCTCTTTGTTTGTCCATTAGTTTGTGGATGATAGCTGGTATTTGGAGTCAATTGAGTTCCCACCAATCTAAAAATTTCTTTCCAAAAGGTGCCCATGAATCTACTATCTCTGTCACTAACAATGCTCTTGGGGAGCCCATGCAATCTGAAGATTTCTTTGAAAAAAATATCAGCCACTTGTGCAGCACTAAAAGATGATGTAACAACAAATAAATGAACAAATTTTTTCAACCTATCCACTACCACATAGATGCAATCCTTACCCAAAGATTTAGGAAAACTGGTGATGAAATCCATGGAGACACTATCCCATTTTTGCTTCGGAATGGGCAATGGTTGTAATAGCCCAGCTGGACATGTGAGTTCTGATTTGTTTTGTTGACATACTTTACCTTCATTCACATATTTCTGAACATATTCCTTCAACCCTTTCCAAAAAAACCTTTGCCTCATCTGTCTATAAGTTTTGAAGATCCCCGGATGGCCCGCAAATGGAGAATCATGTGCTTCTTGCAAAATTCGGTACTTGAGCTTTGAGTTCCAAACTAAATAAATTCTTCCCTTATAATATATCAGCCCATTCAAAATCCTATAGTTATCATCCCCTTTGATTCCATCCAACACATAACAAGCAAATTTGTCTTTAGCATATTCAACTAGTAGCATGTTTTTCCAATCCTTGGCAATGTCCACGAGAGAAAAAGAAGGTCTTCTTGACAAAGCATCTGCTACTATATTATTATTTCCCTTGACATATTCAATATCAAAATCATAAGCTTGGATTTTGCTTACCCACTTTTGTTGCCTTTCATTTAGATTTTTTTGGGTGAGAAAGTGTCTTAGACTATTGTGGTCAGTTTTCACCACAAACTTGTTGCCCACCAAGTATTGTATGAATTTGGCCAATGCATGCATAATGGCCAGCATTTATCTATCATAGATGCAGTAAAGTTTTTCATGAGGCTGCAAATTTCTACTCTCAAAGGCTATGGGGTGTTGGCCTTGCTTTAGGACAGCCCCTATTCCTCCACCTGAAGCATCACATTCCACAACAAAAGGTTTAGTAAAATCAGGAAGTGCAAGTATGGGACAACTACTCATTACCTCTTTCATTTTTTGGAAGGCCTTTTCAGCCTCTTCATCCCACTTGAAAGCATCCTTCTTAGTCAAATCAGTGAGTGGAGAAGTCAACTTGGAGAATCCCTTCACAAATTTTCTGTAGTATGTGCATATGCCAATAAAACCCCTCAATTCAGTGATGGCCATTCTAAGATAGCCCTGATTTTTTCCATGTGTACCTTCACTCCTTCTTGCCCAATAATGTGCCTAAGATACAGTAATTCTTTCATCCCAAATTCACACTTTGACAACTTAGCAAATAAAGTCTCTTCTTGCAAAACCTTCAACACAATCTCTAACTGCTGCAAATGCTCTTCCCATGTTTTACTGTAAATGAGAATGTCATCAAAGAAAACTAAAACAAACCTTCTTAGTTGCTTTCAAAAGATCCTATTCATGCATGCTTGAAATGTATCTGGAGCATTAGTTAACCCAAAAGGCATGACAAGAAATTCAAAGTGACCATACTGACATCGAAAAGCAGTCTTTTGCACATCTTCATCTTTCATTCGAATTTGATGATACCCTGATCTAAGGTCAATTTTGGAGAAGTATTTGGCCCCATGTAGCTCATCCATGAGCTCATCAATCCTAGGAATGGGATACCTATTCTTGATAGTCTTTTTGTTCAAAGATCTAAAGTCTATGCACATTCTCAATGTTCCATCTTTTTTCTTCACTAGCACCACTGAAGAAGCATAAGGGCTAGAGCCTGGTCTAATGAGTCCCAACTCTACGAGTTCTTGGATAGCTTTTTCAATATCATATGTGAACTTTTTAGGATGTCTATAAGGTGGTATCTGAATGGGTGAAGTTCCCTCCTCCAAAATAATGCTATGCTCAACCCCCCTATCCGGTGGTCTACCATGTGGAAGGTCTCTAAAAACTTTTTCATATTTTTGCAAAAGTCTCTCTATATCCTTTGGGTGTTTAACAATATTTATATTTGGCTTGGGAGATGTAATATGACATTCAACAACCCATTCTATGTCCCCATGCATCAATATATATCTCATACTATTGCAAGTCACTACTTGATTTGGATAAGTGTGCTGCCCTCTCACAACTCTTTATACTCATTTTGAATCTTGGAATTTCATTTCGGGAATTTGATAATTTACTGTATACTCTCCTATTGAATACAACCATTGAACTCCCAAAACCACATTAGTATCAGCAACATCAACCACATAAAAACTATCAACAAAAGTATAGTTACCTACGGTGACTTGCAGCTTGGGACCCATGTTTTGCATTGCATTGTGTTGTGACCGGGAATGACAACCGTGAAGCCATCAAATGGTTCCGTAGGTATCTTTGTTTTCTCCACCATCTCTGCATCAATGAATTTATGGGTGGCTCCTCCATCTACCAAAATTTAAGTTCTTTGTCCTTGTACCACATCCTTGCATCAAATAGTATGATAGCGAGGTACTGCTTAAAGTACTGCCATTCTTGCTTTGTCCGATGAAGGATGATTTTCTTCTTGTCTTTCCTCTTCTACTGTTGTCTCATATGCCTCTTCTTGATCTGAAATATGTCCATCTTCATCCATGCCCCCATCATACCCCTCATTATCAGAAAATACTTCTATGTATTGAGCCTTTCCTTTAGTACATTTGTGCCCTGATGTCCATGGTTGGAAGCATGTGAAGCACAGTTTCTTTTTTCGAAGTTCATCCCTATTTAGTCCTTTTTTTTATTCCTTTCAAGTGACTCTCTTTGCCAAGGTTTCTTATCATATCCATCCCTTTGCCAAGGTTTATTTTCAAATTTGTAGCTAGGCTTGGGAGGAAATCTTGTTCTAGGAAGCACATTTTGGAGATCCCTAGTCAAGCTCATTGCATCTTTTAATGTAGTTGGCTTGTGGGATTTGACCAAACCTCTTAAGGGTTCAGCCAAACCTTCAGTGAACAAAAATACTAATCTTCCCATAGAGACATCAGCCACCTTGACTGATAATTTTTGAAAGTCCAACATATATTCAGTAGGGGACCCAGTTTGCTTCAATTGAGCTAGTTCTTTGAAAGGAAATTCTGGATCTTTTTGTTCAAATATTTCTAGTACTCTATCAACAAATTATCCATATGTCTTAACATGATTATGACCCAAGGTTTTCAGCCCATGAAACCACCATTCATTGGCATCTCCTTCCAAATGCAAAATGGCCATTTTTAATGCACACTCTTCCAACATAGGATTCAGCTGAAAATATACATCCAATTTTTGCACCCAAGTGTTAGCAGAATTTTGAGAAGAACCATCAAAAGTAGGAAGTGACATTTTTCCAATAGCACTATTTAATTCTTTGTTTTGGAATGGACTCCTATTGTCTTCCCTCCTTTTAATTTTTTGTATAGCATCAATGTAGTCACTGAGTGGTACACCTCTTTTACACTCTTCATTCAAATCATTCCAATCGTTTGCTAGTTTCTTATAATCCACCTCAATATTGGGCTCTTCTTTGGGTGTGAGAAATTGAGGTGCAGTATGCCTTTGTGTGATTTGGAATTCATTAGGTCTATTATGTGGTCCTGTGCTTGAAAAAATATGCTCACTTCCTTTTATCTTTTCCCTTGAATGTGAACCACTGTTATCTCCTATCATCCCTTTGCCTGAAAGTTGGTTACCCAACAATTCAAAACTTTTCATCATTTGTCTACTCATCTCTAGCATAACCATGGTAATTCAATCAAAACATGGTTTTAAGGCTTCAATAAATTCCTCCTTATGTCTTAATTAATCCTCCTCCTCTCTACCTATTGTTTTAGAAAAAAACTCTTTTTCTGCTACTATCTCTTCTTCAACCAAAACTTCTTCAACTACTGATTCAAAGGGTGGTGGTTTATTTGTTTGGATTCTTTTTAATACCATAAGGTTCCAAGAAAATGCTCTGATACCACTTGTAATGTCCCCTTTTCAAAAATTTATTAAAATGACCAATTTTCCACTTTTTCCCCAATTTCGACCCTTGACTAGTTTTGCTGTTTTGGACTCCAAATTAACCCAAATGCTCCCAAATATTTTGTAAGGGTATATGAATTATATTTAGACTTGAATATTAGGTTCATGGATGATTTATAACCCTCAAAATACTTTTTCAAATTTGATTTATATTCTGGTCAATGTATGGTATTCTAACTAGCAATTTATGCATTAAATCCCCCCTGGGTAAACACTGAAATGGCCTCCCAAATGCTTCCAAACTCCCTCGAATTTATAAAAATAGGTAGGGGATGTGTTAAGGATGTTATTAAGTTCTCACATGCATCATTAATTTATTATTATCTCTGTTCCAACCCTCTCCCATTCAACTTCAAAAATCACCAATTCGACCCTTGGGGAAATGGCACTATTTCTTCTCCCAATGCAATTAAACTCAGTAAAAATACTTCAAATGCTCAAGTACAATAAATGAATCTTGTAAAATACATCCATGGAAGTCTATTAATCATAAATTCATCAGAGAATCATTCATTCATTCAAAACCATCAACATTATCATGCTCTACATCAATGTAGTGGGGAAATGGACATTGTTTGCTCATTAATCAACATTTTTGAATACAAACAGTGGGTATTTAGACCTGATACTTTATGAATATGAATGACATGGATATGAAGCTATTACAATTAGAAATACATAATGAAAATCTCTCCCAAGAAGCACAAGAGCTCACCAAAAACACCCTCCCTCAAGAAGCATGAATATGCCTTCAAAACTGGAAATGGTTGAGAGATGGTGCTGCACTAAAAAAAACCATGAGCTTCCCTGTAGCTGATACCTACAAATAAAACTCCATTAAAGCTCCATGAAAGACCTGAGTGGACTCTCCAAACACCAACTTGGATGGGAATCTTTCACCCTCGAAATTGGCTAAGGCAAGAAACTAGTCATCCACTAGCTCTCTCTTCACAAATGCAATTTTTCTCAAATCATGAAAAGCCATTCTCATACTTGATTTCTACATTTTATAACCAAAATTAGCCTTCTAAGGGTAGAAATCCTCTCATTATCTTCTAGATATTTTCACTTAGGAAATATTCCACATTTGCCACTTGTCTCCTAGTTTCCAACCTTCCATCTTCTCCCAATTTCGAGTAGGAGTCTCTTTAGCTTCCCCCAACTCCATGAGTGCCTTCTTGATCCTATTTTTGGGGTTGACATGTCATAATGGTCAGGTGTAAGAAGTCATATCTGAATTTTTTCATAGATGTCATAGATGCTTCATCATTGTTGTCATAAGACTAGAGAATCTATCCCAAGTGTCCACTAGTCTCCAATTTGACTCTTCCTCTTCCATGGAGGTTACTATTCTACCACATTTCAACCTAAGATTCTCCATGCCATGTGTATGAATTACCAACTCACCCAATAATGTTTTCCTTCCCATGGATTTGAAATTCCAAGTGAGATTTGCCATGTGGCAGTGAGAAACCACGCTAGTGGGGGTCCCACATCCTCCAAATGTCCTCAAAACCATTTGCCACCTATAATTACTATTGGAGTCATTTATTCAACTTATTTATTAAATATTTGTACTATTCTAATGTGTACACATTATTCCTTTGCTCCCTTATTACAATTCCCAATGTACCCATTCAACCTAGGCAACTTGGTAGGATTGATGGGGATTGTCTGCTATACAATTATTTGAATGGGGACATTACATAAGGGCACAACCAAGGTTGCTTTAGATGCTCATAGATTATTGGGATCTAGACATCAAGTCCTTCAACTTGGATGGGTAGCCTCTAAAAATTGAGGTTGAAGACATATACTTCATTACAGGATTATCCCATTGAGGTGAGGTAGTGAACCTTCAGGCCCGTGACATAGGAGGGGGCATGACTATAGAGGACTACATTGATACATACTGTCTTCTCGACACTCAAAAGGTGGGAATTCAAGTCCCCATCACAGCCATTAGGAGCCTCTGTATGAAGATCATTATACTAGTGATCGATAGGATATCGGGTTCAGCTGCATTGCACCAGGATTCGAGACCCGTGATGTTCTATGCGGTAGAGTGTATAAGACCTACCATGTATGACTGTTGTACATCATTATTGGAAACTATTAAGCGCCAACTTATTGAATGTAAGCTTGGAAGGGCCAAAAAATTTGGGTTTGCAACCATATTATGCACTTTCTTCTTCGAGAGGGTTCTTGGCCTTAGCCCGAGAGTGGAGTTCCCTCCTCATAGTCTACGGGATCCAGCCTAGGCCCGCTGGAATGATATCATGACGCAGTTGAGAGGTGGAAGAGTGCCCTCTCCATACACTGATGATTTCTTCCACTGGCGGTGATGACAAGTGATCCCCATAGATAAATATCCCTATGAGGGGATTGACTTCCATGGTGATAGGGACATGCCATTACTACCAGGGTCCACGTTTGGTGATATTGGTAAGCATTATTTTTATTTTTTCATTACAATTTTTTTTTGTATTTTTTACTTTAATAAAAGAAGAAAAAAATTTGGTGCAAGTATTAACACTTCAAATATTTTTCGCAAACATAGGTCCACGATGACCAAATCGATACCCATGGCACCGACATAGAGGCCGAGGAGAGGAGTTAGTTGGTAGGGATGCTGAGCGTACCTTGCAGAACGTCCAATGCAACCTATCCCGGTTGAATCGCAAAGTACCGATGGTTCAGATAGAGGACCTCCTAGAGACCATGCATAGAGACGTAGTAGGAGTACCCCGTCCATGGGTGTGGATTTTCCAGCGTCTATCCAATGCCGTAGTATGCTATCATGACACAGATCCTGCACCTGAGGCTTAGATGTCGTGATTATTCTATGTACCGACCATGTATATTTTGAGAGCTATAAGCTCAATTTTTGTACTATGACATCACATTTTGGACTTATTTATGATAATGAAAAAATTACGATTCTCAGCTCTACTATTATTTATGTATAAATGTGAATCAATGAATGTATGGTTGCTTCCTTTTATTCATTGTGAGACAAATTCCAATCTAAAATATATTTTACATTTGCATCAACAACTTGATTAGAACATATTGGTATATGAATGTATGTGATAAGGTTAAAATGTTGTTCCAACATTCTTACCCTAAGAATATTCTTAGTAGCGTAGGATCTCTAACACGATACCGACCGTTCAATTGTGAATCCAGGCGGACCTCTAAAGACTGAATACCATTGGAAATGGAATCGCATAGTCTCTCAATGAGGGAACTGTACTCGACCACATTATTCAACGATGGCCAGAGACATACACCTCCTAAAGACACAAGCTAACCCTCAGGTGAGTAAATGAACCAAGTAGCAGAAGCTAAGTTCTGCGTACGACGATTGGCACCATACGTGAATCCTAGGAACATTGAAGACTCTGTTGATATCTACCAACCAAGTGGAATATTATAAGCAAACCCAAGATACCAAAAGAAAATCTAAACTATGCACAAAAATATACAATAATGTACAGGGTACCAGCCCAAGCTAGAGACTCAAGCATAGTATTGCTTTAGGTAGAGCCCATTTCTAGGATCCTTCAACACAGTCCCTTCGTAGTCTTCCAACTCATAAGCTCTTTTCTATAGGAAACGCCTCACGATGTAAGGGCCATGCCACATTGGGTTGAACTTTCCTTCCCCCAGCGGTTCCTTAGCTTGCTCATACAAGAGGACCAAGTCACTCTCAGCATACTTCCAGGGACGCACAGACCTATTGTATTGAGCTTTATCATAATGTTTATTAGCTTCCATGGCCACAATGACATATTGACACTGCTCATCAAGTTTCTCTAGGTGGATTAAATGTTGTTCTAAGTCCGTAGTGTTAGGTAGGAAATCAATGGCTAGCTTCAACGAAGGGATCTCGCATTCAACCGGAGGGACGGACTCCACACCATGGAATAACTAAAAAGGTGAGAAACTGGTGGAAGTCTTAACTGCGGTTTGTTACGCCCACAAAGTAGGATATAACATGATATGCCAGTTAGAGTTGCTTTGCCTGACAGTTTTCTATAGAATGGCTTTTAGAGATTTGTTAACTGCCTCTACTTGGCCATTCTCTTGGGGATAGTAAGATGATGAATGATATTGTCTAAACCCAAGTTTTAATGCCAATTCTATCATCATTATATTTTGGATGTGACTACCATGGTTAGTGACAATCTCCTTCAGGATCCCAAACCAAGCGATAATCTGATTGAACATGAAGTTGGTTGCAGTCGCACCATCAGATTTGACAGTCGGCATGGCCTCTTCCCACTTAGTAAAATAATATACATACACAATAATATGGTGATTCCTCCCAGCCAAATTTGGATTTCAATCCATGAAATCCACCCCCCACTTGATGAAGGTGTGAGGAACCTGCAACAATTAATTGATAAAATGCACGATATATTAGAACACAAAATATTTTTATTGATCGCGGGCCACTTTGAGGGGGAAACCTCCTTTGAGCAAGCTCAATACAAATAATTTCACGGTTCCTTCATTGGCCTCAACACAAACTTATATACTAAGTCTAGGTGCCAATACTATGGATCAATACCATGGAACATATAATACTACGGGATGACTTACAAAGCATATGCGTCAAATACTATGGGCTAATACAAACTATGGATCAACATATAATACTATGGGACAACTTACAAAGCATATGCGTCCAACAATAATATACTAACAAAGTAAAGAGAAGGGTTGTCATGGGTTCCTAACATCCCCTCCCCCTTAGAAAAATATTTGTCCTCAACGCTTCAGATGTGGAAATTGTTGTTGAATTTGAAGGAGTGGTTCCCATGTAGCATCCTCTGGTTGCATTACGTGCCACTGAATTAAGACCTCTGTGATAGAGCAAGAGGGAAGCTGACGAGTGTGCCTATTGAGGACGGCCTCCGGCTCCAAAAGGATGGATCCTTCATTATCCGGTTCTGGTAAAATAGTCTGTCCTCTGATGTTGGTGCCAAGAACTTTCTTCAGACAAGAGACATGAAATACTGGATGAATGCGGGAAGAAGGAGGAAGTTCCAATTTATAAGCAATGGACCCAATCTTATGAAGAATCCTATATGGCCCATAGAACTTTGGAGTGAGCTTATGAAGCCCTTTGAGTTTCAGGGAGGATTGCTTGTAAGGTTGTAGATGAAGAAAAACCATATCACTTGCTTGAAAAGTGCGCTCAGAACGGTGTTGATCGGCTTGTTGCTTCATTCGATTTCTTTCCATGTGAATATTGTCCCGCAAAATGTGAAGAATTTGATTGTGGTTTCAAAGGACCGTGTCAACTACCTGAACTGGTGAACCACTGGGGGTGTATGGAAGAAGAACTGGCGGTGCCTGAACATAGACTACTTCATATGGAGTCATTTAGAGGCAGTGTGGTAATAGGTATTGTACCACCATTCAACGAGAGGGAGCCACGTTTCCCACTGATGTTGTTGTTCGGAGGTGAAACAACAAAAGTTTTCAAGCATTTATCGATAATTTCAGTTTGACCATCTGTTTGTGGGTGATAACCTTAACTCATATTCAGTTTGGTGCCAGTGTGGCGAAATAGTTCTGTTAAAAAATGACTAGTGAAAGTTTCATCAAGATACGAGACAATGGAAGAAGGGATTACATGAAGATGAAAGATTTGGTCCAGGAAAATTTGTGCGACTGAGGAGGCTGTATAGGGATGGCTGAGGGCACAAAAATGACTATATTTGGAGAGGCGATCAACCACAACCAAAATCACTGTCTTCCCTCCAGATTTAGGGATCCCTTCAATGAAATCCATAGAAATATCTGTCCAAATCCATGTAGGGATGGGCAAGGGTTTGATAAATCTCAGAAGGAGTGTCGTTTCACCCTTATTGAGCTAGCAGGTATCACATTCAGCCACCATCTGTTGAATTGTCCTTTTCATTCCCTGCCAAAATAAGTTACGTTGTGCCCGCTCATATGTTTTGAGGAACCCAGAGTGCCCTGCCGATGGAGAAGCATGGAGTTCATAGAAGACAGCCTGTTGAATATCTATGCTCTGGGGAAGCACTAGACGACCCTTGCATCTCAGGGAAGCACCATCCAAAGATTAATGTGGTACAACAGAAGGGTTGTTGGCGAAGCGTTGGATGATTTGAGATAATGAAGAGTCATTGAAATATCCCTGTTGAACATATTGCAACCACTCTGTAAGAGGCATAGAAATAGTTGAAAGAGAAACTTGGTCATCAAATGTGCGAGAAAGAGCATCCACTACAATATTGTCCTTACCCTTCTTGTAAGTGATCTCATATTCATAACCCATGAGTTTGCTAACCCATTTATGTTGTGCTGGGGAGGATACACGTTGTTCTAGGAAATATTTCAGACTCTGGTGATTAGTCTTGATGCAGAAATGATTTCCTAATAAGTATGGTAGCCACTTCTGTACTGCATGCAAAATAGCCATCATTTCCTTCTCATATGTAGAGGTAGCTAAATTATTACCGAAAAGGGATTTCTTGGTGAACGCAATGAGATGTTCATCTTGAAGGATAGTAGCACCAAGTCCATTGCCACAAGCATCACTCTCAATAGTCAAGGGCTTGGAAAAATCGGGCATAACTAGAACAAGTGTAGTACACATAGCTTGTTTTAGTTTGTCAAATGCACACTCAGTAGCATGTGTCCATGTAAAAGCATCCTTTTTCAATAGAGCAGTTAATGGAGCTTCAATATTCCCATAATCCTTGACAAACTTGTGGTAGTATCCAGTCAATCCCAAAAAACCATGAAGGCTCTTGAGTGTTTGAGGATGCGTCCAATTGTTCATGGCAGCTATTTTGGAAGGATCCATACGAACCCCTTATGCTGAAATAATGTGCCTGAGATACTCTACTTCCTTCTGTCCAAAAATACATTTAGACTATTTCGTGTGGAGATGATGGTCAGAGAAAAGTTGCATTACAAGATCCAGATGTTGGAGATGCTCAACCCATGTTTTATTGTAGATGAGGATATCATCAAAGAAGACCAGAATGAATTTCCGCAACTAGGGCCGGAATATTTTATTCATCAATGCCTGGAATGTGGAAGGAGCATTAGTGAGGCCAAAGGGCATGACCAAAAACTCATAGTGGCCATCATGTGTGCGGAAAGTTGTTTTAGGGATATCATCCTCATGAACCCGAATTTGATGATACCCAGAACGAAGATCCAACTTGGAGAAAAATTGAGCACCATGAAGCTCATCAAGAATCTCATCAACAATAGGAATTGGAAACTTATCCTTGATTGTGAGGTGATTAAGTGCTCGGAATTCAATGCAAAGGCGCCATGACCCATCTTTTTTTCGGACAAGAAGAACTAGTGAAGAAAAGGAACTAGTACTAGGGCAAATAATACCTTGCTTCAGTAAGTCCTGAACGAGCATTTCAATCTCTGTTTTTTGTTGAAATGGGTAGTGATAGGGCCTGATGTTGGGAGGAATGATTCTAGTAAGGAGATGAATATGATGGTCCTATGGCCTTGAAGGTGGAAATCCCACTGGTTCAACAAAGACACATGTATATCTATCTAGAATTTTTTGTATATCCAAAGGAGTAGTGGAGACCGCTGATGGTTGCATCTGAATGGAATGGATCTTAGCGATGACATCATGTGAATTATTCTTAAAGATATTTTCCATGAGATGTGAACTGATGATGCCGATAGACCCTAGTTGTAAGTCTGTCAATGTGTTTTTTTGTCCATTGGTTGAAAACTGCATCCAAAGTTCAGCAAAATCCCATAAGATGGGGCCAAGTGTGCGTAGCCATTGAACGCCCAAAACCACATCACATCCGCCTATGGCCAAGGCAAACATGTCAGAGCGTAGGTTATAATCTCCCATAGAGATACACACATTGCGACACTTCCCCTTGCAAGGTAAGGTGCCCCCATTGGAAATCATGACTTCAAAGTTGGAGCAAGGATGGACAAAACAATCAGCCTGTTTGGCGATCCGAGGGTCAACGAAGTTATGAGTTCTACCAAAATCAAAGAGTATTGTAAGACGAACCTTCTTGAAGTAACCACTGACCCACATTGTTTGGGGGCTGGAGACTCCGGCTAAAGCATGGAGATATATATCTGGGTGGTCGTCCTGAGACGGAGGGTCAATAGGCGGCTCCTAAATGTTGAACTGATCATCTATGGTATCTGGAGCTTCTTCACCAATTTCAGAGGCAGGCGGAGAATCCAAATTCAAGAGATTGAGCTTTTGCTCAACACATCTATGTCCCTGAGTGAATTTCTCATCACAATTATAACAAATCCCTTTTTCTCTACTTGCCCGCATCTCTGCTTCAGACAAATGCTTGAAAGGAGTTGGTCGAGGAGCTAGCGTGATGGGAGGTTGTTGGGAACCCATAATTCTCAAGGGAATAAAAGTGGGTTTGGAGCGTTGTTGGGATACGATCTTGTCCTCTGCCAACTTATCCAACCCCAGGGCTTCCATCATTGTGTTGGGCCAAAAAAATTTGACCTCAGATCGGATTTCATCATTTAGACCACTAATAAAACAACTCATATAGAATTCATCAGGCAATCCTTTTGTGTGATTGGCTAGTTTCTCAAATTATGTCTGATACTCTCTCATAGTTCCAATTTGGTGAATTTTAGTGAGTGCTCCAGTGAAGTCATCAAAAGCACTAGGACCAAATCATTGCAAAAGGAGGTGGAAAAAATATGGCCATTTGGGCTCTTCATGAGCCTTGATGTACCAACGGTACCATTGAAGGGCTTCCTACTCCAAATGAAAGGATGCAAGTGGAACTTTGTTGACATCAAAAGTATTATGCAGACTGAAATACTGTTCTGCCTGATAGATCCATCCATTCAGATCATTACCATTGAAGTGAGGAAAATCAAGCTTCGGCCCACGAAAATTGTTGGAAGAAGCGAACCTAGTGTTTGCAAAAGAATCTGACTGTTGTTTATTGTTCATGGTTGAATGCTCAAGATGGAGGCCGAGAAATTTTTCATCGAAATCTTGGAGTTTGGTTTTAAGGGTTGCAAGTTCTTCCTCCATGGTTTTTTCTCCCACGCGGGTGACAACCATAACTAAGAGTTTTTTTTTTTTGAATGGGTAGAAAAACAAAAGCAGAAACTGTTTTAGTAAAGGAAAATTTGGAGTTGGGAAAAACTCTGATGGGTAATTGGGGTTTGACTAGATTTTGAACACTTTCGAATGGACAAGGAAGCATAAAATGAGGATTTCAGAAGCGGGATGAAGGAATGGGAAAAATTTTCAGGGAGGGACAAAGAAATAGAAATAGGAAATGAACACTGTGGTAAAATTTGAAGGAAATTGGGTGAAAATCGAAGAAGTTACGACAAACCCTAAAAATAGACAAATGTGGGATTTCTGGATTTGGGAAGTGGAATTTGGGATAGGGTCCTCAGGAATGAAAAATGCAGAATGGGATTGCAGGAGTGTTAGTGAAGTTTCAAGGGAAACAAGGTTAAAGCAAAGGAGATATGGCGAAAAAACAAAATTTTATAATTTTTTTCGAAATGGATCTGCAACGGCGCGAAAGTAATCTGCAACAGTTTTGGACAGATGTAATCCGTGATTTATGAGTTGGAAATATATATGGACCCCAGGTATGTGCGGCTTCCTAAAGGTTCAGGGGATTCACTCGGCCACCAATTATGTCTAACGACTTGCGTATTGGGGCAGTACCCCTTACTCCACGGCTCAGGTAAAACTGATAACCACTTTGCCACAAACGACAACTCTTGGTTTACCTCATGGGTGTGAACTAGTCAATCAAGTAGGGTTCGTTGCCCTTTTCGTTGATAGGTCCTCTCAATGGGCCAGCTACTTCAGGGCTCCTATGGTACTCCTCACAATGAGTTTTAGGTATTATGCCCAAGTACTTCCCACAGTTAAGCAGATAGGGATTATTCCCAGATCCGAACTTGCAACAGATGCGAAAAATCTTTTTTGGAAGAAATTACACCTAACAAGCCCAAGAAAGTGCTCTGATACCAGATGTGGGGAACCTGCAACAATTAATTGATAAAATGCACGATATATTAGAACACATAATATTTTTATTGATTGCGGGCCACTTCGAGGGGTAACCTCCTTTGAGCAAGCTCAATACAAATAACTTCACGGTGCCTTCATTGGCCTCAACACAAACTTATATACTAATTCTAGGAACCAATACTATGGATCAATACCATGGAGCATATAATACTACGGGACGACTTACAAATCATATGCGTCCAATACTATGGATCAATACTGTGGGCTAATACAAACTATGGATCAACATATAATACTACGGGAAGAATTACAAAGCATATGTGTCCAACAACAATATACTAACAAAGTAAAGAGAAGGGTTTAAATGGGTTCCTAGTAGAAGGGACCGACATTGAGGACTGGATCTAAAGGGGTAGGACGTGAGCACATATTATGAGAAAACAACTAGCAAGGGTGACATCTCTTAATCGCATTAACACAATCCTTAAATTAGACAGAAAATAGTAACCAGCTCGCAGAATATTCTGAGTTGTAGCTAGCTCGGATAAGTGACCACCACACGCCCCACTGTGGCATTCATTAAGCACAACCTCCACTTCTTTGTGAGTTAAACAATGACGCAAGATGGAATCCACCCCTCGCTAATACAAAGTGTCATCGATGATAAGGTAGTTCTTAGCTTGATGACAAATACGACGTCGTTTATCCCTCGAAAGATGTGGAGGGAACTTCAGGTTCTGGAGATACACAATGATGTCTCCATGCCAGGGGTCTGAATACAAGATGAGAAATATATGCTCATCCACGAATGAGTCATCATGAACCGTGTCCTCATCAATCCTAGGTAAATCAGCAATCAACTCTGCAAAGACCAAAGTCTTCTTCGATTTCGCCGAAACAAAATCAAGGTCAAATTCTTGTAAAATCACAATCCATTTATTATATCCCCCCCCAATCATAGGTCGTGTCAAGACAAATTGAAATGGATTGATGTAAGCCATAACAATGGTATTTCAAAGTAAAATGTAGTGGCGTAATCGTTGGACTACATGGACAGTTGTAAGCACCAATTTTTGTCAGAGATATGGATCTAACTAAACTAGTTTACCTATCTATGCAAAAAAATAACATATCACAATAAATAAGAACAGAAAGAGAACAAGAGAAAAGAGTACACCAGATATACGTGGTTCACCCAATTGGACTACGTCCACAGGAAGGTAGTCTTCTATTATCTCCAGAATATCTCCTCAAGCTTACAGAGAGCAATGCCAATAACCCCAATACAACATGATCCACAATGGATGAATGATTCACGAATGAATGAATATGATCCACACAGGGATGAATGTGAAAGACTTCCTTGACTCTATTATATACCAAGAGATGAGGAGGAATTACTCTCACATATTACATGTGGGATAATATAATTCTCCATAATAACATCTCTTTATATAATAATGAATATCAAAAGTATGTTTTACCATAATGAATATGGGATAAATGTATTACTCTTTTACATAAGATTGTAGATATCTTTTGACATAATACAAAGACATTATTACCTTCCAAGGAATATAAAATATTCCAATACTCCCCCTTAATAATGGCTGGGAGAAAATCCTACTAACAAGGAAGGAAGGAGTCATTACTGCTCCCCCTTGATAACAACTTCCAGAAGAACCAAAGCTGCAAAAGAAGAACACTTCGGTTGATGGAAATTGATGAAGAACAACCTCTTCTCATTGAATCATGAAATTGCACACGAACCAGGTTGTACGATGAAATACCAACAACAAGATGCCCAGATCTAAAGAGAAGCCAACATGGCTACTAGATCCACAAGATGTCAAGAACATGTGACGCAATCCAATAGCAAGGTGCCCAAATCTAAAGAGAATCCAACATGGCTACTAGATCCACAAGATGCCTAGATCACCACAAGAATCATCACAACCATAACTGATAGCTGAAGAACTCTGATATAACATCCACACCAGTGTACAGCTACCTTCTGACGGCTGATACAACAGAACATGTGGCTAAGAACACCACAACAGTGTACATACCCAGATGGCCAATACACATGCGTATAGCAAACATTCTTCCAATCAAGGTGCAAATAGAAATATCTGTAGAAGACGTCAAACATCGAAGGAACAAGACCCCAATTGTCTACACATCGAAAATGATATCATACAGATGAACATCGTGACTTTAACAGTAGATGATGGTGCTTCAATATGTCTGGAATGAGATTAAATCCTAAACAGAGAACTTATCTGCACAAGAACTTTCAATATTAAAGGATATAAAGATCATAAAAATAAAGGTGCTCATACATAAATGAAAGTGCTTATACACCAAAGGTTAGCAAACACCATATAAAAATATGGCAACATAATATGATCAAATAAAAGATTAACTTGCTCATTAAGGAAAATGAAGTTACTTTTACACATTAAGTGTCAGCCACAACATATAAATAGTGAGCCCAAGATTTCACTTAAATATATGAAAATTTAGTCATCAAGCAACTAATCTTAAGCATAGGTGCATTTCTTATTAGTATGATGTTAATATGTAAGAGATGAATGCCTTGAAAATGTCAATGCTTCCATATAGGAACGTTAGAGACAAAAAACAAATGTCAATGCTTCCATATAGGAACATTAGAGACAAGTAAGAACAAGATAATCTCTGCAATCATAAGAATAGAAATCCCATTGCAACAAGAACAAGGTTCTCATGATAAATATTTCAAGATTATAAGATTGCTCAAAGCCATATAAATATTGAGTAAAAGATGATCGAAATAAACATGACATGATATATATGAAAATAAATCAAAATGTTTAATATGATCAACATATATCAAATTATGATCAACTCATTATATCACTTATAAATTATGAAATGACAATTCACTAATGGTCTTAGTCATGGATTCATTTCTTGTTAACACTATGTAAATATGCAAGAGATGAGATTCCCTGGAAATGTCAATGCTTCCATATAGGAATGTTAGAGACAAATAACACATGAACTAGATACAATCTCTGCAATACATGAGAAAGAAACTATATCCCAATTAAAGAACTTATGACAAGTCAAAAAGAGATTCAAGTGATATATACATTCAAGGAAGAGATTCGAGCCATTTTCCCATATATCTTGTTGAGAAATCTTGAAGTTGTTTGGTATCGACTTGTATCAGTAAATATATGTGGTTTTATTGATGTTTGGAGAGACATTAATATAATGAAGAAGTTTCATACACCTTATGCAAGTCCTTGTAACATTTCTCACAAATTTCATAGCAAGTTATAGAGTTTTTCTCTCATTCCCCCTATGGTAAGACATGTTTACCAATATCTGATTTATGGGAGTTGCAGTAGCATTCAGGAACTGATTAATGATTAATTTTGGGTGCCCATTGAATTCATATAACTAATACATGTCTCTGTTCTGAAATTTGGGAGGTTTTTACTGCATTTGGGAAGCCATTAGTGACCTCTACCCTTGGGGGAATTTGAACCTTGAATTTACTAGCAAATTTCCCCATTTTTTCCTGAACTTAAATGAATGTTGCAGAAGTATTTTGATAGTGTATAAGAATCCATTAGGTTAATTTTTATGTCCTAATACTCTTCAAACACTCTCATTCCCAATTCAAAGTCCTTAGGAGTCTTTTGGATCTATCTACCCTTGGGGGTTTCAACATCGATTTTCCTAGTAATTTTTCCTTTCATTCTCTGATTGCAAATGAAAGTTTCTGAAGTACTTAGAAGGTGTACAAGCATATAATAGTTGTATTAGGGTGTAATAATATACCTCAATCCACTATGTACATAATTCGAAACCATTTGGGATCATTCGGGGACAGTTTGGAGCTTCACTAGTCCAAAGTTTGAAAATTGGCCAAATTGGGAAAATTTCAAATTGGGGACATTACAAACTCAGAATTTGGAACCCAAAATTCACAACTACGGGAAAATTTATCCTCTGAATTCCGCAATCCACAATTTGACTTGCGGGAGTGGAACTCGGAACTCCAAATTCACAACTCCGGGAAAATTACTCCTTTGACTTCCGCAATCCGCAATCCGACTTGCGGTAGTCGGAACTCCAAATTCACAATTCCGG
Organism: Larix kaempferi; assembly: GCA_027924585.1. Lineage (NCBI taxonomy): Eukaryota > Viridiplantae > Streptophyta > Pinopsida > Pinales > Pinaceae > Larix > Larix kaempferi. The sequence continues at coordinate 2,870,652 of BSBM01001027.1, read as the reverse complement.
TAAAATTACTCCTTCAAATTACGTAATCTGCAATCCGACTTGCGGGAGTCGGAAGTCGGAATTCAAAATTCACAACTCCGGGAAGATTACTCCTCAAAATTCCGCAATCCGCAATCCGCGATGTGGGATTCAGAAGTCAGAACACCCAAATTCTCAACTTCACAGAATCACACCTTTGAATTCCACAATCCGCAATCCTCCATGCGGGATTCGGAAGTCAGAACCCCAAATGCACAACTCTGGAGAACTCGCCTCTCCAACTTCTACAATCCATGATCCGCCTTGCGGGATTCGGAAAGTCGGAAATCCAACGCACCACGCCGAGAAATCACATCTTTGACTTCCGAAATCCGCAACCCGCACTGTGGGTTTGGAAATTTGGAAGTTGGCCATATACCCCTATTACTGCCAACTTCTTAGTTTGATAACTTTCTCATCCTAAGTCCATTTTTAGAAAACTTGGTATTATTGAAAAACTCTCAGTGAATCCCATGCAGCTGTATGATCCTCTGCCAAACCTAAGAAATATGAATTTGTCCTTCTTCCAACCAAGGTTTTTCCCAAACTTCATTAAGACCTCTTTACTACTCTATAAGGGCTCTTATACTACTCTGTCATGTCTCCTCCCATTAATCCAGACCCTCATATTGAACATGAACACATCAGGGGGTGTCTATTTCTTCCCCAAAGTCATGAATGAACATTCTGAACCTCCTGGGATTCAATAAGACTTATCCCTATTCATCAATGAACAAATTCATCCAAATAAAACACGTTGATGCATATGCATACTCAATAAACACAGTTGAATGAAACATGAACACTTAAACATTAAGAACACAGAATGAACATGATATAAATCACAGAGAACACTTATCCTTTTAATGAAATCTCCAAGCAACTGGCTATGCACTGCAACGTTCCAACCCAACCATAGGTCTCTTCCAGCCTATATTCGTCCAGGACTCAGAGACCACCCCCGAGCTGGGGCTGTGTATCCACTAAGGAGGTACTAATAGGCATATCCAATTGGCTTCAAACAATCATTCAGGTTCATCCAGCACACAACTAGCTCTTTCAAGCAAGTGGGGAGACATGGAAGAAGTTTCCTAAGTCAATGAGATAAACACACAACTACAGGAATATCCAATTGACTTCTGACAGTCCCCATCACCTCCACTCTCAGTCTAAGTAAGTTCCCCTTCACTGCTACATAGTACCTCGGGCGAGCTTTTATCTCAACGCTGACTTGGACAGGTATAATTGGCCAGGACTGCTAAACCAAGGATAAATGAGCCTTCACTGGCTCTACCATAGAGTCTAACTCCCCGATATCTCTCTCACTGTGATCCACTCTTGGATATTCCTTAGCGTTGCGGCTGAATGGATCTGTCCCACAACTGGGTTTTCAAATATCTAATTTGGGTTTCTCTATGGATTCCTGGGCACCCAACAGTCTCAAAATATCCCCAAGGTTTGGTTCTATGGATCCCCCAACGGAATTCGCTTCCCACATAGATTTCTAAGCACCCTTGGCACTTCCAAAAGCGAGTTAACTCATAATCACGATTTCCGGTTCCCTTCCCTGCTGGGCATGCATTCTCCATCCCCCCTGAATCTTCCCCCCCCCATCCACCATCCAATGGGGATGATTTAAAATGCACCCCCATGAGGTAGAGTGACTTATGGGTCAATCCAATTGAGCCCATACCTTGCCATACGAATTTCATGGCTGCCCATCCTCCATCACTCTCATGAGATGATTTCTTCAACCACTTCCTTACACATAATTAAATTACAACTAGTACAATCAAAGGTGGTTTCTCAAGGTGACATTTGGAATCCTAGGGTTCAATCCCACAACCCCCTCACCTCTCCCTAGTGGATACACATAGCCCCCTCATTTAGTTGCATCCATAGCCATCCCCTTGGTGTTTTTATTGCATGATATTTTCTTACATCATTTTTACAATTTCCATGGCTTAATAGCACATGGATAAAACAATATCAAATACTTGCGTCTTAAAGATGAGCATTCACTAGCAGGCCCTTGTCCTTGAGCTCCACGCTACGAATCATACATCACATACATACAATTTTTACATTACAAGCCAATATATCTGAAGGGTCAAAATGGGGGTATTACAATTCTCTCCCCCTTAGAATAACACCGTCATCGGTGTTCCAGTACTTAGGAATACTTACATAGTTTACACATGTCCAAAATTCACAAAGATGAAGTAGGTATGCCCTGCATTTCATATTTTACTTTGGGTTTTCAGGACCAAGTCCCTTGGCTTCTACAAGCTGCTCCTGCTTGCTTTGACCTTACAGCTCCACATGTGGGAATTTCTCCACAACAGTCCCTTACTTTTATTTACCTTCCAGCTGATCCACAAGTCTGGAAACTTTGTGGCTACAATTCTTCTTGCTATCCTTTCCACTGTTGATAGATTTTGGTCTGCTTCCATGGTCAATATACACAGCTTCCCACACTTTGATTACTAACAACACTTGCCTTGTAATAGTTGCAACCAATTGGTTTAATTTTCACCTTTGAAATTCATCATTGCAAATCTTGTTAGGCCAAGCGTAACATAAGCATTAATATCAGTCAATTACTTTCCCAATTGACATGGAGGTTAATTTTTTATCCATAAGAATTTCACACATTTCATGCTTGTCCAACATACAAGGAACTCATTCATGCTCATCCTTTCACAGGAAATTAACTAATTCAACATTCACACTTTATTCCAAGAAAAATAAACACAATCAACTTTCATCCATAAATGCATTCAACAATTTTTTGTTTCTAAAATGCATCAATCAAAAAAGGAAAGAGAAGAGTAAGAGTTTCCCCCTCTTAATCTTGTTCCAATCCGGAGCCCCACCACAACTGTGTTTCCATGCTCCTTGGTCTCTTTCACTTCAAATGTGAATGCTTGACTCGCCTTTTTCCTTGTTTTGGCGATGACACTTGGTGTCTAAGGTCTATCCAAGGCTTCTCAACCAGGGAACCCCTCCCCAAGGTTTCCTACAGAACCTTTGGCTATTAGGACCCACACAAGTCCACTAGCACCACTTTCCATTTCTACTCATATTGAGCTTTCTAGGATAGTCACATGTCCACATGCACCCTTAGGATGCCCTCAAGGTCCTTGCATCCAACAATACCTACACTCAAACATTGAGTCAATTCACATGTCAAGTTCATTTTCATAGGATTTATCTCTAAACAAGAGTTTAAAAATCATAGCCAAATCATATACACACGTATATTCATATTAAATAAGCAATAATATGCAAGATAAACCAAATACTTATCTGTACTGGACGTCTTCACATTATTCCATAGGTTCCTTCTTTGCTTTACAATCCTTGGATCACCTGTGGATACAATAACGAATGTTTTTCCAACACGTAGGCTGCTCCACAACATTCAAATAACCAATGCCAAGCTAGTACGTTGACTGGGTTTATCAGGAATTTAACGAATGTTTGGCCAGCACGCAAGCTGCTCCACAACATTCAATGCTCAACCAATGCACCGAATGGATTTACCAAGCATTCAATGAATGTTTGGCCAACACACAGGCTACTCCACAACATTCTAATGCCAAGCTAGTACGCCGACTAAGTTTATCAGGCATTCCATTAACTAGTATGCTAAGCCAGTTCTCCGGCTAGGTTTATCAAGCATACAACAACCATCCACACACATAGGGATGGTACACTTTCTTCACTTTGCTTCTTAGTATGCAAAACCAAATGGCATGATATAAAATAATAACATATTTCATAAAAATTCACTCTCTAATATTGCAACACTAGGAATGCATCAATTCCCTTAGGGTGTAGTCAATGTTGACAACCATAACAAAACACATGACACAAAAGGTGTGCACCCCTTTCCGATGTGAGCCATGTAGGCCCTAATCACACTTTAGTAGTGTAATGTCCCCATTTTGACCCCACTATATTAAAATGTAAATGATGTAATATTGTTATAAAATCATAGTGAGAAGCTCAAGGCTAAGGCCCCGCCATCGATTTATTGATGCATACGGTTTGCGTGCTAGCCAGACACATTGGAATTTCAACATCATGTAAATATGCATTTTAATAAAATACCCACAACTCTATGCAATGCAAAAAAGAGATGGGGGCATGATTTTACAAGGAATTGGGAGGGAAAACATTCAAACCCTTGGAGCCAATCAAGTCAAGCCAAGTGTCAATGAGAGAACCCATCAAACCCTCAACTACCCATGTTGACTTTTGTACCCAATCATTCATTTCTCCCACGAGTTGGTTGAGGTAGTTAATGCCTTGGGAATGGAGAGGTATGGTTGTCCAAATTTGAGTATGGGAAAGCCACCTTGCATGGAAAATCGCATTTTGCTTCTTGGGAAAGAAAAGATCCATGAATTGCTCCCTAAGCCATTATCCATGAGGTAGTTACTCTCCCTCACGAGTTGGGAGCTACTTGGGCATTTTCCAACCATGTTCTTATGTGTTTTCCTTGATCCTCAGCTGGGAGAAGGGAGTTTTTGTGTTGTATACCAGTGGGGAAGAAGGGGAATCCAATTGGGGTTCCATAGAGACCGTTTGGGCTGTTGAATGCTTAGATACTTGGGGAAGAAATCGTTTTCCTCCTTGGGAATGTTTTTCCCCATCCCACAATTCGTTTTTGGTTGGAAAAATGTGGGGAAATCCCATGGCCATCCTGTTTGTAAATCCCATTGTTAAACATGTGTATCCATGCCCAATGATTGTGCTTCCTGCGTGTAGATAGAGTATGTTGGGTATGGGTTATGGGAATCCATTGTTTTGGCTTGAGCTTGAGTGCAAGCATCCAAGGTTCAAATGTAGCCTGATAAAACCAACTATGGACTAGCTTGGCTCAGATGAGATGATTAATTGGGCTATGCATGAGCTTGAATGTCCCCTTTTCCTTGTAAGAATCATGCCCAGCTCGGGGGTGGCAGTTGTGTTGAGAGATTGATGAACACAACTGGCCTATGTTTGGGTGGAATGTTGCAGGGACATAGCTAGTTGTCCGGGACAATTGCACAATGAGGATAAGTGTTTTTCTGTCTATGTATTTACTTCTGCAATGTTTAAATTGATGATTTTTTTGATATGCTGTATGCATATGATATGTGTGTGGATGAGTTTCAATTCGGCTGTGCATATTGCTTAATTTGCATCTGCACACTTTTGAATTTATGTGTATGAATCTAATGAATGGGCTGAGTTTTATGAAAATCCTCATAGATTGTTAGCATGTTCCCTTCCTCGAATTGGGTCCGCGGGAAGGTACATTACATTTGGTATCAAAGCGATGGTTGCTACATTTGGGCCTTCATGGGCTACTTACCACAGTTGCAGAGGTAAGTATTCCTCCTGCTCAACACTGATCCTTAAGAAAATTTTAAAATTTTCAAAAAAAATTCTAAGTGTTTTGTTTGGTTGTGCCGACGCGTTTCAACGAGTCTTGTGGAGTTGAGTCGATATGTTTCGGAGAAACTCGCTGAGTGGAGCTGACATGGTCGGTGAATTTCACTGAGTTGCGGAAATTCCCAGGGAAGGGAAGAGAAATTTCAAAATTTTTCTAAGTGTTTTTCGGCGTTAAAGAGGAAATTTCGGCAGAACTCGGCGAGTTGGTCTGAAACGGCGGCAAAACTCGGCGAGTTGGTCCGAAATGGCGGCAGAACTCGGTGAGTTGGCCCGAAACGGGTCAAAGGAGATCGGCGAGTTACCGATCGGCAGAACTAGGCAAGTTGCTCCGCAATAGGTCGAAAAAGACAGATGAGTTCGTCGACCGGCGAAACTCGGTGAGTTGGTCCGAAATGGGTCGGAAGAGATAGTTGAGTTCGCCGATCGGTAGAACTCGGCGAGTTGATCCACAATGGGTTGGAAGAACTCAATGAGTTGCTCCGAAACAAGGAATTTCAGCTATTTTCCAAGAAATTTTTCAGGTGCCAAAAGTTGAAAAATGCCATGGAACTTATGCGCCAGATTGCGTGAAATCAAAGGATTTACAAAAAAAAAAACAAGGGCGCTTTCCACAAGGGGGCAAGCCCCCTTGACCCCCGTCGTCCCCTGGAGACAGTTGTTGAAAGTGTGAAATGCATTCTCTATGCTTGGGATGAGAAGCAGGAATTGCATAGAAGGTTGTGGAATCCTTATTAAGAGTAATTGGCTGTAATATGCATTGCGGAAGAGCAATGGGAGCAGCGAGGCAATGTTGATAAGAGGGCAATTCCTCACCTTAAACTATTTTTGTTTATAGCATCAGAATTGCATGTTTGAAAGATAGCAAGAATGAATGTTATACACGTATGTATATATATTGAATTGCTAATTCATGAGAAGATCATAGCTAATGATTGCTTGTATGCTTGGTAAGGAAGCCAAGAAAAGGATCAACTATGATGTGGAGGAGGAACTCCATGCCATGAGGGGGAATTGGAAAGGGAGAATTCCTTAACTCCTCTCCTGCTAATGTATTTTTATTTTCTGAGTTTTATATACGGAAAATTATGGCATAGGAATGATGAAATGCAAGAGAATAGCAAATTAAATATAAATTAGTGGGCATGATTAAAGAATCATTGGATGGTGCATGAGCATGATGTTTCATATGGGTAAAGGTAGTGAGGTTACACATGCAATAGCCCATTAATGGTATTGTCTATGGCTTATGATAATTAATGTTGTTGATAATGGTTGTACGAATCAGACCATAGAAGCATGATTGAAAATGCAAGAGGATAGATAGATGAAGTGAATATGTACTAGTTGGAATGCTAACAGACAGTGCATAGTGCATGTGAAAATGTTTGTACATATATATGATACTACATATTGGTAAAATAGTGAGGTTTTACATATGCAATGAGCCACTTAAGATAATTATTGTGGTTGCTAATAATTAGTTGTGTTCGCATTGGTTGTAGGACCAAAGGCAACTGAAGCATGGCTAAAGATGAGGATGATGTTGTTGCATATGAACAACAACCTTATGAGGAAAGGATGGTGCAACAAATCTATGATCACGAGGTTGGAAAAAGGACTGTGTAGCCTTGGTAAGAGGCAAAATGATCAGGTAACATCAAGCGATGTTAATGACAGCCATGCAGGTAAGGGTTATTTGTGCTTAAACTGCATGAATGTTGAAAGAGGATTTGGTGAGATCCCTTCAACTATGTTTAAACTATGTTGATTTGGGTTGCATGTGGTATTGAGTGCCTGGATGTGAATGTCAACCTACCGAGTATGGTGAGGTGCAGGTAAGTAAAGGCAAGGAGCCTTGCACCCTATAGTTTCTTAGAAACCTCAATGGATTAACAGTCATGTTGTGGTAGTACATGCCATATGAGACAACCATGGTTAGGCCATGATATGCTGGAATGCATAGTATTCATGGATTAATGCAAGGTTGTGTTGAGGGGTTATGAATTAAGTGAATGATCATCAAAATATTATGTAAATGTTGTGAATGTGCATGCATATGTGTGGGTGCACATGTTGAGATGCATTGTGTGAATGCATGGGTTTGACATATATATGTTTCAATGGTGCAGTTAGATAATAGATGAAACGGTGGACTATTGTTAATCCTGAGACCATTTCATGACCTGCTATTGAATGCAGGAGAAAGATTGCATGAAGAAAGTAAACATGTGATGGGATACCAGAGCACTCTATTGGAAGGACATAGTTGCATGGAATGCGAAGTAATGAGTATTTATAGTTTATTTAAATCGCATGGATAGTGTGACTGTGTCTTGCAATTTTATTGTGACAATGATGCATATATAGAAATGTATATATATTTCATTGCATTTCAAATGTTAACAGCTGAAGGTGTTTGAATTATTGAGTGTTATAATTCTGAGATCACTTCAGTGACTGTTGTAGCAATGAATAGATTATATGCATAGATACTCATAACGTGTTTGGCTGATTGAAGTTTAGATTTCAGGTAGGAAAGTTTTGCGTATGGAAACGGGGATAAGTCCATAGTAAATACCGGGATCTACCATGTATAGAAGCGAAAGGTTATGAGAGGGTTCTCATGGTTGTAACTTATGCATGAAACCAATCTGAAAATTTTCTGGTTTAAGTTTATGAGAATAATCTTATGGTTGCAAATCAATTTCTATAGGAAACATATTTGTAAATTTCAGATTTGAGCTTTTGCTAACAATTGCTAATGACTGTTTGGCTTATATAAAATTGTGTCAGGAGGACATGTTGTAGGTGGGTGTTCATGTATGGTAGCAAGGGTGAAACCATAATGGACAGAGTGATACCACTTACGAGAGCCAAACAATATGAGGATGGCCTCATAGTTAAACCAATCCATTTCTATAGGAGGACAGAATTGTAAATTCATGCTTGAATTTAATTATTAATGCCATTGATTGGTTATGAAACAATCAGATTTGAAGTTATTGTTAAATGTTGCTAACTGTTTGGCTATTTGATAAGTGTGCCGGGATGACACATTGCATGAAGACCATGTGTGATGGCCTGCAGAAGCCAAACTAGATGGGAGGGATCCCATGCGTTGGAAATGGGTTTCAGGTGAAACGCCATTGTAAATGTGGATAATGTCTCAACCGAACTACATGTTGGTAAAGCATGTGATTGAGACAGTAAAATTATGCCAAGAAGGCATGTGTGGGTTATGGAACGTGAAAAGATTGGGGTGGCAAACCAAAGGACTTTTGACTCAGAGAAGGGACCCCCATTCTTCGCAAATGAAGAAAAGATACATTTGTGAAATGAATGAGTATTCTGTAATACTAACTAAAAATATACCTGTCTGGTTATTAGAGTTAATATGCAGAGCATGCTTTATTATTTCATTATTATCCCAGACTACTTGAGTATGATTAGGGCCTACATGTCTCACATCTGAAAGGGAGTGCACACCTTTCTGGTGCTGGGTTATGATAGGGTTGTCAATATTGACTACACCCTAAGGGAATGGATGCATTCCTGGTGTTTCAATACTTGATAGTGAAAGTTATGAAATATGGTTACAATTGTAGAGCAACAATACTGATGAGTCTGCTTATCCTTCTTGTGCTATCAGCTTACATAGATGCAATTTGGTGTTGCACGTTAAGAGGCGAAGTAAAGAAAGGGTGCTCAAGAGGACCGTATGGGCAGTGGTAACCTTTCTACGCTCACACTAAAGGACACTATAAGAGATGGATCGGCCCGAGGAGCTATGTTGCAGAAAAGGAGTATCATACTTGTGTAGTGTGAGTGGGTATTGTGGGGCCATGCTAGCATGCAGTCAAGTGAGTCACCTATGGAGTCCCTGGAGGGAACTACTGGTTTGCATAAGAGAAGGAGCCACGTAATCATATTATGTTGTTCTTGTTTCCCGATAAAACCAATCGATGTACTGGATTGGCATGTTGTTAAATTGGATGCTTGACAAACCCAGTCAGTGCACTGGCTTGGCATTGATTATTTGCATGTTGTGGAGGTATTGGTGAAGGGTGTTATTTCCTGAAAAACCCAGTCGGAGAACTGGCTTAGAAATGGTTGTTGTATGCTTGATAAACCCAGTTGGCGTACTGGCTTAGTATACTGATTTTTGAAATGCTTGATAAACCCAGTCGGCGTACTAGCTTAGCATACTGATTTTAGGGATGCCTAATAAACCCAGTCGACATACTAGCTTGGAATTTCCTATTCGGATGATGTTGTGGAGCAGCATGTGTGCTGGCCAAGCATCCACCCCACAGGTGATCCAAGGCTTGTAAAGCAGAGAAGGAAACCTATGGAGTAGCGAGGAAACACACAATACAGATAAGTATTCATTTCCATTTATTTCTTGTTTGGAATAATGAATATTCCAGGTATAAGTCTTCTAACAGCTAAGTTGATACACTATTGTTTCTTTGTTGGAAACCTTGGTCATTGTAGGAAGCAAGGACCCTGAAGGAACTACAATTCTTGGTAAAACCAGAGAGTTACTAGTTGGAGATATAAATTCTTGGTAAATCCAGAGAGTAACTGGTTGGAGCCATAAATTTTTGGTAATTCCAGAGAGTAACTTATTGGAGCTATAAATTCTTGGTAAATCCAGAGAGTAACTAGTTGGAGCTATAAATTCTTGGTAAATACAGAGAGTAATTGGTTGGAGCTATAAATTCTTGATAAATTCGGAGAGTAACTGGTTGGAGCTATAAATTCTTAGTAAATCCAGAGAGTAATTGGTTGGACATTAACTACTTGATGTTGTGGAGCATCCTGTGTGCTAGACAAACATTTTCTTAAATAGTTGATAAACCCAGTCGGCATACTGGCCTAGCATTGCTTATTAGAATGGTTGTGGAGTAGCTTGCGTGTTGGCCCAACATTCATTATTGTATCCAAAGGAAATCCAATGCTTGTAAAGCAAAGAAGGAGCCTGTGGAATACAGTGAAGACATCCGGTACATATAAGTATTTGTTATGTTGCAGCTTCTTGCTTATTTAATATGAATATACGTGTGTATATGATTTGGTTATGATTTCTTAAATTCTCGTTTGGAGATAAACCCTATGAAAATAAACTGAACATGTGAATTGATTCAATGTTTGAGTGTAGGTATTGCTGGAAGAAAGGACTATGAAGACATCATAGGGATGCATGTGGACATATGATTGTCCTAAAGAGCTCAGTATGAGCATTAATGAAAGATGTTGCTAGTGGAACTATGTGGGTCCTAGCAGCCAAAGGTTTTGAAGGAAACAATGGGAAAGAGTTCCCTAGTTGAAGATCCTTAGACAGACCTTAGACACTAAGTGTCCTAGCCAAGAGAGGGAAAGTCAAGCATTCACATTGAAGTGAAAGAGGCTAAGGAGAATAGAACCACCGTGGCGGTGTAGCTCTGGATTGGAACAAGACTAAGAGGGGGAAACTCTTACTCTTCTCTTTCCTTTTTGATTGATGCATTTCAGAAACAGGGGATTGTTGAATGCATGTTGTGACTAGAATTTGATTGTGTTTATTGCTTGCAATAAATAGTGAAAACTAAAATAGTTAATTTCCTGTGAAAAGATGAACATGAATGAGTTCATGTATATGTTTGGAAAGCATAAAAGTGTGGAAGTCTCATGAGAAGGGAATGGAATTTCCATGTCAATTGAGAAAATAATTGACTAATTTTAATATTGTGTTATGCTTGTCCTAACAGAATTGCCATGATGAATCTCACAGGTGAGACATTGAAAGCCATTGAGTGCAGCTAGTACTAGCCAAGTGTTGCTAGTGAGAAAAGGGAGATCTAGTTGTGCACATTGATCATGGAAACATACCAAAAGCTATCTGTTTTGGCTGGAAATATTCTTCAAATAGTTGCCGGGACAACAAGAAAGATGGCATCCATGAAATTCCAGGCTTGTAGATCAGCTGTAAGGTGAATAAAAGAAAGGGATCGCTATAGATCAATGCCCACCTGCAGAGATGGAAGATCAAAGTCAACAGGAGCAGTTTGTGGAATCCAAAGGACTTGGTCCTGAAAGTTCAAAGTAAAGAGGTGAAATGCAGGACATACTTGCCACATTTTGTGTAAGTGGGTATTTATTCCTAAGTATTGGAACATTGAGGACGGTGTTATTCCAAGGGGGAGGGAAATGTAATGTCCCCATTTTGACCCCACTATATTAAAATGTAAATGATGTAATATTGTTATAAAATCATGGTGAGGAGCTCAAGGCCAAGGCCCCACCATCGATTTATTGATGCATACGGTTTGCGTGCTAGGCAGGCACATTGGAATTTCAACGTCATGTAAATATGCATTTTAATAAAATACCCACAACTAGCTATGCAATGCAACAAAGAGATGGGGGCATGATTTTACAAGGAGTTGGGAGGTAAAACATTCAAACCCTTGGAGCCAATCAAGTCAAGCCAAGTGTTAATGAGAGAACCCATCAAACCCTCAACTACCCATGTTGACTTTTGTACCCAATCATTCATTTCTCCCACGAGTTGGTTGAGGTAGTTAATGCCTTGGGAATGGAGAGGTATGGCTGTCCAAATTCGAGTATGGGAAAGCCACCCTGCATGAAAAATCGTTTTTTGCTTCTTGGGAAAGAAAAGAGCCATGAATTGCTCCCCAAGCCATTATCCATGAGGCAGTTGCTGTCCCTCACGTGCTGGGAGCTACCTGGGCATTTTCTAGCCATGTTCTTATGTGTTTGCTAGGAGAAGGGCGGTTTTGTGTTGTATACCAGTGGGGAAGAAGAGGAATCCAATTGGGGTTCCATAGAGACCGTTTGGGTTGCTGAATGCTTAGATACTTGGGGAAGAAATCGTTTTCCTCCCTGGGAATGTTTTTCCCCATCCCACAATTCATTTTTGGTTGGAACAATTTGGGGAAAGCCCATGGGCATCCTGTTTGTAAATCCCATTGTTAAACATGTGTATCCATGCCCAATGATTGTGCTTGCTGCGTGTAGATAGAGTATGTTGGGTATGGGTTATGGGAATCCATTGTTTTGGCTTGAGCTTGAGTGCAAGCATCGAGGGTTCAAATGTAGCTTGATAAACCCAGTTGTGGACTGGCTTGGCTCAGATGAGATGATTAATTGGGATGTGCATGAGCTTGAATGTTCCCTTTTCCTTGTAAGAATCATGCCTAGCTCGGGGGTGGCAGTTGTGTTGAGAGATTGATGAACACAATTGGCCTATGGTTGGGTGGAACGTTGCAGCGACATAGCTAGTTGTCTGGGACAATTGAACAATGAAGATAAGTGTTTTTCTGTCTATGTATTTACTTTTGCAATGTTTAAATTAATGACTGTTTTGATATGCTGTATGCATATGATATGTGTGTGGATGAGTTTCAATTCCGCTGTGCATATTGCTTAATTTGCATCTGCACAATTTTGAATTTATGTGTATGAATCTAATGAATGGGCTGAGTTTTATGAAAATCCCCATAGATTGTTAGCATGTTCCCTTCCTCGAATTGGGTCCGCGGGAGGGTACATTACAAGTAGTCTGAAATAAAAAAAACATGATATGTATATTATTTCTAATAATTAGACATGCATATTCTCAGCAAGGGATACAAAATACTTATCGTTTTGCAGATGTATTTTCTCTTCCTTTCGCGAGGAATGGGGCTCCCTTCTCTGAGTTAACAGTCCCTCGGGGTTGTTACCCCAATCCCTTTCTTGTTTCACCCAAAACCCATTTCCAAAGCATGGGATCCTTCCCATGGAGTTTGGCTTCTGCAGGACATAACACATGGTCTTCCTACAATGTGTCTTCCTACAATGTGTTTTACACAGTCTGCCATAACTTGTACATCCACCTACAACATTTTATCTTGACACAATTCTAGATTAGCCAAACAACCATTAGCAATTATTAGTAAAATTTCAAATATGAAACTTACAAATTCATTCTCTATATAAATCAGATTTCGCAAACCTGATATCTTTCTCATAAATTTAAATTGAAAATTTCAAATCTATTTCATACAAAAATCAGATTTCACATCCATGATATCCTTCTCACAATGTTTGGCTTTTGCACATGGTAGATTCCATCCTTTATTACCGACTTTGACACATTGCTATGTCCAAGACAATTCTACCTGCAATCTGAATTCTTCAATCCGCCAAACAAGTTGTAAATACCCATGCATATAATATTTTCATTGCAACATTTATAACAGCCACTGAAGTGATCTCAGAATTATAACATACTATAATTCAAACACTATCAGCTGTTAATATTTCAAATGCAATGAAATACGATAATTTTATATGCATCATTATCAAAATAAACTGCAAAATACAATCACATTATTTATGCCATCAAATAAAACTTTAAATAATCATGATTTCGCAATCATATCCTTTCATACAACCATGTCCTCTCAATAGAGCATTCTGGTATCCCATCAAACACAACTACCTTCTTCATGCTATTCTTTTCCCATAGCATCTCATGAATGGATCTTATAATTTTCAATAATTCTACCATTTCATCCATCAATGAATTGTAATGAAGTATACACCGCAATCATGCATTCACACAATGCATCTTAACATGTGCACCTACACATACGCATGCACAAATACATTCACACGCACTACCACAACAGGACTATAAGTCCTCACTTTCTTTGGTTATTAAACTCATAACCAACATTTACAAATGGCAAGATATATTTTCATATGAATGCATCTACAATTCAAAACAGCTCGATGGTATAAGGATCCTTTCCCTTACTACCACATACCTCACCATACCCAGTGGAATAATGTTTGCATGAATGCAATCATCATCACATACATACCAATTTATGATTATTAAATATTGTTCAAGGTATTCTTACCCAATCCCCTTTTTGTATGCAATCAACATAAACAATTACCTGCATTGCTCCCATTAACATCTTTGATGTTACCTAATCAGTTGGTCTCCTGCAAAGGATTACACCATCCTTCCACCAACCTCATGATCACAGATTTGTTGCACCAACCTTTCTTCATAAGGTTGCTTGTCACATGCAACAACATCATCAACATATTTAGCCATGCTTATGTTGTCTTTGGTCCTGCACAAACATCTTCACATGCATTGTGCACTGTTTATTAATATGCCTACTAGTGCATATTCACTTCACCCATCTAACCTCTTTCATTTTCAACATTCCTATGCCATAATTTTCTGTATATACAACCCATAAAATATAAATACAATAGCAAGACAGGAGTTAAGAAATTCTCCCTTTCAATCCCTCATCATATCATGGAATTCCTCTTCCACATCATAGCTGATCCAATTTCATGGCCTCTCTTGCAAGCGCACAAGGAATCCTTAGGTATGATTTTCTCACCAAGCAACAATTCAATACATATACTCATGTATAGGATTACTACTTCCTACTTTCAAAGCATACAACTCTTATGCTATAGACAAAAATAATGAAGGTGAGAAATTTCCCTCTTTATCAGCATTTCCCCTTGGCGATTATTCTCGAATTTTAAGCTGCAACCATCTTGTCAGCCCTATGTAGCTTTCCTTGATCACTACAATATCTCTCATTGCGCTATTTTAACATGCTTTGCTGCTCACATTGTTTTAAGAAATTATGTTCAAGTCCTACTTGGAATTTCTTGGACTTCCCTGCACTTATGAGCACTGCAATTCGTTCTATTCTAACTCCATATGGAGTCCTTCAAGGTACATTGTATGCCCCTGCACTTCATTCAAATGTGATACTTCTCTTTCCATTCTCATGGAAATATATGCCACAATTCTGAGACACAGAATTGATTCACACATGGGAATGCCTCCTTCCCCTTAGAAGCCTTTGCATGGTCACCATGTCACTATCATGAGTCACATGCCAATTCCACATACATGGATGTCTTATTCCTATGGGTGACAATTTTTGGGAGAATGGAATTTCCTTACCCATTCTCCTTACTTGCTCATATATTTCAATTTATCTGATCATGCATGCACTTGGCCATAAGGATGATTCACCCATCATCTTTACAAGTTAAGTCCCTTACCTGATAACCTATTCCATTACTTGTTGAGAATTCTTTTGTGGAATATAATATCCACCTTTGGTAATCACGAACTCCCACGGATCCTGTTTGCAATTCAATTTTCCTACATTACTAACAATAGTACCTTAGATGCATTATCCAAGGCACCAACGTCCAGTATTGGTCCCTTTCATCTTCCAATGGTTAGACATGGATATCACTCCCCCATAAGGCATATTACAACCAATTACTCTTACTAAGGATTCCACAACCCCTCTATGCAATTCATATTGCACATCCTGAGCATAGAGAATGCATTGCATGCATTCCATGTAAGGAACCATCACTTTTCTTAGTTCCCCGTTCCATCTCATGCAATTATGGAAATTGCCCATATTGACACAACGGTTTTTTTTTCAACATTCTACCACTCTAACAAGCCCGTAAGATCTTGCTTTGGCCCAAGCAGCTCCAGTGCTGCAACCTTGGGCTCTGATACCATATGTAATGTACCCGTTCCCCTCGGTTCCGTTTAGAGGTGATGGGGGAGCTCCTTAGAAACAACCTGCTAATTTATTTATTTTTAAACTATGCACTTTCGCACAGCCGCAACAAATTCAGTCCGCAATCCGCAAGTCGGAATTCGGAAGTCAGAACTCTAAATTCACAGCTTGAAGAATTACACCTACGATTTCCGCAATCCGTAATACGGGAGTCGGAATGTCGGAACACCAAATACAAAGCGTCAAAGAAATACGCTTCCGACTTACACAATCCGCAATCCGTAGTGAGGGAGTCGGAAGTCAGAACACCAAATACATAACTTCTCTGAATCACACCTTTGAATTCCGCAATCCGCAATCCACCATGATGGATTCGGAAAGTCGAAACACTAATGCGCAACTCCAAAAAAATCACCTCTTCGACTTACGCAATCCGCAATCCACGATGCGAAAGTCAGAACCCCAAATTCAAAACTCCAGGAAAATTTCTCCTCCAACTTCCGCAATCCGCAATCCGTCTTGCGGGAGTCGGAAGTCAGAAATCCAAATTCACAACTCCGTGAAAATTACTCCTCCGAATTCTGCAATCTGCAATATGGCTTGCGGGAGTCGGAAGTCAAAATTCTAAATTCACAAGTCCGGGAAAATTACTCCTCTGACTTCCGCGATCTACAATCCACGATCCGGGAGTCAGAAGTCGGAACCCCCAAATTCTTAGCTTCGCAGAATCATGCCTCTGACTTCTGTAATCCGCCATGCGGGAGTCGGAAGTCGGAACCCCAAATGCACAACTCCAGAGAAATCGCCTCTTCGACTTCTGCAATACGCGATCCACCTTGCGTGATTCGGAAAGTTGGAACTCCAACGCACCACGCTGAGAAATTACGTCTCTGACTTTCGAAATCCACAATCAGGACTGCGGATTCGGAAATTCGGAAGTCGACCATATACCCCTATTATGACCAACTTCTCAGCCTGATAACTTTCTCATCCTAAGTCAATTTTTGGAAAACTTGGTATCGTTGGAAAGATCTTGGAGAACCCCATGCAACTGTATGATCCTCTTCCACATTTGAGAACTCTGAATTTTTCCTTATTCCAACCAAGGTGTTTCCCAAACTTCATCAAGACCTCTTTACCACTCTGTAAGGGATCTTATACTACTCTGTCATGTCTCCTCCCATCAATCAAGACTCTCAGGGGGAACATGAACACAATAGGGGGTGTCTATTTCTTCCCCAAAGTCATGACTGAACATTCTGAACCTCCTAGGCCTCAACAAGACTTAGTCCTATTCATATGCATACTCAATAAACACAACTGAATGAAACATGAACAATTAAACATTCAGAACATGGAATGAACATGATATAAATCACATAGAACACTTATCCTTTTATTGAAATCTCCAAGCAACTGGATATGGAATGCAACATTCCAACCCAACCATAGGTCTATTCCTATCCTATATTATTCCAGCACTCAGAGACCACCCCCGAGCTTGGGCTGTGTATCCACTAAGGAGGAACTAACAAACATATCCAATTGGATTCAGACAGTCATTCAGGGTCATCCAACACACAACTAGCTCTGTCAAGCAAGTGGGGAGACATGGAAGAATTTTCCTAATTCAATGAGCTCAACACATAGCTACAGGAATATCCAATTGACTTCCGATAGTCCAGGAACCCCCATCACTTCCACTCACAATATAAGTAAGGTCCCCTTCACTGCTACATAGTCCCTTGGGTGCCCATTTCCCTCAGTGATGACCTGGGAAGGTATAGTTGGTCCCAACTGCTAAACCAAGGATAAATGATCCTTCACTAGCTCTACCATGAAGTCTAAACCCCCTGGTATCTCTCCCACTGCGATCCGCTCTTGGATCTTCCTCAACGTTGCGGTCGAATGGCTCTGTCCCGTGACTTGGTTTTCAACTATCTAATATGGGTTTCTCTATGGATTCCTGGGAAGCCAAAACTCTCAAAATCACCTCAAGGTTCGGGTCTGTGTATCCCCCAACGAATTTCGCTTCCCACGTAGATTTCTAAGTGCCCTTGGCACTTCCAAACGCGGCTTAACTCAGAATCGTGATTTCTGGTTCCCTTCCCTGCTCGGCATGCATCCTCCATCCCCCCTGAATCTTCCTCCCTCCACCATCCAATGGGTATGAGGGAAAATGTTCCCCCATGAGGTAGGGTGACTTATGGGTCAAGCTAACCAATCCCATACCCCGCCATACGAATTTCAGGGCTACCCATCCTCCATCACTCTCATGAGCTGATTTCTTCAACCACTTCCTTACACAGAATTAAATGACAACTAGGATAGTCAAAGGTGGGTTCTCAAGGTGACATTTAGAAGTATAGGGTTCAATCCCACAAATCCCGCACCTCTCCCTAGTGGATACACATAGCCACCTCATTTAGTTGCATCCATAGCCAACCCCTTTGTATTTTTATTGCATGAGATTTGTTTACATCATTTTTATAATTTCCATGGCTTAATAGCACATGGATAACACAATATCAAATACTTGCCTCTTAAAGTTGAGCATTCACTAGCGGGGCCTTGGCCTTGAGCTCCACGCTAGGAATCATACATCACATACATACAATTTTTACATTACAAGCCAATACATATGAATGGTCAAAATGGGGATTTTACATAAGGTAAGAATAGGCTATTCATCAGTTAAAGAATTAATGTTGTTGCTTCTCCATGTGCTCAAGGATCAAGATATATTTGGTATTTTGTTACTAGTTATGCTGCTAGTTCCCGAAGTATAGTGTTTTAATCATCTTATGACACTCTATCATTTGGTTTCCGATCGATGCTCGAGTTGGATTAAACGAGTGTCAACATGACAACATTCAATTATCTAGAAATATAGGAGTATTAGCATTATAACCATCTCTGGATGGGATCATGAAATGTCATGATGTATCTTTGTAATCAAATTGTAATAACCTTGGTGAGTAACAAATCATAGCCTATAATTTGTGTTATAGCCAAAATTGGCACTTCTCCGTCCGTGACAACACTTACATCTTTTGGTCGCATGACGCCACTTCATGAGATTACTATGAGTCACAAAAAGGACATTTGTGGATGGAAGAACCATATTTGGGACTTTAGATGGATGAAATTACATAATTCATGGCCCATTTGATAGGTAGGAACCTTAGGAACATTTTTGGAGACAAAAACTTCTCTAGAAAACACCCCAGAAAAGGTTGTTCTTGACCATTTTTCCACAAAAACGGAAGTGGAAGGTTCTTCACCTGCGGGTTTGCCAAAAAAAACGCAGGTTGCACATGGTGAAGTCGCGGGTAACCGTTTTTTTTTCCATTGAAAATTCGTGGGTACCTCATAAATACTTAAAAACATATATAAAATCATGAAAAATGGTTGGTTTGGGTGGTTTTGGAAGCTCCTCTTCGGTTGTAACTACTTCCTCCTCGACCCTATCTTCTTCACTTGATATATAAGAGAGGTAGAGGGACCATGAAAAGGGATGAAGCCCATTATAGTGTTATGTTGGAGGAATTGGGACACACATCCTTGTGCCCTAGTTTCTTGTAAACCCTAGCACATCTTATCAGAGGTTGGGATCCTTGGAGAAGAGAAGTAGGAGACCTTGACTCTTGGTTTCATGAAGTGCCATGCTTGAAGGAAGGTATAATTTGATGTACCTTCTTCATTCATTAAAAAGTATTGGACATGCTTCCCTTTCTAAATATATTTTTTCATGTATGTTTCATATTTGATTACAATTTGATGTTTTATTCTCTTATAAATATCAATCTTTTCATTTGTAGTCAAATTGGTTTGAGGAAGGTTTTGTTGAATGTTTTTGCAGGTTGTTGCATTGGAGAGAAAGAAGAGAGGCTTGGATCAACCTTCTGAATAAGGTAAATATCCTCCTAACCCTAATCTCTTTGCTTAATAATTGTACTTCCAGAACCTTGTATGTCTATCGTTTTCCCCAGTACGTTGGTAGTCTCACCCTGGCTATAGGAACACTTTCCCTAACAACATAAATGGCGACTCCGTTGGGGAGAAGCCTATCTGCTTTGGGGTATATAAGGCCATTTTTTCTAGTAGATTTGAAGGTCTGAGTTTAATTTCATGTTAGGACCAGTCATTAAGATTTGTTAGACCCTTCCTTTCTAAGTTTTGAGTCGGATTTTGCATTGTTTTTGGACTTTTATGCATACTCGCGAGTTTGTAGTACTTACAGTTGCGGTTCTAAGACAAATTCGTAGGTGTAAGCTTCTTCACCTGCGAGTCACTCACACTTGTCCCTTTTTACACTCACGTGTACCTCCTGAACATGAGTTTTTCAATTTTGGAGGTTTTTGGGGAGTTTTGATTGCAATTGTTGGAGTCCTTGTTGATCCCAGGTCTGTGTAGGACCCCTTGGAAGTGGTGTCTTGTCTCTTGATTGATTTTATTATGATGTTTGGGATATTTTCGAAGCAATTTGGGCTTGTTTGGAATAATTTGGGGCTTGTTGACCCAAGTTGGGGGTTTGTGAACTAGTGTGGTGTTTTTGACCCTAATTTGAGTCTAATTGAATTTACTTGCTCCAATTTGACTGGATTTGGAACCTATTGAGTCTATTTGACCCTATTTGTATCTATTTGAGTGATTTTCCTCTTTATATTTGTTTCTTATCCTTCCTTATGATTTTGGTCTCTCTTTTTTAGTGAAAGCTCAAGTGTCTTTTATGTGGTTTGGGACCTTGATTGCATTATTTGTCTGCAGTCTTTGAGATTTCATGAAGATTTTAGAGAGGAACCACCATGCTTGCTGTTGCACTACTCTGATTAAAATAACTTTATTAAGTGGGGAATCCATCCCCCATACTACTTGTTTCCCAAAAAAAATTAAAACCAATGAGACAAAAATGATCCCAAGGTCCCATTGCTTGTATTGCACCCCAACAATTAAGAGTGCTCTCCAACCCATACCATCAGATAACAAGATTCTTGGATCCCATTTTCTTGTATGCATTTTTCCAAAAATCATGAGTAAAAAATATATATCATCAAAGTACATCACAACATAATGAAAATGTACATCAAGTAGATGCTTCAACAAAGAGTCATGAAAGTGCTTATACCTCCAAGCAAGTAGACCACCATTTTCCAAGTGCATACAATCTTCAAGTGACCCATCAAATCTGCTCCAATGACATAGGTGAGGACCCCATGTCCTATAATGCTGCTCCAAAAGGATGTGATGCATCAAAATATTCAACCATGTATTCCTTCATCCAAGAATTGAATGAAGAATCTCCACTAAAATCTGAACCAAATAATGAGCAGAAAAAACAAGGAGACTTCAAAGGACTCAAAGAAGTCTCACCCATACATCCATGAATGTGAGAATCATAAATATGTAACAATGTATGTTGCTTCCAACAAAAATTTTCTCCCATCATAAATCTATTCACCCAAGTGTTGGATGAAGTTCCTCTAACATCAAATGAACCACATGTTGAGCAATAAAAACCATGAGTCTTCAAGTGACTCAAATGCATCTCATAAGTGCATCCATGAAGATATGTATCATCATAAGGTAAAAAAACATGCTACTGCAAATGTAAATAATGAGGTTCTCTATTCATGTCATCATCAAAAGGAGAGGTAGGAGTTTCATACCCCTCATGTGGCACCATTAGAAAAAAACCTTTCACCCAATTTTCATCCCCAATTGATGTGGCTGAAAAAGTAGGTGGTGAGGAATTATGAACCAACCTTAAATATTTACAACTCTTACCCATTGAAATCTTTAATTTATCTTTTCCATAATTGGCTGGTCCAACTATTGTGAGATCATGTGCCTCCTCCAAGGCTTTGCAACTCTCTCCATAAGGCAACTCATAATCCCTTTGAACAAAGACAAGTGCTTGTCCTTCTTCTTGTTTGAGTGTAGAATCTTCAAGCACCCGCATATAAACATGTACCTCATGTTCCACCATTACATAAGGTTCCTCCTTTGTGACACAAATTCTTTCATCCATTTCCTTCTTTTCCTCGAAAGGAGAACCACTGCTCCCTCCTATTTCCAATCTGATTCCAAGTTGGCTACCCAAAAATTCCAATCCTTACATCAACTGTCCACTCATGTCTTGTATACCCATGGAAATTTCATCAAAACATGGTTTTAAGGTTGCAAAAAGTTCCTCCTTATGTCTTAAGTTTTCATCCTCCTCTCTACCCACTGTTTTAACAAAAGACTCTTCTTCTTCTACTACCTCTTTTTCAACAAAAACCTCTTCAACTACTGGTTCAAAGGGTGGTGGTTTATTCTTTTGAATTCTTGTTAAGACCATCAGGTTCCAAGAACATGCTCTGATACCTTTGTAATGACCCATTTTTAAAATTTTATAAAAATGACCAAATTTTCTCTTTTTCCCCAAATTCGACCTTTGACTAGTTTTGATGCCTAGGTCTCCAATTTGCCCCAAATGGTCCCAAATATTCTGAGAATGTATATGAATGATGTTAGAACATAAATATGTGTTTCAGGAAAGCTTATGGACCTTTAAAATAATTCTGCAAATCCTCTTTCAATTCTGGCCAAAGTAGGGAACTTTACTAGTAATTTCCATTTGACTAGTATTGGTTTCTAGGTCTCCAATTGGCTCCAAATGCCTTCAAATATTTAAGGAAGGTATATGAATGATATTTGTACTTGATTATGATTTCCATGGATTATTTATGACCATTAAAATACTTCTGAAAACTTGTTTAATATTCTGTACAAAGTATCGAATTTAACTAGCAATTTGAGGTTCAAATCCCCCAGGGTAAGTTTTGAAAATGGCTCTCCAAATGCCTCCAAAACCACTTGAAGTTCTGAACATAGGTAGGGTATGTCTAAGTGACATTATTTAGGTCTCGTTTGAACCATTAATCAATTATTAATTATGTTCTAACCTTCTCCCAAACAACATCAAAAATCACTAATTCGACCCTTGGGGAAATGGCACCAAATCTTCTCCAAATATAAATAAACTGAGTAAAATGACTTCAAAGGCTTAATTACTGAACATGAAACTTGTATAATACATCAATGAAATTCCATTCATCAATAAACCATCAGTACTTTACTTATCCATTCGAATCCATCAACATTACATTGGTTCACAACAAGGTAGTGGGGAAATGGCACTGTTCTTTCATTAAAAATGAGATTTATACATTTCTACTTGGAATTTCGACTTGAAAATTTATGGAGATGAAGAAAAGAGTATTTAATTCATATTATAAAATAAATGTGGCATTATAATCTCCCCCAAAGAGTACAATATCTCACTAAAAACACCCTCCCTCAAGGAGCAAGAATATGCCATCAAAACTGGAAATGGCCAAGAGGGTGAGTTGCACTAGAAGAAACCATGAGATTCCCTTTAGATTACACCTGAAAATAAATACTCCATTAAATCTCCAAATGAAAGGTTTGAATGGCCTTTCCAATTACCAACTTGGATGGGAATCTTTCACCCTCGAAATTGGCTAAGACAAGAAACTAGTCATCCACTAGCTCTCCCTCTTCACAAATGCAATTGCAAATTTCTCAAATGATCAAAAGATGATATTATTATTTTTTCATGAATTTTATAAACTTCTAATGTCCTCCATGGGTCGAATTCCTTCCAACATACTCATGCCAACTCAAGTTGGGAAGAGATTCCAAAGAATGCCACTTGTACAACAATTCCTAGTCTCCCACTTCCACCAAATCACACGTGGAAACATATTAGCTGCCCTAACTCGCTTGAGCTCCCTCTTGGAGGATATTTTTAGCCTTGACATGTCATATATGTCATATGTAAGCCTTCAGGTTTGATTTGTGTTATAGGTGTCATAGCATCTTCATCATTGTTGTCATAGAGCTAGGGAATCTAGCCCAAGTGTCCCACTAGCTCCAAATTGTCTCTTCCTCTTCCATGGGAGTTACTCTTCCTCTACATTTCGACCTTGGATGAGTAATTCCATGAATAATACCTTTTGAAATCCCCCAAGTATGTTACCATTCACCTTGAATTCGAATTGGTGAGAAAATGATGCCAAGTGTAGTGGGGAAATCTAGCCATATGTGGGTCCCACTTCCTCCATGTGTCTTCATGATAAAATGACACTTTAATTTTAACTTGTATATATTTATTTAGATCCTTTATTAAATATTTATTCCATTCTAATGTTCAAACATCATTTATTATCCCCCTTTTTCCAAATCCCAATGCTTCCACCCCAAACCTGGGAAACTAGTAATTTTCCTTGGCAATTATTTGACCTTTAGCATCAATTTGATAAACTCTCATGAATATGGCCAATGGGATTAGGCCATTGTAACCCAATGCAAAATTTGGGTCATGACAGTAAACTTTATAAGGGAGATCACCTTACTCACCTGTGCCTTGCTATTTCAGAAGTGTAGAGAGTGTGGTCCATGTCTAAAAGATCCTCTACTCCTGCATTTTCTATAAATTCCCGACAGCATAGTCAACGTTTGGTTGATAAAGTGGTTGAACCAACATAGTCTTGTTCAACCCCACTCTTCCTTCAGAGAGTGAATTTATCGAATCGATGCAATCTTCGACCGATCCCATCAGTCCTTCATAGACTAATGCACCTTCCCTTGAATTCTTCTGCATTACCAATTCGAATGTTTCTGAAAAAGGGGGCACTTCATTTGTGCTAAGTAAACCCATACCAAGATCTAGGATAATTTCCTTTGATTGGAATAGTCTAGTTGGGCCTTGTATTCCTTCATATACACCTTTCTAGATAAGGGTTGATATCGGAAACCATGCAGTTCATCGATGTATTGTGGATGAAGGATCCTTTGTTAGTATCTTATCCCCTTATGCTTGGAGAGATTTAGGTTTACCTAACCTTGTTCCCATTGTTAATTGTTCATTGAATGTTGATAGAAGACCCAGTGAACCAGTGGGATTCCTCCCTCGGGTACCTATTACTTTGGGTGGAAAAACAGTCTTAGTTGATTTTATGGTTTTAAAGGACCCTGTGGACTTTGATATGATCCTTAGGCATGATTACGTATATGCTATGCATGCTGTGGTGTCTACGCTCTTTCGTATGATGGATTTTCCTCACAACGAAAGCATTGTCACCATTGATCAGATTGCATTTGGTGATCCCTCTTATTACCCAACTGTAGACCAATTATATCCCTCGTTAGTAGGCACTACCATGTCATAAGAGAATTATGTGGCATATTTTTCCTTGAGTGCAATTGATACTAAGAAGAAGCTTCTGAATTCATGATTACCTTATCGGGATTGAATCCCGGCAGTTGACCAGGTGATACCTCCATCTGAATGTTTAGATACGTGTTCTATATGGGATGATATACTTCCTTCTGATGAATTTTTCCTAGGGTCTATACTACAGTCTTCCATTCATTTGGATGTTGAACCAGTTGAAGTTATGTCCATCCACGGTTTGACCTTGGAGTCTGATCTTCCTACTGTTGAGTCTGTGGACTCTCCCATAGACTCACAAATTAGTTAGCTCTACTTGTCGTATGCCTGTTGTTGATAATAGTGAAGTTGAAAGTATTTCTACCATATTGACTTGTATCAGATTTTTCTTTACATATGTTTTAGATATGATCTTTGTACTAATGTTTCTTGGAGATAGGATTCTTAGCTGGACTCATGCTTGCTTACTGGTCCTTTTCGATATATTTTTCTACCATGCCAAGTATATTCAGAACCTTGCATATAGGTTTAGGCCTCCCCGCTATTATGATACATTTGAACTTTTTTCCATCTGAATTCGCCATAGGGTCGAACCTGTTGGATATTGGCGCATTAACCATCTTTATATGCATTTTGCACCTGTTCGACATCATATCCTACCTAGCATGGGTCACCCTAGTTAGCACCCTTATGCTATTTTGGTTCTCATGTTGAGGTTTTGTCATAAGCTCGGTAGCCTTTCTATATTTACCATGAATTTCAGAGGAAGCCTCATATCTTTCTTCCTCATATATTTATGGCCATCCCTTATAAGGCTCCCATTTTTGTGTTTAAGTCGCATGTGCATTTATTTTGATCCCGCTTGTGCTAATGAGACTGATGTCGGCTACCACAGTTTTAGCTCATTATATAAGCCTCCATATCTGATCTCATTTCCGTTAAGTTACGTATCACTTTTCCTTTGTGATTTCACATCCTTTACCTGGAGGAGAAACACCTTGAGTGTCCTTATCTTGCTTATGTTCCTTGCATTATGTATAGCTTTGTTCCATGTTCTTGGAACTAGTCTTGCATGTCCCTGACACTCGCCTCCTCCCATTACGAGCATTCTTTCATCCATTCCTTTGAGCTCATTAAAAATAGTAAGGAGTTTACGAGCATTCTTCCATCTCTCCTTTGAGCTTGTTAAAAACCATAAGGAGGTCACAAGTTTACTTTTTCGGGCTCATTAAACCTTTATGGAAAATATTTTTTTTGATTTTTTCTCTAAGCTCTTATTAGACTCCTTAAAATTGACAAGATCGCCGAGTATACTTGTTCACTTCAGACTCGCTAAAGGAATTGAAGGGACATCCACTTAGGTATAAGTCTACCTCTTTTTCGTACCTTTGTGGATTATTTACGAAAAGGAAAACTCTAGTCATACTTGGCTAGAATAATTCTCTCTCGCATTGATTTACCCTTTGTTGGGTGTTGAGACTAACTTTACAAAAACGGACCTTTTGGAGTCTTCTTTAGTATTTTTAGACTCTCAAAATATGAAAACACCAGCGAGCATATACCAACTCGGGCTCGATGTGAAATCCACGAGTAGGTATATGGAGTTGTTGTTTAAGTTTTTCAGACTCCTTAAATAAGAAAACACCGATGAGCACGAACATATATGGGCTCGATATTAAAATCCATGGATTAATATCTTATCGAGCATTAGTCTATCTTTTCTTCAAACTCGTAAAAAAAAAATAAAGTATTGAGTTTCCCTTCCATGGACTCATAAAATTACACATGGTTGGATCCTTATCGAGCATGCTTTAGTTCTTTGTCAAGCTCATTAAAAAATGAAAAAGGTAATTAAAAAGAGAAAAGGGAAGGGAAGAGTGTTAAATATCTTTCAATTCAATGGCAGCAAGTCATTTATCTCCTTGAAGAAAAAACCTTTTTGAGTCTCTCAAACAATTTGGGTTCTAGTTTTGGCCTTAGGATAAACCTGATCTCAGAGTTTTTACTCCTCCGATTGGTTAGTCTTCCAATCATATGGAGCATCTGTTAATGTATCCTACATTACAAATTTATATCATGGTCCCTTTGTGTTAAAAGCTACCTAATTCACTCTTGTGTCGTGCTCACTGTTCAAGGAAATAATATGTGTCCACCATTCTGCAGTTACCTTGACCTCATGTGTCGGCCATTCCTTGGTATCAATATTTTTCATCATGTATTCAGTCCTACTCCAGATCAAATCAACTTTTGATTATCCCTCGTGTTGGATGATGGAGGATGATTTAAGGCCTTCCTTCCAACAAACTTCTTCCCATCGACTTCAACTCATCTTACTTTAGGAATGAATTCTATATTTTTTGGTAGTACCTTGGGGATTGCAGTCACCAGTGGAAATTTCCCTCACCATTGAGTTATGAGAATACATCAATGTCTCTTACTCGATGGATTCTTCAGGTGTTCGACTTCAAGACCCCTTATTCACACTTATTAGAATGTACTAGTTACCTTGGGCCCCATTTTCATCATTGGTGGGTTCCATCGCGTTCGTTAATGATCCACATCAATGGCTGGTAATCAAATGGTGTCGTCCATGTTCGACATCAACTCATTTATTCACATGGTTAGGATTCGTACCTTGAGACAGTTTGGATTGAAGACCTTGGGCCTATAATAACATCATCATATTTTTTTATTTACCATGTTGCACAAGACTGCGCCACACTCATTTTTTCCTCCTTATGAGACATAGATCCAGTTTGTTCATTATGGCTATGTTCTCCAGTTTTGACATAGATCCATCTTTGTATTTTTGTGGCTATGATCACACTTATGTTCTCACGGATCCACGATTGTATTCTAGTGGCCATGATATATACACCAGTTATACTTATGTATTGGATCATTATTGTATCCTCTTGGAGTTCATCTTCCACTATTTGAACATGGAACACTTTCCCTAACAACAATTTGTATGAACAAACTTGAGAATATCTGATTCTCAAGGTGTTCAATTATTCTATTTTGACCCCACTATATTAAAATGTAAATGATGCAATATTGTTATAAAATCATGGTGAGGAGCTCAAGGCCAAGGCCCCACCATCGATTTATTGATGCATACGGTTTGTGTGCTAGCCAGGCACATTGGAATTTAAACATCATGTAAATATGCATTTTAATAAAATACCCACAACTAGCTATGCAATGCAACAAAGAGATGGGGGCATGATTTTATAAGGAATTGGGAGGGAAAACATTCAAAGCCTTGGAGCCAATCAAGTCAAGCCAAGTGTCAATGAGAGGACCCATCAAACCCTCAACTACCCATGTTGACTTTTGTACCCAATCATTCATTTCTCTCACGAGTTGGTGGAGGTAGTTAATGCCTTGGGAATGGAGAGATATGGCTGTCCAAATTCGAGTATGGGAAAGCCACCCTGCATGGAAAGCCGCGTTTTGATTTTTGGGCAAGAAAAGAGCTATGAATTGCTCCCCAAGCCATTATCCATGAGGCAGTTGCTCTCCCTCACGCGTTGGGAGATACCTGGGCGTTTTCTAGCCATGTTCTTATGTGTTTTCCTTGATCCTCAGCTGGGAGAAGGGCGTTTTTGTGTTGTATACCAGTGGGGAAGAAGGGGAATCCAATTGGGGTTCCATAGAGACCATTTGGGTTGCTGAATGCTTAGATACTTGGGGAAGAAATCGTTTTCCTCCCTGGGAATGTTTTTCCCCATCCCACAATTCATTTTTGGTTGGAACAATTTGGGGAAATCCCATGGCCATCCTGTTTGTAAATCCCATCGTTAAACATGTGTATCCATACCCAATGATTGTGCTTGCTGCATGTAGATAGAGTATGTTGGGTATAGGTTATGGGAATCCATTGTTTTGGCTTGAGCTTGAGTGCAAGCATCCAGGGTTCAAATGTAGCCTGATAAACCCAGTTGTGGACTGGCTTGGCTCAGATGAGATGATTAATTGGGTTGTGCATGAGCTTGAATGTCCCCTTTTCCTTGTAAGAATCATTCCCAGCTCGGGGGTGGTAGTTGTGTTGAGAGATTGATGAACACAACTGGCCTATGGTTGGGTGGAACGTTGCAATGACATAGCTAGTTGTCTCGGACAATTACACATTGAAGATAAGTGTTTTTCTGTCTATGTATTTACTTCTGCAATGTTTAAGTTGATGACTGTTTTGATATGTTGTATGCATATGATATGTGTGTGGATGAGTTTCAATTCCGCTGTGCATATTGCTTAATTTGCATCTGCACACTTTTGAATTTATGTGTATGAATCTAATGAATGGGCTGAGTTTTAAATGGGCTGAGTTTTAAGAAAATCCCCATAGATTTTTAACATGTTCCCTTCCTCGAATTCGATCTGCGGGAGGGTACATTACATTTGGTATCAGAGTGATGGTTGAAACATTTGGGCCTTCATGGGCTACCTACCATAGTTACAGAGGTAAGTATTCCTCCTGCTCAACACTGATCCTTCAGAAAATTTCAAAATTTTCAAAAATGTTTCTAACTGTTTTGTTTGGTTGTGCCGACGCATTTCAGCGAGTCGCGTGGAGTTGAGCCGATACGTTTCGGAGAAACTTGCTGAGTGGAGCCGACACGGTCGGCGAATTTGGCTGAGTTGCGTCGACGAAGTTGCGGAAATGCCTGGGGAAGGGAAGACAAATTTCAAAATTTTTCTAAATATTTTTCGTCGTCAAAGAGGAAATTTCGGCAGTGTTGATGTATTTGTAACTTCGGAATGTATTTCCTATATGTATATTGTATTCCTATAGAGATGTTATTATTCCTCTATACGGAAGTGTCATCATTTATATTGTAAGTGTCGTAACTTATACTTGATGGGTTATTAGACCACCTTGGTGGGGTCAACCTTGTATAAGTCATGTGGGTCAAAGGGTTATTAGACCACCCTATTGGGGGTCGGCCCCGTCAGCATTATGTTATGTGGTTAAGTTAAGGCCGACCTAGTAAATGTTATTAGGCAAGTCAAGTCAAGTATAAATAGAGTGCGAGAGGCACTCTATTTTATCCTTCACTTTCTCACTCATAGTCTCATTTGAGAGTGGCGCACTTGTGGAGGAGGAGAAGCTGCTGCTAGGAGAGGACTATGTCTTGTACTTGGGTTGTATCATTGCTCTATCTACCTCTGAGGAAGTTGCGGGGTTTTTCGCCTTCTTGGTTTTCCCCGGTGAAACTCTGTGTCTCTTGTGTGCTTGCATTATTGTGTCCATGATTGATATGCTGTAGATATGCTATAGATATGCTGTACATGTTATTCTCTTAGTTATGATCCTAGATCAGATTGAAATTTCTGAAAAACTAACATGGTATCAAAGCTAGCCTGAAATAAGGCATGGTATGGCATTTATGACACTTGTTGCACTTGCGAAGCTAGGGCTTGATATAACAAAAACCAGTCATCGTAGAACTTTCACTATAAATCCATTTTGGAAAGGTTTCAGGATCAGAAACTCTTATAGGTCGAATACAAGATCCCCATGTAACTTGTGTCCAAAGCACAACTACTAATTCGTTGTACTTTGTGTTTTATGATCTGTACAATCTAGGGTTTCTCCCTCTTCCAGATCTCAGTCATAAACAGGTGACCTAGGTAAAAAGGTCACAACTTGGGCTAGGAAGATCCAAATGAAATTTCATAAAAAGTGACAGGTAGGGCACAGACTGTAGTTTCTCAAGTAAGGTTTCAGAGGCCGAAGTTGAACCAGTGACACATGGTACGCCGTACAAGTTCTCTTTCCTATTTTATCCCATAAACAGGTCATGTTGCGACACTTGGCATAACTCTATCTCAAAGAATCCAATTGAGGTCAGACCTATGGGGTTGGAAAGATGATACGTCAGGCTACCACAGGTCTAAGTTGCAGACCACGTGGATTCATAATTTCAGAGTTACACTAGAAATAATCAGGTGCATATTTCTGTTAAACCAAAATTGAATTTTGAGCACCTTCATTCATGGCTCCGGGAATTAGGGTTTCTGAGAAAGTTGGTATTTTTGTAATTGGAGACCACGACTGAATGCTACTCATCAAAATCAAAATTTAGAGAGCAAGATCAATTTTTTTGGTTGGGTAGAAGGCCAGGCTTGGTCAAACCCTAGTTCGGGACTTTGATTGGAAAAGTGAAAAATTATGGCTTCTACAAAAATGGAAAATTTTAAAATATGTGACCATAGCTGGAAGCGCCTTGGAAAAATTGAAGTTTAGAGCTTTGGATCAAACTATTTGGTTGAGTGAAGCTCCGAGAAACTCAAACCCTAATTCAAGGTCCTCCCCAGTGAATCCAGAAATCTAAAAGGCAATTTTGAGGGGTGAAACTTTGCAGTTTTCAAATTCTGAGTATACTAGCTTGACCAACTCAGAAAGATGCATCTTTCTATCCTTTAATAAGTTTGAAATTCAAAGTTTGACTTTTCACGGTTTCTCTGACAAACCCTAATCCAGCTCCAGATCCAGTTTCTGCAAATCAAAGTGGATTGGGTTAATCTTAGAAGAGAATGGATTAGTCACCTACATAAGTGAAGAAGTTCCTGTTTCAGAGGGAGTTGAGGCTAAGGCCTTACATGAGAAGATTACAAGCAATCTCGACAGGTATGACTTATCCAGGTATGTTTCGAGATTTGTTCATGATTAAGTCTATGGTATGTTTGTCTTCATTAAGGTTAGTACAATGTTGATTAACTTTAGATTTGTTGTATCACCTTAATAAAATTATGAATGCAGTTATTCATTGATTAGGGTTTTGACACTTATGATTGTACTAATGCATTGTGGTGCTGTATGAGGTTGATGTTGTCCGCTAACATGAAAGGTACATCAAGAAAGACAAATCATGTTCTGTTTCAAGAACATATGACCATGGTGACATGAAGAAAAAGATTCATCCATTGTCATGGATCACATAGAAGATCTACTTACGAGGTATGTATAATTTTGTTCTACAATGCTTAACCTATGAGATATGCAGGTTGCTAGCACAAGTCATTGAAGAGAACAAGAAGACATTACTAGACATAACTAGCAAATATGATAACCAGGTATGTTTTTCCTATATCAAGTTAGAATCCTACCTTGTGTTAGGATCTTATACTGTTGTATGGTTGATAATGATTATTCATGAAGTTAGAAATGTAAGTAATCAAGGGTTTATGCATATTATGTCTCTTACCTTGATTGATGATATGACTAACCAGAAAACTCCTTTGGTCAAATAAGAATATGCATGAGTAAAAGAAGTATTCCCTGAATACTAATGTTTATTATCTGTGTTTGAAATGATCATGACTATACATGTTCAAGATTATTGTGATTATACTAATGAATGTATGTATGCATGAGACCTTGAGGATAACACAATGATGATACTAGTAAGTATGCATAAGTGATCGAGGATGGATATAAGTTCAAGGACAGGTAATCCAGGAAGCAAAGATCAAGAGGGAGCACACTCCAGTAGCTCCTGCAAGGAAGCAAATATTGAGAGGGAGTCCACCCTACAAACAAACAAAGGTAAGTATTTGAATTGTCATTTCGTGTATATTTGATTGTTTAAATAACACTGTTCAATAATGTATATACTTATGTTCCTAGACTTAGGTTGTGTATTATGCATATTTGAATAATTACATTAATGAATAATATACTACTAATATGCATGTAATGGGTAAGTGGCCTATGGCACTGTACAACATTCCATTGCTACTTATCTAGAATGAAACCTCTTTGCTGACATGTTGGGAGTTGTGTACACTCTTAACAATGTTCTGGTAGAGATTGGAAGGCATCTAGAAAGTTACGGGATATGGATAAATGTTGTATTAAAGCATTGGCTAAAACAATTGCATGACTGTTTGACATATTTCTTTATGTGTAAGAAGTTGTTCTGAAAACTATGAGATGTTTCTAATCATGCAATTTAACTTGTCTTGTAGGAAATATTGTATACCATCACCTACAAAAGAAGGACTACAACATTTGTTCAAGTAACAAATCTATGTATTGAAGATATTGAAGTTCCCAAGATTCAGGATGAAGTAATGGAAGAATGCCATGATCCATCGATCATGAAGAATGATGGTTGGGATGTGGTCCCAGAACAGAAGGGAAGTCTTTCATGACTTCCAAGTGGATCTATAAGATCAAGCATGCTGCATATGGTAGCATGGAGAAATACAAAGCGAGGTTGTAGCTCGTGGCTTCTCCCAAAAAGAGGAATTGATTATGAAGAGACTTTTGCTCCTATAGCCAGATACACTTCCATTAGATTAGTACTTGCTCTGGCTGCAGTGATGAAATAGAAGATACACCAGATGGATGTCAAGACAACTTTCTTGAATGGTGTAGTCGAGGAGGAAGTGTATGTGGTGCAGCCACTTGGTTTTGAGACACATGACAGAGATTCATATGTGTGCAAGTTGAAGAAATCCTTGTATGGCTTGAAGCAAGCTCCTAGGACTTGGTATGGTAGGATAGACAACTTTCTATCTAGTTTGGGATTTACCAAGAGTAAAGCGGATTCCAACCTTTACTACAAGGTTGAGGAAGGCAATCCAGTGATACTACTATTGTATGTGGATGACCTGTTTGTAACAGGTGAGGATAGATTGATTGCCAACACGAAGAGGAAGCTTGCCTCCAAGTTCGAGATGAAGGAATTGGGGATGATGCACTATTTTCTAGGCATGGAGGTGTGGCATAGTGCAGATGGGGTCTTCCTTGGACAAGGGAAGTATGTAGTAGAGATCCTGAAGAGATTCGGGATGATGGACTGCAAGGTCATGGCCACACTTATGGAATCGAACCTGAAGCTTCTGTGTGATGCTTCATCTGAGCCAGTTGATGTCACTATGTATCGTCAAATGATTGGGTCCTTGATGTACCTGACGAACACGAGACCATATATCTGCTTTGTGGTGAACACATTGAGCCAGTTCCTGACAGATCCCAGAGGTGTTCACCTGGTTGCTGTAAAGCATATTCTGAGGTACCTGAAGGGTACGGTTGACTATGGGCTCAAGTATGATGCGAATCAAAAGTTTAACCTGCAGGGTTATGTTGATTCAGATTGGGAAAGCAGTGCTGCAGATAGGAAGAGAACTTCTGGGTGCTGCTTCAGTATGGGATCACGTGCGATCTCTTGGTTTAGAAGGAAGCAGTCCTGTGTAGCACTAAGTACAGCCGAAGTAGAGTATGTTACAACTTGTTCGGCTAGTTGTGAGGCAGTATGGCTCCGGAAGCTACTGTCTGAGCTATTTGATCTCCAGTTGGAGGCTACTGGTATATTTTGTGACAACCAGAGTTGTGTGAAGCTGTATAAGAATCCATTGTTCCACGACAGGTCAAAGCACATTGAGATCAAATATCACTATATCAGGGATATGGTGCAGAGAGGAGCTGTGAAGCTCCTGTATGTTGCGACGGATGAGCAGGTTGCGGATGTGTTGAAGAAACCACTAGCCAGAGTGAAGTTCGAGTACTTCAGAGAGAGGCTTGGTGTTCTTCATATTGACGACACTTCGAGGAAGAAGTGATGGACACATTTGCAGGAGCCATTCCAATCATGGTGAGAGGAGGATCCTTCCCATGGTTGTGGATGTAAGCACTGGATGATGAGCATCAGGATGATGCTCTAGTTACTGCTATGTATATGCATCATGTGGGATGCTTGTTATGATAAGTTGGATCATGTATATGTATATGCATCATGTTGGATGCTTGTTATGAACAGTTGGATCATGTATATGTATATGCATCATGTTGGATGCTTGGACCATGTATCTGTATATGTATCAGGTGGATACAATTGTATGATCAGGTAGATCATGTATGTTGATATATATCAGGTGGATACATTGTATGATCAGGTGGATCATGTATCTGTGTATGTATCAGGTGGATACATTGTATGATTAGGTGGATCATGTATGATGATATGTATTAGGTAGATACTTGGTATGCATCAGGTGGATGCATTGTATGATCGAGATGATCATAGATGACGAGATTCAGGATGTTGCTCCAGATGACATGCATCAGGACGATGCAGTGATGATGATGAGGATGATCATGTACATCAGGATGATGTATGGGTTGATACTCTGTGGCCGTGGACAGGTTGTGCAAGGGTAGCATGTAATAAGTCCTCGAGATCTGGACAGGATTAAAAAGGCCTCAGATGCTCTTTAGAGATCTTGCTTGGCAACACTCTTTTAAGGTTTTGCTAGACCACATGTAATAAGTCCTGGAGATATGGACAGGATGAAAAAGGCCTCAGATGCTCTTTAGAGATCTTGCTTGGCAAGACACTCTTTTAACGTTTTGTGGGGACCACATGTAATAAGTCCTGGAGATCTGGACAGGATGAAAAAGGCCTCATATGCTCTTTAGAGATCTTGTTTGGCAAGACACTCTTTTAAGGTTTTGTGGTAGGGGTCACATGTAATAAGTCTTGGAGATATGGACAGGATGAAAAAGGCCTCAAATGCTCTTTAGAGATCTTGCTTGGTAAGACACTCTTTTAAGGTTTTGTGACAGTCACATGTAAAAGATCCTAGGAGATATGTAGGTTGAGCTGTGTGCTCGTAAAAGGCCTGGGATGCTCTTTCAAGGTTTTGTGACACACGTAATAAGTCTTGAGGATTCCAAAGTATGGTTAGTGATGAAGACCTGCAGGTGGTGGGCCTACATCCAGTATGAAAAAGGACTGGCTTTGTAAAACTTCCTATGGCGAGTAGTTCAAAGATTGATTGAGATAGTAGCAGCAGTGATGACGATGATGATTCTATGTCGATGATCCAGTGACGATGATCCAGAGAAAAAGACTTGTGCTAGAAGACCTGTGTCGAGAAATACCTTCCTAGTTAAGAGGGAGTGTTGATGTATTTGTAAATTCGGAATGTATTTCCTATATGTATATTGTATTCCTATAGAGATGTTATTATTCCTCTATACGGAAGTGTCGTCATTTATATTGTAAGTGTCGTAACTTATACTTGACAGGTTATTAGACCAATTTGGTGGGGTCGGCCCTGTATAAGTCATGTGGGTCAAAGGGTTATTAGACCACCCTATTGGGGGTCGGCCTAGTTAGCATTATGTTATGTGGTTAAGTTAAGGCCGACCTAGTAAAGGTTATTAGGAAAGTCAAGTCAAGTATAAATAGAGTGCGGGAGGCACTCTATTTTATCATTCACTTTCTCACTCATACTCTCATTGGAGAGTGGCGCACTTGTGGAGGAGGAGAAGCTGCTACTAGGAGAATACCATCTCTTGTACTTGGGTTGTATCATTGCTCTATCTATCTCTGAGTAAGTTGTGGGGTTTTTCACCTTCTTGGTTTTCCCCGGTGAAAATCTGTGTCTCTTGTGTGCTTGCATTATTGTGTCCATGATTGATATGTTGTACATGTTATTCTCTCAGTTAAGATCCTAGATCAGATTGAAATTTCTGAAAAACTAACAGGCAGAACTTGACGAGTTGGTCTGAAATGGCAGCAAAAATCGGCGAGTTGGTCCGAAATAGTTGCAGAACTCAGCGAGTTGGCCTGAAACGGGTCGGAGGAGATCGGCGAGTTACCGATCGGCATAACTAGGTAAGTTGCTCCGCAATAGGTCGGAAAAGACAGATGAGTCTACCGACCGGCGAAACTCAGCGAGTTAGTCCGAAACGGGTCGGAAGAGATAGTTGATTTCACCAATCGGCAGAACTCAGTGAGTTGATCCGTAACAGGTCAGAAGAACTCGGTGAGTTGCTCCGAAATATGGAATTTCAGCTATTTTCTAGGAAACGTTTCAGGTGCCAAAAGTTGAAAAATGCCATGGAACTTATGCGCCAGATTGCACAAAATCAAAGGATTTTAAAAAAAGAAAAAATGAGGGCACTTACCACAAGGGGGAAAGCCCCCTTGACCCCCGTCATCCCACGGAGAGAGTCGTTGAAAGTGTGAAATGCATTCTCTATGCTTGGGATGAGAAGCAGGAATTGCATAAAAGGTTGTGGAAGCTTTATTAAGAGTAATTGGCTGTAATATGCATTGTGGAAGAGCAATGGGATCGGAAAGGCAATGTTTATA
The DNA here is from genome assembly GCA_027924585.1 of Larix kaempferi. Lineage (NCBI taxonomy): Eukaryota > Viridiplantae > Streptophyta > Pinopsida > Pinales > Pinaceae > Larix > Larix kaempferi. The sequence continues at coordinate 2,833,252 of BSBM01001027.1, read as the reverse complement.
AGAGGGCAATTCCTCACCATAAACTATTTTTGTTTATAGCATAAGAATTGCATGTTTGAAAGATAGCAAGAATGAATGTTATACACATATGTATATATATTGAATTGCTAATTCATGAGAAGATCATAGCTAATGATTGCTTGTATGATTGGTAGGGAATCCAAGAAAAGGATCAGCTATGATGTGGAGGAGGAACTCCATGTCATGAGGGGGAATTGGAAAGGGAGAATTCCTTAACTCCTCTCCTGCTAATGTATTTTTATTTCTTGAGTTTTATATAAGGAAAATTATGGCATAGAAATATTGAAATGCAAGAGAATAGCAAATTAAATATAAGTTAGTGGGCATGATTAAAGAATCATTGCATGGTGCATGTGGATTGCTTATGCATGAGCATGATGTTGCATATGGGTAAAGGTAGTGAGGTTACACATGCAATATCCCGTTAATGGTATTGTCTATGGCTTATGACAATTAATGTTGTTGATAATGGTTGTACGAATCAGACCATAGAAGCATGATTGAAAATGCAAGAGGATAGATAGATGAAGTGAATATGTACTAGCTAGAATGCTAACAGACAGTGCATAGTGCATGCGGAAATGTTTGTACATATATATGATACTGCATATTGGTAAAATAGTGAGGTTTTACATATGAAATGAGCCACTTAAGATTATTATTGTGGTTGCTAATAATTAGTTGTGTTCGCATTGGTTATAGGACCAAAGGCAACTGAAGCATGGCTAAAGATGAGGATGATGTTGTTGCATATGACCAATAACCTTATGAGGAAAGGATGGTGCAACAAATCTATGATCACAAGGTTGGAAAAAGGACTGTGTAGCCTTGGGAAGAGGCCAACTGATCAGGTAACATCAAGTGATGTTAATGACAGCCATGCAGGTAATGGTTATTTGTGCTTAAACTGCATGAATGTTGAAAGAGGATTTGGTGAGATCCCTTGAACTATGTTTAAACTATGTTGATTTGGGTTGCATTTTGTATTGAGTGCCTGAATGTGAATGCCAACCTACCGAGTATGGTGAGGTGCGGGTAAGTAAAGGCAAGGAGCCTTGCACCCTATAGTTTCTTAGAAACCTCAATGCATTTATATGAAAATTACCTCATGCCATTTGTGTATATTGGTTGTGAGTTTAACAACCAAAGAAATCAAAGATTTATAGTCATGTTGCGGTAGTACATGCCATATGAGACAACCATGGTTAGGCCATGATATGCTGGATGCATAGTATTCATGGATTAATGCAAGATTGTGTTGGGGGGTTATGCATTAAGTGAATGAACGTCAAAATATTATGTAAATGTTGTGAATGTGCATGCATATGTGTGGGTACACATGTTGAGATGCATTGTGTGAATGCATGGGTTTGACATATATATGTTTCAATGCAGTTAGATAATAGATGAAATGGTGGACTATTGTTAATCCTGAGACCATTTCATGAGCTGCTATTGAATGCAGGAGAAAGACTGCATGAAGAAAGTAAACATGTGATGGGCTACCAGAGCACTCTGTTGGAAGGACAGAGTTGCATGGAATGCGAAGTAATGAGTATTTACAGTTTATTTAAATCGCATGGATAGTGTGACTGTGTCTTGCAATTTTATTGTGACAATGATGCGTATATAGAAATGTATATATATTTCATTGCATTTCAAATGTTAACAACTGAAGGTGTTTGAATTATTGAGTGTTATAATTCTGAGATCACTACAGTGACTGTTGTAGCAATGAAAAGATTATATGCATAAATACTCATAACGTGTTTGGCTGATTGAAGTTTAGATTTCAGGTAGGAAAGTCTTGCGTATGGCAATGGGGGTAAGTCCATAGTAAAGACCGGGATCTACCATGTATAGAAGCCAAAGGTTATAAGAAGGTTCTCATGGTTGTAACTTATGCATGAAACCAATCTGAAAATTTTATGGTTTAAGTTTATGAGAATAATATCATGGTTGCAAATCATTTTCTATAGGAAACAGATTTGTAAATTTCAGATTTGAGATTTTGCTAATAATTTCTAATGACTGTTTGGCTTATATAAAATTGTGTCAGGAGGACATGTTGTAGGTGGGTGTTCATGTATGGTAGCAAGGGTGAAACCATAATGGACAGAGTGATACCACTTAAGAGAGCCAAACAATATGAGGATGGCCTCATAGTTAAACCAATCCATTTCCGCAGGAGGACAGAATTGTAAATTTGCTATGAATATTTAATTAATATTATTTTTTATAAATTAATAGATTATTAGGTTACTAAGTGAAAGGGCATAACCCTTCACTATGCTTCCTCAAGCCCTATAAAAGGCGATCTTATTGTAATTTATCAACATCATCTAATATATTATTCAATATGAAAGTCAGATTCAACTATCAAGCGTCCAAACGGATACGGTTGCTGAATTTGGTATCATAGCTCGGATTCGGCTCCTTCGACCTGAGCTCGGATTTGGTTACTCCTACTATTGAGCTCAGTTTCGGCTCACCTATCCTCACTCTCTCTACCCATATTGCACATCTTCTCTCCACTTTGCATCTCCGCTGCCCTTCCTTCACCCCACTTCACGCTCCTCCCTTCTCGTGACCTATTCCCGTTCACTGCTCCCTCATGCCTCTCCCTCACTCGCTAATCTCTTCACTCTCTCCAAGCTCCATTCCCTCACTCACGAAAAATATCCACATCTCTCCACGCCTGCTCCTTCCACATCATCATCCCTCACCATAGTCTTCCATCCTGTGCTCTCTTCCTACGCACAACCCCTCTCCCCAGTCATTCGTCTACCTCCTCGCTCCAACGCTGCACTAATCCCCTTTCCCGTGTTTTTTCCATACCTACCATCACCTCCAAACCTTCATCTTCCTTCTCCACTATATACGTCCCCCACCTGCGCACTGCTCCTCATTCCGGTCGCCCAGCCTCCTGCTCCACACTCCTGCCTGCTCGCCCAACCTCCTTCGCATACCCTCTCCATCGACGTTCCCACCTCCCTGCACGACCCTCCATCGCGCTCCTCCTGCTCGATCCGTCCTCTTCTCCTCGCCCCTCCACACCTCCGCGCCACCTCCTCCATTGTGCCTACCTCCACCGTACGCCAACTACTCGTCCTCCCTCCTTTTCCTGCCCCCCTCTAATACGTTGAACACTCCCACCTCTCGCGCCCTCCACCACCGCTCTCCATCTCCTGCAACTCATTCCCTCCACTAGCCGCTCCTCCCTAATACCATCTCTGCTCCCAACCTCCTCTACCACCACGCCGACCCTCCCTTCAACTCCAACGCAGCCCTCCGTCGTGGCCTCTGCTCCACAGCCACCGCTACACCTTCCCAACTCCACGCCGTTGCTTGGCCTCCACCTCCACGACCTGCAAAAAACGAAAAAAATATATATATATATATTATAATATAATATAGTATATTATATTAATTCAAAATAGTGTAATATAATATATTTTATTATAAAAAAAATCAAATATTATATTTAATATTGTAATATTTGTTTTAAAAAAAAAAACTATATACAAAATATTATATATTTTATGAAAAAATAAAAATAATATTAATTAATTAATATATTATTATTCAAAATTTCACCTTAAAAGGCCAAAATAGCGTTCTACAAACGTCCATGGCATCTTATAGTAAGAGACGAATTCATAGATCTCCTTGAGGAAATCCTTAAAGACATAGATGAAATAAACAAAACTATGGACGAAACATTTAAAGTAAATGTAGATGGAGGTGAAAATCACGTAGAAGAAGCCACCCAAGTTGATAGAGTACGCCAGTATGTCACAATCACAAACACACGAAGGACAGATATCATCACAAAGACGGCTATAAATAACATCAAGGGAAGCAACTATAATATCTATCAGACACAAGATAAGACCGGTGTTCTTATGAGCACTATAAGCACAAGGAGCCCGTTCAAGGGAACTGACACAAAATGTGTTGGGGATAACAATACGAAAATAATTAAGGTTGTAATGTATGTTGAGCATGTGCAATTGACGACAAACATAGTTAAAAGAAGCAATCACACAAGTAGAAATAGCGTAAACAAAACTTCACCAAGTTCATACTTATTACAAATACCAAGACATAATAATCAAAATGAGGCAATGGTCGTAATCAAAATCGCCCCTCTCAAGTCATCAATGCGACATAGAGCCATAATAAAAGACGACATTAGGAAAATACTCAAGCTTTGAGGAAAAAGCTTTTCTAAGGGGAAGGCAATGCTGTGAATATTTAATTAATATTATTATTTATAAATTAATAGATTATTAGGTTACTAAGTGAAAGGGTGTAACCCTTCACTATTCTTCATCAAGCCCTATAAAAGGCGATCTTATTGTAATTTATCAACATCATCTAATATATTATTCTTATTTATTATTCAATATGAGAGTCAGATTCGACTAATAAGCGTCCAACCAGATACGGTTGCTGCATGCTTGAATTTAATTATTAATACCATTGATTGGTTATGAAACAATCAGATTTGAAGTTATTGTTAAATGCTGCTCACTGGATGGCTATTTGATAAGTGTGCCAGGATGACACATTGTAGGAAGACCATGTGTGATGGCCTGCAGAAGCCAAACTAGATGGGAGGGATCCCATGCTTTAAAAATGGATTTCGGGTGAAACACCATTGTAAATGTGGATAATGTCTCAACCGAACTACATGTTGGTAAAGCATGTGAGTGAGACAGTAAAATTATGCCAAGAAGGCATGTGTGGGTTATGGAACGTGAAAAGATTGGGGTGGCAAACCGAAGGACTTTTGACTCAGAGAATGGAGCCCCCATTCTTCGCAAATGAAGAAAAGATACATCTGTGAAACAAATGAGTATTCTATAACCGTAACTAAGAATATATCTGTCTGGTTATTAGAGTTAATATGCAGAGCATGCTTTATTATTTCATTACTATCCCAGACTGCTTGAGTATGATTAGGGCCTACATGTCTCACATCCGAAAGGGAGTGCACACCTTTCTGGTGCTGGGTTATGATAGGGTTGTCAATATTGACTACACCCTAAGGGAATGGATGCATTCGTGGTGTTTCAATACTTGATAGTGAATGTTATGAAATATGGTTACAATTGTAGAGCAGCAATACTGATGAGCCTGCTTATCCTTGTTGTGCTATCAGCTTACACATATGCAATTTGGTGTTGCACGTTAAGAGGCAAAGTGAAGAAAGGGTGCTCAAGAGGACCATATGGGCAGTGGTAACCTTTCTATGCTCACACTAAAGGACACTATAAGAGATGGACAGGCCCGAGGAGCTGTGTTGCAGAAAAAGAGTATCATCCTTATGTAGTGTGAGTGGGTATTGTGGGGCCATGCTAGCCTGTAGTCAAGTGAGTCAGCTATGGAGTCCCTGGAGGGAACCACTGGTTTTCATAAGAGAATGAGCCACGTAATCATATTATGTTGTTCTTACTTCCTGATAAATCCATTCGGTGTACTGGCTTGGCATGTTGTTAAATTGGATGCCTGACAAACCCAGTCAGTGTACTGGCTTGGCATTGATTATTTGCATGTTGTGGAGGTATTGGTGAAAGGTGTTATTTCCTGACAAAACTAGTCGGAGAACTGGCTTGGAAATGGTTGTTGTATGCTTGATAAACCCAGTCAGCGTATTGGCTTAGCATACTAATTTTTTAAATGCTCGATAAACCCAGTCAGCATACTGGCTTAGCATACTGATTTTAGGGATGCCTGATAAACCCAGTCGACATACTGGCTTGGCATTTCCTATTCGGATGATGTTGTGGAGTAGCATGTGTGCTGGCCAAGCATCCACCCCACACGTGATCCAAGGCTTGTAAAGCAGAGAAGGAAACTTGTGGAGTAGCGAGGAAACGCACAATACAGATAAGTATTCATTTCCATTTATTTCTTGTTTGGAATAATTAATATTCCAGGTATAAGTCTTCTAACAGCTAAGTTGATAAACTATTGTTTCTTTGTTGGAAACCTTGGTCATTGCAGGAAGCAAGGACCCTGAAGGAACTACAATTCTTGGTAAAACCAGAGAGTAACTGGTTGGAGCTATAAATTCTTGGTAAATCCAGAGAGTAACTGGTTGGAGCTATAAATTCTTGATAAATCCAGAGAGTAACTGGTTGGAGCTATAAATTCTTGGTAAATCCAGATAGTAACTGGTTGGAGCTATAAATTCTTGGTAAATCCAAAGAGTAGCTGGTTGGAAATTAACTACTTGATATTGTGGAGCAGCCTGTGTGCTGGCCAAACATTTCCTTAAATAATTGATAAACCAAGTCAGCGTACTGGCCTAGCATTTCCTATTAGAATGGTTGTGGAGTAGCTTGCGTGCTGGCCCAACATTCATTATTATATCCATGGGAAATCCAATGCTTGTAAAGCAAAGAAGGAGCCTGTGGAATAAAGTGAAGACATCCAGTACAGATAAGTATTTGATTATCTTCCAACTTCTTGCTTATTTAATATGAATATATGTGTGTATATGATTTGGTTATGATTTCTTAAATTCTCGTTTGAAGATAAACCCTATGAAAATAAACTGAACATGTGAATTGATTCAATGTTTGAGTGTAGGTATTGCTGGAAGCAAGGACTATGAAGGCATCATAGGGATGCATGTGGACATATGATCGTCCTAAAGAGCTCAGTATGAGCATTAATAAAAGATGGCGCTAGTGGAACTGTGTGGGTCCTAGCATCCAAAGATTATGAAGGAAACAATGGGAAAGAGTTCCCTAGTTGAAGATCCTTAGACAGACCTTAGACACTAAGTGTCATAGCCAAGAGAGGGCAAGTCAAGCATTCACATTGAAGTGAAAGAGGCTGAGGAGCATAGAACCACCGTGGTGGTGAAGCTCTGGATTGGAACAAGACTAAGAGGGGGAAACTCTTACTCTTCTCTTTCCTTTTTGATTGATGCATTTCAGAAACAGGGGACTGTTGAATGCACGTTGTGACTAGAATTTGATTGTGTTTATTGCTTGCAATAAATTGTGAATACTGAAATAGTTAATTTCCTATGAAAAGATGAACATGAATGAGTTCATGTATATGTTTGGAAATCATAAAAGTGTGGAAGTCTCATGAGAAGGGAATGGACTTTCCTTTTCAATTGGAAAAATAATTGACTAATTTTAATATTGTGTTATGCTTGTCCTAACAGGAATTGCCATGATGAGTCTCACAAGTGAGACATTGAAATCCATTGAGTGCATCTAGTACTAGCCAAGTGTTGCTAGTGAGAAAAGTGATATCCAGTTGTGCACATTGATCACGGCAACAGACCAAAAGCTAGTTGTTTTGGTTGGAAATCTTCCTCAAATAGTTGTCGGGACAACAAGAAAGATGGAATCTTCTCTCAATGTTTGGCTTTTGCACGCAGTAGATTCCATCCTTTATTAGCGACTTTGACACATTGCTATGTCCAAGACAATTCTACCCACAATCTGAATTCTTCAATCCGCCAAACAAGTTGTGAATACCCAAGCATATAATATTTTCATTGCAACATTTATAACAACCACTGAAGTGATCTCAGAATTATAACATACCATAATTCAAACACTATCAGCTGTTAATATTTCAAATGCAATGAAATACGATCATTTTATATGCATCATTATCACAATAAAATGCAATATACAATCACATTATTTATGCCATCAAATAAAACTTTAAATAATCATGATTTCGCAATCATATCCTTTCATACAACTATGTCCTCTCAATAGAGCATTCTGGTAGCCCATCAAACACAACTACCTTCTTCATGCAATTCTTTTCCCATAGCATCTCATGAATGGATCTTAGAATTTTCAATAATTCTACCATTTCATCTATCAATGAATCATAATAAAGTATACACCACAATCATGCATTCACACAATGCATCTTAACATGTGCACCTACACATACTCATGCACAAATACTTTCATGCGCACTACCACAACAGGACTATAAGTCCTCACTTGCTTTGGTTATTAAACTCATAACCAACATTTACAAATGGCAAGATATATTTTCATATGAATGCATCTACAATTCAAAACAGCTAAATGGCATAAGGATCCTTTCCCTTACTACCACATACCTCACCGTACCTAGTGGAATAATGTTTGCATGAATGCATTCATCATCACATACATACCAATTTATGATTATTAAATATTGTTCAAGGGATTCTTACCCAATCCCCTTTTTGTATGCAATCAACATAAACAATTACCTGCATTGCTCCCATTAACATCTTTGATGTTACCTAATCAGTTGGTCTCCTGCAAAAGATTACACCATCTTTCCACCAACCTCATGATCACAGATTTGTTGCACCAACCTTTCTTCATAAGGTTTTTGGTCACATCCAACAAAATCATCAACATATTTAGCCATGCTTATGTTGTCTTTGGTCATGCACAAACATCTTCACATGCATTGTGCACTGTTTATTAATATGCCAACTAGTGCATATTCACTTCACCCATCTAATCTCTTTCATTTTCAACATTCCTATGCTATAATTTTCTGTATATACAACCCATAAAATATAAATACAATAGCAAGACAAGAGTTAAGGAATTCTCCCTTTTAATCCCTCATCATATCATGGAATTCCTCTTCCACATCATAGCTGATCCAATTTCATGGCCTCTCTAGCAAGCACACAAGGAATCCTTAGGTATGATTTTCTCACCAAGCAACAATTCAATACATATACTCATGTATAATATTCCTACTTCCAACTTTCCAAGCATACAACTCTTATGCTATAGAAAAAAATAGTTTAAGGTGAGAAATTTCTCTCTTTATCAACATTTCCCTTTGGAGATTATTCTCAAATTTTAAGCTGCAACCATCTTGTCAGCCCTATGTAGCTTTCCTTGATCACTACAATAGCTCTCATTGCGCTATGTTAACATGCTTTGCTACTCACATTGTTTTAAGAAATTATGTTCAAGTCCTACTTGGACTTTCTTGGACTTCCCTGCACTTATGAGCACTACAATTCGTTCTATTCTAACTCCATATGAAGTCCTTCAAGGTACATTGTATGCCCTTGCACTTCATTCAAATGTGATACTTCTCTTTCCATTCTCATGGAAATATTTGCCACAATTCTGAGACACACAATTGATTCACACATGGGAATGCCTCATTCCCCTTAGAAGCCTTTGCATGGCCACCGTGTCACTATCATGAGTCACATTCCAATTCCACATACATGGATGTCTTATTCCTATGGGTGACAACTTTTGGGAGAATGGAATTTCCTTACCCATTCTCCTTACTTACTCATATCTTTCAACTTCTTTGATCATGCATGCACTTGGCCACAAGGATGATTCACCCATCATCTTTACAAGTTAAGTCCCTTACCTGATAACCTATTCCATTACTTGTTGAGAATTCTTTCATGGAATATAATATCTACCTTTGGTAATCAAGAACTCCCATGGATCCTGTTTGCAATTCAATTTTCCTACATTACTAACAATAGTACCTTAGATGCATTCTTATCCAAGGCACCAATGTCCAGTATTGGTCCCTTTCATCTTCCAATGGTTGGACATGGATATCACTCCCCCATAAGGCATATTACAACCAATTACTCTTACTAAGGATTCCACAACCCCTCTATGCAATTCATATTGCACATCTTGAGCGTAGAGAATGCATTGCATGCATTCTACGTAAGGAACCATCACTTTTCTTAGTTCCCTGTTCCATCTCGTGCAATTATGGAAATTGCCCATATTGACACAATGGTTTTTTTTTCAACATTCTACCACTCTAAAAAGCCCGTAAGATCTTGCTTTGGCCGAAGCAGCCCCAGTGTTGTAACCTTGGGATCTGATACCATCTGTAACGTACTCGGTACCCTCAATTCCCTTTAGAGGTGATGGGGGAGCTCCTTAGAAACAACCTACTAATTTATTTATTTTTAAACTATGCACTTTCGCACAGCCACAACAAATTCAGTCCGCAATCTGCAAATCGGAAGCAGAAGTCAGAACTCTAAATTCATAGCTTCAAGAATTACACCTCCGATTTCTGCAATCTGCAATGCGGGAGTCGGAAAGTAGGAACACCAAATACAAAGCGTCGAAGAAATACACTTCTGACTTCCACAATCCGCAATCTGTAGTGAGGGAGTCGGAAGTTGGAACACCGAATACACAACTTCGCCGAATCACGCCTCTGAATTCTGCAATCCGTAATCCACCATGATGGATTCGGAAAGTTGGAACACCAACGCGCAACTCCAAAGAAATCACCTCTTTGACTTACGCAATCCGCACTCCGCGAAGCGAAAGTCGAAACCCCAAATTCAAAACTCCGGGAAAAATTCTCCTCCGACTTCCGCAATCCGCAATCCGGCTTGCGGGAGTTGAAAGTCGGAACTCGAAATTCACAACTCCGTGAAAATTACTCCTCCAAATTCTGCAATCCGCAATATGGCTTGCGGGAGTCAGAAGTCAAAACTCCAATCCGGCTTGCGAGAGTCAGAAGTGAGAATTCCAAATTCACAACTCTAGGAAAATACTCCCGTGACTTCTGCAATCTGCAATCCACGATGCAGGAGTCGAAAGTCGGAACCCCCAAATTCTCAGCTTCGCAGAATCACGCCTCTGACTTCTGCAATCCGCCATGCGGGAGTCGGAAGTCGGAACCCCAAATGCACAACTCCAGAGAAATCGCCTCTTCGACTTCCGCAATCCGCGATCCGCCTTGCGGGAGTTGGAAAGTTGGAACTCCAATGCACCACGCTGAGAAAACACGTCTCCAACTTTTGAAATCCACAATCAACACTGCAGGTTTGGAAATTCGGAAGTCGGCCATATACCCCTATTATGACCAACTTCTCAGCCTGATAACTTTCTCATCCTAAGTTGATTTTTGGAAAACTTGGTATCGTTGTAAATATCTCGGCGAACCCCATGCAACTGTATGATCCTATTCCACACTTGAGAACTCTGAATTTTTCCTTCTTCCAACCAAGGTGTTTCCCAAACTTCATCAAGACCTCTTTACCACTCTGTAAGGGATCTTATACTACTCTGTCATGTCTCCTCCCATCAATCAAGACCCTTAGAGGGAACATGAGCACAGCAGGGGGTGTTTATTTCTTCCCCAAAGTCATGACTGAACATTCTGAACCTCTTGGGCCTCAACAAGACTTAGTCCTATTCATATGCATACTCAGTAAACATAGTTGAATGAAACATGAACAATTAAACATTTAGAACACAGAATGAACATGATATAAATCACATAGAACACTTGTTCTTTTATTGAAATCTCCAAGCAATTGCCTATGGACTGCAACGTTCCAACCCAACCATAGGTCTCTTCCTATCCTGTATTCTTCCAGCACTCAGAGACCACCCCCGAGCTCAGGCTGTGTATCCACTAAGGAGGAACTAGCAACCATATCCAATTGGATTTAGACAGTCATTTAGGGTCATCCAACACACAGCGAGCTCTGTCGAGCAAGTGGGGAGACATGGAAGAAGTTTCCTAATTCAATGAGCTCAACACATAGCTACAGGAATATCCAATTGACTTCCGACAGTCCAGGAACCCCCACCACCTCCACTCGCAGTATAAGTAAGGTCCCCTTCACTGCTACACAGTCCCTTGGGTGCCCCTTTACCTCAGTGCTGACCTGGGAAGGGATAGTTGGTCCCAACTTCTAAACCAAGGATAAATTATCCTTCACTAGCTCTACCATGAAGTCTAAACCACCTGGTATCTCTCCCACTACGATCCGTTCTTGGATCTTCCTCAACGTTGTGGTCGAATGGATCTGTCCCGTGACTTGGTTTTCAACTATCTAATATGGGTTTCTCTATGGATTCCTGGCAGGGTAAATTTTAAGGGCGAAATTTCGCCAATTGGCTATTTTTCGGGCTTTTTTTCAAAAAATAAATTCGTTATTTGGTCATTTTTAGGCTCTAATATTGCCTATATTTACATAAAATATGTTTTTTTATCATAATATTCGCCAAAATATACACATTTAAGTAGTAAATTGTATGTTTCATATTTAATATTCACCTACCTATCTATATACATGTTTTTTCAATCCAAAATAATCACCTAGGATACTATACTTAATTCTAATATTAGAATCCTTAAAAAATACCTTGAATTTCTTGGGCATCCAAACCTCTAAAAATCACCCCAAGGTTCAGGTCTATGGATCCCCCAATGAAATTCGCTTCCCACGTAGATTTCTGAGTGCCCTTGGCACTTCCAAATGCGGCTTAACTCAGAATCGCGATTTCTGGTTCCCTTCCCTGCTCGACATGCGTCCTCCATCCCCCCTAAAGCTTCCTCCCTCCACCATCCAATGGGGATGAGGGAAAACATTCCCCCATGAGGTAGGGTGACTTATGGGTCAATCCAACTGAGCCCATACCCTGCCATACGAATTTCAGGGATACCCATCCTCCATCACTCTCATGAGCTTATTTATTCAACCACTTCCTTACACAGAATTAAATGACAACTAGGATAGTCAAAGGTGGGTTCTCAATGTTGATGTATATGTAACTTCAGAATGTATTTCACATATATGTATATTTTATTCCTATAGAGATGTTATTATTCCTCTATACGGAAGTGTCGTCATTTATATTGTAAGTGTTGTAACTTATACTTGATGGGTTATTAGACCACCTTGTTGGGGTCGGCCCTGTATAAGTCATGTGGGTTGAAGGGTTATTAGGCCACCCTAGTGGGGGTTGGCCATGTGGGTCAAAGGGTTATTAGACCACCCTATTGGGTGTCGGCCCAGTCAGCATTGTGTTATGTGGTTAAGTTAAGGCCGACCTAGTAAAGGTTATTAGGCAAGTCAAGTCTAGTATAAATAGAGATCGGGAGATCTCTATTTCATTCATTATATTCTCTCACTCACACTTGGGAGAGTGGCGCGCTTGTGGAGGAGGAGGATATGCTGCTAGGAGAAGACTATCTCTTGTATTCTGGTTGTATCATTGCTCTATCTATCTCTGAGGAAGTTATAGGGGTTTTTCACCTTTATGGTTTTCCCCAAGTAAAATCTGTGTCTCTTGTGTGCTTCCATTATTGCGTCCATGATTAATATGCTGTAGATATGCTGTACATGTTCTTCTCTCAGTTAATATCCTAGATCAGATTGAAGTAATTTCTGAAAATTTAACATGGTATTAGAGCTAGCCTGAAAGAATGCATGATATGGCATGTATGACACTTGTTGCACTTACGATGCTAGGGCTTGATATAGCAAAAACCAGTCATCGTAGCACTTTTGCTATAAATCCATTTTGGAGAAGGTTTCGGATATGAAACTTTTATAGGTCGAATATCAGATCCCCATGTACCTTGTTTCCAAAGGACAACCTCTAATTCGTTGTACTTTGTGATTTATGATCTGTACAATATAGGGTTTCTGCCTCTTCCAGATCTGAGTCAAAAAAAGGTGACCTTGGAAAAAAGGTCATAACTTGGGCTAGGAAGCTCCAAATGAAATTTCTTAAAACGTGATAGGTAGTACACAGACTGTACTATCTCAACAAAAGTTTTCAGAGGCCGAAGTTGAACCAGTGACATGTGGCACGCCGTACAAGTTCTCTCTCCTGTTTTATCCCATAAACAAGTCACATTACGACACTTGGCATAACTCTCTCTCTCAGAGAATCCAATTGAGGTTAGACCTGTCGAGATGGAAAGATGACAGGTCGGGCTATCTCAAAAAAATTCTTTAGACCCTGTGGATCGAAAAGTTCATAGTTACACCAAAAACAATTAGGTACATATTTCTGTCAAAACATAATTATTTTTGAGCACCTTCATTCATGGCTTCCGAAATATAGGGTTTCGGAGAAAGTTGGAATTTTTTGTAATCAAAGACTATGGCTGAATGCTACTCATCAAAATAGAAATTTAGAGACCAAGATCATAATTTTTGGTTGGGCAGAAGACCAGGCTTGATCAGACCCTAGTTCGGGACTTTGATCGGAAAAGTGGAAAATTAGGGCTTCTGCAAAAATGGGAATTTTTGAAATCTGTGACCACGGCTGGAAGCTCCTTAGAAAAATAGAAGCTTAGAGATTTGGATCAAAATTTTGATTGGGAAAAAGAGTGGGCTTCATCAAACCCTATTTCCGGGTCACATCCAGTGAATCCGGAAGTTTCAAAGGCAAAATTGAGGAGTGAAACTTTGCAGTTTTCAAATTCTGAACATACCAGCTTGATCAGCTCATCAAGGCACATATTTCTATTCTTTCGGAAGTTTGAAATTCAAAGTTTGAATTTTTGGGGTTTCTCTGACAAACCCTAATCCAGCTCCAGATCCAGTTCTTGCAAATCAAGTGGATTGGTTTAATCCTAGAAGAGGATGGATTGGTCACCTGCATAAGTGAAGAAGTTCTTGTTTCAGAGGGAGATGAGGCTAAGGCCTTACATAAGAATATTACAAGAAATCTCGACAGGTATGACTCATCCAGGTATGTCTCGAGATTTTTTCATGATTAAGTTTATGATATGTTTGTCTTCATTTTATTACGGTTAGAACAATCTTGATTTTAGACTTGTCGTATCACCTTAACAAAATTATGAATGCATTCATTAGGGTGTTGACACTTATGATTGTACTAATGCATTATGGTGTTGTATGAGGTTTATGTTGTCTGCTAACATGAAAGGTACACCAAGAAAGACAAATCATATTCTAGTTCAAGAACATATGATCATGATGACAAGAGGACAAAGATTCATCCATTGTCATGGATCGCTTAGAAGATCTACTTACGAGGTATGTATAACTTGGTCCTACAATGGATAACTTATGAGACATGCAGGTTACTAGCACAAGTCATTGAAGAGAACCAGAAGACATTATGCGGTTATGTTAGACATATCTAGCTAGCATGCTAATCCAGGTATGTTTTTCCTATATCAAGCTAGAATCCTACCTTGTGTTAGGATCTTATATTGTTGTGTTGTTGATAATGATTATTCATGAAGTCATAGGTTTGAATAGTCATGGTTGTATACATATTATGTTTCTTACCATAATTGATGATATGACTAACCCGAAGAATCATGAAGTTATAGGTTTGAGTAATCATGGGTTTATGCATTGATGATTTAACTAATCAGAAAAGTCCTATGATCAAATAAGAATATGCATGAGTAAAAGAAGACTTCCCTGAAACCTTGAATACTAATGTTTATTATCTATGAATGATCATGACTATACATGTTTAAGATTATTGTGTTTTGATAGTATTAAGATTATACTAATAAATGTGTGATTATGTATGAGACCTCAAGGATAATACAATGATGATACTAATAAGCATGCATAGTGATTAAGGATGGATATAAGTTCAAGAACAGGTAATCTAGGAAGCAAATATTAAGAGGGAGCACACTCCAGTTGTTCCTGCAAGAAAGCAAAGGAGCACACTTCAGTAGTTTCTGCAAGGATGCAGATATTCAGAGGGAGTTGACCACTTCTCACAATCCACATCAGAATGGAGTTGCAAAGATTCAAAGGGAGTCCACCCAGCAACCAAACAAAGATAAGTATTTGAATTATCATTTCTTACATAATGTTGTTCAATGATGTATATGCTTCTGTTCCTAGAATTAGGTTGTGTATTATGCATATTAGAATAGTTGCATTGATGAACAATATACTACTAATATACATGGGTAAGTGGCCTATGGCACTGTACAGCATTCCATTGCTACTTATCTAGAATGAAACCTCTTTGCTGACATGTTAGGAGTTGTGCACACTCTTAACAATGTTCTGGTAGAGATTGGAAGACATCTAGAAAGTTACGGAATATGGATAAATGTTGTATTGAATCATTGGCTAAGATAATTGCATGACTATATGACATATTTCTTTATGTGTAAGAATTTGTTCTGAAAACTATGAGATTTTTTTCTAATCATGCAATTTAACTTGTTGTGTAGGAAAGATCGTATACCATCACCTACAAAAGAAGGACTACAACATTTGTTCAACAACAAAGTTATCTATTGAAAATATTGAAGATATTGAAGTTCCCAGGATCTGGGAAGAATGCCATGATCGAGGAGTATCAGTTGATCATGAAGATGTTTGGGATGCAGTCCCAAAAAGGGTAGTCTATAGTGACTTCCAAGAGATCTACAAGATCAAGCATGCTGCAGGTGGTAGCATAAAGACTTTTGCTCTTGTATCCAGATACACTTCCATTAGATCAGTACTTGCTTTGGTTGTAGTGATGAAGTGGAAGATACACCAGATGGATTTCAAGACAGATTTCTTGAATGGTGTAGTTGAAGAAGAAGTGTATGTGGAGCAGCCACTTGGTTCCGAGACACATGACAGGGAGTCATATATGTGCAGAACTTGGTATGGTAGACAGCTTTCTATCCAGTTTGGGATTTACCAAGAGTAAAGCAGATTCCAACCTTTACTACAAGGTTGAGGAAGGAAATCCAGTGATACTACTTTTGTATGTGGATGACCTGTTTGTAATAGGAGATGACAGATTAATTGCTGACACGCAGCGGAAGCTTGCTGCCAAGTTCGAGATGAAGAACTTGGGGATGATGCACTATTTGTTTTTGGCATGGAGGTGTGGCAGAGTGCAGATGGAATCTTCCTTGGACAAGGGAAGTATGCAGTAGAGATCCTGAAGAGGTTTGAGATGATGGACTGCAAGGCTATGGCCACATCTATGGCATCGAACCTAAAGCTTTTGTGTGATGCTTCATCTGATCCGGTTGATGTCATGATATATAGTTAGATGATTGGGTCCTCTATGTACCTAACGAACATGAGACCAGATATTTGCTTTACAGTGAACACATTGAGCTAGTTCCTGACGGATTCGAGGAGTGTTCACCTGGTTGCTGTAAAGCATATTCTGAGGTACCTGAAGGGTACAGTTGATTATGGGCTCAAGTATGATGCAGATCAAAATTTTAACCTGCAAGGTTATGTTGATTCAGATTGGGCAGACAGTGCTGCAGATAGGAAGAGCACTTCTGGGTGCTGCTTCAGTATGGGATCGGGTGTGATCTCTTGGTTTAGCAGGAAGCAGTCTTGCGTAGCACTGAGTACAACCAAAGCAGAGTATGTTGCGACGGATGAGTAGGTTGCAGATGTATTGACCAAGACGTTGGCCAGAGTGTAGTTTGAGTACTTCAGAGAGAGGCTTGGTGCACTTCAGATCGAGGTTCCTTCGAAAGGGAAGTGATGAGTGCGGAAGATGCAGATGCACATGAGATTTTTTGACATGGTTGATGTGTTCTCCCATGGTCGTGATGTAATTTTTGAGCCATTCTCACATGGTGGTAGATGTGTTATCCCATGGTGTAGATGTAAGGGATGAAGCCATTTTTCACATGGTGGTAGATGTGTTCTCCCATGGTGAAAAAGTAAGGGCTGGAGCCTTCCCCGAATGGTGGTAGATGTGTTCTCCCATGTCGGTGGTGTAAGTGCTGGATGATGTGCATCTGGGCTGTGCTTTGTGGACGATGAGATGATCTGAAGAGGACAATGCTATGATGATCAGGAGGATCATGGATGATGAGCATCAGGACGATGCTCCAGTTACTTCTCTGTATGTATGCATCATGTTGGATGCTGGATATGATCAGTTGGATCATTTATATGTATGTATGTACGCATCATGTTGGATGCTGGATATGATCAGGGGGATCATGTATATGTATATGCATCATGTTGGATGCTTGGACTATGTATCTGTGTATGTATCAGGTGGATACATTGTATGATCAGGTAGATCATGTATGTTGATATATATTAGGTATGATCAGGTGGGTCAGGTATTTGTAGATGTATCAGGTGGATACATTGTATGATTAGGTAGATCATGGATGACGATATGTATCAGGTAGATACTGTGTATGCATCAGGTGGATGCATTGTATGATCAGGATGATCATGATGACGAGCTTCAGAATGTTGCTCCAGATGACATGCATCAAGATGATGTAGTGTTGATGATCAGGATGATCATGTGTACATCAGGATGATGTATGGTGAGTATCAGGTTGATACTTTGTGGCCATGGAACAGGTTGTGCAGATAAGCATATAATAGCGCCCTGGGAGGTTTGCAGATTCTCTTGCAAGGTTTTTCCGCTGGCATATAATAGCTCCCTGGGAGATTTGGCAAACGCTCTTTCAAGGTTTTGCTTTGGGAGGACATATAATAGCACCCTGGGAGATCTGCATATAGTCTTGCAAGGTTTTTCCTATGGCATATAATTTGGCCCTGGGATATCTGGCAGATGCTCTTTCAAGGTTTTGTCCTATGGCATATAATAGCGCCCTGGGAGATCCGATAGGTTGAGCTGTGTGCTCGTAATAAGTCCTGGGATGCTCTTGCAAGGTTTTTCCATGACCACATGTAATATCGCCTTAGGAGATCCGATAGGTTGGGATGTGTTCCCGTAATAAGTCCTAGGATGCTCTTGCAAGGTTTTGTGGTGACCACATATAATAGCGCCCTAGGAGATTTGATAGGTTGAGCTGTGTGCTCGTAATCAATCCTGGGATTCTCTTTCGAGGTTTTGTGGTAGGGTCACATGTAATAGCTCCCTGGGAGATCTGATAGGTTGAGCTGTGTGCCCGTAATAAGTCCTGGGATGCTCTTGCAAGGTATTGTGACGCATGTAATAAGTCCTGAGAATTCCACAGTATGGCCAGTGATGATGAAGACCTGCAGGTGGTGGGCCTACATCCAGTATGAAAAAGGACCGGCTCTGTAGAACTTCCTATGACTAGTAGATTTAGAGATTGATTGAGATAGCAACAGCAGTGACAATGACGATGATTCGAGGATGATGATTCGTTGATGATGATCCAGAGAAGAAGACTTGTGCTAGAAGACCTGTGTCGAGAAATACCTTCCTAGTTAAGAGGGAGTGTTGATGTATATGTAACTTCGGAATGTATTTCACATATATGTATATTGTATTCCTATAGAGATGTTATTATTCCTCTATACGGAAGTGGTTGTATTCCTATAGAGATGTTATTATTCCTCTATACGGAAGTGTCGTCATTCATATTGTAAGTGTCGTAACTTATACTTATGTGTTATTAGACCACCTTGTTGGGGTCGGCCCTGTGTAAGTCATGTGGGTCGAAGGGTTATTAGACCACCCTAGTGGGGGTCGTCCATGTGGGTCAAAGGGTTATTAGACCACCCTATTGGGTGTCGGCCCAGTCAGCATTGTGTTATGTGGTTAAGTTAAGGCCGACCTAGTAAAGGTTATTGGGCAAGTCAAGTCTAGTATAAATAGAGATCGGGAGATCTCTATTTCATTCATTCTATTCTCTGACTCACACTTGGGAGAGTGGCGCACTTGTGGAGGAGGAGGCTCTGCTACTAGGAGAAGACTATCTCTTGTATTTTGGTTATATCATTGCTCTATCTATCTCTGAGGAAGTTATTGGGGTTTTTCACCTTTATGGTTTTCCCCAAGTAAAATCTGTGTCTCTTATGTGCTTGCATTATTGTGTCCATGATTAATATTATGTAGATATGATGTACATGTTGTTCTCTCAGTTAAGATCCTAGATCAGATTGAAGTAAATTCTGAAAATTTAACACTCAAGGTGACATTTGGAAGTCTAGGGTTCAATCCCACAACTCCCTCACCTCTCCCTAGTGGATAGACATAGCCACCTCATTTAGTTGCATCCATAGCCAACCCCTTTGTATTTTTATTGCATGAGATTTGTTTACATCATTTTTATAATTTCCATGGCTTAATAGCACATGGATAACACAATATCAAATACTTGCCTCTTAAAGCTGAGCATTCACTAGCGGGGCCTTGGCCTTGAGCTCCACACTAGGAATCATACATCATATACATACAATTTTTACATTACAAGCCAATACATATGAATGGTCAAAATGGGGATTTTACATAAGGTAAGAATAGGCTATTCATCTGTTAAAGAATTAATGTTGTTGCTTCTCCATGTGCTCAAGGATCAAGATATATTTGGTATTTTGTTACTAGTTATGCTGTTAGTTCCCGAAGTATAGTGTTTTAATCATCTTATGACACTCTATCATTTGGTTTCCGATCGATGCTCGAGTTGGATTAAACGAGTGTCAACATGACAACATTCAATTATCTAGGAATATAGGAGTATTAGCATTATAACCATCTCTGGATGGGATCATGAAATTTCATGATGTATCTTTGTAATCAAATTGTAATAACCTTGGTGAGTAACAAATCATAGCCTATAATTTGTGTTATAGCCAAAATTGGCATTTCTCCGTCCGTGACAACACTTACATCTTTTGGTCGCATGACGACAGTTCATGAGATTACTGTGAGTCACAAAAAGGACATTTGTGGATGGAAGAACCATATTTGGGACTTTAGATGGATGACATTATCTAATTCATGACCCATTTGATAGGTAGGAACCTTAGGAACATTTTTGGAGACAAAAACTTATCTAGAAACCCCCCCCAGAAAAGGTTGTTCTTGACCATTTTTCCACAAAAACATAGGTGGAAGGTTCTTCACTTGTGGGTTTGCCAAAAAAACGCAGGTTGCACATGGTGAAGTCGCGGGTACATGTGTGTTTTCCATTGAAAATTCGTGGGTACCTCAAAAACACTTAAAACATATATAAAATCGTGAAAAATGGTTGGTTTGGGTGGTTTTGGAAGCTCCTCTTTGGTTGTAACTACTTCCTCGACCCTATCTTCTTCACTTGATATATAAGAGAGGTAGAGGGACCATGAAAAGGGATGAATCCCATTATAGTGTTATGCTGGAGGAATTGAGACTCACATCCCCCTCACTTGTGCCCTAGTTTCTTGTAAACCCTAGCACATCTTATTAGAGGTTGGGATCCTTGGAGAAGAGAAGTAGGAGACCTTGACTCTTGGTTTCATGAAGTGCCATGCTTGAAGGAAGGTATAATTTGATGTACTTTCTTCATTCATTAAAAATTATTGGACATGCTTCCCTTTCCAAATAGATTTTTTCATGTATGTTTCATATCTGATTACAATTTGATGTTTTATTCTCTTATGAATATCAATCTTTTCATTTGTAGTCAACTTGGTTTGAGGAAGGTTTTGTTGAATGTTTTTGCAGGTTGTTGCATTGGAGAGAAATAAGAGAGGCTTGGATCAACCTTCTGAATAAGTTACACATCCTCCTAACCCTAATCTCTTTGCTTAATAATTGTACTTCCAGATCCTTGTATGTCTATCTTTTACCCCAGTACGTTGGTAGTCTCACCCCAGCTATAGGAACCCTTTCCCTAACAACATAAATGGCGACTCCACTTGGGAGAAGCCTATCTGCTTTGGGGTATCTAAGGCCATTTTTTCCAGTATATTTGAAGGTCTGAGTTTAATTTCATGTTAGGACCAGTCATTAAGCTTTGTTAGACCCTTCCTTTCTCAGTTTTGAGTCGGATTTGGCATTTTTTTGGGAATTTTATGCATACTTGTGATTTTGTCGTACTTACAGTTGCGGTTTCGAGACAAATTCGCAAGTGTAAGCTTGTTCACCTATGAGTCACTCACACTTGTCCCTTTTTACACTCGTGGGTACCTCCTGAACATGAGTTTTTCAATTATGGAGCTTTTTGGGGGGTTTTGATTGTAATTGTTGGAGTCCTTGTTGATCCTAGGTCTATGTAGGACCCCTTGGAAGTGGCGCCTTGTCTCTTGATTGATTTTATTATGATGTTTGGGATATTTTTGAATCAATTTGGGCTTGTTTGGAATAATTTGGGGCTTGTTGACCCAAGTTGGGGGTTTGTGAACTAGTGTGATGTTTTTTACCCTAATTTGAGTCTAATTGAATCTATTTGCTCCAATTTGACTGGATTTGGAACCTATTTGTATCTATTTGAGTGATTTTCCTCTTTATATTGGTTTCTTGTCCTTCCTTATGATTTTGATCTCTCTTTTTTAGTGAAAGCTCAAGTGTATTTTATGTGGTTTGGGACCTTGATTGCATTGTTTGTCTACAGACTTTGAGATTTCATGAAGATTTTAGAGAGGAACCACCATGCTTGCTGTTGCACTACTATGATTAAAATCACTTTATTAAGTGGGGAATCCATCCCCCATACTACTTGTTTCCCAAAAAAAATCGAAACCAATGAGACAAAAATGATCCTAGGGTCCCATTGCTTGTATTGCACCCCAACAATTAAGAGTGCTCTCCAACCCATACCATCAGATCACAGGATTCCTGGATCCCATTTTCATGTATGCATTCTTCCAAACATCATGAGTAAAAAATATATATCATCAAAGTACATAACAACATAATGAAAATGTACATCAAGGAGATGCTTCATCAAAGAGTCATGAAAATGCTTATACCTCCAAGCAAGTAGACCACCATTTTCCAAGTGCATACAATCTTCAAGTGACCCATCAAATCTACTCCAATGACATAGGCGAGGATCCCATGTCCTATAATGCTTCTCCAAAAGGATGTGATATGCATCAAAATATTCAGCCATGTATTCCTTCATCCAAGAAGTGAATAAAGAATCTCCACTAAAATCTGAACCAAATAATGAGCAGAAAAAACAAGGAGACTTCAAAGGACTCAAAGAAGTATCACCCATACATCCATGAATGTGAGAATCATAAAGATGTAACAAAGTATGTGGCTTCCAACAAATATTTTCTCCCATCATAAATCTATTCACCCAAGTGTTGGATGAAGTTCCTCTAACATCAAATGAACCACGCGTTGAGCAAGAAAAACCATGAGTCTTCAAGTGACTCAAATGCATATCATAAGTGAATCCATGAAGATATGTATCATCATAAGGTAAAAAAACATGCTACTGCAAATGTAAATAATGAGGTTCTCTATTCATGTCATCATCAAAAGGAGAGGTAGGAGTTTCATACCCCTCATGTGGCACCATTAGAAAAAAACCTTTCACCCAATTTTCATCCCCAATTGATGTGGCTGAAAAAGAAGTAGGGGGTGAGGAATTATGAACCAACCTTAAATATTTACAACTCTTACCCATCAAAATATTTAATTCATCTTCTCCATAATTGGCTGGTCCAACTATTGTGAGATCATGTGCCTCCTCCAAGGCTTTGCAACTCTCTCCATGAGGCAACTCATAATCCCTCTGAACAAAGACAAGTGCTTGTCCTTCTTCTTGTTTGAGTGTAGAATCTTCAAGCACCCGCATATCAACATGTACCTCATGTTCCACCATTACATGAGGTTCCTCCTTTGTGACACAAATTCTTTCATCCATTTCCTTCTTTTCCTCGAAAGGAGAACCACTGCTCCCTCCTATTTTCAATCTGATTCCAAGTTGGCTACCCAACAATTCCAATCGTTTCATCAACTGTCCACTCATGTATTGCATACCCATGGAAAGTTCATCAAAACATGGTTTTAAGTCTGCAACAAGTTCCTCCTTATGTCTTAAGTTTTCATCCTCCTCTCTACCCATGGTTTTAACAAACGACTCTTCTTCTTCTACTACCTCTTTTTCAACAAAAACCTCTTCAACTACTGGTTCAAAGGGTGGTGTTTTATTTTTTTGAATTCTTTTTAAGACCATCAGGTTCCAAGAACATGCTCTAATACCACTATAATGACCCATTTTTAAAATTTTATAAAAATGACCAATTTTTCTCTTTTTTCCCCAAATTCGACCTTTGACTAGTTTTGATGCTCAGGTCTCCAATTTGCCCCAAATGGTCCCAAATATTATGAGAATGTATATGGATGATGTTAGAACATAAATATGTGTTTCAGGGATGCTTTTGGACCTTTAAAATACTTCTGCAAATCCTCTTTCAATTCTTGCCAAAGTAGGGAACTTTACTAGTAATTTCTATTTGACTAGTATTGGTTTCTTGGTTTCCAATTAGCTCCAAATGCCTTCAAATATTCAAGGAAGGTGTATGAATGATATTTGTAATTTATTATGATGTCCATGGATGATTTATGACCATTAAAATACTTCTGAAAACTTGTTTAATATTCTATACAAAGTATGGAATTTAACTAGCATTTGAGGTTCAAATCCCCCAGGGTAAGTTCTGAAAATGGCTCTCCAAATGCCTCCAAACCCACTCGAAGTTCTGAACAGAGGTAGGGGATGTCTAAGTGACATTATTTAGGTCTCATATGAACCATTAATCAATTATTAATTATGTTCTAACATTCTCCCAAACAACATCAAAAATCACTAATTTGACCCTTGGGGAAATGGCACCAAATCTTCTCCAAATGTAAATAAACTGAGTAAAATGACTTCAAAGGATTAATTACTGAACATGAAACTTGTATAATACATAAATAAAAGTCCATTCATCAATAAACCATCAGTATTTTACTTATCCATTCGAATCCATCAACATTACATTGGTTCACAACAAGGTAATGGGGAAATGGCACTGTTCTTTCATTAAAAATGAGATTTATACATTTCTACTTGGAATTTCAACCTGAAAATGAATTTGGCATTATAATCTGCCACAAAGAGTACAATATCTCACCAAAAATTCCCTCCCTCAAGGAGCAAGAATATGCCATCAAAACTGGAAATGGCCAAGAGAGTGAGTTGCACTAGAAGAAACCATGAGCTTCCCTGTAGATTACACCTGAAAATAAATACTCCATTAAAGCTCCAAATGAAAGGTCTGAATGGCCTTTCCAATTACCAACTAGGATGGGAATCTTTCACCCTCGAAATTTTCTGAGGCAAGAAACTAGTCATCCACTAGCTCTCCCTCTTCACAAATGCAATTGCAAATTTCTCAAATGATCAAAAGCTGATATTATTCTTTGTTCATGACTTTGATAAACTTCTAATGTCCTCCATGGGTTGAATTCCTTCCAACAGACTCATGCCAACTCAAGTTGGGAAGAGATTCCAAAGAATGCCACTTGTACAATAATTCCTAGTCTCCCACTTCCACCAAATCACATGTGGAAGCATCTTAGCTGCCCTAACTCCCTTGAGCTCCCTCTTGGAGGCTATTTTTATCCCTAAGATGTCATTTATGTCATATGTCAGCCTTCAGGTCTGATTTCTGTCATAGGTTTCATAGCATCTTCATCATTGTTGTCATAGAGCTAGGGAATCTAGCCCAAGTGTCATAGAGCTAGGGAATCCAAATTGTCTTGCATACCCATGGAAAGTTCATCAAAACATGGTTTTAAGGCTGCAACAAGTTCCTCCTTGTGTCTTAAGTTTTCATCCCCCTCTCTACCCATGGTTTTAACAAAAGACTATTCTTCTTCTACTACCTCTTTTTCAACAAAAACCTATTCAACTACTGGTTCAAAGGGTGGTGGTTTATTCTGTTGAATTCTTGTTAAGACCATCAGGTTCCAAGAACATGCTCTGATACCACTGTAATGACCCTTTTTAATTTTTTTATAAAAATGACCAATTTTTCTCTTTTTCCCCAAATTCGACCTTTGACTAGTTTTGATGCCTAGGTCTCCAATTTGCCCCAAATGGTCCAAAATATTCTAAGAAGGTATATGGATAATGTTAGAACATGAATATGTGTTTCAGAGATACTTTTGGACCTTTAAAATACTTCTGCAAATCTTCTTTCAATTCTTACCAAACTAGGGAACTTTACTAGTAATTTCCATTTGACTAGTATTGGTTTCTAGGTCTCCTATTGGCTCCAAATGCCTTCAAATATTCAAGGAAAGTGTATGAATAATATTTTTACTTGATTATGATGTCCATGGATGATTTATGACCATTAAAATACTTCTGAAAACTTGTTTAATATTATGTACAAAGTATGGAATTTAACTAGCAATTTGAGGTTCAAATCCCCCCAGGGTAAGTTCTGAAAATGGCTCTCCAAATGCCTCCAAACCCACTCGAAGTTCTGAATAAAGGTATGGGATGTCTAAGTGAAATTATTTAGGTCTCATGTGCACCATTAATCAGTTATTAAGTCTGTTTTAAACTTCTCCCAAACAACATCAAAAATCACTAATTCGACCCTTGGGGAAATGGCACCAAATCTTCTCCAAATGTAAATAAACTGAGTAAAATGACTTCAAAGGCTTAATTACTGAACATGAAACTTGTATAATACATAAATAAAAGTCCATTCATCAATAAACCATTAGTATTTTACTTATCCATTCGAATCCAGCAACATTACATTGGTTCACAACAAGGTAGTGGGGAAATGGCATTGTTCTTTCATGAAAAATGAGATTTATACATTTCTACTTGGAATTTCGACTTGAAAATTTCTGGAGATGAAGAAAAGAGAATTTAATTCATATTATAAAATAAATTGGGCATTATAATCTCCCCCAAAGAGTACAATATCTCACCAAAAAGTCCCTCCCTCAAGGAGCAAGAATATGCCATAAAAAATGGAAATGGTTGAGAGAGTGAGTTGCACTATAAGAAAACATCAGCTTCCCTGTAGATTACACCTAAAAATAAATACTCCATTAAAGCTCCAAATGAAATTTTTGAATGGCCTTTCCAATTACCAACTTGGATGGGAATCTTTCACCCTCAAAATTGGCTAAGGTAAGAAACTAGTCATCCACTAGCTCTCCCTCTTCACAAATGCAATTGCAAATTCCTCAAATGATCAAAATATAATATTATTCTTTGTTCATGACGTTTATAAACTTCTAATGTCCTCCATGGGTCGAATTCCTTCCAAGAGACTCATGCCAATTCAAGTTGGGAAGAGATTCCAAAGAATGCCACTTGTACAACAATTCCCAGTCTCTTACTTCCACCAAATCACATGTGGAAGCATCTTAGCTGCCCTAACTCCCTTGAGCGCCCTCTTGGAGGCTATTTTTAGCCATGACATTTCATATTTCAGCCTTCAGATCTGATTTGTGTCATAGTTGTCATAGCATCTTCATCATTGTTGTCATAGAGTTAGGGAATCTAGCCCAAGTGTCCCACTAGCTCCAAATTGTCTCTTCCTCTTCCATGGGAGTTACTCTTCCTCTATATTTCGACCTTGGATGATTCATGCCATGAATAATACCATTTGAACTCCCCCAAGTATGTTACCATTCACATTGAATTCGAATTGGTGAGAAAATGATGCCAAGTGTAGTGGGGAAATCTAGCCATATGTGGGTCCCACTTCCTCCATGTGTCTTCATGATAAAATGCCACTTTAATTTTCACTTGTATATATTTATTTAGATCCTTTATTAAATATTTATTCCATTCTAATGTCCAAACATCATTTATTATCCCCCTTATTCCAAATCCCAAAGCTTCCACCCCAAACCTAGGAAACTAGTAATTTTCCTCCTTGGCAATTATTTGACCTTTCGCATCAATTTGATAAACTCTCATGAATATGGCCAATGGGATTAGGACATTGTGACGTGATTGTGACCCAATGCAAAATTTGGGACATGACAGTAAACTTTGTAAGGGAGATCACCTTACTCACTTGTGCCTTGCTATTTCATAAGTGTAGAGAGTGGGGTCCATGTCTGAAAGGTCCTCTGCTCCTGCATTTTCTATAAATTCCCGACAACATAGTCAAAGTTTGGTTGATAAAGTGGTTGAACCAACATAGTATTTGTTAAATCCCACTCTTCCTTCAGAGAGTGAAGTTATCGAATCAATGCAATCTTCGACCGATCCCATCAGTCCTTCAGAGACTAATGCACCTTCCCTTGAATTCTTCTGCATTACCAGTTCGAATGTTTATGAAAAAGGGGGCACTTCATTTGTGCTAAGTAAACCCCTACCAAGATCTAGGATCATTTCCTTTGATTGGAATAGTTTAGTTGGGCCTTGTCTTCCTTCATATATACCTTTCTAGATAAGGGTTGATATCGGAAACCATGCAGTTCATCGATGTATTGTAGATGAAGGATCCTATGTTAGTATCTTATCCCCTTATGCTTGGAGAGATTTAGGTTTACCTAACCTTGTTCCCATTGTTAATTGTTCATTGAACGTTGATAGAAGACCTAGTGAACTGGTGGGATTCCTCCCTCAGGTACCTGTTACTTTGGGTGGAAAAACAGTCTTAGTTGATTTTATGGTTTTAAAGGACCCTGTGGACTTTGATATGATCCTCGGGCATGATTACGTATATGCTATGCATGTTGTGGTGTCTATGCTCTTTTGTATGATGTATTTTCCTCACAACGAAAGCATTATCACTATTGATCAGATTGCATTTGGTGATCCCTCTTATTACCCAACTGTAGACCAATTATATCCCTCGTTAGTAGGCACTACCATCTCACAAGAGAATTATGTGGCATATTGTTCCTTGAGTGCAATTGCTCCTAAGAAGAAGCTTCTGATTTCATGATTACCTTATCGGGACTGAGTCTCGGCAGTTGACCAGGTGATACCTCCATCTGAATGCTTAGATATGTGTTCTATCTGGGATGATATACTTCCTTCTGATGAATTTTTCCTAGAGTCTATACTATAGTATTCCATTCATTTGGATGTTGAACTAGTTGAATTTATTTCCATCCATGGTTTGACCTTGGAGTCTAATATTCCTATTGTTGAGTCTATGGACTCTCCCATAGACTCACAAATCAATGTTCCTGCTGAGTTTGATTCTACTTCTAGAATTTTCAACTCCCATGATGACGAATTTGTTTCGGCAGATTCCATCACATTATTCAACTTTGATCTTCATCCTTAACTTGATCTTGCTGATTGTAATTCCTCAGGATTTGGTAATATAGAATCTTCATTAGTTAGCTCTACATGTCGTATGCCTATTGTTGATAATAGTGAAGTTGAAAGTATTTCTACCATAGTGACTTGTATCAGATTTTTCTTTACACATGTTTTAGATATGATCTTGGTACTAATGTTTCTTGGAGATGGGATTCTTAGCTGGACTCATGCTTTCTTACTGGTCCTTTTTGATATATTGTTCTACCATGCCAAGTATATTCAGAACCTTGCATATAGGTTTAGGCCTCCCCGTTGTTATGATGCATTTGAACCTTTTTCCATCTGAATTCACCATAGGGTCGAACCTGTTGGATATTGGCGTGTTAACCATCTTTATATGCATTTTGCACCCGTCCGACATCATAGCCTACCTAACATGGGTCACCCTAGTTAGCACCCTTATGTTATTTTGGTTCTCAGGTTGAGTTTTTGTCATAAGCTCAGGAGCCTTTCTAGATTTACCATGACTTTGAGAAGAAGCCTCATATCTTTCTTCCTCATATATTTATGGCCATCCCTTATAAGGCTCCCATTTTTGTGTTTAAGTCGCATGTGCATTTATTTTGATCCCGCTTGCGCTAATGAGACTGATGTTGGCTTCCACGCTTTTAGCTCATTATATAAGCCTCCATATCTGATCTCATTTTCGTTAAGCTATGTATCACTTTTCCTTTTTGATTTCACATCCTTTACCTGGAGGAGAAACACCTTGAGTGTCCTTATCTTGCTTATGTTCCTTGCATTATGCATAGCTTTGTTCCATGTGCTTGGAACTAGTCTTGCATGTCCTTGACACTCGCCTCCTCCCATTATGAGCATTCTTTCATCCGTCCCTTTGAGCTCATTAAAAATAGTAAGGAGGATATGATCATTCTTCCATCTCTCCTTTGAGCTCGTTAAAAACAATAAGGAGGTCACAAGTTTACTTTTTCGGGCTCGTTAAACCTTTATGGAAAATATTTTTTGGATTTTTTCTCTAAGCTCTTGTTAGATTCCTTAAAATTGACAGGATCGCAAAGTATAGTTGTTCAATTCAGACTCACTAAAGGAATTGAAGGGACATCCACTTAGGTATAAGTTTACCCCTTTTTCGTACCTATGTGGATTATTTACGGAAAATGAAAACTCTAGTGGGGAAATCTAGCCATATGTGGGTCCCACTTCCTCCATGTGTCTTCATGATAAAATGCCACTTTAATTTTCACTTGTATATATTTATTTAGATCCTTTATTAAATATTTATTCCATTCTAATGTCCAAACATCATTTATTATCCCCCTTATTCCAAATCCCAAAGCTTCCACCCCAAACCTAGGAAACTAGTAATTTTCCTCCTTGGCAATTATTTGACCTTTGCATCAATTTGATAAACTCTCATGAATATGGCCAATGGGATTAGGACATTGTGACGTGATTGTGACCCAATGCAAAATTTGGGACATGACAGTAAACTTTGTAAGGGAGATCACCTTACTCACCTGTGCCTTGCTATTTCATAAGTGTAGAGAGTGGGGTCCATGTCTGAAAGGTCCTCTGCTCCTGCATTTTCTATAAATTCCCGACAACATAGTCAACGTTTGGTTGATAAAGTGGTTGAACCAACATAGTATTTGTTAAATCCCACTCTTCCTTCAGAGAGTGAAGTTATCGAATCGATGCAATCTTCGACCGATCCCATCAGTCCTTCAGAGACTAATGCACCTTCCCTTGAATTCTTCTGCATTACCAATTCGAATGTTTCTGAAAAAGGGGGCACTTCATTTGTGCTAAGTAAACCCCTACCAAGATATAGGATCATTTCCTTTGATTGGAATAGTCTAGTTGGGCCTTGTCTTCCTTCATATATACCTTTCTAGATAAGGGTTGATATCGGAAACCATGCAGTTCATCGATGTATTGTAGATGAAGGATCCTATGTTAGTATCTTATTCCCTTATGCTTGGAGAGATTTAGGTTTACCTAACCTTGTTCCCATTGTTAATTTTTCATTGAACGTTGATAGAAGACCTAGTGAACTGGTGGGATTCCTCCCTCAGGTACCTGTTACTTTGGGTGGAAAAACAGTCTTAGTTGATTTTATGGTTTTAAAGGACCTTGTGGACTTTGATATGATCCTCGGGCATGATTACGTATATGCTATGCATGTTGTGGTGTCTATGCTCTTTTGTATGATGTATTTTCCTCACAACGAAAGCATTATCACTATTGATCAGATTGCATTTGGTGATCCCTCTTATTACCCAACTGTAGACCAATTATATCCCTCATTAGTAGGCACTACCATCTCACAAGAGAATTATGTGGCATATTGTTCCTTGAGTGCAATTGCTCCTAAGAAGAAGCTTCTGAATTCATGATTACCTTATCGGGACTGAGTCTCGGTAGTTGACCAGGTGATACCTCCATCTGAATGCTTAGATATGTGTTCTATCTGGGATGATATACTTCCTTCTGATGAATTTTTCCTAGAGTCTATACTATAGTATTCCATTCATTTGGATGTTGAACCAGTTGAATTTATTTCCCCCCATGGTTTGACCTTGGAGTCTAATATTCCTACTGTTGAGTCTATGGACTCTCCCATAGACTCACAAATCAATGTTCCTGCTGAGTTTGATTCTACTTCTAGAATTTTCAACTCCCATGATGACGAATTTGTTTCGGCAGATTCCATCACATTATTCAACTTTGATC
The DNA here is from genome assembly GCA_027924585.1 of Larix kaempferi. NCBI lineage: Eukaryota > Viridiplantae > Streptophyta > Pinopsida > Pinales > Pinaceae > Larix > Larix kaempferi. Next base: position 2,801,764 of record BSBM01001027.1, on the reverse strand, counting down.
TTCATCCTTAACTTGATCTTGCTGATTGTAATTCCTCGGGATTTGGTAATATAGAATCTTCATTAGTTAGCTCTACCTGTCGTATGCCTGTTGTTGATAATAGTGAAGTTGAAAGTATTTCTACCATAGTGACTTGTATCAGATTTTTCTTTACACATGTTTTAGATATGATCTTGGTACTAATGTTTCTTGGAAACGGGATTCTTAGCTGGACTCATGCTTTCTTACTGGTCCTTTTCGATATATTGTTCGACCATGCCAAGTATATTCAGAACCTTGCATATAGGTTTAGGCCTCCCCGTTGTTATGATGCATTTGAACCTTTTTCCATCTGAATTCACCATAAGGTCGAACCTGTTGGATATTGGCATGTTAACCATCTTTATATGCATTTTGCACCCATCCGACATCATAGCCTACCTAACATGGGTCACCCTAGTTAGCACCCTTATGTTATTTTGGTTCTCAGGTTGAGTGTTTGTCATAAGCTCGGGAGCCTTTCTATATTTACCATGACTTTGAGAAGAAGCCTCATATCTTTCTTCCTCATATATTTATGGCCATCCCTTATAAGGCTCCCATTTTTGTGTTTAAGTCGCATGTGCATTTATTTTGATCCCACTTGCGCTATTGAGACTGATGTTGGCTTCCACGCTTTTAGCTCATTATATAAGCCTCCATATCTGATCTCATTTTCGTTAAGCTATGTATCACTTTTCCTTTGTGATTTCACATCCTTTACCTGGAGGAGAAACACCTTGAGTGTCCTTATCTTGCTTATGTTCCTTGCATTATGCATAGCTTTGTTCCATGTGCTTGGAACTAGTCTTGCATGTCCCTGACACTCGCCTCCTCCCATTATGAGCATTCTTTCATCCGTCCCTTTGAGCTCATTAAAAATAGTAAGGAGGATATGATCATTCTTCCAGCTCTCCTTTGAGCTCGTTAAAAACAATAAGGAGGTCACAAGTTTACTTTTTCAGGCTCGTTAAACCTTTATGGAAAATATTTTTTGGATTTTTTCTCTAAGCTCTTGTTAGATTCCTTAAAATTGACAGGATTGCAAAGTATAGTTGTTCAATTCAGACTCGCTAAAGGAATTGAAGGGACATCCACTTAGGTATAAGTTTACCCCTTTTTAGTACCTTTGTGGATTATTTACGGAAAATGAAAACTCTAGTCATACTTGGCTAGAATAGTTCTCTCTCTCATTAATTTACCCTTTGTTGGGTGATGAGACTAACTTTACGAAAATAGACCTTTTGGAGTATTCTTTAGGATTTTTAGACTCTCGAAATATGAAAACACCAGCGAGCATATACCAACTCGGGCTCGATGTGAAATCCACGAGCAGGTATATGGAGTTGTTGTTTAAGTTTTTCAGACTCCTTAAATAAGAAAACACTGGCAAGCATGAACAAATATGGGCTCGATATTAAAATCCATGGATTAGTATCTTATCGAGTATTAGTCTATATTTTCTTCAAACTCGTAAAAAAAAAATAAAGTCTTGATTTTCCCTTCCATGGACTCATAAAATTACACATGGTTGGATCCTTATCGAGCATGCTTTAGTTCTTTGTCAAGCTCGTTAAAAAATGAAAAAGGTACTTAAAAAGAGAAAAGGGAAGGGAAGAGTGTTAAATATCTTTCAATTCAATGGAAGCAAGTAATTTATCTCCTTGAAGAAAGAACCTTTTTGAGTCTATCAAACAATTTGGGTTCTAGTTTTGGCCTTTGGATAAACCTGATCTTAGAGTTTTTAATCCTCCAATTGGTTACTCTTCCAATCATATGGAGCATATGTTAATGTATCCTACATTACAGATTTATATCACGGTCCCTTTGTGTTCAAAGCTGCCTAAGTCACTCTTGCGTCGTGCTCACTATTCAAGGATACAACATGTGTCGACCATTATGCAGTTACCTTGACCCCATGTATCGGCCATTCCTTGGTATCAATATGTTTCATCATGTATTCAGTCCTACTCCAGATCAGATCAACCTTTGATTATCCCTCGTGTTGGATGATGGAGGATGATTTAAGGCCTTCCTTCCAACAAACTTCTTCACATAGACTTCAACTCATCTTACTCTGGGAATGAAGTCTATAGTTTTTGGTAGTACCTTGGGGATTGTAGTCACCAGTGGAAATTTCCCTCACCATTGAGTTATGAGAATACATCAATGTCTCTTACTCGATGGATTCTTCAGGTGTTCAACTTCAAGAACCCTTATTAACACTTGTTAGAATGTACTAGTTACCTTGGGCCCCATTTTCATCATTGGTGGCTTCCCTTGCGTTCGTTAACGGTCCACATCAATGGTCGGTAATCAAACGGTGTCCTCCTTGTTCGACATCAACTCATTTATTCACATGGTTAGGATTCGTACCTTGAGATAGTTTGGATTGAAGACCTTGGGCCTATAATAGAATCATCATATTTTGTTATTTACCAAGTTGCGCAAGACTGCGCCACACTCATTTTTTCCTCTTGATGAGACATAGGTCCAGTTTGTTCATTATGGCTATGTTCTCCAGTTTTGACATAGATCCATCTTTGTGCTTTTGTGGCTATGATCACACTTATGTTCTCATGGATCTACGATTGTATTCTAGTGGCCATGATATATACACCAGTTATACTTATGTATTGGATCATTGTTGTATCCTCTTGGAGGTCATCTTCAACTATTTGAACATGGACATTTGTCCCGGGGATGAGATTGTCTGGCATTTCATTTCTTTTAGGTACTTCATTTGAGCCTACGATTCTTGGTTTCTCCGGTTTCTCCAACTCCAGGACTCAACCCTTTATTATTTATAATGTATTTCGGCCATCATCTTCCCCTCTGACCTCATACATTAGGGGGCATCTGTTATAGGCAAAATTGGCACTTCTCCGTCCGTGACGACACTTACATATTTTGGTAGCATAACGACACTTCATGAGATTACTGTGAGTCACAAAAAGGACATTTGTGGATGGAAGAGCCATATTTTGGAATTTAGCTGGATGGAAATACCTAATTCATGGCCCATTTGATAGGTAGGAACCTTAGGAACATTTTTGGAGACCAAAACTTCTCTAGAAAACCCCCAGAAAAGGTTGTTTTTGACCATTTTTCAACAAAAACGCAGGTGGAAGGTTATTCACTCACAGGTTTCCCTAAAAAAGGCAGGTTGCACATGGTAAAGTTGCAGGGACCCACGTGTTTTCCATTGCAAAGTTTTGGGTACCTCAAAAAACTTAAAACATATATAAAATCACAAAAAATGGTTGGTTTGGGTGGTTTCGGAACCTCCTCTTCGGTTGTAACTTCTTCCTCCTCGACCCTATATTCTTCACTTGCTATATAAGAGAGGGAGAGGGACTGTCACATACCCTCCCATCAGACCCAACAAGGGAGAGAACGTGATATCGATTCCTGGGGCTTTTCATACAAATTCAACTCATTCATCTTATTCATACACATAAATTCAGAGGTGTGCAGATGCAAATTAAATCAATATGCATAGCAGAATTAAAACTTCATCCACACACATATTTGGTATGCATTCAACATATTAAATTAGCCATCAAATTATAACATTTTAGAAGTAAATACATAGACAGAAAACACTTATCTTTGTTGTGCAATTATCCCAAACGACTAGCTATATCGCTGCAATGTTCCACCCAACCATAGACCAGTTGTGTTCATCAATCTCTCAACACAATTGCCACCCCCGAGCTGGGCATGATTCCTACAAGGAAAAAGAGTACATTTAGCTCATACGCAGCCAATTAAGCATTTCATTTGAGCCAAGCCAATCCATAGCTGGGTTTATCAGGCTACATCAGAACCCTGGATGCTTGCACTCAAGCTCAAGCCAAAGCAACAAATACCCATTACCCATACCCCAACATACTCTTTCTACACACAGCAAAAACAACCATTGGGCAGGGATACACATTTAACAATGCGATTTACAACAGGATGGTCATGGTTTTTCCCCAATTCATTTCCAGCCAAATACAGATTATGGGATGGGGAGAAACAATCACAGGGAGGAAAAATATTTCTTCCCCAACTAACTGAGCATTCAATAACCAAACGATCTCTATGGAACCCCAATTCCATTCCCCTTCTTCCCCATTGGTATACAACACAAAAACGCCCTTCTCCCAGCTAAGAATGAAGGAAAACACAAGAAAACATGGCTGGAAAACGCCCAGGTAGCTCCAAACTCCTGAGGGAAAGCAACTGGTTGGTGGATAATGGCTTGGGGAGAAATTCATGGCTCCTTTCTTTCCCAAGAAGCAAAATGTGATTTCCCATGCAGGGTGGCTTTCCCATATCCGAAATTGGACAGCCATACTCCCCATTCCCCAAGGCATTAACTACCTCAACCAACTCTTGGGAGAAATCAATGATTGGGTACAAAAGTCAACATGGGTAGTTGAGGGTTTGATGGGTTCTCTCATTGACACTTGGCTTGGCTTGATTGGCTCCAAGGGTTTGAATGTTCCCCCCCCCCCAATTCCTTGTAAAATCATGCCCCCATCTCTTGTTGCATTGCATAGCTATTTGTGGGTATTTTATTAAAATGCATATTTACATGATGTTGAAATTCCAATGTGCCTAGTTAGCACGCAAACCGTATGCACCAATAAATCAATGGCGGCGCCTTGGCCTTGAGCTCCTCTCCATGATTTTATAACAATATTACATCATTTACATTTTAATGCTATAGGGTCAAGATGGGGATGTGACAGGGACCATTAAAAGGGATGAATCCCATTATAGTTTTATATTGGAGGAATTGAGACTCACACCCCCCTCACTTGTGCCCTAGTTTCTTGTAAAACCTAGCACATCTTATCAGAGGTTGGGATCCTTGGAGAAGAGAAGCAGGAGATGTTGAATCTTGGTTTCATGAAGTGCCATGCTTGAAGGAAGGTATACTTTGATGTACTTGATTCATTCATTAATAAATATTGGACATTCTTCCCTTTCCAAATAGATTTGTTCACGTATGTTTTATATGTGATTACAATTTGATGTTTTATTCTCTTATAAATATCAATATTTTATTTGTAGTCAAATTGGTTTGAGGAAGGTTTTGTTGAATGTTTTTGCAAGTTTTTGCATTGGAGAGCAAGAAAAGATGCTTGGATCAACCTTCTAAATAAGGTACATATCCTCCTAACCCTAATCTCTTTTCTTAATAATTGTACTTGCAGAACCTTGTATGTCTATCTTTTTCCTGAGTACGTTGGTAGTCTCACCCCGACTATAGGAACACTTTCCCTAACAAAAAATTGTATGAACAAACTTGAGAATATCCGATTCTTAAGGTGTTCAATTATTCTATTTTGAGAAATATGTTACTCAGAGATAGTATAAGGAGATGCAACCTTGTCATTCATGGCATGTAGAGATTCAGGCTTGAGAAGAGAACATGGGATGTGAACAAATCATTGATGTAGCTTGTATCATATTTCTTTTAAAATATCAAATGCCTTCTTAATTATTCTAAGCCTTTAAGTGTGTGTGTTCGCATCCCTGGTTAGAGAAGGAAGGCCCCCCTTCGTTGACCAAGAGTTGTTCTTGTGTTTGATATTTTCGTAGATAGATCAATTGCACTGTGTTGATTTTATCAGTTAATTATTAGTAATTGTTGTTATTTGCATAGTTTATTATACAGGTTACTATTTACAGAGTTATGGAGTTCGATGATTTATATGTTATTGAGTAGTTGGTCAAGTTGTCTTTATTCGGATTGGTTTTTTGTTATCATTCATATATTAGAAGCTTGATTATTGAGAGCATTGATTGGAGTTTCTATACATAGATCATATCTTTAATAGAATCATTTTCCTGAAGGTTGATTGAATTGCCTTTGAATTGCTGAGTTCTGTAGTTAAGATCCGCTTTCAAAATTGTGTGTATGAGTGTGGATTCCCTTTTTAGATCTAGCAAGTTTGTTTCAGCGGCACGATTTTCATGAACAATGTGCTCTTAGAATAGAAGTGCGATTCTTAATTCTTTTCAAGCAGAGTGGTGAATGATTAGGTTTTACTTTATGAAGATTGAGTACATGAATTGCTTTCAATTGAGTGGATTTGAATACTACTTTATCACATTAGCTGCATATGCAATTAGTTCTTTTTACTAGCACTTGAAGGAAATTGTGTCCTACATATACTTTGTGTGTAGCCTTGAGATAAAAAGACATTCTTGGATTGACATTTAATGTGAGTGCTATTTTGGTGTTTTAGCATACCATTATTATTCCCAACATTTTGGTGCCATTGTCGGGGAGGTTACAAAGGTGAAAAATTACGACTCGTGCTGTTTTTTTTAGATGCATCACCTTTGGTTCTACTAAGACTTGAGATATAAATATGGGAGGTAAGACCCTACGCATCTATCACCAATTCCTTGCATGGGTATTATCCATGGTAGAATCTCATCTCACCTGAACTGAAGTTTATAATTTGTATGGGTAAAGTGGCATATAGAATGCATGAATAGAGGAAGAATTCCTAGGGGTAGGGTAGACCACCAAATACTAATAAAACTACACGAAGAGGGGATCGCAAGGACCCGGGGTGAGTCACATATATTCAAGAAATTATTGAAAATATAGAATCAAAAGAAACATCATGCTATGCTTTTAAGGCGGCATCTCAAGCAGGTCCTAGCCATCAACGTTCTTCACAGAGTAAGTATGTTGCAGCCGTAGAAGGTGAGTTGAATAATCTTTCAGAAGGAAGGAGTGAAGCCGAGGGAACAAGCCCACAAAAAGAGCCGAATTCACCCCTTGGAGCAGCAGAAGTTAAGCTTCACATACCATCAAAAGGACATGGGGAGACAGGGGAGGTTACACCAGAACCATCCGAAGAAGGATAGAAAGGTGAGGAGGAATAGGCCTCCACATCTGCACATACATAATTCTCTTAAAATAATAATAATAATCATCATCATCATCATCATCATGACTGTGAAAATTCCAATGGAATGTAGTTAGGAAAATGTCAGCTGAAAACTAGCTTTCTAGTGGTTTTCATTTGAAAAAAATAAAAATAAAATTTTGAGCTATCCATGATGAAATTTTTTATCTTTGAATGTTTTAACTCTTCTTTTGCTTTGCATGGATTATTTAATTTCAAAAATAAAGCATGTTGTTATGTCTATTGAAGTGTTGTTACTTGTATAAGTAACAATACAACAAAATATGAAAATCATCGAAGTAACAACACGTGAATTATGTTGAAACTTGTCCAAGAAGTAGCGCTAGATTGATGTTGAAACTAGTGTAAGTAACAACATGACAATGATTCCATGAATTCTATAGGTAACAGAATGAGACTGAGGCTGAAGCTTTCATAAGTAACATCATGATTAATTGTTGAAACTTATCTGAGTAACAACATTTAGTCAAGAATTTGTTTGCACGTTGACATATTTTGTTCAAGTTACATCACTACTACATCTAGCTCCAAAAGAGTAGTAGCACTTTTATTTGCTGCTACCTCCACTCAATCTATCCATGTTGTTAGAATTGTCTCCAAATACAAAAGTCACATTGACGACTTCTCCTCATAATGACAAATCAATTAGATTGTCTCCATCCTTGTCATATCAAGTTCACACATGCCGCTGCCATCAAAAATGTATTATGTCGCCACACGCTCCATCAATTGCTACGAAAGGTAAGCTTAACATAGGTACGGGCCACTTAAACATTTGATTATTTCTTAAAATTAATGTGGTATGAAAAGTGGCTGATACCATTATGTCAGGTGGACGTGGATGCCTAAAATCATAAGTTGGGAGGGGGTCATGTTATTCCCAAGGACCAGCTCTGTCAGACCACGAAGATTACTTAATGAGGATAATTAATTTTTTGTGTGACTTGGTCCTTCAATCCTAAATGGAAACTTGCCCAATTTAAACCAAAACCCATGCCACCTTTCTGTGTATGCATGCAAGCCGAAACCTATCATTGCAACGAATATTTGTTGTAACCTTTAGGGATTCAGTAACATGCCAAATTACAGTTGAGGATGTGAGGGTCAACTATACATCATGAATCCAAAAACATAGAGAAACTACAACAAGATGGGGAAGTATGTTAGTCGTTTTAGGACGCCGACTGGGTGGTATATTTTGAGAAGTTGCAAGGATTTGATGAGGAGATAAATTTGGAATTCGCTCGGATCTTGGTTGATGAGAAATATTTATTTAAAGGCATGGAAATTACAATCACAAAGGAAAGCATAGTAAGGGTAACATGGATTTATTCTGTTGGAGAACGATGGTTTATCATAAGAATGTCACTGGCGTAGGAAGCAAAAGGAATTATGTAGAGAAGGCGATGTGTTGCAGCGACAGAGGAAAGGATATGCTTGAGACTCGTTTCCTAGCATATGGAAGGAAGTGACTCTATTTATTCATAAATACCTCACATGCAAAGGCCAATACCAGGTAATTTTTTCCTATCACCTTAAACTATTAACGCATATGAGGCATGGTGAGCGATTGAACGCTCCTGATTTTCTTTTTGGGTCTCTACAAATTATGGCAAGGTATACAAAGGGCATAAAACACACATTCAAAGCACTAACGAATCATGGTTTAGTCAAACTACTCATCCTCGATTCCCTCGAGGATGCTCAATTATCTTGGAATCGATTTTTGGTCCTACCAGAACAATCCGAAGAAGGAGAGTAGGGTGAGGAGGAACATGCTAAAGCAGAGGATGAAGAGATGGTATAGGAGGAATCGAGAAATGAAGAACAATTAGGAGGAAATAGGTAGCTAGAAGAAAATAAGATGGTGGTGCCGACAGAGGAAAATTAACAGAAGGAGCAACTAGCTGAGTTTGAAGGAAGGGTAGTAAGTGGATCTGATGAGGTCGATCATAAAGACGACCCCAAAGAAGAGAGAAATGAACAAATAGAGTATCACCCCATGTCGTCACACTCAGAAAGCGAAGTGGAAATCATTGGACAAGAACCTCCTAAAGAAAATTGGCATCCATGTATCGTTGAGGAAGAGAAACCCGCGCCCCCCTACACTAAAAGGGAAAAGGAAGAGGGTTGCAGAATTTGTGGCTTTTCTACCAAGAAGGAGAACGAGGTCAATGGGCCTCGACCCACTGAACCTAGAACCCCTAGTTATCACTCCTCGAGAACTAGCCATAAGGAAGGATGAGATGGAAGAAGCCGGAATAGGCAATCCCGATGAAATGGTGATTGACAAGGATGAAGAGCTTGTTGTTACTTCCCCAAAACCTTACATAGAAAATTCCACACTTGATCCACAAGAAACATGTGTGGGCTTAAAACGGGAAGACATGGGGGCCTCGACATAGGAGACAATGGAAGCAACACCAGTTGTGCCTCCTGAAACAACTATAAGATATGTTATGCTTGCTTCATAAGAACCAGACATGAGCACAGAAAGGGGAAAAATAAACCCCTGGATAGGGAGTAGCTGCTAAAGCTTTAGCTGGTGTATAGGTCCTTATGCCTATGTTTGTTAAGGTCAAAACTAAAAAAGGGGAACCTAGTTCAATAGGAAAGAAGAGGAAAACCCCCTCTTTGGTCAAGCAGGTTGCAAGACTAACCATAACCAATCAGAAATTGAGGCAAAGGATTAGGGAACTGAAGAAACAAATTAAGAAACTATCTAATGGATCAGGCTTGGATACTCTTGCTAGTGCAGCTCAAACCTTCAAGGAGGTCTTCCCCAAATAAAAATGAAAATAAGGTTAGCAGGGTGAAGATAGAACGACCATTAGATTGGGAGGAAATTTTGAATGAAGTAGGATATAAGACTGCGAGGAAGAAGCAATGCAAAACTTCCACTCAAACAAATCTACCTTCTCCCTTGCTACTATAGGTCGGAAGAGATAAGTTGAAGTGAGTGGCAGAATCATTCCAGGAAGGAGTGGTATCTCTTGAAGAATATAGGAAAACCATATAGGACTTGGAGAAAAGAAAACTAGAGGAGCTCTCCCTTCATAGGGAAAATGAAGAAAATTGTGAAGCACATAAGACAAAATTACGGTCGGCACAAGAGAAGATCAGGAAGAAGCAGGAGGAAAAGGATGGCATGAAAACACTTGTCTATGAGCTACTGGTATGCAGGGAACCTTCCCATGTATATGCCTTGTTCCTAAAGGAACAATTTCTCCTCTTTCAACTGACAACCATGGTTGAAGGTAAGAGTTATCCGTTCACCGATGTGAAAGGGTTCTAGAAAGTCTTCTTTCAAGTGGATGTACTCACACAATACTCTCTATGTGAATTTTATTTTCATAATATTATATTTCCCTTTGAATGAGAATTTGACCCTATACCTTACATTGGGGATCTATAATTACGGGCTTTTGTATCATACATGATGAACCAGATCACGTGGAAGATAGCCATGGATACTCTGTAGTTGAAATAGACCACATGTGAATTGAATATTAGGGCAGAACCTGCCAATGCAATGAAATTCATTAGAGCCCAAACCCCATTCCATAGAGCCCTTGATGCAGCTAGAAGGGTTGTTTCCATCCCGTCTTAGGTTTCATCTCTATGTGTAAGTTGTATTAATGATATTTCATTTCAAGCTTTGGAAATTAGTAGAAGGAGATGGCAGTTGTGTTTTGTAGAAGTAAGGACTAGGGAACCTCTTGGGTTTCCTAATTTCAAGAGATCTATGGGGTGACTGAAAAGGTACATATAGTGCATTGGACAAAGGGGGGGAATTTGGATTGGTTTAAGATTTCCCTTTCCTCTCATATGGATACCTATAGAAAAATGCATTCCCCTATATGATTTGGACTCAAAAGAGCAACAACGGGGTATTGAAGTAATGATATCAACAAGATTTAGGGCCTCTGTGGAGGATACACAGGATGCATATCAACTCATTTCCCTTCATGAGTCCTACTCCTTGGCCAACCTAGATATCAAGAGGGATGCATGAGGACATGCATCAGAGCAAGTTGGGGGGAGATGTTGGGTCCATAATTTGTCACCTATTTACTTTGATTTAAGCTTCCTTTAGTCAATTTCTATCCTTTTTGCAATCATCTTGCTTATGATTTAATGTCCTAACCCAAGGTAATACCTCTTTGAGTATTACATTGTTTTAAGTTATAATATAAATTGTTTAAAGTGGTTTTGTACTTGTGTTTGGATTATTAATCGAATTACTCAGGACTATGTGTAGGCAGGGTATAATAGGTTGATCATCTATTGAAGAATTAATGTTGCTACTTCTCCACGTGCTCGAGGATCAAGCTATCTTTGGTTTGTCGTTACTAACAATGATGCTACTTCCCGAAGTATAGTGTTATCATCATCTTATGACACTAGAGAATTTGGTCTTCGATAAATGCTCGAGTGTGGATTAAACGAGTGTTAGCAAGACAACATTCAGTTATCCGAGAATATAGGAGTACCAACATTGTAACCATCTCTGGATGGGATTGTGAAATGTCATAATGTATTTTTGTAATCAAATTTTAAGATCCTTGGCGAGTAAAAAATCATAGGCTATAATTTGTATGAACAACCTTGAGAATATCCTATTCTCAAGGTGTTCAATTATTCTATTTTGAGAAGGTTGTTACTCAAAGATAGTATAAGGAGATGTAACCCTGTCGGTCGGGGCATGTAGATATTGAGTCTTGTGAAGAGAATAGGGGGTGTGAATAGAGCATTGATGTAACTTGTATCAAATTTATTTTAAAATATCAAATTCCTTATTAATTCTTATGAGCCTTTAAGTGTGTGTGTTCGCAGCCCTGGTTAGAGAAGGAAGGGACCTCTTTGTTGACCATGAATTGCTCTTGCAGTTTGTTATTTTCATAGATAGATCGATTGCAGTGTGTTGATTTTATTAGTTCATTATTGGTAATTGTTTTTATTTGCATAGTTGATTATACAGGTTATTATTTACATATTTTTGGAGGTAGATGATTGATATGTTATTGAGTAGTTGGTTATGTTGTCTTTATTTAGATTGGCTTTATGTTATCATTCATAGATTAGAAGTTTGATTATTGAGAGCATTGAATAGATTTTCTGTACAATAGATCATATCTTTAATAGAAGCATTTTCCTGAAGGTTGAATTACCATTGAATTGGTTGATTTCTGTAGTTAATATCTCCTTTCATAATTGTGTGGATGAGTGTGGATTCCCTAGTTTTCATATCTAGCAAGTTTGTTTTAGCAGTACGATTTTCATGAACAATGTGCTCTTAGAATGGAAGTGTGATTCTTAATTCTTTTCAAGCAAAGTGGTGAATGATAAGGTTTTACTTTATGAAGATTGAGTGAATGAATTCCTTTTAGTTGAATGGATTTGAATACTACTTTATCACATTAGTTGCATATGCAATTAGTTCTTTTTGCCAGCACTAGAAGGAAATTGTGTCCTTCATATAATTTGAGTGTAGCCTTGAGATAAAAAGACGTTCATGGATTAACATTTAATGTGAGTGATAATTTGGTGTTTTAGCAGACCATTATTAGCCCCAACAATATCCACATTAGCAATCAATATCTCTTCTACAATTTACTCATTTTTGCATTTTTCTTCCACCTCTAATAATTTTATTCTTCTCCTTATGGCCTATACCTCTTTATCTTGTTCTTTTTCGCATCACATGATTAATTTCCTTATCACTTGCATCCATTCTCTTATGTCACATTTTTCTTCTATGCTCAACTGCTTAATTTTTAATCTATAATTTGACTTCCATTAACCAATCTCTATTTGGATTTTGAGCAACTCACTCTCTCCAAAGTTGTTCACAGCATGCCTATTGATAGCCAATACATTACCCACAAGTAAAAATGATGCACCTATGTGCAATCTAATGATCCTATGAGCATACTTAGTTCTTTCTCAAACTAAGTTTTCATTCATTGGTAATCTCTCCAGCTGCCATTATGTGATAATGACTCTCCTCTCTCAACCATATTCTTCTATAAAGGTTAAGTTTCTCTAATATAATTCTAATGCAAACATATGGGGATAGTACCAAAATCAATCTTATAATTACTTTTGTGAGAATATAATATATAAAGACAATCCATTTTTAACAAAAGACACCAACTATTGAAGACTAGAGGCATAAATTATTAGAATACCACTAATCCAATTTGATACCAAAATGAGTCATATTTACATCAATAATACACACATTGCTATCATATGGTTTTCTTATAGAATGTTAACTCTCAACTCTTTCACATGTAACCTGCACACTTGTAACATGTCTAAACAAAGGTGTCAAACTAATGCCCACATACATGTTCAAACTCCTTTTATCTTAAATAAAGATTCCTCACATAACCAGTCCTAAAAACCCTATATCATAGAAAGCTCATAGAAATTTCCTCTGAGAATGTTCTTTGCATATGTTCGTTTGAGCATATCTACACTATCCTTGAGCCTCAAGTTGGCGTCAATTTATAATATAATTGGTATCCTTGAAGCTAAACAAGGTGACATTGTAGTGTTCAATAGAATTACTGAAATCTCTCAACATGACAACAAACATATCAAAAGTCTCTATGTATTGGTCATTACATGACCATTGACAACTGACTCAATGCAGCGAATGATGTGTTAGAGTTTTAGAATGAGGATGCTCCTACATGAGAAAGACATCTTATTTACTTGGACTTTTACTTCAAATACTAAATATCACATTTATACATTCATATTAATTCATATTAATGTATACATAAATAAAAGTAATGATAATAAATTGTGTTTTGTTAGATTATATAAGATGATTGCAAGTTCAAGTATTTCATTATTATTATTATTAATAAATAATATTTAATGTAACTATAAAGAAATATCAATCGATTCTATGTTTTTTTAAAATAAATGCTTAATTACATGTAGTTTTATTTTAAATATTGCATATCACGTTTATAAACTCATATTAACTTATATAGGTAAATAAAAGTCAATGAATAACTTTGTTCTCTTTTGACTTATATAAGATTATTGCAATTACAAGAAATTGATGTAAAAATAGAAATTTATGAAAAGTTATGGATGGGAAAATCAAATACCTTAGAATTTAGAAAGTCAATAAAGAGATAGTAAAAAAATGTATAATTAAATCTAAAATCAAATAAGCATGTGCTACAATCCTCCAAAAAGAAAGGATGGATCCTTTGTACCATAATATATAGCTCATTGAAGTGTCGCACTTGTGTCCAAATGTATGATACATCTTAACTTCCAATTAGATCATTGTGGGTTTGAATCTCACTCGGCGTAATCCCATCAATTATCATAATATTAGGAATTGGTTGGACAGTAACTTAGATTTGTTCAATTTTTCCCCCAAACAACGACTTTGCTATCTTCCCCCTGGTATGTGGTGTCAAGGAGGAGAGCATAGGATTAGGGCACGTGTCCTTCAATCAGACATAGAAATTTGCTTATCATTCAAGATGGCCACATGAATGGGTATATGTAGATTACATCAACCATTATGATCAACCTCTATGTTTTGAAGTTGAACTGCATCAAGCTGTGGAATCATGGCTTGGCATCCCATTAGACATGCTCCACGAACCTAGGGTTTAATGGTGGAATTGATCAACATCATGAGGTGGTATGAAGTTGACAAGCTAAGAGATCATAAGAGGAAGGGATCATGTATTTTATTTATAACACTCTTCATTCGAGCGAGGTCATCAAACACATGGAAGCCAACAAACCATAACCATAGAGACATTGTCTGGCTAGCTCTTCAACTAGTAGAATTCAAAGTGGGGGTTCTCAGTCTCAGGGTAGTAGGAGCTAGTAAGTGGGTTTTCTCTAGATTATTGGAGATCATATAAAGGAGTGAGCTTAGGAAGGGAGACAACGCTCGAATCTCAAGATGGGGAATGCTAAGGAAAATCAAGGCTCCTAGGGAATATGAGAAAGAAAACAAAAGTGACATGAGTTCGTTCATAGGTGGAGGAAACAATAGAATATTATCACAAGTGGTTCTCAAACTCTGTCAAATAAGAGGTAGAGCATGTTGAGAACAAGGTTAGAGAGAAATGTTGGTTTGATAACAAATTAATGAAAAAATTGATGAGGAAATCATGGCTTGGGTTCAATACATAGGATTCTCTAAAAGTAGGGACACAAAGAATCAGGAATAGGTAGAGTTATATTGGAACACTAAATCCTTCATAGTTAAGGCTAATGAGAAGAAAGGGACTTGATATCGAGAATTTTTCAGCAATCTAGAACAACTTACCCATTACCTAGACCATTGCAACCTTAAGCATGTGAAACTAATAAATTCCATATGTGGGTTGGAGACAGAGAGTGAGTGCCAAACCTAAATTGGGAAAACAACAAGAGTAGAGGAAAAAACAACGAGAGGATTCCAAGAAGGCATCACTCCTCCATTTTTAGATTCGTGTTTTGAAGTCATGGACTAGCTTTGGCTATTCTAGGTCTAACTACTTTATTTTTGTTTTATGGGTTATGGTTGGAGGGAAGGACCACACTTAATTTTCAATAATTTAACTAATAGGATAATGTGGGATACTCTTTTTTTTGGTATGAAAATGAAACCCTAAAAAAGGATATAAATAAAATAAAGATATTGTCTTTGAATAAATACAATTATTTGGTAACAATACTCAAGCCTTCCATAAAATACAAACACAATAAACACTAATTATGCATTTTCCTTATATTATAAATACATAAGATGACTAAGTTTTTTTTTTTTGTAAGCTGCAAAGTTCTATTAGAAACTAAAAATCAAAATTACAGAGGATGGAGCAGTCCAAGGTGGTCTAAGACTATGGAACCACCAACCCAAAAAATCAAAAATGTCTGAATGAATACACCCATAGTTACTAGACTTCTGCTCAGGGTAGGGGCGATTAGTGTGATCAACACAGAGACAGAGTTTATACAATCTTCCATAAAAACAACTGAAATACACAAGATCTATGAGCATGTTATAGCAAAAAAAACTGAAAAGCACAGATGGCTTTTAGAACCTCTTTAACTTGTTGGTTTGTCATCGAGGGGAGTTTCTTCAATAATTGGGCAGCTGAAGTTGTCCTCTTCCATTCCCTTCTGATCTTGCTGCTGGGCTGGCCAAGGTTCTACCTTGCGCCATGGAAGAACCCTCTTCTCCATTTCTTCGCGGACCTATTTCTCTGTCAGCGTTCCAAACATGGAAGGGATGGGGAAGGAGTGTGTGGCCATCTCCTTGCCATGCGACGTCGAGAAAACAGGAGCAGTGCTGCCACCCTCTGCCGCAGCGGAGTTTTCTCCCAGGCCTCCCTCTTCACCTATGCATCTCCCACCAGCTTGGTTGCCCTCGGCACAACTAGCACCAGTGTGGATGCCTCCATCATGGCTGCCACCAGCTCTAGTCTGCTTCCCAAAGGTGGTATCCAGATTACCAACCAAGCCGTCCAATTGAGCCAAGTGAGCCTTTATGGCTTGGGTGTTGTTGATGGCCTTATCCTAAGGGGCTTTGGTGTCCTCCATGAAAGCTCCCAACATGTTCTTTACCAACCAATAATGGTTAATGCGACCCACGTTCACCCCAGAAGAGAGGTGGTCTGCAAGCAGGAGGGTTTCCCAGTTATCAATTAGAAATCGAACTGGGATGCATTAGAGAGATTTTGAGGTAAAAAAAGGGCCTCCTAAGAGATGTACTACAAAAATATGAGATATATTAAAATACTATGAATTGGGGGTTTTATGGGGTAGGTATATATGACAAGTCACCTCCCACACAATTTTCTATGCACAATATAAATAACCATGGTTGAGTTACTTTTCAAAATTCACTAGAAATAAAATTAATAAAATAAGTCTACATTGATGTGACTAAGATTCATTGTAAATTCCCAAAAATGTATTATCCTTTAACATTTATTTGTCTTGAACTTGCAAATGAAATTAAATAATAAAAAACATTTTTAAGAGTTTTTTTTTAAATTTTATGTTGACTTTTTATATTTAGTACTTTTCTCATGAATTTAATAATGTAATTTAATTGAGAATTTATTTACATGTAAAATGTCAATAATATTATTATAATCCACATTGCATTATTATTATTATTATTATTTATTAAATCTATTATTATTCTTTATTAGTTTGACATTATGTTATTACATAGAATGGAGTGAATATATAATTTAAAATTAAAAACATAAAAATGATAATATATTATTTTATAAAAAAATGTGAAAGGACTTTCTTTATGAATTAAGAGTACTTCACTTGAAAATGACAATAATATTATTTTATGTGAAAGTGTTAAAAGACATTCATTATGAGTACTTTACTTGAAAATGACAATAATATTATTTTATGAAAAGACTATCATTATGAGTACTTTACTTTATGACTTAAAAGTACTTACACCACTACCTTGGTTAACTATGTGTTTTCATCCACCATAGAAAATTTGACAAATAAGCATTCTTAACTCATGCAATGCCACCTCACCAAGGGGGATGATGTCATCTACTAGAATGTGTCATGTACATTTTCTTTGTTTTGAGGCCCTTTTTTGACCTCAAAATTTCTCTAATGGGAGACCCCCTCCCCATATCCATCAGTGGCTACCCAGCCTTGGTCAGTGACGGTTATTCCAGCTCTCCCTCTGCGCGACCTTCCTCTCTGCCCAGACATGGTGATGGGAAGCCTGCAAACAATGTGAAGAGCATAGTTCACAGTCATAGGCGCAGCAAGCAGGAGTAGAGTCACCCTTCCCCACAATTTCAACATAGCATAATTCTCCATGGTTGTCTTCTTAAACTAGTGTCCGCTAACGTCCATTAAAACCGCACGCATGAGTGGCATGTCTATGGTACCAAGAGGACGGTAGTAGGGTGGCCAATGCAACATCAGAGCATTTGGATTAAATGCGCGAGGTTGTGATCCCCATGGCGCATTAAGCTCCCTTAGAGATATCTGCCACAATTCAAGTGCACTGGATGGCTTGACATGGGCTCACCACACGCCCCTTCCAAGGAGACACCCATCTCCGGGGGAGAGAGATCGATTTGAGAAATATTTTAAGTTATTTTTTAGTTCTTCAGAGTTGATGCTGCACAGTTGCCCCTCCCAAAGTTAGCATTTGTTGTTAACTACAGCATTGGCAAGACAATATGCAAGGGAGTTTTCTTTTCTTCTAACATGTTGAAAAGCGATGGACCTTGACTGGGAGAGGAGGTTCTCCAAGTTATGTAGGCCCTGTTCGATCCTCCATCTAGGAGAGAGATTTGAAGCTTGGGAACCATTAAGGAGGCGAGTGGCCATGGTAAGAATGATTTGGGATTCCCCTTCGACAATGAGAGGTAGGAGGTTGTCTTGGATAGCCAAAGAGATAACTTTAGAAAGTCTGGCTAGTTTCGCTGTATTGTTGTTGTCGTTTCCAATAGAGCCGAGATAGACTTTTAGAATGGATCCCGAAGAATTCTTGAACACTCCTCCAAAGCCATCTTTGCCCGGATTTCCTTTGGAAGCACCTGTTGGCATGGGATTAGTCTGCAGGAAGTGCGGAAGCCAACAGCTGCGAAAGGGACAATCCGCGAAAGAAGGGTTATTCACGGAGAATGCGGAAGCGCGGAAGTAGTTAGTTTGTTAGATAAGGGTCATGTGGACCATTTTGTAACCAATTAGTTTTGTATAAATAGGAGTATGATTGCAAACCTAAGGGCATCAATCCAGTGATGAATAGAGCAATCGACCTTTTGAGTTTTGATCCAATTGTTGATCTGCTTTGTATCCACGATATGATGTATTGACTGTTTCTGTGAAGGTCATTCTACAAGTTTTAATGAATGCATGAAGATGTTCGATTATGGTGCTATCTGTGTCTTTGTTTCTGTTAAATGATGAATGCAATGTTTGTGAAATGTTTAATGCTCTATGGGTTCGGTAATTGCTGTTAATGCTAATGAGTAGTTAGATCATGTTGATACGAATGTTTATTATGAGTTGATTCTGCGATTGATGAATATGCAAATGATGAACTAATGCGATTAGATATAATCTTTGGTTTCTGTGGTTGAAACGTATGTTTGGTGCATGTCCTCAAATCCACCGTGGAAATGTGGTTCCTACAGCCCCCTTGTGCATCTCGGGTGAGACTTCACTCACTCTGCGAGTGTTGCTGGAAAGGGTAAAACCTTTATGGGACGGTGCATAAGGGAGTTCGGTTGATGGTTTGTTGACGATAGTGCGAAGTGAACCCCTATCGACAGTCGCTATGTCAACAAATGGTTCTATTTATAGGACCCTGAAGAGGAAAAGAAGAGGATATGCTGTGGCACTCGACGAAACCGAAGATTCAAGAGTGGTTTGACAGAAAGACAGAAGAATTCACAGAAGGAGAGAAGCAAAACCCCAGACAGACAGTAAGCAGTTAGTTACAGAATTATGTTTATTCAGATATCCACGAGATATTTTTTTGCAAATTCCCAGTACTATTACATGAGTGGTTAGTGCAGCTAACATTCCAGAAGCACCATTTCCAAAAGATTGATCCTGACCATTGGACACCGGAACTGATTCGACAACTGAAACATGTTGACAACACAGTATCAACGGCTGTCGAATTCTGGGTGGATAGTATCCTAGAGGGATATTTTACTGAGTTTGCAGTAGACACAATCAAATCGTATAGTGACGCGGAAAGGAATTTCTTCAAGGGACCAAGGGGAAGGTTCTTACTATTGCTAAAACTGTGGATTAAGATGCTCGTCTGCGAAAAGGGCATATTGAGGATGACTTCCGACGAGTAGAAAGATCAGTGTACGGAGGTTGTGGGTGTTGCGTGAATGCAGATCCGATAGAAAGATGCGGGGTAGATGGACATGAGTGACGACGAGTTTCTAAGGGAAGCTGACGAAGAGTGTGGTACCTTGAGGAGTGGGGTGATATTCCAACGTCCTGAGAAGAAGAGGGGGACTAAGAGAGAGTCTCCTGAGAGGAACGAAACGAAAGACTACAAAATAGGAACAGAAGGGAGAAAGCGACCCTATTGTGACGAAGACGGTGACCAGGATACCCCAAAAGCAGAAGAGGGACGGATTATAAGTTACAACATACCTGCAACCCCGCGCACTACCCAGAATTTTACAGGAAGAAACACAAGCTATTTGCAAAGTTGCCCTACGTGCAGCGGTAAAAGTAGTGCATCACTAAACAATAACAATAGGAACATTAGAATGGAAAACAACACAAAAATGCCAACTTTTCAGGGGAACGGGATTGAGGATCCCAAGCAGTTTTGGTTTCTGTGCAAAGCAAGATGGACTGTGAAGTAGTTCCAGGATGAAGATATTAAAAAAGGACAACTAGCGACGACCCTTAGGGACCGTGCGCTAGATTGGTTTATGAAGTTTACAAGGGTTCCAGTGATAACACTGGCCAATTCGTTGCCGTAGATCAAAGAAAGAATGATCGCCAAATTTAGGAAGCCAAAGTCAGAATCGCAGTATGTCACTGAGCTCAAAGAAATCAAGCAATACCCAAATGAGCTGGTCTGGGAGTTTGATCAGCGATACAAGCCATTGATAACGAAGGTAAGTTTTGGGATAAATGATATGCAGCACAAGGAGAGGTTTATTGCAGGATTGGTACCACACATCCACGGACCACTAATGCAATAGAAGGTTGCAACCCAGGCTGAAGCATTGGAGATTGCGATGAAGCTGGAGGCTTCACCAATCAACGAAACAGGGTTGGGCATGGATCGAATACAAGCGCAGCTAGAAAACTTGACGATCCAACTGCAAGACATAAAGAAAGGGAAAGAGTCTCGTGAATATGTCTGGTGCACCGGGTGTAGGACATAGGGACACCACAAGGATCAATTCCCATATTTTTGAGAGTATTTGCAATCCGGTGCACCAAACCCCCTCAGTTAGGGAGGGTTTCCTTGGTGTTGTATCTGCCAAACGAGAGGCCATCGACCAGAAGAGTGTGTGCATCTGCAAAAGATGGTGTCAAAACCAGAGAACTTGTATTGCAAGTTTTGTAAATCGGTTGGCCACGATGAGAACAACAGCAGATCTTATGGCCTACTCCAAGAAAGGACTGCGGCTGCATACTTCATGGCAGGAGAAGAACAGGCACTTGGTCAGCAACAACAACAGTATAATCAACCACCGGCCCAGTATAATCACCAACCGCAACAGTATGATCAAGGGCAATATGGGAAACTGTAATATGGTCAGCCACAGTATCTGGCACCGCAGTACCCGCCACCGTAGTATCCACCATATGGACCACCGCAACAGCCGCAGTATGGGCAACCGCAGTACCCACCATATGGCCCACCGCGTGGAGGGGCTAGAGGAGGATTCCACGGAGGTCGAGTTGCTGGCACAGGACGAGGAGGAGCTGCTGGACAAGGACGAGGACCGATTATATGCTACAATTATGGATAGTAGGGGCACTATCAGAGGGATTTCCCGAATCCAGCGCCACATTGCACTTATTGCAGCGCTATGGATCATGGCATTGAAGACTGTCCGCAACTCATCGCAAAATGCCAGACCAAGAATCCGGGACCACCTCCACAAAACTAGAATTAGAATCCACCACCGGTTGTACAGATGATATCCACGGAGGCTCGAAGATACCATGCGACTGTTGGAGTAGTGACAAGAGGAGGAGCTGTGACAGGAACTGACAGGTCATAGGCTACTATCCAACCAACAGAACGGAAACATGTCACCTTTGACGCGGAGGTCGAAAGGGATGTGTTCTTGGAAGCATAAGAGGCGATGAGATAGAGGAGGAAGTTACCTCTTGAGGAAGAAATTATCTATGATATGCCACCGATGTTGGATGCGACGAAGTCGCGGGGGAAGGCTAACACCTTAAAATCCTTCTTGAATATTTTCCTGGAGTTGGAAAAGGATTAGGATGCGCTAGAAGAGATATCCAATCTGCTGAATCGATGGGAAGGTGCACTCCAGGAGCAAAAGGTCAATCACATAAACACGAGGAAGATGGGGAGAGAGATGCGAATGTCGGCACAAATTGGAGCATTTGATGTCGACTCAATTATCTTGGACCTGGGGTCAGACGTCAACATTATGACCAAGCAAACATGGGAAACAATGGGGAAACCGTAGTTGGCCTAGTCACTGGTACAACTGCGATTGGCAAATCAGAGTAAGGTTACTCCACTTGGTTGGGTGTACCAGCTTCCAGTCGAGATTGATGATCTCAAGACTTATGCAGATTTTGGTGTAATTGAAATTGTGGACAATACCAGCCCCTACCCAGCACTACTAGGGATTGACTAGGCAATCGATAATCTAGAAGTTATCAATTTCAAGAAGCAGACTATGTCATTTGAGAATCACGAGATGAGAGTTGTGGCACCTATGGATCCTGCGGAAGGGCATCGATACGTTGAACTAGCGAGAGATGAATTTACGAAGGGGGTTACGGGGGGGTGGGCTTGGGTATGAAAGAGGTCACTGTTTTCCCAAAATTCCAGCTTTTCAGTATGTCAATTTTTGACTGAGTGTTGGGGGACTCTGAGTCATAGCACGTTTTCAAGAGGAGAGTCTCCTGGATGTGTTTTTCAATTGAATCCCATATGCCCAAGACTTGCCTCTTCTTGTCTTCAAAGATTCTTTTGTTTCTTTCCAACCAAATGTTCCAAACCACGAACCTTGGTATGAGTGTCCACAGCCTTTTTAGGAGGCTACTGTTGAAAGGGTTTTCCTCCCATTGTTGCAATGTTAGGATAATGTTCCCCCTAGCTCTATTTGATCTTCTGCAGTGGGTGGTTACCAAGTCCCAGAGCTCATTAGCAATGTCACAGGTGTCAAGGAGGTGTTCAATGGATTTTGCTTCGGCACCACACATTATACAGATAGAAGGTACATGGAGCCTTTTTTCAACAAGTTGTCCCATGTGAGGATTCTGCAATGACTGAGAAACCATAGAAAGGTCAAAAATTTTGGTCAGGGGTCTGAACCCCATATTCTTCCCCATAGTGAATCAGGGTTTCCATCCTGTTGTTGAGTTCTTAGGTGGTAGGATTCCTTGATCGTAAAGGTCCCCTTTGGCCTGTGCCCCCATCTTATAATGTCAGGTCCCTGATTATTACGAATTTTGCACCTCTGTAGGTCCTGCCAGAGATCATCAGCCTGCCCCGTGAAGCCCCAAAGTGTGGGAGCCTTCCATTCTCTGAATGGGTATTTGTTAGAGTGTGTCCAGAAGTCTCGGACCTTTAGTCTATCTTTATTTTGCATGAAGGTCAGAAGGTCCAGTGAATCATTTTGATTACATAGGTTGGGCATTTGCTGCCACGAGTCAAACCAGAAATTCGCATAGGATCCTCCTCTAAGTTCCTAGAAAGTATATTTTTTTATTAAGGTTCTTTGACGATTAGTTTCCCTACAGATAAGGGAGCCTAGTGGGTCCAGGTCAAAGTGAATGAGCTGAAAGATGGACCAAATGGGATCATATTTGAAATTCCAAAGTTTGGCCCACGGGGTGGCATTCTTGGAGATTCATCTCCACCAAATTTTTGCCAAGAGAATCTCATTGTTGATTTTTGGATCCCGAATTCCTAGGTCGCCTTCTCGCTTTGGTAGGAAGACAGTCCGCCAGTTGACTAGGGCCCATTTGTGGTGGTTGTTATCCCCTCCCCAAAGGAAAGAGCGTTGAAGCCTTTTGATGCAATTGAGGACCCATTTAGGGGCAGCGAGGATGGAAAAGAGATAGAGAGGCATAGACTGGAGGACATACTTGAGTAGCATTAGACGACTAGCTAAGTTAAGGGTTCTGAAGGTCCAAGAAGAAATTTTGCATTCAAGCTTGTCCAAGAGTTCCCTCCAAGAGGAGTGTTTAATGCCTGAGTCAATGAGTGGAGCGCCCAGGTATTTGGAGGGGAGGGTGGAGGCAGAGAAACCCATAATGCGGGTGACATTGCGCTGAGAGACGACATCCGTGTTGAAGAAGAAAATTTGGGATTTGGTCAGATTGATGGAGGTTCCAGAGGATTCTGAGAAGAGGTGAAGGAGCTTTTAAACTTGCGAGCTTCCTGGAAAGAGGGGTGGTTGAAAAGGAGGTTGTCATCGATGAATTATTGGTAAGCGATGGGGGGACTTCCATGAAGAGAGAGACCTCTGATGCATCCAACTTCTACTTTTGCATTTATCAAATGACGCAGACCTTGATCCATGAGAATGAAGAGAAAGGGCGAGAGTGGATCCCCTTGACGGATACCTTTGGAGGGGGGAAAAGTAGCAGACGGGGAGCCATTGACAAGGACTGAGAATAAAGCAGAAGAGGTGAGAGTGAGGATCCAGTGAGTCTAGTCCCGGCTAAAGCCAAAAGCAAGAAGCATTCTTTCAATAAATTCCTAGCTAAGTTTATCAAAGGCCTTTGAGAGATCCATATTAATGAGCATGCCAGGGGTTTTAGTGATTTTCAGGGAATGACTGATTTCATGGAAAAGGATTATGCCATCTAGGATATGACGTCCTTCAAAGTAACCAGTTTGCTTAGGGTAGGTGAGCATTTGTAGAAGAGGCTTGGGCCTGTTGGCAATCACTTTAGTGATGATTTTGTAAATGAAATTACAGAGGGATATAGGTCTGAACTTACCTAGTTGATCAACTCCCTTTTCCTTTGGAATAAGTGTGAGGAAGGTTGCGTTGAGGGCTGGAAGGACCCATTTTTTTCCCTAGACTCCTCCAATACCTCTAGTACTTCTTGTTTTAGCAGATCCCAACAGTGATGGAAGAAATTGATAGTGAATCCATCAGGTCCTGGAGCTTTTCCTTCTGCCATCTGATTCACAGCAGATTCCACTTCTTGAAGAGAGATGGTCTTCATTAGGGTAGCGTTGTGTTCATCAGTAAGGATTTTTGGGATTTTGGATGTAAACTGGTCAATAGCTTGGGTCCTTGAGGGGACAATTTTCGTAAGAATATATTTGTAGAAGTGGACTAGCTCCTGTTCAATATCCTCATGGTCTTCAAGATGTGTTCCATCTTTAGCTTTGACAGTGGAGATACGGTTGTTCATGCGATGTTGGATGGTAGAGCAATGAAAGAAGGCAGTGTTGCGCTCACCTTCTTTTAACCATTGAACTCTCGATTTTTGTCTCCATAGGATCTCCTCCTACTCACAACGCTTGTCCAACTGTGTCAAGAGATCTTTATCCTTGGTTTTGAGTGCTTCAGTGAGTTCCCGAGTCATGTTTCTTTCTTGTATATTTTCCAACTATGTTTCCAGTTCACTCTTGGCTTTAAATATGTTTCCAAAGGTATGTTGATTCCAATTCTTGAGTTTGGCTCTTAGGATTTTTGCTTTTGTTGCATTATTTCCATTTTTGAGTGCCCATCTACCTGCATCCCTAGCCACCAAGAGCGGATAGTATCTTGGAACTCAGGATGAGAGAGACAATTTTTTTCAAAACGGAAAAGATGAAGGAGCTTGGTTCACACACCTCGCAAGGAGAGTGATATGGGCCAATGATCTGATCCTGTTGCCGGAAGGACGGAGGCAATCAGGAGGCCACCTAGATCCATGACACTTTCAGAGACCAGGAAATGATCTAAATGCTTAGCGATCCACTTGTCCCCCACTTGACGATTGTTCCAAGTAAAAAAGCCTTGAGAAGTGTGGAGATCCACCAAGTTGCAGTTGTGGATGAGGGTTTTGATGTTAGAGTCCTCATTGGAAAGAATGTTTCTGCCTCCTTTCTTCTCTTGAAGGGAGGTCATCATGTTGAAATGGTCGCCAAGGATAAGGGGGGAGTCTTGATGCTTGGAAGTGAACTAGTACAAATAGTCAATCAACTGGAGTTTGAGGGTAGGGGTTTGAGGCCCGTAGAAATTCAACAAGTGCCCATGAATACTGGTTCCAATGAGGTGGAAAGAGGCTGGGAGGGAATGGGAGGTTGAAGATAAATCCCCTAATGAAATGAGGGTGGGGTTCCAGGCAATGGCTATGCCACCAGAGGCTCCAGTGGCATCAATGGAAATATTGTTGCAACCTTTCCAAATTTTATGCATGAGGGTCTGGAGAGTAAAGCTAGAGCATTTGGTCTCCTGTAGAAAGAGGACAGAAGGCAGATCTTGAAAGATTTTTCGTTTCAACATTATATGTTTTGAGGTTGCGTTTAGGCCTTGTACATTCCAGGAGATGAGCTTCATTGAGAAATAGGGGAGAGGGTGGGAAAGAATTCAGTTAGCTAAGCATATTTCCCTAATTCAACAAGCCTGGTTCCAAGTATGCTAACCCTTTAAAGATTTGTCTTGTGGCTGTGTTTCTTGCTGTCCTTTGAAGCCTTGTGTTTGTCTTTTTGGGGCACACTGTGGATTCCCAATTTGTTCGGTCCCTTAGCACGAGCTAGAGATTCCTTTAGGAGTTGAATCTATCTTGGGGGGATCGAACTGTAATCTTTCTTGGTGAAAGCTTCTTCAAGACCCAAGAGGTCTAGGTCCCCTAGCTCGATCTCGCTCATTTCTTCATCCATCAAGATCTCAGGGTCTGTGGTACCTTGTTTTTCCTGGGTGGTCGAATCCTGCCCGTCAGCTGCAGCTGGTAGATCGAGGGGATTTTTACTTGGGAGGTTTAAGATATCAGTCACTTGATTTGAGCATTGACCTTTGAGGAGTTCCGGTTGAGAAACAGGAGCCTCCATTTTTTTTCCTTTTCAGATGGATATTTTGGGGTTTCTTCCAAAATTGCGAAGCTATTGCTGGTAGAGGGCCTACCTGAGGCTTTGTCCTCTAGGGGGATGGGGGGTTTGCGGCCATGGTGTCTTTTCCTACCATCTTTTTGAAAACCCTCGTCATTTTTGTCTTTGACATATGGATCAGTGGGTGCATGCCGGTTTTGGGGGCAGTCCCGGAACAAGTGTCCGTGTTCATGACACTTACGGTAGCGGAAGGGGACATGCTTGTATTCAATAGATTGAATCCATTAAGTGTCCTCATGCATGAGACTAACATTGTCAGGGAGGGCGTGAGCTATGTGCACATAAACATAGATACTCGCATAAGATGTGTACTTATTGATTCTTTTTTGTTCAGACGATCTGACAAAGCTTCCTAGGGTGTTTCCTATGTCGCTGAGTGTCTCTTCATCCCAGTACTCCTACGGCAGGGAGTACATGCGGATCCACACAGGTGCCCAGGTGAAGTCCTCCTTGTCCTGGTTGAATCTATCTCTCCAATTGCGAAGGTATAGTCCTACAGAGTTGAAGACATACGGTCCTCCATCGTCAACTCTGGCTTTGTCCTCTAGCCAGTGGAAGATGATCGTGAAGAACCATTTTGAGCCTAGTTGCAGATCAAAGTGAGCTTTGGGTTTCCATTTAGCTAAGATATAGCCTTTTAGGGCTGGCTTAGTGGGCCAGATGCCAATGAATTTTCCAATGAGGGTGTGGTCTCTCATCTTTTGGGCTCTTGCGTTGATGCGTTCTGCTAGAAGGGTGATGCATGGTCGTTCAATAGTCTTGGCATCACAAGTTCTAGTGCCAGGAGGGTCAGGTTTGGTATCTTCAGCTTTAAATTCTTTGGATGAACTGGAAGGAAAAACGTTCTCTGAAATGGGGATCTCCTCTAATCCAATATTCAACTTGACGGAAGGGGGTTTATCCATGGTGGGGATTGCCTGAGAGGAGCCTCCTGCTCCCCCAAGCGGGGTGGCCATGAGAGTAGCCAAACCCTAGGAAGGGTGGCTAGCGACGGATGAAAACCAGGCGTTGTAACCAGCTTAACCTAATCTTATCTTGGAGCTATTCTCTACTATGCAAAACGTGTCTTAAGTTTCAAACCTAACATTATATTGTTCGTCATAAGATGACTAAATTATTTTTAACAATATTTTTATTTTATAAATTATATTTAATTAAATATAATTATTTAAATAAAAAATTAAAAAAATTTACACCTATTCACATCAATATAGGTATACAAATTTTCCCCTCCATTATTAGTCCTTGTCGAAGGCCAAGAGGGATTATCTTTGAGATGTTATATCTGTTAAATAAGTAAGTAGCGGTTATGAATACTAAGCTCTAATGGCAAAATGGTTGAGACTGGCTAAAAAAGCAAGGTGAATTGGCATTAAAAGCTTCCAAATAGTTTCTTTGTAAAGCTATATAATATGCTCACAGGGATGATGACGTTTCTGAGTAGGCATTACATTTTTTTTATCATGGAATTTAATGAACCCTATGTACATATATAAGTGACAAATTATCTCTTTTGTAGAATTACAAACAAGGTGTAACTTGTGTTAACATGTCATATTATCTCTTTTGTAGAATTACAGACAAGGTGTTAACATGTCATATTAACCGAGCAATTTTAGTGTTAATTGAGCATTTAACAAAGTTGGCCTTATTTTTACTATTTTTGGAACCACTCTAATGCTAGGACCATCAATCCAATCTAACTTGTAGCTTATAACTTTTCCTTCAATAAATTTGTATAGTTTATAAGCTGTTGACACTTCGTTATAGCTAATAAAACTACATTTTTTTATTGTTGACATCATCTTTACATTTCAAACACTTTGAAGGTTAAACATAATTTTTTTCCACCTGACCATACCCCTCTTTAAGTGTGTTTCCTTTGACCCAATTGGACCTATTCCACACATGAACAATTATGTTTACAACTTAAATGCATAAATGCAAACACGATGAAGGTTAAACATAAATATTTTCACCTCACCTTACCTCTTTGAGTGTTTCCTTTGACTGATTTGGACCTATTCCACACATGAACAATTATGTTTACAACTTAAATGCAAACAATTTCAAGGTTAAACATAAATATATAAAAAATTTCACCTGACCATATCTCTTTAAGAGTGTTTCCTTTGACTGATTTGGACCTATTCCACACATGAACAATTATGTTTACAACTTAAATGCAAAAAGTATTGGGAAACCCTTTTTCTTTTCTGCGTGCTTCTAGCCACTATGGTGATATGTTTTTGTTCTCTTATCTTGTTGTGGAGTATAGGCAACGATGTTTTGTTTATTTACATGCTCTACAATACATAATTATATTCTATATTTTTATATTGTATGCATTGTAATATTGTGATCTTGTAATAATAAGATGAATATATTGTATTGTAATACTATATTCTTTTAACATAACACCATTTTGAATGTAAGATAAGCATTAATGTGCATCCTTAAATGCCAATGAATATATTTTCAGCTTGCCTAGCTATCAATTTGTATCTCAAAGAATAGAGGTTGTTTAAAAACACAATGGTTGGAATCCGGCAACTCAATTTTGATAGAGTTCTCATCAATCCGGAACTCTAATTGATTTTTTGAGTATTTGGGTTAGTTTAAAATGGACCAGAATTTTCAGGGGCAGAATTCCATAGAGGAGTTCTGCCACCACACCCTTGGAACTCTGCCCCCACCTGAAATTTCGCCAGATTTATAAAGGAACTCTGCTAAAAAAGACCACCGGAAAAAGGGAAAAACGTTGTGGTTTTGACTTCCGACCAAAGAATATATTATCAGTTATGGACACACCACTTTCGGCGGCTGCGGTTTTCTTCCCTTGGGGGTTTGGCTCTAGTAGTGTCGGTGGCTGCCTCATGGCCCCTAATCGGCGACGTGTTTTGTGGGTGCTCGGTTTTGGTTGCGTTGGTGTGTTTTGTGGATCCTTGTATGCAAGTTCTGTAACGTTTTAATCCTGCTTTGTGCATTTTGTTGTTTGGTTTCTGGCTCTGTTGAGCAGTTTGGTAATGCTGCTCTATGCACAGTAGCAACAGTGTTGTGGAAATTGAATGTAACCAAAGCTATCTATGTATACTTTAATTCATAATAAATATCAAGTATAGCTTCTATTTGTGGGAAAAAAAAGTTGATTAACTTATCATAATTCATATCTATATCTTGTTGTCATTATTGTGGAATAAGCTTTCTTTGCATTGGCCATTTACATTTGGTGTTTGTGTTGATTTTCAATGTTATTCTAACGGAAACATGTTTTTGTTACAGGATGCTACAAATTTTTAGAACAAAATTTCCAATTGAACATTGATTCTTTATATCCTTGTTAAAACCAATTGGGACTTGTACGTGGCTGGCCACATTATGCTTTTAACATATTATTATCATGTTTAATCTCGAATCTCTCAAAGGGTATTTAGTTTAGTGGCTAATTAATAATCTCTTAAATGTACAACCAGTTCGTACTCTTGGGTTTTTACACATGGTCATTTGCTACATGTGACAAGTGCCAGTTGGAAATACAAATACAGTACATATGACTAAAATGAACACCAACAATATCGGGTAACCAAACCTTCAGTTAGTGTAAATGTTGGCTAATTTGCTTAGAAGAAGGAAGAATTTTACTGCTTCCAGCGTGTCCTTGATGTTTGGTTTAATTTCCAAGTTAAAATATTTGTGCGTGTTAATTTAATTTAGTATTTATTTAAGGAGTAGTTTATTTATTTTATGTTTTTTATTTTACTAGTGAGTTTTGATTGGTAATTTTTTTAAGTAAAATTTAAATTTCTACGTATTTAAATTGTATTTTGAATCCATAAATAGATTTATTTCTTTAAATACTTTTATAAGTCCATAGCATCTAAATTATACAATCTCTATAACTAATATATGTGATTCTAAAATTTCTTAAAATTTCAAATCAAAATATGAACAAAATAGAGTGAAAAAAAAAACCTAAAATATTTAGATCACACCCTCACTTAATATTATTTTCCTCAAACTATTGCTATGTCCAGGTATAACTACGACCGGGTAAATTTGTTATTTGTATTTCTTAACTCGTATTGTTCATGTGTCCTAAAATCCTTGGTGGTTTTAGCTCGATATTTATAAATACATAGCATTGTTTCTAATGTTTAATAATGCAGCGTGCAAACTCTACTTGGCATAAATTTTTAGGTTTTACTTTTCATTTAAAATTCCTTTGCAATAATAAATAAAACCGACATATTATATGTCCCGTTCCTAGAATAATTTTGGCATTAAATAAATAAATCATGATGCCTTTGTAAGTGAATTTTTATCAACTTATTACATTGGGACCTCGTCTCTAGTACCATACTAGGCTTTAATCTTCATTTGTTTATTCTACTAATGTATTCGAATGTATTCCTTACCATAATTGTAAGGAGAGTAATACTATAAGCAAACCAACGATACTCTAATTAGGATATTAAAATTTCAACCCTCACTGAGTTTTTGACCGTGTTTAAGCACACAAAATTAATGTATAGTCATGTTTTATTTCATCTCACTTTTTACTCATAAAAGGACTTAGAACTACATATCAATTTTTATATAAAAATGATTAACTTGCAAGGACTTATAACTACATATCAATCTTTATATAAAAATGATTACCTTGCAACTTGTGTGAACTTAATAACCATAATACACACATACATACCATATATAAATCTAATAAACCATAAAGGAAAATATATAACAATGGTTACTTATCTATTAAACTTGTACACTTCCAGCCTGCCAAAATTTTATATTCAACTTGTATACTTCAAACATGTGAAAATGAGCAGACCACATCGTGTTTGATGCAGTACCCTTACTTTTCTACATAACTGGACTTGTACTTCAATTTAAAACTCCTTAAAACATGAAAGTGCAGCTGATTTGTTTGTTTTTAAAGAAGTAAAACCATTTTTTTGGCATCAACAATTTTAGAGAAATACCTTGCTCCACTAAGTGCTTGTGTTAGTATTGGTTGACACAAATCACTGTGAACAAGATCCAATAATAATCTCATTGCTCTCCATGATGCTTACCTACCATGCATCCTTTACTAATTACACATTCTTGCTTAATTTGTGGTAACTCTCTAAGCATTTGTTTTTTTGTGCAAAAGCTAGTAAATTAGAAACCTTTATTTATAATTGATAATTTAAATATAATCTTTGTCGTCATTAATTAGAGGGTTTGCTCATTTTTTCACTTCACTACTTTGTTGTTGATAACACTTACACCATTTACTCTATTGTTTTGTCAACAACCAACAAAGAAAATAGAAAATTGTCCGAAAAGAACATAACACATCCAAAAATATCCCACTTGTTGAATACTTTGCAATGAGTGACATAATCACCAAAGAAGCTACTTGGGGTAGTCAATCCTATTGATTCTCTGCACCTAGAAAAATGATAAGTACTCACAAACTTTGATAACAATTCTGCATCATTTTCTCAATTGGTAAACTTTATTCAATAACACCTTCTTATCCTTCTTATCTTTATAATCTCTGGCTTGTTTTCGGTGCTTTCTACTGACTTGGGAATTTTTTCAAGGTATTTACTTCATCAATAGGTTCCTTAACCATATGTCTTGTACGCTAGAAGCTCGTCATTTTACATTTTTCTTTCCATAGACTTTTGCATGGTTCTCGGTCTCCACAAACTATATCTCATGTGAGTTGCTCGATTGTCTCTCTATTAGCCCATTCGAGTGTAGCCAAATATCCATTTCTTTTCCTACAAATTTTTTATGTGCAGTTCACACTATGGACCCTGTGGTTTGACTTAATATACCTAAAGACGCTCGATCAATGTCCATTTCTCCACCTATTTTGAATTGAAAACAATTATTTTCTTAAGGGATATGTACTTGTGAATCTGGATCGGAGACGACATGTTGTATATCGTATTTATGAGAAGTATTCGGTTGGCTCTTTCATCTTCGACTTATGTATTCTAATTTTCATTTTCTTGGTTCTATGCCTACCTCTATCATCTATCATCAACGTTAGGGACATCACCATGCAATGACACTTCTTGCAAATTAGTATTGTCAAGTTCACAAATTTCCCCTCTATTATTACAAATTAATAACGAGAAGTTTTTGGTGGTGTGGATGCTTATAACAAAAATTAGGACAATTTTGGTGGTGAGATACTCAAAACAAAATGTTGGACTATTTTAACGGTGTGGATATTTATCATAACTCATTGATGAAATGTGATAAGTATTAATGTTTAAATATCATTTAGTGTTTAATATTGTTTCAGGAATAAATTAATCATTATGATGATGATAGTTAATGTTCATTATATCAATTTTGGTCTATTGAACTTTAAGAAATAAAAGTAAGGAACTACTTGGTTTGCTTTAGAGTTTTATTTTTGTGCTCAAAAAGCTTCGAAATGAGTGTTCCTAAATTACTATAATTTTGATGAAATGGAATGTTGGATAGGCTCATATTGTAAGAAAAATTTTGAAACTAGGATCTTATGTGGGTGTACACAAGGTAATCTAAGATGAAGTGCTTTTCATCCTCAACATTCATAGTCTCACAAAGATGACAGATCAGTTTAGCCCACAGAGTTTTAGGAAAGGTCCAACAACCTGTTTCACTATGTAGCTCATGAGATTTCATTCTTATCTTAGCTATGTGGATATTCTTCTTTACACTAGTTAAAACATAGAGATAATTTTGATCTTCAAGATTAGGGTTAAGGACCTCCTTGTAATATCTTGATTTTATTTTATCCTCTAAATTTTCATTACACCACAATGTGGATATTCTTCTTTAGTTAAAACATAGAGATAATTTTGATCTTCAAGATTAGGGTTAAGGACCTCCTTGTAATATCTTGATTTTATTTTATCCTCTAAATTTTCATTACACCACAATTTCTCTTTAAAGTTCAAAGTAATAAATTTTTAATATCATCTATATTTTACAAAGTGAAATTTGTCATCAATCCCCCACATATTTAACTAAGGAATGGAACCCTTATGCCAACCTTGCTTGAGCCTTAGGTGGTTTTGATTGGAATTGTGATACCCCCAAGACATTATTATTTTTATGTTGATTTAATATTTTGGAAAAATATTCCAAAAACAATTATTTTTGTAAGAGTTATTTAAAAACTAAAAAATACTCACAAGAGGTGTGAGTGACACTTTGCACAACAAATTATTATTAATAAAATAAAAAGACGCTTGGAGAATTCAGTTAAATGAGGGGACACCACCATGAGAAACAAAACATGTGTAAAGCAAGCAAGGGATATTTTACCAATCAAATCCAGTCTAAAATCTCAACTACTAGACAAGATCCTAAATCATAGGGATTGGAGGATTGATTGAGATTTTATTGGGATGGCACAAGACCTGGGAAAAAGTTACATATTGGTGCTCTGAGATAGCACAAGATGTTGTGTGGTGCATGGAGAAATTGTGCTAGTGTGCATGTGTTGAGTGTTTATCTCTTTCATAAGTCCTTCACCGACCTTTTTACGGACTCTGAGAGAGAGTGTTGCGTGGAAGCTTTGCTTGTTGTTCTAGTGGGCATGGTGTTGATCTAGCTCGAGGGTGGAGTCATGTTAGTGGTTGTGCTCACTTCTATGGTTGGGAGGAACTTATTCTCCAAGTATTTTTTCTCCTCTTGTTATCAAGTAAGTAAATCTTGAGTATATGAGTTCATGAATGTCATTACAATGTTCTTTATTTGGATTAAATGTTGTTATATAGGAATAGAAATTTTGTTTAAATTGTTAAAATCTTGTGTAAATTGTCATGGTTAATGGGAGGGTATGAACTCTATGAATCTGGGGCGATGATCAACTCTCTATATAGATCTGCGAGAGACGCTATCAACTCATTTAGAGACTGGAATCTTGTTGTAGGATTTTGAACAGACTGTTATAATCTTGAAAACTGATTGTTCCAAGATCAAATTTTTTGCGTAGAGATAAACGATCATGTTACAAATAGGAAATTTTTTGTTGAATCCTACCCCTGTTATCATGAATCGATTTTTCCCAAAATGTTTTCATGCTGTAACTATATTGAAGATTTTGAACTTTGCGTGAAATCAAAGGTAGATAATTTTGACTGTAGGGTCCGACCTCCTTAAAACATTCGATGTACTCTATTTGGTTGGAGACAATGGCGATCTTCTAACAAGATCCTTAAACATGTCTTGCATGGATCGGTTTTTATATTTCAATGGTGAATACAACTGTTCCCAAATTTATGTGCTCTAGTTTTTTTTTGTCTTAAAACCTTGTATAGAAATCGGTTGGCCCGATTTGTTGTTGATAAACAATTGTGATATATTTTGTTTTAGCAGCGTATTACTCACCTTAAGGAAAGCAAAGGACTCTGTTTGTTTTAGCTCTCATGTTTCCATACTTAGCATCTTTTCTGGGTAAAACCCCCACCAAGAAAAACAATTTGCTGGATTAGTTTGAAGTAGTTTCGTTAATTGCATGGAAACTCATCTCCCACTTAACAGATTCTTTGTACCTTTAACTTGTGGTCATTCCCTGGATCCCACAAGCGTCGACAGGCATCAAATCTCTTGAGGTGCAAACCGTTTCTTAGAGTGCAAATGTTGATGAAGCTTTTTAATTTATCTAATTTGTTTAGTTTTATATATGCCTTTGTAAATGCATTAAATCTAATTTGAGCCTACATGTTATTTTTTATAATATTTTATTATTTTTTAGAAAGGACGCGTTTGAGCTCTAGGATGAGCAAGGATGGAGTTACACATGCCTCTACTGAGTTGTAGAATGCCGCTCTTCGGTGCAATAATAATTTATTTAGTATTTATAGATATTTATTTCAACA
Source organism: Larix kaempferi (assembly GCA_027924585.1). Taxonomy (NCBI): domain Eukaryota; kingdom Viridiplantae; phylum Streptophyta; class Pinopsida; order Pinales; family Pinaceae; genus Larix; species Larix kaempferi. Next base: position 2,766,122 of record BSBM01001027.1, on the reverse strand, counting down.
TTACTATATAAGTAATATATTTTATTTTATAATTGTATTTATAATAATATTATTGCGCTGAGAGGCGCTCTATAGCCCAGTATGAGGGAGATCTTGTAACGTTTTTCGATTGTAACGTTTGTCAATATGATGTCGGCCATAAATAATATTTCCGAGTATGAGGGAGATCTTGTAACGTTTGTCAATATGATGTCGGCCATTAATAAAAAAAGATGTGTATTTTTTTTTTTTTTTCCTTGGAAAAAGTCCGTAATTTTATTTCAAAAAGTTGATTAAAATTACATACTGCACATGTAGTAGAATCAACAAGGATCCCTACATTTTCACATATTTCTGTCCCATATAAGCAGAAACAAACAGCTTATAATGAGCTGAACCAAAAAAAGAGAAACCCAGAGAACGTTGCCACAAGAAGAAGAACAGATATGTCTAGAACAGTAGGTGAAATTACGGCCACCGGTTTCAGATCAGGACCTGAAACTGCCGCCGCCGCCACTGGATCGTGCTCAGACCCAATGGGTCGCCACTCAAAGGCGCCGCCCTCTCTCCATACTCAGAAAAATCCATCACTCTCCATCAATGCCTGAAAGCAAAACGCAGGAAAGTGGAGAGGCCTCCATGGAAGAATCCATGGCCGCAGAGATTGAACACTCAACCAAGAAGGCACCTCGGCTTGGAAGCAGCCGTCGCCGCCACAAATAAGTGCCCGCCGTCTGAGAGCTTGTGCGATCAATCGACTACGAACCAGGTTCAAGTCACCCGCAAGAAACCACTCAACGTAGGCAGCTCCACGATTCAGGTCATAGTTTAGAGCAGAAGCAACATGTAGAGCTGCGCGGCTTCTTTAATTACTGCCGGGTGATGAAAGTCCCGACAACAGACGAAGTTGCTGCGGAGTATGAGCAAGACTCTGCAATTACAAATCCGCCCGTCATTACAAGGTTGGATTCGATATCGGGTAGGAAAGACAACATTCGATTACACCATGCGCAAATTTGTAGGCATCCCTGCGACGACTGGTGCCCTTTCTGAAGTCTGGGCAAGCAGTTCCGGAATTATGAAAGCGTCGAGGATTGCGTCTTCTTTCCTTCTCACCAGGGTGCAACAGGCTCTCAGTCCAGTCGTGGCTCCATCCTCTCATACAACATCGAACCTTGAACTCACACATTCTGAATTCCAAGAATACACGTCCACGGCAGGAAAAGACTCTTCGTCTTCATTATTGGATGGAGGATACTTCTGCAGCACAGATCACATCCTATGCCGAGGAGAAGGAGATCCCACAAATGAGTTATTAATTCGAACACCCATATCGCTACGCCCATCTTTTTGTAAAAAAGACGAGCCATCCCCATTACTCTGTACAGAATCACCCACAGCTTGGATCAGGAATGCTCAGAGTACCTCTGTCGTTTTCAAACCCACGACCAACCACGAATCTGTGCCACCGCCACACACAGGAGCCCGCACCAGGACGAAAGCATCTCCACAGCCATCGTATATGGCCAACGCCTTGGCCGCCTTGCCACTGAAACGGCAAAGAATCGCCACCCCCCGCCACAGGATGCCCGCTAGAACCCTGAAAACTGCTCCACAGGTGACAGATCGCTGCAAGATGGCCGCCAGTCGAACGCCAAGGTCGCCTTGCCACTTTGGCTCCCCTCTGCAAAGAAACCACCGCCGCCGCCACAGCAGAACGCCGCTACTGAGTCGCCGTGAAGGCTCCACCACCGCTCCAAGCGCAGGAAAGCATGCATCCTTGACAGGTAGCTGCACAGGGGAGGAAGGGGATGGCGGCTATGGAAGAAACCATAGCTGCCGAGATCCTCAAAAAAAAAAAAAGATGTGTATTTTTGTTTGAATGAAATCATTATAACTTCCTATCACGAACGAAGAGGGAATACGAGCAATATCTGCAAATAGGTAATTTAAAATTTAGCTCCTCCGTCATTATTTTTTTCATTTTAATGCTCAGCATGTGCCTCACCATTCTCCTAGCTCCTCCCCTCCTACGCTCCTCCCTCCGCCGACCTCCCTCCAGCTACTCCCTGCGCTGACCTCCCTCCTACATCGACCTCCCTCCAACTCCTCCCTCCGCTGACCTCCCTCCACACTCCTCCCTCCAAATCCTCCCTACGCTGACCTCCCTCCTGCACCGACCTCCCTCTAGCTCCTCCCTCCGCCAACCTCCCTCCACGCTTCTCTTTCCATGCTTCTCCCTCTAGCTCCTCCCTCCACGCTCCTCCCTCCGCCGACCTCCCTCCATCTCCTCCCTGCGCTAACCTCCCTCCCTCCATCTCCTCCCTGCGCATAGTTTTCAATGTAGTTGTTAATCGATGGACGCATAGTTTTCAGTGTAGTTGTTAATCGATGGACGCATAGTGTTATACTTGCATAGATTTCAGTGTAGGGTTTTTTTATCATTGCATAATTTTCAGTGTAGTTGTTAATCGATGGTCGCATATTTTTCAGTGTAGATTTCATGGATGCATAAATTTCAATGTATGTGGAAGATGCTATTAGAAAAACAGGAGAAGAATGAAAAATACAGAATGTCGAACGTCAGAAAGCATATCAAGGAAGAAAATCTAATGAAATGACAACAAAAGAACGAGAAGGATAAAGGTTTATACCACAGAACCAAAAGTTATGTGGATATTGAATGTCATTATCATGTAAAGTGAGTTTTATACTTGCATAGATTTCAGTGTATGGTGTTTTATCATTGCATAATTTTCAGTGTAGTTGTTAATCGATGGATGCATAGTTTTCAGTGTAGATTTCATGGATGCATAAATTTTAGTGTGGTTTTCATAGATGCATAAATTTCAGTGTGTATGTTAATGCTTGACATTTTTTATATAGATTCTGAACTAGAAATGGCAGATGTGCATGCGGAAGATGTTATCAGACAAACAGGAGAAGAACAAAAAATACAGAACGTCGAGCGTCAGAAAGCATATCAAGGAAGAAAATCTAAAGAAATGACAGTAAAAGAACGAGAAGAAGACTTGAAACGAAAAGCATAAAAACAAAAAGAACATCGAAAAATAAAGTTGGACGAAATGAAAAAAGAAGAACGAAGAAAACGAAACGCAGATCGACAAAAAGAATATAGAAAAAGAAAGATAGACGAATTGACAGCAGAAGACCGAGAAGAACAAAGAAAACGAAACGTTGACCGACAAAAAACATATCGAGAGAGAAAGTTGATGTAATTGGAAGAACAAAGAAATCAATTTGTATAACAACAAAAAAATCAAAATGTAGAACAACAAAAACAATATTCAACCAATATACTCGTAGAACCAATTGTGGGAGATGCTCAATGTGTAACGATCAGAGAGTGACGTGTTGATAACATGGTCCAATTTCAAGCAGCTCCAATTACTAGTATGGTCCGAGATAAGGAGATTGAAATTGACGATAATATATTGGTACAATCTGAAGAAATGTATACTAAACATTGAAAAATTCGTGAACGAATTGATCAATTAACAAAAGTTCAAATGTGTCATGTCTGCCAGGAGTCATATGTTGGAATACAAGTATGTAATACAAGTATAGGTCCAATGTAGATTCTCATATGATCGATATGAGAAGATTTCAAAACTACTAGGTGTGAAGATAATAAAATATGAAGAAGATAGATTGAGAATAATCACGATGTGAACCATATTTTTATTTATTTAATCCTTACAAAATTATTGTCTCTATTTTTCAGTTTGACAATTTACTCAATCCTTGATACTTATTACTTACATTATAATAATCCTCATAATTATATATGTGTTTTCAACGTAACATGTTCCTTACAATGTTGATCAAACTCCAGTTTTGTGTCACCACCCACGACTGGAACCAGCCTAGATCCAAATCCTAGGCTCTATCAAGCACGAGAGGGATCAAATCTCCCGAGGTGCAAACCTCTGCTCGAATATCTCCTTGAGTGCAATACCTGAGCAGAGGTTTGCACCTCGGGATATTTGATCCCTATTGGCGCTTGATAGAGCCTAGGATTTGGATCTAGGCTGGTTATTGAAAATGACCATGGGGTAGGGTTCTTGAATTGGTGATGAGTAATTGAGATGAGAAGTTGTAAATGGAAGGTTACGAGTTCAAATCACTGTGAGTACTTACAAAAAAAAATATTATTATTGAAAATAATTATAATTAATTTATATATTTAATATGATTAATAATATTCAAAATTTAAGATTAATATTATTAAAGCATAATAATAATTAATTGATAATTAGCAATTTTTTTTTTCAATATTATTATACAAATACTATAACTAATTTACCATTGTATTTATATTTATATTTAATATAATAATAGTTTTATTGCTTCAAAGTTGATTGTCAACTAGTATAACCATATTAATAATAATGTGGTTCACATACATCAATAGACGACATTAAAGATGGGAAAATGAATAATAATAATGTCGTTGATCAGCTTATGTCAACCATATTATTATTAATATGGTTATGCTAGTGTTAACATAATCATATTTTATATTGTTGATTTTATATAGATATTTTCTATATTAATGAAATTATATTTTATTTATAGATATTTATTTCAATATTATTGTATAAATAATATATTTTATTTTATAATTATATTTATAATAATATTATAATTGAAAATAATTATAATTAAGTTTTATATTTAGTCTAATTAATAATATACAAAATTTAGTCAAATCTCGCTATCTAATTTGGTTAAGGTGTGGGTCTCGTCAGGAGGGCAACTCGAGTTCAATTCCCCTTAGGGGTGATCTAGTTGGGAGGAGACACCCAAAATACAACCAGTTGAGGGTTGGTGTGGCCCGGGCCAAGTGCGATCCTCGAGTTATTTTGACGACTTAGATGCCCTTGGGTGATGGTTTCTCAGACCAAAGGCCACTCCCGCAAGTCAAAAAAAATACGAAATTTAAGATTTTTTATTTTTTTTGCTCGAATATCCTTAACTTGCGAGAATGGCATGTGGTCTCAGAAACCACGACCCAGGGGAATCTAAGCCATCAAAATCACTCGGGTATCACACCCATCCTAGACTGCACCAACCTCAACTTGACTGGGTTTTTTGGTGTCGCCTCCCATCTAATTCACCCCTAAGGAGAATTGAACTTGGGTCATCTTGTTGACGAGACCCACACCTTAACCGAGTGAGCTAGCAGAAATTGACAAAATTTAAGAATAATATTATTTAAGTGTAATAATAATTAATTGATAATTATTAATGTATCTTTTCAATATTATTACACAACTAATATAACTAATTTTATTATTGTATTTATATTTAAATTTTAATATAATAATAGTTTATTGCTCCAAAGTCTATCATCAACTAGCATAACCATATTAATAATAATATGGTTGACATACATCAATTTGCAGTATTAAAAATGGGAAAATAAATAATAATAATGGCATCGATCAACGTATGTCAACCATATTATTATTAATATGGTTATGCTAATTTATATTCATCATTTGAGTTTTCACTTACTAAATTATTTCATTAATTTATATTTATTAATAATTGAGTTTAGTTTTAACAAAAATATTTAAATAATTTTTATTTTGTAAATCTTTAAATATAAGTAGATTTTATATTTTTTTAATTTTTAAAATTCTAGAATATAGAAAAAGTAATTCAATATTAATTTTCTCTTATTTATCTATTTTTTTTTAAATATCAGTTTTTTTAAATTTTCTCATTAATCAATTATATTTTTCCATACCCATCCATTATAATGGATAATTAGGAACTTTGACTAAGTTCATCGTAACAAATAAAGTCATTACTAATGGGAAAGCTCATTTTTTTAAAGTTAGCAATTATATTATATCATACAAAAATTTACAGAAGCTAAGACTGAGATGGTTATGGGAGTACAACAAAGAACTAACTTTCCCAGACTATAGTTCAAAAGGATGTGCTACAAATTACAATTGACAGTTGCCACATTCTGCACATATGATGTTTTTCTCAATAATTGGCTATGCCCTATATCTATCCTGCCTTTCTTGTTAAACTGATAAACTAGATTATAGGAAATGCTAGAGTAAACAGTGGCCAAAATTGGAAATATCTATATAAATTAGACTTTGCTTTCATAGCCAAATTCTTCATAGAACTAAAACAAAGAGCATAGAATGACAATTCACAGGTCTCCAAGAAATCGTAGAACCAAGGACAGAGAGCAAAGCACTATATTGACAGCTACAAAAGTGTTGCCGCGTGTAGAGGCATATTCATTGACTGGAATATGCTATTGAGGTGGTATTCAAGTGATTGCGGCCTGAGTTTAGGTCGACATCTTCCTCTGGCTCCCTCTTAATGCCATGCTTTCCTGGTTCCATATCCACACCATCGCTCGAATGGATTATTTCTTGTTGCTCCTCCGTAGGCTCTAGCACCGTTGTGGCATGGCTCTCATTCGTAACTTTCGTGCCACCTTCTTCCTCAATCAACACCGACCCCAGAGTGTTTGTCTCGGGAATGGGATTATCTTCCTCAATTTTAATTTCCTCTTCTTCTGCAATGCCCCCAAAATAATCCCTAAGTTCAAAGTACGAAATTGGAATCCTCATTGTTTCTGCAACATATACGCACAAGTCAGTTACACCCTTCACTTTGAGAGTGAGGTTGTGCATTGTATTCTCAGTATCCTCTCTAAGCCCTTCAATCTCTTGCTACAATTCAAACATCACATTAGTAATGGAGGTAATGTGTTTATCCAATTCACTTCTATTTGGGGCTGAGGGGTGCCCCCTCTAATAATGACCACGGCGGTTGCTGCCTCTTTGCCTCTCCCGAACCATATTTTTCTTACTACACCCGCTTACAACTAGAGGTGAGTTGAAACAGATGGAAAAGAGATTGAGTTGCATGGAAATAGGATAACGCTTCTTCTTGGTCATTGGAAAACTGCTGGAAATGAATGCCACATTAAGAATATTCATCACGTCAAAATTACAAGGGCGAGGGTGGCAGAGCTTGTTCACATGGGTTCTTCCAACCTGAGAGGAGAAACGTTAAATGCTATTTCTCCTCGAGCCTTCCCCCCTTTCCTGGTCGTCCTATTTCCCTTGATCACATCAACTATCACCCCATCCAAGGAATGGGAAAGCTCCTTATTCATGGGGAAGTTCCTGATTTATTAATCTCTTTAGGTTCATGGACACCATTTATTAATTTTTGTACATTGATGAAAACATCTTCCATGTTGTAATATTTTGAGCAAGTGATGTTGTCATTAAAATTGAAAGGTTCAAATTATATATATATATATATATATTCTTTTTCTCAATAAAAAAATGTATTTCTATTATTTGAATAAGGAAATAAAAAATACATGCCTTAGGTGCTAACATATAATGACAATTATCCATGTCCTGGACTTTGTATAGTGTACTCTATGAAACTCTATCATATATTTAGTTCTGAATTTTTCTCAACTTGCCTAAAAACCAAGAAGTGTATCTATCTCCCATCTCTCTACATAGTTCAAACTATGGTTAATATAGTCTAGTAATATGTAATAATACAACAACAAGAAAACAGAACAACCTTCTATAGTATGATTCTATCACAAATAGTCTAGGGAGGACCTACTTTCCTATGCCTTGCCTTTCTTGTAAATAGAAATATAAATAGAACCTTGTGGAATGATGAGACCTTCCTTCGAGAGTATATCTGCCGTCTCATTCAATTCTCGAAATATATGATAGATTCTGAAAGTGTTGAAAGCACCATCCAATTCCCTCAAATGAACACTAAGATTATGGAGAGAAGTGTTCCTCAAGTTATGGGATATTTTCATCCAGTTAACAACCAAGGTCGTGTCGCCATAGGCTTGTAGTTCATGGATACCTTCATCAAAATCCCGTTTTAATAGCATCCATAGTGCCAGTAGTTTAGCTACGTTATTTGTCCCTTGGCCACTATTTGCTTTGAATGAAATATGATGGTTATCAAATATACACGAGATTCCCCTTAAGCCATGAATCTGTTATGCTAGGCCTTGACAGATTCCATCAAAGAAGCTCTAGCTAATCCTTTTGTCTATAAGTAATTCTCCAACTCCCTATGGTACTATAGTTTTGGAATCTTTACAAAAATATTTCACTAAATGCAATATGTTCAATTAGAGAGATTTTGAGGTCAAAACATGGCCTCCTAAGAGATGTACTAAAAAAGTATGAGATATATTAAAATATTATGAGTTAGGGGTTTTATGGGGTAGGTATATATGACAAGTCACCCCCTACACTATTTTCTATTCACAATATAAATAACCATGGTTGAGATAGTTTTCAAAATTCACTAGAAATAAAATTAATAAAATAACTCCACATTGATGTGACTAAGATTCATTGTAAATTCTCAAAACTTTATTGTCCTTTAGCATTTATTTGTCTTGAACTTGCAAATAAAATTAAATAATAAAAAATGTTTTTAAGAGCTATTTTTTTAATTTTTGTTGACTTTTTATATTTAATACTTTTCTTATCAATTTAATATAATGTGATTTAATTGAAAATTTATTTACATGTAAAATGTTAATAATATTATTATAGTCCACATTGCATTATTATTATTATTATTCTTTATTCATTAAATGTATATTGGTAAATTAATATCAAAATCATAAACTTTTTGGGGATATTTATTTTATTGTAAATGAATGTTATAGTTAAGTCTCTCATAGAAAATAATATAAAACTTAATTTATTCTTAAAAATTGAGTAGTAAAAATATATAATTTTTTTTAACTATTAATATTATCTTTAGAACATTATTATTTTATAAAACATGTTTCTTTAAAGCTTTGAAAATTATGATGAAATTGATTTTTTTTTAAATATTATAATATGTTGTCATATATTATTATTGAAATAAAATGAACAATTTGTGTGTGTATACAATACACACACAAACATATATATATGCTTATAAATTAGTTTGGCATTATAATATTAAATAAAATGGAGTGAATATATAATTAAACATTAAAAATTAAAAATATGAAAATGACAAAAATATTATTTTATGAAAAAATGTGAAATGAATATATATATATATATATATAATAATAAATTAGTTTGGCATTATGATATTAAATATAATGGAGTGAATATATAATTTAAAATTAAAAACATGAAAATGACAATATATTATTTTATAAAAAAATGTGAAAGGGCTTTCTTATGAATTATGAGTACTTTATTTTATGACTTAAAAGTACTTATACCACTACCTTGGTTAACTAAAAGTTTTGATCCACAATAAAAAATTTGACAATAAGCATTCTTAACTCAATGCCACCTCAACCATGGGGGATGATGTCATCTACTATAATGGATTGGTTGATTTTTATAATACATTTTCTTTGTTTTGAGGCCCATTTTTTACCTCAAAATTTATCTAAAAGTGGATAATTTGTTTTATATATATATATATATTCTTTTAAAGAAACTAATTATTCATTTAAATAATAATATTTTAACATTTATTTTACTCAAACATTTTTCATGTTTCTATAATATATTATAATTTTACAAAATATGTGATTTTTTTAAAACATCTTTATATGATGGACTACCACCAATTGAACATGTACTAAAGTTATACTAATGTATGCTACAATTCAAACAATGTAGTGCTTTGTTGTGTCCTATCCTATAACGATGGGACTACATATTTACTCAATTCAAATTTAGCAATTTACTTTATCAATTTTTACTAATTCAACATCCTCTAGATAATGGATCACATCATTATTTTTCTTGTTACACCGAAGGCATTGTTTAAGGGGTTAGTTCCTCTCTAGGCTTCGTCGTCTGTCGACGGCCTATGAGGAGCCGCCCGTTGTCACACTCTTCCAACCCGTCAGTGTTTGCAATTACGTTGATCGAATGGAATGAAAATCCTAGCCGACAACAACATCTACGCTTAGAAACTGGAAAATTAACGATTGCCAATGTCTACAGTCGAGATGGGCATGGCGTCGAAGGCCCATTTTGATGAATACTCCAGCCGGCTGCTGCAATCCACCGTCCATGTCATTTCGGGGAAGATATATTCGCTTATTTCCTGCCAAGTTTTGAATGTCTCTAAAGATTTATCCTGTATGCCGTGAATCTCACTACAGAAATTTTCTCTAACGGAAGAAAACACTCATCTTCCTCTGCAGTTTATGAAGAATACTCTGCAAATACACAATGAACATGGTCTGTAAGAGCGGAATCCTCAAATATGAATGAGAGAGATCGAGGATGCATTTATATACGAGTACACAAATAGTCAATGCCTTTATATACGAGTGCAGGAATTTCTATAGTGGCCAATGTCCACAGTCGGGATGGACATGGCGTCGAAGGCCCATTCTGATGAATACTGCAGCCGACTACTGCACTCCGCCGTCCATATTCTTTCGGGGAAGATATCTTCGCTTATTTCCTGCCAAGTTTTGAATGTCTCTAAAGATTTATCCTATATGCTGTGAATCTCACTGCAGAGAGTTTCTATGACGACACAATACACTCATCTTCCTTTGCAATTTATGAAGAATACTCTGCAAATACACAACAAACAGGATCCGTAAGAGCGAACTCCTCAAATATGAACGAGAGCAATTGAGGCTGCATTTATATACGAGTACACAAATAGTCAATGCGTTTATATACGAGTGCAAGAATTTCTACGGTGGCCAATGTCCACAGTCGGGATGGACATGGCGTCGAAGGCCCATTTTGATGAATACTCTAGCTCGCTGTTGCACTCCACCATCCATGTCGTTTTGAGGAATATATCTTTGCTTATTTCCTGCCAAGTTTTGAATGTCTCTAAAGATTTATCTTGTATGTTGTGAATCTCACTGCAGATATTTTCTCTAACGGCACAATACACTCATCTTCCTATGCAGTTTATGAAGAATACTATGCAAATAAACAACGAAAAGGATATGTAAGAGCAGACTCCTCAAATATTAACGGGAGCGATCGAGGGTGCATTTATATACGAGTACACAAATATTCAATGCGTTTATATACGAGTGCAGGAATTTCTCCACATAACATAACATAAGAATAACTTAACCACATAACATAAGCGCATAAGAATCAAAATTGCAACAATTTTTATGCATATTTTAGGTTAATTGGTGGATTCTAAAGCAGGAACCACCATTTGCACAGCTTTCAAAAGCATAAATTATGGTAGTACAACACAACCTTATAAAAAAAATTATACAAGCACTAATTCCCATGACCAAGAGAAAACCAAGCCAACAGAGATACCTGTGCTCAATGCCACCTCAATTCCAAGGTCCAAAATACCATAAGCACTTGTATCATGACCCTACAGAGATAGCTGAGGATGTGACCCTGTACATTTTCCAAGTTGAAGTTCCCACTGTCAAGGTTAAACACCAAATGTTGTTTCCAAACGGTATGGTGCTCTACATGTGTGATCGTATTACCATATGGAGCATAAAGAGCACACATACCAAACTGCATGACCGTCAAGCCCGTGCACAAGATCCCGAGTCCAGTACACATTGAGCTATGCATCCATACAACCATAGCCTAAATAGGATATAGGATGAAACAGATGCAAGGTATTTGTATTCAATGTTACAGAGGAAATGTAAACGATGAAAGGGGGGAACAACTCTAATAGGTTACGGTCTTCGACCTCCTCCTATGTGCACCATCCAAAATGAAACCTCCCCAAGATACCAATGTTTCCATACTTCACAACTCTTCTTCCACCTTACCAAGAGTTGTGTCAAGCAAAGGAGAAGTTCTCCCTATGATCCCTTGTGAGAGAGAACCCTGGAAGCTGAGTTGCAAAGGACCACCAGAGGAGGATCGAGCCTCAGCGACCAACACCCACTAACGATCGAGCCAAGATTACCAAACTGAACCTAAGCATGAATGAGCTCACCAGAATACTACACCGGACTCCTCAAATATGAATGGGAGCGATCGAGGTTGCATTTATATACGAGTACACAAATATTCAATGCATTTATATACGAGTGCAGGAATTTATCCACATAACATAGCATAAGAATAACTTAGCCACATAACATAGCATAAGAATAACTTAACCACATAACATAAGCACATAAGAATCAAAGTTGCAACCATTTTTATCATATTTTAGTTTAATTGGTGGATTCTGAAGCAAAAACCACCATTTTCACAGCTTTCAAAGGCATAAATTATGGAAGTACAACACAACCTTATAAAAGTATTATACAAGCACCAATTCCCATGACCAAGAGAAAACCAATCCGACAGAGATACTTGTGCTCAATGCCACCTCAATTCCAAGGTCCAAAATACCACAAGCACTTGTATCACGACCCTGCAGAGATAGCTGAGGATGCGGCCCTTTACATTTTCCAAGTTGAAGTTCCCACTGTCAAGGTTAAACACCAAATTTCGTTTCCAAACAGTATGGTTCTCTGCATGAGTGATCGCATTGCCATATGGAGCATAAAGAGCACACACACCAAATTGCATGACCCTCAAGCCCGTGCACAAGATCCTGAGTCCAGTACACATTGAGTTATGCGTCCAAACAACCATAGCCGAAATAGGATATAGGATGAAATAGATGCAAGGTAGTCGTATTCAGGATTACAGAGGAAATGTAAACGCTGAAAGGGGGAACAACTCGAATAGGCTACGGTCTTCTCCCTCCTCCTGTGTGAACCATCCAAAATGAAACCCCCCAAGATACCAATGTTTCCACACTTTACAACTCTTCTTCCACCTTACCAAGAGTTGCATCAAGCAAAGGAAAAGGCCTCCCTATGATCCCTTGTGAGAGAGAACCCTAGAAGCTGAGTTGAAAAGGACGACCAGAGGAGGATCGAGCCTCAGCGACCAACACCCACTAACGATCGAGCCAAGATTACCGAACTAAACCTGAGCATGAAAGAGATCACCAGAATACTACACCTTACCAATATTTGCACCAAGCAAAGGAGAAGGCCTCTCTATGGTCCCTTGTGAGAGAGAAAACCTTGGTAGATGAGTTGCAAAGGACCACCAGAGGAGGATTGAGCCTCAGCGACCAACATCCACTAACGAGCCAAGACTACTGACCTAAACCTAAGCATGAAAGAGCTCACCAGTATACTCCACCTGGAATGCATGCAATGAGGTTTCAAAAGATGCATGGTTTCTTACTGCTTGGTGGCAGGCTCAAGAATGGCCCGACGCTTAGCTTCCACTTCTGATTGAGGATGTGGATATAAACCATAACAAAGTTAATAATGTATTAAATATTTGTTTTGTTTTGTTTTGTTTTAAATCAGTTTAAATTGTAAAATAAATTGATATATTGTGGAAATATGTTTATTACAGTATTAAACCTATGATATTTTTAAAAAGAAATATTATTAAATGAAAAATCATTTTTCCAAAAAAAAATTAATTCTATTTTTTATAAGTCATCGATTACATAGAACCCCTACGTGTAGGGAGGGTATTAGAAAAAAAGTTATGATATGAAAAACCCTATACTTGTTCTGGTACTTTCCATCCTTTCCACACCTTAAGAAAATATTTGCTCTCCACCACGCAAGGTGTAGGTAAGATAGGCGAGTTAATGTGCCTGCAAAGTATGTTTTATTTTTATGATTGATGCCTTATACTTTATTTATTTCCCTCATTCATGTAAAGTATATATTCTCCCCTAATATGCTCGCTTGTGTGAAAGAATAAATTACTCGGGTTATTTCGCGCTACTATTATGTTGCCTCATCGATTCCTCTGTATAGTATATTGTGCAAAAGCTACCTTATTTGTTTAACTAGATGGATAAATTTCATATATGTAAGCAATCAATTCTACAAACTATGATCTCGGAGGATGGATGAGCTTGTAAAGTTCAATGTGCAATTAGACTATCAAGTTCAAAAATAATGGATAAAATAAAGTAAGATTGATATAATAAAACCCATTGACAAAGAAGATTGCAGTTCCTTTTTTTTTTAACAGAAACCATAGAGAGTATATTTATAAAAAATTTGTGCACATCCATTCAATACAAAAGGTGAGCTTCATCCTGAGCTCAAAAAATTGAAGAAGATGAGAAAACAGAACTTGTTCTACTTCATACCTATAAGTCCCCTTATTTGTCTTCCTAGAATTTTCAAAATCATGGGAGGGGTAGACCCTTACAAATTGGTTGTTCAGAACTACACAAAAAAACATTTAACAAACAGAGACATAGAGTCGGTCCTGGAATCCATGCATGACCTGACCTGCTGATGTACAGAAGCTTCATCCATAGGAAGCGCTCCTTCTCCCGGGGTATCCCAGTAGTGGTTGCACTGTGTCATTTTAGCCATTTTCAGGACCTCTTCCTTGATAATATCCATTGTTCCCATTAACTCGAACAGGTTCCACTCTAGGTCGTCAATTCAGGAGTCTTGACAAGATATCTATTGGAAGATATACCTTGTGTCCTCCACATTCCCCTTGATTTCCTTGAGACCAGCAAGAGCGACCTCAAAAAAATTCCTTTGGTTCAGCTTGAAGTCTTCTATGCTCGCTTTCATGTAAGACATGGCCTCTCCTATTCCTGACATGATACAAGAATACTATTGGCTCCCTTCACCCTGCTCTCTCTAGAACTATTCCTCGCGGCTCAATGGAAGCAGGGACAGACCATATGTGCTCTACTAACAAGCTATCTATTGGAAGATATACCTTGTGTCCTCCGCATTCCCCTTGATTTCCTTGATACCAGCAAGAGCAACCTAAAAAACGTTCCTTTGGTTCAGCTTGAAGTATTCTATGCTCGCTTTCATGTAAGACATGGCCTCTCCTATTCCTGACATGATACCAAAATACTGTTGGCTCCCTTCACCTTGCTCTCTCCATAACTCTTCCTCGCGGCTCAATGGAAGAAAGGACATACCATTCAATCTATTTCCAAGCTGTTGAAACTTATGACCGCCAAACACCGACTCATCCCCTTTAACTGCAACCCTAGTGATCGCCATTCTGTTCGCGCGTGAGAAGAGGGGTAAGTCTTTGGACAGGACTCCCCATAAATACACCTGCCTTGCATCCGCGGGAGCCCATGTGCTCTGCTGACAACCTCCACACGTCCGTGCTTTCCTATGCCATGTAGTTTCAATGAACCCTAAATTCTAGTATGTTGAGAAGTGGTGGATAGGACCTTGTGTCCTAGGGGATTGGGGTGCATTTATGAAGACCATCATCATACACTACAACCCCCATACTCTACTTAACCCATTTCTTTTCCAAGTGATCTGTTGTTCTGTTGTTTTCATGAAGGATGTGAAGATAATTTACCTCAAGAGTATCCTTGAGTAAGGCTATTCGTTGATATATCCTTCTGCACCATGGGGATCCTTTGATGTAACCATTCCTCATTTTATATATGAACTATCTTGAATCTCCAAAGACAAGAAGCTTACCGATCTTTAATTTGGTGACCATTTCCATGCCATGAAGTAAAGCAAGCCATTTGGTACCATTGTTAGATCTCTCTCCTATTCCCCAGGCATAAGATTTAACTATTTTTCCTTCGGGACCATATATGACCCCCCCCCGCACCTGCCTCCCCTAAAGAAGATTGCAGTTCTATGCAAACTCATGACATAAATAAAGCTTACAATCCATTAAAGCAAGAATGTTGGAGAACTTATTGATAAATTAACCTTGATCCAAATCAAACCCATTACATAAATAAAATGTTATAAATTATTCAAATAGGAATGGAAGATGGTAGATGACGCGGATTTTTCGCTATTTCCAGATCAAGATTGATTGTTACTGAGCGATCATTTCAGATCTATTTGGCAGATGGATGAAACACTTTAAATTCGCTTCCTCTGAAATAAGCAGAACTAAGTAGCAAATGTAATATGTTATAGAAAAATAATATAGTTGGAAAAAGTCTTTATTCTGTACAACAAATTATACGCATTATATTTGATATTTTTAGAGAACACATAGTCTACTATGTATACTTTTTGCAAATTTAGCAACTGAGGTGAACTTGAGTCCAGTTTTCAATCAATTTGAAAGAAAAGTCTGCCAAAAGAATCTATAATGGACCAAAGGCCAGCCCATAAGCATCTTTGCAATTGACAGGGTTGTTCTTCCTGCTTTCTTTGGCATCCTTCATATGGTCTTGATCTAAGTTGAAAAGGAAAATGAGAATTTTTTTTAGAAGGCCATCAATGTAATTAACAAAGAAGTTTCCCGACATAAACATAACTCACAACAAGCATTTGAAAGTTGTCCACGTTCTTTAATATTTTTCATCATTACAGTGTGCAATACTCATGTCAAGGGAAACTTGGAAGGATCCATTTGAGCACAACACGTGACGGAACTTGTCACTATCAATTGCATACTGTCTTCCATTTTAAACTTCATCCTTTTCAACAACTCAGACTCTTTCATTACACTTCTTAAGAATCCAGCCTATACATTGCGTCCATAATGAAGAGCCACTACTTTCAATTGGAAAAAACAATTTCAAATCTCTCTGAAACCTCTGCAACCACAAGAATACCTGCAGTGGCCCAATTTTCCTTCCATGTTTCCATTCTAACACTCTTCCACCAATCATCGTAATCTTCTTCACCATGTAGAGTTCAACAATATCCTTTTGAATACCATAAAATAAAATAAAAAATAAAGAAAAAATAAATTAAATATTTCACATAGAAGTGGACTACTAATTTCATGTTTAAATAAAAAGTACTTAATGTCTTTTGGGGGAGGCTTAATGCCAACAAAGGCTATAATTAGAGATTTAGGAAAAGTTATATTATTAAAATTGTTTAGGCAAGTGGTTGATAATTAACAATTATGTTTATTAGTATTTTTTTTAAGTTAAACCATTTTTAATGGATAGATAGTTACCTCACAGGATTATAAAAGAGGTAGAACCTATAAACAAGAAAGTGTTGCATGGAGCTTAAGAAACATTAGAAGAAAAGTGTGATTCAATGGCCAAGTCAATCAGTGGGTCATTTGAATATGAAAGTGAACTTGAAGAAGATGATCATAAGTGGGGTATCTTTTGAAGACGATGGAAATTGACATCCACTTTTTTGCTACTATGAAGAATAAAATACAAATATGTGTAAAGCAACCATGGTATAAGGGCATTTAAAATTCTACACAATAAGATATGGCTTCTATATGAAACACTGACCTTAATATGCTTACATTATAGAGATAGGTAGTAGAAGATATGTTGCAAAGAAATATTGAATAAAGAGACTTTGAGAGACCACAATGTATACTAAACAACAACCTCTTTTCCATTTTCCAATAGGTACTCTTCAATATCATAGCAATCCACATCCTACCTAGTCTTTTTGCAAATGGATTGATTTATTGCCTATCATGCATACATGTGCTACTATTAGTTTTTCAGAATTTACTTCAATCTGATCTAGGATCTTAAATGAGAGAACAACATGTACAGCATATCAATCATGGACACAATAATGCAAGCAAACAAGAGACATAGAGTTTCACCGAGGAAAACCAAGAAGGTGAAAAACCCCGCAACTTCCTCAGAGATAGATAGAGCAATGATACAACCCAAGCATAAGAGATATACTCCTAGCAACAACTTCTCCTCCTCCATTAGTGCACCACTCTCCAATGAGTGTGTGAGAGAATAATAGAATGATCAAATAGAGTGCCTCCCGCACTCTATTTATACTTGACTTGACTTGCCTAATAACCTTTACTAGGTCGGCCTTAACTTAACCACATAACATAATGTTGACGGGGCCGACCCCCAATAGGGTGGTCTAATAACCCTTTGACCCACATGACTTATATAGGGCCGACCCCACCAAGGTGGTCTAATAACCCATCAAGTATAAGTTACGACACTTACAATATAAATGATGACACTTCCGTATAGAGGAATAATAACATCTCCATAGGAATACAATATACATATATGAAATACATTCTGAAGTTACAAATACATCAACACTCCCTCTTAACTAGGAAGGTATTTCTCGACACATGTATTCTAGCACAAGTCTTCTTCTCTGGATCATCGTCACTGATCATCGTCATCATCACTGCTGCTGCTATCTCAATCAATCTCTCATCTACTCATCATTGGAAGTTCTACAGAGCTAGTTCTTTTTCATACTGGATGTAGGCCACCACCTGTAGGTCTTCATCATCACTGGCCATACCATGGAGTCATCAGGACTGATTACGTGCATTAAGCCAAAACCTCGAAAGAGCATCCCAGGACTGATTATGAGCATACTGCTCAACCTATCGGATCTCCCAGGAACTTTTACATGTGACTGCACAACCTGTCTACGGCCACGGAGTATCATCCTAATACTCATGATCATACTGATCATGTTATCTCAACGAGCAAGCCATCAAGTAAGTACACCTCAGGACTGATTACACTGCCTCTACAAAACCTGCAAGATCTCCCAGGATTGATTACACTACCTCTGTAAAACCTGCAAGAGCATCTCAGGACTGATCATATGCCTATGCAAAACCTGTGTACCATACTATCACATCATCGTCATCGTCCACGGAGCACAACCTAGATGCACACACACAACACTTACACTCACCAGCATGGGAGGACTAACCTACTACCATCTGTGAAAGGCTCACAACACTTACATCAACGACCATGGGAGGACGAACCTACCACCATGTCGGAACGGCTCAGCAATTACATCAACGACCATGGGAGGATGAACCTACCACCATGTCGGAAAAGCTTGGCAATTACATCAACGACCATGGGAGGACGAACCTACCACCATGTCATAAAATCCCACTCAGCCCTTACAACTCACCATGGGAGGGAGAACCTACCACCATGTGAGAATGGCCCAGCCCTTACATCTGCACCATAGGAGGATAAACCTACCACTATGTGAGAATGGCTCGTGTGCATCTGTGTCTCCGGACTCATCACTTCCTCTTGGAAGGTATCTCGATCTGAATTACACCAAGTCTCCCTCTGAAGTATTCAAACTTCACTCTGGCAAGCGGCTTGGTCAACACATCGGCTATCTGTTCATCCATCGCAACATACAGGAGCTTCACTGCTCCTCTCTGCACCATATCCCTGATATAGTGGAACTTGATCTCAATGTGCTTCGACTTGTCATGGAACACTGGGTTCTCCGACAACTTCACACAACTCTGGTTGTCACAATATATACAAGTAGCACTCAGCTAGAGATCAAACAAATCATACAGTAGCTTCCTAAGCCATACTGCCTCACAACTAGCCGAACAAGCTGCGACATACTTTGCTTCGGATGTACTCAATGCCACACAGGACTGCTTCCTTCTAAACCAAGAGATCATACGGGATCCCATACTGAAGCAGCACCCTGAAGTGCTCTTCCAATCAATGGCACTGTCTGCCCAATCCGAATCAACATAACCCTCCAGGTTAAACTTATGATTCACCTCATACTTAAGCCCATATTCAACTGTACCCTTCAGGTACCTCAGAATATGCTTTGTAGCTATCAGGTGAACATGTCTCGGATCTATCAAATACTTGCTCAAGGTGTTCATCGCAAAGCAAATATCTGGTCTCGTATTCGTTAGGTACATCAAGGACCCAATCATCTGACGATACATCATCACATGATCATCCTGATCATCATCACAGCATCATCCTGATGTATATCATCTGGAGCAACACCCTGAAGCTCATCATCCATGATCATCCTGATCATACATTGCGTCCTTTTGATGCATACAAAGTATCTACCTGATACATGTCATCATACATGATCCACCTGATCATACAATGTATCCACTTGATACATAAACAAGTACATGATCCACTTGATCATACAATGTATCCACCTGATACATATACAAGTACATCATCCAACTGATCATATCAAGCATCCAACATGATGCATATATAAATACATGATACAACTGATCATATCCAGCATCGAACATGATGCATATACAAATACATGATCCAACTGATCATATCCAACATCCAACATGATGCATATATAAAGCAGTAATTGGAGCATCATCCTGATGCTCATCACACAATGCTTACATCCATAGCCATGGGAAGGATCCTCCTCTCACCATGCTTGGAATGGATCCCGCAAATGTGTCCCATCACTTCTTCCTCGAAGTATCATCAATCTGAAGAACACCAAGCAATAAAGCTGTCTTGACATCGATCTGGTGTATCTTCCATTTCATCACTTGCTTTGTATTTCTCTATGCTGCCTTCTATAGCATGCTTGATCTTATAGATCCACTTGGAAGTCACTACAGACTTCCCTTCAGGTCTTGGGACCACATCCCAAACATCATTTTTCATGATCGACGGATCATGGCATTCTTCCATCACTTCATCCCGGATCCTGGAAATTTCAATATCTTCAATAGATAGCTTTGTGACTGGAACAAATGTTGTAGTCCTTCTTTTGTAGGTGATGGTATACGATCTTTCCTACAAGACAAGTTAAATTGCTTGATTAGAAACATCTCATAGTTTTCAGAACAAATTCTTATACATAAAGAAATATGTCATACAGTCATGCAATTATTTTAGCCAATGCTTCAATACAACATTTATCCATATCCCGTAACTTTCTAGATGCCTTCCAATCTCTACCAAAACATTGTTAAGAGTGTGCACAACTCCCAACATGTCAGCAAAGAGGTTTCATTCTAGATAAGTGGCAATGGAATGTTGTGCAGTGCCATAGGCCACTTACCCATCACATGCATATTAGTAGTATACTGTTCATTAATGCAATTATTCTAATATGCATAATACACACCCTAAGTCTAGGAATATAAGCATATACATCATTGAGCAATATTATTTAAACAAACAAATATGCAAGAAATGACACTTCAAATACTTATCTTTGTTTGGTTGTAGGGTGGAATCCCTCTCAATATTTGCTTCCTTGCAGGAACTATTGGAGTGTGCTCCCTCTTGATCTTTGCTTCCTGGATTACCTGTCTTTGAACTTATATCCATCCTCGATCACTATGCATACTTACTAGTATCATCATTGTGTTATCCTCGAGGTCTCATACATACATTCATTAGTATAATCTTAATACTATAAAAAACATTATGATCTTAAACATGCATAGTCATGATCATTTCAAACACAGATTATAAACATTAGTATTCAAGATTTCAGGGAATACTTCTTTTACTCATGCATATTCTTATTTGACCAAAGAACTTTTCTGGTTAGTCATATCATCAATTAAGGTAAGAGACATAATATGCATAAACCCTTGATTACTTACATTTCTAACTTCATGAATAATTATTATCAATCATACAACAATATAAGATTCTAACATAAGGTAGGATTCTAACTTGATATAGGAAAAACATATCTGGATTAGCATGCTAGCTAGTTATGTCTAACATACCCGCATAATGTCTTCTTGTTCTCTTCAATGACTTGTGCTAGTAACCTGCATATCTCATAGGTTAACCATTATAGAACGAAGTTATACATACCTTGTAAGTAGATCTTCTATGTGATCCATAACAATGGATGAATCTTTGTCTTCATGTCAACATGGTCATATGTTCTTGAACTAGAACATGATTTGTCTTTCTTGATGTACCTTTCATGTTAGCGGACAACATCAACCTCATACAACACCACAATGCATTAGTACAATCATATGTGTCAAAACCCTAATCAATGAATATCTGCATTCATAATTTTATTAAGGTGATACGACAAGTCTAAAGTTAATCAAGATTGTACTAAACTTAATGAAGACAAATATACCATAAACTTAATCATGAACATATCTCGAAACATACCTGGATAAGTCATACCTGTCGAGATTGCTTGTAATCTTCTTATGTAAGGCCTTAGCCTCATCTCCCTCTGAACCAAGAACTTGTTCACTTATGCAGATGACCAATCCATTCTCTTCTAGGATTAACCCAATCCACTTGATTTGCAGAAACTAGATCTGGAGTTGGATTAGGGTTTGTCATAGAAACCCTAAAAAATTCAAACTTTGAATTTCAAACTTTTGAAAGGATAGAAAGATGTGCCTTGATGAGCTGATCAAGCTGGTATACTCAGAATTTGAAAACTGCAAAGTTTCACCCCTCAAAATTGCCTTTGAAACTTCTGGATCTTCTTGACAAGATCCCGATCTAGGGTTTGATAAATCCTACTCTTCTGCCCAACCAAAAGGTTCGTTCCAAAGCTCTAAGCTTAGATTTTTCTGAGGAGCTTCCAGCTGTGGTCACAGACTTCAGAAATTCCAACTTTTGCCGAAGCCCTAATTTTCCACCTTTCCGATCAAAATCCCGAACTAGGGTTTGATCAAGCCCGGCCTTCTTCCCAACCAAAAAATTCGATCTTGCTCTCTAAATTTATATTTTGATGAGGATCATCCAGCCGTGGTCTCTGATACAAAAAATTCCAACATTCTCCAAAACCCTAAATTCCCGGAGCCAAGAATGAAGGTGCTCAAAATCGAATTCTGTTTTGACAGAAATATGCACCTAATTGTTTCTGGTGTAACTCCAAAATTTCAGATCTACAGAGTCTGAAAATTCTTCCTGTGGTATCCTGACCTGTTATCTTCCAACCCCACAGGTCTGACCTCAATTGGATTATCTGAGAGAGAATTATGCCAAGTGTCGCAACGTGACCTGTTTATGGGATAAAACAGGAGATCGAACTTGTACGGAGTTCCACGTGTCACTGGTTCACTTTCGGCCTCTGAACCTTCGACCTGTGCAAATACAGTCTGTTCCCTACCTATCAATTTTTACAAAATTTCATTTGGAGCTTCCTAGCCCAAGTTATGACCTTTTTTCCTAGGTCACATGTTTATGACTAAGATCTGGAAGAGGCAGAAACCCTAGATTGTACTGATCACAACTCACAAAGTATAGCGAATTAGAGGTTTTCCTTTGGACACAAGGTACATGGGGATCTTATCTTCGACCTGTAATATTTTCAGATCCTGAAACCTCACAAAAATGTATTTATAGCGAAAGTGCTACGATGACTGGTTTTTGCTATATCAAGCCCTAGCTTCGCAAGTGCAACGCGTGTCATAAATTCCATACCATGCCTTCTTTCAAACTAGCTCTGATACCATGTTAGTTTTTCAGAATTTACTTTAATCGGATCTAGGATCTTAACTGAGAGAACAACATGTACAGCATATCTATAGCATATCAATCATGGACACAATAATGCAAACACACAAGAGACACAGAGTTTCACCGGGGAAAACCAAGAAGGTGAAAAACCCCACAACTTCCTCAGAGATAGATAGAGCAATGATACAACCCAAGCATACGAGATATACTCCTAGCAGTGGCTTCCCCTCCTCCACTAGTGCGCCACTCTCCAATGAGTGTGTGACAAAATAATGGAATGATCAAATAGAGTGCCTCCCGCACTCTATTTATACTTGACTTGACTTGCCTAATAACCTTTACTAGGTCAGCCTTAACTTAACCACATAACATAATGCTGACGGGGCCGACCCCCAATAGGGTGGTCTAATAACCATTTGACCCACATGACTTATACAGGGCCGACCCCACCAAGGTGGTCTAATAACCCATCAAGTATAAGTTACGACACTTACAATATAAATGATGACACCTCCGTATAGAGGAATAATAACATCTCTATAGGAATACAAACACTTCCGTTGTAATATCCATAGTTGGATATCCTCAATAAACTCGGAATGAATCTATAATTTCTTAAATAACCCACATATCCGTAGATATAAAAATTATATATAAATTTATAGATTGATAAGATAAGATGATAAATATACAATTGTTGGCCTGCTTTTATAGTAGCTTGGGCATTGCCTATTTGAGGGGATGCATCCTCTCATTTAACTATTACTCCTACTTATTATTAATATTAATGTCTTATTAATTATTTGTTACATTGCCTTCCTCTTAAGGGAAGCTTTGTCCTCAAAGCTTTATTGAAGACAAGGTTTATGTTTGGTTTTTTTTTTTTTAACTGTCATCTCTTGATCTTTTGTGTTTAGTCTTTGCGACATTTGATGAAACGAGGCGATACGAGTTACGAATTCCCTAGAAGAATTGCCGCATCGTCTCTGATGTGTTCCATCCCAAATCTAATTTTATCGAAGCTATTTGTCGCTTTGTGGGATGGGTCTTCTTGTTTGTTGTTTTGTATTTTGATTTGATGTTCTTGCTCGTCTGACATCATCTCTCCTCCATGTGTGTTCATTTTGACCCTTCATTGGTCAAAATGACCTTTATAATTGGGGTGTCGATAAGGAGTTTTTGTCGTTTGTTCTTCTGCTAGATTGACTTCTTTTTTATCTGTATTGATGACTGGATATGTATTTGCTTCTTTTTCCTCAACTTGTTTTTTTGAGCCCAAAGGCTTTGATGTCCTATTCTAAATGTTTGCCAACTTGTTTTCGAGTAAATCTTTATCTTTCTTAAGATTCCTGATCGTTTCTTCTTGAGATTTTGCATCGTCTTTAAGCTCTAATAGTTTCTTCTGGCGATCTCGATTTTCCTCCTTTATATTTTGATGGTCCTGTGCCCTATCTTTTGCCTTCTTGACTTGAAAGAGCAACTTCTGATTATGATCTCTTAAACGCGATATCTCTTCTTCTTTGTCCCTGATGACTTTGTCTAATTCTTTCTGCATCTTTTGTCTTGATTTTTTATCTTCTTGTGAAATCATCTTCGAAATGTCTTTGAAATCTTCAGATGACACATCCTTTGAATTTGATTTCATTGAAACATCCTGCAGTGTGATTTGCTCTTTCTTGTATAAAAACATTAAAAACTTTTTCTTCATATTTAAAATAAATGATCCCAATGTTTCCATCCAGGGTAAACCTAGAATGATGTCGACTTCATTTAAATATATAGTCGAAACATTGAATTGGGATGTGAACTTGTACTCATTAATTGTTAGTTGTAAGTTCATAATTTCATATTGCTTCTCATTGTAGTTATCTCTCTTTTCGATTATACTTGATTCTGGGATTAATAATTGATTTGCCAAACTGTTGCTAATGCGATTTTCCTGTATGGTAGGACAAATAGCAATTCTAATATCTTTTCCTTGAATAGTTCCCTCAAGTTTTAGTATGTTATTGGCTACTTTTGAGTAGGTCTTAGGGAATATTTCTTGATTTTCACTATAAGACTCCATTTTTTTTCCAAATAATTATTATTATTATTAAAAGTTAATAATTATAATATTATTAATAAATATAATATAATAATTATTATGACAATAATTATTATTAATGATAATAATAATTATTAATTATTATAATAATTGTTTTTGGAGTTGAAGGATAATAAAAATGGTGTGGATTGAGTGGTTGGGAGGAATGATTGTTACCTTCCCCACCTAGGTTCAAATCTCACTTTTTGTTTGTTGTTGGAGATTAAAACCAAAACCACTTATGAACAAACCACGTGCGGTTTCACTTCTTTTTTTACTTTACTTTTTTCTTTTCTTTTTCTTAGGACATCTTTTTACTTCTTCTCACTTCTTTTTTCTTTATTTCTATATTCTCGTTTCTTTTTGCTTATTTTACTTCTTTTTTTTTTTTTTTACTTGTCTTTCTTTTCTTCTTTTTATTTTCTTTTACTTTTGCCTTTTTTTTTCTTCCTTTTTTTTCCTTTTTACATCTTTGGGCCAAGGGCTTGGTTTTTTTGGACAATAAACTCAGAATGAATCCATAATTTCTTAAATAACCCACATATCCGTAGATATAAAAATGATATATAAATTTATAGATTGATAAGATAAGATGATAAATATACAATTGTTGGTCCGCTTTTATAGTAGCTTGGGCATTGCCTATTTGAGGGGACGCATCCTCTCATTTAACTATTACTCCTACTTATTATTAATATTAATGTATTATTAATTATTTGTTACATCCCTATAGAGGAATAATAACATATCCATAGGAATACAATATACATATATGAAATACATTCCGAAGTTACAAATACATCAACAACTACTTGTATGGAATCATATCCTACCATTCTTACTCATCCATCTCTCAATGGACACATTTGCAATCGATGCCATAGAGAAACTTATGGCCATTGATTCTCAAAATGGAATAATATGGACCATGGTGACAAACCCATTGTACTATCCATATTCAAATTGAAGAAATGCTCATTCTTTGTGTTAGCCCAATTTTGCAAGTTAGGAACGCTCGTGGTGGACAATACAAGTATAGTGGTCACATTATTAGTTCCCCCAACAAAATGTTCAAATTGAAAATTTCCTTCCATGCCACCTTTTAGATATAATGATTGATTTCCGCAAACTTTTGACCCCAAAAAATATCGATTAAGCCCTCAAATGGGTCTTAAAAGGTTATGGACCCCAAATATGCAAAGTAAGACCAACCCCTAAAATGTGTCCTACAAGCCAATTCATCCAATTTCACCACCTATAAAGCACCAAAATAAATGAAAAAAATTATATTGATTCAATTCAGATCATTTAGGCTCAAATGATCACCATTATTTGTATTGTATTACTTTCTTATATAATGATGACAATCCATTGAGTTAACTCCTTAGACACATAAAATTATATTGTCTACGTACACACAACTTTCTCAATTTTACAACATATTGAAGTTTTTCTTGGCGTTTCATTTCCCCCGCTTTGGAGTATGCTAGTTAATCTAAAATTATGTTTGAGTAGAGTTGGAAAGAACCAATTTAATGTTGTAAAAAATATATCATAGATGTTGTCATTATGTCAATAAAATCAATTTAAATTTGTAAAAAATATACTAAAGATATCGTCATTAAATTTGTAAAAAATATATAAAAACATTGTTATTATGTCAATATGAATTTTAATTTCATCAATGTTGATTTTCCAATATTTCAAAATTTCAATAATTGAAAAAAAAACCTCATCATGAACTTTGGTTCTATGAACAAGCATATAACAATTGAAATCCATAATAATAATAATGTAATAACCATAACGAGAGAAGAAACATAACACCATGGAATATAGATACCAACATGAAGCAAGGAATATTAAAATACCTACCATCAAGGACTAGCATTCTTATTATCAACAAATAATCCCTATCTAAAAGGAAGATAGCATCATGCAATAAAGATACTAACATGTTTGTATCGTAGAGGGAAGCAAGGAATATTATGAACAATTAATCCCTATCTAAAAGATAGTTAGGCATCATCTATAAGAAAGATAACATCATGAAATAAAAATCCCAACATGTCTATCTTGTAAAGGACAACAAGGAATATTAAAATTCCTTGCATCTTTATCACAAGGACTAGCATATCTTATTATCAACAATTAATCCTATCTAAATGGAAAACATCCCTATAGCATTGCAATAAGGATAACATGGATAATGATGAATTTTTGAAATAAGGTTTAAAAGAGACCAAGGGGCCTAGTTTTCCAACAAAATTTATTTCTCAAAGAATGTGTTTATGTAATGTGATATATACAATGCAAGTTTATTTTCAATTTATAAGAATTTTTTTATGATATATGTTATCAAATTTTTAGAGTAAATATTTTTAACTTATTGACTCAAAGAGTCAAATATGAGTTTATTAAATTGGTGGTTTACAGGCTTATGGTATTGGGTAATCCATGGTATTGCATGTGATGAAGCTTATTTAAAAATTTGAGTAATTCCGTTGTAAAGCATCGTGCCTCCCACAAGGAGCGACCCTTTGGCGCCTAAGCAGGCAGATCTCCGCTGCTTGGGTGATGTTGTTGTTTCCTCTTTTGGTTTCTAAGGAAAAAATCTTCTTCTTCATTGTATGCTTTCTTATTATATAAAAAATTATATATGTTATCATTCCCAACACTAACCATATTGGGAAAATAAATTAACAAATTCAGATCTAATGAATAAGGGATAAATAATTTATTAATTTATGAAATAACCCACATAGTTTTAATATTCTCGAAAGAGTTTTAATATTCTCAAAACCCAGAGTATATAAGTTTTAATTTTTAATTTCCATTTTTTTAAACTTCGATTTTTTGTTTGTTTGTTTGTTCGATTGCCCATCACTCGGGGATGGTAGCAATGAACCATTGGTTAAGAACTACAACCTGAGGGCATCTAAGCCGTCAAAGTCACCCAAGGATCACACCCGAACTGAGCCACACCAACCCTTATGATGACTGGATTTTTGGTTGTCTCCTCCCAACTAGCTCACCCCTAAGGGGAATTGAACTCGAGTCGCCCTGCTGATGAGATCCACACCTTAACCGAATGAGCTAGCGAGAATTGAATTAAATTTTCAATTTCAGGTTCATTAATTTGTAGATAAATTTGTGGAGCAATTATAATTTTCTTTTAGGTGAAGATTTAGCGTTAAGTATTCTACAATTATAACATATAGATAGTCAACACCAATATGGATGAAATAAAGAGAATTGAGCTTAAGTATGATTTTCACCACAAATAGGGATAAAACAAAAAGTGTTGAGCTCGATGCTTTTCGTTGTTGGTAGACTCTCCTAAACTCTTCTTAATAATAATAATAATCTATTTTTAAGGTCATCGTCAAGCCAGACACCAATTTGGTATATGAAACCCCCTTGTTTGTGGGATAATGGAATCCCTCTGTGCATCGATTTAATTGCTAAATCTACAGAGATGTACATACCTTATCCCCTCCAGATTTGAACCAGTGAACTCCTAGAACTCAACTCTTGTGAAGACTAAACAAGATACATAAAAAAAAGAGAAAAAATAAAAAATAAATAAAACACCATTTTGAAATTAAGAAGAGAAATGCAATATTGTGCAAAAGCTATTCACTATTGAATACAGGTTGGTGGAGACATGATGTCAATAATGGTTCCAAATGGAGGACTGAAGGTGATGCGATAGGAAGCCAAACAAGATAAAGTCATGCGTCCCAGAGAGGATCATCACAGAGAGGATCAATACCAAGAAAGATTCATCAAAATTGAGTCGTAAAGTGTTGACCCTTGATCCCACTCCATTGTAAACACGAAATAATGTGCAATACCATGGTGACTAGTAAGTCAATTATTAAACAATAATTAAATGCTGACATAATATATATTACCCTAACATAATATATATTCCCCTTGACATTAAGAACAAAAAGAAGCCACCTCAAATGAATAATTATCCAAATACATATAAAAGTTCTTCAACCAACGGATCTTTGTTATTAACACTTTCATAGAATATGGGAATCATATAAGACTCTCCTATCAACACCTCATTAAAACCAAACACATACACTTAAGAGTTGGGGTTGACTTTCTTTGAAAATTGAATTTAATAAATAACTTTTTATTATAAAAATTAATAAAATCTAAATAAAACTTTATTTAATCTTAATTCTTCCCAAAACGTCAAAGGAAATGCACAAAAATTACAAAGTAGCATTAAGATTGCATCTAATACTAAACGATACAATTTAATAAAATATAAATAATTTGTTTTATAAATAAAATTATTGATTACACATTATGTTTTTTAAGATTGCATCTAATACTAAACGATACAATTTAATAAAATATAAATAATTTGTTTTATAAATAAAATTATTGATTACACATTATGTTTTTTAAGATTGCATCTAATACTAAACGATACAATTTAATAAAATATAAATAATTTGTTTTATAAATAAAATTATTGATTACACATTATGTTTTTCAACTTTTTCAATGGATAAGTAAGATAAAGGAATTGATCGAGTTTTTCTCTATGATATCTTTCTCTCATATTTTATGTGAATTCAATTTTGGTGTTGATTGTTTATCTAAGGAGGTAGTTAGATATATGGACAGTATTATGTATTTTTAGGAATTTGTTGATGACTTTGTTATCAACAAAGGAAGGGGGTTTCTCTCTTCTAGTTTTTTGCTAGTTCTTTTTTTCTTTTGGAGTCCGTGATTACTCCTTTATGATTGAGCCAAAAAGTTGTTTGATTAGATCTTTTTGTTAGTAGATAATCAGTTTTACATCAGTTGTAATGTCTCTAGTGTGTCTATTGAAGAGTATGTTTGAAGACTTATGATCACTTATTATTGGAAAAGATGTATGAATCATTCGATCAGGAACGATGTAACTTTGATGATATCTTGAATAACAAGTTACTTTTTTCGGCTTGAAAAAAAATTGCAATGGCTTATAAAACCATAACTTTGTTACTCTACTAGCATAGATCCATCTTAAACTCAAATCTACTAAGTACAGAGATGGATCCAATTTCTTGAGGTGTAAAATTTTTTATCTTAAAGTTTTTACACATTAAGAAAAATTTTACACCTCGAGAAATTGGATCTCTCTCGATGCTTAATAGATCCAATTTTTTATCTTAAATATTTACACCTCAAGTAATTGGATCTCTCACGGTGCTTAATAAATACGGGTTTAAGATTGATTAATGTTGGTTTTTATTTTTTTATTTTATGAGCGGACATGAATTGATTACTTTTTATTTTTTAAAATTATGAACCGACATGGGAATGTTACGTTTTGTAACATGACACACATGACAAACTTGACAACATCTCCCCCAAACTGGGTTGTAATCACCTCGCTACTCTCGATGCAATAAAAAAGGTGTAGTGATTGAAAGTGGAAAAACCCTAATTGTTATGGTTGAAAATAGTTCTTGATTTGGTCTGCAAAACTTAACTTCCCCATTAAATAATCAATGAAAAGGAAACTATCCACATTGGAGCTAGACCTCAATGTTGTCTACATTATTTCCTATAAATACAACCCTCAAAGTCATCATTTCATAATCCACACATACTAAGGTTATGATGTCAAGGGTCATATTGAAAGTGAGAGAGAATCATCATCCTTTTTACTATTTGAAATCAACCAATACATTCACTTGAGTGGAAACTTGGGCACAAAGGAGAATAAGAAGCTGAATAAGCTCCAAAGATCAATTGCATTCTACAACTAACCTCAAGGTGTTTACATCTCATTTTTTCTTTGTGTATTAATATAAAAATCATTTTTTACATGTAATGCCTCTCCATTTTTATATAGTTTTTTTTGTTATATATATATATATATAGTTAAATAATTTTATTAATTTATAATTTATTAGCATAACTTCTTAAATAAATAATTTTTATATTTGTGGGTGAGAAATTACCTACACAAAAAGTGAAACATCGTGAAAGATAACATAACCTTCAAATAAGTATAGTATTTTTTATATGTTGATTCAATCTTATGAAAAGCAAGCAACTCTTTTTTATTTTGGAAAAAAAAATATTAAGTATTTTTCATATATTGATTCAATCTTATGAATAACAAAAAACTCTTTTTTTGTTTTGGAAAAAATATATATATATATATATATATATATATATATATATATATATATATGAATAAAAAATCATCTAAAAGTAAAACATAATGAAAACTAATTTAATCATAAACGATGATAATATGATGAGCTAATTATAATTATGAGTTATGAGTTAGGGCTTTTTTTTTTGTCTAATTTAATCATAAATATCTAAATGATGATCCAATTATGAGTTAAGGCTCTTTTGTCTAATTTAATCATAAATATCTAAATGATGATAATGTGATGATCCAATTATGAGTTAAGGCTCTTTTGTCTAATTTAATCATAAATATATAAATGTGATGATCCAATCATAATTGGGACTCTTTTGTCTTATTCAGCTCCGTGCTATATTTGTTGAGGTGTTTGTCACATGCAAGACTATATAAATTTCATATAACATTTATAATAACTTTCTTATATATTCTTTTGTATTAAATTATTATTATTATTTTTAAAACAAAACAATGATCATTTCACATTCCGCATAATCTTCAATGTTGATTGCCAATATTACTTTAATGTTGATTGCCAATATTACTTTAGTTCATAAATAAAGTATTGATATAAAATAATTAACACATTATTTCTATGAACCTTCTTATGGTTCAATATGGAAGAATACTACATGTTATATTCAAAATATAAGTTCATATGGAATTTCTATTTGGATCCATGTTACATTTAGATGTGGTTGTTGTCATTTTTTAGTATTTTCCTCGTTATTTTAACGAGATTTTTAGTGCTCTCTGAGTGTATCATTGTAATATATTTTCACCTTAATCTAGTTTTTTTTACTCTACTTTTTTTTGAGTGAGTGTGAATCCTTGCAACATTGATTGAAAATATCAATATTGTTAATAATGATTACCAAAATATATTAAGAAGAACTAGCTACATCATGGCTTTCACCCTTATTTATATTCATCATTTGAATTTTCAATTACTAATTTAGTTCATTAATTTGTATTTTTAAATAATAGTTTGACTTTTATTGAATTTAGTTTTAACATCGTATTAAGATCATTCTGTGTTGTAAATATAGTACTTATAAATACATTTTATATTTCTTCAAATTTTAAAATTCTAAAACATATAAGGAAGATAATTCAATATTAATCTTTATATATATATATTATTTTTATTTGTTAAGATTAAAAGCACACATAACAAGTATATATATACAATAATATAGAAGGTTATTTAAGAAATTTAATCCAGAAAATCAGCTATAATAGATTTATTGATATCCATTCTTTCTAACTAATTTGGTCAGGACATGGCCAATCCGGCCAACACCGGCCTCCCTAGGCACCTTAAAATGGATTTATTCAATCCTTTAAGTAGGATTCTTCACATGAAATACTATGGGCCAATACCATGGGCTCGAAAACCATGAACTATAGACATACATTTGACTCTTTAACTAATTCAAGTTTACCTAATAATCCCCCCTTTAAACTTGACTTCGGGTAATAGTGAACCCCCCTCAAAGTTTTAGTTGGGAATCAAAATACAACATGCCCCTTTCTGCTATCTACTTAACCATGTCTTACAGCCATATGCCCATTTACATTGTGGTTAAACCCAACTCTCATCCAAGTGCCTAGATTAAGTGTGTGGATCACTTCTTCTTCGTCCACTTCCATGTGCTTCTTACCCTTACCATATGCTTCTTGAGCATGCGTTCATCTTCAATTTTTACCATGCCTTTCTGGCTATTATTTACCATGATTCACATACCCATGAACCATCACTTCATGAGCTTTACCACATTCATTTAGTTTTCCAAGGACCAATGAAAGCAACCATAGCTTCCAAGACATTTACATTTTCCTTCAACCTCATTCTGATACCATTGTTATGATTATAAGACATAATAAACATAATCATTAGATCAAGCACATAAACATAATGACAATGAAGGATTACTTTGGAAACCAAATCAAGAAAGCCAACCATAATGGATTTATTGATATTCATTCTTCCTAACCAATCTAGTCAGGGCATGGCCAATCTGGCCATCACTGACCACACTCTCTCCCACAATGGCCTCCTTATGCACCTTATAATGGAGTTGTTCAAGCCTTTAAGTAGTCTTCTTCACATGCAATAATATGGGCCAATACCACGGGCTCAAAAACCATGAACTGTAGACATACATTTAACTCTTTAACCAAGTCAAGTTTACCTAAAAATCCCCTTTTAAACTTAATTTGGAGTAATCACCAACCCCACTCAAAGTTTTAACTGAGAATCGAAATACAACATGCCCCCTTCTTGTTTCTACCTAAATCTACATATGTGACTCACCAACCAGGGTGCACATGCCTAAATAGGTCTAACAACCATATGCCCATTTACATCTTGGTTAAACTCAACTCTCATACAAGTGCCTAGATTACAATGTGTAGATCACTTCATATTTGTCTACTTCCATGTGCATCTTCCTCTTACCATGTGCTTCTTGAATCTTGATAATGTGTCCATCTTCAATTTTTACCATGCCTTTCTAGCTATAATTTACCATGGTTCACATACCCATGAACCATCACTTTCATAGCTTCCAAGACATTTACATTTTCCTTCAACCTCAATTTGATACCACTTTTATGATCAGAAGCATAAAATAAACATAATAATTAGATCAAGCACATAAACATAATGACAACGAAGGATTACTTTGAAACCCAATTGGGAAGACCAACCATAATATACTATTGATATCAATTCTTCCTAACCAATCTGGTCATGGCACCTTACAATTGAGTTATTCAAGCATTTAAGTAGGCTTTTTCACATGCAATACTATGTGCCAATACAACGGACTACCAAATACCAAAAACCATGAACTTAGACATACATTTGACTCTTTAACCGAGTCAAGTTTACCTAACATTATTTTCATTATATCTTCTTAATCTTAAATATGGACATCCCATGATTAATCTCCTCGTCAATCAATGATGTCCTTCCATACCGTCCATTAATGTGTTTAATAATTTTGTCTAATATCAAAGTAACTAATGGGAAACTCCTTCTGATCCATTAATACAGTAGATAAACAATTAGAGGCATGATAACCCAAGAATAATATTATATAATAAATTGATGAATATGAATGATGATTTACAATTACATTTGAAACCCAATAAATAGGCCTATATGTTTCGTTTGACAATGAACGGACATGACGTTAGTATTTTATCAATTATTATTCATTTATATCTATATCCTTAATTATGTGCATAATATTGGTATTTAATTATTTATGTACATAACATTGCCGTCATCTTTAAGAAATGATTTTACCTCAAGCAAAGACAAAGAAGGATATTGCTAACGAATTTTTTCGGTTTCCCATGATGCAATGATCGCTTTTGGCTGAAAAATGACTCTTCGTTCGTCATCCAACATAGGAAGTATTGCATGTGTCGATTGATGTCGTCCCAACCAGTGAAAATTTTAGGGGTGAAATTTAGCCCATGGGATATTTTTCAACCTTTTTTCCAAAAAAATATTCACCAATTTTCCTTTTTTTTCAAAGATGATTCACCCAAAATTCCATGGGATAGTTATTTTTTACTCTAAAAATCGCCAAAATTGTCCAAAAACTATATAAAGTACTTAGAAATTTGAATTTTTTTTTTTAAATTGCCAAACATTTTATGGTTGCAAATTTAAGAAGTTGGTAAGATTTGACAAGGTTTCCACACTTTGAGAAAATTTTGGATCCTTAAAATTTCCCCTGGTCCCAACACCTTCTTGAGAAAAGACACATGGAAAAATTGTGGATATGACTCTTATCTGGTAAGTCTAATCCATATGCTACTTGAATGATCTTCTTAATCATCTAGTATGGTCCATAGAATTTTGGGGCCAACTTGTTTTTCCCTTCTTGTTTGAGAGATAATTGTTTGTAAGTTTGGAGTCCTATGAATACCAAGTCTCCAACTTCAAACTCTCTCGTTGTTTTGTGTTGACGTGCTTGCTGACTCATATGGTTATGTGCGGTTGTTAAGTTATATTTGAGCATTTTGATTATCTTGTGAGTTCTCTCTAACTAGTTTCTTACTTCATTGTTGTTGACGTGTGGTACGTAGAATTGTACCACCATTCTTCCAAGTGTAACCATTGAGACTAGTTACTCTTCTTCTCGGTTACAAAACAACATAGATACGCTTCCAAACATTTATTGACAACTTCTATATAGCCATATTTTTGGGGATGATAAGTTGAGCTCATGTTAAGTGATGTCCCAACTTGTTTGAAAAATTTATTCTGGGATTTTCCATTAAATTTGCATCCCTGTCACTAACAATGACTCTTGGAAACCTATGTAACTTGTATATATGTTTGCATAATACTTCCACAATTTTTTTTGCTGAGTTTGTCTTCTTCACCCCCATGAAGTGTGCGAACTTGGTTAATTGATCAACCACTACAAAAAATTGTCCTTCCCTTCTGAGTCTTGACAAGGGAAACCCATCAATGAAATCCATGGAGATTTGTTCCCATTTTTGTTTTGGAATGTGTAAGGGATGAAGTAACACTAGGGTCATAACATTTTTCACTTTTGTTCCTCTGGACTTTGTCACATTCCGCCATGTATTTTTGAATACCTTTATGCATCCCCTTCAAAAAGAAGGACCTTCATGCATTAGAGTAATTTTTGAAAACCCTACATTTCATGCCACTAGCGAGTCATGGGATTCCTTCATAACCTTGGATTTGAATTTAGAAGTTAGGTTTAAATAAATTCTTCCTTTATACCAAAGGATATTGTTCTTCCATTCGAATTTGGAATTTGGATTTGGATTGTTGATTATTGCACATGTTTATGGGTCCTTGGCATACTCACCTCAGATTTCATCAAACCATTTAGGAATCACTATTGAAACTGAATATGAGGTCATCTCTTCATCCTTCCTTGAAATCACTTCTGCTACTATAGTATCTCCAAGTCGAAGGTGGCAATTTTTTCTATCCATT
Source organism: Larix kaempferi (assembly GCA_027924585.1). Classification (NCBI taxonomy): domain Eukaryota; kingdom Viridiplantae; phylum Streptophyta; class Pinopsida; order Pinales; family Pinaceae; genus Larix; species Larix kaempferi. The sequence continues at coordinate 2,729,660 of BSBM01001027.1, read as the reverse complement.
TCTGTTGTTCTATCGAAAATGTTTTTTTGTTGAAGAAGATATTGAGTGACTATTGTGATCTGTACGTATCATAACTTTTCTTCCTAAGAGGTATTGTCTCCATTTTTCTAATGCATGCATAATGGCCAACATTTCCTTATCGTATGTAGACTTCAAATGTTGTCATTTATTGATTTTTCTACTTTCAAACGTTATCGAGTGATCTTCTTGCATTAACACTGCTCGTAACCCATAACCAGCAGCGTCACACTCTATTACAAAAGGTTTTGAAAAATCTGGTGTTGCCAATATAGGTGTTGTAGACATGATTTTTTTCAACTCTTTGAAACACCTTCGTACTTCTTCATTCCACTGAAATGAATTCTTTTTTTAAATATTTGGTAAAGAAGCAGTTATGTGAGCATAATTTCGGATGAATACTCGATAATATCTAATCATCCCAAGAAATCCCCTTAATTTGGATACGTTAGTTGGTTTGGGCCACTCTGATATTGCCTTGATTTTTTCAGGATCCACCTTGACCCCTTCCTTGGATATCACATGGCCAAGATAATTTACTTCCTCTTTACCGAATGTGCATTTGGACATCTTTGCATAGAACTAATTTCCCTTCAAAATATATAGTACTTGTTCCAAATGTGTAAGATGTCCATTCCAAGTCTTACTATATACAAGAAAGTCATAAAAAAAACAATGCACACTTCCTTAGATGAGGCTAAAATAAATTGCTCATAGCTGCTTGAAAGGTGGTTGGAGTGTTAGTTAACCCAAAAGGCATTACCTTGAACTCGTAATGTCCTTCATGGGTTCGGAAAGCTCTTTTCGCCACATCTTCTAATCTTACTCTGATATGATAATATCCTGATCTCAAGTCTAGTTTTGAAAAGTATTTTTCTCCATGAAGTTCATCCATCATTTCATTTATGAAGGGAATGGGAAATTTGTCCTTAAGAGTTATATTGTTTAGTCCCCTGTAATCTATACATAGTCAGAAGGACCCATCCTTATTTCTCACCAATACTACTGGTGCTGCATAAGGACTTGGACTTTCTGTAATCACTCCATGCCTACGTAAATATTGGATTAATATTTTAATCTCTACTTTATGATGGTGTGGATACTTGTAGGGATTGACATTGATAGTACTTGAACCTGGATTTACTTCAATTATATGCTCAATCTTCCTTTAAGGAGGTAGATCCATGGGAAGGTCTTTGAATACCTTCTCGTATTTTTGGAGTAGTTCCTGGATCTCTGGATGACATGGTTCGGCGACTTCTGAAATTAATACTCCATTTCTTGACAGTGTATCACGTATGTTGGTGCTCCCTTCTAGATTAGCTTCTCCATTTGGGGGATGACACAATTTGTGTGCAAGGGGGTTGGAATCCATACAACTTATATTTTTCCCCTTTCCATTTGAATTTAAAAAAAAAATCTTGGTGGTTGGATGAGTAGGTACCTATTGTTTGTAGCGACTGGATCCCTAGAACCGTTGCATCAACTCCTCCCAAGGGTATCACATAAAATTATGACTCAAGGTTATAATTTTGTAATTGCAACTTAACCTTGTGGCATTTTCCCACCTTTTCGATTTTCTTCCCATATGCCACCATTACCTTCATATTAGGTACCATATATATGAAAAGGTTAAGCCTCCTTGCGACACTTATGTCAATAAAATTATGCATACTTCTTGTGTCAAAAAGGACAGTGACATTGTTATTTTTTATATTCCCTCTAAGCTTTAATGTTTTTGGTTCGTGTATTCTGGTTATGGCTGCGAGTGATATTCTTGGGACATTTTCATCATCTGACTATAATGGAATATTTTGGAGATTTGTTGGAGGATCCTAAGTCGGCCTGTCGACTAGGCCCTCCACCCGACTTATTGTAAATCATGTCGACAGTTGTGTTGACCAGAATACATCGAGTTAGGTCGATCGATTGAACCGACAAGAGGTTACATAACTGTATGTAAAGTATATATATAGGCTGGTGAGCCGAACCATTGGGTTAACTTAGATCTGTTCTTATATGTATTGTTCTACATCTTGCTAAGTAATAAAATGCTTGTGTTCTCTCCATCTTCGTGTCTCTTGTATCTGCATCGTGTATTTGTTTGCTTATAATATAATATGTATTACTGGTAACAATGCAACCCCCTCGACTACAACAAGATTCCTTGTTTCCTCAATGTCAGAATCATCACTATCTAATTTTTCTTCCTTCTCTACTTCGCAGTGATATAAATTTTTGGTGTTATCTTTCTTAGAACACCTATGTCTTGTATCCCACTTTTCTCAACAATACTTACATTTACTTCCTTAACTCTTTGGGCATTCAAACTAATTTTGCTACCCTCCCTTAATTGTGGTGGACAATATTGTGTTTATGGGTTTGTGGTTAGAACGGTCTTACAACTTGTATAACCCTTATCAAGGTTTTTTTGCCATGAATTTTTAAACTTTTCTTCAATAATTTTTGCTTTACACCTGGCCTTACGCAAGTTTGAGATATTGTGTAATTCTAACCCATCTTTAATGTATGGTTTTATTCCATGTACACACATCTGGCTTCATTGATCATCTATTAACTCTGGTACTCATGTTGCTAAGGATTCCCATTCATAAGTGTACTCCTTTACATCCCCCTTTAGTTGTAATCTGGTGATTTTTGCAAAAAAATATTTCTCAGTCACATCTTGAAATCTTTTAAAGAAGTCATTTTCGAATGTGTTCCAGCTATAGGAACACACATTAGTGGTAATTTTTCACCACATATACTAACTATATGCATGGCCTTCAAGTTGCATCATGGGATATTTTATATTCTCGTCATCGTATTTTATGTATGTGAAAAAAATTCTTCTGCCTTATTGATCCAAGCGACGCTATGTTTTGTCTCACCTTCGAACTTTGGTAACTCTAGCTTGAATATCATTGTATATCCACTCATCGGTTTCACTGAACTTGAGTGTGGCTGGTTGAGATTAAGGAATGATAAGTGATTGAGATCCATATGGTCCAATGGATCTATTTTGGAAGAATTCAGTTGATGATTAGTTTTATTTTCTGAATCGAGGGGTGGTTATTTTAGTGTTGGTGAATCGATATTGACAGAGGATTCTCTATCCACGATGAACTTCATAATTGTATCAAACCCTTGACTATGCTCTTGTTTATTTTTGACCTTAAATGTTTTGTTACCTTACTCATTTCCCATGATATTGTTGTAGGAAATTATCCCTCCAGACAGGTAGAAATCCTACTGGACATAAAGTGGTTCCCTAGATTCCTTAATCCAAGACAAAAAGTAAATAAATGGTACCTAACATCTCCTAGATCTAGTTCATACACAAGAAACCAAACAAAAGAGGAAGGGAATAGAGTAGATGGCCTACCTCTATCTTGATGGTTTTCCTAAATGCTCCTTATTGAACCAACTCTCAGCTTGCAAATCCAAATTTATGATCCTGCACATAGAAACAGAGAACAAAACCCTCAAATGCGCCAAGTATATCAAACAAGATCTAACTACCAATTATTAGACACGTTCATACATCCATTAAAAGAAACATGAAATGGGAGAATATGCCAAGTTTATTAAATGAAAAGAAATAAAGAAACACGTACAATGGTATTCCTAACTTGCAGCAGCATATCCTTCAAGCTTCCCTTCCAAATCCCTTTGAGCACCACAAGATCATAAGGACCACCTCTTCAAGCTTTTCCTCCTTTTGCCCCCCTTTCCCAAAGAATGGCCTCTCCGAGAATCATGGGATCATAAGTATGATGCCTTCAAAAATCTGCCCTTTTACCCATGGAAAGCCTTTATTATATTGGATTTGGGAGGTTCAACTACCATGGAGAAGGATTTGGATCAATGGAGGATAAGGTGGATAAAGGAGGATATGTGGGATTAAGAGGGATATGACCTTACTTGAAATGGAGAGGAAGAAGATGACTCGAATCCTTGATTCAAACAATCAAATCATCCCAAATCTAGATCCTACATCCAAGGCAAAATAGTGGAACCAAAATTATCACTCCCCTAACGAAGGCCCACATAACTTATTAGAGGAAATTTGGATGAAAAATGGGCCTTTTAACTCTAAAGTACAATTTCTTGTCATCACATATTAGCCAATCAAAATGCTTTTAAAATTCAAACAAGGTGCATGTAAAAAACTTGGAGGGAAAAAATAAAAACTACTTTTTTGGATTCTATTTTCAACTTATCTCCTTGTAGGTTTACTCAAATTTCAAGGAGATACCCATGTTGCATACTTTTAACAACATCCACACCATGAAAAATTGAAAATGCATTAAAAAACGTGTTTTCTCTCACTAGAAACACGTTTTTTAATGTACTTTCAATTTTTCATAGTGTGGATGTTGTTAAAAGTATGAAACATGGATACTCATTGTATGCATAATTTAATTATGCATCCAACGAGTCCTCCTGCTTGAAATTTGAGTAAACGTACAAGGAGATAAGTTGAAAATATGATCCAAAAAAAGTAGTTTTTTTACTCTCTCTCTCTACTATTATTTTATTATTTTCCTTAGGAGGCCAATTTTTTACCCAAATTTCCTCTAATCGGGCCACAAAGTGATAAAAATGAGAATTATAGCTCCCCTAAAACTTGGTGTTTGGAATTATCACTCCTTGGACAAGGTAGGCGGGGTGATATTCTTCAAAAATGGGCAAAAATCAAGGTCTAAATGATGAGATTTCGACCTCCTAATGATGGATTATCTCCCCAACATGTATAGGGACCATAATAGGCTTTAGGTTTCCCTTTAGAACACATCTAGGAAGCATAATAACCACATTTTCATGGTGATGAAACACAAAAATCAAGGAGGACACGTAAGTGCGACATTTTAAGGTGTAATAGATACAACAATCGAGATACCATTTCTTATATTCCGTATTAATTCTTCTTTTATCTCAACATTGTTGTTTTTAATCTCTTCTTGTAGCTCGGCTTCAATTTTATCTAATCTTGAGTTTAGTTTTTCGAGAGCCTTGGGAATCCCGAACATGGTGTTTTTCTATTTTCTTTATCCAGCCATTCATCTCAAGCATTGATCTGGTATATGGGGAGTGTGTCTAGTCCCATTTTTTGTTGTCAGTCTTGAGATCGATGTAGATTATGGAGTGAGCAGGGCTGGTGCTACAAAGGGGAATGTGTGGAGTGAAAGCATTGGTGGAGTGGGATGGTAATGTATAGGGAGAGGAGAGCGATGCCGTGGGACAGTAGAAGGCAAAGACAATAGTGTAGAAGGAGTTGTTGATGGCTTAAGCAAGTGGGACGTAGGTATGGTGAGAAGAGAGATTAGGTGTGGAAAGGGAGCATAGGAGAAGGTCGAGGTGGTATGCTTGTGGACGGGAGCGAGAGTGCATGGCCGTGTGAGGGAGAGTGTGCAGGCTATAGGAGGGAGATATATGGAGAATAAGTGGTAAGGGAGGAGCGTGGTTGGAGGGGAGAAATGTTGTGTGGGAAGAGCATGCTGATGAGAGTGGCGATGTGGTACAGTAGGAGGAATTGAGTGGTAGGGAAGCGAGGTGATTGGAAAACGTAGAGAAACAAATTAATGGAAGTGATAGCGTGGGGAGAATTGATGATAGGAAAGATGTGTGAGGATTAAAGAGTGATTGGGGAAACAGAGGAAAGAGATATTGCGGGAGGGAAAATAAATGAGGGAGGAGTGGAGTTCTTTGATACCAAATAAAATAGATAAACAATCAGAGGCACGATAATCCAAGAATAATATTATATAATAAATTAATGAATATGAATGATGATTTATAATTACATTTGAGACCCAATAAATAGGCCTATATGTGCCATCTCACAATGAACAAACATGACATTAATATTTTACCAATTATTATTTATTTATATCTATATCCTTATACATAATATTGGTATTCAATTGTTTATGTACATAGAAATTGATCTCTTTAGATCCATGTAGACCCTTTGATAACTTTTGTACATTCATCTCATTAATTTATGAGAGCATTCTCCATGCTATAATGTCTTGAGTAAGTGATGGTGTCATTATATTTTTTGTACAGTCATCTCATTAATTTATCAGAGCATTCTCCATGTTGTACTGTTTTGAGTAAGTGATGGTGTCATTAGAATTGAAAGGTTTAATGATGCTTATCTATATTTATATCTAACTATATCTATATATCTATATTTATATTTAACTATATCTATATCTATATCTAATTGATTATTTATAAATTTATAACATTTTGTTTATTTCAAATGATTACTCATCTAGTTTAAAACATTTAGTTTTTTATGTTTAGATAATTTTATATCCCGAGTTTGTTTGGCGTTGCTGTAACTATTGGCAATCTATCTGTTTGGTTGCATCGGTTCATCAGTGTTGACTTTGGGGTCGCGTTTCTGATCTGTTTGGATCGGTTTCTTGTGACTTCAGGTGACCTTTTTTAATTTGCCCAGAATTTCTATTCACTTATACTTCCTTATAAAGTATAGTTCCTTTTTCGTTTGAAAAAAAATATTCATCATTTGAATTTTCAATTAGTAATTTATTTCATTAATTTGTATTTATTAAATAATAGTTTTCCCTTTTATTTAATTTAGTTTTAACAAAGTATTAAGATCATTTTGTGTTGTAAATATAGTATTTTTATTTTAATATAAATATATTTTATATTTCTTCAAATTTTAAAATTCTAAAACATATAAGAAAGATAATTCAAGATTAATCTTTAAAATATATATATTGTTTTTATTTGTTAAGATTAGAAGCACAAACAACAAGTATATATATACAATAATATAGAAGGTTATCCTGGAAATCGGGAAAATCAACCATAACATATTTATTGATATTTATTCTTCCTGACTAATTTGGTCAGGGCATGGCCAATCTGACCACACTTAGGTCAACACCGACCTCACTAGGCACCTTAAAATGGATTTATTCAAGCCTTTAAGTAGGATTCTTCACATGCAATACTATGGGTCAATACCATGGGCTCGAAAACCATGAAATATAGACATACATTTGACTCTTTAATTGATTCAAGTTTACCTAACAATCCCCCCTTTAAACTTGACTTGGGTTAATAGTGAACCCCCCTTAAAGTTTTAGATGGGAATCAAAATACAACATGCCCCCTTCTTCTATCTACTTAATGATGTCTTACAACCATATGTCCATTTACATTGTGGTTAAACCCAACTCTCATCCAAGTGCCTAGATTAAGTGTGCAGATCATTGAACTTCTTCGTCCACTTCCAAGTGCTTCTTACTCTTACCATATGCTTCTTGATAATGTGTTCATTTTCAATTTTTACCATGCCTTTCTGGATATTATTTACCATGATTCACATACCCATGAACCATCACTTTATGAGCTTTACCACATTCCTTTAGTTTTCCAAGGACCAATGAAAGCAACCATAGCTTCCAAGACATTTACATTTTCCTTCAACCTCATTCTAATACCATTGTTATGATTATAAGCACATAATAAACATAATCATTAGATCAAGCACATAAACATAATGACAACGAAGGACTACATTGGAAACCCAATCAAGAAATCCAACCATAATGGATCTATTGATATCCATTCTTCCTAACCAATCCAGTCAAGGCATGGCCAATCTGGCCATCACCGACCATACTCTTGCCCACAATGGCCTCCTTACACACCTTATAATGGAGTTGTTCAAGCCTTTAAGTAGTCTTCTTCACATGCAATATTATGGGTCAATACCATGAACTGTAGACATACATTTAACTCTTTAACCAAGTCAAGTTGACCTAAAAATCCCCTTTTAAACTTAACTTAGGGTAATCGCCAACCCCCCTCAAAGTTTTATCCGAGAATCGAAATACAACATGCCCCCTTCTTGTGTCTACCTAAATCTACATAGGTGACTCACCAACCAGGGTACACATGCCTAACTAGGTCTTACAACCATATGCCCATTTACATTGTGGTTAAACTCAACTCTCATACAAGTGCCTAGATTGCAATGTGTAGATCACTTCGTATTTGTCTACTTCCATGTGCATCTTCCTCTTACCATGTGCTTCTTGAATCTTGATAATGTGTTCATCTTCAATTTTTACCATGCCTTTCTAGCTATAATTTACCATGGTTCACATACCCATGAACCATCACTTTCATAGCTTCCAAGACATTTTCATTTTCCTTCAACCTCGATTTGATACCACTTTTATGATCAGAAGCATAAAATAAACATAATAATTAGATCAAGCACATAAACATAATGACAATGAAGGATTACTTTGAAACCCAATTGGGAATACCAACCATAATATATTATTGATATCAATTCTTCCTAACCAATCTGGTCCTGGCACCTTACAATGGAGTTATTCAAGCATTTAAGTAGATTTTTTCACATGCAATACTATGTGCCAATACAACGGGATACCGAATACCAAACCATGAACTTAGACATACATTTGACTCTTTAACCTAGTCAAGTTTACCTAACATTATTTTCATTATATCTTCTTAATCTTAAATATGGATATCCCATGATTAATCTCCTCGTCAATCAATGATGTCCTTCCATACCGTCCATTAATATGTTTAATAATTTTGGCTAATCTCAAAGTAACTAATGGGAAACTCCTTCCGATCCATTGATACATTAGATAAACAATTAGAGGCATGATAACCCAAGAATAATATTATATAATAAATTGATGAATATGAATGATGATTTACAATTACATTTGAGACCCAATAAATAGGCCTATATGTTTCGTTTCACAATGAACAGACATGACGTTAATATTTGATCAATTATTATTTTTTTATATCTATATCCTTAATTGCGTGCATAATATTGGTATTTAATTATCTATGTACATAACATTGCTTCCATCTTTAAGAAATGATTTAACCTCAAGCAAAGACAAAGAAGGATATTGCTAACAATTTCTTTTGGTTTCCTATGATGCAATGATCGCTTTTGGCTAAAAAATGACTCTTTGTTTGTCATCCAACATAGGAAGTATTGCCTGTGCCGATTGATGTCATCCAAACCAAGCAAAATTTTAGGGGCGAAATTTATCCCATGGAATATTTTTCAACCTTTTTTCCAAAAACATATTCACCAATTTACCTTTTTTTCAAAGATGATTCGCCCAAATTCCATGGGATAGTTATTTTTTACTCTAAAAATTGCCAAAATTGTCCAAAAACTATATAAAGTACTTAGAAATTTGAATATTTTTTAAAAAAATCACCAAACATTTTATGGTTGCAAATTTAAGAATCAGTAAGATTTGACAAGGTTTCCACACTTTGAGAAAATTTTGGATCCTTAAATTTTTCCCTGGTCCCAACACCTTCTTAAGACAAGACACATGGAAAAATTGTGGATACGACTCTTATCTGGTAAGTCTAATCCATATGATACTGACTGATCTTCTTACTAATCTGGTATGGTCCATAGAATTTTGGGGCCAACTTTTTTTCCTCCTTGTTTAAGAGATAATTGTTTGTAAGGTTGGAGTTTTATGAATACCTAGTCTCTAACTTCAAACTCTCTCTTTGTTCTGTGCAGACCTGCTTGCTAAATCATATGGTTATGTGCGGTTGTTAAGTTATCTTTGAGCATTTCAATTATCTTGTGAGTTCTCTTTAACTAGTTTCTTACTTCTAGGACATTAGTGTCATTCAAAACAATCTCCTTCCATTTGGGAGGTTCATACCCATATAAGGCTTGAAAATGAGTTATTGTTGTTGAGGTGTGGTACGTATAATTGTACCACCATTCTTCCAAGTGTAACCATTGAGACTAGTTACTCTTCTTATCGGTTACAAAATAACATAGATATTCTTCCAAACATTTATTGACAACTTCTATATGGCCATATTTTTGGGGATGATAAGCTAAGCTCCTGTTAAGTGATGTCCCAACTTGTTTGAAAATTTTCTTCCAAAATTTTCCGTTAAATTTTGCATCCCTGTCACTGACAATGACTCTTGGAAACCTATGTAACTTGTATATATTTTTGAAGTGTGCAAACTTGGTTAATTTATCGACCACTACAAAAACATTTCCTTCCCTTCTGAGTCTTGACAAGGGCAACTTGTCAATGAAATCCATGGAGATTTCTTCCCATTTTTGTTTTTGAATGTGTAAGGGATGAAGTAACACTAGGGTCATAACATTTTCACTTTTGTTCCTCTAGAATTTTTCACATTCCGCCATGTATTTTAAAATACCTTTATGCATCCCCTTCCAAAAGAAGGACCTACATGCATTAGAGTAGGTTTTGAAAACCCCTACATGTCATGCCACTGGTGAGTCATGGGATTCCTTCATAACCTTGGATTTGAATTTAGAAGTTAGGTTTAAATAAAAATTTTCCTTTATACCATAGGATATTGTTCTTCCATTCGAATTTGGAATATTGATTGGGATTGTTGATTATTGCACATGTTTATGGGTCCTTGGCATACTCACCTTGGATTTCATCCAACCATTTAGGAATCACTATTGAAACTGAATATGAGGTCATCTCTTCATCCTTCCTTGAAAGCACATATGCTACTATAGTATCTCCAAGTCGAAGGTGGCAATTTTTTCTATCCATTTCTGTTGTTCCGTTGAATTTTTTTTTGTTGAAGAAGATATTGAGTGACTATTGTGATCTGTACGTATCATAACTTTTCTTCCTAAGAGGTATTGTCTCCATTTTTCTAGTGCATGCATAATGGCCAACATTTCCTTATCGTATGTAGACTTCAAATGTTGCCTTTTTTTTTCTACTTCCAAACGTTATCAAGTGATCTTCATGTATTAACACTACTCGTAACCCATAACTATAAGCGTCACACTCTATTACAAAAGGTTTTGAAAAATATGGTGTTGCCAATACAGGTGTTGTAGACATGATTTTTTTCAACTCTTTGAAATACCTTCATGCTTCTTCATTGCACTGAAATGAAATCTTTTTTTAAATATTTGATAAAGGAGCGGTTATGTGAGCATAATTTCGAATGAATATTTGGTAATATCTAATCATCCCAAGAAATCCCCTTAATTTGGATACGTTAGTTGGTTTGGGCCACTCTTAGATCACCTTGATTTTTTCAGGATCCACCTTGACCCCTTCCTTGGATATCACGTGGCCAATATAATTTACTTCCTCTTTACCGAATGTGCATTTGGACATCTTTGCATAGAACTAATTTCCTTCAAAATATATAGTACTTGTTCCAAATTTGTAAAATGTTCATTCCAAGTCTTACTATATACAATAATGTCATCGAAAAAAAACCAATACACACTTCCTTAGATGAGGCTAAAATAAATTGTTCATAGCTGCTTGAAAGGTGGTTGGAGTGTTAGTTAACCCAAAAGGAATTACCTTGAACTCGTAATTTCCTTCATGGGTTCAGAAAGCTCTTTTGGCCACATATTCTAATCTTACTCTAATATGATAATGTCCTGATCTCAAGTCTAGTTTTGAAAAGTATTTTTCCCCATGAAGTTCATCTAGCATTTCATCTATGAAGGGAATGGGAAATTTGTCCCTAAGAGTTATCTTGTTTAGTCCTCTATAATATATACATAGTAAGAAGGACCCATCCTTCTTTCTCACCAATACTACTGGTGCTGCATAAGGACTTGGAATTTTTGCAATCACTTCATGCCTAAGTAAATACTGGATTAATATTTTAATCTCTAGTTTATGATGGTGTGGATACCCGTAGGGATTGACATTGATAGGACTTGAACATGGCTTTACTTCAATTATATGCTCAATCTTACTTTAAGGAGGTAGCTCCATGGGAAGGTATTCAAATACCTTCTTGTATTTTTGGAATAGTGCCTGGATCTCTGGGTGACATGGTTTGGCGACTTTTGAAATTAATACTCCATTTCTTGACAGTGTATCATGTATGTTGGTGCTCCTTTCTAGATTAGCTTCTCCATTTCGTGGGATGACACAATTTGTGTGCAAGAGGGTTGGAATCCATACAACTTATATTTTTCCCCTTTCCATTTGAATTTAATAAAAAATTATTGGTGGTTGGCTGAGTAGGTACCTAGTGTTTGTAGCCGCTGGATCCCTAGAGCCGATGCATCAACTCCTCCCAAGGGTATCTCATAAAATTATGACTCAAGTTTATAATTTGTAATTGCAACTTAACCTTGTGGCATTTTCCCACCTTTTCAATTTTCTTCCCATATGCCACCATTAACTTCATATTAGGTACCATATATATGAAAAGGTTAAGCCTCCTTGCGACACTTATGTCAATAAAATTATGGGTACTTCGTGTGTCAAAAAGGACAATGACAATGTTATTTTTTATATGCCCTCTAAGCTTTAATGTTTTTGGGTGGTGTATTCTGGTTATGGTTGTGAGTGATATTCTTGGGGCATTTTCATCATTTGACTCTCATGGAAGATTTTGGAGATTCCTTGTTTCCTCAATGTCAGAATCATCACTATCTGATTTTTCTTCCTCCTCTACTTCGCAGTGATATAAATTTTTTATGCTATATTCCTTAAAACACCTATGTATTGGATCCCACTTTTCTCAACAATACTTACATTTACTTCCTTAACTCTTTGGGAATTAAAACTAATTTTTCTACCCTCCCTTAATTCTGGTGGACAATATTTTGTTTATGGGTTTGTGGTTAGAATGGTCTTTCAACTTGTATAACCCTTGTCAAGGTTTTTTTGCCATGAATTTTTAAACTTTTCTTCAATCATTTTTTCTTGACACTTGGCCTTATGCAAGTTTGAGATATTGTGTAATTCTAACCCACTCTTTAATGTATGGTTTTAGTCCATGTACACACGTCTGGATTCATTGATCATCTGTTAACTATGGTACTTGTGTTGCTAATGATTCCCATTCACAAGTCTACTCCTTTACATCCCCCTTTTGTTGTAATATGGTGATTTTTGCAAAAGAATTCTTTCTCGGTCACATCTTGAAATCTTTTAAAGAAGTCATTTTCAAATGTGTTCTAGCTATAGGAACACAACTTAGTGGTAATATTCACCACATATACTAATTATATGCATGGCATTCAAGTTGCATCATGGAATATTTTATATTCTCGTCATCAAATTGTATTTTATGTATGTGAAAAAAATTATTCCACCTTATTGATCCAAGCCACGCTCTGTTTTGTCTCACCTTCAAACTTTGGTAACTCTAGCTTGAATATCATTGGATATACACTCATTGGTTGCATTGAAATTGAGTGTGGTTGGTTGAGATTAAGGAATGATAAGTGATTGAGATCCCAATGGATCTATTTTGGAAGAATTTAGTTGATGATTAGTTTTATTTTCTGAATCGAGGGGTGGCTATTTTAGTTTTGGTGAATCGATATTGATAGAGGATTCTCTATCCACGATGAAATTCATAATTTTATCAAACCCCTCACTGTGATCGTGTTGATCTTTTACGTTAAATGTGTTGTCACCTTACTCATTTCCCATGATATTGTTGTAGGAAATTGAGCCTACGGACATGTAGAAATCCTCTTGGACATAAGGTGGTTCCCTAGGTTCCTTAATCCAAGAAAGAAAGTAAATAAATGGTACCTAACATCTCCTAGATCTAGTTCATACATAATAAAACCGAACAAAAGATGAGTTAAGAGATTAGATGGCCTAGCTATATCCAGGTGGTTGTCCTAGATTATCCTTATTGATCCATCTCTCAGCTTGCAATTCCAAACTTATGATCCTGCACATAGAAACAGAGAACAAAACCCTCAAATGCACCAAGTATATCAAACAAGATCTAACTACAAATTAGTAGACATGTTCATACATCCATTAAAAGAAACATGAAACGGGAGAATATGCCAAGTTTATTAGATGCAAAACTATAAAGAAACATGTACAATGGTGATCCTAACTTGCAGCAGCATATCCTTCAAGCTTCCCTTCCAAACCCCTTTGAGCACCACAAGATCATAATGACCACCTCTTCAATATTTTCCTCCTTTTTTCGCCTTTCCCAAAGAATGGCCTCTCTAAGAATCACAACTCTTCCCTTTTACCCATGGAAAGCCTTCATTATATTGGATTTGGGAGGTTCAACTACCATGGAGAAGGATTTGGATCAATGGAAAATAAGGTGGATCAAGGAGGATATGTGGGATTAAGAGGGATATGACCTTACTTGAAATGGAGAGGAAGAAGATGGCTCAAATCCTTTATTCAAACAATCAATTCATCCCAAATCTAGATCCTACATCCAAGGAAAAATAGTGGAACCAAAATTATCTCTCCCCTAAAGAAGGCCCACAGAAGACCACATAGTGATAAAAAGGAGAATTATAGCTCCCCCAACGTTGGGTGTTTGGAATCATGACTCCTTGGACAAGGTAGGGGGGTGATATTATTCAAAAATGGGCAAAAATCAAGGTCCAAATGATGAGATTTCGACCTCCTAATGATGGATTTATCTCCCCAAAATGTATAGGGACCATAATAGGCTTTAGGCTTCCCTCTAGAACACATTTAGGAAGCATAATTACCACATTTCCATGGTGATGAAACAAAAAAATCAGGGAGGACACACAAGTGTGACATTTTGAGGTGTAATAGATACAACACTGGGGATATCATTCTGCTACGAACATAAAATAAGATAATAATTAAATAATTAATAATTAGGTTAACTAAAGTTAGGTTATGAAATGAGGCATCTCCTCAACATCAAATGCCCGAGCCATATTTAAGGCAAGGCCATCATTGTAACATATCATCTTTTATCCTATCATTTAATATATTATTCTATTTATCATTCAATATGAGAGTCGGATTCGACTATTAACGAGCCAACCGGATACGATTGCTGCATTTGGTATCAGAGCCCCTTCTTGGGCATCTCTACTTTGGCTTTTGGCTAAATTACAGAACTTTGTCTGAGCATTAAGATTTTCTGTTATATTTGTGGTCCTTGACCAAGAAGCAAGCAGACCCTTGGTCTACCCCACCGTGCCTCCACTCCACTACACTTTGTCACAACCTATGCTCCCCACTCCACTCTTCTCCTCCTGTGCCTCACTCCCATCAATTCCCTCCCACACGCTCGCCACTCTTCCCATCTCCCCATGCCATCCTCCCACATATCCTCCCAACGCTCACCATTCCACGCACGTAGCTCTTTGCTTCTATGACCCACACGTCCCCCATTTCACACACACAGCCTCCTTCCCTCACTATGCTGCCTGCTCGCACCCAAATTCCATCTTCACCCTGCACTCCGCGTCCATTCCCCAACTCCACCTTTTCCCTCTCCTCTGTGTTCTTCTCCCTCCTTTCGATTTCCAATCTCCCTACCATTCCATAAACCCCATCTCCACTCCCTCCTTCCTCCACCGCACGCCTACCTCGTCCACTCAACACCTTCCACCAGCTGCCACCGTCCATCATTCAACCTCCTCCCAACGTTGCACTCCCCAGCCTCTCCTCTACGCTCTTTCCGTCATCCCTGCACTCAACTCCACTACGCCTTCCCTCCATCCAGCCTGCACGCCCCACCACTCCACTCCGTTGCTCCCCGGTCACGCCCAACTCTCATCCCTCCCTACGCCTTCCCCCCATTCCTTCACCCACCTCGCGAGCCACTCCACACCGGCCACCGCAATGCCGAGCCATCCCACCGCCAACCTCCATCTGCTACCGCCACGCCTGCTCCCTTTCCGTTCCATCCCTCCTCCTTGGTCGCTTCCTCCAACTAGTTTTCCTTCGAACCCTACATTTTAATAATATTTTTATTAATATAATAATATTAATATTGTTACATTATCCTATCTTTAAAACTTTACCATTTAATTATTAATAATATTAATAGTTATTAATAATTAGGGTGAAAACAAATCTCCTTCATTTTCCAAAAAAAA
This sequence comes from Larix kaempferi, assembly GCA_027924585.1. NCBI lineage: Eukaryota > Viridiplantae > Streptophyta > Pinopsida > Pinales > Pinaceae > Larix > Larix kaempferi. The sequence goes on along the minus strand of BSBM01001027.1, from coordinate 2,713,717 downwards.
ATAATAATAATAATAATAGTAATTATTATTATATTTTTAAAACCAAAATCTCACCTGTCCACACATTTCATAATAATATTATTATTACAAATAGTAATATTTATTATTTAATAATTGTATTAATTACAATTATTTAGAATAAAAGAATAAGAAGAAATCAAAGAAGACAAATTATCATCGGGAAAGTCAAAATCAAAGGAAGATTATCTATCATCTAAAAAGTCAAAGTCAAAGTCAAAGAAAGAAGCACACCTCAAAGAAGTCAAAGACTATCTATCGTCGAAGAAACCAAAATCAAAGAAAGACTCGTCAAAGAAATAGATAGCCATCTATCATCGAAAAAGGCAGAAACCATGGAAGCTGGTTTGCGACTACAAATAGAGAAATTAGAAGCCATGTTAAAACATTATCGAAAAGACAATGAAGAATTGCGCGACATAAATAACAGTTCAGAAATAAGAATTGAATTACAAGAAAGGTGCAATGAAATAAAAATCTCTGACCAGGAAAGGTTTAGAGAAAAATTGTATGCGCAAATTGATGAATTAAAAACCGAAAATAAATTCAATCAGAGGTTAGGAAATCAAGATATAAAGAAGGAAATAAATAATTATGAAGCAGAAATAATATGCTTGAACAAGATCCTTAACGACAAGGATGAAGAACTAGCGCAGATACGAAAGAAATTAAAGAATCAAGAATCAGTGATCGACCAGTATCGGGAGCAGATAAAAGTTCTTCAAATACAAAATGACGATTCTAAAAAGACACACAAATCAGAGATCGCAAAGAATAATAAAGCATTATCCAACAATGCTGAAGAAATTTTCAGACTAAGAAATCATAACAAGATACTAGTCACAAAAATTAAGAAGTTGAAAAATAGTCGGAAGATAGAACAATCTATGGGTGACATTGAAGGGAAACGTCTAGAGAAGTAGGAAGAAAATAGCCGCATCAGAAGTCATAACGAGGATCTAAAAGAACAACTTAAGAAGTCAGAAGTTGCCAAGAAATCACAAGTAGAGATAATTAAGAAGTTTCAAAATGATAACAAGCAGTTAGAAAACAAGTTGGAAAAGATACAGAACGGAACCTTAAAACCTCAAGAGACGAAAATAAAACTTCCAGCTCAGATCAATGCTTAAAAGACGACACTCTTAAAAGAAAATGACATTGTGAAAATTCCTTATCGACACCCCAACCATAAAAACCGATATTCTAAAAAGTGGGAAATGTCGAAATATAATGGTATTAATGTGATCAAAGCTCCCAACGACAGATCAGTAGGGAATCCCAACAGTCAGCAACAAATCAATTTGGGATGGATTGACCCATCCACATATCAAAAGTTATGCTCTACACTTAGCAGTTCATATCGACATGTTTCGTCAGCCATGATATCGCAAAGAACAATGCGACAAAATTATAAGGCTTTGAGGACAAAGCCTTTCTAAGAGAGTGGCAATGCTACGAACATAAAATAAGATAACAATTAATAATTAAGTTAACTAAAGTTAGGTTATGAAATGAGGCGTCTCCTCAACATCAAATGCCCGAGCCATATTTAAGGTAGGGCCATCATTGTAACATATCATCTTTTATCCTATCATCTAATATATTATTATATTTATCATTCAATATGAGAGTCGATTCGACTATTAACGAGCCAACCGGATACAGTTGCTACACATTCTTATATTCCTTATTAATTCTTCTTTTAGCTCAATATTGTTGTTTTTAATCTCTTCTTGTAGCTCGACTTCAATTTTATCTATTCTTGAGTTTAGTTTTTCGAGAGCCTTGGAATCCCGAACATGGTGTTTTTCTATTTTCTTTATCTGGTCATTCATCTCAGACATTGATCTAGTATAGGGGGAGTGTGCCTAGTCCCAATTTTTGCTGTCAGCCTTGATGTCGACGTAGATTATGGAGTGAGAAGGGCTAGTGCTACAAAGGGGAATGTGTGGAGTGAAAGCATTGATGGAGTGGAATGGTAATGTATAGGGAGAGGCGAGCGATGCAGCGGGACAGTAGAAGGAGCGAGACAATGGTGTAGAAGGAGTTGTTGATGTCTTAAGCGAGTGGGACGTAGTTCTGGTGAGAAGCGAGCTTAAGTGTGGAAAGGGAGCATAGGAGAAGGTCGAGAGGGTATTCTTGTGGATGAGAGCGAGAGTGCCATTAGAGAAATTTTGAGGTCTAAAATGGGCCTCCTAAGAAATATAATAAAATATTACAAGTTAAGCATTTTGTGGGGGAGGTATATTCACAACTCACATTTTACACTACAATCAATGTAACTATGGTTAAGTTCAATTGAAAATATATTTAAAATAAAATCAATAAAAAAACATTCTTTGATGTGACTAAAAATATTACGCTCGAATACATAAATTGTTTTTTAATATAATATAATGAATGTACTTATAAAGTAAAATGTAATGTACTCATAAAATAAAAAGTAAAAAGTAATATATTAATAAAATAAAATAAAGTATATTATTTTTAATTTTGAAATATAATTGATTCAATATTCAAAATATGATCATAATATCATTTATAATTTTGAATTTTAAATTTTAAACATAATGAATAAATTGTAATTTCTTCTAAAATATATATTAATTATATAAATTTAACTTATATTCATTAAAAATAAAAATCAGTCATATAATCATATAAATCCAACCTATATTTCAATATTTATAAAATATATTGACTAACTATTATATAAATCTAACTTAAATTTATTAAAACTAAAACTTAATAATTTATTTATATAAATATTAACATTATTTAAATACTAATAATCTATTTACATAAATATCTACATTATTTTTCGCTGGAAATATCTACATTATTTAAATCTATTTTTATTTATAAAATAATTAATTAACTTATATATCTATATTGATATTATATATCTATAATTTAGATAACAAAGTATTTATTTTATGCATTCATTTAATAATCAACACAATTATTTTTCATTTGTTTTAATTTATATCTTTTACAAATTTATTTTTCTTTTTTTATTATTATCTTGCATCTCATAAAACTTATCACATTTATATTAATATTCTTAAATTTAAAATTATATATTATATAAATAATAATTATTCCACATATATCACATATTTATGGATTTAAAATTATATATTATATACTAAAATAAAATATTATATTCATGGATTACGTCTTCATAAAAAACTCATTTCCATAACATAAGGTTTTAAAAGTTTAAATTCCAAAGGTTTTAAAAATTTAAATATCCTATCAATTATATCAAACATTAAAGTAGAATGGTACATATTCAATCAAGTTTTAAAGTTTAAAATAATGTTAAAAGTTTCAAAGAATTTTAAATTATATATTATATATATATTTTGATTTTAGCTGAATAGTAAGTATTTTTACATAAGGTTTTAAAATTTCATCAATATATTGTAAATTATTATAAATTATACATTATCATTTATTGTAAATTTATCTATATATTATAATTTATTTAAATAAAGTTTTAAAATTATATATTATATAATGTAAATTATTTATATGATTTTAAATATAAATTTTAATTTTTTTTAGTATTAATAATTTATTATTTAAAAATATATGTTATATATTGAAAAGTAATTTTATAGTTTTGATTTTGGATAGAGCATTCACTTTTTTTGTATTTATAATTTATTTATTTTATATTGAAACATAAAGAGTATCTTTTTTTCTAAGTACTTTAAGGTACTTTAATACATTCATATTATATTCAAAAGTAATATAAGAGTACTATTTTCATTATGAGTACTTTACTCACAACATTGTATGGTTAATTATGGGTTTTCATTCACTATTTAGAATTTGACAAATAAACATCTTTAACTCAACTAATGCCACCTCAACTATTATAGATGATGTCATCCTCTAAAATGTGATTGGTTCTTTAAAAGTTGATTTTGATAGTACATTTTTTGTTTTGAGGCTCATTTTTTACCTCAAAATTACTCTAATGATGGTTGTGTGAGGGAGAGTTTGCAGGCTATAGGAGGGAGAGATATGGAGAATAAGTGGGAAGGGAGGAGCGTGGTTGGGAGTTCACAGTTGGAGGAGAGAAATGTTGTGTGGGAGGTGGCTGGAGTGATGTGGATGAGAGCAGAAGGAGTTAGGGGTGGAGTTGTGTGGGAGGAGCATGTTGGTGAGAGTGGCGATGCGGTAGGGGAGGAGGAAATGAGTGGTATGGAAGCGAGGTGATTGGGAAACATACGAGAATGGGAAATGTAGAGCAACATATTAATGGAGGTGATTGGGAGATAGGAAAGTTGTGTGAGGATTAAAGAGTGATTGGGGAAACAGAGGAAAGAGATATTGTAGGAGGGAAAATGAATGAGGGAGGAGCAAAGCACTTTGATACCAAACAAAACAGATAAACAATCAGAAGAACAATAATCCAAGAATAATATTATATAATAAATTAATGAATATGAATGATGATTTACAATTACATTTGAGACCCAATAAATAGGCCTATATGTGCCATCTCACCATGAACAAACATGACATTAATATTTTATCAATTATTATTTGTTATATCTATATCCTTATGCATAATATTGGTATTCAATTGTTTATGTACATAGCAATTGATCTCTTTAGATCCATGTAGACCCTTTGATACTTGTGTACATTCATCTCATTAATTTATGAGAGCATTTTCCATGCTATAATGTCTTGAGTAAGTGATGGTATCATTTTTTTTTTTAACATTCATCTCATTAATTATGAGAGCATTCTCCATGTTGTAATGTGATGGTGTCATTAGAATTGAAAGGTTTAAAGATGCTTATATATATTTATATCTAACTATATCTATATATATATATCTAACTATATTTATATTTATATCTAATTGATTATTTATCAATTTATAACAATTTGTTTATTTCAAAGTGATTACTCATCTAGTTTATAACATTTTGTTTTTTTTATTTAGACAATTTCATATTTTTATAATATATAATTTATAAAAAATAAAAATAATATCATATCTTAAACAATAAATTTTTTCAGAATTTTAAATAATAAACTTAATCCAAAATGATTGCAACAAAATTTGTCAACATTTTCAATTTCAATGATATAATGGAGACCCAATTAACAATTTTGTTAAAATAAATTAACAAATTCAAATCTATCATAATAAAGAGTATATTAATTTATATGTCATTTGGATTAAAAAAAATTAAAATTTCTTTATTAAAATTGTATTTTTGAATTCATTAGTTTGTAGAAAAATTTGTAAATCAATTATAATAAAGAGTATTCTACAATTATCTAGCATATAGATAGTTAGCACAGACATATTCCAAAAGAGAGGACTGAACTTGATAAGACTGGAGGCTAAATGGGATAAGGTCAGCATTAAAAGGAAGGTCATCACCCAGAGATCATTAAAAACGTGGTCACAACCAATAAGGATTAAGCTGCAAACAAAATCCCAAAATATTGACCCTTAGCCTACCCATTTTATAATGTACAATAACATCCTAAACATCACAAGTTACCATAAAAACAAATATACCAATTATTAAACAATAATTAAATTAATATCATAAACATCACAAGTTACCATAAAAACAAATATACCAATTATTAAACAATAATTAAATGTTAATGGGATATGTTTTCCCTCGACGACCAGAACAAAAAGAGCATACCTCAATTAAATAATAAACCAAATACATTAATTATATCACCTATGCCAAAAAAGACTGCTAAAGAAAAAATGTCAAAAGACTTGCCATTATCAATCAATATAGATAAATTTCTTCAAACTTAACCCATATGGAAGGCATATAAGACTCGCCTATCGACACATCATAAAAACCAAACACATACTTTAAAAATTGAATTTAATAAATATTCTTTATTATAAAAATTAATAAAATATAAATAAAACTTTATTTAATCTTAGTTCTTCCCAAGAAAACAGTAGACTTTAATAAAATTGTATTTAATTTGAAGTCTTCAGCAACGTGAAAGTCGCCTGCCAATAGTATTAAGTATTTCAAAATACAAATTAATATAACAACGTTGACTTGGATTTAATACTGGAATAAGTTTACATAATTTTATTATAAAGATTAAGATCTTGCAATAATATATAAATAAAGGGTAGTGCTATGCGACTACGCTTTGTGTTTATGACCAGGTCTATCAAATAATTTCCTTGAATTTAATGAAGAATTCAATGGGGCAGGGAGTACGCCATTGAAAAAGTTGATAGGAATTTAAAATACGGCGCCAACGCAGCCACATGAATGATTCGAAGACTGTTTTTTTAAATGTTGCATCTGCGGTGGTGTCTGCATAATTGGAAGATCTATGAACCGCTGATCTGAACATCTGCTTCAGGAATCCATTGCTGTTTCAGAATGGAATTCATGGGGACTCCATACTTGTGTTTTCCTATTACTGTGTTTCTTCTTTGCATATGCTCTGGAGTTTCAGGCCTCACAAACCTCAACGACGGTTAGCTCGCCACCCAATTCGGCTTAGCCATTCATGGGGTTTCTCTTATATTCAGTTTTCACTATTTCTATCATCTGCAAAATTGAAAACTTTGTCTGTAACATCACACAACTTGATCAGAGCTCCACATTGTCTTATAATTATTTCGGTTTTCTGTTGCAGCTGCCATTCTCAGTGCACTGAAATCAAATTGGGGAAACACGGCACCACAAAATTGGATTGGTTCTGATCCCTGCGGTTCTCAATGGGATGGGATCACCTGCACTAGCTCCGGCCAAATAATTCAACTGTCAGTATCTCCTTTTCAACTGTTGATTGTCTGCATGTATGTGATTTTACATTGAGTTCAAGCTGTTTTGATATATCTGAGTTTGTGTTTCACATTAGTCCTCTGGGTTAAATTTTTATCAATAACGTTGATACTTTACAGTGTTAAATGCCTAGGTTTCATAACGTTGATACTTCAATCTTGATCATGCTTGTGCATGGCAGCAACTTCCCATGCAACTACATAGATTGAATGTCTGTCAGTGACATGGGTACCTTGTCTCAGAATTAAGGACCCATATCCACATTAATTAGTCTTGGTCTGGAGTTCTGCTTTTAAGGGTTTGTCTCAGAATTGATAATCTTGATAATCTGATAATCCTGTACAGGGCATTATCAATAAGGGGGCTTCAGGGAACTCTTTCATTTGAAATCGGTCAACTTACTGAACTTCAAAGACTGTAAGTAGCTTATGTCTTATATTCGCATCAGCTATCCGTTATCCATGCATTAGCGACCAGTTAGTTGAACTTCAAAGACTGTAAGTAGCTTATGTCTTATATTAGCATCAGCTATCAGTTATCCATGCATTAGCTACCGGTTAGTTTTGATATTTCTTTTTTAATTGTTTATTTCGAATTTGGAACCACTCCCCTAAAATCAATTAAATCAGTTTAAACTGTATCATTGTTTCATTCTCATGCAATCTATAAAAAACATAAGTACTAATCCACTCCAAATTCTAAAATATAAACCCATATCAGTGTGAAAATAAATATATGAACCAGTATTGACAATAATTGCTCTAGAATAATGTGTTCTATATATCGATGAATATTTTTGTTGGGCTCTCCAGGGACTTATCATACAACAAGCAGTTGACTGGACCGCTTCCAAAGACCTTAGGAAACTTGGCAAACCTGCAAAACTTGTGAGTCTTCTCACCTAACTCATTATCAAGTATTGTAGCGCTGGCACAAACTTAGACTGAAGTTCTGTATAATATTGATAAATGATAAGTTCTTCAGTTAGTTTGCAATTAATCGGTAATTTCTTGGCATACTCAGGGCTCTGATCGGGTGTGGCTTTAGCGGGAACATACCAGATGAATTGGGCAACCTGGTTAATCTTGAATTATTGTAAGATTATCGCCGGACCATAACAATTATTTATGCTCTGGATTCTAATGTAGTTTTAAAAGATAACATATTTTGATGCTACTTCTCAATATATTTTGTTCGGGCAGGGCTTTGAATTCCAATAAATTTACCGGTTCAATACCTCCGTCACTGGGTAATATACTCAACATCAACTGGCTAGATCTTGCGGACAATCAGCTAACTGGAACTCTTCCGGTGTCAAACTCAAGCTCCACTGGATTAGACAAACTCCTTGCTGCAAAACACTTGTAAGAAAGATAGATTGCTTATGATTTATTTGGGTTCTCATAAATGAATAAATACTGATGGTTTTCTTATTGTTTCTGGTTATTCAAGCCATTTCAACCAAAACAATCTTTCAGGTCAAATTCCATCTCAACTTTTCAGCTCCAATATGAGTCTAATTCACGTGTAAGTATAACATATCCGTATCTTTTTAAATTTGGAAGGGTGAATATAATTGCTTAGATATCGAATGTTGAAGTAATTTTTTTATATGTACAGACTGTTTGATAGCAATCATTTTGCCGGGGAGATCCCCGATACTCTGGGACTTCTAAAACATTTGGAGATCTTGTGAGTATCAAATTTTGATTACACCATGTACAGATGCAGTGTGTACTGATTCATATGTCAAACAAAGTTAACTGTATAGCTTTATTTTCCATGTCCGGATACAGGAGGCTTGACAGAAACTCTTTCACTGGTCCGATTCCATCCAACATCAGCGATCTGCAAAATCTCTTTGAACTGTAAGGATCTTCCTATATCTGCTCTTTGGGCTTTAGAATCGAAATTTAAACAAAGAGTAAAAAGCTTGTAACAGAGCTATGTAATCTACATTAAAACAGATAACAAGACCTCAACTAGAATCATAGCTCCATCCTTCATTGTCAGAACATGACTGATCTACATAGCATACACGGGGAGGTGCATCATCCTCTGAACAGGGGAAGAGCCCAGGGATGATGATTCATTGTAGCATATTAACTATATTGTAGGCATTATCTCAATAAGACCGAGATGATTTATTATAGTATATTTTGTTCTGTAAATATAATCTTTTATTCTCCTTGTTGATACAGTTATTAGAATTGTTTATCCAACTCAATACACCGCTTGGAATGAAAATGAAAGAAAGAGATATTGATAATTGATCTTTGGTTTTGCAACTCAAGACAGTGTACTGATGCTGTGTTGTTTTCAGACATCTATCAAATAATAAACTGGAGGATTCGATTCCAGATTTATCCGGACTAACTAATCTCCTATATCTGTAAGCAGATGATAAACACTTGTGTTTCTGTTCAAAAAATTGGCTTATATCAATATATGTATAATGGATTTTTTGTTCAGGGACTTGAGCAACAATTCCTTCAGTTCATCCGAATTGCCCCAGTGGCTTACCAATTTAGAGGGCTTGAACACAGTGTAAGTTCCTCAAAATTCAAATTCTTACAGAAGCGTTGAAGATCAGAAGAAGAATTGCTAGAATAATTGCAGCTTTATGTTGTTGTGTTGTTTCACAGAGTACTGGAGAATTGCAATCTGACTGGACAGATTCCCTACAGTATTTTTGACTTGCCGTTTCTTGAGACTGTGATTCTCAGTGACAATCATCTGAACGGAACTGTGGTTCTCAGCAGCAGCGTAAGTCAGGTCCTGCAACTAATAGAACTTCAGAATAACAATATCAGCGATGCGCCTCAGTTGGGCAATGCTGACATTTCTATAGTGTGAGTACCTTTACTGAACCGATTTGTCATTTCTACATTTACGGTCAGTTGCATAATTTAGGAAGTAAATTAATAGCCCAAGAATTGGCCCCTGTCAAGATGTAAATTTGACGGTTGATCCTCATAAGTGTTAATGCTTATCTTAATTACCATTTGTTAATGTGCTCATCTAGGTCAAGTCTTCGTATTGGTTTTGGGTAGCTTGACATGACATTAAATTGTGATGGTCTGAAATTTGAAAATGCAGGCTTCAGGGAAATCCATTTTGTCAATCCCAAGCTTCAGGCTCTAGTGAATTCTGTCAAATTTACAGTGGACAAACCAGCTACGAAACGAGTCTATCAAAATGTGGAGGCCAGAAATGCTCCATGGAATCATTCATGGTCAATCCTAGGACCTGCCAATGCCAACAACCTTTTGAGGGTCAACTACAGTTCAGAGCCCCCCTATTTTCAGATATAAGCAATATGACGAGATTCCGGACGCTGGAGCAATCTCTTCAGTCGAATCTCACCGTGGATGCAGTGTATCTGTGCTGCCTCTATTTTGACAGCTTCGATTATCTCAATATATCGGTTCGGTTTTTTCCTAAAGATGGTCTGAAATACTTTGAATACTCACAGATTTCGAGTATCAGTTTCAACCTCAGTAATCAAATCTATCAGCCTCCTCCATTATTCGGGCCTTATCTTTTCATTGGAGTTCCATACCCTCCACGTAAGAACATGGCATCTAAATAGCATAGTTTTGGCGTTTGTCTATAATCAATCAAAATTATAAGATAGCGTTGAGGATCAGAATAATCAGTTTCGGTGGCTGTTTGCAGAAAATTCAAATTCGAAGGGTATAAGCTCGGGTGTAATCGCTGGCATAGCCGTTGCAGCAGCTGTGTTGGCTCTTGGTATTGTAGGAATAGCCTTTTATGCTTTGAGGCAAAAGAAAAGAGCTGATAAAGCCATTGAAATCCACAAACCATTCGGTACATTATCGTTCCTAAGCTTAGAACAACTGAATATGTTAGATCCCTGGCTTCATATAAAAGTAAACAGAGGCATAAAGAAAATAGGGTAGTGATCTCTAATTGCTTCAAAGATAACGATGCAAGCTTAAGACAGATTTATATAAATTTGATTTTTTTTAATTGTCTTTAAAGTAATGATTATACATCCCGTTCTGATGTGTCACCATCATAATACATTGGGACATGTCTGGATAGAACATACAGCTTGCTTTTTTATTTGCCAAAGTATCTCTCAAATTAATTCTGATCCAATCCATATGTGAACTATTACAGCATCATGGAGAACGGGTGATCAGGATGGTGGAGGTGCTCCTAAACTAAAAGGTGCCAGATGGTTTTCCTTCGCAGAAATAAAGAAGCTTACAAATAATTTCTCTGACAGTAATGGAATCGGGACAGGAGGATATGGCAAGGTACAGATTGAAATGTCTAAAGTGATTTTGATCAGTACTAATACAATGATAACATAAATAGGTGTTTCTGCATTTAGAGAGCAAACTAAAACCAGGATAAGCTGTCAACAAGGGTTTGGGTTAAGGGTTTACTAAAACGCTTCATTTTTTTTTTCTTTTTAAATCTGAAACTGCAAGCCCACTAAATCGAAGATACAATTTCATCCATTCATAACGATCTCTGAATCACTGCAAATCATCAAAAATGAAGATGAACAATAAATCTTTCAGAATTTCTAAATCTTTGAAATACCAGATTTCAACACCTGGAAGAAAAAGTCACACTTTCTTCTCTCCACTTCACAGTATAAGGGTTTGAACCAGCTGTAATTCCATTTTAAAGTAACTAGATAAATTGAAAAGCATGGTGGGGTAGTTCCAGTGGAATTGTAAGCAGGAGGTCCACCTCTGTAAATATTGTGGAGACCTCACTTATTCCCAGTAGATTAGATTACCAAAAAGGCAGATAAATGAAACACAACATATTAACTGAAATTCTATAGGCAAAACTCCACTCTCATTTTTGCCAAACACAGCCACTTACTCCTCATGGCCAAGGCATCTATACTAAAGCCCTTTAAACAGGATTTTCTTAAAAAGACAATACAGAGTAAAAACCATGGTAATATCAGGGGTAAACCAATGAACAAATGAATACTAAGAGAGTCCTTACAGTCGTCTCTGGAATTTGCAGGTGTACAAAGCAGTGCTAGATGGAGGTGAAATGGTGGCTATCAAAAGGGCTAAACAAGGTTCGATGCAGGGTGGATCCGAATTCAAAAACGAGGTCGAGCTCCTGTCTCGAGTTCACCATAAGAACCTGGTGGGACTCGTTGGTTTTTGCTTTGAACAAGAAGAACAAATGCTTGCTTACGAGTACATCCCAAATGGAACCCTAGGAGAAAGTCTCTCTGGTAAGAAAATCCCATTTTCATTTCACTTGATTTCGGCTCTGGCACCATATACATTACTTCAAATTATCTATCTTCCATTGGATCTGACAAAGATTGAAAAACAGGTAAAACGGATATTCTACTGGACTGGAGAAGAAGAGTTCTTATAGCCCTGGATTCTGCTCGGGGATTGGCATATCTGCACGAGCTTGCAGATCCACCCATAATCCACAGAGACATCAAACCGGCCAACATATTGTTGGACATGAATCTGACTGCCAAGGTATCAGATTTTGGTCTTTCCAAACTCATTTGCGATGGAGGAGCCGACGCAGGGGGCAAAGGATACGTCTCAACTCAAGTCAGAGGGACACTGGTAATCATTTTGTACTGGTTTTATTCTAGTGCTGTTGGCAGATCTATCCATGCTGGAAAAGATTGAAAGTGTATGTGTTTGTGCAGGGGTACCTGGATCCAGAGTACTACACGACGCAGCAGCTCACCGATAAGAGCGATGTCTATAGTTTCGGTATTGTTTTGCTGGAGCTCGTTACAGCAAGGCCCCCCATTCAGGGCGGGAAATTCATAGTCAGATTAGTGAGGGCGACCTTGAAGAGCGGGGGAATAAGTGGTTTGCAAGAGGAGTTAATGGATCCCTTGTTAAAAGAATCTGCTGATACTGATACCCTTACAGGCTTTGAACGATTCTTGAGCTTGGCACTGAGCTGCGTTGAGGAATCGGGTTCCGGGCGACCATCCATGAGGGAAGTAGTGAAGGAGCTGGAATCGATTGTGGAAATGGGATCAGGCCTCTCTGCAGACTCTATCCCACCACGAAGAGACGACTTTGTTAAGACTGGACGGCCTCCACTTTCTTATTATAATGGAGATAGGGAAGCGAGTAATTCTAGTGGGGATATGCCAACGAATAGTGATTTGTTTAAATACAGCGGAGAATACACTCTCTCCCGTAGTGTACAGCCCATGTAGCTGCTGGTTGTTCTAGTCCTAATTTGTCGTCGTAGATTCCATTGATATTTTGTATTTATTTAAAACATTTAAGACATGAGATTGTAGAAGAAGGCGGAAGCTAAGCATTGAGTTGCAGATCATTAAATGCTGCAACTAAGTGCTTAGGGTTCATTGGATCCGGAGATTATCGGGATTCAATGGACCCTAAGCACTGAAACTGCCACATTTAATGCTTTTCAGTTCAATGCTTATCTTTCCCCGTAGAATAATGAGTTAGGTGAAGATAAACAACCACATAAGAGAACTTGAAAGAGGTGACACTATGGAAGTTATTGTATAATATGTACAATCATTTGTGTGTTTTTATTGTTTAAATAAGTATCAATGTGTTTTTTTTAAGATATATGAGGCTATATTATAAAATAAGATTTGTTTTTAATTAAAAAGTTATAATGATGTATGTGGATCTAATTTTTTTATCTTAAAAATTTTATATATTTAAGAAAAATTTATATTTATTGAGATTAGGGTTTAAGATATATATAGCAGTTTTGTTGTGTCTGGTAAAGATTTACTAACCCAATCATGTATAACTACATCTTTGCTGTAATTTAAATTTAATAAATTATTTTTCGTTAGTTTTTTTATGAATTCATTATTCTCAATTTATAAATTTAATATTTTCAAAATAATGAATTATATTTTTCTTTTGTCTTAATTTTTATGAATTCAATATTTTCAATTTATAAATTCAACATTTCCTAAACAATGGACTAAATCTTTATTTTTCCGGTTCAAATAATTAATGTTAAGTGATAAAAATTATAAAAAATATTGTCATTATATTTTCATGTAAATTTTAGTTTTATTATTGTAGCTTTTACAATATTTTGGAAAAAAAGCTATGTATCTTTTTTAATGATACTTTCTATTGAAAACTAAAAAAACTAGATAAACCTGGCAAAATGAAGACGCAGTTAACAATGTTGAAAAAAAAACAAATTTAAATCAACAAATAAGGGATAAAGAGTAACAATGTTGAAAAATAAAACAAATTTAAATCAACAAATAAGGGATAAAGAGTTTATTAGGTTACTTGGCATAATTAAGATTTTATTTAGACTGACGCATCTAAGAGTCGATAAATACAAATGCACGACTTATTACGAAGACATGTTTTCCTAATTCGTTTTAGGATTATCGACCGATTTCATTGTGCAATTTGATATATAAAATAATATTAAAAATTATTGTAAATTGATGGGATTTTTAAGGAGCAATTCGGTTTCTTAAATCATAGAGTTATTTTTGATGCAATTGGGCTAGCATAGGAGACTATGCAGAGTGATTTTTGATGCAATTGGGGTAACATGGGAGACTATGCATATTGCTAAGCAAAAGAAGTTGGATACACTGTTATTAAAACTTGACTTGGTCAAGGCATATAATTTAGTAGATTGGTCATTTATGAGACTTCTGTTATTAAATGTTGGGCTTAATTATGACATTATTTAGTGGTTATGGGGTGCATATCTTCTGCAAATTTTGTTGTTTTATTAAATGGGTGCTCTACATATTTTTTCAAAGTTTCAAGAGGACTATGTCAGGGATGCTCTTTATCTCCACTTCTTTTCATCTTGGTCATCGAAGGACTAAGTCGCCTTATTCTCCAAGCGAAGGCACATGATCAGATTACATGTACAAAAGTATCCCAAGTATCCCGGAATCATTTCATTACACACTTGTTATTTGTCGATGACGTCCTTATATTTGGTATTGGCATTGTTCAAGAATGGTTTCATTAGAAATATATATTAGATACTTTTTTCTTGGCTTCGGGGATGATTATCGACCTTCCAAAATCCTGTTTATACACTTTGAATGAGGGAAAATTTTAAGGATCTATAACTTTCTCAAAGTGTAAAAACTTTGGCGAATCTTACCAAATCTTAAATTTGCAATCATAAAATGTTTGGCGATTTTTTTTAAATATATTCAAATTTCTAAGGACTTTGCATAATTTTTGGACAATTTTGGCAATGTTTAGAGTTAAAACAAATTATCCTATGGAATTTGGGCAAATCATCTTTGAAAAAAACACAAATTGACGAATCGTTTTTTGAAAAAAAGGTCGAAAAATAGCCCATGGGCTAAATTTCGCCCCT
The DNA here is from genome assembly GCA_027924585.1 of Larix kaempferi. NCBI lineage: Eukaryota > Viridiplantae > Streptophyta > Pinopsida > Pinales > Pinaceae > Larix > Larix kaempferi. The sequence goes on along the minus strand of BSBM01001027.1, from coordinate 2,698,526 downwards.
AAAATTTTCCTTGCTCTGAATATAGCGGAAGAGATAATTATTCAAATTAGGGACTTTCTTGTATTAGAAACTCAGGATCTCAACAATGGCTTAATCTACTTAGGGTACTTCCTAAAACCAAATTCCTATTTGGTATCAGACTTTAGGTGGCTTGTTAATAAGGTTCAAAACAAGATTTCTTGTTGGTTACACCGAAAATTGTCTATGGGGGGGTGCCTAACATTGCTCAATTCAGTATTGGCAAGCTTACCAATCTATTGGTTTTCCCTGGTATGAGTGTCTACATCCATTATTTGTTGCATCAGAAAAATCTTTTTTAATTTTCTTTGGAAAGGAACATCTGAATATCAGGGTTGTTATTTGGTTTCATGGGAAAGATTATCAGCTCCTACAGGCTGTGGTGGATGGGGCATTCATAACATATTCTGGGCTTATCATGCTTTACAATTAAAAAGCGTGTAAAAATCTCCGGTAGGGATTAACTGACAGGGGTCTATGGGGAATGCTAATCCGTGACAAGTACATGTACAATACTACGGTGATTCATTGGATTCGAAAGGAAACCAGTAGATTAAAATATGGTTATGTCATTTGGACAGGTTTAGTGGAAGTTTTCCCATTATTGAATAGATGGTTAACATGGTTTGTGGGGAATGGTTTTCAAGTGTTGGTTGGTGTGGATCAGAACAATATCTTCTTTTTGAATCATGCAAATAATGGATCTAATGATCACATGGCATTTTCTTACTGGAAATCGGCGTTTGAGTTAAATCTAGATGGGGAGATGGCTATGGAATGGGAATTATACACTGCTGGTCTATCACATGAAGGAGTTCAGCTCAACAAGAATAACGATCAATTATTCTGGCCTTTTGGTGGGGGTGATGGTTCAGTTTCTACGAAATTAGCATATGAGGTGGTGGTATATGTTATGGATCAAGAATTACCCAATTGGTGGTTCAATAAATTATGGCACTAGAATATTCTAGTAAAGATCAAGGTTTTCATTTGGCTTTCTCTTAATAACCGGCTCATGATTGGTGATCGATACAGAACGCATGGAGGAGTCAGACCTTCTGTATGTTCTTTATGCATGGGTGCAGAAGAAAATGTACACCATTTGTTTGCTCAATGTGAAGCAGATATATATTCTTCTTTTGTAGTGTATAAAGCAACAATGCTTTGAAGCTTTGACATCCAACTAATACTTCCCAATGTTCTTTGAATATCAAGTAACAATTTTTTTACAGGTTAAAAAAAATTGTGTTTGCAAGAAAGACAATGTCCCTTTTAATTGTCTTTTAAGCTACCTCAAATAAAACATTAAAGCAAAAGAGCACATAAAATAAAAGTAAAATTAGATTTATCTCTAATATTTTTATGTCTTGCGTAGCAGGAAATATATGGATCACTCGTACCCTATTAATCTACCTAATTTACCTCGTAGTCGAGTTTAATTTTTTTTTATCTATATGGTTTTACATAGTTACAATCTTTTTTTATTAAACTAAATTTTATAAAAAATGATTTATCTCAAACCTCATTCGCTCTGAAATGATGACGTAAGTCTTGAAATGGGTACCCCAAGAGCTGGCGGTGCGATGCCGTCAGGGTCTACTCATTAGTTTAATGCATCACAGAACTTACAGCAACTGACATGACAGTGAACAGGACGTTGCAGGTGTTCACAACAGGTTTTTCCTCGAAATCCACGAACATTCTTGCTGGCTTAGTTAAGAGTTTAACTACTGTCAATAAATATGCCAATCCCTTACATTCTATCTCCATAGCCAGTGCAAGCTTTGATAATAACTTTAAATCCATTCCTTCAGTGAATAGACACGTTGAAGCCAACATTCAAGTCATAAAATATTGAGCAGCTATGAAAGACACCTGCTACGCCACCTCCTCAGTCAGTTTTATGGTTTCATAGCGTATTTTATTTTGTGAATCTTCAAACGAATTGATAAGGTTTGGCTTGTGCCAGGGTGACGGTGCTCCCATGGTTTCATCTTAGTTGGAAACGACAACTCCTGAGGTGGGTTTCCTAGCTTGGCATGAGACAGGGCGAATGCACTATGGCCCGACGTGTGGTGGCATCTGCGCTATCGCTATCAAACCTCATTTGCTTTGAAATGATGACGTAAGTCTTGAAATGGGTACCCCAAGAGCCGGCGGTGCGATGCCGTCAGGGTCTGCTCATTAGTTTAATGCATCACAGAACTTACAGCAACTGACATGATAGTGAACAGGACGTTGCAGGTGTTCACAACAGGTTTTTCCTCGAAATCCATGAACATACTCGCTGGCTTAGTTAAGAGTTTAACTACTGTCAATAAATATGCCAATCCCTTACATTCTATCTCCATAGGCAGTGTAAGCTTTGATAATAACTTTAAATCCATTCCTTCAGTGAGTAGACACGTTGAAGCCAACATTCAAGTCATAAAATCTTGAGCGGCTATGAAAGACACCTGCTGCGCCACCTCCTCAGTCAGTTTTATGGTTTCATAGCGTATTTTATTTTGTGAATCTTCAAACAAATTGATAAGGTTTGTCTTGTGCCAGGGTGACGGTGCTCCTATGGTTTCATATTAGTTGGAAACAACAACTCCTGAGGTGGGTTTCCTAGCTCGGCATGAGACAGGGCGAATGCACTATGGCCGATAACCTAGCGCTCTGAGGCTACTGAAGTGTAATGATGAAGACTTGACATAAACCCGTCTTCTTTTTCGTATTTACACCATCAGCATTTTCTGTATGGTTGTTTAGCTACTGCCTTTTTCTCATGATGCTCATCTGTCGCTGTCTCGATACCAGAAACCCACCGAGTTCTCACATATTTATTGTACCATCATCAAGTTGCCCAGAGGTTTGAAAAGGAATTTGTCTGGTGCTGTTCTGTACCTGAAACGGGTTTGTTCCACGGTTTCGCTACAGTCCTCTCTCTGTTACAGGCGAGTTACATTGCCCAGAGGTTTGAAAAGGAATTTGTTTGGTGCTATTCTTTACCTGAAACGGGTTTGTTCTTGGTTGCCCATAGGTTTGAAAAGGAATTTGTCTGGTGTTGTTATGTACCTGAAACGGGTTTGTTCCACGGTTTCGCTACATTCCGCTCACTGTTACAGACGAGTTACATTGCTTTTCTTGAACGCTTTGGGCATATTGCTTTAGAACGACTGCAAGCTTCAAACTTCTTTACACAGGTTAGTCTGGGCAAACCTCTGTCTATTTTTTTTAACTTTTCTGTGAGAGCAAATAGATTTCTTAAAATTAAACTTTGAAAAATAATCCGACTAAAAAGAAGTAAGGGCAGTAACCTTCGAATAAGAAAAATTAAATTTATCTCCCTCATTGTTCTTGTAACAGTGAGGGAGATAAATGTAAGTACAGGTCTTTTACTGAACGACGATTTAAATTCTGGAAAATGCAACAGATTTAGCATTTCTGCATCATTTTCAAATAAACTAGCCAAATAAAATGCGTGTATAGGCTACAATTTTAAGGGGTTAGCTCTTTTACCTTAAGAAATTTCTTTTTCAAGTTTTGGGTTATGACAACCAACGAAACCAGGAAAGGTCAGCGTTCCATCAAGCAAACATAATTATATTACTCCCATTTCCTGAATTATAACTGAAATTGATTTAAAGGAAGTTTTAGCTGCTCTGATTAACGAGGAAACTACTCTAATTAACGCATAATTTTAGAAATTACATAGCCAAGAGGAAACTACTCTGATTAACGCATAAAACCCAGTTTGGTAAACAGTTTAACTGTAATTTCTAAAAAAAGGTTCACATTACAACTTTGCAACTACCACGAAGGGCCAATAAGGGTTTGTAGTGAGTACCAAAAGTTATCCTATGATATTAAAAGCTACCAAACCAGTTAACCAGTGTCTGGACATTTTTTTTAGAAAACAGTACCCTCTACTTTCGGAATGTCAAGGTACTTTCTGCGATTAGAGTTTCAGCAATAGTTGAAAACATGGCATTGCCCTAAAGGACTGCAACACGCAACCATGACATACAGTATTGCTCCACAATAGCTAGAGCTAAAAGTTCGCAAGTTTGCCTCTCGCAAACGAGGGTGTTAGAATTTTAGGTCGTTGGTGTCTTGACTGAAAATTGCCCCAAATATTAAATATATAAAAAATATTAAAATGATAAATATAAAAAAATTAACAGATCACCATTGCATTAAGTAATCAATCACCATGGCATAACCATTGACAACATTCTTTATCAGAACTCTTTTCAAGTGTGATAGTTATTTATCAAAAGTCTTTTAATTTGGTAAGTGAAAATGTTTTAACTTTTATGTATTGTCTTAGACAAAATAGATGGTTAGTATGAACTCGCAGTCGTTCTCTGGATTAGTGAACTTGATTTTATTTTAAGCATTCAGATGGTCAGTATGAATACGTAGTCATTCTTTGGACTGGTGAACTTTATTTTATTTGAAGTATTCAGATTCTATTTATATTCTATTTGGTTGAAGTATTCAGATTCTATTTATATGATTCCATGAAGTGAAACAACATTGAACAGAAAGAAGTCATTTTTTGAATGTTAGTGATCTTGCCCATTTATGTATGAATGTTTTGTTTTGGTTGAAATGCTACTTATATTACTTCATGAAACAAATAGATACATTATAGATTCATAGGTAGTTACATCACATGAACAACAGGGTACTGGAAAATTCTTGCCCTAAAAAGGCCAAAGGCATAGCCAACTTTTGTATAAAAATCTGTAAATCCTGTAAGCTAAAAAGGGAACGATCCTCATGAAAGGTAACATTTCATTGTTGTTTCCAAATAAATCCAATAGCAACCAGCCATCCAAAGTGCCACAAGGGTTTGTAACTGTCCTTAATCATCCAAGAGTCTTCCATAAGGGGACCTTTCCACAAAGCGGGGCAGTGAAGAAGTGGTACCGAGCATGAAATCATGACCATAACACCTTGACAGCCTGACATCTCCAGAAAATATGTCCACTATTTCATCCTTGCCACAGAACACAAGCAACATCCGTCACACCAATTTTATGAAGTCTACGCTTGACAACCAACCCTTGCTGGATTATGTTGCCTCAGCACATTCAAGGTACAAATGTCCTTTTCAGTTGTGTGACATAATTGGAGGTTTAAGAGGCTGTGGGAAGCTTGCCACGTTGTCTCTTCTTGGCAGTTTGAGGGCTTAGGATGCTTGGGATTTGGTGTTGTCCCCTGTTTTTGTATGGATGCCTTTTCCCCTTGACAATTTAAATTTTAATGTTTTGCTATTTTTTCCTTTTGTTTTTTGAAGTCGCAGGCCACACTTTTTTGAAGGGAGCACCCCTTGGGATTGGGGTATTCCTGGTACTCGGGAATGTCATCCCCAAGTACTAGGGACCACTTATGGGTAGTGAACATACCCTTTACAGAGGGAAACATTTCCCTCTGATCGGGGAACATTCCCACCCCTATCCCCTGTTGTCCCTGGTGTACTAGGGATGCTGGGGAATGTTCCCAACAATGCTCCTATGCTCGGGGAGCACATACACAAGATTGTAAATGCACTTCTGTGGAACATTGGAAACTTGAATTTTGCTTGTGGGTTTCAAAAATAATGAAGTATCATGGTCTGATAAGGTAAAGTCAGTGGGGTGTTTTGAACATAAGATTTGAGGTACCAAGCTCAGAAAGAGAAAAATGGATGCTCATGTGCAACAACGACGGTATATGTACAAGTCCCAAAGTACAAATGTCACAGACATTCTGGAAATTGCTTCATTTTTGTCTTCAACACCAGTGATTGGAATACAATTAAGTTATTAACACATGGCCATGTCAGTAAGCCACAAAAATTGAACCTTTGCCAATATGGGCTGTTCCTTTGGGCCAATAATGCCTGGACATTGATCTGCAGAGAATTATGCAGAACTTGGTAATTGGATGTGCATCGGTATCCTCAGGATTTTCTATTTTTATAGTCAGTACTGATTACGCAAGAAAGCATGATTGGATTTGGTAACTTGTCAAGTTACTTTCTTTGGTTGGAGTTTTGATTATAGTTCAAAGTTTGGTATTGCCCTATTGAACTATAACATGTAACAATTTAGTGATAGTTTAGCATCTGTGACCTTCATTATTGCTCTACACTAGTTAGAGCTAAAAATTAGGAAGTGTGCCTTCCACAGTGGATGGCGTTGGAATTTTAATGTAATTCAAGGGCATTAAACATGGATTTTCCATGTCTGTTCACAACGAAGGGAATTGAAGTGGTTAAATAAGTAAGACTCACTACTTATTTAAAATGGCTATTGAGATTCATATATTTGCTTTGTCAAACTACCAAACCATTTACATGGATGACCTAAAAACAACCATAAGGAAGTTTTGAGATAAGGAACTATGTCAGTAGCTTACAAATTAGAGCTACCTAGAGCTCTAAATTGGCTACTGCATTTGTGTGTACTGGGGACTTGGGTTTAAATAATAAAATTATTATTGGAACTATATATTGTTTAAGGATATACACTTAGATAACGAAATTGACTTAAATTGTTGATCTATGTTAATATTGAATGGTTCCTAATGGTATGGACGATACATTGAATGTTTTTTTAAGTTTTTATATTTTTGGTTTAATATACTTGCTGAAGGCTGCTATATAGCAATCGTTTAGGATTCAAACTTTTTTTAATTTTCAATTTTCTTTTTTTTTATAAAAATTTTTCTATAGTTTTACAAAGTTTTATAAATATTTATATGTTAAATTGAATATTTTAAAAAATAAAAATCAATTTCTAAATTTTTTAAATATAATTTGTAATTTGTAATTGGTTCAAAATTTTGAATTGATTATTTTCACCCGTTTCTACAGCTAATTGTGCCTGCATACAATCTGCCATTTAAATTCTTCCCTCGATAATAATATGCACTCAGCCGAGTATCAACGTCGTTTCTCAATTTTGTTTATGCACTATTGAACTAAGTCTTTAACTGGATTGGCTACCTAGTTGTTGTTTCAGAAGTCGATCTTTACATCTTGGTAGATACCAACTCCTGGATCTTATATAAATCCCTTGATTTGTTGTATACACGCCCACCCTCAGAAATAGAATGACATTTTATCAAGGATTCCTCTCCATAAAGAATCGTAGGTTATTCCGATCAGGTTTGTCTACACATATATCTCTGAACCGATGCACATTTGAAATGTGGTAAGAATCGCAGTTTGGTGTTGTCAACTTTTTCCTTTCATACCTCTCTGTATTAAAAATATATATATATATGCATTCTTGGATGAGTCATCTCTTAGCCTTCCAAATACTGTAACGTCCTGTGTTAGCCTTGAAGGGTTCTATTCCATAACAATAGCGTAATCCTTAAACCCTATTTCGATTTTCTTAGACACCACCCAGGAAAAGAAGCTGGGTATTCACTTACAGTTTATCAACACCTTCAAGTGATACTCAAATGATACTCTCGAGGTTGAATGCTAATTTAACTCACTCTGACAGCGTAACAGCTGTAGCAATATGTGATAGATGTCCTAACAGCCTTCACGTAGTTAGAACCAACGAAAGGCCAGGACCACTGTCCATTACGATAATTTGATTTCCATGTGGTGCACAAGGACTCACCTGCCAAGGTGGCATTCCACACATGGGTTTAAAACGTTGGTGTAAAATTGTTTAGCCTGCATGGCATTCCACACACGAGTTTAAAACGTTGGTGTAAAATTGTTTAGCCTGCGTGGCAGTATCTTATCTTTTAACGTAGTTACAATAGCTACTATGGTAAACTAATTATTATGTCCTGCGTAGAAGGCTATATATGGATCGCTAAATCCTATTATTATGCTCCGTACCTTATTTCAAATTCTCACATATTTATTGTACCGTCGTCAAGTTGCCTGTCATATACCATTTCATTTCTTGGTTGCCCAGAGGTTTGAAAAGGAATTTGTCTGGTGCTGTTCCGTACCTGAAACGGGTTTGTTCCACGGTTTCGCTACATTCCCCTCACTGTTACAGGCAAGTTACATTGCTTTTCTTGAACGCTTTGGTTGGTTTGGAATATTCTTATCAATGCATATCCTTTATTCAGGTTATTTCAGTAAAGTCATCCATTTTCCCCATATATATATCTCATCTTTATTATTAAGGAAATGTGTATTTTTCCTGAAGTGGGTCTAAGTATAGTGTTACCAGGATTATCAAGCTTTAATGGTACAATTAGTTAGGTCGGATATTTAGCGGGCAAAAAATGTGGTTTTTTTTCCCTGTGTATGTTAGTGTAAACTTGCCATACATCAGCGCCCAGAAAAAACATTTTGCTGTATACAGACAATTTGGTAAGAATATGTGGAAATTTCATACTGAGTTTCAATTCTACCGATCTGCTGTGAAACTGCTTTGTCAGTGTAACATTTACTGCTTAAAAAGGTCTCAATCCAAAGCTAAAGTTTTCGTTTAACATGGTTTGGACTAAAAGCTGCAGCAATTTTTTGGGTCCTAGGAGTCAGTCCCTCATTTTATTTGGCATGCCAGTATTGAATACACCGGCATATTTTTTGATGCTCTTTAAAATAATTTGGGCACCAAGTTACCTCAGCTTCTTGTTGGGAGAGAATTCCTGCGAAGGGATTGGTCTGCATTCCACTGGTTTTGCAGAGTGTAAAATTTAGATTAATATATTTTATATAGCAAACCCCAAACTTCTAGTGCTTAAATATCTGGGCAGTAATAGTGTGCCTTAAGAGCTTTAACTTCTAGTGTTCATAAATGGATGGCTCAATTATATTGAATATCTAAAACATAATAGATTTGGTAGACCGATGCCTTAATGACATCAAAATTGTTGAACATTAGCTGCTCTTTTTCCAGCGCCGCTAAAGTTTTTATTTATGAGTTTTGCTCTAGTGGTTAGTATGATATGGTTTCCATGTGAGTTGTGGTTATACTTTAAAGTTTAAACAATCTTACGAAAGATCCAACATCTTCAGGAAATTATAAAATATCCACTTGACAAAGGGCAAGATTATTCTCAAACATATTGGCATAAGATCTTGCAAGCTAGTTGATTGTTCTTCAATTGCATATTAGCTGCTGCAATGAATGTTTGGTTTTGATAAGGATGGTTCTTCTAACATGTATGTTTCTCTTATAAGGTTTGTTTCAAGACACTGCTCAAAGAGGCCCTGAAACATAGCCATTCTTTAATTCACGTTCTCTATTTTTCAAAGCCTATTCATCAAGGTCTCATATAGTTTTATTAGACATGACTTTTGAACTATAGCATCAAAACTTGTTTGTGCTGGACAATTGATTTCTTTCTTTCTGTTATATAAAGCGCTACATTGTTTAATCTTCTAAATTCTAGCTTAGCAAAATTATAGTTTCCAATATTTTGCTTTCCAAAAAATAAAAATATACCTTGATTTCACCTTTCAAGGATCGTTTTCAACCAGGCTTATCCAATAAGCATATTATGTAAGAAGATGTGCATGTGCCCCAGCTTATATTTTATCGACCGTATGGAAACATCGCAGGAAATATTTTTCTATTTTGTGCTCGTTTAGAGGCTTACTTCGCACCATCTCCGCCAATGATAGTCAGCAAACCCGAATCTCAATCTTCTCAGGAACAGGTATTTTCCTCATTCCCTATCTTTCTTCAATTCCATTCATTGCAGAGCACACACGCTTCTGCCTGTGAAATGCATGTGGATGGAGACATGGATATGATTCATGAATAAAGTTTCTAAACTTATATCGATTCTTTTAAGAGCAGATGCATTTGGTGTCTGGTCTGGGCAACTTGACATCATTATATTATTATCATTAAAAGTTTGAAGGTTTAGTTATAGTTATAGATGTTCTTTTTAATTATTATATATATAATAACAATAAATCAATTAATGTTGTGGACGTTAAGACTTTTGCTGTGTGATTTTTTTTTAAAATGGTTAAAATATAGCTAAATAGATATGGGAAAAAGATGCTGTAGAACATTGTTTATGAAAAAAGTGACAAAGTAAAGCACTGTTATTTTAAAATATTGCCATGAACGGTTTATTATGAAAGTGGTCGAGTAAAGCACCGTTACTGTAAAATATTGCAAGATAGAGGATATAAGATGGGAGGGTAAATCACTGTCGTTTTAAAATTTTGACACTACAGCCTATCTAAAATATGGTTTCTACAACCTATCAAATAAGCAATGCATTTAATGTATTATGAGCAGCTGGATCAAAAATGCTACATGCATTGTTACAGAATGCTTATTAAACATCATATCAACAACCCCAATAAATCTATGTATTGTGACAGGGCGGATTTAAACTCATGCTTCACCAAATTGGAAATGCTGTAATTACTTGCCATGGTGTGGTGGCATAAGTTTAAATCTACCCTGTCATTTCCTCACCAACTTATGACATCGAAATTTATTGCATTAGGGTGTAATGCATTTGGGTGATCTACTCTTTCTTTTATGTCCTGTGTAGCAGGATATATATGAATCGCTAAATCCTATTATTATGCTCCGTACCTCATTTCAAATTCGCTCATCTATAATGTTTACTATAGTCTATATTTTATTTATTAAATTAAATTTTATAAAAAAATATTTATTTGAAAAACAATTGGTTGTTGAATGCTGACGTTATTTTTGAAATTTGTAGCCCAGGAGGGGGCGGTGCAATGTCGTCATCGTTCTCTACATTGGCGCCCTGCATTTGTAATTATTAGTTGGGAAACATGGTGGTGTGAGCTTCGTTTCAAATTCCCATAGCATATGTCAGACTGTTCTCACCAGACTGGAAATGCTGTAATTACTTGCCATGGTGTGGTGGTATAAGTTTAAATTCACCTTGTCATTTCCTCACCAACTTGTGACATCAAAATTTATTGCATTAGGGTGTAATGCATTTGGGTGATCTACTCTTTCTTTTACGCTGTCAAGAAGTTGGAAGTACTAATGGTAAAAGTTCTGGTTTATTGACGGTGGATGTTGTATTAACTCTAGCGTATTGCAGGCCTAGAGTTACCAGATCGTTGCAGATTCTTAATCTTGAAAGTGTTGTCGTGGAACGCATTTTGAGGAGGGGAGAGTTACCAGATATGGAGTTACCATATCTTATGGCTCTCTTGCATTAATTATCGCAATTGTCCATGCTCTTTCCTGCCTTCATGGAATCCGGTGAAGAATTTAAGGTATATACACGTTTCCAGGAGCGAATTAATCAAATTATAGGAAACGGAAAGCAAATCATATGTAATTAAAAATTTGTTGTTTTATCTTGGTAGGTTTAATCGATGTTAATATGGCACTACAATGCATCATATATAAATATGATTTGTAAATTTTGTAAGCATCTTTCCAGCTGCTAGTGTTGTTGCGGGAGTTGATGACGATTGACTATGTGAAGTTGAAGAGGATAAAGGGGTTTGCGCATTGTAGAAAGCTATGGTGGTTGTATGTTGATGGGTGCTCTGAGTTAGAAGAGCTGCTAATTAGTATGGAAACATTGGCATCTTTGGAGGTAATGTGTGAAGCTGAAGAGGATACAGGGGTTGTCACATTGTACAAAGCCCTTCGGTTGCTGCATATTGTTGGGTGCTTTGAGCTAGAAGAGTTGCTAAGTATGGGTTTTTAGATTTAAACCTTAAAAGTCCATTGGCATCTTATTAGTTGCAATCTATGCAAATGACATCTAAGTGATTATGTTGACAATATTTGATCCATGACAGTAACTGGATTCGTACCTGATTTCAATAGTTTAAGATTTACCATATACAACTTCTTATTATAAATTCTCGTTTTGGGAATTTCATTCACAGGATATCATTTATTCCCTTTTTTTATCGACTGTTGTGCATTAATCAGTTTCGTTCAACCCCACAACACTGCTGAATGTATCCATCGTCATCTGTTTTTCGTAGTGAAATTAAATCTCCAAGACTGTCCTTTCGACAGTATTTGCAAAAGATACTTTAGAGGCATATTTTTGGCATTCATCAACAACTAGACTCTATTCCATCCAAAGACATATCTAGACAGTCGCATACTACAATATGACTGAATTTTCCTCTAAAGGATTTCCATGTTCAACAATTGGTTTAATTTTACATGGGTAAATGATGCAGATGTTCTAGTATGCCTGATTTTGCAATGCTTTAATGCTGCAACGAAGTTTAAACAACCATTTCCCCCTAAATACATTCAACTAACCAAGTAAGCCCCAACATCATTTATCAGGTGCCCAAAAGCATGCTTAGCTTGACAAACATACCTGATGACTATGTCAGTTTCAAGGACGAAAGGATGACACTGGGAGAAAAGAAAGCCTAATTGTATCATCTCTTGCTTGGCATGCAATACTTTATAATTTATATTTGTTTATCAATGTTGAGGCATGCTACCAAGGATCACAATCATTCAATTTTCGGTTGCTTCATCCTCAACTATGGCGAGTGGCCAAGAAAAAGTAACAACCCCCGTGAAATTTATGTGTCTTTGTTGAGTGTACATGCTAAGCCAAGTTATTCATGCTTCAACTTGTAGAAGATAAGGGAATAATACATAAAAAAACTTTTTTCCTTTGTAGGATTGTGCAATGCCAAACACTTCTATGCAAGTAAGATGAATGAACTGCCATGCCAGTATTTAAACAATGTTGCACCTTAAGCTAGTCTCTATCCTTAGTCTCTGCTGCAAAGAGAATCGAGTAACATATAATAATAAAAGGCCTTAAGTAGCTAACGGCCAACCTTAGACATGTAAACAATAATTGCAAATAATAATAAATTTTAAACTTTCAAGAGCTATTGATTACATGAATCTCTAATTTCTTATAGCTTGAGTTATTCTCCGGTTCATTTGTTTCCCATTTGTTAATTTTGTCATCAAATCATAATCTATACACAGAAAAGGACTGCTATGAATGCATTCCAAGCATTTATTTTGTTTTGTGATGGAGGTTAATTATCAAGTGGTTAGTTCCTGTACTAAAATCCATCACTACCATTGAATTTGGCATTCCAACCCAGAAAACAAATCGCTAGAATACTGAACTGTACATGCATTTACTCAACTGTTCAAGCCAGCATTAGAGAATCAGCAATATCATATCCTAGATGGTGAATCTAACATTCCATCCCAGAATAAGAGAGCTAGAATACTGAACTGTTTATGTGAATATCACAGAGACAGCAATATCAGATCCTGAAATTGTAAATGGAAGAAAACAGTTCAAAACAAAAATTACATGCCCAAGAGAAAAGTCGCTTATTAAGATGCAATAGATTTTATGGTTCAAAGTTAATGCTTCAGTACCAGAATGAATCGGGCAAAAATAATAATTAAAATACAAGACATTATCATACCCAATGCATAGAGTACATAAACCCAGAGTCTTACTTACATCAAATATACATCAAATAGTAGAAAATCTCATGATTCACACCACTAATTGAATTCTCAAATAAATGCAAACACTTAAATCTCATTTGAATTTGAGGGCCACTCATCCTGCTAGTTGTGGATGTGCACAGAAGATCTGGATGTTTGCCTTTTCATTGTGGGGCAGGGAGTTGGGCAGCTTCACAATAGCAGAAGAGACATAGCTGCTATAGCGACAATAAGATAAATAGATTTTAGGGCACCTACAAATGATGCAGCTGAGTGTCCTAATGAAGGACCACTTGCAGGAACATCGGATGATGAATCAGTGGTAGCTGCCCCTTGGGAGACGAGTTGTCAACTTCAAGGGCACGAACTGAAACAGGAGTGAGTGTGGGGCTGGAGAAGGGATTGGAAGATCAAATATGTCTTCAAAAGTTTTCCCAATGTAAAGTGCTACTCTAAACAACACTGGTTTTCCACTATTATAAATAAGTATAGGGATAAGTACAGGATTTTTAGATTTATAAATAAGTATGTTATAAGTAATTTTATTTTTGGAAAATAAAATATAATTTTAAAAACTCTAATAATGAAAGGATTTTCATAAAGTTGCCCAATATTTTATGAAATTTTTTTTAAACTAGACAAAAGATAAAATTCTTTAAAATTATTATTCACTCTATCTTTCATCAAACAAAATATTAAAGTTTTGGATCCACATTATATATGACTTCATGGCCATGTTTACACTTCACCTGAGTATGGGATTTTCTACCACGATAAAGACAATTTATTTACATTTATTTTTTTATTTATTTGTAAATGATTCTCATGTCTTTGACTTGTTAATGATTTCTCACCTTGTGCTCAAGTGGTCTCCTATATAGACGAAAAATACAATGTATTTCAACCATCAATTACATTCCCATATTATGGGACATTTGTTAGTACATTCATTTGTTCCTAGTTATCCCAAATCAAGGGTCAAGCCAAAAACTCCTACAAGAATACCTACTTTATACATTATATAACCTGTTACATCCACTTGAGATAATATTATAACTCAAATATCACAATAGAAGTCCTAGTATCAATTTCCCGATTTATTTGACATCTTATGTGCAAGTTGTCGGACGTCCAATTTTGGTTTTAAGGGCCATGTTGTTGCATATTTTTATGCAGGATGGTGATCCCGAGGAGTATTGTTGATTTGACACATCATCTTCCTTGAGCTCCCTCTCTTGCCACACATGTGGAGGCAGGGTTATATTAACTTGGCATAGTGGCACACATGTTGAGCCACTTTGGTAATCTTTTACTTCACGTGGGGTCCTATTACACATATGTTCATGCAGTTTGCCACTTGGAGGAGATGTTAAGCATTGCTTGAGCTATTTTAGGAGGGGTTGTTTTTATTGTTTGTAGTTTAATAGTTGGTTGAAAGCATTGACTTCACTCAACTTTCCTAGTCTTATTGGGTTCAGATTGGCCGATGACTAACGAACAAGATAATTTTACATAGTTACTATGTATCAAAGCTAGCTTAGTCTATCTAACTATATTGATAGAGATCTATGTGTTTGACTATAAACATAATAGACAAGTGATGTTAGGTAAATCTACATGTATGTAATTCCATAACCTTAAATATGCATATAATCTTAATGAATAGTGGAACCAAAGCCTTATCCTAATATATGAAATTGAGATTAAGTTTATCATCATATCTACTTAAGATATCTGTACAAGGTTAGGTAGAATGATTCATCCACATTAAGTAGGCAATGTAATGACTTGCCTTTGATTCCCTTTGTTATAGGTCACTAGTGAATTAATATTGTAAGTGTAGTGTGTCAAAGGCAAGTTAGTCTATGTAACTATATTAATAGAGATCTGTGTGTTTGACTAGGATCTAGGGGATTCCCAGCAAGTTCACCAAGCTTGCATTAAGAAGAAGCTCAACTTATTGAGTTTCCTGCTGGTGAACATACATCTATCTTATTGGGAGTCCCCATCAAGGAATATAATATGTATGTTGTGAATTGTCTCATAAATAACTGATATGTAACCAATGTAAGCTGTAAGTGATATGTTTAACCTTATGTATTATGTGTAATATTATTCATATAGGTAAGATTGTATTACACGACTTTCACTGTAATTACCTAATATTGGTACAACCATAAGATAGAGAAGAGTGTAATCTCCATAGTAATAACCATACCTACGCTATCGTAATAAGCAATGCTTGTTACGATCATATTAAACGTATAGGTTGTTTATACCAGTAGATATCATTTGCTTGTATTGATTATTATGATTCCCAACTTAAGTACAGTATAAGCATTACTAATAGCGTGTGCAATTGATTACGGATAAACACATAGGGTTACGCTGCTGGGTTAAGCTCAGCACCACATATAAGCTTATCACATTGTTATTATATGAAAGCTGTGAAGAAAGACCATACCTTATAATAGGTAACTAGCATATGTGATGTCACGTAAATCTACATGTATGTAATTCCATAACCTTAGATATGTGTACAATGTTAATGAATAGTAGAACCAAATACTTATACTAATATATGAGATTGAGCTTACGTTTATCATCATATCTGCTTAAGATATATGTACAAGGCTATGTAGAATGATTCATCGACATTAAATAGGCAATGTAATGCCTTGGCTTTGATTCCCTTTGTTATAGGTCACCAATGAATCTAATATTGCATTGAATCTAATGATTCCCCCTGACTAGGATAAGAAATCAAGTGTGTAGTGATGTGTCATGAGAAACATTATATCCATATTTCTTCATAAAGTGACTCCGACCTTTTAAGTGCCAAAACCTTTCGCTCTAACCAGAACCGTACCTGCATAGTTTCCTACAAAAATCCATCCTAGTGGTTGTAAGATAACAAACTCAAATATAGCTTCAAAAAAAAAAGGACTAAACACATACACATAGAATTTTCTTGTTTGCTAATTGACATTTTTTTGCATTGAGACCAAATCTTGGATATTTAATAATTTCAACTTAGCAATCAACATGCCGTTTTTTTCTATTCTACTAGGAGGGAAAAATACATTCCATTTGAAAAAAGTTTGTTGTGAATATGTTCCTTCCTTTGCTTTGCTTATTTGCAATGACAAGAACAATTTACAATGTTTACAACATCATGGTTTGAAAAAATTCCATGCCCTTCACTTATTTTCTTTTCCTTAGGATCTGCTTCTCTTCACTTGCCTGCAGGTTTTCCTATATAAACGACCAGGGACATAGAAAAAAGAACAACAAAAAAGGCAAGAAATATATGCTATTGCAAATGTCTTTGTAGGCAATATGGGAAAAGACAAAAGTAAAAGCGACTATGTTTTAAGGGCAAATGGTCTTGGGATCAAATATTCTAATTGGCAACAAATTGATGACGCTTTGGCTACAAGCAATCTGTTTCGACTAGACAATTTCCACTATGAGCCAGGAAATTGCCTGTTTGATGCACTTGCAATATTATTGCATTTCCGATATACATCAATAGAGATAAGGGAAGGGATTGTGAATCATTTCCGTGTTTGTCTAGATCAGAAAGATCCCTTTGCATTGTTATCAATGCGCACAGAATTGACAGTTGACTATTTGCTAGAATTGCATAACGTAGGAAATGTCAACGAATATCTCAATTGCATGTCTCAATCTGCTTCGCAACCAGATGATCAAAGTGTATATGGACTATGGGGTGATATATTTTGCATCAAGTGGTTTTCAAAATGGTTGAACGTTCCAGTCGTTGTTTGGTCATTAACAAAAGGAACAAAATACCTTCATTTCAATTCTGGAGGATTTGAATATTGCTACAATATATTATTCCATGACCACACACCAGCTTCTGGCCACTTCGAACCATTGTTGTCATATAAAACAATGCAAGCCAAAAGACAAGCCACTGATATGCTTTCTCAAAGCGCAAATGTAAATCAATGTCTATATAACCAAGTTGAAATGTCATTTCAACTTCGAGGCAATTGCCATGACTCCTTGTTTGAATCAATCTCCAAATTGACACTCTTCGCTGATGGACAAAGTGTTAGAAAAGCAGTTGCGCAAAGCTTTTATAACTCTATTGCTTCAAACGATATTAGAGCAATACAATGCTTGGACATATATCTTGATAAAAACACATTAGCAGATACATCTCTTGTTTCTGGATGGGAAACCTATATTGTCCATTTGGCAGAGGCATATATCATTGGTCACATAGAAGGAGATCGATTTGATCTTCAATGGTTATGTGAGCTACTAGACACTAACATACATCTATGGAGCAATAATTTGCAAGAAAATATTGCCATATTCCATGCAACAAATAGATCGTCGAAAGTTCTATGCCTAATGCAACATGTAATAGATAAAATGCATTCGCATTTCCAACCCTTGTTACAAGAACATTGTGGAAATAAAATGCCCTTTTCGCTCAATTGCAAGAGAAATACTTCTACTGCAATTGCAATGGATAATTCTGAAAAGAACAAACAGACAATAGCAAAAGAAAACATTGTAGAGAAGAACATTGACAAGGGATCCTTGAACGAACCAATATACATAGATGCAATTAAAGCAAAGAGGCAAAAACAAAAGATAACAAACATAGGAAAAAAAAACTCTTGCATTGCTGAGCAATTTTCAAAAACCAAAACCAGCATGCAAACATGCATTGATGACAATACACAAAAAAACTTGCGCTTGTTGAAACACAATATGCGTAGACAAGGAATGGACATTTGTCAAAAGCAAAAGGAATGTACAAAGGCAAAGAAAGCAGTTGTTACATACTTAAAAGTTATTCAAGACACACCAATTCATGCATGTTCTGTGTGTAAACAACTGCATTTTAAAAAAGACATTTGTTGTGTGAACAACACAATTAAATTAGCCTTTCAAACTCTAGCAAATACAGAAGATGTGACATGCCCAATGCTACTTGTTCAAATTTGTAGACCTTGCAAGAAAGCAATTGCTAATGGGAAATTGCCTATGTTTACATCGCCTACACGAATCCGCCGCAATAACATATTGCCATCTGTAACTATACTGACTCCTTTGGAAGAACGATTGGTGTCACCAAGAATAGCCTTTGCACAAATAAGACAACTTGGTTATAAAAGAGCACAAATTGGGCTAACTGGCTCAATTATCAATGTGCCTGCAAACTTGGATAGAGTTCAAACAGCATTGCCTAGAAGTCTAGATGACAATTTGACAGTTGCAATTATGCTAAAGCGAAAATTGGAATACAAAAACGCATATCTATCTGGAAATATTTGGCCAAAGATCATTATGACTGCGTTGAGTGATTTATGCAAAACCGAACTTTATAACATTGAAGGCATGGTAATCAATACTAGTTGGGAAAAAATATTTAATGAAATAGCCAAACAAGAGTCAAATACTCAACAAACAACGGAACAAGCAGATGATGATGAAAATGAAATAAACATAGAACCAATATTAGAAACATTGATACATGGATATGGAGAAACACATCTAATAGATGATTTAGACAACAAAATCATAGAAATTGCACCTTCCGAGAACTTTCGACCATTGAGCATTTTCCAAGACAAATACTCTGAAGAGCTAAACTTTCCTACACTTTTCTACGGATTCAATCGACCAAATGAAATTTTCGATCACTTTTCTTATCAACAAGTATCACAGTGGGAGCTACAACATGAAAGTACAGACTTTGAAACACATGGCACGAACATTTTCTTTAAAGCAATTAAAGTCATAATAAAACAAGTAAAAAACACTGCTTGGATATCAATTCGCATGGGAGAGTTAAAGGACAAAAAAATATTGGCAAAAGATGTCAAATCAAAAGACAATCTTGTAAAAATACTCCAATCTTCGATCGGGTATCGTACATTGAAAGCAATCAGAACATCACCTGATTACTTTGAAAATATGAAAAAAGATCTGTTTGCAATGATTCGACAGCTTGGTCCTCCTACGTTCTTTTTAACCTTTACAAGTGCTGAACACCTTTGGGCACCTTTATGCAATGCATTGAAACAAATTGAGGAAAAATATTTGGGAAACTTACAAGACAATGCATTGGAAGAAAATATTGACACGTTAATAAGAAGACACCCAGTGCTTTGTACTCGCTACTATAGACACAAAATAGCAGCACTAAAGTCTCTTATGTTAAAAAACAACACATTGTTTGGAAAAATACAAGATTTTTTCTTTACGACCGAATTTCAACAAAGAGGAAATGAGCATGAACATGGACTAATTTGGATTCAAAATGCACCTGTTTATGGAAAAAATTCAAACGAGGAGATTACTACTTTTGTTGATCGCTACATATCCACAGACTCGTTTTTACTTGATCAAAATCTTATTCAAATTCAAACGCATCGTCACACAAAAACATGTAGAAAACATCGACATTCCACATGCAGATTCAATTTCCCATTGCCTCCTATGGATAGTACCATCATTCTAGAGCCACTAGAAAATGCTTCAGATGATCTCATTCAAAGAGCAAAAAAAGTATTCGCTCTTATTGAACATAAGGAATATTCTAAAAACATGTCATTTGCACAATTACTCCTAGAGCTAGAACTAACCAGAGATGAATACATTTTGCTACTACGGTCTTTGCTTTCTCGTTCTACCTTAATACTAAAAAGAGATCCTGCTGACATTTGGATCAACTCATTTGCAAAAGCGATACTAGAGTTATGGCAGGCAAATACAGATGCACAATATATCTTAAATGCTTATGCTACAGCAACATATGTAAGCTCTTACATCACCAAATTTGATAGATCCATGACAAATCCTTTCAAAAAGATCAAAGATTAATGTCTTATTGAGAATCATGGAAAGATTGAAACGATACGTAAGCTTGGAAATGCGCTTCTGAACATGCAACAAATGTCTACTAGACAAGCAATACATATCATACTCTCGTTACCTCTGCATTCATCCTCCAGGAAGACTATTTTCATTAACACTACTCTAGACGACAAAAAAATAGTTGTCTTGAAAAAACCATCACTTTTGGAAAAAGAACCAGATGACTCTGATGACATTATTTGCCCATCAATTTTGGACAAATACATTGCACGCCCTGTTGAGCTTGAAAACATCTCCTTGGCAGAATATGCATCTTTCTATTCTTGTATCCACTCAATTACAAGAAAAAGAAATAGACCATGTATCATACGATCTATTCGCTATAACAAACAAAAAGACCCTGAGAATTTCTCTAGAGAAAAGATCATCCTCTTTATGCCACATAGAGACAATTGCAACCTACTAAAGAGCAATTTCAAAACATGGTCTGATGCATATGTTGCATTCAAAGAACAAATAGACATTGTAGAACAAAAGTTCATGGCACCAACAACGACAAAGTGGGGTGACCTTGATAATGCCGTTGAAACAATTGAATTGCAAGACACAACTATGCCTCCTCTAACAATAGACAAAACAACAACTATTTATGGATTTGAACAATATGACATTCAACATGATCTAATCCGCAAAACTATGTCCAATGCATAAAAACCTGGGATTGGGTGCAACTTGACAGAAAAGCCATTTCTTTTGGACATGCATGAATACCATGCAATTCGAAGAAACCTAAATACTCAACAACAATCAATCATGAAAGAAGTTATTGCAAGGAAAAAAAACAATCCCCTCACTCCAATTCGCTTGTTCCTGACAGGAGGGGCAGGAACAGGTAAAACTTACACCGCAAAAGCAATCTATGATGGTCTTTTGCATTACTATGACAAAGAAATTGGTAGTGATCCTTTAAAGAAAAAGTGTCTTATAGTTGCATTTACTGGAAAAGCAGCATATAATGCAGGTGGCATTATAGTCCACTCTGCTTTCAGACTGCCATTAAGTTCAAACATGCTTCCTCTAAATTCAAACACCCTAGATCTTTTGACAAAAGATTATGAACAACTTCGAGTATTGTTGATTGATGAAGTCTCTTTAATAGGGTCTCGAATGCTATACAACATCGACAAATGACTACGTGAAATCATGCACACACCAACAAAAGCATTTGGAAACCTTGATGTCATATTCTGTGTTGGTTTGTGTCAAGCACAACCTGTTCAGGATTGTTGGATTTTTGAACAACCAAGATTCCAACAACAAACATTTCCTTACACATTTTGGTTCGATGCCATAAAATGCTATGAACTTACAACAGTTGTACGTCAAAGAAATCAAACATTCATATCAATTTTGAATAGAATTAGAACATGCTCTCAAACACTGGATGACATAGATTACTTAAACCAACATTGCTACAAACAACCACCAGTAGATGCAACGTTTCCTTATCTTTTCCATAGTAATAAGGATGTTCAACAACATAACTCAAAAATGTTATCAGCTATGCAAACAAAAACATTCACACTTGTAGCACATGATAGCAAAATTGATTCAATTGAAAAAAATGACCATAGACAAAAGACATTGCAACTTCCCTCTATGATAGTAGTAAAAAAGGATATGCTTATTGGACTAGTTGGAGGCAACTACTCAATTGAGGATGGCTTGGTTAATGGTGCAGAAGGTGTGTTTAAACACTATACACAAACAAACCATGATATTGTTTGGATTGAGTTTGCAAATCCAAAAGTTGGAGACAAGCAACGTGCTACTATGCAACATCTTTATACACCTGCCGTAAAGTCCAATTGGACACCAATCAAAAGAATTGTGATACAAACAACACTTGAAAATAAAATGAATGTTATGCGAACACAATTCCCAATTCAGTTGGCATGTGCAAGGACAATCCATAGAGCACAAGGATTGACAATGAACAAATTGGCATTTGACCCAAAAGGAATTAAGAGACATGGCCTTGTTTACACTGCGCTCTCACGTGTCAGAGATATTGATTGTCTTTATCTTTTAAACAAGTTAGAACAAAGAAATTTTATAACTTGTCCAAAAGTCACCACTGAAATAGATAGATTAAAAACACATGCAAGTTTGCAATTTGAATATGGTTTGCATTCAATGCCAAATGCTAGGAAATTACTCATTTCATCATTGAACACACGCAGCTTGCTTTTGCACTATGACGATGTTCTGAATGATCATGAACTTATGCAAGCAAACATTTTATGTTTGCAAGAAACTCACATGCACACACTTGCCAAAGAAACAACAATGATAGAAAAATACAATTTCTTCTCAGCATTTTCAATGCATGGAATCCTTACATTGATTAAAAAAGACATTGCCATCATCGATTCTAAAGAATTAGGCTGCAATGTATTGAAAGTAGTGAACATTTACAATAGACCATGTGGTGTGCTTGATGATCTCTTTCATATACTGAGTTGCATTTTGTCAACTTGCACACCAACTACTCAAATCCTAGTAGTTGGTGACCTGAACATTGACATGTTGCAAGAAACAACATCGAAAAGAAAATTGCAATTGTTTATGC
Organism: Larix kaempferi; assembly: GCA_027924585.1. NCBI lineage: Eukaryota > Viridiplantae > Streptophyta > Pinopsida > Pinales > Pinaceae > Larix > Larix kaempferi. Next base: position 2,675,627 of record BSBM01001027.1, on the reverse strand, counting down.
AAATGAAAGGCTTGACACTGAAAACAACAAAGGAAACAACAAACACCGGTTCGATGCTTGAACACTTCTGGACAAATTTGAAACACAGAGATATTGTTTTCAATATTTCAGATGCTTATTGGACTGATCACTATTCAACTTTCCTATCGATCCTTTGATAAAAAAGCGTAGTCTATTCAATTTTGCATTATCTAATTTTATTGTCATCCTATCTATGAACGGATCCATGATAGCATATTTGCACAAAATCAAAAGCAGGTACTATTATTTCTCCTGCAACTTTCATGCACTTTAAACTACAGCAATTTGGTTTTTTTCTACTCACAGTAAGCTAGATTTAGATCAGCTTTGGGCATCTGCAACATTGATGTCACAACTATGAGTTTAAATTTTGTTGAACTTTCTCATATTCTTATAATCTATTTCGTGATGTCAAATTTAGGTTATTTTTTATTGTTGAAAGTTGTTTACACTTTATTTTGTCCACAGTTCAGATCTAAAAAATAGCAATTATGACACAACATATGTAGACACTCTTTACAAAAAGTATTCACGTGCTATCTCCATTTTATAATAATGCAGACCATATATAAGCTACATAAAATGTTTTAACAACAAATTCTTATGTTCAAGATAATTGTAGATGAAAATTTGTTCAATATTTGGCTATAAATAACATAGTTTTCGGCACTTGTTTAATTGAAATTCTTGACACTACATAGACTTTGCGCTATGCATATGTCAAAAATCCAATCAAAGAATTATAGACATTTGTTTTTTTGCTTTTTTGTTTTTATGCTATCTATTTGTTGCCATATTTTTCATATGTTATAAATCTCTTCTACTCTTTACACTAATTAACAATCTCAGCTACATCTGATTTGCTTAATACTTCTCACATGTGCAGCTTTTGAAACTCAAATCCAAAATTGCAAAATAATGGAAAATAGTTCCTTGCCTGTGCACAACACAACAAAAACAATATCAGCACCAAACAACCCGACAATGGGAACAATGTCAACTGCTGAAAGTCCAAAAAGGTATGCAATTATTTTGGTTCTAATTGCTTTTTACATCATTTTTAACACATGAAACTTCCCCATCTTCTTTTACGATTTTCTAGCACAGAAAACAACAGAATATAACTATTGCATTGAAAAATATTTTCTCAAGCTTCATCTAAGTTTCAACATTTCTGCTATTGATTGCTGATAATTTCTTTCTTGGCCTTTTTCTCTAACTATAACAATAGCAAGTTCAGATAAACACCTCCAGAAGCAGCTACTATTATAGAGCTATGCACAACAACACCAAAAATTGTTTTCGAAGGAGACATCTTGGCCGTATATGGGCCCGCACAGAACAAAATACAAAGTTCTCCTGTAAAGGCACAGATACTGCATGCAGACTTTGTTGATAAAGATGGGCTAATGACAATCACTGCTGGAATAAGTGACAACTTGATCAAACGTTTTGGTAGCTATTTCTCAACCAGCAAAAGTCTAAGAATCACTCGATTTGGGCTAAAAAAAAGGCCAGTACGACAGAGGCAATGCCAAGTATTCAATAGTCATATTCCCACATACAATAATTGAGACAATTGATCGAGTTTGCAAAATGAGAAAGCTAGCTCCAGATATGACAATTGCTGATCTGTTGTCATCGAACGACTCCTACTCTGTTGGCTATGTCGCAGCAATCGTTGTTGCATGTGAATACAACAACAGGCAGTTCGACTTGTATATCAAAGACAGTGGAACGGAAAACGACCATGCAACAGTAAATATGCCATTTGCATAGCTAATGTTCTTTTGGAATTGTTGTTTTTTAAACCCAAATAAAATTTTCACTCTTTTATATAAACAAGAAAATAGAAAAAAAACAAACACAAATAGCTTTAACGATTTCTAATTGCAACCTATGCTTATTGACTGTTGTCTTCTACTATTGCAGTTACAGGTCAGTGAAGGCTACAAAGAATTGTTCTTGCAAATTCAAGAACAACTTGCATCTAATAATCCTCCATTCTATCTGTTTAAAAACATTGTCCGAAATGACACTAAAGCAAGCCACATGCTCCGGACCTGTGCAGCTACCTTTATTGACCCTCTTAATGATGATTATGCAATTCAAAATTTGTTGCCAATCATTGACTCAAAGACACAGGTCCATTGAAAAATTGCTTCTTTCTCACTTCATGAACAAGGAAAAACAAAAACACAATCTACTTTGGTGCAAACTAGTTTCATTGCTTAACACCTTCTTCTGTTTTTTTGTCTCTTGTTCATTGTCTAATAGCATTGAATTTGTTATCTATAATAGACTTCAGTTAAAAACTTCTTTAAATTCTTGTGATCTCTTGAAAATATTATCATCAAAACTGGTATAGATTTTGCAAAGAAACTGGTATAGGATTTCCTTTTGACTGTATAGCTAACCACAAATTTATCTCGATTTCATTGTCCACTTCTACGAGACATTTGTTATGCAAATTTTGAAACCCCAACCAACCTTTCCATCCTATAAAAAACAAGCAATATCTAGTTTAGTTTCCACTAGTTAAATCTATATAAACTTGCTTAAGTAAATATTATTTTAACCATAAGTATGTTAAGTTTAAACTTACTTAAGTAAATATTATTTTAACCATAAGTATGTTAAGTTTTTGACAGCCTAATCTGCTGAAAAAAAAGTTTTTGCCAGCCTAAATTCCGGTATTGTCGATAGACACGGTTATATATATATATATATATATATATATATATATATATATATATTTACAAGAAGCTCCACAGTGGAAAGTTCTTACGAGAAGCTCCATGACATCAGAACCTGTCCCTGCCACAAATAGAAACTGCTGAATATAGATATGTACAAAAAAAACGGTCTAGCTCTCTCAAGTCTGCATTTTACTCATCCTTCACCTACCAACACTATGAAATCATTCCATCATTGCACACTTGGAACCATGGCATCACAACCTGTGCTTGCCACAAATAGAAACTGCTGAATATAAATATGTAAAAAAAAGAGTCTAGCTCTGAAAAAGCAAAATGTAGGAAATATTTAAAATGAAGATAATATCTGTGAGACTGCTGCCAAATATAACAAGTCCGAAATTAGTCACTTCTAAAAATAACATCATCTCTCATGTGGATGAAAGCAGTCTCATTAGGCTCACTTTTCTACAAGGAGCCCAAATATGTGCTCAAAAACTACATACAACCCTTGATAAGCACACTGCTAAAAATAACCATTGTCGTGATTCACTCGTGAAATTGATCACATGTTGCCTGAAATATGCTCATCTTGTGAGCTTGTGATGACCAAAAATATATAAACATCTCTCACATACAATCCCAGAAGTCTAGCTCCTAGAAAAGCAAATTGCAAAAAATAACAGTTTCTCAAAATCTGGTGAAACTGATTCTCAAACAACCTTTAATCACTGTAAAAGTCTTGATGCACTTGTATTAGCACCAACATGATGTACTCTAGCTAAATCTTAGCCCTTCATTTCTGCAAGGAAATATGGGAGTTAACATTTCCCAAATAGACCTTCCCAATTGGTGAACCCTTTGATATCTCCTCCTTGACTTTTTGTGGTTTTTGATTGCATGTTGCCTGAAATATGCTCATCGACATCGTGAGCTTGTGATGACCAAGAATATTTAAACATCTCACATGCAGGCCCCAGAAAACCAAATTGCTAAAAATAAGTTAATAAGAGTTTCTCAAAATCTGGTGAAACTGATTCTCAAACAAGCTTTAATCACTGTAAAAGTATGAATGCACTTGTATTGGGACCAACATAGTGTAGTCTAGCTAAATATTAACCCTTCATTTGTGCAAAGAAATATGGGGTTAACATTTCGCAACTAGACCTTCCCAATTGGTGAACCCTCTCATATCTCCTTGATTTTTCATGGTTTCTCTCTTGTATCGGTGTTTCTGATGTTGAGTACACATTTTTCCTATAATCAAGAATCTCGTCTATTTGTAATTCTAGCCTCAAGGCTAACAAGCACATGCTTCCCTAAGTCATTGCTTTTAGGTTGTTTTAGCCATTTGAAAAAGGGCCACTTTGAAAACTCTGTTTTAAAAAGAAACCTGCACATTTGGTTCCTGCAATCAGAAATCTCCTTTTCCTCTACTATATCTCCTAAGCACATGCTGCTTAAAGCTATGGATTTTAAGCTCTTTTAGCCATTCAGACAGAAGTATTTGGTTTTCTATAAAGTCAATTTAGTTGTTAGATTTATTTGAGCACATCATAACTAATTTTAAGTCTTCTTTGAGTCTCATTTGGAATCATATGTTTAAGCCTATCCAATTGGTCTTCCCAATAAGACATGTCATTTTTGCCATAGACAAGCACCCCAAATACTTTTAAACATAAAGGCAATCCATCACAAGCTTCTAAGAATTTATGGAAAGATTCAAATACTACGATTGGAAAAGACTGGTTGAAGGCATGGGAGCACAAGAGCTCTCGAGAGTATTGTGTATTGAGGCCAGTTGCTTTATAAATTGATGATGTTTCCACTCCCCAACTTGTGAGAACATCTTTATCTCGAGATGTAATCAATATCAAGCTCTCTTTGCAAAGAAGGCTTTTAAGTACCAAAGGTGCATCCAACTAATTCACGTTATCTACATCATCTAAAATTATTAATGCTAGATAAGATGACAGTGGCATAGATTTTTGTGATCGGAAGATACATCCAGGACGCTTAGAGTGCCACGAGACAGGTTTTATATTTGTTTAACGCCTCAAAATTGCATTTGCAGCGGCGTTGGAGATTTGGATATTCTATTTTTTGCAAAAGTGCATTTTGTGTCTATACTCTCAATGTGAGAAGGAAAATTATGAGAATACAACCTTGCATGTCCATTTAATGGCAATCCTCTTCGCACAAACAATATTTATTGCATGGTGGCAAAGTACAATTTATTCTCTTCCTAGGGGTGCTTCAAAACATTGTTTGCATTGCAACAAATTTTATATTCAAGCCTATAACTCTGTTCACAACACTCTTATTCATCAGTTTCCAAGGATTGCTTTTGCAATGTCTCTTTGCTTTTACCCTTTGGCTAACAACAGTTAGCCAATGGCTACGTTTCCCATTAGCATTGTAATTAGTCATAGTGCTTTGAATCTAAGTTTAATTATTATTCAAATAAAAAGAAATACTGGCATAATTCTATTTAAAAATATGCTGATATTATATGCATTTTCTATGGTCATTTGTTGTGTGACTTTGACAGATACACAGAATACTCAGAGCAAGAAATTCATTTGCACCTCCGTATCGATGCATTTGCACTGAATGTAAACAACCACTGATTCAGAGCTGTGTGGTCTGTGCATTTTGCAAAAATGAAATGGAAATTATATATGAGCATAATCTAGAATGCAATTTGGACACAAATGATGGACTGATAGAATGCACACTGCGCAACCCATATCTAAAAGAGTATTGTCCAGAAGTAGCAAATATTTCATTTGAAGAATACTCAAAAAACATATCATCAGCAGTTTTCAATCTGCGAAGGTTTTCCCAGCAAGGGCTATTTACATTGGCCCTGGACAACAGAATCATCAACTTGAAAAGAAACTGAATTCCAGGTACACAAATCTATTTTCTGTTCTAAAGAGTTCAAGTTTCTTATTCAATATTACCGACCTCTGCAAACTGTGTTTTGAAAATTGTATTCGACTGCATTAGCTACAAACAGAAACACTTTGCCATTTCTTCAGTTTACATTAATAGTTTGCAGCTTCAAAACATTTGGTGTATATCTAGTTTAACATATAATCATTTTTCAATTTATAAACTTTTCCTAGTTAGTTTTTGCTTAAACAATTTTCACAAAGTTTTGATTCACGTTTGATTTTGACTATGTGTTGCAAAGTTCGAAAGTCTAATGATAGAATGGCATGATTTAAATAGTTTCGATTTAAATACTAACATTTGGTGAAATGCTAGTTTCAGTAGCTTAATACTCTAATTATTGATAAAAGCTGTATTACAAAATAATTTACTATAATTTATTACACAACCTAATAGAATAATTTGTTACTCTTCGTAAGATTTTCCCTCTTGCTAAATTGTTCCTAAAGCTTTATTGCTTTGAAATTATGCGTTTTGAGATAAACTATGAGTAATTCCAATATTATAGTTGAAATAGTATCTAGTCTTTACAAATACTTGCATTCTTGCTACTTTTTTTCAATTATTCTGACTACAGTTTGAATGCTATTGGCAAGTACAACAACAGTAAAAAACTACCACAATGGCACTGGGGCTACAATGAATACAAAAGTTGATATTACATAACATTTTTGCAAAAAAAAAAAAGTGCAAAGATCCATTTGCTCATGCAAAAGCACAATTGCAGTCTGTTGGACTTATTGCCTTTTTTGGTCCTCTGCTTTATTAACAGAACTCAGCCTGTTGGACTTATTCCTTTTTTGTCCTCTGCTTTATTAACAGAACTATTGAAAACTGTTTTTTTTGCTCATGTAATGCCTTTAGACAATATAAAAAATACACTAAGACTTTTGCTGATTAACATTTCCATAGTTTTTGCCATCTGCTAAGCAGACAAATATACTTGCCACAGATTTACATATATAATATAATATTTCCTACATGGCAATATGTTCCTTTCTTTTGCAAGTTAAATATGTTTCTTTCTATCATAATATGTTCATTATTATTGTTAAATATTCATGTATAGTTAGTATTTACTCATGTTCATATACATTATATCTATACCCATGTTCATATAATTAATATTCATGTTCATAGAAATTTGTGTCAGATGTTTCAGTTTGAAATTTTTATTTTTATTTTTATTTTTTTATTTTTTTTATTTTTTTCTGAAAACTACCATTGGATTTCATCTTTAGTTGCATTTTTTTTTTTTTGCAAATATCTATTTTATTTTTATTGACTTGAACTATGAACTAAAAATATTGATAACATATACATTGTCAAACTCAGTTTAAGAATTGTTCCATGATGTTGATCAAGTGGGGTTTTATGCAGCTGACACCCAATATAGACATTGGTGATTAGAATGAGTCTCTCCTTTGTGACATGTTAGTGTTATTTTTATCTACTCCAAAGTTATTGACTTTGGAGTATATTGATTTTTGTTTGTTTGCTGAGAAATACGTCTTATAGAATCTCTTTGGCTATGCTGCTGCACTATGGCCGGCATATCTATGCTGTCAAAGTCACCCAGGGCTAGCACCTGGTCTCATCCGCACCCACTCAGGGGGGTTTGAACCTGGTTCTCTGCATTAATACAAACCAGATAACCTCGTTGTTCGCCTCTAGACCACACTCCCAGGGTATACGGAGAAAGAATTATCCATGTTGCATGGTGATTATCTAAATACATGCTTGGATCACACCTAAGCTAGTTATCCAGCAATCGTTGTTGTGGGGCAATTACAGGCTGCCTTGAACTGTCACATTTAATACAATGACTGTGGTCTAACAGCATGCATGTACAATAGCTATTACCAATAGAATAGCCTTTGTTAGTCTCAAGGCCCATAATTAGTGAACAATTAACACTAATTTATCTTTGAAGCCACACTTTAGTTGCTCATTGAAAACATTTTTATTTAAAATATTGAGGGAGAGAATTAAAAGTAAATATGCAGGGACAGGAAGGAGAAAATCCTGTTACCTGAAATTAAAATAGGAAGATGGAATAGTACAATAAAGCACTAATAGAGGTTCATCCAATGGATACATATAAAATATTAAAATGTTTAATGCCACTTAGAGAATTTGAGCTTGAGCAGTACTTTTGGGAAAAATAGAGGAGCTTAAGCAGTTCTCCATATCTGCTAAGCCACGCTACAACATGGGCAACTAGGAAAGTACAGGACATGTTTGATCCTGAATCTTACCAACTCAAAATTGGAAGCAATAGTACCTGTGTGAGAAGACAGCTTGCAAAATATGCAATATACAGTAAGAAGAAGACAGACACCATTCCTTAGAGTTCAAGCTGTCACAACTACAAGAATTGAAGATATATCCATGACATTCTGCTGAAGATACGAAACTTAAATTATCTCTAGCAAAATGATATGAAAAAAATGGTTAGGGAGGAAGGGACCAATGAACCTTAATATGGACTTGCAAATTTTTTGTTTGAACAAATGGCAAAAATCTTGAACTGTAAGAAGTTTTGAATTTTATTTTGAGGTTTTTAGTTTTAGTCAAATGGAAAACAAAGGATATACTCAGAAATGATATATCAGTCAAGAATGGATCTGTAATTGTGAATATTTATTATTTTCAAGATATTAAAATTTATTAGTTTTTTGGAATTTTAAAATTTCTAACCATTTCTATCTGAAATACTTTTACATTATCTATACCTGAACTCACACATTTCTCCTCTTCTTCCTTATTTTGGGAAGCATATTCTTATTCCATGCATCTAGAGAATTATAGTACATCGTTCTCTGTATTTTTCTACTTAAATGGTTCTAGGAGTTGGAAGCTTTAAGACTATGTCACCACAGGGCATCAAGATATTTGATGCTGGATAATATTTTAGCAATCCATAAGATGACATTTGATGAATATGAAGCCCTTGCAATTTTTGATTCCATATTTGAAATTTGAATGGATTGAAGTATATATAGTGCGAGAAAAAAATATTTGTTACAAAACTATATAAATTGAAAGAATAATTGCACCAGAAAATTGAGATCTGGTTTTTTATTGCAATATTTGGTTCTTTTATCAATGTACTTTATGCATATCTGGAATGAGCTTATATATTGATTCCGGTATCCTATTCTTTTGAAAATAGTTGTACACTAAGAAGGCTCCCAGATACTTTCTGCAGTTTTTGAATTTATGTCACCGGAATTTATTGTTTGAGTCCATTAAAAAAGGGGCCAATAATGCTTGAAAGCGCTGATAGGCTGGTAGACACTAATGGCTACTCCCGGTTTATGTTATACTAGTTTTGATTCTTACATTCTGGTTGAAGTTTTTAATAATTTAAGAATCAAGTTAGAGGGAGATAAGGACTCAATTAAAGCTTTCATGAACTTGTATAAGGCATAAATATGGTGCCATCTATTAACTGGTATGTAGAAACTGAATCAGAAAATATGAAATGGCAAATTGAAATTTTATTTTATGTGATATTACTGAAGTCAGACCTTTTGCTAATAGGGCTTATATTGATTGGTTGATAAATATCTTATTAGATTAAATATTTCTGTCTTATTGCTGATACTTCACCAGGGTTATTTATTATGAATATTAGGTTAATATCCTTTGTGTGTTTATCTAGCACAACATGTTTGCATTCTGTGCAAGATGCAAATTTTATCGTTTATCTGTCCGCATTATGATTCACAAATAACTTGGTTTGGTTATCTTCTGCTGTTGCGTTAAAGGCCTTTTATGATGGCATTTATCTCAGAGGTAGGGTAGTTTTACTTATAAGGAGTGCAAATTGTTGGACATAACTTGGTATGAGCACACAAACTGCCGTATGTAGATATTGAATCATGCATTAAATCAAATTGGGTGGATGGCATGCCAGTGAATAATGATCAGAACTGAAAACCTTCACAAAATTAACAGGTCTATATTATGTAAACCCTTTAACAGGTTAGTGTAGGTTCATTTCAGTGGTGTCTAGAAGACATACAAATAGTCACGTTGTATGAAACATTTCGAGCTTCTCCATGTGAGTTTTCCATGTTAGCATGTATGCCTAAGTCGAGGCCTTGTAAGCCCTGGATTATTAGTTAATGAGTGGTTTACCTATAATTTTATATGGAAAGAGCAAATGGGCAGCTATGACTGTCCTACCCTGCAACTATGTACATTTGGGAAGATGGTATTCGATAGATAGCTTTGATCAATGCAGCTTTAATATTTTATTCCTATTGACCTTCAAATTCTTCAATATGGTGCATCAATTTGTGGCCAATTCTTCATATAGTTTCTTATGGTAATTTTATGCATAATTGGTGCAACTAATTCAACGATTTTGCCTTTGGCATCGAATGCTTTAGCAACGTGGCGGTTTGATCCTTGTACTAGAAACATGGAGGTTAAATATTAATAACTCGATTGCCCTTGATCTCAGACTGCAATTTGATGGCATTTGATCGACTCGCTAATCTACTAGCAACTGAAATCCGGTATTCGTGGAAACTATGAAACTGCGATTCGGTTTCTTTTATCCCCAAATGTGGAAATGCTTCAGTGATTTGGTGGAACGATAGCCCAGCCACTGCGATCTCTGGACAGATGGTTCAATTTGACGTTGGCGTGCAGTTTGTTTGATAGTTGTAATGAGCTCAACAAACACGTCCTCAAAATACAATCTTGTCTTGTCCTCTTCCATTTGCTAACAACAAACTAAAATATTTCTCAATAAAATGTTTGTTGATTGAGAATTGAATTTTGTTTATTCAAGTCCATTTCATGAAAGAAAAAACTAAAATATAAATTCAGTTGAAAGAACTAAAATATAAATTCAGTTTTTGCAAAATAAAAAACCTTATTAAAAAAGTATAGATCTGGAATAATCCATTGGTTGCCTTTGTGATATATTTATGGTTAAATGTATATTTTTATTAATAAAATTGAAATGATCTCTTTTATAGGTGTATGAGCCTCAAAATTTCTAGCAACTCAATGAAGTCACTTTTTTTCTACAAAGGGATTTTTCTCAATTACATTGATAGCAAAGAGATCTAGAGAAAGCACTAACTCAATTCCGAAAATACTAATATAATAATATTCTAACACTAAATAATATTCTTGCATTGTCAAAATTTAAGATAAAAAGACAATTTAAAATTTATAAAATATGGTACACATTGAGAGTATTGACCATGCCATGGAAAGACAAAAGAAGCATATCCACAAATATTTTTCCAATGATATTTCTTCAATGCTTTTAGCCTAGGTGTCAATGTCCTGTTTTTTCAGTGCTATTTCTTAAATGCATTTAGTCCAGGTGGCAATGTCGGGACATTTCCACCTTGTCCCCGACAAAATATAGATATCCTAAAAAGAAGACAAAATATTCTTATAAATTGGTAAAAATATCACAACTCTTTACAATTTTACCATTGTGATGTCATTTTTCCTTATATCTATATTTTATGGTGATATTATATTCTTCACAATACAATGATTGTTGCAATAAAACAAAACATATATATGTTTAGCAATGTGATACTTGTGTAACTGTTTTCTAAGAAAAACTATTTATAGTTACTTTTAATGCTTGGTTATCAATAAATCAATTTTTTTTTTAAAATTAGTGTTATGATAGTAAAATAGGTGTGTAGAATAAGAAAGTTATGTTATCCCAAAAATGATGTAATTGTTTTTAAGGAGAAACTATTTAACAATTACTTTTAATGTCTCGTTATCAATAAAAAAAATTAAGTTAAAGTGTCATAGTAATTTTTATGACTATTAATAAAAAATAGTTAAATTAAATAAAACTACATTATCTTAATTGTAATAAAAAATTAAGAAAGTGACATAGCAGCGACAATAAAAAAGTCATGTTATATAAATAATTAGCCATCAAAATTATTTGTCATGGCTATTAATCAAAAATAGTTAGATTATCTTAATTGTAGTATATTTGTTTTCACCTGCATATATAAAAACAACAATAGTTAGTTAATGCATAAAGCTTACAAATAAGTTTGTCGTAACTTTAGCAACCAAAGTATCTAATGATTATGACATGGGGGGCATATTGGACAATTATTGGTCAATTGCAATTTTAATAATATTAACTAGCAATTTCTATTTGCAATCTTTTCCATAACTCAATCACATTACCAACTAACCATAGTCCAATTAATTCATGGCTCTTGCAATAACTCAGGACATTGCCACCTCATGGCTCTTGTTTTATTTATAAAGCTCATATACATGAAGTTTCTAACTAGTGACCTTACTCAAAGAGTGCCTTAGCATACACTCATTCACCATTTATTCTACTCCCCTACACAAAATTACCTTTAATATTAAATAAGTATAATTTACTAAATTTTAATTAAATTTTGATTTAATCTTAATTTCTCACAATGTAATCTAACAAATAAGCACATAAAAGTTAAAATAGTCTTAACTATTATAAAAAATTGTAAATAATATTAAGCCTTCCAAACCATGTTGATATAGAAATAACAATTTAATATGATGCAACCATTATTATTATTCAAATTCAATAAGATTCACAATTCTTTAAATAAAAAAAACCATAAACATAATAAAACAAATTAAGAACATGAAACATGAGAACAAGCTCACAATATGATCAGTCATGGAAACTACCTATCATAGAAAGATCATTGATTTATCTTATCCAAAACAATTGTTAATATAATAAAATATAAATTTATTTATCGAGTTAATTTATGAAAATATATATTGGTATAATTATTCATTTTAAAAGTAAACGTGCTTTTGGTTAAATTACTACATATCGGATCCGGTCATATAATGTGATTGGAAAAACCTCGAAACGAATTCGATGTGACCAGGTTGGTTCTTTACATTACGATACCATTCTTAGATATTCACCAGTTTTTGGACTGTATCTTTTAATTAGTTTTTATGAAAAGATCATCTACTACATATATATATAAAATAAAAGGTAGAATGCGACCTGGTCACGAAAATATATATTGGTAGAATTATTCATTTTAAAAGTAAACGTGCTTTTGGTTAAATTACAACATATCGGATCCGGTCATATAATGTGATTGGCAAAACCTCGAAACGAATTCGATGTGACCAGGTTGGTTCTTTACATTACGATACCATTCTTAGATATTCACCAGTTTTTGGACTGTATTTTTTAATTAGTTTTTATGAAAAGATCATCTACTACATATATACATAAAATAAAAGGTAGAATGCGACCAGGTTTCAGGTTTCTTTATGTGACCAGGTCACTCTACCCAATTATTAGACTACTCGATTCTAATTTCCCTGCATTTAACGATCGATTCAATGGAGACAGAGTACGCCATTGAAAAGTTCATCGTCAATATAAAATTACGGAGCCCTCGCAGAGAGAGGAATAATTCAAACAACTTTTTTAATAAATGGTATAAATCACCCTTAACATCTGCTTCAGGAATCCATTGTTTCAGGAGAGGAATTCATGGCGACTCCATACTTTGGTTTTGGTATTACTGTATTTCTTCTTTGCATATGCGCTCGAGTTTCAGGCCTCACAAACCTCAACGACGGTTAGCTCGCCAGCCCATTCGACTTAGCCGTCCCTGCAATTTCTCATATATCCAGTTTTCACAATTGAAAACGTTCTGTAACATCATACAACTTTATCAGAGTTCCAGATTGTCTTATATTTATTTCGGTTTATGTTGCAGTTAACATTCTCAATACACTCAAATCAAATTGGGGAAACACGGCGCCACAAAATTGGAGCGGCTCTGATCCATGCGGGTCTAATTGGGTCGGGGTCACCTGCACAAACTCTGGCCAAATCAATTCACTGTAAGCATCCCCTTTTCAATATATGATTGTTATGTATGTGATAACCTTAATTTCAATATATGTTTTTATTTCACATTAATCCTCTTGTATGTGTTAAATTTCTACCAATAACACAGATACTATGTTAAATATCTAAAACCCATAAAAACAGTTGACGTGGACTTCAATCGTCATTCAGTACAGTGTTGAATGCCAAAAATCTACAATTTATATTAACCATATCCACGTTAGTTGGTCTTGGTCTGGATTTCTGCTATTAAGGATTTGTCTCAGAATTAATAATCCTGTACAGGACACTATCAGCCATGGGGCTTCAGGGAAATCTTCCATCCGATATCGGTCAACTTAATGAACTTCAAACATTGTAAGTCGCTTATTTCTTATGGAATAAATATGTGAATGAGTTATCTGCAATGATTGTTATAAACTAACGTATTGATAAGTTCATCCATGAATATTTTCGTTGGGCATTTCAGGGATTTATCATACAACACGCAGTTGATTGGACAGCTTCCACAGACCTTAGAAAATTTGACTAACCTGCAATCCTTGTGAGTGTACTAACCTAATTCATCACCAAGTACTGAAGCACTGGCACAAAATTAGACTGGAATTCTGTGTAATATTGATAGATGATGAGCTCTTCAGTCGGATTGCGATTAAACAGTAATTTTCTGGCATACTCAGGGTTCTGATCGGGTGTAATTTTAGCGGGAACATCCCAGATGGATTGGGCAAACTGGTTAATCTTACCTTTTTGTAAGATTATTGCTGGAGAATAACAATTCTTTATGTTCAGGATTTTTAGTGGTTGAAAATATATAATAGATGTAGATGCTAATTCTCAATATGTTTTGTTTTAACAGGGCTTTGAATTCCAATCAATTTAGCGGTTCAATACCTCCCTCATTCGGTAACTTAGTTAAAGTCAACTGGCTAGATCTGTCGGACAATCAGCTCACTGGAACTCTTCCGGTCTCAGACGCAAACCAGCCTGGATTAGACAAACTCCAAGCTGCACAACACTTGTAAGAAAGAATCAATGTTAATGGTTTATTTGGGTTTCCATGATTGAATAAATTACTGATGGATTCCTTATTGTTTAATTGTTTCAAGCCATTTCAACAAAAACAAACTTGCAGGTCCCATTCCACCTAGTCTTTTCAGCGCTAATATGAGCCTAATACACGTGTAAGTAAAACAGATCCCTATCTTTCTACTTTTGAAGGGTGAGTAAAGAGATCAATGACTGTTTGAGTATTGTTTTTGTATAAGCAGACTGTTTGATAGCAATGATTTTACTGGGGAGATCCCATCAACTCTTGGACTTGTACAAAGTTTGGAAGCCTTGTGAGTATCAAATTTTCTATTAGGCAATGTACTGGTGCGCTTTTTGGAGGTATGTACTTATTCATATGTAAAACATAGTCGGAATAACTTTATTTGCTTTTGGGATACAGGAGGCTTGACAGAAACTCTTTAAGTGGTCTGATTCCATCCCGCATCAGCAACCTGACAAATCTCTATGAGCTGTAAGAATCTCCATATATCTGGGCTGTAGCGTTTATAATCAAAGTCTTTAATACGGATAAACATGTGGTTTCTTGTGCAATATTTTCTTATTAAACCCATTGTGTTTTAGGTGGAGAAACTTACTAACAAACAGAATACAAAGTTTTGTAACATAGCTCTGAAACCCACATCAAAACAACAGATAACAAAACCCACACCAAAGCAAATAACAAAACCCTCCAGAGCATGACTGAAACTTGATAAAAAATAGTAACAAAGGGAGGAGAAAGTTTTATTACAGAACAATGAAACCCACATCAAAACAGATAACAAAACCCTCCACAAGAGTAACAGCTGTACATCTCATTCCCCCTACATGATTGATCTACATATTATACAGAAAATTGATTAATAAACAGAGCTTAACACACTTGACAGAGGTAGCCTCCTGTATACATAATTTAATAAAAAACAGAGGTTGCTTAAGACTCCGAACAAAGTACAGCTTTATAAGAAAAATCGGACTTGTGGCCGCTTGAAATAGTCTTTTATTAAGGAAATCAGTTTGAGATGTCTTAACTCAAATCTAGGTGGCCTCCTGCCTAATAAACCCCCACAAAAATTAAAAAAAACAAGTGCAAACTTCAATACTTTTAAACTTGTAATAAGATGTTTTTTTTCAGAGCATGTAGCACTTTCCTGCATATAACATTAAAAATGTCAAATCACATGTAAGTAATAAGATGCTTCTTTCACAGTATGTAGCACTTTCCTGCATATAACAATATTAAAAATATCAAGTCCGAGTGCCTTGATGGTGATTAAAATTGTTTGTCCAGTTGTCCTGATGATATAGTGAATAAAATTCTTTGTCCAACTCAATCCACAATTGTACAAATGCTAAGCAACTGAATGCATTCCACTGATGCTGTGTTGCTTTCAGAATTCTATCAAATAATAAACTGAACGGATCGATTCCAGACTTATCCGGGCTAACTAATCTCCAATATCTGTAAGTAGATGATAAACACTTGTTACTGTTTTAAATTTTGGCTTACATCAATCCATGTATAACGGATTCTGTGTTCAGGGATTTGAGCAACAATTACTTTAATTCATCCGAATTTCCCCAGTGGCTTCCGACTGTACAGGACTTGACAACAGTGTATGTTCCTCAAAAGTTCAAATTCTTGCAGAAGCTTTGAAGATCAGAAGAAGAATTGCTAGACTAATGGCAGATTTATGTTGTTGTGTTGTTTCACAGAGTACTGGAGAATTGCAGTCTGACTGGACAGATTCCCCCCAATTTTTTTAACTTGGCGTTTCTTGAGACTGCGAATCTCAGTGACAATCATCTGAACGGATCTGTGGTTCTCAACAGCAGCGTAAGTCCGTTCCTGCAACTGATCGACCTTCAGAATAACAGCATCAACGATGCGCCTCAGTTAGGCAATGCCAACATTTCTATATTGTGAGTACCTTTACTCAACCCACTCGGTCATCTCTACATTTATACAAGTTCAGTTGCACAATTTAGGAAGTAAATAGCCAATGAATTGACCCCTGTCAAATGTAAATTTGAGGGTTGATTCTTATAAGTTTTAATGTAATCATCTTATTGTTAATGTGCTCATCTAGGTCAAGTTGTGATATTGGTTTTGGGGAACTTGATCATGGCACTGAACTGTGATGACTTGAAACTTGAAATTTCAGGCTTCGGGAAAACCCTTTTTGCCAATCCCAATCTTCAGGCTCTAGTATTTTCTGTAAAATATCCAGTGGACAGGCCAGCTACGCAACGAGTCTAGCACAATGTGGAGGGAAGACATGCTCTGGAGGCTTAAAGGTCAATCCTCGTTCCTGCCAATGCCAACAGCCTTACCAAGGCAGACTAGTGTTCAAAGCTCCCTCATTTTCAGATTTAAACAATCAGACGATATTCCAGGGCCTACAGCAATCTCTTCAGTCAAGTCTCACTCTCGCTGTGGACGCAGTGTATCTGTGCTGCTTCTATTTTGACAGCAATGATTATCTCAATACGCCAGTTCAGTTTTTCCCAATTGATAATCTGCAGTACTTTGCATACCCAGAGATTATGAGTATCAGTTCCTTCCTCGGCAATCAAAAGTATACATCTCCTTCAGGATTCGGACCCTATCTTTTCCTGGAAGATCCATACCATTATCGTAAGAATATGGCAAATACATTGCATACTTTTGGCCTTTGTCTAAAAACAATTAAAACGATAAGATAACATTAACGATCAGAATAACCAGTTTGTGTGGTTGTTTACAGAAAATCCAAAATCGAATAAAATGAGCACGGGTGCAATCGCCGGCATAGCCGTTGCAGGAGCTGTGTTGGCTCTTGCTATTGCAGTAATAGCATTTTATGCTCTGAAGCAAAAGAAAAGAGCTGATCAAGCCATTGAAATCCACAGACCATTCGGTACGTTATTGTTACTAAGTTGAAAACATTAAAATATCATATTATGTTACATTTCAATAAGTAAATAAATCTATATGCATCTGATTGGAGAGAGAGCGCACTTTGTTCTCTATGTGAAGAAATATGCTTCAAATGAATCTGATCCCTTAATATGTGAACTATTGCAGCATCATGGGGAACGAATGCTCAGGATGGTGGAGGTGCTCCTAAACTGAAAGGTGCAAGATGGTTTTCCTTCGCTGAAATAAAGAAGGTTACAAATAATTTCTCTGACAGTAATGAAATCGGGAAAGGAGGATATGGCATGGTAAACATTGGAACGCCTGAAGTGATTTTCATTAGTAGTAATACAATGATAAATTAAATAGATGTTCTGTTCTTAGCAAGATTGAAATGCCTGAAGTAATTTTGACTAGTATTAATACAATGATAAAATAAATAGGTGTTCTAGTCTTAGACAGCAATATTGAAACCGATATCTTCTGTCAACAAACGCTTGGGTTATGTGTTAACTAAAACGCTTCCTTTGTCTGTATATTAATTAGTTTTTTGGGGTAATTTTGGCATTTTCTGCATCAATCCTACTAAATGGAAGTTACAATTTCATCAATAGATCACTGCAAAGTAGTAATGGTTTTGGGTCTCTGAATCATTCCATATCATCAAAAAACTTACAATTTCATCAATTCATAATGGTTTTGGGTTTTTGAATCATTCCAAATCATCAAAATGGCAGATTGAACAATAAATCTTTCAGAATTTGCAGATCTGTGATTTATGGGATTTCAGAAAAAGCTAAGTGTTTTAGTTAAACCCTTAAACAACACCATGAACAAGTTACCCTTTCTCCACTTCACTGTATAGGCCAAGGTTTTGAATCCGCTCTAATGCCATTTTAGAGTAAGCAGATAAGTAAACAGGAATTGTGTTAAAAACCCATAAACAGTCAAAACCATGGTAATATCAGGGGAAAACCAATGAACAGGTGAAGGTTAAGAGAGTCTTCATACTCGTGACTGGAATTTGCAGGTGTACAAAGCAATGCTAGATGGAGGTGAGATGGCGGCCATCAAAAGGGCCAAACAAAGGTCGATGCAGGGTGGGTCCGAATTCAAAAACGAGGTCGAGCTCCTGTCTCGAGTTCACCATAAGAACCTAGTGGGACTCATTGGCTTTTGCTTTGAGCAAGAAGAACAGATGCTTGTTTACGAGTACATCCCAAATGGAACCCTCGGAGAAAGTCTCTCTGGTAAGAATGATTTTTGCTCTGGCACCATATATATTACTTCAAAGTTTCAAATTCAAACTATTTATATTCCATGGGATCTGACGAGAATAAGAAAGCAGGTAAAACGGGTATTCGACTGGACTGGGGAAGAAGAGTTCTTATCGCACTGGGATCTGCTCGGGGATTGACATATCTGCACGAGCTTGCAGATCCACCCATTATCCACAGAGACATCAAACCGGCCAATATATTGTTAGACATGAATCTGACTCCCAAGGTAGCAGATTTTGGTCTTTCCAAACTCATTTCTGATGCCGGAACCGAGGCAGGAGGCAACAGCTACGTCTCAACTGATGGAGGAGCCGAGGCAGGAAGTAAAAGCCACGTCAAAGGGACACTGGTAATAATTTTGTACTGATTTTATGCTAGCGTTGTTGGCAGATCTATCTATGTTGGAAAATGTTGAGAATGTATGTATTTGTGCAGGGGTACCTGGATCCAGAGTACTACACGACGCAGCAACTCAGCGAAAAGAGCGATGTCTATAGTTTCGGTATTGTTTTGCTAGAGCTCGTTACAGCAAGGCCCCCAATTCAGGGCGGGAAATTCATAGTCAGATTGGTGAAGGCGGCCTTGGAGAGTGGGGGAATAAATGGTTTGCAAGAGGAGATAATGGATCCCTTGTTAAGAAAAACTGCTGATACTGATTCCCTCACAGGATTTGAGCGGTTTTTAAGCTTGGCACTGAGCTGCGTTGAGGAATCGGGTGCCCAGCGACCATCTATGAGAGAAGTAGTGAAGGAGCTGGAATTGATTGTGGAAATGGGATCCCCCGCAGCCTCGATACCACCACAGAGGGACAACTTTGTTAAGACCGTACGGTTTTATAATGAAGATCTGGAAGCGAGAAATTCTAGTGGGGATGTGGCAAGGAAGGAAGGATCTAGCGATATGTTTGAATATAGCGGAGCACATACAATGTCTCGGACTGTACAGCCAATGTAGTTGCTGGTTTGTCATAATCATAATTTCTCGTCGTGGACTCCATTGATTTTTTATTCATTTGAAACATTGGATTACATAATAAGAGTCTGGCTGAAGGCGATTGCTCGCCAAGGCCATTTGTAATTTTATTTTATTATTAAACAAGCACAGCAGTCAGCTTCCGGTTTTTTGAGAGGTGGTGTATAATTATCAGCGAAGTTGTATGTAATATATGTTAACAAAGCTGTGAGGAATTATTGTTAGAACAAAATTAATTTATAATTGCAAAATAACTCAAGTAACATAGATTTTTGTAAGTTTATTTTTAATTATGGATTATTTAATTTTTATTATAAGAAAAATGCAAATAATAAAATTAATTTGAAAAAGATTAGAAGATTTAAAGTTTCATCCTGACTAGAGAATTATTAGAATAAATATAACCAATTTGGTATATGACATCTTATTTATGATATAAAAGTTGTTTTATTTTCTATTTTTATAGAAATACAATAATTTGGTGTAGGTGGAATCCCCTCGGTATACAAGTGTGGTTGCATAAATATCATGTTAGCCATTTTCATTTCACATTTCACAGTTATCCAAGTACATGCTGTGTAATATTTTGTATTTAAGTTTTTAGTGTTGTTAGCAATATCTTGTTTTCCATTGTTTTTGTTGTTATGCCGGGTGTAATTATCATTTAGTAATTCTCCATTTTAAAAAAATTCTCATCATTTTCAGTTGCGTACAATTTATGCTTTAGTGTTAAAAAGTTAAAGTTGTTATATATATATATATATATTGAAAAAGATTTTTTTCAAAACAATTATTTATTTTGTTTATGTCAAACACAGTAAAAAGAAATGTTTAAACAACTATCTTTTTCCAAATTTGTCTATTTATGTAGTTACATGCATATACATTAACATTGCAACTAATGATAGAGAGTTTCTAGTTTTTTATATTTGGGACCATTTTGTAGTGTTATATAAACTCTAAACTATAATGATAAAAGTTGAATCCTCTAATCCTCTAATATATATATATATATATTGAAAAAGACTTCTTTCAAAACAATTATATATTTATTTTGTTTATGTCAAACACAGCAAAAAAAAAATGTTTATACAACTATCTTTTTCCAAATTTACCTATTTATGTAGTTACATGTATATACATTAACATTACAACTAATGGTAGGGAGTTTCTTTTTTTTTTTAATATTTGGGACCATTTTGTAGTGTTACACAAACTCTAAACCATAGTGACAAAAGTTGAATCCTCTAAATCTTGTGTCCAAATAGTGACACAGTCCTAAACCCTAAACCTACCATGGTTCTACTCATGGGTCAAATTCGGTTTCAACATGGTTTTGGTATGCAAGTAGCAGGCTTCTCTTATATTACACATTGAAGTAGACTTCTTTCAAAACAATTATCCATTTTTTGATGTCAAACACAAAAAAAAACGTTTATACAATTATCTTTTTCCAAATTTGCATGTTTATGTAGTTACGTGTTTTTAGCTTCACATACATTAACATTACAACTAATGGTAGGTAGTTTCTTGTTTTTTATATTTGGGACCATTTTGTAGTGTTACACAAACTCTAAACCATAGTGACAAAAGTTGAATCCTTTGAATCTTGTGTACAAATAGTGACACAATCCTAAACACTAAACCTACCATGGTTCTACTCATGGGTCAAATTTGGTTTCAACATTGTTTTGGTTTGCAAGTAGCAGACGGGTGCATGCATTCGACACTTGTACACTTAGTTTATTCTTTCTACAATGTTCTTGATGTCAAAACTCATATGTCTCACACTACGAAGTCTCACATCCCCTTTACAATCCTCCCATGTTTTCTATCAACATAACATTATATGTCATTGTCTATTCATTCACATGACACAATGGTCATAACCATATGACACAAGAACCAAAGTAGGTTGCTTGTTTTCGACTTCGAATAATTAGTAGTATTTCCATCAATCATCAATATTTGAGTTTATGTTGGCATTGTCACCACCACCAGAATATAAATTATCATTGGTCTTTCGTAAGTACCGGAACCCACATCATATAATCCACCAGGATGAGAAACTCATATTGGCATAGGCATATGATTTGTTAATAAGCCTCAGCTCAGTTCGATTCGAGTAAAAATTATCAACCTGGAACAATCTTCAAATAAAGTGGAAGAAGTAGTGAATTCAATTGCTATTATGGTCATGGACCCTTAAAATAATCACTTGGTATAGAGTGTAGTTGTAACAGTAGAGGCTCCCCGGATGACACGTACCCAGTGACCTCATGGTACCTTTGGGGCCATTGGGTACTCAAATTATTGTCTAAAATTTCTTCTGATCATCAATTTTGTTTTTCTAAAACTAGTTTAATTAAGATTTACAGCAGAATTTATTTTATATATGCAAATGAACACCAAAATTAATGTAAACATGTACGAGGACATTACAGGCATATTCTACATGAATGCAATCACTCATTTCCATTAATTATGTGCATTTAAATCATCATATAACACTAATTAAATAAAAAATATAACATAGATAAATACCAAACATTTCATACACAAATAGAAACTTATCTTAAAATATTCACTAACTATCTACAAACCAAGGACGTTCCTCTCAGCCATAGGCTTTGTCAATCCATATCTTTCTTTGACAGGACACCCCCAAGATAGGGATATTAAACCAAAAGAAGGTACTGACATATCTCACTACAACTATCACAATCTGTTATAAATCCTTCCCCGTCAACCTACACAACCCAAAGAATGGGGCTTCCTTCTCTGAGCTAACAATCTCTCAAGCTCCCTTCTCTAAGTTAAAAATCCATTGGGTTTGCTACCCCAATTCCTTTCAAGGGCTACAGCACACGCCTACCAAGAGCTCTCTGTGTCAGGACTCTAGGGAACTCCGTTGTTTTATGTATGGGTCCACTACAATATGAGTGATGATGGCTTAGAGTTGACCACAATTGATGGATGAATCATGGGAGAATGGTCATGAATGACTAATTCTCAATCATTTATATGCATTTTAAGAACTAGCCAAGTGGCATGCATGGATGATGGGGACTAAACAAATGTCATACATGGGATTTGACATTTTTCCCTCTCTAATCCCAAGCTTAGGATAATTAACCCAAGATTATGCTAATGCACTTTTATAAAAAGGGATTAATAAAAAATAAGATAAAAGGAATAATAAAGATAATGACTTAAATGATAAGTCACTAGGGTCATCTCCCCCTTAAACCCCCTTCTCACTCTCTCTCTTGTGGAATCATAGCCCCCCATCTCTTCTTCGTCCTTCTTGGTCTGCAATAGCTTTGGCTTTTATATTAATATAAAATGTACATAATTACATCATATGGTCACACTAAACCATTCATGCTCGACTTCTAGCCATTTCATTAATATTTACATTATCAAATTTTGGGGTCAAAAAGAGGTGTGACATTCCCCTCCCCCTTAATTTATACAATGTCCTCGCTACATCATCAACACTATATATATAATGGAAAATTTTAATATGTCTTTAATATTGTACAATATACCATTGCACAACATTCTTTAGTTCGTAGGTAGCTTCTTTAGGCACATTTTCCATAGCATTCTTGATTCTTGTCCTCTAGTATAGTCGTTGACCATCTCATCCACAATGCACCAACATTGATTGTCCACTGCCTTAGTTATTCTTCCCAAGCTTGGCACATCCACATGTACCTATATTGATCATTAAGAAGAGTATGCATGTTATAATCATTCTCATGAAATAGGTATAATGTCTATAACAATTTTCCAATACCAAAAACTAAAAGCATATATTCATTTCATCCAATACTTAATTGTATGCATATGTATTTTATTTCAAAGGTTTCCATGCGTAAGAATTCATCTCATTGCTCCTCTTGACACACCCTCTATAGTTGTCCCAATCCATAGCACTCATCCCCCATCAGCCTATGCAACACAAGGAATGGGGCTCTCTTCTCCTAGTTAACAGTCCCTCAGGATCCCTTCTTCGAGTTAATAGTTCCTTAGGTTTTAACCTCAATTCCCTTACAGTTCCCCGACATAGACTAGTCAGGGAATCTCCATACTAGGACTCTGACAATATCATGAATCGCTCATAGCATGTATTCATCAAAGTTGTCTCTTCTTTGTAGTCACTTACCCTATAGGCTTAGGCATCCCCTTCTCTGAGTTAACAATCCCTCGGGTGATCCATCATTTGCCAAGGCTTTCTTACACAAGAAGAGTACAATTTATAGGGTTCTCATCTCCTTGTAGTGGCCTTCTTCTTGGGCTCTCCAACTTGCAATTTCCATCATGTTTCCATCATGGGTGCATAGTAGGTAAATTCACATCCACCTATGTCATATACATAAACATACATGTATTAGGAATCATATTCTTATCTTTCAATGAATTTTGGAAATCATTATTACAACAATTAAATTCCTAATAATAGATCAAAGTTCCTAAGATATGGAAAATAGAATTCTATAGCAAAATTAAAGTACCAAAAACAAAGCATATGCCTGCACATTCCAAAAATTACGAAAACATAGATTCAATCTACAAACTAGTTACCAATTTCCATCGATTTGAAGCTAGTTTATGTTTCTAGTTTCCAAATGCAAAACAATAAGAAAGTATTGACTACTATAGCTCATGGAAATCATATCAAAGGTCCACTATAGCCAAATGGCTGTAGATTTCCACTCATAAATAGTCCTCTTATTAATTCATCAAACTAGATAAATCTATGTAGTGTCCCTTTTTAATAAAATTGGATAAATTGGAAAAATGACAATTTTTTGCCCATTCAACCCTTAGACTAGTTATGACTCCAATGCTTCCAAATGGCTCCAAATGCTTCCAAATTGGGTCTGAATGTATGATCCGAATTTTAGGGGGAATATGGTCTAAATTCGGATGGATGAGCCATAAAAGCATTAAATGGAGAGGCCACCCTCTCATATCCATGGTATTTGGTAGCACATAGTTTTGGCCCATGGTATGGCCTCAAAACACATTGTAATAATGCTATATAAAGGCCTAGCAAGCCTTCTCATGATAACAAATTACTCATTTGGTTTTTCTCCTATTTTCTATTGTTCATTGTGAGATTAATTAGATTTGAGTGACTTATTGGTAATTAGTTTCAGAGGCGAGGCTCCTCTTTGAGCCTCACCTCCAATTCACTTCATATGTTTTGTTCATGTTTATTCTCATGCAAGAAATTAGTGTTTTTCATGTAAATTTTATGATAGATTTGCATGCTTAATCTCCTCCTCTCTCGGCATTCAAGTCTTTCGGTTCTCAGCTCCCAAGATCCGGATCAGTGGTATCAGAGCGGGTACGCACTCCATCGGGACAATATTTTGAAGCATGATGCGGGTTCAACGGAGGTTCCACAACCTCTACAACAACCCATGCTTCTCTACAAACCCTTGGCATCTCTATACTCAACACTCTCACATTCAGCAAACTTTGAACAGGTTCCATGGATTGCATAGGATGTTTCAGAGGCTCTACCATAGCTTATCGGAAAGGTATTTCCTTCAGCTCAAATGGGTATTTCAAAGAATTTCATTTCGTTTCCCAGTTTGTGAGATATGCTTGCTTGAAGTAGCACATGTTTGTGCATAATGCGGCTGGACGTACAACTACTTTAAACAAGTGCTACAGACTCCACAGAATGTCTCATAGGCTCTACCATAGCTCATTGGAAATATCTTTCTATCAGCTAAAATGGGTATTTCACGGAATTTCATTTCATTTTCTGGTTTGTGAGATATGTTTGTTTGAAGTAGTACATGTTTGTACACAATGCGGCCGGATGTACAACAACTTTAAACAAATGCTACAGACTCCAAAAAATGTTTCAGAGACTCTATAATAGCTCATTGGAAAGCGCTTTCCGTCAGCTAAAATGGTTATTTCGTGTTTTTCCATTTGGATTTCTAGTTTGAGAGATATTATCGATTGAAGTAACATATGTCTGCAAAATAGTGTGCGCGCATCTCTTAAACTTCAACAAACATTTTCTCAATCTCTGGGCCACCCCAGAGCAAGTATGTTATATGGATGTAAAGGTTTTTTCGAGATCTCAAATGGTTCTTCAATGGAATTCAATTTCATTACATGCATCAAAAGCTATGAAAGGATTTGCAACAAGACATCAACTACACCAAAGATCATGAATTTTCAATTTTTTAAAATCTTAATGTAATTATGGTTATGGTTAACCACACAAACCCTATGGTTCTGGGTCAACCACAAAAAACCCATGGTTATGGGGGGGACCACACAAAACTCACATTTATGTATTGTAATCACGTTTATGGGTCAACCACACAAAACCCATGGTTATGGGTCAACCACACAAAACCCACAGTTATGTATTGTAATCATGGTTGTGGGTCAACCACACAAAACCCACAGTTATGGGTTAACCACACAAAACCCTTCTCTTCAGTGGAAACAAGCTTGTCATTGCCACCATGGTTATGGGTCAACCACATAAAACCCACGGTTATGGGTCAACCACACAAAACCCATGGTTCTGAGTCAACCACACAAAACTCTTCTATGCATTGGAATCAAGCTTGCCATTGCCATCACGGTTATGGGTCAACCTCGCAAAACCCACGGTTATGGGTCAACCACACAAAACTCTTCTCTTCATTGGTAACTAGCACATTGTAATCATGGGTCTCTTTTTAGCATGAAATGATAGGGACCATCATTTTCTAAGGGGGGAGGAATGATCCGAATTTTAGGGGGCATATGGTCTAAATTTGGATGGATAAGCCATAAAAGAATTAAATGGAGAGGCCACCCTCTCCCATTTATCATAAAAACATTAAATGGAGAGGCCACCCTCTCATATCCATGGTATTTGGTAGCACATAGTTTTGGTATTTGGTAGCACATAGTTTTGGCCCATGGTATGGCCTCAAAACACATTGTAATAATGCTATATAAAGGCCTAGCAAGCCTTCTCATGATAACAAGTTACTCATTTGGTTTCTCTCCTATTTTCTATTGTTCATTGTGAGATTAATTAGATCTGATTGACTTATTGGTAATTAGTTTCAGAGGTGGGACTCCTCTTTGAGCCTCACCTCCAATTCACTTCATATGTTTTGTTTATGTTTATTATCATGCAAGATTAGTGTTTTTCATGTAAATTTTATGACAGATTTGCATGCTTAATCTCCTCCTCTCTCGGCATTCAAGCCTTTCGGTTCTCAGCTCCCAAGATCCAGATCAATGTATTTGAAAGGTATTAATACATAAAAATGAGGCTGATGGATGCTTGGACACTCTTAAAACACTTCTACAACATTCATTTATAATCAGGGAAAAATAGGGAACTTTACTAGTCAAAATCAAGGTTCAAAACCCCCAAGGGTAGGGGACAAAGATGGCTTCCCAAACACTGTAAGACCTCCCCAAATTTCAAAACAGAGACATGGTACTAATAAAGGAATTCAATGGGATTACCAATGAAACATCAATTATTTTCTATAGGCTTCTGCAACTTCCATAAATCAGGTGTTTGTATACTAGCTTTAGCATAGGGGCAAATGATAGTAAATCTTCACAAATGGTTATGAAACTTAAGAATATTGCTCCCAATGATTATCTAATTAATATGAAACTTCTTCAGCATATTAATGGCTCTCCATACAACAATAATATATCGAAGTTTGACTGAACCATTAGAATTTGATACCACTTCAAGTGCAAATAACAAGGTATTGGGGAAATGATACCATTTATTCATAGTTTAGCATTTATACATGAAATATCTTGGAGTTTCGATCTGAAAGTATTCTGAGTAGTAAATACAGATTATATATATAATATTAAAAATATATGGGGCCTCAAGAACTATCCAAAAGAGATCATCACCTCACCAAGTGCGCATCTCCTCAAGGAGCAAGAATATGACAAGAAATGGAAGAATGGTTGTAGAAGCAAGCTGAAGGAGATGTGATCACAAGATTCCCTGTAGCTTCAACCTGCAACAAATGAATCCATTGTAGCTCCAAATGAAAGTTCTGAATGGCCTCTCCAATTTCCAATTAGGATGGGAATATTTCACCCTCGAAATTGGTGCTAAGACAAGTAGAATAACACTCTACTAGCTCTCCTCTCCAAATGAAAAATGTAAAATGATCAAAAGCTACTCTCCTTCTTTGTTCTTTACTTTTATAAAATTACAAATACCTCCTTAGCTCTAATTCCATCCATGAGATTCATGCCAATTCAAATTAGGAAGAGATCCCAATGTATGCTACTTGTCCCTCCAATTCTAGCCTCCTCCTTCGCTCATTTCAAATAGGTGTTTCTTTGGCTACCCTAACTCCCTTGTGCGCCTTCTTGGAGAATATTTTTTGTCCTGACATGCTATGTATGTCATATTTCAGTCATTAGGTCTTATTTTTTCATAAGTGTCATAGGCATCTTCATCATTGGTGTCATAGACGCTAGGGAATCTAGCCCAAGTGTCCCACTAGCTCCAAAATGCCTCTTCCTCTTCCATGGGAGTTACTCTTCCTCAAAATTTAGACCTCATTGAGTCATTCCAAGTATTATTCCCTTCCAACTCCCCCAATAATAGTGTACTCCACCTTGGATTCAAATGGGTGAGAGTGGAATGCCATGTGGCATGGGGAATCTAGCTTTGCATGGGTCCCACACCACCAATTTGTCTCCATGACAAAGTGCCATCTTATTTTATCGTCATAAATATTTATCTATCCCCATTTAATATATTTATGTCAAGATAAAGTCCATTTGGGGTTTATTAGTTCCCTTATTCCAAATCTAATGTTTCCACCCCAACCTAGGAAACTAGTAGATTGGTGGAATTTTCCCTTCTTGAGATTTATTTGAATGGGGACATTACAGTCCTCCCCACCCAAGATTTCTTGCCCTCAAGTAATCTCAATTTAGGATGCTGCAAACTTGTTCCTCCTCTATCAGGTGGCCTTCCATGAGCAATGTCTCCCAAAACCTTTTCATTCTTGTGTTTCATGTTGTGGGATGACACTACTTGATTTGGATAGGTGTGCCTTCCTCTCAATACCCTTTGTTTGCCTTCTGAATCTTTGAATCTCTTTTCATGGATTTGATAGTTCACTGTATGTTCCCCTATATAATACATCCATTGCACTCCCAATACCACATTAGTGTCAACCACATAAAAGCTATCAAAAAATGTGTAATTACCTACGGTGAGTTGTAGCTTTGGAATCCATGTTTTGCACTCCATAGTATGGTGACCTAGAATAATGACTATGAAGCCATCGAATGGTTCAACAGGTATCTTTCTCCTCTCCACCATGGTTTCATCAATGAAATTATGTGTGGCTCCTCCATCTACCAATACTGAAACCCTTTGTCCTTGTACAACTCCTTGGCATCGAATAGTGTGGAAACTAGGCACTCCTGAAAGCACTGCTAGTCTCCCTTTGTCAGGTAATGGATGATATTCTTATTTTTTCTCTTATTTTGTTGTGGCATATCCCTATTCTTAGGCTTAAATATTTCCTCCTTCCTCCATACCCCCTTCAGACTCATCATCATAAAATACTTCACTGAATTGTGCCTTTCCCTTAGCACATTTATGCCCTGGTACCCATGGTTGGAAGCATGTGTAACATAGTTTCTTCCTTCTGAGTTCTTCCCTGCTTGGACCTCTTTATTATCCTTTCCAAATTCATCTTATTGCCATGGCTTCTTTTCAAATCTGAATTGGGAATGAAAGTTGGTCTTGGGGGGAACCCTTGTCATTGGTAGCACATTCTGCAAATATCTTGCCAAGTTCATGGCATCCTTCAATGAATTAGGTTTGTGGGATTTAAATAAACATTTTAAGGGTTCAGCCAAACCTTCAGTAAAGAGAAATACTAATATTACCATATATATATCATCCACCTTAACTGATAGTCTTTGGAATTCCGACATATACTCAGCAGGGGTTCCAACTTGCTTCAATTGGGCTAGTTCTTTGAAAGGAAATTCTGGGTCTTTTTGTTCAAATCTTTCTAATACCCTGTCAACAAATTCTCCGTATGTTGTAACCTGATCATGTCCCAAATTTTTCAAACCATGGAACCACCAATCATTGGCTTCTCCTTCGAGATGCAAAATAGTCATTTTTAAAGCATCCTCTTCCACCATTGGATGCAGCTGAAAATACACATCTAGTTTTTGTATCCAAGTATTTGCAGAACTTTGAGATGAGACATCAAAAGTGGGAAGGGGCATTTTTCCAATGGAATAATTCAATAGTTTATTCTGAAATGGAGTCCTATTACCTTCCCTCATTTTGAGTTTGTTTGAAACATTAAAGTATTGCTCAAAGGGTAGAGTCCTTCTACAATCTTCACTCAACTTTTCCCATTCTTTTACAACTTCCTGTATATCAAATTGGGTGTTAGGTTCTTCTTTGACCTAAAGAAATTTAGGTGTATTAGGCCTTACTGAAATCTGAAATTCATTAGGTCTATTATGAGGTCTCATCCTTGAGAAAATGTTTTCACCCATTGCCTTGTTTCCCTCGAAAAAAGAACTATTGTTGCCTCTTATTGATCATTTGCTTCCAAGTTGACTAGCCAACAATTCGAACCCTTTCATGATATGTTTTTTCATGTCTTCAAAGAATGGTTTCATGAATTTATTAAATTCCTCCTTATCCTCTGAGGTTCCCTCCTCATCCCTAGCCATAATTTCAACAAAATGCACTTCTTTTCGTACTTCCTCCTCTTCAACAAAAACACTTCAGTTTTAGGTTCTAAGGGTGGGGGATGATTTCTTTGGCTTCTTGTCTTCATAAATGGTCATCCAAATCAGGTGCAAGGACCATGCTCTAATACCACTTGTAGTGTGCCTTTTTAATAAATTTGGATAAATTGGAAAAATGGCAATTTTTGGCCAATTCGACCCTTAGACTAGTTATGACTCCAATGCTTCGAAATGGCTCCAAATGCTTCCAAATTGGGTCTGAATGCATTTGAAAGATATTAATACATAAAAATGAGGCTGATGGATTCTTGTACACTCTTAAAACACTTCTGCAACATTCATTTATAATCAGGGAAAAATAGGGAACTTTACTAGTCAAAATCGAGGTTCAAAACCCCCAAGGGTAGGGGACAAAGACGACTTCCCAAACACTGTAAGACCTCCCCAAATTTCAGAACATAGACATGGTACTGATAAAGGACTTCAATGGGATTCCCAATGCAGCATAAATTAGTTTCTACATGCTTCTGAAACTTCCATAAATCAGGTGTTTGTATATTAGCTTTAACATAGGGGGGAATGATAGTAAATATTCACAAATGGTTATGAAACTTAAGAATATTGCTCCCAATGCTTCTCTAATGAATATGAAACTTATTCAGCATATTAATGACACTCCATACAACAATAATATATCATAGTTTGACTAAACCATTCGAATTTGATACCACTTCAAGAGAAAGTAACAAGGCATTGGGGAAATGACACCATTTATTCATATTTTAGCATTTATACATGAAATATCTTGGAGTTTCAATATGAAAGTCTTATGAGCAGTAAATACAGAGTATATAAATAATATTATAAATATATGGGGCCTCAATAACTATCCCAAAGATATCATCACCTCACCAAGTGTGCGTCTCCTCAAGGAGCAAGAATATGACAAGAAATGGAAGAATGGTTGTAGACGCAAGCTGAAGGAGATGTGATCACAAGATTCCCTATAGATTCAACCTGCAACAAATGAATCCATTGTAGCTCCAAATCAAATTTATGAATGGCCTCTCCAATTTCCTATTAGAATGGGAATAGTTCACCCTCGAAATTGGTGCTAAGTCAAGTAGAATAACACTCTACTAGCTCTCCTCTCCAAATGCAAAATGTAAAATGATAAAAATCTACTCTCATTCTTTGTTCTTGACTTTTATAAAATTACAAATACCTCCTTTGCTCGAATTCCATCCACGAGATTCATGCCAACTCAAATTAGGAAGAGATTCCAATGTATGCCACTTGTCTCTCCAATTCTAGCCTCCTTCTTCACTCAATTCGAATAGGTGTCTCTTTGGATTCCGTAACTCCCTCGTGCGTCTTCTTGGAGGATATTTTTATCCCTGACATGTCATGTATGTCAGATTTCATCCATCAGGTCTGATTTTGTCATAAGTTTCATAGGCATCTTCATCATTGGTGTCATAGAAGCTAGGGAATCTAGCCCAAGTGTCCCACTAGCTCCAAAATGCCTCTTCCTCTTCCATGGGAGTTACTCTTCCTCTACATTTAGACCTCATTGATTCATGCCAAGTATTATGCCCTTCCAACTCCCCCAAGAATAGTGGACTCCACCTTGAATTTGAATGGATGAGAGTGGAATGACATGTGGCATGGGGAATCTAGCTTTGTGTATGTCCCACACCACCAATGTGTCTCCATGACCAAGTGCCATCTTATTTTCTCATCATAAATATTTATTTATCCCCATTTAATATATTTATGTCAAGATAAAGTCCATTTGGGGTTTATTAGTTCCCTTATTCCAAATCTAATGTTTCCACCCCAACCTAGGAAACTAGTAGATTGTTGGAATTTTCCCTTCTTGAGATTTATTTGAATGGGGACATTACAATCTACTTCTCCAAATTGGCTAGAAATTGAGGAATCAAGTAAGATAAATGCATAAACAATTTTGCAGAGTCATTAGGAAGCCATTCCAAATATAAATACCATGTATTATCAGTATTATGAGAGGTATAACTCATGTAAACATTTCATCAAACACTTCTCATGCAAAGTCATAAATCCATTTAAAACAATTCTTTCTAATGAGCTAGTGAATGGAAACAAAACTAGGATTTCGATAAGCAAATATAGAAATATACAGTAAATCTTCCACACATTCTTCATGCATTTAAAGTGTAATTATAAGACCTAATATCAGTTATCTCACTCAATCATTTTCTCATACATTTCACATGCCAAGTCTCGAAACTACATAAAACAACTTAACCAGTGAACTAGTTTTCGAATAGAGGCTAGAAACAGTGTAGAGAGCTGTTTCCAAACATTCCTAAGTTATTGCACAATAAAAGTACACATAATATAAATAAAAAAGGCACAATTATCAGTTTTGTAGCAGAGGTTCCAAATAAACATTTTTCTCAAGCACTTGCTCACAAAATACGAAAAACTAGTTAGCTATTTTTCCCAAAAACTAGTAGCATAATGTAACTAAAATCTATGAGAGATTTATTCCATAATTAGCTCATATATTTTCTCATACATTTCATGTGAAACCATATAATAATCAGATCACAGCCAAGTAATTCAAATAAACATGAAATAAAGTACTTATCATGCAAAATACGCAACTGAAATCGACTGTGCCACGTTCGACACAGCCGTAGACACAATGCAAGCCAAAACTCATTTTGCAATGGTCACCCCCGAGCCGGAACCATGATGCCACAAGAAAGAGTGCACTCAACCACAAAACCCATCTAACATTGATCCAACCACAATCCAATGGCAAGTGGATTCCACATCACTTCCAATCCAGGATCTCCAGTGGCAATTCCAGGACAAAGTTTTCAGGAGAAATTAGTCCAACCACAACCCAATGGAAAGTATTCCTCGACTTCCACTCCAGGGAAATTCCAATGGCTTCAAGACAAAAGATTCATTAATATATCAGTCCAAACTCAAATCCAATGGCAAGTGGATTCCACATCACTTCTAATCCAAGATCTCCAGAGGAAATTCCAGGACAAAACAGTGGCAATTCTAGAGTAATTCAATTTGGGCACAGGCTCAATAAGGGCGCACCAACCAGGAAAAACTCATGTCAATAGAAACCAAAACCAATCACACCAGTACCATAGCAAAAACAAGATCCAAGAGCATGCATAACCAACAAGAGAGACGAGCTCCCATCCACCCCAAATCCCATTTCCCGAGAGTAATTCGAATTGGAGGGGAGAGAGAGAGACACAAGGGAGGAGTTACATTCCAAAAATGAGCAAAATGGGAGTTACACTTCTCAAGAGGGAGCATTATAGGGGAGATGAAGAGTCCTCATCAAGGTGGGAGTTACAAATTTTCATGAGGGGCACACTAGGTGAGGAAAAAAAAAACTCTAACTCCAAATAAGATTAATCCTGGAATACAATAAAAACCAAGGGGTAGCATAACACATGAGGGTGCATAAATCAAAAGGGTCCACCAAGTCCACAAAGAAGGGTGTATCATATCCACATAGGTCAAAACACAAGGTAACACTTTTCACCCAGCCCATTTCTCATAACATTATGGTTCCTCATACTATTTTTCATGGCATCGGTCGATCTGATTATTTCATTTTATTAATTAATAATGTTCAACATAATAAAAATAATAAGAATGTACAAACCATAGTCTTAGCACCTTGTGCCATAATATCCAACATAACAACAATAATATGTCAAGGGGCTAAACCAAATGGTCATTACATTGTGGCCTTCCAAATATCAATCCTCGCAATTCACAAATATGTTTGAGGACAATAGGAAACAACATCCATTTGGTTAGTGAAACAGAAGTAACAACTGGTGTTATTTTCACATACAGATACCTAGTTATTGAAAGTGATGGTATGTTCACATACAAGAACAAATCTCACAATTAATGAGACAAGTACCAAAGAAGAAAAAGAATGGTTTACTTATCTATTAATTTCTCAACCAGACTGTTGAGGTATGTCGAAAACATGCAAATCATGGGTGAGGGGTTCTAGGCACACTCTGAAGGTGTCTGTTGCATTGCATTGGTAGTTTTCTTTCATTAGATAGAAACACATTTTACAAATGCTCACATGGAAACAAGTTAATCAAAATTGTTTCTACTTAGTAGATATGGAAAGGCCGTTGATTGACTTCCCTGTCAATGGCATGCACCTCAGGAACGTAATGCCAAGAACCAACCCATTAGATTTGGCTATTTTTGAATGCACAAAATAATAAGACAAATCCACAAGCCAAATCCCAACATACAAAACTTAGTCAAAATGTAAATCTTGGAGGTTTCAATCAATCTCCCGGTAGAAATTCCAGCAAGAGTATCTTCCACTATCTGTCGACCCATCAGAGCTACATGTCCTCTCTATTAACTTTTAACATGGCTATTTTATTTAAATATGGTCCATAATCGAGGTATTCCATCTAGTTCACGTGGAGGATAACCTGGGAATAAAGTTGGGGTCACAAGGTGAATAAAAGGGTAGGTACATCGATAGCCTGAATGGTATGGTTTTATACTAACAAATCTATTTTGAAGCGCAAACATGGAACTGGTTGCCTCTAGAAATCAAGTTGTTCCAAATTTTCCATTTTATCAATTATGATCACATTTGTCACACATACTTTGTTTGTGGATTTCTGCTAGTTGTAGAAGATGTGTTGTGTGCATGCATTGTAAAAATATTGATCTAAACTTGACAACCAAACAGGATGATCATGATATATTTTTTCTGTCTTTCTAGTAGGCATCCAAACATAGGTTCCATAGTATAACATGCGGATTTGGCATTGATACAAAATAACAAAAAATCCCAAAATACCATGAAAAAGATTGAACCAACAACACAAAGAGTATGCCTTTAACAACAACACCTAACACAACAAATGCCCAAGATTTATTTCCATAGAATGGCATGCAAGTTTGGCATTGATACAACAAAAACAAGCATGCTGGAAAATTTTCAATTTGTATAAAATTTCTTAACCACTCTTCAACCACCATTGGCATTAATAGATGTGTATAAGCAAATTCAATGTGTGCTTCAGTAAATAGACCAAGCTATGTGTGCATGCACTCCTTTTAAACCCTAATCAAAGATTGAGCTTCAAGTATGTGATAGAGAGACATTATCATTTTCAACAACAATTTCCATACTATCAAGCATTACTAAATTAAGGGTACAATTTTTCAATTGTCAAGCATTCCACACAAAACTTGAAAACTTGAAAATTAATCGCCAGTGATAATTAGGGTTTCTTACCTCGAACAGTCTACGCGATTCAATATGTAGGGGGTTTATATTCTCCTAGCTTACACTGCCAATGTCGATTTCCTTTGTAGATTCGATACCAAGCATGATACCGAGATTACAAAAACCCATAGAGCTTGCGGGCATAGTTGTAGGAGTGGTGCGGGCACTTCGAAATGAGATAACCCTAGTATAATTGATTACCAAAGTAATTGAAAGGAATTGATGATTAGGAGAACATAGGGAGTATCGTGGATTTCACTTGAAACAATACAATATCTTTTAAGTGAAATGAATCATGTATCTTGATGCTAATAAAAATATTTGAGCATAATTGATCAAATTCTCTATTAATTTTACATCTTCTAGGATGGTAAGACTTTAAATATACAGATTTGACTAGGTATCCCTAAAGAGTTAGATGAGGGATGATTTCACTATATTGACCCTATTTGATCATGGTTCAACATATTATTAATTACTTTTACACAACACCTATTTGACTATCATGCACTAAACCTGAATCACCACTAAACCGATGACCAAATAGCTCGATAATTCCATCTCCCAAAATCCTTCTACCCAATGGCTCCCTGAACCAATCAACCCTTGGAGTCCATCCTTGTGGACCATATTATGGATCATTCAATTTGGTTCTTAACTATCATTGAATAGCATTGACCATGGTTGATCCCAATTGACCATGCTAAATATATTGACTATATGTTGCAAGGTAATGGTTCACCTTATTATTAATGTTGCCCCATGATTGGCCCATCGTCAACTGGATCACTCATCCACAAATGCCATGCACATTTATTCATTAATTTGATGACCAGATAGCTCGATAATTCCATCTCCCAAAATCCTTCTAGCCCAATTCCCCATTGCACCAACCAACCCATAGAGTCCACCCTCATGGACCATATTATGGATCACTAATTGCTAATTGTTGTCGAATAGCATTGACCATAAGGCTCTAACGGGAGTATCTAATAGGCCGAATTTGAACAAATTAAAGAAATCAATAGTAATCAATCAAAACAAACAGAATTCAAAGAGAAAACCATAAACCATAGAAATCTCAAAATGGAGACTTCCCCAATGGAGTCGCCAATTCTGTTGAGGGATTTAATCACCCTAATGACTTTTTGGGAGTAGTCACCACAGATCAGATACCCTAAAATATACACCCAGCAATCATACATAAAACAAGTTTATAGCAATTGTAGGAAAACTTCTTTATCAAACAAAGGAGGCAAGTACAAGAAAATAACCAACCTGGAATCCAACGTTTGATGAAGATATCCTCATTAACAACTTTAATCTTCCTTGCAATCTTCACTAAGATTCATCCTAAAACAAAATAAGATTACAAAGGACAAGTAGTTACTGTTGCAAAAGATATTTCATAAACTTACTGTAAATTGAAAATGACCAAATTACAAGAAGATATAAATTGCATATGAAATATTGAAATTGGACAGGAAAGAGTGTTCTTTTATATTAATAAACAACATAAATACAAATTGGAATATTTCACCTGATTCATGAAGCAAGCACCGTTTTGAAATCAGCTTTCTAGGGTCTGCCAACCAAAGTCCTTCATTCATCCACTCATAACTCACTTGTGAAAGGTATTCCCAAAGAATCTCTACAATTCTTGGCACAATAAGGGATTCCAATAGAGTCTGAGAAACAATGTCTTAGATAAGGGAATTGAATTTGCAAAAAAAGGAACAAGGGTTTGAATCTTATCTTGATTTAAGTAGCATAAGGGTACTCTCTTTGATCTTTCCATATGACCATTTTCCCTCCTCCTTTGATTCTTATATATGATAAGGGTTCATTTAGGGAAGTTATCAGGAGGTTATTTTATGGGAATATAAATTAAGGAACATAAATAACTGTGAGTTTCCCGAAAAATCACATAATTTTCACTTTTTATAATTTCTTAACCTTAATTTCCACTTTTTCCATGAGCAGGTCGCATACCATCACCTAACTCACTCATCCACAAATGCCATGCACATTTACCCCCCAATTTGAAGACCGGATGGCTTGATAATTCCATCTCCCAAAATCCTTCTATCCCAATGCCCCCCCGAACCAACCAACCCACAGAGTCCATCCTCACAGAACATATTATGGATCATTCAATTTAGTTGTTACAGGTCATTGAATAGAGTTGACCATGGTTGATCACAAGTGACCACAATGTTGAATATATATACCATAATATGCAATGTGTTGTAGCTCACTCTGTTCATACAAGTGTCGCATTACCCTGCTCCTACCAAGAAGAAGACATAATATTAGAAATGAGGTTTAATTCCCATAATCAATGATCACATTTTAGATTACCTAGAAGAAATCTGAACCATTCACGGGAGATTACTAGCTAGGGAAATAATTAATTATTTATCACACCAATGGTTTAGAGGCGATCACACAACTTGATGGGACAGATCTGGGCTATTGGAGGCACTAGAATGTGCAACATAATTAAATGAAAGGATCTCCTTCCAACAATCTAGATGCAGTAGTGCACCTTCTCAGAATGAATCATGATTGTTGGAGTCACTAAGACAAATGACAAAGTTAAGTAGGTTTCCTCCCCGCCAATGGCTAATATTAAAGCACACATCTTGTCAGAAATAGATCCGAACTATTGGAGGGAGAGGAGCTTGTACATAAAGAGAGATAAAAAGCATATCGTGGATGTCCCAGATTGAATCACGCATTGGGCTAAGTGAGATCTTGGTCATTGGCGGCCCTAAAGCATGTAGTAAAATAAAAGGGTGTTTCTTCTCGTCAATGGTCAATATTTGATCATGCATATTTCCCAAAGAAAATCTAATACATTGATGGCTCAAAGAATATGCGGTAAGGTTAAAGGATTCTCCTCCCATTGGTAGTCCGATTTGAATCGTGCAAGATTTCCAATCTTGATCCCAGCTGTCAACAATTAAGGAACCCGTCGTAAAAAGAGAAGAGATTCCCTCGCTTCAAAGGCATGGATTTGTGTAGGTTTCCTTCTCAGGGTAGTCCCAAGTGATTATTTTCAAAATCTCGTTCCAAATTTTATGGTGATCAAGGACAAATCACATTTTCAGAGCAGTAGTTTCCAAAATCACATAAAAACATGATTGTTTAGGTGGTCGAAATGTTATTTGCTCATGTGAATTTGTAAATCATCTCAGAAAGAAAGAAGTGTCAGCCTCAACACTGTATATCATTTTGTCTTTTTTAATCCTCCTCATGATCGAGTTGTCTTATCCACATGATCCATAGCTAATCATTCCCTATTGTTACACGTAACTCCCATTCCGATTCTATCTCAAGTCATGTGATCGCCATCATGGAGTATCCTCACTCGATGGTCGAATCTCGTTTCATCATATTTTACATCTGATCTGAATCATTGCAAAGGACATCTCCTTTCCTTTAGAGCCTATATATGTAAAGCTTTTCCACTCGATGTTCATAGTATGTTTCTCTTGCTAGCTATTTCGCCATGTCTCATCCTGTGATGGAAACTCAGTCAATCCCATTGGAATTTGTAATGTTTCCTTCATTGTTGTATGAAGGGTTTCCTACGAGGCTTGCCTCAATTACTTTCATACAAAGCCTCTCATTGATCTCCCCAAGCCACATCTCATATTAAATAAACATTTTGACACTTCACTCTTAATCGAGGGCGCAAGGTTCATATTAAATCAACATTTCGAGAAGTCCCAGTTATTTCTCGATAAATGTAGCCCTTCTGTTCTCCCCATATCACGCTCTCTCTCATGCTCCCCATTCGTCACCTCAACATAATTTGGGAGTTTGAGAGAGTAAGTGATGCAAGCTGAAGCGAGTCTATAGAAATTTCAGGTGTTTTTTCTCATGCTCCATCTTACAGTGCTGTATCTCTTTGATACACAAAAGTTTGGCTCAGGAATGTTGGTACCCAATTGGGTCTGTGAGTACCAGTTTCATTTCTGCAATGGAGCCATCAACAATAAAGGTTTTGTGGACCAAGCTTCTTCTGTCAAGTTTTTCCACTAACACACCACAACGAGGAAAATTGTGAACTCCCTTGCAGCTTTCCTTTATGCAGCACATCATGGGACAGAGTCCATCTAGTGACGATGATGATGAGAGAAAAGCATGCTCATTGATGTTGTAAATTACCAGAATTAGTTTCATTCTTCAATGACCAGATGGCGAAAGATGCACATAAAGTTAAGGTTGGAAGAAAAATGCATGCTGGGGGATGAGTTGTCCCTGAAAATCAGTTATGCCATCATCAACAAAATATGTAGATTCTAGAAATGTGGCAAGGTTTTGTGTCCATTCCTAAAGGGCACAGTCAGCACTAGAAAACATGCTTAAGCTCTACCTAAAGAGGCACTCCGGGAGGTTCATCATTTTTTATGAGTTTTGGAACTAAAAAAAATCACATGGATTTGTCGCGTTAGTATTCTATCCCTTTCTTTCCTCATTCTTCACAGCATAGGATCACTAAAAGTATGTTGTTGGTTTAAAAGACAATAGGATGGGGGACTAAATGAATTAATCCACTTTGTTGTATTCACTATTTTGTATAAATGAAATAGAAACGATGTGCTTTGAGGATACCCAAGACCGAGGCAAGACTACCACTGGGGTTTTTGAATTAAAAGTGTTTTTATTTCAATGAATAAGATGTTGTGCTTTGGGAATAACCAAGACCAAGGCGAGACTGCCACTGGTATTTTTGAATTAAAAATGTCTTTATTCTAAATGTATGAGATGTTGTTTTTTTTGGAAACCATGACTGAGGTGAGATAAATAATTACATAGACCTAATATATTACAAAACAATTAAAAAACAAAAATAAAAATGATCTAAATTAAATTAACAAAAAAGCTAAAAATAAAAAGGAGGGGTTTTGGGGAACGACTTACACGCAAGGGGGGGGGAGGGGAGGGGAGGAGAGGGGGTAGGGCAGAGCATGAGGGAGGGGGATCGGATGGGAGGCGATGAGTGGAGGGTTAGCATAAAGAGAGGGCTAGGCCGGGGAGGCAGATCGATTCCAGGAATAGAGTGCCCTCAAAACCCCTCATTTTTTTATTTAATTTAACTACACATGAGGGGAGGAAAGTGACAGGGGAGAGAAGGGGAGGGTGGAGCGGAGGGGAGGGGAGTGGGGGAGGGGGAGGGTATGAGTGAGAGGGGGAGGGCAGAGTGTGGGGGAGGGGGAGGGGATGGGAGGCAGAGGCCAAAGGTATAGCAGAGAGGGAGGGTCAAGCCAGGATATCGGCTTGATTCTGAGAATTGAGCGTCCCCCAAAACCCCTCGTTTTTTATTTTCTTTTGTTAATTTAATTTAATTTATTTTTTAATTATTTTGTTTTTTTATTTCGTTTTATTTTTATTTGTTTTGTAATATTTTAATTTTGCTTTGTTTTTCATTTTTTCTTTTATTAATTTAAATTTAGTTTTTTTATTTAGTTTTGTTTTTAAGTTTTTATATTTTAGAAAAACTTTATATAGATATATATATATATCTTAATGGGTGACTTTAACGCTCGTACTTTAAGTAACCAAATTATTCTTCTAAGCAAATATTCCAACCCTAATCCTCTTTGGTTGGATGAAGATCCCGCTCTAGACAATCAATACAAAAGAAGATCTGTATATCTAGGTGAAAACTTGTTTGACTCTGGGTCGATCAAGCTTTGTAGTGCTCAAGACCTTATAATTTGTAATGGGCTAAAGAAGTGGTCAAATTGTATCCAGATGACTTACATTCATGGGCTCAGTAGTAGTGTGGTAAATTATGTCATATCTGATATCCCTTTATATAACAGTATGATAAATCTAGACATTCTCCTCAATCATGATCCTGTATCAGATCATTGACCTCTAGTTGTAACCCTCAATTTGGCCATGCATAGCGATCCCACAGAAGACAATTCTCACGGTCAAAAGCATTTTACCTTCACTAGAAAGAAGGACAATATTTTCATAAATGAATTAAAAATAACTTGTTTCCTCTTTTTAGTACAGACAATATAAAAGACCTCTAGCATAATTTCACCACAACCCTCTCTTCTTCCATTAACAAGTTTTCCATTGAAATTTTGGGTAAGAAGAATAATAGGAAAACCAACCGCTGGTATGATAATGAATGCAAAAAATCCAGAAGATCCATCAAGGAAGCAACTGAAGAGTCTCTAAAAATTATCAAGATAAATACTTACATAGACCTAATCAAAAGAAAAAAGAGGGATTATGTAAATAAAAAGGAAGAACACCTTTTACACCTCTCTAAGGTGGCCCCTAAGAAATTCTAGAGACGAATTCTAACTAGTAAAACTAAAGAGAATAATAGGATTGCTTTGAAATATTGGGATTCATATCGTAAAAGGATCTATGAATCCTTAAATGTCATTAATAGGAGTCAAAACCTTTTTACAATGAAAGAAGTTTTCTCGTTAGAAGACATTGACTTTGGGGTCAAACATCTAGCAAATGAAAACGCTAAAGACAATGAAGGATATCAAGCAAAAATCCTGAAAATTGGAGGAATTGTTCTCATTCTTCACATCCACAAGCCCTTCAATCTGGTGGTCATGCAAGGTTTCCCTATTCCTTGGACTCAAAGCATCATTATTCCTATCTTTAAAAAAGGTGTTAAAAATAACCCCTCGAATTATCGAACCATTATGATTAACGCTCTCTTAGGCAAGCTATATTGTATCATTTTAGAGAAGAAAATCAACGAATGGCTTGAAAGTGAAGGTAAGCAGGCTGAAGGCTAGGCATGGTTTAGAAGGCATCACTCTACCATAGACCACCTCATTACACTTATGATAATTGCAGAGGATTGTCGTAATATTAATTC
This sequence comes from Larix kaempferi, assembly GCA_027924585.1. Classification (NCBI taxonomy): domain Eukaryota; kingdom Viridiplantae; phylum Streptophyta; class Pinopsida; order Pinales; family Pinaceae; genus Larix; species Larix kaempferi. The sequence goes on along the minus strand of BSBM01001027.1, from coordinate 2,632,911 downwards.
CAATCTCTTTTGCTGCTTTGTGGACTTTATGAAAGATTTTGATACAGTGCCTAGAAATAATTTGTGGAATATATTAGAAGAGCTAAAGGTTCCTTTAGAGTTGATATCTGTCGCAATAAGGTTGTATGATAAATTCATTGACAAATTTAAGAGCACTGAGGGGTAGTCGAAAGATATTAATTGTAATATTGGGCTCAAACGAGGATGCCCCCTTTCCCCTACCATTTTCGACATTTACATCGATAAGCTAGAAAGATGTTTAGAAGAAGCAGGTTGCACCGGAACGAACTTAGCTAGAATAGTTGTCATTCTCCTTCTCTATGTCGATGATAAGTTTTCTTTTGTCAAGGAGCCCCTTTGACCTTGATAATCAACTAAGGATTCTCAAGGATTTTTGCTCTAACATGGGTATGTCGGTTAACAGTGACAAAACTAAAGTTATAATTATCAATTCAATGAAAGACACTTATGCTAATTTTGTTTATGACAATAACAACTTGGAGGAAGTGTCCTCCTACAAATATCTCAGAATTGATATCCATCACAAGCTCAATTGGAACTATAGCATTGAGAAAAGGATTAACGGAGGGTGGAAAGATTATTTTGGTCTAGAAAACAATTGTAAATTAGCAAATTTGGTGATTTGGGATAAAAAGAAGTTCCTTTTTTAAACTCTCGTCACACCTGTTATCTTGTACAATTGTGAAGTTTGGAGTTGCAGCATCTCTCGAGAATCCTAGAGAAAGCTCGAGCAAATTCAAAAACGTTTTATCACGTATAACCCCAAAATTAAGATCAATACGCCATATCCTATTCTCCTTATAAAAGTGGGTCTCCCTCCCCATCGAAAGCATCGCTATGTCTAGATACCCGATGCACAAGAATAAGATAAATAACATGGAAGACCAAAGAGTCCCTAAAATTTCTTTAAATTCTAGTCAAGGTCATATTCGGCTGAAGAGAGGATGTTAGAATGACGCCATGGCTTGGTTAAATCATTTGAGGATCCACGAAAATACCACTTTGCAAGATATCAACAACCTCAAAAATACTATCACCTCTAAGTTCATTGCGAGAATGTGGGACAAGAAAGATTTAGATGGTAAAAGAAAGTTAAGATATCACAAGGAAGTCATTAATCATAATTTGGAATATCAAAAGTATCTCTCTATCTTAACTAGTTCAAAGAAGAAGATTAATATAGCCAAGATAAGAAAGAACTCCCATGAGCTTCATAGCGAAATAGGGCACTGGACAATTCCTAAAACACCATGGGAGGAAATGATATGCTAGCTCTGTGAGTCTATGAGCGTTGAAGACAAAACTCACTTTCTTCTAGAGTGCCCCACGTACACCCAAATTCGATCTGCCAATCCAAAACCGAATATCAGAGGGTGGAGTCACTCAAGTTAATACAACATACAATAAAATCCTTTATAAAAAAAATCATGTTGGGAGAAGATATTGTCATGTTACATCAAGTTACATCATTGCAATCAAATTGCTTTGGATTGCTTTGCATTGATATCTTTTAATTCAAAGAGAGAAATCAATAATATCAATGCACATTGGACCAGTTTAAGTTAAACTAAAATTTTACTTCTTGTTGCATTGATATTAGTGATTCATATTACCTTTAACTATTTTACATTAAGCCAGAAGATGTCTCAACGAAATTTAACCTAGGTGGATGGAAAAAAATCCATCTAACCCCACCAATGGACCACCATAACTCTTTAACATTGTTTTATTTTTAATTTATATATATAAATTTACTTTTTATATATTTTTTACATTATTTTACTTTTAATTTTTTTATATTATTTTACTTGTTACTTTTTCTTATAATTCAAAAGTTATTATAAAATTATCAATATACCACTTTAAATACATACTATTTAATTATTTAATCCATTTAGTTAACTATTTATCATTGCTATGATTGGGCGGTGTAGTGGTAAAGCGCTTTTGTAACAACGGTCAAATCTTCTGCTCGAACTTGAGCAAGGTCGGGGCTCGCCGTGACATTTGCAGCCCGGGCCAAGCACGCTCACCTTTGCCCCCAAGGTGTAAACTAGTTGACAACCGTGCGTTTGTTAAGGCGTATGGGCTGTTAAGCACGTCGCTGATTCAAACCTCGTTGCAGCCTTGAGGGTGCGTTGTGGAGCAGATGTACTCTCCAGAGGTTATAGTGGTAGCAGTCAGAATCAACCCCATATCAAACGAGTATGAAACCAGCATGTTGTCAATCCCTCCTATCAAAAAAAGTTTAAAAGTCTCCATTTTTCATTGTCACCTTTATGATTTGATGTCAACTCTTAGAGTAGTTGGGAATCGTACGTTGACAACATCCTCCATAGTAAAGTATCTTGCACAATAATTAAACCTTTGTTCGATTTAATTAGCAAACAGAAATATATGGTTTTTAAATGTTAACGCGGAAGAAGTTGATTAGCAAGTAAATGAGCTCCACAATCTTGAAGATTTTGTTGTCCATTATCCATATACCCTTCCTTGGACATAAATTCTTTAAGACTTTGGCGACTTTTCTTCGACAGTACCTGGTACTGTTCACATTAAAGAAGTATTTTGTGTTTTTGTTCCATTGTTCCTTAACCTCAGTCTATTTGTCAATCCACCACGCCATTGAAAATCCGTATTCAAAGCGAAATACGGAGCCGTCAACAGAGACTGATGATTCAAACAAAGGCCGTGGGTTCCATGGTGTTGTGTTCATCACTGGATAATGTATGAGTAGCTCTTCTGGCATTTATCTCTGACACCATTAACTCCTGAGAAAAGCATTGTTGATTCAGGAAATTAAATCATGGGGACTCCATACTTTGGTTTGGCTATTGCTGTATTTATTGTTTGCATATGTGCTGGAGTTTCAGGCTTCACAAACATCAACGATGGTAAGCCCTCGAGCTCATCCAACTTATCTATCCATGGAGTCGCTTTTATATTCAGTTTTCACTATTTTTATTATATGCACAATTGAAAATATTGGCTGTGATATCACACAACTCGATCAAAGCTCCAAACTGTCTCATGTTTATTACCGTTTTCTACTGCAGCTACCATCCTTAATGCAACGAAAACAGAATGGGGAAACACGGTGCCGAGAACTTGGACTGGTACAGATCCCTGCGGGACTCAATGGGTTGGGGTCACCTGCACAAGCTCAGGCCAAATAAATTCACTGTTAGTATCTCTTTTTTGATATTCCATGGCTTGTGATTGTTATTTTTATATAATGGTTTGAATTTCAAACTATCTTGACATATTCTGAAAGAGCCTGTCAAAATCCCTTTGCTACTGCGATGTGCTTAATTTCAAGCTATCTTTGACATGCTTGAGATTGTATTTACGTTAATCTTCTGATCCATGGTGGTTGAATTTCTAGAAATCATCATGTGGGTATCGTACTCTGGTCAAGCATTTTGGTAGAGACCATATGTATAAATAATTGGTCTTGAGTTCTGCTATTTAGGGGCTTGTCTCAGAATTAATAATCACTGTACAGGGCACTATCAGCCAGTGGGCTAAAGGGAAATCTTCGAGCCGATATCGGTCATCTTACTGAACTTGAAACACTGTAAGTTCCTTAATGTCCTATAGACTAGATATAAGAATGAATATTGGCAATGATTATTATATATTAATGTATTGATAAGTTAATCCATAAATATATTCGTACCGCAGGGATTTATCCTACAACAAACAGTTGATTGGAATGCTTCCACCCACCTTAGGATCCCTGACAAAACTAAAAAACTTGTGAGTTATTCGCGCAAATTTAGATTGGAATTATGTGCCATATTTACAGATGATGCTCTCATGTCGGATTGCAATTAAATGGTAATTTTCTGGCCTATTCAGGATTCTGATCGGGTGTAATTTCAGTGGGGGTATACCAGATGAGTTGGGCAACCTGGTTAATCTTGAATTTTTGTAAGATTATCGCTGGACCATAACAATTCTTTGTGTTCTGGAATTAATCGTAGTTAAACATTAGGGATTTTTATGCTAATTCTCAATATATTTTGTTCGGACAGGGCTTTGAATTCCAATCAATTTAGCGGTTCAATACCTTCGTCATTGGGTAAATTAGTTAAGGTCACCTGGCTAGATCTTGCGGACAATCAGCTTACTGGAACTCTTCCGGTCTCAAACTCAAGCCAGAGTGGATTAGACAAACTCCTTGCTGCAAAACACTTGTAAGAAAGATAGATTGCTTATGGTTTATTTGGGTTCCCATAAATGAATAAATCGCTGATGAATTTCTTATTGTTTCTGGTTATTCAAGTCATTTCAACCAAAACAAACTTACAGGTTCCATTCCACCGAATCTTTTCAACTCGGATATGAATCTAATTCACGTGTAAGTAAAACAGATCCCTATCTTTTTAAGTGTGGAAGGGTGAATATTGGTTAGGAATCAATTAGAGTTGAAGTATTTTTTTGCATGTGCAGACTGTTTGATAACAATGAATTTTATGGGGACATCCCCGCTACTCTGGGATCTCTGAAATACTTGGAGGCCTTGTGAGTAATCAAATCTTCATCACACCATGTAGTACTGATGCATTGTTTGGGTTATGTACTGATTGATATGTAATTTGATTAACTTTACTTTCCATTTTCGGATACAGGAGGCTTGACAGAAACTCTTTCACTGGTCCGATTCCATCGAACATCAGCGATCTGCAACAGCTTCTTGAACTGTAAGAATTTTCCTATATCTGGGCTTGTAGCTTTGGTATCGAAATCTCTAATCGTTATAAACTAACATGTGGTTTCTTATATAATATTTTCACGTTAAATCCTGTGTCTTTCCAGTGAGGATAGTTACTGATAAACAGAGTACAAAGCTTGTAACAGAGATGTGGAACCCACATTAAAACAGATAACAGACCTCAACTAGAATAATAGCCAGAACACGACTGATATTGGGTACCATCCTCGAAACAGGGAGGGGAGTGCCCAGGGATCTCTTAAGACCGAGATGATTTATGATAGTATATTCTGCTTTGTAAATATCATATTTTATTCTCCTTGATGATACAGTTATTAGAATTGTTTTTCCAACTCAATACTCGGTTTGAAAAGTTTGAAAAGAAAATGAAGTAAAAGATATGGATAACTGATCTTTGGTTTAGCAACTCAAGGAAGTGCACTGGTGCTGTGTTGTATTCAGACATCTATCAAATAATAAGCTGGAGGATTCGATTCCAGACTTAACCAGGCTAAGTCATCTCCAATATCTGTAAGTAGATGATAAACACTTGTGTTGCTGTGCATAAGCTTGGCTTATATCAATTTATGTATAACGTATTCAGCGTTCAGGGACTTGAGCAACAATTCCTTCAAGTCATCCGAATTGCCCCAATGGCTTACCACTTTAGAGGGCTTGACAACAGTGTAAGTTGCCCAGAAGCCTTAATGCTTACAGAAGCTTTTAAGATCAGAAGAAGAATTGCTAGAATAATGGCAGATTTATGTTGTGCTGTTTCACAGAAGCCTGGAGAATTGCGGTCTGACTGGACAGATTCCTTCCCAAATTTTTAACTTGAGATATCTCGAGACTCTCAATCTCAGCCACAATCAACTGAACGGAACTGTGGCTCTTATCGGCGGCTTAAGTCAGTTCCTGCAACTGATAGACCTTCAGTATAACAACATCGTTTCTGCTCCTCAGATTGGCAATTCCAACATTAATATATCGTGAGTACCTTTACTGAACGCACTCTGTCATCTCTATAATTACACTAAAGTCAGCTTCACAATTTAGGAATTAAATGGCCATTGAACTCATAATTGCTAATGCTTTTCTTAATTTACCATTTGTTAATGTGCTCATCGAGGTCAAGTTTTGGTATGTTTTCTGTAACTTGAACATAGCATTAAATTGTGATGGCTTGAAATTTGAAATTGCAGGCTTGGGGGAAACCCTTTTTGTCAATCCCAAGCTTCAAGCTCTAGTAAATTCTGTCAAATTTACAGTGGACAAACCAGCTACGAAACGAGTCTAGAACAATGTGGAGGCAAGAAATGCTCCCGGGAATTAAAGGTCAATCCTCGGACCTGCCAATGCCAACAACCTTATCAGGGCAAACTACAGTTCAGAGCTCCTTCATTTTCAGACATAAGCAATAAAATGAGATTCCAGAATCTGGAGCAAACTCTTCAGTCGAATCTCTCAGTGGACGCAGTGTATCTGTGCTGCCTCTATTTTGACAGCATCAATTATCTCTATATGACTGTTCAGTTTTTCCCTAAAGATGGTCTGACTTACTTCGAATACTCACAGATTTCGAATATCAGTTCCAACCTCAGTAATCAAATATATAAGCCTCCTAAAGATTTCGGGCCCTATATTTTCATTGGAATTCCATACCCTCCCCGTAAGAACATGGCACCTAAATTGCATACTCTTGGCCTTTGTCTATATTCAATCAAAATGATAAGATAGCGTTAACGATCAGACTAACCATTTTGTGTAATTGTTTGCAGAATATTCAACTTTGAATGGTATGAGCAAGGGTACAATCGCTGGCATAGCCATTGCAGCAGCTGTGTTGGCTCTTGGTATTATAGTAATAGCCTTTTATGCTTTGAAGCAAAAGAAAAGAGCCGATCAGACTATTGAAATGCACAGACCATTTGGTATAGTATAGTCTCTAGTTTACATCATCAGATTATTGGAAAATTTATTTCAGTTCCATCATTCAAATAAATTCTGATACAGTCCATATGGGAACTATAACAGCATCATGGGGAACGAGTGGTCAGGATGGTGGAGGTGCTCCTAAACTAAAAGGTGCCAGATGGTTTTCCTTCGCTGAAATCAAGAAGGTGACAAATAATTTCTCTGAAACTAATGCAATCGGGACAGGAGGATATGGCAAGGTATACATTTAAGATTTGATCAGTACTAACATGACTAAAACCAACACATTGTGAACAAAAAAAACCCACTCTCTGATAACAAAAAAAGAACAACACATGGACACTAAACGTTAGGGAAAAAACTCCACGCTTACAAGGATAAGTTCTATTTATATTCTTTGGTCACCCATAGCCGCTGAATCCTCATGGCCAAATCATCTTAGAATAGGGTACTAGAGTCCTTTAAATAGTATTTGTATTATGAAAATCCGTGGGCAGTAAACCATGGGAACACCAAATCATCAGCAAAACCCAATGACCAAGTCAAGGTTACATAAATAATACAACATGGAACTTCAAACAGTTAGTGTGCATGGAATCTTTATTCTTGTCACTGGAATCTGCAGGTGTACAAAGCAATGCTAGAGGGAGGTGAAATGGTGGCAATCAAAAGGGCTAAACAAGGGTCGGTCCAGGGTGGATCCGAATTCAAAAACGAGATCGAGCTCCTGTCTCGAGTCCACCATAAGAACCTGGTGGGACTCGTTGGTTTTTGCTTTGAGCAAGAAGAACAGATGCTTGTTTACGAGTACATCCCAAATGGAACTCTTGGAGAAAGTCTATCTGGTAAGAATATTCCATCTTCATATCACAAGATTTCTGCTCTGGCACCATATATGTAACTTCAAAGTATCAATATTCCAGTGGATCTGACAAAGACTGAAAGAACAGGTAAAACGGGTATTCAACTGGACTGGGGAAGAAGAGTTCGTATAGCCCTGGGGTCTGCTCGGGGATTGACATATCTGCACGAGCTTGCAGATCCACCCATAATACACAGAGACATCAAATCGGCCAACATATTGTTGGACATGAATCTGACTGCCAAGGTAGCAGATTTTGGTCTTTCTAAACTCATTTCTGATGGAGGAGCCGAGGCAGGAGGCAAAAGCTACGTCTCAACTCAAGTCAAAGGAACACTGGTAATCATTTTGTACTTATTTTATACCAGTCTTGTTGACAGATCTATCTATGGTGGAAAATATTGAATGTATGTGTTTGTGCAGGGTTACCTGGATCCAGAGTATTTCACAACAATGCAGCTCAGCGAGAAGAGCGATGTCTATAGTTTCGGTATTGTTTTGCTGGAGCTCATTACAGCGAGGACCCCTCTTCAGGATGGAAAATTCATAGTCAGATTGGTGAATGCAACCTTGAACAGCGGAGGAATAAGTGGTTTGCAAGAAGAGTTAATGGATCCCTTCTTAAAAAAATGTGCTATTACTGATCCCCTCACAGGCTTTAAGCGTTTCTTGAGCTTGGCACTGAGCTGCATTGAGGAATCAGGTTCCGAGCGTCCAACCATGAGGGAAGTAGTGAAGGAGCTGGAATCGATTGTGGAAATGGGATCCCCTGCAGACTCCATGCCACCACTGAGAGATGACTCTGTTCACGTTAAGATGGATTGGTCTCCATTTTCTTATTATAATCGTGATATGGAAGCGGGCAATTCCAGTGGGAATGTACCAAAGAAGGAAGGTTATAACGATTTGTTTGAATATAGCGGAGCTTATAACATGTCCCACACAATACTGCCCAAGTAACTGCTGGGTGTTTGAGCTTCTTCTGTATAAATTAATTTTATCCGATTTATTCTTTCGTATTCATTGAAAACCTCACACTGGCTATTTATTAACATGCATATGTTTGTATAGGTTCGAGCGCATTTCCTCCGTGGCATATTATATATTTTCCAAGTGTTTTCAACGATATGTTTAATTGTGTAAATCTACACGTCACATATTAAGTTTTATGTTTTGCTTTTTTTTACAGAAAAAAAAAATCAATTATTTGTTATTCATTATTGAATCAGTTTTATGTTTTGCTTTTTTTAACAGAAAAAAATCAATTATTTGTTATTCATTATTGAATCAAAGTTATTTTACATAGGTATATAGAAGTTCCATTCTACGTCAAGTCAAGTTTAAGAAGGATCAAATGCTTCACAATCATATTTGAAAATTCAAGCATTTACATTACTAATCCAAGCATTTGCTAAAAAACACAAACACAACCGATCTCCCCGTTAGAAAAGTCATGGACATAAAAAAGATAAGTATCCACACGTCACATATTAAGTTTTATGTTTTGCTTTTTTTTACAGAAAAAAAAAATCAATTATTTGTTATTCATTATTGAATCAGTTTTATGTTTTGCTTTTTTTTACAGTCAAAAAAAAAAAAAAAAATCAATTGTGGAAATCTACACGTCACATATTAAGTTTTATGTTTTGCTTTTTTTTACAGAAAAAAAAAAAATCAATTATTTGTTATTCATTATTGAATCAGTTTTATGTTTTGCTTTTTTTTACAGAAAGAAAAAAAATAAAAAAAATCAATTATTTGTTATTCATTACTGAATGAAAGTTATTTTACATAGGTATATAGAAGCTCCATTCTACATCAAGTCAAGTTTAAGAAGGATCAAGTGCTTCACGATCATATCTGAAAATTCAAGCATTTACATTACTAATCCAAGCATTTGCCAAAAAACACAAACACAACCGATCTCCCCGTTAGAAAAGTCATGGGCATAAAGAAGATAAGTATCCAAAAGACAACATAAAGCAAGTCACCCCACAAATGCAACAAAATCGGAGCAAAACAACAAGATCTGAACACAGGCTTCCCTACTAGAATACAACCTGCAAGTCGAGACTTCATCTAGAAAATATACATGGAGCCCTCATCAACCTTATGGGAGTCGATGAGCTCTTCAAAAAAATAACTCCCTCGTAGGAGCCCACTCCACAATTTGACAACATATCTACCATATGATTATGTTCCCTATATATATGCGATACCGAGAAGCAAGTAAAGAGAGACATCAACGTCAAAATCCTTCTGCACCAATTCTCAAGTGAGGCTAAATGAAGACCCGATCTGCCACGGACCCACTCTACCACGACCTTTGAATCACCATAAACATGAAGAGTAGAAAATTGTTTGTGATGAGTAAACCATAGCTGAGTCCGTAGGGCCAACAACTCAGCTCTCGTATTTGTTCCCTAGCTGCAACACATCCACAATAAAAACTAGTGTTCATCACTAACCTTCAAAACCACATTGTACCCCCTTGAGAAAGGGTTACGGCCCCATCAAAGAACCCCACAATCCCTTTGGTGGGGAACTCAAGAATAGGCACAATTCGAGGCTGTTTCAAAGGACACTGTTTAAACAATTCTTTGGAAAGTTTCAAGATCTTAAGACATAAAACTTGAAGATTTACCTCCACATCTTCAAAAATCTATTTGTTCCTACCATTCCAAAGCACCCAATTAACGATACATGGAAGCTCCTTATGATAAGGACAATGCGAAGTCCAATCCAATAGCAAGTCTTCAAAGGTGGAGAGTTTCCACTCATGATCAATGTGCAAAGCTGACCTAACATCATCCCAAACAACTTTAGAAAAATTACAATGAACAAAAAGATGATCAATTGATTATGTTCCCTTCATGCAAAGAGTACAACAATTACGTCCCTCAAAACCTCTGGCAATCAAATTATTCCAAGAGAGAATCCTATTATGAATGCAAAGCCATATGAAACACTTGATCTTTCCCGACACGCTCCACTTCCACAATTGTTTATGCCACCAACTATCCACAGGAGCCCCCAGTTCATCCACCATAACTTCATAGGCACTTTTTTCCTGATATGGCCACTACCCCTGTTCTTTGCCCAAACCAGGGAGTCATCTACATCGCTGAGCCTTAGGCCCAAATGAATAATCCCCTACACAAAATGGTTCCACTCAACTGCCATATCTCAGGACAACCCCAAGCCTCTACATTATACCAATAAGAGGTAGCTTGATCTAAAACATTTTTAACATGAGCTAGTCTAGAATGCCCCGAGTTAAAAATTTATGTATGGGTTAATGGTTAAGTGTTGCATAAAATTACATAATCTTTCCAAATACCTACAACTAAGCAAAATTCCGAGCTTTATGAGGGAATCTTATGTAGGAATTTTATTATTTCATAGTTAAAAATACCCTATCAATATCAATGTTATCACCTAGTAGGTTGTAGCATTAGCATCTAGGTTTAGCCAAAGGTTTAAATAACATGATCATTTATTATTTTATAAAAGAAATACACTACATTTAATGGAATATTTTTAATCATTGAAGCTATTGGAACAACACATTATAGGTGTGAAGAAATTTCATGAGAAAGTTTGGCTTTTTATGTAGTGTATATAGACTTCTGCAACGATATTAAGCAACACATTATAGGTAAGAAGGAATGATTAATTAAATAGGTATATGTTAGTGTATAGGTTTATGGTTAAAATGTTAGGTAGAACATATGGAATTATAGTAGCTTTAATTGAAGTACAAAACTTAAGGTAACATAGAAATGGATGTTGTGTGGAGTGCTTGTGCGGGTACATTGGTTGTAGCCACATGCACATATTACAAAAAAAAAAAAATTGTAAAGGAGGTGGTAAAGGGCATATCTAAAACAACATACGAACATCTTTTGAAGTGTTCAATCCAAACATGAATGGCTTGGCATTGGAAAAACCATAGAGTCCGTCCCAACAAAGAAAGAAAAGATGCTACAATCAGAGTTTGGTTGTGTCGATTTGTTTAATGTGATCACAAAATGGCAAAAAAACATGGGATTTCAAGAGATTGTGCCACTGGATATGGAAAAGGATTTTGGTATATGCATAAATGGAAAACGTTAATTACCACCATTGATATCATAAAACATATTGCAAATTCATTTCACATTTTTTAATGTAGTGAGTAGTAGCTTCACTGAGTGCATTCCCTATGATTTCATTTGTTTTAAAGACTACTAGGCGAGCATGTGAAGAGACAACCAAAAAGAGGAATGACCTGGAGAGGCAAGAGGAGCCAAGAGAACTACAAAACCAGCAAACTAGAAGAATTAAGACAATCAAGAATGATTATGGAGAAGATTGGAAAACGATAGATGTATGGAAGTGACAATTTGCAGAGAAGAAAAACAAATAATTTTGCAATTTGATGGCAAGAATGGGTAAGAAAGGAACCCCAAGAGTTTATGAAATGACTGGAATTAGAGAATTGATGGACATGGCCGAGATCCTAGCAAGAATCCCTTCGAAAAAGAAGATGGTGGAGGATAAAAGGTTAGAGAAGTATTGGATAGATTTCTTAAAAGGAAGATTGGATGCTTTGGAAAGCAAGCCAAGCAGGAATCCTGTACATTTGGATTTTGAAGGTCAAGAAAAGTATGGGAATCAGAAAATACAGCAGTCTACATTGGAGAATGTGGACGATCGGTATGCAAAACCCCCAAGGACTGAATAGGTCAAGAAGGATGAAGAAAACTCCAGTTTGAGCCTTGGTGAAAGTCATATAACAAGAGATGAAGTACATGTGATCGTATGCTAACCTGAAGAAGAAGAAAACAAGGAAGAATGTGTACCAGATATGCCAAGAATATTGAAGGAAGAGGCATGGAGACCGGAAGCTCAGCCAAAAACTCAAGAAGTCCCTGTATCATGTGATGGTTTTGTTGTTTTTGCAGGTGTAAAAGAAAGTAATGAAGAGGATGACCTTGCAGACCATGAAGTTGCTAATAATACAAGGATTGAAGAGGACATTGTGAGAGATGATATTTCAAATTCTAGAAGGGATGAAGACGCCCGAAAGGATGCTGCTGAAGATAACTTTACAAGTTATGAAGATTCATATGATAGGGAGAAAATGATTGTCCAAGAGTGCCCAAGTGAAGAGATTGAGTTCAAACTTGTTGGAGTCCGAGGGGAAATAGAGAAAGAATTTGCAGCAGAATGTTGGATTCCAAGTTATGAAAATGCTGTTGGAAATGACCTTAAATACCTTGTCAATATAGAATTAGAAAATAAATTTTCTATGAGGAAAATGGAAAGTGTAACCATGTGGAAGATGAACTCCATGAAGATGCAGCAGATAACCATCTGCAACTTGGAAAAGGAGTTGTGACAAGATTCAACACTATAAAGAATACCCCAAAAGAAGTTGAAGAATACCCATTGCAGCAAGGAAATGGGAGAGTGCAGCAATTGAAGGATAGAGAAGATGATGAAGATAAAGGCATGTTCATATTTGAAGGCATTGTCCAAAGAAATGTTTTTCCAAGAATGCTTGTTGTTGAAAGTATGTCCCTAGTAGCGTTGTTTGATTTGATAGCATGTGATAGAGAAAAAAACAATGTTGCATTTAGAGATTTGTTCAAGGTTGAATGGGAAGCAAGGACAACATGTGAAATATTGAAGAGGGTTGTGAATTTGTCAAGCTCACAAGAATGTGTGTTCCACATGATGATGGGTGTTGTAAGCTTGAGGGGAAAACCCGTGGGGAAAATTGATGTCCAAGGAGGTGAAAGGAGGAGGACTTGGAGCAGGAATAAATGGAGATGGAAATGTTATGAGATGACAAAACACATAAATGGAATACATAAGTACAATAGATGATTGATTTGGGTGAAAAGAATGCAACAACATTTGGTATTATTCAGTGGATAATAGCTTTGTTGCATTGGAATCGGCATGAGGATGTTACCAGTGTGATGGGAAAAGTGTCTATCTCAGAGGAGGAAAGAAAAGTGGAAGAAAAATAAGCTTTAGAAAAAGAAAGTTACAACAGCAGAATAGATCCTGGAAGGCTATAGCATGCCATGGGGAGCAGAACTATTGTTTTCCCTAACATGTTTGATATTATATTTGTAGGTGCAACAAAAGCATGTGATGATACGCATGGAAAGAGAGGATTCCAGGGAAGCTCATGGTAAATGTGAAGCTGGAGATGATGTGAGAATTCATATTCTCATAGCATAAGTAGAATATCGACAGGACATGTTTGTTCCAAAGGAAATGGAATCACATCAACCTCATGAATGGGAAATTCCATATCTCTTAAAGGATACTAATCTTCAGGTGAGAAGAACAAATGAGGAAGCTTGGCATTATGAAGGATTGATCATGGCTAAAAGTGATATGTTTGATCTCGGCTGTAGGTGGAAACTCAATGTTGAAAGATTTATGTTGAAGGTGGAAGAGCAGAGTGGGTTTGTTGTAGATGTATTTATTAAAGAAGCATGTTGTGAGGTTGAAATGATAAGAGTGACTGAGAAGATGACAACCCAGTTGGTCATTACTTTGGGTTTCTCCATTGGAATGGCAGCTTACCTAAGAAGTATGAACACCATGCTAGAGATGAACGTGTTGGTGAACAACGAACAAGCAGCAACTATGAAGCACATGGACAATTATGAAATTGAATTGGTGTGTATCATAGATTGCTGATATTTTTCTTCAGGGATTTGTACATAGTCCAAATTTGTGTGCAAAGAATGTATTGGAAGGTGTGGCTAAAGAATCTCATCTTCAAGAGAAATTTTGTGTAGTGGTTGTACAAATGAGGTCTGGCGAAGGAAAAGAGCGGGTAAGGGATATTTTACTTGCAGAAAGTGATGAGGAAAGTCTCTAAGTTGATTTGGAGGTAAGACACTTTATTCTAATCCTAGAGAGAAATCCTGAAGTTGTAGGGTCTGAGCATGTGTTTGGAATCATGTTGCATATGGAAGATGAGCATGCTACAGAAGGAATGCTTGAAGATGTCATGAATGATGTGGTTTTGGAAGGATTTCCAAAACCTAGCACTATAATGGTTGGTTTTTTTGCAGGTACTATAGTGGATTGGAAGGTTGAATGTGTGAAGGATAATTAATCCTTGAGGATTGATGCCAAGGAATCCATGGAGATGGAAGACACACACCTTATTTCCAACATAGAAAAATATATCAAGCAAGTGGAAGCTAGACTTAATGATAGGAGTTGTGAGAGGGATCAAATTTTTATGGAAGTATGTTGTCAGATTGGAGGATGTGTAGCAGAAAGGAAGGCTACAGATGCCCTAAGTAGAATGCCTTTGGTGATAGAGTGGACCTTGTATTATGTGCAAATGGTATCTAACAAGTTGGTAGATACAAAGAATTGTAAAAATGATGATGGAAAGGATGTTTTTCATAAGGACCTATAGGAAGAAGAGGAAAATGTGGATCCTCATGTGAAACATAGTGCATTTGGAAGTGACCAAAGCAGTCCGAGCAATGGGAAACAAATGGCCCTAAAGATGCAATTGGAAGTTGAATCACATGATACATTTGACAAAAATGTTGAGGAAGGTAAATCCTTTGCAATGAATATTTTGTTGTTGAGCAGCGGAATGGAATGTTGGATTTGGGAACACATTTTATTGTGAAGTCTGATTTTGATTTGGATTTGGTGTACGATATTGACATCGTGAGTTTTAAAGACATAAAAAATAGATGTCCTGAGGATGTAGGTATTTATGGTACTGACAGAAGTGTTGCATTCCAAGAGAATAACACAGAGGACGAATAGCTTTTGTTGCTGATCATATTACAACGAGAGGATGGGGGGGAAGTATGCCCTGTTGGGCATGGATTTTTGAAGGATGTAAGCCTTGCTAAGCACGAGTCATTGCAGAGTGTAAGCCATGTTGGGTTTGTAGATAAGTTGTGGAAAAAGAGGAAAAGGAAACAAAGGGGGGGATTTTCCTGAACTGTTTGAGCAGGATGCTCAATGTTTTCTTACCAAGGATGCCTGATGTAGGAGCATCCTTGGATTTGAGCAATCAAAATCAACCAAAAAGATTTTAGTTTGGTTTAGTAGTTGTAGGAAGAAATAAGTGGTTGCAGATTCTTGCTGAAGCAGATCTTGTTGTTGTAGAACCATGTTGCTCTAGATATGTGTTGATGCAGAACCCTATTGTTGTAGATTTGTGCTGCTACAGAACCCTGTTGCTACAGAACCTCGTGGATGCAAATCACATAGGTTGTCAATCACGTCATGGATGCAGATCATTTCTACCATGTGGAATGAAGTGGTTGTAACCAAGGTTGGGAACAAGAGTTGGGAAAATTATTCATTGGTGGAATTGGTTGGAAGAATAATGGTTGCAACTATTCAACTTCCACTCTTTTAAAATAAAGAGACGGGAAAGGAAAAGATAAGAGTAAGAAAATCAGAAGTAGTGAGGGCTTTTTTTTTCCAGTCAAGTTTATTTCAGTTCAGCCTTGTTTGTTGGGGATCAAAAGCAGAGAGAGTGGGTTCAGAGTTTCCAGTCCGTACAAAGATACCTATAGCTCAGCATCGTTGTTGTAGAACCAATGAGCATATAATTTATGTGTAATTATGTTAGGGAAGACGATTTTCTGCTTCATTTGCGTATCTTCTGAGTAATGTTACAATAAAGGAAGACTGTAAATTTTTGTTAAGTTGATCTCAATGTTTGAATCCATTGTTCCAATTGTTATTGCTCCATCCATGTTATTGATTAATACATGCTTGTAGCTACGCATATGAGAGGCAGTGAGGTTCGTAAACCTATAGAAGAGAGTTGCAGGATTAGACATTGCATCAAATTGTGAGTTGCAGGTTTAACCTCTGCATCACATGGTTAAATCATTGGGGATTCTAGGAAGAGGTCACTCTACAAAATAGTAACAATATTAAAAGTATTATTACATCTAAATTTAAGGAGAAAATGTGGTGTGATAAAGAGTTAGAGGATAAGAGAAAATTAAGATATTATAAGGATATGATCAACCCTAATCTAGAAGATCAAAATTATCTCTCTGTTTTAACTAGTGTAAAGGAAAAAATCAACGTTACTAATATAAAAACAAAATCTAATGAGCTCCATAGTGAAACAGGGTGTTGGACAATTCCTAAAACGCCATGGGATGAAAGAATTTTCCATCTTTGTGACACAAAGAGGGTTGAAGATGAAAATCACTTTTTCATATATCCTGCATACACCCACATTAGAGCACAATTTAAAAATATTTGCTACACTACTGACCTTCCTAACCTCTTAAGTCATCACAACTATGGGGATTTCAGAATGCTTCTCTTAAAGCTTTTTTAGCATAGAAATACAATTCTAAAGAAAACCAAGTGACTCATTTCCTTTCTTAAGGCCCAATAGACCAAATTTGTTCTCTTTGGATTTTAATAACTATCATCATCAACAACAACATATGATGAAAACTTTAAGAGGAGTTGTACCCTTAAAGATACGCCTTCCACATAACAAAAACAAGAGATAGCTTGTAGTGTTTTCTTTCAATTCCTCAACTTTATTTTTTCTCTATACATATAGTTGGATCATTATGGATATTGAGGTATATATAAAGTCCCTATCCATCCCTCAACTTATTAATGAAAATGTCACAAAGCTGGCATAAACCAAAATGGTAAAAATAAAAATAAAAATAAAAAATGGTAGTTTTACTTAAAATACATTCAAATTTTCCCACAGGGCGTAGAATAGATGGTGAATGGGTTTATTGTTAAGGCACTCTTTGCATAAGGTCACCAATCCAAAACTCCATGGACGCAAGCCTTACAAAAAAAATATACATCAAATTCCTTAGATAAATGCCACCATATGTTAATGTAATGAACTTACATGAAGAAGTTTGTTAGGAGATGTTGCATCAAAATAGTCATTGTATATTTATTGAACACATGAAGAAGGATGTTATAACATAAACTGCATCTAGAAAGGAGTGAGGGAAGAATTTTTTGAAATGAAGGAGATGCCACCTCTTGAAAAGAGAGAGCTTGTAGTGTTTTTTTTTTAATTCCTCAAATTTATTTTTTCTTTGTACATATAATTGGATCATTATGGATGTTGAGGTATATTGAGAGTCCCTATCCATCCCTCAACTTATTAATGAAAAAGTCACAAAGTTGGCATAGACCGAAATGATAAAAATACAAAAATAAAAAAACGGTAGTTATACTCAAAGTTGGAATTTGACAGGCAAAATGCCCGTCACGAGGTATTTTACCCATTTTTTACGGCTTAAAATTTTGACTACCCGTCCGGAATGAAGGGTCATAGAATAATCAAAACATATTTTTGAATGTTTCTATTTTTTTGAAAACGTCATTATAATAAAGATGAATGCGTGGATTTAGGTAAATGATAAATGAAGTTTAACCTTAAATACTTAATAATCATTCAAAATATATTAATTAATCAAAGGAGAAAAAAGACTCTTTTGGCCAGTTCAACATTTCAGCTGAACTAGGGAACTTAAGCTTAACGAATAAAAAAGGGTGTTGAAAAAAAGGTCGTGAAATGAAAGAGTGGTTGGGCCCAGGTAATACCTTCTATGAACGGAAAGATCAAGTCCGGCATTTGGATTTATATGCATATACTTTTAGCTTTACAGCACTGCATCCACCACTTTTGGTGGCATGTTGAATCAATGGGGGCAATCTCAATATCGATCTTTGAGTGCGGGGTTACTTAATATTACCTTGAATGATTTTTTTTTGTTTTTAAATTAAATTTATTTATTCTTTGAACTTTTTCTTGTTTATTATCAATTATGTTTAGAGTTATGGGTTTTTATCTATTTTAGATGAAGAGATGTGGACTTGATATGCATTGTTATTCGCCATCAATATTTTGGTCAAAATGCACCCCATAAAAATTATCATGTCTATGGCAATATTGTTAAGTAATTTTATTTATCTACTTATTATCTTTATGATAAGTTATCTTATGTGGGTATGGATATGTAGTTTTTTTTATCCAATTAACAATTATTAATAATTAGGAGGGACATGGAGTTGTTATAATTCTCAAATTAATGTCACTCTTAGTAAATTGTGTTTCAAATGAAAGAAAACTCATCAATAAAAGGATCATTAAAAAAAAATGCATTATTAAAAGGTATATATTTCAACGAAACGTTTTGTGATAGGAAAATAGAAATCTAAAACATCAAAAAAAAATTATACAAGTAAAACTGGCACCAAATTCCAACCTTGGTTATACTTAAAATACATTCAAATTCCTTATATAAGTGCCACCATATGTTAATGTAATGAACTTACATGAAGAAGTTTGTTACAGGAGATCTTGCATCAAAATAGTCATTGTATATTTATTGAACACGTGAGGGAGGATGTTATGATAGAAACTGGATCTAAAAAGGAGTGAGGAAAGAAATTTTTGAGATCAAGGGGATAACACCTCTTAACATTATTTGTCAGGGTGAAAACTTGTCAACCTAAATGCATGAAAGGTTGAGCTCATTACTTTGCTCATGATGTGACACATTGATTACTATATTATGATGTGACACTTTTAATACTATTGTGAGATTCTCTTCATTTTGAGAATGTTATTTTCAAAAACTCATTCGCACTTGTTCTCTTCTCCACGTCCTTTGAAATTTAGGTCCCAACCTAGTTTCAATTCACCACACTTAACCATAGTTTCTTCATTTTCATACTTCTCATTCACACATACATCCCTCTATAGTGAAAAAAATGATGAGGATGAAACTCTTCCTATTTCTCCACTTTTATCTTCCACTTTGGATGACATTATCGATATATACATATAATATATATGTATATTGTTTTCTTATGCCCTTTTGTATTTTTTTACAAAATATGACAAGACAACATCACTAGGGTTGCAAGTGTTTGTTGATGAAGAACACAAACCCTCTTTTTTACTTTTGCATAACATTTTTCAATACATCACAATGTATTTACATTATAGGGTGTTAATACTATGAGAAAGCACTTTACAAGATTCATCTAACTAGTTAGACAAAAACTCTTTTTACATCAATTCCTCCAACCAATTCTTAGTCACCGGTTGTATTAGAATATGTAGCATTCAACTCATAAGTCATTTAGTATAACATTAGGGGATATGTTCACATGAAAACACAACTTGCAATGAACATTGAACCATTATGTAGTGATCCATTGATAGTGAAAGAATTATTTTGGGGGATCATGTAGTGAGTGATAGCACCAATTCGTTCATGGAAAACAAACCAACTACTAAACCATTGGATAGAGTATTCACTTAGGAATTCAGTTGAATCAACTCTACAACTAAGGTGAATGAGATGAAGGTGTTTCATACCCTAGAAGTTGCATCTACAAAAATTCCTACAACAAGAATGTAGCAAGGGGGCTATATTTCATGATTTAAACCCTCATTCGAGTAATATAGCTCAATCAAGCATTTTAAAAAGATCAATTGAGGGATAAGTGAATATTTTCAAATACTTTGATAAGGGCTCTGTGGTTTAAAAAAATAGCTCAATCAAGCTATTGCTACGGAAAAACATAAATGCAAATAAGAGTATTATTTAATCCAAAGAAGAGTATTTTTCTTTATCACTTTGAAATGTTTAGTTTAGTTTAAAAACTAAGATGTAAACAAGCTTTAGTTCACTTTTTATATTATAAACTTTCATGGATACCATAATGAGACATGATGCATATTTAAGATGATTAGGTTTATTGATTGTAGTGAATCCACAAATTTTAATTGCATTGAATCTATCAAAAAGAATATTGACATAGAAATAAGTTATTTAATTATAAATAAGGCCACAAGAGTGGAAATAGCAACGAACAATTAGGCAGAGCAATATGCCCTACTCTATGGCTCAATTCTTCTTTAGTCTATAAATATTAAACATGTTTTGATTCGTGGTGCTTCCTTCCTTATTTTAAGACAAGTATGAACAAAGAAGGCCAAAGAATGAAGTCTATCATTTAGAACTTATCAAAGACTCTTTGGAAATCTTGACACTCTAATTGAACTCAATATCTTCCATGTTTGATGATCCAATAATGGGTTGGTAGACTGGATGGCAAATGAAGCATTTTATCTACACAAGGGAGGCTTGGTTAAAAATGGGAACTCCCCACATAAATTATGGCTCCCCTAGCATTGTTATGATATCAATTCTCATGAATTTATTCAATCCCAATGGAAGAAATCAGAGCCTAGGAGGAATAGCATACATGTGGCACAATAGGAATAAATGTTGGCATGAAAGTCTTGTCACCTCTATTGGGATCGAGGGTTGGATTTGGAGCATGTCAGCTCTTACAAAGCATTTACTGAGCATAAGTTATGAAAGTCGATTATCTTGTCTTTTGGAGTGATTCTTTGGTTTATATTCTTTAGATCTGGTTTGGATTGTTCTCCAACGGAGTCTCCGAATGTGAATCCTCTTAGGTCTCACTGGGTGGTAATTGGTATTTGCTAGGGAAAGTTATGCATTATTTTGTTTGGTATCCTTTATTTTACCTCTGATTGTTTCAGTATTGGATCTTAGAGCCTTGGGACACTTTAGTTATGCTCGATTTTCCAATGGTCGAGGATATATGTAGTTGGGGCTTGTTTTAATTGATTTTGAAGGAAGTAAAGTATCCTTTTCTTGGTTTATCAAGTTTTAAATGCTTTATTTTTCTATCACAGGTATAAGTCTCTTGGGTATTCCATATTCTTCTTGTTTTATTCACTTTGGTGGGGGATACATTTGGTCGGGGTTCTCTTATTTTTTCATTGAATGCTTCTATGTCTCTTATGGAATAGTTTCTTGGTGAGTCCCAGGGTTCTTTATAACATAGTGTTGGGAAAGGATTGGGGACGGAATTGGGTAGTTCCATAGATATATATTTTGTAATGGATTTGGGAGGGTCAAAAGGGGATGGAAATGTGGAGGCTCAAAAATTCCCCAAAAGAATGATGGGGAAGTTAAAGGGAATGCGACAAGCCATAGAGTACCTTAGCATTCACATGGAGAAGAAAGAAGTCAAACAACAAGCAACTTAAGAAAAGTTGAATGAGTAAGGCCTTAAATGTGATAAACTCACCACTGATTCAAAAATGCACTCTAATATAATTATTGGGATAACACAAGGTTCTCAATCGTTGATCAGTCATCCTAATGTCTCCATCAGTTCATGGGGAGCATGGCATGGATCGAGATTATGATTCAATGGAAGATTCCCATAGTGGACACAAATTTGGCTCAAACTAGTTTATATTTATCATTTTCACATGTATTATTTTGCTCATTCGATATGCAAGAGTTTATAGTTTTAGATTTTGGAGACAATTTGTAGTCTCGTGATACATTTTTTTGTATGATGTAGAAGTATGTGTGTTGGTTCAGCTCAAACGAGCCCTCTTTTTAATATTTTGATCCCATGTAATTTATGGTTGTTTGTTTGATCCACATCCCTTTTAATATAAGTCAATACTTGTTTCTATAAATAAATAAATTTTAAATAAGGCCTCCACTATTTGTTTATTCCCTATATCAATTTATGCATATTGATAAGACAAAATTCATTAGGTTTTTTTAATGTTAGAAAATAGACAAAATAAAAAAATTCAAAACTTGGGTTGTTAATAAAATTGTAAATCATAACCTAGGTTGTAAGTGTTACCCCTCACATTGCATCAGAATTGCAGGTGTGATTTGCATCACACAATTCAAAGATCCATAGGATGGTAGCTTCATGAGCATGATACTTACATTGGTTTTGCTAAAGCACTCTGGAGTGGAGAAGATGCATTTCTCATCAGTAACAGATTATGATGGTTGGGTTCTCTCTTCAGGGTTGCATAGATATGGTTGATGGATCATATGTTATCATGGTAGTTGATGGTGATGCTTATGTTGTGCTTGATATCATGTCTAGGTGATATTACTCCTTGTACATATGTGACAGTGTTATGGTGCAGCCTAGCGACTATGTGTGGTGGAGACATATGGTATTGAAGAAATATGATGATACACTTTTCCATGGTGAGATATTCCTAGGTGACATAACTTAACATTGTCACAGTGTTAGGCATCAACTACATGTGTATCTAATGATGTTAGTACCCTCGTTGACGTATTATTTCCTAATTTTGATCTACATAAATAGGGTACTACAAGTTTCGTTAATAATCCAACATTTTCCTGAGTTTTGAGGATGATTATTGATGTATTACCCTTTTCTTTGGCACATATATTGAGGAAAATTCTAAATATTTTATTAATTTGCATGATGGAGGTTACCTTGAGTGAGCCACACATGCCATTTGGGAGGTTTATTACACAAGTGTGAGGAATTTTGATGGTTTTCATAATTAAGAAACCTCCTCTTCTACACATGATTTTTCTTTCCAACACATGGTTTTGCAAATCAATTGATGGTTTTGGGCTCATGATTTGAAGAAAATTAATTATGAAGTTAACCACATTTATACATGCATAAAGGGTGCACCTCACTATTAAAAGGTATTGATGGAGTTCAATAGCTCAATTGAGGGTTTACTTAACCGGAGATCGCACCTTAATTGAGGGTTTGTTGCCTCCAACTCAATAGTTCCTTGCCAAAAAGTGTTACCCATAGTCATGGATTCACCCCTCCACTCTAACCTCCAAAATCAAATTTCCTCTTTCAAAACCTCCATCTATAATCAATTAAACATTTGGAATGTTCATATTAGGTTGATGGATCACGAGGAATCTTCAATGGATGGGTATCATCACAACTAACTATCCTTTTAGGACATTACCAACCATATGATGCATAGATTTCACAATATAGATTTGAATAATTTGGATGGCTCAAATTCATGATTGGAGGGTTGGATGGAATAATTTGTTTTCACTCTAGGGTATTGATGATGAACAATTGAACCTCATTGTGGGGGTGTTATATCTAGACAAGGAGAATTAGCAGTGGTAGAAACAACATAAGAAGGGATATACATGGTACATTACCTAGGACCAATTTGTGAAGGCCATTTGTGTTAGATGTGAAACTAATTCTCATTTTTTGGGGATGCTAAGTTGCACCATATTAACATAGTGGAAGAATTTATTTCTACATATAAGATATTAGAAATTTAAAAATAAAATGTATTGCTAATAATACCAAATTCCTTCTAGAGAAATTATGTTTCTCCCCGATGATGATTATTCTTCTGATAATGATTCTAATATCCATCTGAATAAATTTGCTCCCTCCAGTTCTGATTCTTCCTCTTCTGACTCTGATTCCACCTCTGAAGCAAATTTAGGGGGGTGTGAGGGACCTCCAGACTTTGATTTTTCTTGTTATATGTTTTATGCTTCAACAAAACCATCTCCTCAACAACGATTAGCTGCAATTGATCAACAACTATCCGAGATTCATGTTTTTGAGTATATTCTCAGAGGAGAATTAAAGGAAGAAAAGAAAAATCTATTGTCGCTACTTAAAGGAAAAGAGAAGCAATCAGAAGAAGGTAAACTCTCTCCTTCCCATCATCCTGCATTCTACAATCCTGCATATTTATATAAGCACTATCCTGTAGAGCATGAGGATAGGCAGAAGTTTAGAAAAGATAAAGAAAATCTGCTTCGCCTGCAAATCAAAGAAAAACATAATTCGCTTAGGAAGCTTGTAAGGGAAATTGAATATTTGAAAAGAATTCTTGAAGTAACAGTCAAAGAAAAAGATCAGTCTTCTGAAGATGAGAGGTGCCAACAGTATGATGTAGCTCTTAAGAGCCCTGAGCATGAACATAAAGATTCAAAAGAAGATGATCTTTTCCCCGAAACCTTTCTTAGGACTTTTCAAAGGTCCTAAAATGTACATTCAAGTTTCTTTTTTTCCTCCACATTTCAAGCCCTATAAGTTAGATTGCATGGTTGATTCAGGTTGTCAGATGAATTTAGCAAAAGGACATGCAATCCCTTCATTCTATTGGGAGAAGTCTTCCGAACACGGAGTTTCTATAGAAGTTACCCTTGCACAGCTTTTGGATAGAGTAGCAGACTTTCATATCCAAATAGAAGGATGTATAGAAGCTTTATCCTTGAATAGGTTGGATAGTATAAAAGAAGATTGTATATTAGGTTTTGAATTCCTAAATAGAGTGAGCCCTGTTAATTTTGACACTGTTAAGATTTTGTTTAAATGTACCATAAAAGGAAATCCAATTTCTTGTCCTTTGTCATTTGAAACTCATTTGAAATGCAAAAGCCCCATGAAGATAATAGAGTCTAAAACAAACATTGCAAAATTGTTTAAAATGGAGAGATGCACTGCCTATGCAGAAATGCATAAGGACAAGGCCCTTGCTGATATCTCTGAAAATCTTGAGAAATAATGCACTTCAGAAATCCCTAATGCTTTCTGGACCAGAGAAAAATATTTTGTTTCCCTTCCTTTTGACCCTCTGGAAAAACATAAAGCAATGAAAGCCTCTACTAGATTGATGTCTCCCTCTGAGAGAGAATTTTGTGCTAGTGAAATTAAATAGTTGCTTTCAAAAGGGTTAATTGAACCCTCTAAGAGTCAATGGGATTGCAGAAAATTTGTTGTTAACAAACACTTAGATATTAAGAGAGGTAATCCAAGGTTGGTTGTGAATTATAAACCTGTCAATGCAGTGCTCCAGAAAATCAAGTCTCCATTACCTGATAAAGCTAGTCTTCTGCAACAAATAGTTGGATGTATTATATTCAGTAAGTTTGATTTGAAATATGGTTGCTATCAATTTGGGGTTGAAGAAAAAGATAGGTTTAAGAGTGCTTTTGTTGGTCCCCATGGCCAATATCAATGGAAAGTCTTACCTTTTGGAATAAACAATGCCCCCTCTGAATTCCAGAAGAGAATGGAGGATATTTTCAGAGAAAATGGATGGGCATTAGTCTACATAGATGATATCCTGATATGCTCTAGGAACTTGCAAGATCATTTAAAGTATTTACAAGAATTTTATCATCTAGTTTATAAGTATGGTCTTGTTCTCTCAAAAAGCAAGATGGAAATTGAAAATACTAAAATCGAATTTCTTGGTTTCAAGATAAACAAAGGGAAAGTAATTCTTCAGGACCATGTCTTAAATGTGTTCTCACATTTCCCAAATCAGATACTAGAAAAAGTTCAGCTTTAGATATTTCTGGGAAGTCTCAACTACATCATACCATTCTATAAATGGCAAGATGAAGATATTCATATCCTTCAGAAAAGATTGAAAAATAATCCCCCTAAATGATATTCAGATTTGACATCTACAGTCCAGAAAATTAAAAACAAAAAGTGCAGCAACTCCCCGCTCTCTCTCTTCCCCAAGGAACTGATAATCTTGTAATTAAAACATATGCTTCGACAAATGCATGGGGTGGATTTCTAATTGAAAAGCATGGCGAGAGAGAAGAGATTTGTGGCTATGCCTCGGGATCATTTAAATATGTAGAACTCAATTATCCTTCCAGCCACAAAGAAATCCTGGCTATTAAAAAGACAGCTAATCATTTTCGTTTATTTTTTAAGCCTGTAAAGTTTCTAGTTATAACTGATTTGAAAATAATGCCTGGGATCTTTAAGAATGAAAATTTGATGGCAGAGAATAATTCTAGGATTTTAAAATGGTTTTTATGGTTACAGAATTTTGATTTTGAAATTGTTTATAAGCTTTGTTATCTTAATTATGTTGTTGATATGTTAACCAGAGAAGAGTTCCATACTCAATATTTTCCCCAGATTAATATGTTCAATGCAGGAGCATCCAACTCTTCACGGAAAGATAAAGGAAAGAGCCCGGCAAGGCCATTTCCATCCCCACTTAGTCATTCTTAGGCAGGCTTGTTCATGAAGCCTTGGGATGAATCCTTAACACTAGAAGAGCATCAGCAGTCTTCAGAGCATGCAAATAGGACAAAAGCTGGGAAATTTATGTCTTTAAATCTCATAAGACAAATTCAAGAGTCTCCACTTAAACTCCAAATTTTAGAGAAATGGGAAAAAGATGTCTTTCTTGGTCTAGAAAACAAATTAATTGGTTGTCGAGAATTTTGGCTAGACTACAATGAAGAAGAAGGCAAAGATGTGTGTTATGTCGACTTGGGACATGGTGATCTTACCTAGACCACATATAAGCTTATTCTTCAATTCTGCAGAGAATAACGGGAGATAATTATATGTGCAGATCAGTGAAATCTTGTCAACAATAAATGGTCGGGGTGGACTGAAATATTCAATATTTCCCACGAAAAGATTGGGTTTAGCAGAGGGATAATTTCATTCTCCACCTTCAAGTTGATATGCAAGTTGCAGACCAGAACCACATGTGGTTCAAATTTAAATTATGACACCTTGGAGGAATATATACGCCGCTTGAACGTACTGTTTATACAACCCAGAAGTTCATCAAAAGAGATCAAAACAACAAGAGAATTGACAGCAAAGTTCACACCAAAAGGATTCCTCTTAACTATAGAGTGGAATCAACTTTTCAAGGAAATTTTATGTGTGAACATAACCAAGTTATGTTTGGGCCAGATGAGCCCGTGGATTCTGACAAGGATCCTTTTAATTGTCCGTGTGGTGGAGTGGATCTCAGTGATGGCCGAGAAATCTGTATCTGTCTGTAGGGGTGGAACCCCTATGATTGATTGAAAGGTATGGTGGTGTTATCTCCCCAAATAAATTTATCGAGTTGATCAATTTTAGATGATAGGATGTCATTTGAAAATTCATTTCTAAATTTCTTAAGGCTCATTGTTGATAGCTTTATGCATGTAATAAAGTTTGAAAAGCATTAGATTGGGTTTTCATTTCAAAAATTTCAAAAGACAGGTTTCGGTAGCTAAGCGCTTATTTAAAACGGTCCCTAAGCCACCGAAAGCTCTGCTTTCGGCAACTTAAACAAAATTTTCGGGGCTCTCCTAGCTACCGAAAGTGAAAAGAAATTTTAAAATGAAAGCAGATCAGATAAGAAGATACCCGTGCCATTGCAATTTTTTTTTAAAACAAAGCTTATGATTTTGATTGCCTTGGAGAGGATCCGCAAGTGAAAGCTATTGTCAAGTCAAGTTTTCCTAGCTGTGTGCAAGAGTAAATATAGTGGCACTATGTGACTGTAAATACAATAGCAGAAAATGACCGTTTATGTCTTGCATTCCAAAAACACATATAATTAGGAGCAAAGGAATTTTCTGCCACATGCTGAGATGATTTAGAAAGGAGTTTTTTTCCTCTATTTACAACTTGGTTTTCAGAAAATACCATGGGTATTTCAAGCAAATAGACTGCTGCAAGAGGAGTATTAAAATAGAAAACAGACCAAATGACTCTTAGAAAACTACAAAAATGTATATTTGTTTCAGTAGCTTAGGAAGACCAGGTGATAGTTCATTAGCTACCGAAAACCTAGCTTTCGGCAGCTTACAGAATGGAAGACAAAACTCTTCAGCTATTGAAATAAAAGGCACGTGTCAGGTATCGTGGAACAATTTCGGTGGCTTAGGCGGACAAGGCAATGGTTCATTAGCTACCAAAAACGGAGCTTTCGGTAGCTTATAGATTCAGACTTTGGCTTTCCTAGCTATCAAAAGTTAAAACATTGGCCAGAATGTTACCATTTTTGCACAGATCCGATTTTTTCTGATCCAAACACCTCAAGGGAAGTTTATAATGTTATATAATAATTAAAGGCATCGTGATCAAGGTTCTGTTTCAGATTTAAAGGTGCTAGCAAGGTGGAGGCAAGGATATTTACTGAAATTAATGGCATTTTTACTCTGAAAGGTCACCATTTTCAAATGATTATTCTGAGCGACTGGAGAATCATTTTTCAAAACGCTCGGAGGTTTTTGCTCCTAACATGTCATAGAAAAATAAACTCTCTCAGTTTTCCTACAGGTGTCACAGATTGGGAGAATCGAATCCGTCACTGAGCCCCAATTTTCGGATCCCAGAATCTGCCTATTTGACACATGTTTTTGAAATGCAGATCTCGAGCAAATGAAAACAAATTTCAAATATATAAGAGAGTTTTTTGCTCACAAAAAATCAATGTACAATAAACTATTTCATTTTATACACAGGTGTCACATATCTGGAGAACTGAACCCATCTATGAGCCTCTTTTTCAGTAGTTTCAGCAAAATTGGCGTTTTTACTATGCAGAGTCATCATTTTAAAATGATGATTCTGAGCGACTGGAGAATCATTTTGCAAAATGGGAGGAGTCTTTTGTGCCTAACACGTCAGATAACAATAACCTCTCTCAGTTTTCCTACAGGTGTCACGGATTGGGAGAATCGAATCCATCTCTGAGCCCCATTTTTCAACAGTTTGGCCAAATTAAAGAGGATTTTTTCCTGGTTCATTCAAAACGGTTTTGATTTTTTGTTTTTAGTGATTTCGACCCAGCTTCTTAGGATCTGGGGAAGATGTTGTAAGGGCTATAAATCCTAGGACTTGAGAGCAAGAAAGGGTTGGATTTTGAAGGCTCTAATACACTATTTTTGTAGAAAAGACCTCTTTTTAATATATTCAGTAATATAAGCTTCTTTCATTGTTGTTTTCAGACCATTATCTCCTTCTTTATGTACTTATGAACAGAGGTTCTCTTGTCTATGTTTACTTTAAAGTTGGTGATTGTAATTTCACTTTCATATCAGTAAACTAGGATCATAAGTAACTATTGCTAGTTCTATTGACCCATCATATGTACTGTTATATATATATGTTCTGGTTAATATAGTTAGTTTTTCTCCACCCATCTAATTCAGCGAAAACTACCTGATTAATGGCTTTCGAAGGCCTTGTATCGTTTGAATGTATTTAAGACTGTCTTGAGTATGAAATCAGTGAGTGATTTATTCATCTTGATCCAATTATACACCCATTATTGATAAAAAGGTTAAGTTACCAGGCTCCTTTGACTTACAGCCTAGAAGGACTCCTGGAGATTTAACAAATTGGCGTTGTTGCTGGGGAGGGGAGATTGAAGCTCAGATTCCTTGGGAGAACGACATAGATCCAGCTTTGATGATAGACAAAGCTTGGACATTTTCTTGGTTGTAATCATCTATCTGACGACTCCATGAAGGACAGATTCAATGGCATCTCCATTGTTCAGAAATCTGTTGGCGACTCCACTGGTGTGAAATGAACCAAATCTTAGCAAAGAGGTATGCGTCCTGTGATTTTTCAAAGATTATTGGTTTCCCTAATCCAGTGCCTAGTAAAGATGAATGGGAAAGAAGTATTCCCAGATTTTGAGGAGAAGAGTGGGAAGTGCCAGCTGAACATTTGCTGGATTTTCATGATTTCCTTCATCGGCTTGAAATTGTACATGAGGACGTTCAAATTAAGCTTTTCAGTTTTTCGTTAGAGGGAATTGCTCATGATTGGTACAAATCTCTTCCAATTGCCAGTATCAGCTCTTTGGCATATTTTCATGCTGCTTTCAATTCGTTTTGTAAAGAGTATTTTCCAGCTGAACATCTTTTTGAAGAATGTTGTAATGAGTTTTCTTTGCTTCATAAAGGTTCTGTTAGTCATGAAAATCAGATTTGTGATAAAGCATCTATTGCAGAAGATAATATTTACCATGAAGATCAAGAAATGTTCAATGATATTGATTATGATAGCAGTGATACAGAAACATCTGACATCATATCAGATGTATCTATTGGTTTAAACGATCATGAAGGTCAACATGTTTCTTTTGAATATTCTAATGTCAAAGAACAAGGATATACATCAGCTGAAAATATATCTTATTGTGATCGAGGGATTGCTGATCAACATCATGACAATCATGGTGACAATACTAAATCTGCAGCAAATACTAAGGGTAGTCCTCAGTTTTCTAATTTGCAGACACAGGAAGATTGCAGCAGATACGAAGAGGAAGATGATGAGCTGAAAAGTCCAGATCAGCAGTCCATATCTAACATTCAGATCAATGAAGGCAATCAGCAGCAACATTTCGTTCAGTTGGAACAGCAACAAGGAGAGGTATTTCTTTGTGACTTTGATGACCCTATTGTTGATTATTTGGAATCCATGAGCAGTACAAATGTCAAAAGTTTATGGTCAGACGAAAGTCGTTTCTGTTATCTTTCCCAACTACATTTCTGCGTGATAGGGATTCCTTTATTTTGGGGGTTAAGATCAAAAATAGTTTCAGTAAATCAGTTTCTGACATGGCTTCATTGGAAACATGAGTTTACTTGATTAAGCATCAGTACAATGGTTAGAGTAGGATAGCATAGATGAATAAGGTCGTAGCTGAGCATTTCAAGTTTGCATAATGTGTGAGGCTTGCATTTAGTATTGTGGTTTCAGTTTTGAAATAAAGACTCCATGCCCAATGGATATAAAGCACTACTGGCAGAGATAGTTCGGTTTCAAATAATGAATAGGGGTACAGGATTTGATCAGGTTTTGAAAGAAGCATTTTAGACTCCATAGCCCAATGGATGTAAGACGTTGCCAGCAGGTTTACAGTTGAACATTTGTGGACAGATTGCAGAGATCTGGTGGCAGTATTAATGACTCCATAGCCCAATGGAACACTAGAGGACATGCTTGAATTTTTTTTTTACAGGAAAGGCATCAGATCTGTGGTTCTTGAAACCTCATAGGGAGGTTTTCATCCCCGAGTAGGAGCCAGATGTTATCTCCCCAAATAAATTTGTCTAGTTGATCAATTTTAGATGATAGGATGTCAATTGAAAATTCATTTCTAAATTTCTTAAGGCTCATTGTTGATAGCTTTATGCATGTAATAAAGTTTGAAAAGCATTAGATTGGGTTTTCATTTCAAAAATTTCAAAAGACAGTTTTTGGTAGCTAAGCGCTTATTTAAAACGGTCCCTAAGCCACCGAAAGCTCTGCTTTCGGCAGCTTAAAAAAAAAAATTTGGGGCTCTCCTAGCTACCGAAAGTGAAAAGAAATTTTAAAATGAAAGCAGATCAGATAAGAAGATACCCGTGCCATTGCAATTTTTTTTAAAAACAAAGCTTATGATTTTGATTGCCTTGGAGAGGATCCGCAAGTGAAAGCTATTGTCAAGTCAAGTTTTCCTAGCTGTGCGCAAGAGTAAATACAGTGGCACCGTGTGAATGTAAATACAATAGCAGAAAATGACCGTTTATGTCTTGCATTCCAAAAACACACATAATTAGGAGCAAAGGAATTTTCTGCCACATGCTGAGATGATTTAGAAAGGAGTTTTTTCCCTCTATTTACAACTTGGTTTTCGGAAAATACCATGGGTATTTCAAGCAAATAGACTGCTGCAAGAGGAGTATTAAAATAGAAAACAGACCAAATGACTCTTAGAAAACTACAAAAATGTAGATTTGTTTCAGTAGCTTAGGCGGACCAGGCGATGGTTCATTAGTTACCGAAAACCTAGTTTTCGGCAGCTTACAGAATGGAAGACAAAACTCTTCAGCTACCAAAATGAAAGGCAAGTGTCAAGTATCGTGGAACAGTTTCGTTGGCTTAGGCGGACAAGGCGATGGTTCATTAGCTACCGAAAACAGAGCTTTCGGTAGCTTATAGATTCAGACTTTGGCTTTCCTAGCTACCGAAAGCTAAAAAACTAGACAGAATGTTACCATTTTTGCACATATCTGATTTTTTCTGATCCAAACACCTCAAGGGCTGTTTATAATGTTATATAATAATTAAAGGCATCGTGATCAAGGTTCTGTTTCAGATTTAAAGGTGCCAGCAAGGTGGAGGCAAGGATATTTACTAAAATTAATGGCATTTTTACTATGAAAGGTCACCATTTTCAAACGATGATTTTGAGCGACTGGAGAATAATTTTTCAAAACGCTTGGATTTTTTTTCTCCTAACATGTCATAGAAAAATAACCTCTCTCGGTTTTCCTACAGGTGTCACAGATTGGGAGAATCGAATCCGTCATTGAGCCCCCATTTTCGGATCCCAGAATCTTCCTGTTTGACACATGTTTTTGAAATGCATATCTCGGGAAAATGAAAACGAATTTCAAATATATAAGAGATTTTTTTTCTCACAACAAATCAATGTACAATAACCTCTTTCATTTTATACATAGGTGTCATGTATCTGGAGAACTGAACCCATCTCTGAGCCTCTTTTTCAACAGTTTCAACAAAAATGGCGTTTTTACTGTGCAGAGTCATCATTTTAAAATGACGATTCTGAGCGATTGGAGAATCATTCTGCAAAACGGGTGAATATTTTTGTGCCTAACACGTCAGATAATAATAACCTCTCTCAATTTTCCTACAGGTGTCACGGATTGGGAGAATCGAATCCATCTCTGAGCCCCATTTTTCAGCAGTTTGGCCAAATTAAAGAGGATTTTTTCCTGGTTCATTCAAAACGGTTTTGATTTTCTGTTTTTAGTGATTTCGACCCAGCTTCTTAGGATCTAGGGAAGATGTTGTAAGGGCTATAAAGCCTAGGACTTCAGATCAAGAAAGGGTTGGATTTTGAAGGCTCCAATACACTCTTTTTGTAGAAAAGACCTCTTTTTAATATATTCGGTAATACAAGCTTCTTTCATTGTTTTTTTCAGACCATTATCTCCTTCTTTCTGTACTTATGAGCAGAGGTTCTCTTGTCTATGTTTACTTTAAAGATGGTGATTGTCATCTCACTTTCATATCAGTAAACTAGGATCATAAGTGACTATTGCTAGTTCTATTGACCCATCATATGTACTGTTATATATGTATGTTCTGGTTAATATAGTTAGTTTTTCTCCACCCATCTAATTCAGCGAAAACTATCTTATTAATGGCTTTCGAAGGCCTTGTATCGTTTGAATGTATTTAAGACTGTCTTGAGTATGAAATCAGTGAGTGAGTTATTCATCTTGATCCAATTATACACCCATTATTGATAAAAAGGTTAAGTTACCAGGCTCCTTTGACTTACAGCCTAGAAGGACTCCTGGAGAGCTAACAGGTGGGCTGCCTTAATAGGTTCCATATTGTAATAATTTTATTTTACAAATGACCAACTATATGGCTATTTGTGACAATATTGTACCCAAAACCATATCTCCAACCCTTTCCTTTCATTAGGTTGCCATACTTGTCATTTTTCTTGTACTAAAACTGGTACCAAAAGTACTGAAACTGGTACCAAAAAAAGAAGTGGGTACCGAACCACAATCATGTCATTATCATTGCCTCAAGCCTTTCATTGTCACTATTTCATCATCATCACTACTACTTTGACAATAATGACCTTAGGTGTTCTCTTAAACCTGTTGACATCAACGACAACTTCTGCCAACATTGATTATAACACAAATAGGATGAAACAACAAGCAAATCAACGTGAAAGGAAATTTGAAGTGGGGGAATGGGTATTTTTGAGGCTGCAACCATACAATCATATGTCCCTTCAGAAGCAAAAGAAGGACCATAAATTAGCACCCAAGTATTGTGGTACCTATAAGGTGTTGCAGAGAATTGGAAGTATGGATTACAAATTAGAGTTGCCTCCATCTTCACATGTATATCCACTCTTGCATGTTTCTTTCCTAATTAAGGTAATTGGCGATGATATCACAGTTCCTATTATATTATTTTACCATAAATTGATGAAGAAGGAAAAATCATACTAGAACCTGAAATAGTCCTTGAAACACAGATCAAGCAATTGTGAAATCGAGCAATTATTGAGTAGCTCATCAATTGAAAGAACTTGCCAATAAAAGAGGCAA
The DNA here is from genome assembly GCA_027924585.1 of Larix kaempferi. Lineage (NCBI taxonomy): Eukaryota > Viridiplantae > Streptophyta > Pinopsida > Pinales > Pinaceae > Larix > Larix kaempferi. The sequence continues at coordinate 2,598,581 of BSBM01001027.1, read as the reverse complement.
CATGGGAACATGATTTCTTCATGTAAAAACATCCACATGTATTCAAGTGTTGAGGACAACACTTGATTGAAGGGGAAGGGAACGTTAAGTCATAGATATGTGACATTACATTTTTATTATTATATTAGTATTGTCTTCAATAGTTTCTGAGGACCTTAATTGTAATTGTTCCCTTTGTATCCTATATATACCAAGGAGACCTAGTTTTATAGATCATTTCATCTTTTCATATGCATTGATACATTGTAAAAGGAGGTTTCCTCCTCAAAGAGGCTTTGTAATCATCTCTTTATTTCATTTGCAAAGCATATATTTCTAATTTTATGTTGTTTTGGAAATTTAGTGCATAACACTAGGTGTGATAGTAGCATACTTCATAATCATGTGTGACTCTATAGGCTTACATAGTTGTGTAGTATGTGCTCCATTCACTGTGTTCGGCATGTGCAGTCTAAATTAAATTTTATTTTTTCATTTGGTTCTAAACAATATTTTTCCTAAAGTTCATTTTTAGGTTTTAGATCATTTTTCATTGTTCGTAAACCATATTTTTATGTAGAATTAATTAGTCTTATTTAATTAATCCATATTTTGATTAAATATCGACTTCAATTTTTAATGTTTCATGTGTATTCATTATTGCTAATCAATCTAGAGTGATGTATTTGTTTGTTTCAAGTATTATTGGATTGGGGAGACTTCTCATTACGTGTGTCTATGATCTTTGGTATTTGGCGATCTATTTGAACTAATAATGAAAATCAAGGTTGCTTTCTATTATCATTGCTTCTAATTTTCATTTGAATTATTGATTCAATTTATTTTTCAGTTTTGGTAGTTTCACCTCATGTGTACACACCAAATATATCGAAGAACTATCTAATTGGTTCAAAATGCCAATTGACTTTAAAATGAACTTGGTTTAATAAAAGTAACTTCGCTAGTTGGATAGAAAACCTTTATATATAGAACAGAGTGAGAAATGAGCGTAGGACATTACTAGAATACAAGCTTGTAGCATCATAATTTGTGTCATCTTCCACTAAAATTTTCAAGGGAAGATTCTAAATGTGTATGACATAAACATGACACTAAGGGGTGCTTTGTTATCTGCATCACATTTGTGTCGACTCTACATCATTTTTATTAGTGCGTGTTTTACATGGTGTCGTCCTATCCTAGCATTGAAAAATACAATGCAAAATGTTTTATAGACTCGCGTGTGTGGTATTGTGTCGTCTATTATTGGACAAAACACAGAAAGAGTCACATTTGCATTGTAAATGTATATGATTTTCGATCTCAGTATCGTGGTGCATCGATATGGGCATTGTCGATGTTTTATATTAGGTGTCATCTAGTAAAGTATAATTAGTGTCAAAAAATGAAACATTTTAGTCATTTTGAGTCATATATACATCTTATTAACATTATTTTACATCACTTTTTTGTCATGTTAATGCCTGATTTGCATCGTTATTCTTCATTCTTGGATTGTATTAGCATCATCTTACATTGCTTATGCATCATTTCAGTGTCTTGATTATTTAATTTACATCATATTAGTGTCTTTTTAACATTGTAATAGATATATTTTACATCTTATTAATGTTGTAATAGATAGATTTTTTCTTATTAACATTAAAATTGCACTGTTTTAGCATCAAAGTTGCAACGTAATTATTATTAATATAATTATTATTATTAATGATTTTATTATTGGTTATTTATTTATTTCTTACTAATTATAAATATTATAATTTAGTATTATTTATTATTATTATTATAAATATAATTATTAATTATTATATTTATAGTATTTAACTATTTATGGGATTGATTATTAGTGAAAGTTTAATTTACAACATAGTAATAATGAGAGAAAAAAACATGTATTAATAAATGCAATGCCCCACTAACATTCAGTTAATTTCACACCAAGAGAGCAAAAAAAACTATGTATTCATAAACAAAATTATAAAATTTTACCATACTAACATTTAATCAACTTCACACCATGAAAGCAAGAAAACATATATATATAAACACAATGATGAAATTTTAAATGAAATCATAAAATAACTATGTAATTGTTAATTCCTATAAATAAATGGTACATACCACACTCTTTTACAATGGATTTTTTGGTTTTTACTTTGTTTTATGGCTTTCATAAGAAGAGATATTAGACATAATTAACGTAATAATTAGAGAGATACAAATCATAAGATGATTTATTATGTACAGAGAAGATGAATCTCTATATAGGATATGTAGTCAGAAAAATATGGTAGTCTGATTTTTGTGAATGTGCTTAAGGCACCTACGCAATGTATATATTGAATTCTACTTGAATATAAAAATACGATGTTTTTCCTAGAAAAAAAACGGGTATATGCCACACTAAGAAAATGACAACTTTGTATACAACATGGCATGAAAATTCTCTACATAAAAAAAATGAAACGAATTTGTCATATCAAAATTTGATTGAACTGCTTGTAAATAAATGGTACAATAACAATTAAGGGAAATGTCAACTTTATATACAACATAGAAAGATAAAGAGTCTATACATACAATAAAATGAAATGAATTCTATATATACAAGAAAATGAAATGAATTCAGACATAAGAAGGTAATTAACTATTGGCAATGCCCTCATCATCTTTTAAACCCTCCTCATCATCACCCAATAAAAAGATAATAAAAGAACATGAATTTAATAAAATAAAAACTTGCTAATTGTCAAATAAGAATAAAATATTGCATATAGATTAAATAATCATTCTGGTTATCATCAATCATATATGTTCATTGTCATATCTCCACTATGTGTTCAAACATTAATATGCATATCATAGAATGAATACGTGATATGAAAACTGTAGCATATTGGATTCAATTCATTCTAAATTTCATTGAAAAAGGCAAGTTAATTCCTACCATGGATAACATGCTTAGATTTATTGTGTTTAAGACTCGATATAAGATTTTATTTTTTTATTATACTCTTTACCAATGCCCCAATTTTTTATTAAGATATTTTGCAACATATAACAAAAATATAGTAATGATTATATTATAAATGCAACTTTTCATAAATTAAATACAGACTTTTCAATATTATATAACAACTATAAAATATGTAATGATAATTCATTTAGCTCGCATCAGGGCATTTGGTCTAGTGGTATGGTTCTCGAAAAAAGAATACAGGGGAGGCAGGCGTGGGGTGGATTATTTTTTTATGCCAAAGGAAATGTAGTCTCAATCTTTGCTTGTGGTATAGGGAACCCTACTAATAATCAAGCCTAGAGATACGCTTCGCATTTGGGAATGATACGCTTCATATTTGGGAATGGATCAATTTGTCTCTTTAGGAATCCAATCGCTAGTGGTAATTGGTGATTCTCTTTTAATCATCAATCAAACTAGGCAAAAGTAGGAAATAGCATATCAAATTGCTGGAAGGTTACATAAGCACATCATTAGTCTTCTTATTGCATTTTGAGTATACAATTCTACCATGTTCGATAGGAAAATAATGCAGCAGCAAATAAGTTAGAAAAAGAAGCCTCCTCTCTTCCTTGTTGGGGCATAAAAAAAAAAGGAGAACCAACTTACTTCATGTTGGCTTCCCTAACATTTCAACTATATGATTGACTCCATCTATCCCATAACGAGGACCAACTTACTTCATGTTGGCTTCCCTAACCTTTCAACTATATGATTGACTCCATCTATCCCATAACGAGGACCAACTTACTTCATGTTGGCTTCCCTAACATTTCAACTATATGATTGGGCATGGGATAACTAGCACTCAAATCACCCCGCTTTTCCGACGATTTGTTCCCTAGATCCGGTTATAAAAATCGGTGGAATCGTAGTTCCACCCCATTTACTGCGGAACTATGCCATGGAACTGTGCCCCTAAAAGGTTTTGGCCCATTTTAAGACGACCCAGATCATCGAAATTCCAAAAAAAATAACGAGAAGGGTGAAACTGTGCCTCGCCGGAATATTTTCCGTCGCTCACAGGGGCGATTTGAGTGCCCGTTATCACAAGCCATATGATTGAGTCCATCTATCTATATGGGATGAGATCAAGTCTTGCTCCTCATTAATCATCAAGATTGACAACGATATCCATGTTTCTTGTGCCAATCAATGCACATGTCCATGTGCAAGTTTCAAGGCGCCTGGAATGATGAAGCTTCTCGAGGACTCCAGGTTCGTGCATTGGGGATTAATGTTTGAACGTTTGGAAGTACTCAGTGATGCCTTCTCCGTGAGGTTATTTTGGTATTTTGAAATTTCCTATTTCATTGTTATTGTCATTCTGTAGAGAAGAGTGTTGAGGGGCGGAGGTTCTGTGTGTAGTCTCTTGGGGATGGTGTTGAAAATTAGTGGAGACATTGATGCCTTCCCCTACACACTAAGGGGGGAGTGGAATTCTATTGAATTCAGTGTTGAGTACGAGGTGGATATCTCTCATATCATTACCTATCGGTTTCATTTAGGCTCAGCCCTTTCTTTGACCTGGGAGATCTGGGACGCAGGAATGCCGATTGAATTGGTCGATATCATTTATTCCTTGGGGACTGGATATTAATCTCAAGATTCAAAGGTAGAATCGAGAACACATACCAAGGAATTTCTCGTAATACAGGGTTATCTATCTTTGTTCCTTGGCGAGCCTGGAGAGCCGTGCCTTTTGAGGAGGTGTGTCTCTGGATTGTATTACACCCTCCAATGGATATTGAAAAGAAATTGCAGGAAATTTCAAAGGGTATTTGAAGCACCCAAGTAGACATTAAATACATCCATTGTTAGATGAGATGGATGGATGTGCAATTGGAAGGCTTAGTAAATGCAGTCCGTCAATTACTGCTCGTACCCCATTATTGAAACCAGATTGGAAGAAGTCGAACAAGTTGCTTTGCAGCTCACAGTCCAAAATTCAAGTCTAAACATTTGTCTTGGTGAACTGGAGGGGAATCTACGTGTTTTGAAGGCCAATTTGAAACAGTTTCTCGATGTTGATCACACAGTGCACTAGCTTTCTTCAAAAGTGTCATGTTTAGATATATTTTTAGATGATCTGGAGGATAAACCTCGCATTCAGCAAGGGCAGGTTGATACAATCCAGAACACTGTGGACATGCATGATGATCTTATTGCAGAAAAGCGGTCTCGTATCACTGGTTATTATTATAGCAAAGAAACTGATGGCTCCTCTTTCCTCTAACCCATTGCAGTTGTTAATGTTTCTAGCATATATGAGCAAGATGATGTTAGTGTAGATTTCGTTATATATGGTATTTTTTGTCAATTACTTCTAGGCCAGTTTGTTAAAATCTACACTAATGTAGTTGTCTAGACACGAGGTAATTTTTGCAAAATTTTGAATTATTATATATGGGTTTGATAGTTTTTTTTTGTTGAGAAACTTGATCAGCTCCCATTTTGAACTGATTACTGTGCTGTAACTTTTTGTTGTTGATTCCTAAACATTTTATAAATATCAAATATATGTTTTCATTAAAAAAATGACAAATCACTTTTCAATTTTTATGCTACCATCATCTATTACTACGTATTTACGTTTTCTTCTATTACCTTGATATATGTATCTTCGCCTATGTCTAACATCATCTTTGCCTATGTCTAACATCATCTTCTGATAATGCCTCTCCATTGGAAGATATATGATCTATAGATCTATTATAACAATAAGCTACTAAGACAAGCACATAAAGTCTATGGAAAAATATATATGTATATGCAATATAATTTGATATTAATATTAAAAATACACAAGTATAACATCAATATTTTTTTAAACTATGGGAACAACAATCTCCCAAGGGTATATCCAACAGATCGCAAGCCAGATATACCAGAAACTTGTGACTAAGCAGGGGCCGAGATGTCCTGAGACCCTTTATCCCAGGGTCACCTACCCTTCGAGCCTTGTCACAACGGGCCAATGAGCAACCCTACCCCCCGCCAATTTTGAACCTGTGACCTCCTCGGAGATAACACATGTTCTTAACCATTAGGCCCACTTAGGTGCTCTACAAGCATAACATCAACATCAGTAGAGACACTTTATTCAACGAAAGGTAACAAGAAAGTGGTGTATAATAAACCTAAGTGACCAATGCTATCATGAAGAAATAAATTTAGGTCACCATCCTCATAGCTTACATTGCTTCTTAAATGGTCATAAATGCACAATAAATTCAATTCTATATCAAAATAGGGTTGGATGATTTATTGTGATAAAACTATAAATGCGCAATCATGGCCCAAAATCCATTGATAACTGTAGTGTAATAGTATAAAATTCATTTACCTTCAAAATACCCAAAATCTATAGTGTGTAACAAATTCCTTTACATGGGTGAGAATGAAAATAAATGACAAAGTGAGAGAGGGACATATATTTTCCATTAGACACCTAGATAATATGTATCTATATAGGTGTTTGGCATAGGAGCTTCCCAAGGTGGAGACATAATACCAACCACCTTTAATAGAACTCAACTGACTTAGAGGTTATTGATCCATGTGTAGGGTACCTATTAAGACTAATATGGTCCCTTTTCCATTAAAAGAAATTCATTAATTATGTTAAACCCTTCAAGTATGAGTCATGAGTATTCAAGCTTCTTGATCATCGAACTTTTTCCTTAGTGGTTGTGGCCCATTTTAAGACAACCCAGATCATCGAATTTCCAAACAAAAATGAGCAAAAAGGGTGGAACTTTGGCTGACCAAAAATGGCACAATTTCAATGCCCCTTATACAATGTTAGGTCAGGGTTAGGTTGCATGTCTCACCATGGAAAATGATGCTAAAGGTGGTGCATCTAGTGGGGAGGACCAAATGTCAATCTAGTGCCATGACATCGCATCGTGGGGATAAAAATGAAGTATTGTTGGAGGTGACAATATGGCATGCCTACATGGGCTACATGATAAACAATATGTATACTTGACAAAATCCATCCTTCAAGTGAAAAATTATACTACAGATCTTCTTGATTTATGGATTAATAGCCTAGAAATACTCTTGATGAGAGATACAAGTGTCAATTTAATTTCACTGAAATTGCCCACAATTATCATATTTATAATCAAATTGTGCAGTACCCATAGTGAGCATATTTGTTTACTTTTAAGGAATAATCTATGAATCGTTGTCTACTTGTACAAATCACCCACCCAAGATACCATATCACTTCACCATTCATTAATATCATAGATACCCATGCATAGAATTGATATGTGGTCATGAAATGACACCATTCATTAAGGTCATTGATATGTATGGATGAACTTGGTGGATGGAATGAAATGACATGATGTGGGACATCAGGATAATTTGGCATGGTAGGGGTGTACCATTGCACTACCACCCACACCAAAAACCAAAATAAATTTTGGGTTGTGATTCGCAAGTGTATTCATTCATACAGAATACTAGCTCAAACCTTGACACAATAGGTTTCTTATTGAGAACATTGCAAATGTGCATGACTCCAAGTGTTGTTCCTATCACATCAAGGTTCTGGGAAGAAATTTTTCCCCATTCCTAGCCCTCACTCAGTGTTGATGCTCAAGTATCACTCAAAAACTTAATGTGAAACACTTATTCCAAGCGTGTCAATTTTTAATATCAATATTAATAATATATTTATGCAATATGTTCTAGAGTTTTGATGTGTTATAACCAATAGCCACCGAATAGCATGGATTTTGAAACATTATCAGATCCGATCATGCCAATGCCTCTACTTATGTTCATTTCATACTATGCATGATAGATACTATTCCGGGCATTCATCTACAAGATGTGTCCAACTTTGATAGCACCAACCCATAAAGGTGCCTATGAAGTTGTGGCACATATCAATTTGACATAAGTACATGATGACCATTTCAGTGGTACATGATGATGGGAAGGCTTGATTACTCTTTTGTTCTCTAATTGTTGGCAACTCTTTGAACACTAGTATAACAATGTGAAAGAGAATAGAAGCTGAAATTTGGACCAAAGTAAGTCTCTGAACCTTGGCATGGTGCAGTGAAGGAGAATATAATCTTAACATTGGATTGAAGTAGTGAAGGAGACTAAAAGTTCATTAAAAATCAAAATACTATATTTATGTATTCTCAAATTAAAATATTTGATTTAAGAGAAATAACAATGAATTAGACATATATATAAAATACATGAGTTAAACATAAGTGAGTTTTATTATGCTTCCATTCACTCAAATATTTTCCTAATTCACTTCCAAAAAAAATGGTTGTTCTACCATATATGGCAAAGATTCCTTTACTTTACCATTAGTTTGAGATATTTTCCCATAAATTTCTCTTCCCATACTAGATTTCTAAAAAAAATGCTTAGGAATTTTGTTTACAAACTTTTGTTTTCATACACCACATCCACCAAAATATTTAGTAGCAAGAGGGCTAAGGGCTTTGTACTTGTACACCAAACAAGCAATTCTACTTGCACATATTATATGATGTTTGCGCATGTCATGTTTTTCAATAGGTCAAAACAAAATGAATACAATCCATATATTTATCACTTTTATTTTCCCAACCCTTAATCAACTACTTGTAACACCAACTTTAACCTGGAATAAAAGTTCATTCTTTATTTAAGTCTATCAAGATGATGGAGGACTCCTCCCATATATTTGGCTAAAAATATCCCTTTAACACACATTACACAATCTTGTTTTCAAATTCGAAGGACAATTAAGAAAAAGGATTAGAGGCATATCGTCAATCATAATTTTCCAAGCGAGTCCTAGGGCTCAAAATACCTAAACCAAAACTTTCCTAACAAATCTTATTTTCCTTCCCTATTTGTTTTTTTACAAGAATGAATAAGTATTTTATATTATAAAGTGGTTGAGGAAACCCCTAAGAGTGGATGATTTACAATAAATCCAGATACAAAATTTCAACCAAATGAACGACAAATCCTTCAATCTTTCCTTCAACATAAATAGTCCAAAATACATACAAAGTCTTCAAAAATGTCTTGAAACTATACTCCCTAATAAACCTTCATAATATAGCTATGCATGTAAAAAACATAGATCTTAACAAAATTAAGAGAAAACATGGACACTATAGCCTTCTTCCATCAGCTTGTCTTTTTGCGCATGGTCATGAGTGTTTGTTCTTTCAATTTTCCCAATGGATGTATGTTGTATTATCTCCTCTAAGTTCCATTTCCTTTGAACCCAAACATTGCCTAGCATTGGATCATGTTACTTGGGAAAAGCCCAAAATCATGTTAAATGCATTTTTGATTCACTGATGAGCTGCTCCATTTTATGCCTTTGCTCCTTGACTCTGGACTCAAGCGCATCTTGCCCAATGTTATTTTTCTCGTTGAAACAACTTATGTGCTCTATGGACTATTTCATTCCGTCCATTTGGGAGTTAATACACCTGAGCATTCTATTGATATATCTTATCTCACTTCTCCACCAGCTATATCCCTACTCAAAGGGTGGGCCATTCCTTTTCCTACCCACCGAGAAATAAAATTGCAAATTTCGAACCCGACCGCTATAGAATAATCAACAATGAAATGGGAAAGGAGGGCGAGGAACGCAAGCTAATAGCCTCAAGATTAAACATAATCATATTCTTAACGCCGCTACCCTTAAACCACAATGAATTTGAAAACTAAGCACCTAGGTCTTATAACTTATCTTTGGTTGCATCTTGGAAATTCCCGCTAGATCAAACCACAATGATACGAGCACCATCTTCTTCCTCATGTTAGAAAAAAGGATCGCAGAGCAATAGCATAAAATAAAATACGGAAATAAAACACATAAAAACACAATACAAGAGAGACACAAATATACATGGTTCACCCAATATGGACTACGTCCACAGAGAAATTGCCAATCATTTTTATTATACCATCCAACAAAATGAAGGGGTACAACCCACAACACGCCCGCTGCAACTTCCTCTTCACTCTCTCACATACTCTCTCTCAGACACACTTGTATTTCACAATACTACATGGCCAGAATACAATTCCCTCATACATAAAGAGGGTTTCCTTCTAGGGAAAAAAACCATAACATAACTTATACAGTCAGATATGAGATCTAATGATGAATGTTTTAGATTGACTATGAAATTACAACATTTTTCAAGGAATTTTTTTGCCACATTTCAATTGTCGAAAACAGAGTAAAAATGGACCCAAAAACCCTTTCTTGTGATAAATTCGACAATACCCTTTACACTTTGATTTGTACTCAACCTCCATTAGGAGTGCATGCCTAGCCTGCCTCCATAAACCTAATAAACCAAAAAATTTACAATGAATGTGCATTATATTTCTAATCCTAAGGCCTGGAAATCCGAACACAACTGAAACAATCCTCTAACTTGGGAAGATAATCAGGCTCCACAACCAACACCCCGTACACGTTCTAGCTCGACAACTCCTTAGAAATCCCACCTACATTACTGGCAATTAAACTGAAGGACATAATATAAGAAACCTATATGAAGTGTGATATGGAGCAAAATATTCGTGCACTTGAGAGAAGGGATCCCTTGCTTGTGATAAATTCGGCAACACCCTTTACACACTACTTTGTACTCAACCTCCATTTGGAGTGCATGCCTAGCCCACCTCCATAAACCTAATAAACCAAAAAAAATGCAATGAATGGGCATTATATTTCTAATCCTAAGGCAACCAAGTTCGTTTTGGCGGTCCCTCATTTTGCACCAAGTCTCATTTATCAAGCTTACATGCTTCATTTGATACAGTGACCAGTAATTCAGTTATTATGTCACTTGATATGCATAAATTTTACATCCTTTAGGTCTTTAAAGTTCCAATATATTCTTTCGTGGGTCCTCCCCTAAACATTCCCTTGTCATGGATCTTGTTTCCTTACAGGATTGATGGCATGAAGAGAGTTGTCAAAAATTAGAACCTATTGCAATCTGAGGCCTTCTAAAATTTCATATCCTAAGAGTAAAGCATACATTTCAACTTGATTGTTGGTCGTGTCACCCAAACCCCAACTGAACTTCAGTTATTCTTTTCCTCCAATGTCATAAAGAACCCTCGTCCCCCTTCCCTAAATATACCATCTCTTTCATCCCCTATTTTTTGTTAATGATATACTTTTACATTCAACGTATATGCAATTAAAAACAACTTCATCATAGTTTTCTTCTTTCCTTTGAGGAATCAATTGGAATCCCATTAATTTTAGTGCCTTGTGAATAAATCATTTGGAATCCCATTAATTTTAGTGCCTTGTGAATAAATCATTTGGAATTCCATTAGTTGGGATACAAAAAATAGTAGTAGAGAAGACACGTCAAATGATCTAATTTATGCCATTCCTTTAATTGATTTTTTTTTAAACTTAAAGATAAAACAACTAAGTCCTTTTATCATATCATCTCTTTTATCTAGAGTTTATAAAGAATGGATAAATTTTTATGATGATCATGTTTGTTGTCCTTTTAAGTTTATAAAGAAAATTTGTATGGTGATCATGTTTGTTGTCCTTTAAGACTAATAAGTTCTATTGAAAAAACAAAGAGAATTGCATTACATGATTTTCATATTTTCATTTTTATGAACAATATTTAAACATAATAGAAATGAAAGTATCAAAGTGATTATGATGTTTGTATGAAGAGTATTTTATTTATAAAACTGAGTAAAGTTATCTTTATATTATCAAGGGTAGGCATAGGGAAAGGAAGTGAAATCCCTCCTCAACTTTTGTTGTATCACAAATTTTACAATTTCACTAATCCCAAGTTGTTTTTGGGTAAATTCATTTACTAGTTTCACTATGAAGGTTATGAGCACAACTTTAATTTTGGAAATATTTAATTCACTTTTTAAGTCCCTAATGGTTGAAAATAGTTTGATCAAATAAATTAGAATTAATAAAATCTTAATGAGTTATTGTAAATATAACCCTATCTTAATTCACTTTTTAAGTCCTTAATGATTAAAAATAGTTTGATCAAACAAATTAGAATTAATAAAATCTTAATAAGTTATTGTAAATATAACCCTATCTTTATACCCGATAGGAATTTTATCGATATTATTAATTTGATCATCTTATTTTATTTTCCAAAATTTAAACTAAGCCAAAGGCTCAAAATATCTATGCAACACTCTTTTAAATATATAGTAGTCATTAGTTATACTAAAAGAAATAATAGAGAACCTATCCTTATTCAATGAACTTGGGGAATTTATGCTTATATTCTAAATATATGATCATGGCTTTTAAACTCTACAAATGTACATCTAACTTAAATCAAGAGAAAGGAGTAAGAAGCATTACATTTAATTTTAAAATTACATGTCATGAATGTTTTGTATTTGATCGATTTTATCCCAAGTCTTATTGGGATACTATATGCCTAAACCTCACAATGATAAAAAATAACCGTGATAACTAAAATGTTGAAAATGAACTTTTTTAATGTCGCAATCCTACAATTCGATGTTTCTACATTTGCTTTTGAGATATACTTTCAATCCCCCAGTGCTTATCTTCTCATCGTTGTGGTTCTAATTTAAATGACAATTGAAATCGATGCCCAAGTATTTGTAAGATTCAACCTCCTTAAGGGTGTCGGATCACCATTCAAAATTAGAAGAAAACAATTTTTTGATTCAATCTTGGTTTTATCGATATTAATGGTAAGTTCATCATTTTTGTATAAATGTTGGAGAACTTCAAGTTTCAAGTTGCTTGTGAATATCTTTAATACTTTTTGCACATTAGAGAAAAATTGAGATCTAAAATGGGCCTCCTAAGGAAAATAATAAAATAATATTTATGAATTTTGGAAAAAAAAAAAAAAAAAAAAAAAAAAAAAAAAAAAAAAAAAAAAAAAAAAAAAAAAAAAAAAAAAAAAAAAAAACTACATTTTTTCTTCATATTTTCAACATATCTCATTGTTGTTTTACTCAAATTTCGAGTGTGAGCACTCGTTGGATGCGGAATTAAATTCCACTCCCAACGAGTATCACACTGCATACTTTTGAGGTACCCCACCGCTCAAAAAATGAGAAATACATAAATAAATTAAAAAAACGTGTTACTTTGAAGTAACATGTTTTTTTGATGTCTTTCTCGTTTTTCGTGGGGTGAGGTACCTCAAAAGTATGCAGTGTGGGTACTCGTTGGATGCGGAATTTAATTCCGCATCCAATGAGTGCTTGCGCTTGATATTTGAGTTAAACAATAGATAGATATGTTGAAAATACGAATTAAAAAAAAAATAGTTTTTTTAAAGTCAAATATGCCATGTCAACCATTATGGTTGACTGTTTTCTTGAAAATCTATTGGTTCTTGAATTCAATGGCTCACTTTCTTACAAGGTGAATCGTATTCTTATGAGGCCCATTTTAAACCCCACATTTCCTGTAATGAGAAGAACAATATAATTGGTGTATATGAATAGGATATCAAAGAAGTCAATGTATTCTAAGCATTGTTCATTTTATTGATATACATACCAAACAAGGTAAAAAAAATGGGGCACCTTTACTTAAAACCAATATTACAATTAATGTTCATTAACCATTTGTTATTTTATTTCATCTTAACAATAACTTTTTTGTAAATCCTAATCATGGGGCTATAGAGTTCAACAAGGATACCCAGGGCTGGAATTTGACAGGCAAAATGCCCATCATGGGCCATTTTCCCGTCAAATACAGCTTATATTTTATATTAACCATCAGAAAAAACAAAGAAACATCTATATTTAATGTCGAAAGAGTCAATTTTAACGAGTAGGATTTTTCCCAAATTCCTACACTGAGGATACCTATTACTTCCAAGCTTGGTTCTAGACACAATATCATATCAAAGGCTTTTGTAAATCAATTAAACAAGTGAGATCTATTTTGTCTTTACCATCCTCGACGAAAATAAAAGCGTGGTGAGATCATTAGTAGTAGCATGTTGATTCCTAAACCAATAATTTCCTTTAGCCCTTTTGTTATTTTCCTCAAGCCAACCAATAATTTCCTTTAGCCTTTTTATTATTTTCCTCAAGCTATTGAGTAACTTTTTTAGTCCTGCCGTAGGGAGGAGACTATATATTCTGTTTTTTACAATTAATATATTCTGTTTTTTACAATTAATTTGATAACAAGATATAATTATACATTATGTTTTATAAAGACAAATAATAATATTTTTTGATATTTTTTATTTTGTATTTTCGAATTTTATTGGATAAAACCTCTAAAGTTGACAAATTTTCTCATTCCACGCTATTAACAAAAATTATAAAATAAATTATTTTTCACAAACATTATACTCAACAAAAATATTTTTGACATATCACTATTTATTTTACTCAGAATACTCTGAGCTGACATTTTGACAGTCTCTATGTTGACAAGAGTTGCAGGCTTTCATTTCACAAGCAGCTCCTTAGCTGTCATTTCAATTAAAAAATTAAATCGGCTATCTTTGCCGGTGTTAGATATGGACCATTGTACCTCCATAAATGAGAGCAGCACGAAGCCAAGCCATGAATTATTACTTACCAAATTACAAGCATCTTAGAAAGAGCGAGCTATATTTGCAATGAAGTGTTTTCATATTAAATTACTTGTACAGAAACAATGATCTGGTTTACAATTTTGTGTGCAGCATGTATGCACTTGGGCAATATATAGACACGAGATGACCAGACAGATCGAAACACACCACTACATGACCAGGGTGAAAGAGGATTTCTTGCAGTGTGTCGTGTATGATTCAGATACCAGCGATGCACGTCTCATAGGAAAGTTGGAGATTACCCATTTTTTTCTAAAGTTTTAGCTGCAGTTTTCGTCATGTTAATATGATAAAATCTTGAATTAAATCCGGGCACAAATTTTTGTTCGGTTTTCAGGTGTGGAATATATCATATCAGAGCGCTTGTTTGAGGCGCTCCCTGAAGAAGACCAGAAGCTTTGGCATTCTCACTGTTATGAGTTATGAGGTATGTGTCACTAAATCATTACAAGAACTTCTTGTGGCCAGATTTTTTGTGTTTGAATGTGTGGCCTAATGGGTAACATTGCACTGACAAAAAACAGACTATCATCAATCTATCTTCACCCCCAATGCACTAAGAGCTCTTGCATTTACAGGAATCTGAAACACAGATTGTTCTATGTTGTGGCCCAGTATATTGGGATTTTGGGCATGGCACGGGTTAAGATTGACCTGTGTCGTGTTAGCTTATAATGGGGATGGCATCTCCAAAAATTTGATGCCTCTGGGTGTATAACAGATTTAGCAGATTTGGGGTCTGTCTGGGTATTAACAGCTTCAACGGATTTAGGGTTCAGGGTTAAACAGATTCAACAGATTTAGGGTAATATGGTTTGGGTTTTTCTATTAACAGATTTGGGTTTTCAGTTTTAAGATGGATTTGGATAATTGAAATCTATCATATTTTATTTTATTTATTAAGCACATGGAGGGATTCAAAAATATAAAATAAAGAAACATACAGAGGGATTAAAATTTTGATGTTTTTCATAGTTTTTTTAAAAATCCCCTTCGTTTTTGCATGACCAAATCAGATCAAAATTTTGATGTTTTTTCATATTTAAAAAAAACCTGTAGTTTTTGTTTTTGCTAAATCACTGCCATTTCCTGATACTCTAAGGATCTAATTTACACAATAGTTAGTTGAACTTGAAATGAATGATCTATACTAGTTCCCTGTTTACTTATAGTTGTATATTATAGTTATTTGTGGCCATTTTTTTTCATTGCATTTTATTTTTCTTATACAATAAAAATATAGAATGATTTGAGGCGAAGTTACTATGATTTTTTGACCAGCGTGTTCTTGATGTTGTGCATCCAGACCTTGAGAACATGGCGCCTGAGGCCAACTTCGTTACAAAACTGCTGAACCGCGGCCTCGTCGTACTTCTGAATCCTCCACCCCAACTGATCCGCAAAGGCGTGCATCTTCTCCTTTTGGTCCTGAGAGAAGGAAGCGTTTCTTCATAGCGGATGAGGACGACCCGACGCCGTGCCCGATTAGGCCCTCGTGCAGGTCCGGGTCGGCGCAGAACTCAAGGCCGTTGATGTAGTGCTTGGGTTAGCTATTCTGTGTTGTTTCTTCAGGCTAAGATGGTAGACAATTTTCAAAAATTTGCTATAACATTTGTTCTTTTAAATTTGCCAACAAAATGTCATAGTTTCCATTAGTGGTTTTTTTTTAAATTGTAGCGTACATTACATCTATGTGATCCATGTTAATGAGAAGAACTTGATCAATTTTATCTTTCATTGCAGCCCTGCAAGGAATCCTTCTTTTTGGTCCTCCACGAACTGAGAAAACAATGCTTGCCAAAGCTGTTGCAACAGAAACTGGTGCAAATTTTATAAATATTTCAATGTCCAGCATTCCGTCAAAGGTATGGTATCGGTTTGACTGGTAAGTGTTGGCTTTTAGTTCTCTATGCAGTTATTCTGAATTATTACAATGAACTTCATTTCTCTCTTGTTTGTAATGCAGGGGCATGGTGAACCTGTTTGTTATATTATGAATTATTTTCATCTTTAATCATCACATCCTCATCTGCTTCAACTTCTGTATTCAATCTCATGATTTCCCAGCCGAGCTGCTCTAATTGTTTCTGCATCATATCCCTCTCTTTCAAAACATTGTCCAAAACCTTCCTTAGGGCTGCTACTTCTTTTAAAGATCGTTCCAAGTCAGCTTCTAAACCAATGATCCTTTCCTCATTTCCTCTTAGCTGTTTATACAAGAAATCATAAAATAATAATAGTTTAGGTTCAATTTCAGTTATGAAGACAGCATCACATTCATATGAAACTAAGAGATGAAAGCGAATACTGCTTTGACCAATCTATGGTGAATGAACCTAAACTTCACGAGGAAAAGGCACACCTGAAATTCCATATCTGCCACCTTGTGGCTTGCACTACCAAGAAGATTATTGCCATTAAAGAACGATAACAATATTGGAGCTCTAAATATATTAAGACAAGATCCACTTAAATTGATAGAGAGAGGGTTGGTAGATTATGCCGAACTCCCTTATTGAAATGAAAAGGCCATTCTGATGGTCATTCAAATTGATGGACGAGAGTCTGCGGATTCCATTTAGAGTCAGTGAAACGTTGCTCTCCTGTCTTTATTTTCAGTCTGTACTATATAGCCATGACAATCAATTTCCCTAAACGATATGAACATAGAAAGCACTGTACCATCGGACTCTTGGCAGTGTGAACATAGAAAGCACTGTACCATCGGAAACTTCGCAGTGGGCACTGTACAGGATTTCAGTGTACTAGCACAGTCACAAGTGAAGTGATCCGTGAACATCTATAAATGTAGCCAACTACTTAGTTTTGTAGAGATGGCTGATTGTTAAACAAAGACTAAACATTAAACTAATCAATATAAACATTAAATACATATATTTAGAAAGTCTGCGAATTCCATTTAAATACATATATTTATATAAAGGAGTCTGCTGATTCCATTTAAAATCGGTGAAACGTTGCTCTCCTGTATTTATTTTCAGTCTTTCACAATAAGTAGTCTGGACTATACAGCCAGGACAATCAATTTCCCTAAACGACATGAACATAGAAAGCACTGTACCATCGGAAACTTAGTCAACTCTCTATGACTGCGAAGCATGCCCACAATCACTATAACTCAACTTTTTAGAATTGTAAAATTTCACACCTTGTTGTATCATTGTCATATCGGGGAACCTTATTTTGTTGGCACTTCCTCTTTTGGGAAACACTTCCCCTATAAGTGTTGGATAACATGACTGTTTAAACTATGTACTCTAAGGCAATTCTAAAGGAAACTCTAAACACACTGCAGGACACTGAGAAGATTGTGAATGCAAGGAGCTAGTATGTGATGGATGAAGTTATGGATAATTATATCAATTCCTTTGTGAAGGACACTGGAGAAATATCGAGTAGGGACAGAAAGGCCCAACATTTGTTGGAATTGTTCTGGTTTAACAAAGAGTACAATGCCACCAACTTGGAAGGTAGGGCTCTAAATTCAAATAACTTGGAGAAGTACAACTAGAGAATAGAAAACAAGTTGAATTACATCATTAAGGAGCTCAACAATCTCAAAAAAATCCTCTACCGTGCTATGGCTACATGGGCCTGTTTGATTAATGCAATCGAAGGCAACAAGGATAACCCATTTGAGCTCGAGGAGATCCCCACTAAGGGAAAAATCTGATGTCTATGTCCTTTGTATCCATGTATGTCAACCAATAGTTACGCTTTCTCTTTCTGTTTTAATTTTATGGATGGGTTTTATGCAATTATCAAGATGTTTTAGGTCTGTTTAAAATATATATCTTTATGCTTACTGATAGAGAACTTGGACAATCCTAGCAACTTCAATTTTTAAATTATTTAGAGTTTCCAAACTTTTAATTGCGTTTGTAAAGTTAGGTTTTAGGTTATTTTGAGTTTCCAAATTTTGGAGAGAGGTGTAATTTCTTGTTTAAAGTGGAGTTGATACATTGATGAGGTTTTCAAGTGCAAGTTTGGCTATGTCCAATTAATTACTTGATATGAATATTATGGAATTTGTCTATTTTTACATCTTTACAATTTACAATTTTTATAATCTTGATGACATTCATATTTTTTTGTATTTTATCTAAAATATAGTTTTAGATCCATTAACTTCATATATAGTGATCAAATCTATTAAGGTGCAAATTTTTCTTTAAATTTTTGCTCTAAAAATGGTTTGCATGTGGAGAGATTTGATTTTTATTAACATATGATATCCAGAGATAATATGAATCTACATTGGTTTAAAAAAACATCTAAACTTGTTGTTTAATAAATTTCAAGTTGCTCAATTAACTTTTAACTTACCTATTTACAATGGCAATTTTTCAAAGTATAATAGGAAAAAAAACTTGAAGTGTAACTTTTAACGAACAACCACATGCTCAATTAACTTTTAACTTTTACATTTGGTAGGCACTAATAATGTGACATAGATCTTAAAGATGTTATAGTATGTTGTTCTCGAAATATTTTGATTTAAGAGACCACATATTGTTTTACTTTTTCAATTTTGTAAAAATCTAATTAACTTTAGCTTAACAAAGATGACTAATAAATTTGTGCATGGTATGAAAATTATTGAATCTTTAATTTATTAGGTTGTGCAAGATATTTTGATCATTTAAAAGAGTTGAGTGGAAAACCAAAACTCGGGGCACATATAGAGCTATGACCTCATGTGCTCACTAAGAATGGCCACTTGTTGATAGTTCTATAAAGTTTATAGAATTGTAAGTTGCAAAATTGGTCATTAGTCATGCCATTTTCTTGTAGAATATATGAATACATTTTCAAGGCATATTATCGATAGAATATAGATTGCAACATTAGTAATGGAAAATAGATAATTTCATTGGCTACAATTGTTTTTCCATTGAAGAACTTAATAAATTGGAAGGGTAGTTACAAAACGGTGGGTGTTAACTTCCCATAAGCCATTAACAGAGTATGTGCATTTATCCAATTCTAAAATCACACCCCTTCTGATAGAACCTAGATATGGCCCTAACTTACAATACTAATTTTCAAAACTCCCTTAAAATCATCATATTTGATTTTCCATTACTTTCTTTATAGCACCACTCTCTTATGGTTTTGCCCGCTAGCTGAAAAGGTTTGGGCTTGGGTATAAGTAAGTGTATCAAACAACGTTTGTTGGCCTCTTTGTCCTGGCGAGTTGCCTTGCTAGGCGACTGCCTTCCCTGGGCCGTGGAGTTTAGTCTGCTTGGATGCCTCTCAAAGTTAAAGTGCTCTTTTGCTTTTCCGAGGTAGCCATTGCTTTGTTGTTTTCATGCAATAAATCCTTTATGGTAGACAACCATTGCCTAGTTTTTTTATTACCATTCCCTGGCTTTTTTATTATTTTTTAATAAACATCAATTCATAATATCCAGTATTTATTTCTAATTAAATCCTTTAGGGCAAGGACTAAGCTGCACGCAGCTCTTGTTTCAACAATTGAGCTAAATAATTTTGCTAAAGGGAGGCTAGTCATGATAGTTTCATAAATGTTTGAGTCGGCTTGGTTTCCAAATTTGAAAATAAGGACAATTAAACATTCAATTCCTTTTTTAGGGGAACTTGATATGAAGCAGTAGGTTTGGACTCCCAAGTTTTAAAATGTAAGCTTGATATCTTTAAATGTCTTTATCTTTGTCATTTGTGAGGCACTCAATGCCGAATTTTATACCCTCAACAAAGAGAGCGTTGGTGTAGTAATGAGTGGCTTGGATGTCATGATGGACATGAGTGGAACAATGAGTGGAACAAAAAGGTTGGTTAAGGTAAGATTTCCAACAATTTACATTAGTGTCCAACGATTCTTTATATTTTCTAGGGATCATGTTAGCCTAAAAAGGTAGGTTCTCTTTTACAAAACTTTTTTGATGTTTTTCAATTAAAAACTTGTACTATTTAGTCATGCTAACTCTATTAGTCTCATTAAAAGAAGTTTTAATATTTCTTCTTTCAATTTTACAGTCTAGGTCATATCGAGGGTTTGAAAATATGTTTTCCTCTAATACGTATATTTTGAGAATATTTTTCTATGCACAAAGATAGTTTCAACGTGTCATATCGGGGTTTGAAAGTATGTTTTCCTCTAATACGTATATTTTGAGATTATTTTTCTATGCACAAAGATAGTTTCAATGTGAAATTTCATCTAAATTCTCAATTGTGCCTTTTTCATATTATAATTGAACAACCCATCCTTGAAAAAATGGGGAGATTTTCTATTGTCAAAGAGCACTCAATTACCTACTTTGTGGATAGTTGTTTTCCTCAAGGACCATCCATTTATTAAGCTACCAAAACTATGGTGTGTTCAGAATTTGTCTCTTTATCCTCATTTATTTCAACATTATCAATTTATTTAGTAAAAGAATATAGAAGGTGGCATACCAATGACACTTCTACCCTTCCCATGAATGCAATTCATAAGGTGAGAGTTAGACAAGTGATTCAACCTATTACAAATGATCAAGTCATGGAAAGAGGCCATCCTAAGAAGCTCAATGTCATATTAATTCATTTCAATATCTTGATATTCTGTTGTGTTTAAGGGTTAGTTTAGCATCCTATTTTCCATAAGGGTTGAAATTAGAATTATGAGTTGGAATATTGGATTCAGCGCTACCAACACTAGTGTTAAAGTCTCTTATAAGATGAATATCTCTTTTAGATTCCAAGGTAGCAATATCATTCTCTAAGTTAATAAAAGAATGATCAAATGCAATATTAAGGTTCTTGCATAAGGAAGAGTTTGTAATGTCCCCATTCAAATAATTGCATAGTAAGACAATCCCATCAAAATTTCCTAGGTTGGATGGGCACATGTGGAATTGTAATAAGGAAGCTAATAAATGATGTTTAGACATTAGAAGGGTTCAAGTATTTAATAAATATGGTGAATAAATAAATTCAAGAGAAATTCCAGGTGGCAACTGGTTTTGGAGACATATGGAGGGTGTGGGACCCACACTAGCTTGATTTTTCAATGACACGTGGCATCTCTCTCTTGCCAATTCGAATTCATGGCAAGGTGAACACTCTTGGGTGAGTTGGTAAATCATAACACATGGCATTGATCATCTTAGGTCGAATTGGGATGGATTGGTAACCTCCATGGAAGATAAAGAGTCAAATTGGAAGTTTGTGGACACTTGGGCTAGATTCCCTAGCCCCTATGACACCAATGATGGAGAATCTATGACAACTATGACAAATTGCAGACCTGACCTCTGACATCTGACCATTATGACATGTCAGCCCCAAAAATAGTCTCAAGGAAGGCGCTCATGGGAGTGGAAGAAGCCAAAGAGACTCAAATTCGAATTTGGGAGAAGATGGAAGGTTGGAACTAGGAGACAAGTGGCAAATGTGGAATATTTCCTAAGTGGAAATCTCTTGAAGCTATTGAGAGGATTTCGACCCTTAGAAGGCTAATGTTGGTTATAAAATGTAGAAATAAAGTATGAGAATGGCTTTTGATGATTTGAGAAAAATTGCATTTGTGAAGAGAGAGTTAGTTGATGACTAGTTTCTTGCCTTAGCCAATTTCGAGGGTGAAAGATTCCCATCCAAGTTGGTGTTTGGAGAGGCCACTCAGGTCTTGCATGGTGCTTTAATGGAGTTTTTATTTGCAGGTAGCATCTACAGGAAGTTTCATGGTTTGGTTTAGTGCAGCACTTTCTCTCCACCATTTCTAGTTTTGAAGGCATATTCATGCTCCTTGAGGGAGGTCATTTTTGGTGAGCTCTTGTGCTTCTTGGGAGAGCTTCTCATTAGATATTTTTGATTGTAATAGCTTAATATCCTCTGTTATTAATATTTAGAAATTCTCAGGTCGAAATACCCACTGGTTGTATGCAAAAATATTGATTAATGAGCAAACAATGTCCATTTCCCCAAGGCATTGATGTATGACACTATAATGTTGATAATTTCAAATGGATGGATGATTCTCTGATATATTTGTGATAAATATACTGCCATGGATGTCTTATACAAGTTTCATGTACTGTACTTGAGCATTTGAAGCATTTTTACTCAATTTAGTTGTATTGGGAGGTGAAATAGTGCCATTTCCCCAAGGGTCAAATTGGGGATTTTTGCAGTTGAATGGGAGAGGGTGAGAACAGTTGTAATAATTCATTAATGGTGCATATGAGACCTTAATAACATAATTAACACAATACATACCTTTTTTCAAAAATTTGAGGGAGTTTAGAGGCATTTGGGAGGCCCTTTTCAGTGTTACCCCGAGGGGATTTGATGCACAAATTACTAGTCAAAATTGCATATATTGGTCAGAATATAAATCAAGTTTTCAGAAGTCTTTGGAGGACCATAAAACATCCCTGAACCTAATATTCAAGTCTAAATATCATTCATACACTCATACAGAAGATTTGGGAGCATTTGGGTTGATTTGGAGGTCAAAACAGTAAAACTAGTCAAAGGTCGAAATTGGTAAAAAAGTGGAAAATTGGGCATTTTAATAAATTTTGAAAAAGGGTCATTACAGAGTTGAAAGGGGAAAAGTAAAAAATAACAAAACAATTGTATCCTTGTTTTTTAAAGCAATACTCAACCAAGGGTATTGGTTATAGGGATCACTCTTAGATCTCATTCCGGATTTGTTTTCCCTTTAGAAATCCCTGAGGTCCTAAAATACGCATCCTTCAAGGTCTTCTTCAACCTTTATTTTTAAGTTACCAAACAAAAAAAATTCAACCACTTGGCATATTGTCCTTTTGGACATTCATGTCAAGAAAGTCGCAATCAATTTTGCACAATACTTAACTCTTATTACTCTTTGAGAATATTAAACCACCTTTAACAATAACCCATTTTCCCATGAAAAAAGGTATGCCTAAATTATGTCAAGCCTTAAGGCTTCTTCCTTTTAAATAGACAAAACTTACCATAAGGCTTGCTAGTAATGGATATCATCTCTGCATATTTTAATCTTGTGAACTTTACTCTTAGTACATACTATGAGATCTATCAAAACTATTCTTATATGTGTTATGGAATATTTTCTTGAAATGCCACCTTCTTCACCACTTGCTCCTTTGGAAAACTCTTCAAATAAGAGCTAATAATTTTCCTTTTGTCCTCTTGACCTTCAACTTCCTCCCATCCTATGTAAAACATTAACTACTCTTCTTGATTGAAATGGTGGGTTTATAAAAAGAGGCATTCTAATATTTTGCTTACTTCAACAAACTCCCCCAGGATTTCTACTCCCATTAGGTCTCTTTTATTTTGTATGCTTGATCCAACTCGACCTTGAGAGATTTTGCTTCTACCATAATTCTTCTAAATATTGTCACTAAGTTTCTTCCAGTTGAGATGCCAATGTCTTTTTATTTGAAGTTACTTCCAACTCTTCAAATTTATGTTGGACATGATTCAACTTCTTAGCTAACAAAAACAGTATAGAACCCATCTTATATGCCCCTCCTGCTATGACTCCTTTTAAAACAATTCAAAGCTATATAAGTACTCAAGTTCTCTCTTGCCAAAAATCTATCCTTCTATATTTTTAGGTGAATAGTTTTTCCACCAAATTACTCCATGGCACAAAATCATGATGGGGGCACATAAATCAGTCAATGATCTTTATCCCCCACTTTCCATTCAAAAAAGGGTTAATTCCAACTCATCCTAAAAAACAACTCTAAACTAGGCTAAAGTTTATAAGAAAAAACAAAACAATTTTGTACATAAATATTAGAGGCATAAATTAAACTGTATTACTCATTCAACAACAAAACATTGAACAAAGGGTGGGAAATGCAGGGAGTTCATAGGTCATCTTAGACCCTAACGAAAAAATTGAACTACGGTTTTGAGGTTAGGGGAATCCACCAACAATCAAGCAGAAGTATTGACTATGTACCAATGATTATATAACATTAAAGCAAAAGGAATTAAGTATCTAACAGTAATTGGTGACTTAACAATCATAAATATTCAAATGTGCAATTGGTGTCTATCTCATAACACAAGCCTCTCCAAGTTGAACAAAAGTGTTCAAGGGGTGGAAAGGATCATCAAGTATATAGAATATTTCTAGGTGTCGAGGGCCTTCAATCATCAAGTGGATACTGAGGTAAATGAAGGGGTTCTTTTGAATGTCAGGATGTTAACTATAAATAGGGGATCCCCATTGTTTCATACATCCCATGAAAGATAATTATCCACAATTTATAAATTGTATGCCATTTAATTTAATGGACAAGTGGAGCATTGTATCTAGCTTGGTGAGACAAGCATTTAACACAACTTGTCTCTTCGTACCTCTCTCACACTTCACGGCGCAAGATGAAGATTTTGTCTTTAAGTTTAACAAGATGGAGTTTGGCCACAAAGGTGGTATTTTACTTTTGATGGATTAATTTGTTGTTATTAGGTGCACTTGGGGAGAGGAATCGTCTGTATTCATAGCCTTTCTCTAGCTTTCCTTGCCTTTATTTCTTGATATGCATGCTATATGTTGGTTCCTCCTCTAATGATGGGATAGGACTCTACATTATGGCTCCAGTCTATCGTGTTCTATGGCTTGAGGCTCATCATATTTTATGGTTCAAAGTTTTGTTTTTCCTTTTGAGACCTATAGTTTGGATCTCCCTAGGATCCTCTTTTGATCTTGTTTTTGAGTTCTCCTCTAGGAGTTTAAGATTCATGGATGGTTGTAGGAACTCAAGCCATGCATTTCCTCTGAAATTTCTTAATTGCATAGGGTTTAGAGGAGTGTTCGAAAATTGAGGATCTCCAAGTAGCTTTTCCCATTTTAGCAGTAGCATGACAGCATAGGTCGACTCTTAGAAAGCAAAAAATTTGTAATTATCCACTACAAAGACTTTTCAAAGTTAGTGGAATGGGAAATTGGAAGCATATTTAATATCTTATTTGAATTGATTAGGTCTTCCCAAGAGTTCTCATTCTTGGTTTCCCAAATATTTCCATTGGGCATGTGAAAGTAGTAGTCAAGGATAATGAAACAGTTCAACAAGTGTATCAAGATATTGCAAATGGAAACATAACTTTGAACTTTCTCTTCATGCAAACAAGCAGGAAGCCCTTAGCAAACATGTTTCATTTTAAGCTCGAGTTTTCCCATGTTTTGTAAGACACTTTTAGTTCTAGCTCAGTTATTAGGATTTACACCGATAGATTTTTTAGCTATGGTACCATAATCGTAAGAACAACTTGGATAGTTGGAATCCATTTTAAAATTTAAGGTATGTTTGAAACTTACATCAGAAATTCCAATTTTGTTTTGTATTAATTCATTGTGCAATACAGATGCATCTCCCTTTTAATACAAATGATAACCATTTCAGTTTTCAAATAAAAATCAACAAAAAACCATTGAACAAATCAATTACCCACCACTAACACTTACTCATTTTGTAAAGAATGGTAATTGATTTCCTATAACAAGACTACAATGTGCATTTTTTTTCTATCTTCATTTTCAAGGATCTAACATGTGATTATGAACCCAAACCATACAAGTTCTATGATAGCACTTTCAGAAGAAAAATTTTGAGCTCGTGAGTTATCCCCCCTTGCAATCCCACTACCTCTAATTTATGCAATCCACTAGCTTATCATCTATAAGTTTTAAGCATTGTTGTCATGTTGCCAAATTTTATTTGAACCTGTTGATGCCTCGAAAATCGTAGCATCAATCGGCAAGGGATTCTTCCCGGTAAGCAAGCCCAATTAGATCGCTCATCGTTTGGTGTGGGGAATCCATCCAGTTAACGGTCCGGCTACCGTGTAAGGTTTTAAATATTTGTTTAATTTTCACCGATTGCGGCCCAATCCACCGTTTATGTATTTTTCATTTTAAAGATGATATGCAAGTGCGTTAATCTAAGTGCATGCAATTAAACAAATCTAATTTAAAACTTATTTAAGCAAATTTAATCTATCCTTGCAAGGAGAAAACTGAAAGTATGAGAAATAAGCTGAAAGAAACATCTAAAAGATCACACAGATAGCCATTTAATCATAAAGATGCAATTCCAACAGAAAATAGAAGATATCAAAGGTAGCTTTGATTTAATTAAAACATTTCATTGCTCATTTAACACAGAAGTTC
The DNA here is from genome assembly GCA_027924585.1 of Larix kaempferi. Classification (NCBI taxonomy): domain Eukaryota; kingdom Viridiplantae; phylum Streptophyta; class Pinopsida; order Pinales; family Pinaceae; genus Larix; species Larix kaempferi. The sequence goes on along the minus strand of BSBM01001027.1, from coordinate 2,571,772 downwards.
TGCAAAGGAAATGAAATCATTCATAGCAGAAAATTAATTCACAATAGCTAGGAAAGATCTCACGGGAAATGTATGAAAGATGCAGAAATAGTTCAACAATTATCCAACACAATCCCAAGCAAAATGTTTTGCCGGCTTCCACAGGCCAAAATGATTTTTTCTTATTCATGTAGCAGAAATAGTTCACATACACAAGAAGAGTGTCTTTCACCTGCTAAAAGTCCTTCTACTACTCTTTGATCATCTATATATAGCTTTACAAAATGATCCAAGAGTTGTCAAGTGTACCCTAACCTCTTTGATTCTTCTAATTTGCCTATAGTGCCCATTTACAAAAAGGAATAAGTCCTAGAAATATTACAAAAGAAAGACGAGAGGAAAACTCCAGCTGTCCTTTTAATATTTAAAAAGATACATAGGCAAAAAGAAAAAGCACTTTGGCGTTTCATTATCAAATATAAAAGAAAAAGATTAACCCTGAGCTGGTGCATTTGCCATAGCTGGTGCCTCTGATAATGCTGGTTCTTCTGCTGGAACTTGTGCCCTTGCTTCTGCTGGTAATGCTGTTGAAACTGATGCTTGGTTTGCCTCTACTGCTGATGCTTTGTCTGCTTCTGCTATATGTTTTACCCAGAGGTTGGTTTCTCTTTTGATGTTGTTAGCGGGCATAGCGAGCATAATTTTAATAGATACCTCATGCTTGGCGAGCTCTTCTTCAAGGATGATTACTTCTACTATTGCAACCTGGAGGTTTTCTTCAAGTAGATGTGCATGAACAGTGGCCTGACCGATACAGTGGTGGAGATCTTTCGTGGTTAACACATCCACTTTCTTTACATAGTCCATTTCTGCACTTAGCCCATCCCATAGCTCAGACAAGCATTGGGATTTATCTGGAAAGTCTTCTATATCTTGGGGCATCACCATCTGACAATTTTCTTGGGCGGTTTGTATCTTAAGATACAAATTTCTACATTGTTCAAGGGTGACTTGGGCTACAGCGTTCAACTTCACCCCACAATCTTTACAAAACACTAAAAGACGCGCATCTTCCTTGAATTCAGAAACGGATTTAAGAGGGAGGTTTGCAGGGAACCCCGACTTTCCTTCTCTCCACTCAATATGCTTCTTAATGTCCTCACTAATGTGTGCATATTTCCTCCTGAGCCTGGTTACTATTACCTCCATCTTGCAGACTTCTTTCGTTATGAGCTCCTGAACTCCGTGGATCTTCTTTAATGTTTCACACGACTGCTCATGAAAGGGACTCAGATCACCGACCTTGCTGGCTGCGAGTTCTAATTGTTGTTCCAGCAATTCCTTACCATCTTCCAACTTCTCTATATTTTCTTTCAAATCATCCATCTGTTGAGTGGTATCAAACTTCTCGGATTCTAGCTGCAAGTTTTTACCCTATAGGTCATTCGTTTCTCCTTCCAGGGTCCTTATTTGTATCACCAAAGCTCTCTTTTCAGCTTCTAGATGCTGAAATCTTCTATTTAGTTCTCCTTTTTCTGACACAAGGGTGTCACACTTCTCAACCATCAAATTTTTATAATTATGTTCTTTGACCAGAGTCTGTTGCAAATGGAAAGCTTTCTTCTTCTCTAATTCTAACTTGGCCGCCAACATGTGGACATTATCTGCAGTTGCTTTAACAAAAGCTACAGAGATAGATGCTAGGAGTCTGGGAGCATTTTTGGTGCCTTGCATGACTGTGGTTTCATGCTTGGTAACGATATCTAGCTAGAAAGGTCTCTTCATACTATTCATTGTTTCCTTAACAATGGATTTTCTCTTCTTGTTATAAACAAACTTGTCCCATTGGGACACCGTACTATTCTTCAATGGTGTAAAAGGGAGAAGCGGGAGTTCTCTTATGGGGAGGTCTATATCCATGTCTCGTACGTTTGGGCTCTTTGGTTCAACATCCTTACTGGATTTGTTTTCCTCTTCTGTATTTCTCTGAGCCTCCTCCTCTTCCGCTTTCCTTTGTCTCTCATTTTCTTCTAGCTTGGCAGCTTCTTCCAATTTGATTCTCTCTTCCTCTTGGACTCTTCGAGCTTCTTCTTCTCGAAGCTCATCTTCCTTTGCTTTATTTTCTCTTTCATCAGCTTCTCTTTAGATTCTCTCAACTTCTTCCTTGAGCCTTTGCTCCTCTCTGGAAAGGGCTTCAGCAGCTTCTGATGCTTCCCTTTCTTTTTGTTGTTCTGCTTCTTTTGCATCATGGGGAACAGTGGTGGAGCTAGAAATGTTGGTTGTGGAGCCAGATCTTCCAGTCTCATAGATGATATTGTCTTAGCCATGCACCCCGGAGGACTGTACACCCATTCTGAATTTTTAGGGGTTCGGGGCTGTTTTCGCCAGCTGTTTTGCGGGCCCATGGTTTTGGGTAATCCGTGGTTTTTCCCCATTGTATTTCCCCTATAAAAAAAAGACATTGTAATATGGATAGGGTAAGATGTATTAGGTTTTATGCATTGTAAAGATCTCTAAGATTAGGAGAGAGACTGTGAGATAGTGAAGAGGAAGTGTAGCGGCTGTGCTGCAGGTTGTATCCCTTCACCTTGTTGGACGGTAATAATAATAAGGACTGGCAAATTCAGTGTGGACGTAGCCCAAGTTGGGGTGAACCACGATATATCTGTGTCTCTCATGTAATGTGTGTGTGATTATATTTGCATTTATGTTTATTATTATTGCTCTACGATCCTGTTTTTCTAACAATTGGTATCAGAGCCAAAGGTCTATTTGGCAGATAAACCTGCAGGAAGCTAGGGTTTCTGGTTTGAGTGGGAGCAATGGCGGAAGAAGGAAAGTTTAAGGTAGAGAAGTTTAACGGACAAAACTTCCATTTATGGAAGATGCAAATGGAGGACTATATATACCAAAAGGATCTATTCCTACCGTTGGGAGGAAGAGCAAAGCAACCGGCAGACATGAAGGACGACGAATGGGAGGTTCTTGACAGAAAGGCTCTGGGAACAATACGTCTGAGCCTAGCTTCGTCGGTGGTTTTCAATATCTCAAAAGAAACGAAAACGGAGGGTTTGATGAGCGCACTGGGTAAGCTGTATGAAAAACCCTCGGCCTCCAACAAGGATAATGAAGCGTTTACTTAATATGAAGATGTCTAAAGGTGGATCTGTTACTGATCATTTAAATGAGTTTAATACGGTTACAAATCAGCTAAGTTCTGTAAGTGTGAACTTTGATGATGAGGTTAGGGCTCTTCTAATCTTGTGTTCATTGCCAGAAAGCTGGAATAGCTTGGTCATGGCTGTAAGTAACTCTGTCTCTGGTTCAAACACCTTGAAATTTGATGATGTTATTGGTGTTATTCTTAGCGAGGAAATGCGAAGGAAAAGCACAGATGAGACATCAGGTAATGTGTTGACCATGGAGAGCAGGGGAAGACAAAAGGAGAGAGGAAAGAGCCAAGGTAATCGTGGAAAGTCTAAAACGGGCAGATCCAAGTCCAGACTGGGAAAAATAGAGTGCTGGAACTGTGGAAAGAAAGGACATCTGAAGAAAGACTGCAGATCTCTAAAGAAGAAAGGAGATGCACAAAAGGAAACTACCCAGGAAGCAAATGTAGCAGGTGATGTGTTACAAGATGCTTTGATTCTTGCATTAGATAATACTAGTGATTATTGGGTAGTAGATTCAGGAGCTTCATGTCATGCTACACCCCATAGGAAATACTTTCATGAATATGTTCCTGGCAATTTTGGACATGTTTTATTGGGTGATGATGAGCCATGTAAAATTGTTGGAATGGGTAAGGTATGGATAAAAGTTAAGAATGGAACTGACTGGCTGTTAAAAGATGTTAGGAATATTCCTGCTATGAAAAGGAATCTGATCTCAACAGGGCAGTTAGGAGATGGCGGCTGTCTATCTACATTTGGAGAAAAGTGGTGGAAGATCACTAAAGGATCAATGGTGATAGCCAAAGGAGACAGGATAGGTACGTTATATTTGTGTCCTCATAATATTGACCATTCTATCTCTTTAGCTTCCACAAGAACAGATACAGCATTGTGGCATCATAGGCTTGGCCACATGAGTGAGAAGGGGATGCAGATTCTCCACTCAAGGAAGTTGCTGCCAGATTTGAAGCAGGTAAGTTTGGAATTCTGTGAGAACTGTGTTTATGAAAAACAGAAGAGAGTCAGATTTCTCAGGGTTGGGAAACAAAAGAAGAATGAAAAGTTAGAGCTAATGCATACAAATGTATGGAGACCGACTCAGGTACAATCTCTTGGTGGCTCTCATTATTATGTTACCCTTATTGATGATGCAACTAGGAAAACTTGGTTTTATTGCATTAGACAGAAATCTGATGTGTTTGCTACTTTTAAGAAGTGGAAAGCTTTGGTTGAGAATGAGATAGGAAAAAGGTTGAAGTGTCTCAGATCTGATAATGGAGGTGAGTACTGCGGCAAAGAGTTTGATAGTTACTATTCATACCATGGGATTCGTAGAGAGAAGACAGTCCCAGGAACACCACAAGAAAATGGTGTGTCAGAAAGGATGAATGGAACAATCATGAAGCGTGCAATGTGTATGAGAGTGCATGCAGGGTTGCCCTTACAGCTTTGGGTGGATGCTGTAAATACTGTTGTTTATTTAATAAACAGAGGACCTTCAAGTGATTTGGATGGTGGTATTCTAGAAGAGGCATGGACAGATAAAAATGTAAACTACTCATTTCTGAGAACGTTTGGTTGTGAAGCATTTGTCCATATTGATAAAGAAAATAGAACAAACCTTGAAGCTAAATCCAAGAAATGTACCTTTATTGGATATGGGGTTGATGAATTTGGTTATCGCTTATGGGATTATGAAAATAACAAAATCATCAGGAGTAGAGATGTGATATTCAATGAAAAGGTCATGTATAAAGATCAGTTGTAGGGAAAGAAATAGGAAAAGGAAAACACAGAGTACATAGTACTTGATGAAATTAAAGAAAATGAAGTTCCAAAGGTGCCAGAAAATCAAGAACAGCAGCAAGTACCTGAAACTCCTGCAACTGTAAGAAGATATACCAGGTTAAGTAGACTCCCTGAACGATACTCTCCTTCAATGTATTATTTGTTGATAACTGATGTTGGTGAACCAGAATGTTATGAAGAAGCAATGCAGGTGGAAACTAGAAAGAAGTGGGAGCAAGGCATGAATGAGGAGATGGACTCATTGATAGGAAACCAGACTTGGGATCTGGTTCACTTTCCTACTGGTAAAAGAGCATTGCAGAACAAATGGATTTATAGGTTGAAGAAAGAAGAAGGAGGCAAGAAGCGGTACAAGGCCAAACTTGTTGTAAAGGGGTTTACACAGAAGAAAGGTATAGATTTTGATGAAATATTTTCTCCTGTTGTTAAGATGACTTCAGTTAAGACTATCTTAAGTCTAGTGGCGGTAGAAGATTTGCATCTTGAACAGTTAGATGTAAAAACAGTCTTTCTCCATGGGGATTTGGAGGAAGAGATATATATGCAGAGCCACAAGGGTATGAGGTCAAAGGTAAGGAGAATTTGGTGTGCAGGTTGAAAAAGAGCTTGTATGGTTTGAAGCAAGCTCCAAGGCAGTGGTATTTAAAATTTGACAGGTTTATGACAGAACAAGGTTATAGTAGATGTCATTCTGACCACTGTGTTTATTTCAAGAAGCTAGACAATGAAAGATACATTATCTTGTTACTGTATGTGGATGACATGTTTGTTGCAGGGTCTAACATGCAAGATATAAATGTACTCAAAAGGAAGCTAGCTAATTCATTTGCGATGAAGGATTTGGGTGCTGCAAAGCAAATCCTTGGTATGAGAATAACAAGAGATAGGAAAAATCGCAAATTGACATTGTCTCAAAGCGAGTACATACAAAAGGTGTTGGAGAGGTTCAGAATGAAAAATGCAAAACCAGTAAATACACCTTTGGCCAGCCAGTTTAGTCTAAGTAAGGAAATGTGTCCCAAGACACAAGAAGAGACAGATTACATGTCCAAGATTCCCTATCAATCAGAAGTTGGCAGCTTGATGTATGCCATGGTGTGCACAAGACCAGATATTGCACAAGCAGTGGGAGTTGTGAGCAGATATATGACCAATCCAGGTAAAGAACATTGGAAGGCAGTACAATGGATTCTCAGGTATTTGAGAGGTACCACCACTCAGGCATTATGTTTTGGAGGTTCAGACACTGTTCTACAGGGATATGTTGATGCAGATATAGCAAGTGATAAGGATAGCAGAAGGAGCACCACAGGGTATGTGTTTACTGTAGGTGGAACAATAGTAAGCTGGATTTCGAAACTGCATAAGGTTGTTGCACTTTAAACAACGGAAGCAGAGTATGTTGCTATTACAGAGGCTAGTAAAGATATGATTTGGTTGCAGAGGTTTATGGAGGAAGTGGGTAAGAAGCAGAAGGATATCAGGTTATATAGTGACAGCCAGAGTGCCATTCATCTTGCAAAGAACTCATAATTCCATTCCAAGACTAAACATATACAGTGCAAGTACCATTTCATACGCTCTGTTCTGGAAGATGAACTGTTGAAGCTGGAAAAGATACATACTAGCCAGAATCCTGCAGACATGTTCACAAAGGTAGTGACTAGAGAGAAACCGAGTTCTTGCTCGGTTTCAGTTGGCCTTCTAGCATGAAGGTGAAGAGGAGAAATTTGCCTAGTCCAAGTCTAGAAAGTGCAGCAGCGGTGGAGTTGCTGTGATCAGTCTCCAAGTGGGAGATTGTTGGTTGTGGAACCAGATCTTCCAGTCTCATAGATGACATAGTCTTAGTCGTGCACCTCGGAGGACTGTACACCCATTTTTCATTTTTCGGGGTTCAGGGAAACGTCCCCAATTCACAGGGGTGCGGGGTCGGAGCCCATGCGAATGGGGGTTCGGGGGTAGTGCCCCCGAGAAATGGGGGTTCAAGGGCAACGCCCCCGAGAAAATTTTTTGGGGGTTGTTTTCACCAGCTGTTTTGCAGGCCCATGGTTTTCGGTAATCCGTGGTTTTTTCCCATTGTATTTCCCCTATAAAAGAAAGACATTGTAATACGGATAGGGTAAGATGTATTAGGTTTTATGCATTGTAAAGATCTCTAAGATCAGGAGAGAGACTGTGAGACAGTGAAGAGGAAGTGCAGCAGTTGTGCTGCAGGTTGTATCCCTTCACCTTGTTGGATGGTAATAATAATAAGGACTAGAAAATTCAGTGTGGACGTAGCCCAAGTTGGGGTGAACCATGATATATCTGTGTCTCTCATGTAATGTGTGTGTGATTATATTTGCATTTTTGTTTATTGTTATCGCTCTGCGATCCTGTTTTTCTAACAAGAACTGGCTCTGCCCTTACCGAGATGAAAAATTTGTAATTCGATCATGTTACTGACCCCTCTATATACTTCTTCATCTTCATCATAGTAGTGAGCGTACTCAAAATGAGCGTGAATTTCCCTGCAACGTTCTACAGCCTTGCCTCGTCTATCATTCTTTTGGAAGATCCTTTCACCGTAATGAAAGTCCCTCAACTCTACAATAAAATCTTTAGCCGACACAATCTTTGAGAACTTATAAGCCCCAACATAAAAAGGAAAAGGAAGAAAAGAAGCCTTCTTTGACCTATACAAGTTACCACCAATTCTGTCAAGGAAAACCTGCCTTACTGCCTCCTTGTGGACTACGTAATCAGTAGCATACCTGGGCAGGATATATGGGGGCTTGGATCCTCCATACATCCTCATATAAGTACCCTCCTCTGAAAAATAGAAGTCGTTGTAGTTCTCCATGACTTCCATGGCATTCTTAGATAAGCAATTGGGTTCTTCGTTAAACTTCAGCTCGTATAAAGTTATGATGAACTCTTCCCAAATGAGCTTGTAGTGCCTTTTGTAATTTTGAGCCCATAAAAACTTATAAGCGGTATATATTTGGGTGTCTGCTTGATTCCAGATGCATCCTAGCTTTGGAAAAGGATGCTTTGACAAAATACAATCTATTAGGTAGGAGGACATGTAAAATTCTGACTTCTTTGCCACTAACCCTTCTTGTGTGTTAAATTTTGAGCATTAATTCACAATATTCTAGGATCTTTACTGACAGAATAACATGTACAGTATATCAATGCATATCAATCATAACAAGCATGTCAATCATCACAAGAAGCAAAAGCATGAGAGACAATAGACACAAAGAGTTTTTGTGGGGAAAACCCTAAGGTGAAAAACCCCACAACTTCCTCAGAGATAGATAGAGCAATAGCACAACCAAAGTACAAGAGATAGACTCCTCTTAGCAGCTGATCCTCCTCCTCACATGTGCGCCACTTTTCGAGTGAAGGAAGTGTGAGTTCTAAGTGATCCAAATAGAGATCTCCCGATCTCTATTTATACTTGTCCTGTTTGTCTAATAACCTTATGGGGCCGACTTGTCTAGCTAGGTACAATAACTTCATATTACATTATATCAGGTCAACCCCTTACAAGGTGGTCTAATAACCCATCGGCAAGTTAACACACTTGTGACACTTGTCAATACAAATGACGACACTTCCGTATAGAGGAATAATACATCTCTATAGGAGTACAACAAATATATAAATGAAATACATTCCGAAGTTACATATACATCAACACTCCCTCTTAACTAGGAAGGTATTTCTCGACACAGATCTGCTAGCACAAGTCTTCTTCTCTAGATCATCGTCATCGATGCTGCTACTATCTCAACCAATCTCTGAATCTACTCGTCATAGGAATTTCTACAGAACCAGTCCTTTTTCATACTGGATGTAGGCCCACCACCTGCAGGTCTTCATCATCACTGACCATACTGTGGAAATCTCAGGACTTATTACGTGCGTCACAAAACCTTAAAAGAGTCTCTTGATTAGCAAGAACCCTAAAGAGCATCTGAGGCCTTTTTCATCCTGTCCAGATCTCCAGGACTTATTACATGTGACCCCACCACAAAACCTTGAAAGAGCATCCCAGGATGTTACGAGTACACAACTCTAACCTGTAGGATCTCCCAGGGCACAAATTACATGTGGTCACCACAAAACCTCGCAAGAGCATCCCAGGATGTTACGGGTACACAACTCCGACCTGAAGGATCTCCCAGGGCACAAATTACATGTGGTCATGGCAAAACCTCGAAAGAGCATCCCAGGATGTTATAGGTACACAACTCCGACCTATAGGATCTCCCAGGGCGATATTATATGCCATAGGACAAAACCTCGAAAGAGCATCCCAGGATGTTACGGGTACACACCTCCGACCTGAAGGATCTCCCAGGGCGCTATTATATGTCCTCCCAGAGCAATGTCTCGAAAGAGCATCCCAGGCTGTTATGGGTACACAACTCCGACCTATAGGATCTCCCAGACATGCTCATCTGCACAACCTGTTCCACGGCCACAGAGTATCATCCTCATACTCACCATACATCATCCTGATGTACACATGATCATCCTGATCATCATCGTTGCATCGTCATGATGCATGTCATCTAGAGCAACATCCTGAAGCTCGTCATCCATGATCATCCTGATCATACAATGCATCCACCCGATACATACATAGTATCTGTCTGATACATATCATCATACATGATCTACCTGATCATACAATGTATCCACCTGATACATATACAAATACATGATCCACCTGATCATACCTGATACATATCAACATACATGATCTACCTGATCATACAACGTATCCACCTGATACATATACAGATACATGGTCCAAGCATCCAACATGATTCATATACAAAAATACATACAAATGATCCAACTGATCATATCCAGCATCTAACATGATGCGTACATACATAAATGATCCAGCTGATCATATCCAACATCCAACATGATGCATACATACATAAATGATCCAACACTTCTTCCTCGAAGTGCCATCAATCTGAAGAACACCAAGCCTCTCTCTGAAGTACTCGAACTTCACTCTGGCTAGTGGTTTCGTCAGCACATCTGCAATCTGCTCGTCCGTCGCAACATACAGGAGCTTCACTGCTCCCCTCTGCACCATATCCCTAATATAGTGATATTTGATCTCTATGTGTTTCGACCTGTCACGGAACGTCGGGTTCTCAGACAGCTTCACACAACTCTGGTTGTCACAAAAGATATCGGCAGCCTCCAGCAGTAGATCAAATAACTCAGACAGTAGCTTCTGAAGCCATACTGCCTCACAACTAGCTGAACATGCTGCAACATACTCTACCTCGGCTATACTCAGTGCTACTCAGGACTGCTTCCTGCTAAACCAAGATATCACACCTGATCCCATACTGAAGCAGCACCCAGATGTGCTCTTCCTATCTGTAGCACTGCCTGCCCAATCTGAATCAACATAACCCTGCAGGTTAAACTTTTGATTCGCATCATACTTGAGCCCATAATCAACTGTACCCTTCAGGTACCTCAGAATATGCTTTACAACAACGGGGTGAACACTCCTCGGATCCATCAGGAACTGGCTCAATGTGTTCACCGCAAAGAAAATATATGGTCTCGTATTCATCAAGTACATCAAGGACCCAATCATTTGATGATACATAGAGATATCAACCGGCTCAGATGAAGCATCACACAGAAGCTTCAGGTTCGATGCCATAGGTGTATCCATGGCCTTGCAATCCATCATCCCGAACCTCTTCAGGATATCTACTGTATACTTCCCTTGTCCAAGGAAGATCCCATCTACACTCTATCACACCTCCATACCTAGGAAATAGTGCATCATCCCCAAGTCCTTCATATCGAACTTGGCAGCAAGCTTCCTCTTTGTATCGGAAATTAGTCTATCATCTCCTGTTACAAATAGGTCATCCACATATAGGAGAAGTATCATAGGATTTCCTTCCTCAACCTTGAAGTAAAGGTTGGAATCCGCTTTACTCTTGGTAAAGCCCAAACTAGATAGGAAACTGTCCATCCCACCATACCAAGTCCTAGGAGCTTGCTTCAAGCCATACAAGGCTTTCTTCAATCTGCACACATATGACTCCCTGTCATGTGTTTTAAAACCGAGTGGCTGCTCCACATACACTTCCTCTTCAACTACACCATTCAAGAAAGCAGTCTTAACATCCATCTGGTGTATCTTCCATTTTATCACTGCAGCCAGGGCAAGTACTGATCTAATGGAAGTGTACCTGGATACAGGAGCAAACGTTTCTTCATAATCTATTCCCTCTTTCTGAGAGAAGCCACGAGCTACGAATCTTGCCTTGAATTTCTCTATGCTGCCATCTGCAGCATGCTTGATCCTGTAGATCCATTTGGAAGTCACAACAGACTTCCCTTCAGGTCTTGGGACTACATCCCAAACATCATTCTTCATTATTGATTGGTATTCCTCGACCATGGCATCCTTCCATTCTTTCTTTTCCGCTGCTTCTTCATAACTAGAAGGTTCTTTGTTCATGATATCACAGAGTAAAGCAACATAGCTGGTATGTGATCTAGTTCTCTTCTTTGCTCTGTTTTCTTCTTCTAGAATGCCATATCTTTCTGCATCTTAAATGAGCTCTCTAGCCCATGCAGGTTTCTTCTTATGAGATTTATTCTCATGAGGTGGATCTACAGGTTGTTGCAGATCTTCAATTTCACGATCAACATCTAGAATTGCTTCAGTCATGGTAGTGTCTTGAAATCTAGTTTCCTTAGGTTCTTCATAATCTTCAACAGGTGTCTTCCTTGATTTGATGAATGCTGAGTTTTCATCAAATGTCACATCCCTGCTGACATCAATCTTCTTGAACCCTGGAAAGTATATTCTGTAAGCCTTCGAGCTTTCACTGTAACCCACAAAGATACCCTTCTTTCCTGAAGGATCTAGCTTGGTCCTCTTTTCCTTTGGGACATGAGTGTATACTGGAAAACCAAATATTCTAAGATGGATGACTTCAGGTTTCTTACCAGATAAGACCTCTTCTGGTGTCTTGTTGTCCAACATCTTGTGGGGTGTTCTGTTCTGCACATATACAGCTGTCCTAGTTGCTTCTGCCCATAGATGCATAGGTAGATTTTGGTCATGCAACATTGCCCTTGCTGCTTCCATGAATGTTCTATTCTTTCTTTCTGCAACTCCATTCTGTTGTGGATTGTAAGGAGTAGTCAACTCCCTCCTAATCCCTGATTCACTGCATAGTTTCTTGAAGTCACCTGAAGTGAATTCTCCGCCATTATCAGATTTGAATGTTTTGATCTTCTTATCAGTTTGGTTTTCCACCAAGGATTTGAATTCCTTGAATTTATCAAACACTTCATCTTTGTTCTTCAAGAAGTAAACCCAAGTCTTCCTGTAGAAGTCATCAATGAAAGAGACATAGTAAACATACCCACTCAGAGAACTGGATGACATCAGACCACATACATCGGAGTGGATGATTTCCAAGATACATTTTGCCTTGCTTTCACTGCTTGGAAATGCCTTCTTTATGTTCTTTCCTTTTGCACATCCTTTGCAAACACCTTCATGCTTGGTCTTGATTTCAGGAAGACCTTCTACAGCTTTACTTACAATTGGTAATGCTCTGTAATGCATATGTGCAAGTCTTCTATGCCAAAGTTCACTTGGCTCCATGGAATCATGTACCATGGCATGTTCAGGTTTCCCCTTTAATTTATACAAACCTCCCTCTTGCTCTCCAATCACTACTGCATCATCAATGGTTTTACCTTTTGGCCACATTAGAACTTGGCCATCTACAAATGCAACCCTCATACCTTTTGCATCTAATGCAGATATGGAGAGTAGGTTCTTCTTGAGCCCAGGTACATAGAGAACTTCTTTTATTTTCAAGGACTTCCCAAAATCTAGGGTGTAGGAGGCTTCACCACTTCCTTTGATGGGGTATTGATAGTCATCACCAAGTTTCACTTTATGGGGTGATTCATCTTCAGATAGATTTACAAAAGATTCTTTAAACTCAGTCATGTGCTTTGAAGCCCCACTGTCAATAAGCCAATCATTACAACCATGAGAGATAGTACATGTGAGAGCAGAGATTAGAACATACTCTTCTTCGCTTGATGAGTCATCATCATCACTTTCTGCTCTATCCTTCTTCTTGGGTGGTTCATCATCTTTAGCAGCATGAGCATGATATCTCTTCCTGCTGCCCTTCTTCTTCTTGTTGAAATTGTTGTTGTTGTTCCTTTTGCTCTTGGGACATTCTGAAGCAAAATGACCCTTCTCATTACATGTGAAGCATCTGAGATCTTTCTTATCTTTATGTTGATGGTGGTGTGAAGATTTCTTGGCATGAGAGTGCTCCCTCTTTGACCTTCCTTTCTTGGTGTGTGCTGTGAGGGATTGATCTTCATTTCCCATCTTTTCTTCTCGGGCCACCAGCCTAGCTTCTTCTTGAGAACATTCCTCCCATAGTCTACTGAAGGAGATCAATTTCTTTCTTGCACAGATTCCTTGAATAAAGGAATCCCATGACCTAGGTAGGCCATTCAGAGTGGTCATAACCACTTCACCATTATCTATTATTTCATCGACAACTTCAAGTTGTTCCTTGATCTGAGAGACCTTGGAGAAATAGGATTGAATGGTCTCTCCATTCAATAGCTTGACCCCTTTCAATTGATTCCGCAAAGTCATCTTCTGATTTATGTTATTCCCTTCAAATAGCTTGGTCAAATAGTCAAACATCTCCTTGGGTGTCTTCAGGGATGACACATGTGGTATGAGATGGTCTTTGATAGAATCAGCAATGATTCTCTTTGCCTTGACCAAGTTCTTCTTATGCAATAACTTAGCCTCTTCATCCTCTGGGATAGGGATGTCAGAGCTGATGTAGGAGTCCAATTCATTTTCTTCCAGGATTAACCCAATCCTATACTTCCAGGCTCGGAAGTTATCAACCCCTTCAAGCTTATCCTCAAGCTTGGTGTGGTGAGACATCTTTAAAGAGTACTTCAAATGGAAATAGAAAAGATTTAGATCTTACCACTTGATTTGCTGAAAATTGGATCTGGTCCCGGATAAGGGTTTGTCGAAGAAACCCTAAAAATTCAAAATGTGAATTTCAACTTTCTGAAAGGATAGAAAGATGCGCCTTGATGAGCTGATTAGCCTGGTATACTCAGAATTTGAGTTCTGCAAAATTTCACCTTTCATAAAATCCTTTTAGTCTTTCTGGATTCACTAAGGAGGACCCTGAATTAGGGTTTGAATTTCCCGGAGATTTACCCGCCAAAAATCTCAATCCAAAGCTCTAAGCTTCGATTTTTCCAAGGAGCTTCCAGTTGTGTCTTCAGATTTCAGAAATTCCTATTTTTGAGGAACCCTAATTTTTAGGGCCAAAACTGAAAATGCTCAGAATTGAATTCTGATTGGACAGATAGATTCACCTTGCTGAGGAGAGTCAATCTATCATATTAATTTTCCAAAATCTGTGGAGAGAAACCCAATAAATAAGAAACCCTGGTTTATGTCACTGCACAATGTCTTCTTCTCAGGTTAGCTCTGATACCATGTTAAATTTTGAGCATTAATTCACAATACTATAGGATCTTTACTGAGAGAATAACATGTACAATATATCAATGCATATCAATCATAAAAAGCATGTCAATCATCACAAGAAGCAAAAGCATGAGAGACAATAGACACAAAGAGTTTCTGTGGGGAAAACCCTAAGGTGAAAAACCCCACAACTTCCTCAGAGATAGATAGAGAAATAGCACAACCAAAGTACAGCCAAAGTACAAGAGATAGATTCCTCTTAGCAGCTGATCCTCCTCCTCACATGCGCGCCACTTTCCAAGTGAAGGAAGTGTGAGTTCTAAGTGATCCAAATAGAGATCTCCCAATCTCTATTTATACTTGTCCTGCTTGCTCAATAACCTTATGGGGTCGACTTGTCTAGCTAGGTACAATAACTTCATATTACATTATATCGGGACGACCCCTTACAAGGTGGTCTGATAACCCATTGGTAAGTTAACACACTTGCGACACTTTTCAATACAAATGACGACACTTCCGTATAGAGGAATAATACATCTCTATAGGAGTACAACAAATATATAAATGAAATACATTCCGAAGTTACATATACATCAACATTGTGCAGTAGTTATAGCTGATGATAGACTATTTGAGAGAATACTTGCCCAATTAAAAATTGTTCCTCTGAATGCCACATAATGAATGATAGGGACCCATTGGAGCCTATAAATAGTCCTGTCAGCCCTACCAAAGATTCTACTCAGCATGAGGGCAATCATCCTGAAAGGAGGCCTTAGGTTTTGAACCTCGTACTCGTCATTCTCCTTCTTCCTAATCTGTTTGCCTACGATTAGCAGTTTTCTAGCCATCTCCAAGTTATCCATCTTGAGTTTCCCAAGCCATTCATCGTTCAGCTGCTGCTGAGCACGAGATAACTTATAAGCCTCTGCTATGTAGGCTGGATGAAACGATGCAAAGCTTTCCCTTTTGCTGTCGGAAAGGACTCTCGTCTTGACATTTGCATGTTGCAGGATCCATTCAATTACTTCCGAGCAAGGGAAGAGTTATGGTCGTGTGGTTGCTTTAGATATGTCGGAACTCCTGATGTTCTAGTACAAATATCCTTCCTCTAGGAGTGCCTCAGGGATGTCTTGGTCTCTTATCATGCGGTATACGTCTCCCCATTTGACTTCTGGAGGAACGCCCATAGTAGATTTGGTGTCCCCAAATAGAGTTTCTACTCTTGCATCAACGCCATCTAATTCCAGCTCGATCCCATTTTCCTTTCTTTTGCCACCTTTAGGCATCGTGACTTAACCCTAATCATTTTCCATGCATGGGTGGATATAAGATAAAATTATAACGCAAAAATGATCATTAGACTAACATTCTGAACATGACAAATGCGGCTTAAGTGCATTTAAAGATAAAGAGCTGACAAATTTCTATAATAATCAATATGTTTCAAATGCGAATGTGAAGTAAAACTCATAATCAAAATTATACATTGTTTCCCTTTTAAAACAATCGAATGGGTAGGCTTCACAAGGTAGGACACTGCTAAATTCAGGCCTACGGTAACGAAGCCGAGACCTTTAGAATAGAAATCGTGTGTGAGAAGTGATGGGTGAATGCAACGGTTGACGTCGAGCGTACATGTTTGAGGTGTCAGGATTATACCGAATAGCAAGGATGGGAAAGAGTATGCTATCATGTTAAAGGGTGGTCCTTGTTGGAAAACCATGGGCAATGCGGAGGCACTACAGTCGAAAAGAGAAACAAGACAACCAAATGCCGAATGGAGAAATGGAGCTTTGCAGAAACACCTACCTGGAAAGTAACGACAAGCTCGCAGAAGTTGACAATGCCACGCAGTTGGATGAAACAGAATGGCTCCTAAGTCTCGAACGGGGTTCTGTTATCACATATATAGTAATCGGGCTACCATACATTATTTTTCTGATTCCAGTACACTATTCAGCCAGTTCCCTTGCATTGAGAGGCTGAGATGAGCATCTACTATGGATCATTATCAGATTTTGGACAACAGATTTATTCCCCATGCCATGACTGAGTTTCAGGACACTCAGAGAGATGACCGATGTAGCTATTTAGCCATTTGTACAGAGCAGTTAGTAGTGCCTAGAGTTGCAGGAGCAGTTTCAGAGGACAGATGATGGTTCAGATGATGAGCATTCAGGTATATGACTCAGCAGGTATATTATGGTGTTGTGGTTATGTTGCTTTTATTTCCATTCTCTTAGCATGTCTTAGCATTTAGTATCATGATCTGGCGATCATATAGATATGTGGACCTGGTTGTACTATATATATATCATATTTGTCCCTACTCAGACTTAGAAGTTCTTGGCCTATACTCATTGGTTTTACCCTTTTTAGGGAGAATAGAGGTGATCATTCCCGCCATACTTTGGCTTTCTAGTGTCGGTTTCATTATTCACTGTCTTCATCCATCCATGACTTGCCTAGTTTGTTCATTACCTTGACTTACTACTTGACTAGTGGCATGGAGGACCTTTCCCCACTGTAGCCTCTATATTGGATAAGCTTCCCTGTTTATTGTGTCTCAGCTCTGAGTTGGTGACAAAACTTACCTATGGTGAGTTGGATTTCCTTGTGAATTCCCCCTAGTCACTAAAGATGTTGTTGGCTAAACCTGAAACTTTTAGTGTTGCCATTAATGCAAAGTATGGAAATGAAATGTTGTATCTTGAATGAAAAGCCCATTCATGCAATGTGTTTCTCAACACACATGAATGAAAGGCAAGCCAAATGAAAATGGCTATGAAATATCAAATGTTATATCTTTTGTGAAATGTAAATACCTAGGTAAACAAGCTGTCTGTGACACACCTAGAAGTGCTCAAGTAAAAACACACCTGCAACAAGAAGCCTAAATAAATGTAAATCTATGCAATGTGTTTATAAACACACATAGATCAAAGGCTATGGAAACTCTAGGCCCAAAAGAAATGGAGCTTAAACTCTATATCAAAAAGATTGCTGGCCTTTATGTATTATGGATTGTGCACATCTGTGAAAGGTGAATAAACACTCTTTGAACAACTTATCCATTTGTGAGACACCGCCATTCCTTGTGTTATTGCTTGTCCACTATATGCTATGGTGTGTATTCCCTTTCCATTTCCAAAGTGTCACAGTGTTAAGCCAGTAAGTCATCCTTTGACCTAGCCACTTATTTCTTAGCCTTCACCCTTCACTAGCAAATTGATCACAACTATGAAGTGAGTATGACCTTGAAAGTCTTGTCTGAGTAATAAATAATAATTATGACTTATTATATTTGGATTTAGATTGCCAGTAATTATTACTTCTTGTTATAATTGCTAATTGAATGGATTGTAAAGCATGTTTTAACCTTGGACACCTTGCAGCAGCTTGATGACAGTTTGAGTCATATTTTGGTCATGTTGATTTGGTCAAACCTCAGTTTGACCAAAGGTCAACCATAGGACATGAGGTGGCAGACCTCATATGTTACATATAGATGATATATGGTATGGTACAGGGAACCATGGTGGGCTTATGTAGTGGTTTCAGGCTTATGATGATGATTTATGCTTTTCAGCACTTTTACAGATTATTATTATTTGGTCTGCCAGATATGATGAGTATTTATTTTGGACCATGTAGAGGTTTATATGGTGTATGAGTACACATCTTAGATGGATTTGGACCTTCTGAGTCCAATGAGACAGTCGGTTTTCAGTTCTGGGCAGTTACAGTGATGATTGAGCCTCAATTGGCTACCCTAGTGCAGTTTTGGTCTGTCGGAGGCCCTGTCAAAGCAGTGATGAGATTTACTTGGTTCACCTAGGTGCATGGATTGGGTGGACCAACCACTTGTCATTACCACATTACCCCCCTCCCAGACTCATTGGTGAGCTCACCTTGACAGCACAGGCACTCCAGGAGGCAGTTTGGACAATTTCACATTTCCCGAGGCAGTCCAGAAATGGTAAAAATGGCTACAGAGGAATTCGATTTGGGCTACTATGGCAAGGTTATGGCATGGGATGATCAGTGATGATGAGTGGGATGTCTTCCACACCTTTTCCAGCAGTTTTAGCTTCATCAAGACCCACATCCATCACTTATGGCACTTTTTGATGATTTCTGGAGCCTCCTAAGGCTCACGACTTTCCCAGAGAGGCACGATTTGGTGTCTGGATCATTTATTCTTGGATATTGTGCCATGGGGATTGACCAAGGGTGTTAGAAATTACCCCTTGGACCCACCATGAGCTATTTTTTATGTTTTATCATCATGATTTGGTGGGATCCCCTCTTCTAGGGTGAGTTTGTCCACATATTGTATTATTTTATTAGTGATCCATGTATTGTATTGTTGAGCTCATCTCAACCATGATTAGATCTTTTGATATTTTAATCTTAGCCACTCATTTAAAAGTGGTTATATTGTGGACTCTCTCCTTCCTATTTAAAGGAGAGAGCTTCTCATTGTAAGGGGGACTTTTGGCTCTAGATTATTGGAATAGAGAATTATTATTGCATCTATCTGTTGTGTTGTGGTGAATGCTCTTGGAGTTCGTTCGTTGATTCTTCCTTTGCACTGGGTTCTTGGAGATTTTGTCTTGCTATATTTGTGTACCATGTTTTTGCATCTACATGTGGAGCCCGAATTTATTGGAGGAGGACGTATTGGTAGGGGAGGACCCTCCCTACTTTTTCCTTGGGTTTGTTCGTTGGTAACAGGGAGTATTACTGTCCCAGGACCTTCTATTTCATGTTATCATTGCATTTCGCCTGTATTTCCTCCATATTTGATCTGACTGATTGAATCGATTTTCCTTGGTTTGACAGGTAGAGGAGGTCGCACTTGTGTGCTAGGGCATCATTTCGGTAAGAAAATTCAACAATTTCTCATTTGATCTCTACGGGAGTCTTCCTCAACAACAAGGCGTCTCATTCCAACACTCAGGTATGATCTCAAGGTAATTTCGCTTTCCATGAGCTATGCATTTGTCTAAATGCTTCAAACCCATATAATTTCAAAACCCTCATTTTACATTTTCTCAAATCTAGCAAGATCCACTTGGCTTTTGGGTATAAAATTTAAAACCCACCTCTATAGCATCGATGACAATTCGTATCTATAATTTGGTGTGGATTGGCCATCATTTGACCCATTTCCCAAGGCAAAGAAGCCTCTCCAAGGGAGGTCGAACTTCCTGGGAGAGGTGAGTTTGCTAGGATCTAGCACCTGGGTAGGTGAGATCCCACTTGATCCTTCATCTAGACATTCAATAACCTACCCCTAGTGTGTCACTTCAGTGATTTTGACCTTGTGGGCCCCATTCCTCATTTTGAGGGTTGAGCCCCACTTGGGTCACTTTGTGGCACATTTCAATCTCAGATCTACTGAGATCTAGCCATTGGATGAGCCTAATTTTCAAGATCCACCTACCTCAACATTCCTAATGTACAATTTGGTGGACATCCGACTCCATTTGGCCCACTTCCCAAGGCATTGATCTTTCTCCAAGCTAATTCGACTTTCTTGGACTGTTGAGTTTGTTTGTGGTTTGATCCTTGTTTTGGTAGCTTGAACCCCTTGACTTTGTCATATCAATCAATCAAGCTCACTTTTGGTACTGGTTAGCCCCAATTTAGTCCTTAACTACCCTGCATTAGACACGGTTCCCAAGGCAGTGGATTTTCTCATAATTGACTAGTACCCTAATTCTGGATCTTATTCTAAACCTCGTAAGTCACTTGCATAAACAGGTTGGACCAAATCTACATTGACTAAACCCCTTGATCCAACCTATTACTCACCTCGTGACTTCATTCATAGATCTAGAGTTCACCATACACCTTACGTACTTCATCATCATTTGATTTGATCTGGTGTCTTGGTCTGATCTCTCCTGTCGGGAGTAGATCTGGGTCTCCCCCTTTGTTGTCTTGGTTTAGATAACATAAAGTGAAGATTTCCTCGATTGGCGTGACAACCATCCATTGGGAGTCAAGTCTATCTTGGTTTCACCTCTTTGGTTTCCCATCCCTTCTGCCATCCATCTTGCATCCATCTCTAGGGGCACCTACAAGTTTGGTGATAACATTTTGGCGCCGTTGTCGGGGAGGGCAAAAGCCTACCCAGGTTCGACATATTATTTGACATACTCTCTCCCTGCATTTTAAACGACATATATCTTGGTAGAAGCGTTTAAAGTCTACCTGGAGACTCTGAATCGTGACTCCGCTGAGGAGCGAGCTCATTTGCATCCTTATAATACTAGAAGTAAAACAAACTTAAATCAAGTTGAAGGAACCCCACTTACCTATCACAAAAGAGATCCTAAAGCCCAATCTTTGAATTTATTTTGGAAACTTGTTAACTGAGATTCTCCAAACCGCATCTCAGGGTCTCCTTTGTTTAATTCGGTTCCTCCCTCGTCTCCTAATTCGAACTTGAACACAAATTCACTAAATCCAATGGCCGGAACAAACTCTGGAAACCAGAATGTTCCTCCTCCACAAAATCCAAGGATCTTCGGAAGAATTGCTAAGCCATCTCCTTTAGACTTTTCCCAAATCCAGGGTGCACCCCATGACATGCCTGAAAAGTATTTTGAAAAGGTTCCCAGATTTGATGGAGTATTTGCTGTCTCCATTGAAGATCATATTGATAAAGTATGGGAACACATGGAAGCATATGGAGCATCTGAGGAAGATGTTTTCATGAGCGGTACCCTAGCATCTTTAGAAGGAGATGTTAGGAAGTGGTTTGAAAGGTTTCCTGCCTCATCCATTGATGGGTATGATAACTTTTTCAATAAGCTAAATAGTGAGTGGTCCCGTAAGTTAGATGGGAAATTTCTCTTGCATCAACTGTTTGACATTAAGAAAAGAGAAAATGAAACAACCCATGAATTTAATGTAAGATTTGATAAGACCGTGGCTGCTATCCCTGAAGAGATTAAACCAAAAGATCAAGCAATTGTTATTCATTACTTGAATGCATTCGAAGGATGGCTTGGTTATCACTTGAAGGATAAAAACCCAAATGACTTAAAGACCACCCAATTCAATGCAAAGATGGCTGAGCAAAATGTAGCATCTATGGGGAAACAAAACTTTTTCGATCAATTTATCCCATCCAATTCTAGATCTGACCCTAGAATCCGAAAGCCCAAGGAACCTGTAAGTGAGCTAAAGGAATCAAAGGACACGTTAGAAACAATGCAAGAAATGATGAGACAACTAACAGTCCTGACCAAAAGTGTAGCAAGTCTGAATGATCCTGGGAGACATAGGAACCCTTATGGCCCTAAACCTTATTGGAACAACAACAGAAGGCTTGAGGGGGATAGAGATAGGCGACGACCTGATTACCTAGAAAATTATGAGAAAAAGAATGTTAATTGGTGTGATGAAATAGAAGAAGAACCTTCCGACACCATTAGCCCTGATGACCAACCAGACAATATCAACTTCATTAATGACTTTTCCTATGATGAATATTTTGGAAGAATCCTTCTAGAGGAAGAGCCATGGGAGCAAGAAGAAGAAATAATTGAAGAACATAGCTCCTCATGTTGTGCCATAGATCTCCCATTACTTAAGGAACAACCAAAGTATCAAATCTACAAACGAGGAAGTAATTCCCAACCCTCTTTCCTTGACAATCATAAGAAGATTGATGAAGATAAAAGGGAAGAAGAAGATCTTGCTGTGAATGATTATGATCTAAAAATTGATATGAAGAAAGAATTAAGCAAGATAATGTGTAATATCCCTGTCACTGAGCTAATGAAGGTGCCCTCTATTAGAAACCAAGTAGAGGAGTTCTTTTATGGCATTGGCCAAGAGAAAACTCCTGATACTGTTTTAGAATACTGTCACTTCCAAAATCTTAGTGGGACACAACTTAGCAAAATTGAGAAGGATCCACCCATAAACATCCATTCTGCAATTTACGAAAGAAAGAACGGTGGTCACCCTCCCTTTTACCTTACCTTACACATTCAGAACATGCTCCTTCATAATTGTATGTTGGATTCCGGAGCAGCTATGAATGTCATGCCCTTACATGTCATGAAGGAAATGGGATTGGAAGTGACTAGACCTTATGGAAATGTCCGTGGTATAGATTCCCGTCGAGTGCAGTCCTATGGTTTGATCAAAAACCTTAGAGATGATCTTTTTGCATGCTCAGACATTTCTACCATGATGGATGTAGTTGTCATTGATTTGCCCCCAGCATATGGAATGCTTTTATCTAAGAAGTGGGCAGATGGTTTAGGTGGATACCTCATGATGGATTTATCATATATTTGTGTTCCCAACTCTAATGGAGCTTTGATTAGGGTGAACAGAGAACCTTGTTATAACAAGCATTTGGAATCATTTGAAGAAGGGATCAAAAACACTTATGGGGATGAATTGTTGAATAGTGCAAAAACTAACTTTGTAGAAGATGAAAATGAACTTTGGGAAGATAATCAAATTGAAAACATGTTCATGGTAATGGAAGATTCTGATTCCTCTTTGGAAGAAGAGCAGATAACTGAACTTGCTAGAAGGATAAATTTGGACTTACTTAGAAATGAGTTTTCAGAAGAAATGGATGAATTGAGAAGAAATGAGAATCAACCTCAGGGTCAAGAACAGAATAATATAATCCATCAAGAACCAATTATTGAAAATCAAATACCTGAGGAAGTTGATGATGGCTTAAGTGATATAAGAAGAGGTGAACGTTTTCCCATATCAGTCATTGAAATGAATGCACTTATTGGTAGTAATATAACAAGACAAAATCAAGGTCTGGAACCAATTCTCCCATGGGAAAATAATCACGAGGAAACAAATATTGAAGAAAATGTTATTGAAGATCCTATCCCTGTAGTTGATGAATTTGATGACATTAGGAGGGGAGAAAGAATTCCTTTTACCGTTAGAGAATGGTTTGCCCTAACTAATCATAATAGAGAAAGGGAAATTCAAGGGCTTGCACCTATTTATCCTTGGGAAAACCGTCCTACAGCATCTAATGTGGTTGAGACCAATGAAGAATCTGAGGTCTCCCACTACTCTGATGTAGATGATTCCTTATCCCATTTATCCCTAGAAGATGATAATCTAATTCGAATTCATGACAACTCTCTAAATTGGGAAGAGGATGCCTTAATTAATGATGCACCTGAAGGAGATTTTGACTTAAACAATCTTGCTATTTTCCAAACTCCTTCGGATTCTCAAAACCATGCTTTATCTGCGTATCCTCATGTCCCTAATTTTCTTCTACCACCTGAGTCATCTAGTCATCATACTCATGATCCTTCTCACATTCCTAGTTTTTCTACGTCTCATTCTGAGTCAGTTTCCACTGGGTTGGAAAACATGGTCATTCCAATTCCTTCAGGGGAAGACTCTAGTCATAATACTGTCATATCCCATGAGCCACCTCCTCTGGAAGAACATAGAGATTTCTGGACTATGGGTGAAGTTGTTAAGAATGTTGTGTCTCCTCATGATGAAGAGTCGAATGAAATAAACCAAGAAACAAGAATAGAGATTAGAGAAGTCCTTGTTGGCAGGATTGCTCTTTCCTTAGATGGTGGCCCACCTAGAATTGATGCAGTTCCTTCTAGGAGGAGCTCAGATATTGTAACACGTCAATCGCAAAACCCTGCTGAAATCCACCCTATGCCTATTTGCAACATTGGAGTTATCCCTGAGTCTGTCAATAGGAATAGGTTTCCCACAGGAAGTCAAGTCATCATTCCCAACCATTTACTGCATATTAGATCGGGATAGGCTAATGACCTATGGGTTGGACCTTTCACAGTAGAGCGATGCATTGATGGCATGTGCTTTCTGACCACTGGTAGTGGGCGACGTATTTTGCATCCTGTGAATCAAAGGGATTTAAGGGATCACATCCCTGACCCTACATAGTTGGGATTGCTTCACTTGCCTTTCTTGGTAGAAGAGAGTAGTTAGAAACTGAATAAGCCTACTTGGGCAGTAGTTGGTCTTTTCAGCCATTGAGTCTGGCACTTTTGTTTGATTTTTCCTAAGCTCTTTTTGAAGCTCCTAGTTTAACTGAGTACCTATCATTTTTTTTCTTGCACAATAAAATGTCAAACTTTGCAAGTTATGTTAGTAGATTAAATTTACTTTCTGTTCTTAAATTCCATGCGTTTAAAATTATGTTATAGAATAGATTTTATTTCCGTTTGATTTTATATTTTTCCCATACATTCTACATGAGGTATTTTGATGTTTGTGAATGCAGATACAGATGCAAAATAAAATTCAAAATAAAATAAAAAAGCTGAAAGCAAAATGATAGAGTGTTGGAGCTAGGATTCGAGTAGCAGAGTTCGAGGACCAGAGATACTGAAGTTCTCAAGCGCTCTTTTCAGTAGAGCACTTGTCCCAGCTAGAGCCAAATGTTATCACATATATAGTAGTTGAGCTACCATACATTATTTTTTTGATTCCAGTACACTATTCAGCCAGTTCCCTTGCATTGAGAGGCTGAGATGAGAATCTACTATGGATCATTGTCAGATTTTGGACAACAGTTTTATTCACCATGCCATGACTGATTTTCAGGACACTCAGAGAGATGAACGATGTAGCTATTTAGCCATTTGTACAGAGCAGTCAGTAGTGCCCAGAGTTGCAGTAGCAGTTTCAGAGGACAGATGATGGTTCAGATGACGAGCATTCAGGTATATGACTCAGCAGGTATATTATGGTGTTGTCGTTATGTTGCTTTTATTTCCATTCTCTTAGCATGTCTTAGCATTTAGTATCATGATATGGCGATCATATAGATATGTGGATCTGGTTGTACTATATATATATCATATTTGTCCCTACTCAGACTCAAAATTTCTTGGCATATACTCATTGGTTTTACCCTCCTTAGGGAGAATAGAGGTGATCATTCTCGCCATACTTTGGCTTGCTAGTGTCGGTTTCATTATTCATTGTCTTCATCCATCCATGACTTACTACTTGACTAGTGGCATGGAGGACCTTTCCCCACTATAGCCTCTATATTGGATAAGCTTCCCTGTTTATTGTGTCTCGCCTCTGAGTTGGTGACAAAACTTACCTATGGTGAGTTGGATTTCCTTGTGAATTCCCCCTAGTCACTAAAGATGTTGTTGGCTAAACCTAAAACTTTTAGTGTTTCCATTAATGCAAAGTATGGAAATGAAATGTTGTATCTCGTATGAAAAGCCCATTCATGCAATGTGTTTCTCAACACACATGAATGAAAGGCAAGCCAAATGAAAATGGCTATGAAATATCAAATGTTATATCTTTTGTGAAATGCAAATACCTAGGTAAACAAGCTGTCTGCGACACACCTAGAAGTGCTCAGGTAAAAACACACCTGCAACAAGAAGCCTAAATAAATGTAAATCTATGCAATGTGTTTATAAACACAGATAGATTAAAGGCTATGGAAACTCTAGGCCCAAAAGCAATGGAACTTAAACTCTATATCAAAAATATTGCTGGCCTCATGTGTATTATGGATTGTGCGCATCTGTGAAAGGTGAATAAACACTCTTCGAACAACTTATCCATTTGTGAGACACCACCATTCCCTGTGTTATTGCTTGTCCACTATATGCTATGGTGTGTATTCCCTTTCCATTTCCAAAGTGTCACAGTGTTAAGTCAGTAAGTCATCCTTTGACCTAGACACTTATTTCTTAGCCTTCACCCTTCACTAGCAAATTGATCACAACTATGAAGTGAGTATGACCTTGAAAGTCTTGTCTAAGTAATAAATAATAATTATGACTTATTATATTTGGATTTAGATCGCCAATAATGATTACTTCTTGTTATAATTGCTAATTGAATGGATTGTAAAGCATGTTTTAACCTTGGACACCTTGCAGCAGCTTGATGACAATTTGAGTCATATTTTGGTCATGTTGACTTGGTCAAACCTCAGTTTGACCAAAGGTCAACCACAGGACATGAGGTGGCAGACCTCATATGTTACAGATAGATGATATATGGTATGGTACAGGTCACCATGGTGGGCTTATGTAGTGGTTTCAGGCTTATGATGATGATTTGTGCTTTTCAGCACTTTTACAGATTATTATGATTTGGTTTGTCGGATATGATGAGTATTTATTTTGGACCATGCAGAGGTTTATATGGTGTATGAGTACACATCTTAGATGGATTTGGACCTTCTTAGTCCAATGAGACAGACTGTTTTCAGTTCTGGGCAGTTACAGTGATGATTGAGCCTCAGTTGGCTATCCTAGTGCAGTTTTGGTTTGTTGGAGGCCCTGTCAGTGTAGTGATGAGATTTACTTGGTTCACCTAGGGAGTTGTGCATGGAGGGGGTGGTCCAGCCACTTGTTATTACCATAATACCCCCCTCCCAGACTCATTGGTGAGCTCATATTGAAGGCACAGGCACTCCAGGAGGCAATTTGGGCAGTTTCACATTTCCCGAGGCAGTCCAGAAATGGTAAAAATGGCTACAGGGGAATTCGATTTGGGATACTAAGGAAAGGTTATGGCATGGGATGATCAGTGATGATGAGTGGGATTTCTTCCACACCTTCTCTAGCAGTTTCAGCTTGTTCGGGATCCATATCCATCACTTATGGCACTTTTTGATGATTTCTTAAGCCTCATAAGGCTCACAACTTTCCAAGAGAGGCACGATTTGGTGTCTGGATCATTTATTATTGGATATTGTGCCATGGGGATTGACTAAGGGTGTTAGAAATTACCCCTTGGACCCACCATGAGCTATTTTTTATGTTTTATCATCATGATTTGGTGGGATCCCCTCTTCTAGGGTGAGCTTGTCCACATATTGTATTATTTTATTAGTGATCCATGTATTGTATTGTTGAGCTCATCTCAACCATTGATTAGATATTTTGATCTTTTAATCTTAGCCGCTCATTTAAAAAGTGGTTAGATTGTGGACTCTCTCCTTCCTATTTAAAGGAGAGAGCTTCTCATTGTAAAGGGGACTTTTGGCTTTGGATTATTGGAATAGAGAATTATTATTGCGTCTATCTGTTGTGTTGTGGTGAATGCTTTTGGAGTTCATTCGTTGATTCTTCCTTTGCATTGGGTTCTTGGAGATTTTGTCTTGCTATATTTTTGTACCATGTTTTTGCATCTACATGTGGAGCCCGAATTCATTTGAGGAGGACGTATTGTTAGGGGAGGACCCTCTCTACTTCTTCCTTGGGTTTTTTCGTTGGTAACAGGGAGTATTACTGTCCCAGGACCTTCTATTTCATGTTATCATTGCATTTCGCTTGTATTTCCTCCATACTTGTTCTGACTGATTGAATCGATTTTGCTTGGTTTGATAGGTAGAGGAGGTCGCACTTGTGGGCTAGGGCATCATTTCGGCAAGAAAATTCAACAATTTCTAATTTGATCTCTACGGGAGTCTTCCTCAACAACAAGGCATCTCATTCCAACACTCAAGTATGATCTCAAGGTAATTTCTCTTTCCATGATCTATCCATTTGTCTAAATGCTTCAAACCCTTATAATTTCAAAACCCTCATTTTACATTTTCTCAGATCTAGCAAGATCCACTTGGCTTTTGGGTATAAAATTTAAAACCCACCTCTATAGCATCCACGGCAATTCGTATCTATAATTTGGTGTGGATTGGCCATCATTTGACCCATTTCCCAAGGCAAAGAAGCCTCTCCAAGGGAGGTCGCACTTCCTGGGAGAGGTGAGTTTGCTAAGATCTAGCACCTAGGTAGGTGAGATCCCACTTGATCCTTCATCTAGACATTCAATAACCTACCCCTAGTGTGTCACTTCAGTGATTTTGACCTTGTGGGCCCCATTCCTCATTTTGAGGGTTGAGCCCCACTTGGGTCACTTTGTGGCACATTTCGATCTCAGATCTACTGAGATCTAGCCATTGGATGAGCCTAATTTTCAAGATCCACCTACCTCAACATTCCTGATCTACAATTTGGTGGACATCCGACTCCATTTGGCCCACTTCCCAAGGCATTGATCTTTCTCCAAGCTAATTCAACTTTCTTGGACTGTTGATTTTTTTTGTTGTTTGATCCTTGTTTTGGTAGCTTGAACCCCTTGACTTTGTCATATCAATCAATCAATCTCACTTTTGGTACTAGTTAGCCCCAATTTAGTCCTTAACTACCCTGCATTGGACACGGTTCCCAAGGCAGTGGATTTTCTCATAATTGACTAGTACCCTGATTCTAGATCTTATTCTAAACCTCGTAAGTCACTTGCATAAACATGTTGGACCAAATCTACATTGTCTAAGCCCCTTGATCGAACCTATTACTCACCTTGTGACTTCATTCATAGATCTAGAGTTCACCATACACCTTACGTACTTCATCATTATTTGATTTGATCTGGTGTCTTGGTCTGATCTCTCCTGTCGGGAGTAGATATGGGTCTTCCCCTTTGTTGTCTTGGGCTAGATA
This sequence comes from Larix kaempferi, assembly GCA_027924585.1. Taxonomy (NCBI): domain Eukaryota; kingdom Viridiplantae; phylum Streptophyta; class Pinopsida; order Pinales; family Pinaceae; genus Larix; species Larix kaempferi. Next base: position 2,542,748 of record BSBM01001027.1, on the reverse strand, counting down.
ACATAAAGTGAATATTGCCTCGATTGGTGTGACAACCATCCATTGGGAGTCGAGGCTATCTTGGTTGCACCTCTTTGGTTTCCTATCCCTTTTTCCATCCATCTTGGATCCATCTCTAGGGGCACCTACAAGTTTGGTGATGTGAAAATGCTCACAGTAGATCCAAAGAGATGATTTAAACCTCACAATGAAAGAATTTAGGAATGACAGAAGAAGAATAGAGCAGAAGAACATAGATCCAAAGGAGCTCAGATAGAGGCAGAATAATTACACATGTTACATTAATCTGAATAGTAAAAAGGTAAATATACAATGCTCAGGATTTGAATACACTATGTGTGATTCGAATTAGCCTGCATGGACAAATCCATAATCAGTGGAGTGTCATCAAGTCATAACTAGGAGTCCAACTCATCATCAGTGAAGTCATCAATGCACAAGTAATAGTCAACCAGAAGTCTAACTGAGTCTAACTGAATGTGGTAGGTGTAATTGGCACATGTGGTCGGTGTAATTGGCACATGGAAGCACTAATGTAGTGAAGGAGGCTCAGTGGAGGGCGCTCATGGAGCTAACTGGAGTCAGAACAGGTTATCTAGTCACACCGGAGGTCCATCGGAGTGATAAGGTCAGTTAAGAGTGAGTCAAGCCTAAAATCAGGGAGAGAACTCTTGTTAACTGAACATAACTGGACTGGTAGGTGAAGAAGTGCGCCTCTCTCATGCATTAGGTGAAAGGAGGGCACACTAGGCACTAGAAGGGCTGAAAATGATCAGGAAGAAGCTCAGGGGGCTAGCTAACTGAGGGCTAGGTGTTGGGACTGCTGACTGGGATGCATGCAAATGCATGAAAACCCTAAATAATGCGTGCAAACCCTAAAAGTGCATGCATGAATGAAAATGAAAATGAATGGAAAGCTAGTAGGACTAGGATGGAGTATAGGAATATCCTAACACCCCCCCTTAATCCATCCTGGGCCCTGGTAACTAGGACCAAAGGTCACCCATACAATCAAAATAAGATAGAAAAATAAAAAAACTGTCCATAAACCGAGGAAATGGGGAAAACCTCATGGGAAAAATACCCCCCCCTCAAAAGAACAGTAAATAACTCAAAGAACCATCATACTAAGCAGAAAAGAAGGAAGCTTTCATCAGTGAAAAATTCTGCAAAAAAATTGACAAGTTGATCCCCTGTAGGATGCCAAAACAGGTGCTATATCTGGATCTAGGCTTCTGATGTGCCTTCCAATGTGTAGAGGATGTATTGGACGAAGCAAGTCTCTGAGGAATTTTTTCTGCAACTGGAGCAAATGGAACATGAGGAGTCTTCCCAAGTGATGGAGGAGAGAACCCCATCATCATGCTGCATCTCTCATGGAGAGGTAGATGGCATAATGCAAGGTTGGCATGATGCTGAATTCTGGTAGTTCTGTGAACAGATGAATCCTCAACTGTGTTCTCAGTAGTAGCAAGCACTGTGTGAGCCCATATTGACCTTGAATCTGGACTGAGAATATGTGTTGGTTCTGGATCTGAATCTTCTTGAACTATGATCTCAACATCAAAATCTTGATCTTCTTCTTCATCAGAAGAGGAGTCACTATGATCTTGATCAAAATATGAAGGAATAGTTAGAGAGAAGGGCATGAGGTGAGAGAACTCATATGCCTTAGAGGCATGATTAGCAACCCCATTCGCTATAATCCTTCCAGTGGAGATATCTGTAATCTCTACTGTGTTTGGACCAAAAGTTACTTGCTTTGGTGATATTGTATGAGTTATCTAATATACTGACAACAAATTAGTTGTTAGAGAAGGAACAAATAAGACATTTTTGAACTTACCATGCTCCATATGTACTGTACCCAATCCTTTGGCAGAAATCTGAGAGTTGTCTCCCATGTGAATAGTAGGCCCATCTTTGAGATCTAAAGAGGAAAAGGATTCTTCAAAGGCAACCATGTGGTTGGAGGCTCCAGAATCTATGAGGAGGGATTTTGACTTTGAAAAACCAGCCATCAATGCATGGCAATCATCAGATCCACTTCCAGAATCAAACATCTTTGCTTCTTTTGGAACAACAATTTTGTTTTGTTCAAGAAGCTTGGTTAGTAGGTCTATTTTCTTGTGCATGCAAGCTTTCTAAGGATGGTTTCCTCTCTTGCAGTAGGAGCAATTAGGTCTCTTGTGTTTGTCACTTCTAGATTTAGATGGCTTCTTGTCCTTGTCTTTTTGCCTCCCCTTTGCATTCGCTCCAATTGCTTCTCCAGCTAGAAGAGCTAGATCTTTGGAGGCCTTGATGGCACCCATTTGAATCAGTTTGTCCTCTTCTTGAATGAGAGCTTCAGCAAAGTCATTTAAGTTAGGAAACTTCCATCCAGGGATTGACATTCAAACAGAATGGAAAGTAGATACAAAGACAGAAAATTGAGATCCAAGTTTGCTCAATACAAAGAGTACCAATTGCTCATCACTTTTAGTGATGCCACAATGCTTGTATTATAAAACCAATTTATGAAATTTGGAGAAGAATTCTTGAATGCTTTCGAAATTGTTAGGTTGTAGGGAAACCAATTCATTTTCGAGAATGTGGCCTCTTAGCCCATCTTGTTTGCCAAAAAGACTCTCCAATTTTGTCCATAACTCATTTGGAGACTTCAATCCTTCAACATGAAACAATAGATCTTCAGACATATGAAGGCATATGCATCCAAAGGCTTCATCCATTTTATTTAGATGCTTGGTTCTCTCTACAATTGTATGTGGTATGGCATCTTTTTCCTCAACTATTCTAGAAAACCCTCTCGACTTCAAGTGTATTTTCATCTTACCCTTCCACTCAAAGTAATTGAAGGGAGTGAGAATTATAGGAGAAGAAGGAGCATTCGAATTGCTCATCTTGACTGCTGGAACGAGTGCAAAAACTAAACTGCTGATACTGTTGCTACAACTGCTAGAAATTTCAAATACCTGCAAAAAACTCTCAAGAATGGAGGTAGAATATACTCTCAAATGGCTCTGATACCATGTGAAAATGCTCACAGTAGATCCAACGAGATGATGTAAACCTCGCAATGAAAGAATTTAGGAATGACAGAAGAATAATAGAGCAAAAGAACATAGATCCAAAGGAGCTCCGATAGAGGCAGAATAATTACACATGTTACATTAATCTGAATAGTAAAAAGGTAAATTTACAATGCTCAGGATTCGAATACACTAGGTGTGATTCGAATTAGCTTGCATGGACAGATCCATAATCAATGGAGTGTCATCAAGTCATAACTAGGAGTCCAACTCATCATCAGTGAAGTCATCAATGCACAAGTAATAGTCAACCAAAAGTCAAACTGAGTCTAACTGAATGTGATAGGTGTAACTGGCACATGTGGTAGGTGTAACTGGCACATGGAAGCACTAATGTAGTGAAGGAGGATCAGTGGAGGGCACTCATGGAGCTAACTGGAGTTAGAACAGGTTATCTAGTCACACTGGAGGTCCATCAGGGTGATAAGGTCAATTAAGAGTGAGTCAAGCCTAAAATCAGGGAGAGAACTCTTGTTAACTAAACATAACTGGACCGGTAGGTGAAGAAGTGCGCCTCTCTCATGTAGTAGGTGAAAGGACGACGCACTACGCACTAGAAGGGCTGAAACTGATCAGGAAGAAGCTCCAGGGGCTAGCTAACCAAGGGCTAGGTGTTGGGACTGATGACTAGGATGCATGCAAATCCTAAATAATGCATGCAAACCCTAAAAGTGCATGCATGACTGAAAAAGAAAATGACTAGAAAGCTAGTAGGACTAGGATGGAGTATAGGAATATCCTAACAGGTGATAACAGGTTCCAAACAGACGTTTTTATCCAATGAAACAATGAAACACAATGATACCCACAAATCTATTTTATAATTCCCTAGCACGTGTGGGCATTCAATACGGTGGGTGAAATTTTAAAAACGGGGTTATGGCGGATACGGCTAGGGTCAAATTGGCACGCTTGGCGTTAAATGTGACCGTCAAAATCGGACAAACCCGGCCAACTTACCCGATGCTTGCGGTGAAAACTTGTGAGTTTGGATCGATGTTGCGGCAGAACCGGCTGAGTTCATCCGCAAAGGAGACAGGAAACTTCACCGCAAGCAAGACCAAGGTCGCATTGCGAGTGATTTATCCAAGTTCGGGCGTCGTTGCAAACAAACTGAATGAGTTTGGTCGAAAGACTCCGGAGGAACTGGCGGAGTTCTTCTGAAATAATGTGGCTAAAGACTTAATAAATTCACCCACCCGTTGCGGCCCAACTTGTTGATTTCTTCCGAAAAATAAGGGGGCTTTAAAACTTAGCTAACAGAATCGTCGTTGCGACAGAACTCAGCGAGATCCTCTGTCGTTACGGCAGAACTAGCTGAGTTCCTCCACTGTGCGACTTGAAAGGGAAAAATTTCTCGTCGTTTTGGTTTAACTTATCCATTTTCCCCGCTGTTGCGGCAGAACTGGCTGATTTCTTCCGTCATTGCGGCTCAAAAGCATGAGTTTTACTTAGGAAAAAAAAAAAAAGAAGCAAACTCCAAGGAAGAAAACAAAAGGCTTCGTTCTAGAAAACTAAGTAAGAAAAAATTTTAATGGGCTTGACTTCTAAGAAAACTTCCTTTTCAAAAGTAAGAGGAGGGGCCCCAATATTTACAAAATTTTGGGGGGAATGTTGCAGCAACAACAATGGCGATTCGCTAGCGAACAAAGATCTCTGAAACAAACTCTTCTTATGATCAGAAAACTTGCGAAGTGTTGATTACATGTGCAACAAAATGTCTTCATAGTTCAGCTTCTAAGAATGCAATGATCACTCTTATCATAGGTCATTAGGGAAAATGCAACTTTGACTCAGAATTCCTTACAACTCTCCAAGGGCCAAAATGTGAGGTTTATTTTAAGAATCTGTCTTTTAGAAGTCTCCCAATAAAAGACTCCACAGGATCGTAACAATATCTCACAGACATATTCGTTTGTTCCTCATTCCCATGCTATTTTGCATCCTTTTTGGATGTTTCTATTAAATGGCGACTTTTGCCGCTTTGAGCCTTCCATAAATAAATTTCTTTAACCTTCAACATAATTGATTCAGGTTCTTCCATCCATAATGTCCTTTTGTGTGAGCGAAATATTTATTTGATTTTCATGCTTCACAGACGGAGAAGAACCTTACTAGGCTGGTTTATTTGAACATCTTTTTTTATTTGAAAGTTCCTTTGCTTTTCTCAGCCATGCTTTAATCGAGGCGAGAATTTCTGGAAACCAGACTCTTTGATATAATCTTTTGGGATTTTACTTGCAGCATGGGATCATTTTAAATACCATACATCTGTGAGACATGTTTCTTCTCCATGGGTCCGTCATAGTGAGCTTCCTGAGACAGTCATTAATGTTAAAGTGAATGGGGCCCCAAGATAGTCAAAAGGAAAATCTAAATCTTAGTTATTTGACAGGGGTTATTTTGACCACAAAGAAAGAGGATCTCTACGTTCTAGGAAACCAATTAGTGAAAACAAAGTCACACATATACATTTCCTCTATCAATAAGTTTCTTCTTTACCAGCTTTCGATTTTTGCTTGGAGTCTCATCTTTCAACTATGCCAAAAATTGAGTTGAGCTTTATTTAAGCAAAGAAATTAAACAAAGGAAAAAGAACAAATCAAAAGCAACAGATCAAGCTAACTAGCAGACTAAAAGTTGATCGCGAATAACTCAAAAAGAAACGAAAAGAAATAATCAAGGAAAAGGACAACCAAAACAACGCTTTATTTATATACAAAATTCCACCTAGGACTTATGCGAAATATTGTTTCAATGCGAGGCCGTTGAGAGGGATTTTTACCTCCTCTCCTAGTAGGTCTTTCATTTCTTAAGTTGACGGGCCAATCTTTTCGGAAATTTGGTAAGGGCCAAGCCATAAGTGTTGAAACTTTGTATGCATCCCCTTACCATCATGTTGGTGATCCCACTTCAGAACTAAGTCACCTACTTCAAAACTTCTCTTTCCAGACTTCTTCTTATCAAACCACCTTTTGATTATGTCTTGGTGATGGTGAAATTGGTCTTTGGCCTTCTGTCGTGACTCTTCAAGTTTTAGCAAGGTATCAATTCTTGATTGAAGGGCTTGACTGCTAGAACCTCGGGAGGCTTAGGACAATTGCAAGGATGGGAGTAGAATATTCAGAGGGAGGATGGCTTCCTTACCGTAGACCAGGGTCAATGGAGAAACGCCTAAGGCATTCTTGGGGCTGACTCTATCTTCCCATAGAACGTTCGGGAGAGCTATGTGCCAGCTTCTCTGATTTTCGATCATAGTCTTTTTAAGGATTCGGATGAGATTTTTATTGGTGAACTCAGCTAATCCATTTTCTTGGGGATATTAATTGGCTGAATAATGTAGTTTAATTCCTTTCTCATACATGAATTCATTAATCTTTATTGACGAAAAATAAGGAGCAATATCAAAGACTAGAGAAATTGGAACCCCAAACCTGGTTATGATATTTTCTTCCAGGAACTTGATAACTACATCTTCATTCACTTTGCGTAGCAGGACAGCGTCGGCCCATCTTGCAAAATAATATGTAGCTGTTAGAATGTACCGATGTTGCAACGAGGAGTTTGGGTTTATCTCGCCAATAATATCTATGCCCCATTGTTCAAATGGTTCAGCAATGATAATTGGTTGCAAAGGACCTACTGCTTTTGGCAATTGTCCAGCACTCCTTTGGCACACATCGAAATTTCTGGCATAGGCGTGAGCATCCTTGAAAAGGGTGGGCCATTAATACCCAACTCTGAGAATTTTGTGTGTTATAGTTTCTCCAAAATAATGTCCCCCAGCAGGGACATCGTGTAATTCTTTGACCACTTTAATTGCATCTTCTTTCTCTAAACATCTGAGGAATATGCCATCATAATTCTTCCTACAGAGTACTCCTTCAATGAATTGATAAGCTGCTGATTTCAGACGGAGTACCCTTATTTTCTTCGAACTCTAGTGTTCCGGAAAATATCCTGACTGTAAATAGTGCACCAAGTCCCTGTACCAAGACTCAGGAGCTATGAAAATTGGACATACGTCGATCATATTCAGCTCGGCTTCATTCCTCCAACCTAGCTCTCCATCAGCTGGATTTCCAGTAAGTAACTTGCATAAACCTTGACCTTTGATAATAGTGGCTGGTTTGAATTCTAAGTCATACTCCTTAAGAGCAGTAACCCAGTTTTCTCTCCTTTCTCCCAATTCTTTTTGAACGAAAAGAGATCTAACAGCGGGATGAGGGACTATGACTTTAGTTCTATTTTTTAGAATATATGGCCTAAACTAATTTACTTCCTTGAATACTGCATACGCTTTCTTATCCACCACAGGATAGTTTAGTTCAGTGCCTTGTAGACTAGTGCTCATAAAATAAATTGGGTATTCATCTCCTAATTCTGCCTTTTGGGTGAGCACAGCTGCGAGAAAATTATCAGAAGCGAAGGTGTACATAATAAAATATTTATCGAAGTCTGGACTTCTTAAAGAAGGCGCATTAGCTATGGCAGCCTTAATTTCTTTAAATGCAACTTTCTCCAAGTCTATCCACTTGAATTGTACACTCTGCTTTACCATTTGTTGCAAAGGTTTAACGATCTGAGCGAAGTCTAGTATGAACCTTCGAACAAAGTTAATGGTGCCCATAAATGATTGCATAGACCTTTTGTTATGGGACATGGGAATCTTGCTGATAGTTTGCACTCTCTCTTGATCTATCGAGATTCCCTTCTTTGAAATGATATGACCCAAAAGCTTGCCCTCAAGAATAGCGAAAACACTTTCTTGGGGTTCAAAGAAATTCCATACTTCCTGCAACGATCGAAAATATGCTTCAAGTGGAACACATGGTCTTCCCTTTTCTTTGAGAACACTGTCAAATCATCCAAGTAAATGACTACACATTGACCGCCCAACCCTCGGAAAGTAATGTCCATGGCTCACTGAAACGGAGCTCCTGCATTTATCAAGCCGAATGGCATTCTTCGATATGCAAAAGTTCCCCACTTTGTATGAAAAGTGGTTTTGAGTCGGTCTTCCTCTGATACCAACACTTGATTGTATCTAGAAAAACCATCTAGCAGAGAGAAAAGCTCTGATCCTGACACCATATGCAATATTTGCTCCATTGGAGGCACGGGATAGTTGTCTTTATCGGAAGCTTTGTTCAAGTTCCGAAAATCTACACACAGTCTGATTTCTCCCGACTTCTTCCGCACAGGAACTAAATTAGCTACCCATTCAGAATGTCGGACTTTAAAAATAATCTTTGCATCCAACAATTTTTTTAACTCTTTCTAAATTAGAGGCTCAAGTGTCGGATGCATCCTTCTTAATTGCTGCTGAAATGGCTTAACGCTTGCTTTCATTGGTATTATGTGCTGAACAATGCGGGTATCATGTGTTTTCAAATCGTCGTAAGTCCATGCGAAAACATCTTTGTACTGTTTAAAGAGCTTGATGAACCTATCCCTTTCGCCTGGCATACAACATTTACCAAGATTAACATATTTTGGTTCAGCCTTTGTGCCCAGATTTATCAATTCATGTTGCATGGAGGAGCTGTGCGTTTTGACATTTGCTGGCCTCTTGAACTTGTTCTTGTTATGTAGAATTTTGTCCTACGGATAAGCCAAAACTCTCTTAACTTTAAAGCAAACTTTAAACTAACTCTAAAGCAAGAAACAAGTCGAAACAAATGCTACCTTGAAATTCCTGAATTAACTTTTATAGCAAGATTAAATGTATTTAGAAATGATGAGAGATAAGACACACCTTTCAACTGACGTTTGTCCCGCTTCTAGCTCTTGATCCAAAGCTTCGATGTAGAACCTGTTAAGATCAATCAAAGAACAAACATGCGAACTTCCAAATACCTTGAATGTAAAGGTTAGATCCAAATCCAGATTAGATACATTTCATGCTAAGAACTTATACTAAAACACATGAAATGGGAAAGACAAGACAAGTTATCTTATTACAACTTGAAGAATGCTTACATAGGTTGCTTGATGCCCAAGCCAATCCTCCAGCTCCAAGTGCCTTCTCCTCTAGCTATCTCCACAATGCTGCAAGATCATAAGTTTGGTACTTCAAGAGTCCTCCCCTTTCCCCATGGAATGCCTCTCTTTTATAGTGCATGGTAGGGTTAACCAACAAGAGAGATAGGTGGATCTAGGGAGAGATAAGTGGATCAAGGTTTCTAATCACAGAAAGTGAGTTGGGATCGAATCAGGGACCCCAATCTTCCACTATCTTCGAAAATCGAAAATCCCACAAGCCATGGAAAAAAGGCTAATAAAAGAGTACCGCGCCCTGTAGTCTTAGAACAATGCGGTACTACCGCATTCTGTGGAAACATCATAGCGCGGTAGTGTGTAGTACCGCGCTCATATAAATGAGCAAGGCGTGGTAGTGTAAGTAAATAAAGTTAAATAAAGTCTCAGCTGGGTCAGAACTTGTCAGGGTAGATTTACCTTCAAGGTTCATTCATCTTCTGGGTGGTTCAAACAGCAGGGGAAGTGTCGTCAACTGCAGAGGAAGTGTCGTCAACTCTGTTTGTGGTGGAGATGCGACACTGTGGAATATAGAGGTATAACAGTTCTGCAGATCGAACAGTGCTTCAAGACTCCTTACCCCTTTAGGCATGAAGTTCCCTTTAGAAGCATCTTTATTCTGCAAATCTGAATCGTGTTGTTCTTCATCTATTATGGCTTCTTGGAAGACATCTTCATTTGTTAAGAAACTAATAATATACTCATCATCATCAAATACTCTGAGATTCGTAATGTTATCTGGAACGGACGGTCTGAAAATCAATTCAATGGAGCATTTATTAGTAGTAGGAACTAATCTGGAAGCAGACATTGCTAACAAATCAGTTGTAGCATTATGTAGCCTAGGAATAGACGTTATATTGAAAGCATCAAAACATGAAATTAGATTCCAAGCCTCAGACTGATAACTTTTTAAGTGTGGTGAAAGGCAATGAATTGTATCTCTCACTTGCCTGACAACTATTTCTGAATCACCAAAGACTTTCAAATATTTGACATTTAAACCAATAGCTTTCTTTAAACCATGAATCAGAGCTTCATACTCGGTAGTATTATTCGTACATTCGATTCCTAATCTTTTGGGATCAGTCAAAACACAACCGACTCCTAATATTTCTTGAGTTTTGTAGCCATCAAAGTAAAGTATCCAAAAAACATTTTCTTTTTTAACTAAGTTAGTGTCATTACTATCTAAGTCAGTAACTAATCCTACTATGTTACAATCAATATCATCAGTCCGTGAAAAATGAAGGAGATCAAACTGTTTGTCTGGATCATGGCTAACATTTTCTGATTAATCATTTTCGGGTTCAATTTTCAAGAAATAATTTCCCAAAACTGAATATGAGAAAGTCACAACATCATTTTTTTCTTCTAACTGGGTGACATTTTGTTTTGTGTGGGGTTCTCTAAGTATTTTAATTTGGTTTTTCCTATTCTGATAAGGTAACCATAGGTGAGACCAATCTGTTACAAAGTAACCGTTTAGTTTCGTAGACCAGTCCCTACTCAAGATTAAACTGTAAGCCTCTGAAATATCGACCACTATTATATCAATAAACTGACATACCCTCGGATCAGCTGACAACCTAATAAGCACATCTTTCAATTCACCAATGACTTTGACAGCAGTTCTGTCTAACTGTATGATTTGAGATGGAGATGGGATCGGTTGTCCATTAATCCTTTTGCAAACTGACAACGGCATGACATTCGAACTAGCACCTGAGTCTACCAAACAATTATGCACATTTGATTAAAGATTTCGAAAGTCAAGAGAAAAGGCAGAGTCTTAAGATTTTGATTTTCCGCCAATGCTGGCTTCATTTATTTCTGGGTTTTCTTCAATGTTTTCTAATGAAGTGCTTGTTTGTGGGTCAAAGGATTCTGTCAGTTTCTTCCTTTGCTGGGGCAGACTACACATATCGAAATGGAGACATTTTCTTTTGATTTCTTAATATCTTCGATTATGTCATAACCCATGTCACATTCTTTCGAAACTTTTGGCTGATTTTCAGCTTTGTTCGGAGGAGCTTTTAGATGTTTGGATATCTCTGTGTTTGACTCTTTAGCCACTACAGGAGTTACTAATGGGTTCTTTTTAGGCTGGGGTGGGATGATAGTTATGTGCCGCTTTGGCATTTGATTTGCGAATTTAGCTTTAGGCACATCTACTGTTTGATCAATTACCGGGCCTTTACTTCTGGTAGTGACATTAATCAATGTTGCTTGAACTTCATCAACGAGATTTTCAAAAGATGGTTCTTGGGTAGGGGTCCAATCCCAAAGGATCATCGTGGTATTGGGAGCGGATTCTTCCTGCTTAGGAATGTGTTCTTGCTGCAGTTCCGTTTGCTCAGAAATTTGTGCATCTAACATATGATTCATTACCAAACTCATTGAATTAATCCACTATGGACAACTCTTTTTGAAGTGTTGCTCTTGATGGAAGGTACATAAGTGATCCATCCCTATTTCATTTAGATTTAGCACAGCGGAATTATTTACCAGAGGGGTTGGCTGCTTACCTTCATCCCTTTTCTTGTAGAAAGGCTTGAATGGTTGTCTAGAAGAGCTAGCTCTCTTATCTTGCTCTAGATCAACAATTTTACTAGAAAGCTTTTGCATCATTTTTATCACACTTTCTAGATCAGCTGCTGGCTCTTCTTTATATTTAGTTAACAAAAAAGGATTCTTAACAGCTGTCGGTTTTGTTTCTAGATCAAGAGAATGTTTAGCAATACTGCAGGCTTCTTCTTCTACCTTCTTGGCCTCTTCAAAGTTTTCTATCAAGGTAGTCTTCTTCGTTCTTTTTACAAACATTGCTAAAGGGGGTTTAAGAGTTGTTGTATAATATTTCACTAAACATTCTTCAGCGAGCTTTGTTGCATCACTAAAATTATTTAACAATGTTGTAAATCTTTGATTAAACTCTTACATTTTTTCTTTATTTTCCATTCTCATGCATAACAATTCTTTCATAAGAGTAGCTACTGTCTTTTGATTCTCGTATTTCTTTAAAAAAAAAAATTCAAAATCTTCCCAACTTACTATCGAGCTAGCCTGTAGGCTAAAATACCAGGAAGATACTTTGGGTTCAAAAGTATAAGGAAAAAGGCGAAAAACTACATCTTCATGTTTTACATTAAGAAGATTCAAAGCTAAATAAAAACTTTTAAGATGATCTTTAGCAGCAATTCCTTTCCCAGGATCGTATTTAGGCAAAACCTTTTCTGGGTTTTTGGGTAAATCATGGAATGGTCCAACTAAATTCAGTACTCCCTTTGCTCTCCAGGCAGGCACAGCCATGACTCTTGTTGGAGAATGTTGTGGCAAATGCAAGGGAGAATTATGAGGAGTATGCCTAGGAGTATGTGGCCTCTCCTGATTTGTAGGAGTTTCGGGTCTGACTTCGTTAAAAGGTTCAGTGATTTCTTCTAAAGATAAATCCAATAATTCTTCTAGACTCTGAACTAAAACGGAGTCTCTTGTGTACTGGGTTCCTTTCCTAGGAGCTCTTATTCTGGGCAGCAAAGGGACAGTAGTTAATCCCCCAAGGCTCTTGACATGAGATCGAGTGTGTCTTCTAAAACAATTTACTTCTTCAAAAGGGACAGCATATAATGTTTCTTGCTGTTTTGTTTTAGAATTTGGGTTTTCTTGATTTGATTCCAAATCGGAGATGTCTGGGATAGTTGTTCCATGCGGGTCTTCAGTGGGATTTTTTCTAATGGAAGAAACTCCTCTGTCAGCCATGCACTGGCGGCCCTCCTTCTAATGCCAAAAACTGTTGATGCCTTGAAAATCGTAGCATCAATCAGCAAGGGATTCTCCCCGGTAAGCAAGCCCAATTAGATCGCTCACTGTTGGTGTGGGGAATCCGTCCGGTTAACGGTCCGGCTACCGTGTAAGGTTTTAAAGATTTGTTTAATTTTCACTGGTTGCGGCCCGATCCACAGTTTAAGTATTTTTATTTTAAAGATGATATGCAAGTGCGTTAATCTAAGTGCATGCAATTAAACAAATCTAATATAAAATTGATTTAAGCAAATTTAATCTATCCTTGCAAGGAGCAAACTGAAAGTATGAGCAATAAGCTGAAAGAAAACATCTAAAAGATCACACAAATAGCCATTTAATCATAAAGATGCAATTCCAACAAGAACTAGAAGATATCAAAGGTAGCTTTGATTTAATTAAAACATTTCATTGCTCATTTAACACAAAAGTTCTGCAAAGGAAATAAAATCATTCATAGCAGAGAATTAATTCGCAATAGCTAGGAAAGATCTCACAGGAAATGTATGAAAGATGCAGAAATAGTTCAGCAATTATCCAACACAAACCCAACCAAAATGTTGTGCCGGCTTCCACAGGCCAAAATGATTTTTTCTTATTCATGTAGCAGAAATAGTTCACGTACATAAGAAGAGTGTCCTTACCTACCAAAAGTCCTTCTACTACTCTTTGATCATCTATATATAGCTTAACAAAATGCTCCAAGAGCTTCCAAGTGTACCCTAACCTCTTTGATTCTTCTAATTTGTCTATAGTGCGCATTTACAAAAAGGAATAAGTCCTAGAAATATTACAAAAGAAAGACAAGAGGAAAACTCCAGCTGTCCTTTTAATATTTACAAAGATACATAGGCAAAAAGAAAAAGTTCTTTGGCCTTTCATTAGCAAATATAAAAGAAAAATATTAACCCTAAGCTGGCGCATTTGCCATAGCCGGTGCCTCTAATAACGCTGGTTCTTCTGCTGAAACTTGTGCCCTTGCTGCTGCTGGTAATGTTGCTGAAACTGATGCCTGGTTTGCCTCTGTTGTTGATGCTTTGTCTACTTCCACTATATGTTTTACCCAGAGGTTGGTTTCTCTTATGATGTTTTTGGCAGGCATAAGGAGCATAATTTTAAGAGATACCTCATGCTTGGCGAGCTCTTCTTCAAGGATGATTACTTCTATTGTTGCAACCTAGAGGTTTTCTTCAAGGAGATGTGCGTGAACAGCGGCCTGGCCAATACAGTGGTGGAGATATTCCGTGGTTAACACGTCCACTTTATTTACATAGTCCATTTCTGCACTTATCTCGTCCCGTTGCTCAGACAAGCGTTGGGATTTATCTGGAAAGTCTTCTATATCTTGGGGCATCACCGTCTGACAATTTTCTTGGGCGGTTTGTATCTTAAGATACAAATTTCTACACTGTTCAAGGGTGACTTGGGATACAATGTTCAACTTCACCGCACAATCTTTGCAAAACATTAAAAGACGCGCATCTTCCTTGAATTCATAGACGGATTTAAGAGGGAGGTTCGCAGGGAACCCCGACTTTCCTTCTCTCCACTCAATATGCTTCTTAATGTCCTCACTAATGTGTGGATATTTCCTCCTGAGCCTGGTGGCTTCAGCATTGATCTCTTTGACCCTAGCTGCTATTACCTCCATCTTGCAGACTTCTTCCGTTATGAGCTCCTGAATTCCGTGGATCTTCTTTAATGTTTCACACGACTGCTCATGAAAGGGACTCAGATCACCGACCTTGCTAGCTGCGAGTTCTAATTGTTGTTCAAGCAATTCCTTACCATCTTCCAACTTCTCTGTATTTTCTTTCAAATCATCCATCTGTTGAGTGGTATCAAACTTCTCGAATTCTAGCTGCAAGTTTTTACCCTCTAGGTCATTCTTTTCTCCTTCCAGGGTCCTTATTTGTATCACCAAATCTCTCTTTTCAGCTTCTAGATGCTGAAATATTCTGTTTAGTTCTCCTTTTTCTGACACAAGGGTGTCACACTTCTCAACCATCAAATTTTTATAATTATGTTCTTTGACTAGAGTCTGCTGCAAATGGAAAGCTTTCTTCTTCTCTAATTCTAACTCGGCCACCAACATGTGGACATTGTCTACAGTTGCTTTAACAGAAGCTATAGAGATAGATGCTAGGAGTCCAGGAGCATTTTGGGTGCCTTGCATGACAGTGTTTTCATGATTGGTAATGATATCTGGCTGGAAAGGTCTCTTCATACTAGTCACTGTTTCCTTGACAATGGATTTTCTCTTCTTGTTATAAACAAACTTGTCCCATTGGGACACCATACTATTCTTCGATGGTGTAAAAGGGAGAAGCGGGAGTTCTCTTATGGGGAGGTTTGTATCCATGTCTTGTAAGTTTGGGCTCTTTGGTTCAGCATCCTTACTGGATTTGTTTTCCTCTTTCGTCTTTCTTTGAGCCTCCTCCTCTTCCGCTTTCCTTTGTCTCTCATTTTCTTCCAGCTTGGCAGCTTCTTCCAATCTGATTCTCTCTTCCTCTTGGACTCTTCAAGCTTCTTCTTCTCGAAGCTCATCTTCCTTTGCTTTATTTTCTCTTTCATCAGATTCTCTTTGGATTCTCTCAGCTTATTCCTTGAGCCTTTGCTCCTCTCTGGAAAGGGCTTCAGCGGCTTCTGATGCTTCCCTTTCTTTCCGTTGTTCTGCTTCTTTTGCATCATGGGGAACAGTGGTGGAGATAGAACTGGCTCCGCCCTTACCAAGATGACAAATTTGTAATTCGGTGATGTTACTAACCCCTCTATATACTTCTTCGTCTTCATCATAGTAGTGAGTGTACTCAAAATGAGCGTGAATTTCCCTGCAATGTTCTGCAGCCTTGCCTCATCTGTCATTCTTTTGGAAGATCCTTTTGCCGAAATGAAAGTCCCTCAACTCTACAATAAAATCTTCAATCGACGCAATCTTTGAGAACTTATAAGCCCCAAGATAAAAAGGCAAAGGAGGAAAAGAAGCCTTCTTTGACCTATACAAGTTACCACCAATTCTGTCAAGGAAAACCTGCCTTATTGCCTCCTTATGGACTACGCAATCAGTAGCATACCTGGGAAGGATATATGGGGGCTTGGATCCTCCATACATCCTCATATGAGTACCCTCCTCCGAAAAATAGAAGTTGTCATAGTTCTCGATGACTTCCATGGCATTCTTAGATAAGTAATTGGATTCTTCGTTAAACATCAACTCGTATAAAGGTATGATGAACTCTTCGCAAATGAGATTGTATTTCCTTTTGTAATTCTGAGCCCATAACATCTTATATGCGGTATATATTGGGGTGTCCACTTGATTCCAGATGCATCCTAGCTTTAGAAAAGGATGCTTGGAAAAAATACAATCTGTTAGGTAGGAGGACATGTAAAATTCTGACTTCTTTGCCACTAACCCTTCTTGTGCAGCAATTATAGCTGATGACAGACTATCTAAGAGAATACTTTCCCAATTAAAAACTGTTCCTCTGAATGCCACATAATGAATGATAGGGACCTATTGGAGCCTATAAACAGTCCCATCATCCCTACCAAAGATTCTGCTCAACATGAGAGCAATCATCCTGAAAGGACACCTTAGGTTTTGAACCTCGTACTCATCATTCTCCTTCTTCCTAATTTGTTTGCCTGCGATTAGCATTTTCTATCCATCTCCAAGCTATCCATCTTGAGTTGCCCGAGCCATTCATCATTCAGTTGCTGCTGAGCATGAGGTAACTTATAAGCCCCTGCTATGTAGGCTGGATGAAACGATGCAAAGGCTTCCCTTTTGCTGTCGAAAAGGACTCTCGTCTCGAAATTTGCATGATGTAGGATCCATCCAATTAATTCCAAACAAGGGAAGAGTTCTAGTCGCGTGGCTACTTTAGATATGCCGGAGCTCCTGATGTTCTGGTACAAATATCCTTCCTCTAGGAGTGCCTTGGGGATGTCTTGGTCTCTTATCATATGGTATACATCTCCCCATTTGACTTCTGGAGGAATGCCCGTAGTAGATTTGGTGTCCCCGAATAGAGTTTCTACTCTTGCATCAACGCCAACTAATTCCAGCTCGGTCCCCTTTCCCTTTCTTTTGCCACCTTTAGGCATCGTGACTTAACCCTGTTCATTTGCTATGCATAGGTGGATATAAGATAAAAGTATAACGCAAAAATGATCATTAAACTAACATTCTAAACATGACAAATGCGGCTTAAGTGCATTTAAAGATAAAGAGCTGACAAATTTCTATAATAATCAATATGTTTCAAATGCGAATGTGAAGTAAAACTCATAATCAAAATTATACATTGTTTCCCTTATAAAACAAACGAATGGTTCGGCTTCACAAGGTAGGACGCTACTAAATTCAAGCCTGCGGTAACGAAGCCGGGACCTTTACAATAGAAATCGTGTGTGAGAAGTAATGGGTGAATACAATGGTTGACGTCGAGCGTATATGTTTGAGGTGTCAGGCTTATACCGAATAACGAGGATGGGAAAGAGTATGCTATCATGTTAAAGGGTGTTCCTTGTTGAAAAATCATGGGCAATGTGGCGGCGCTACGGACGAAAAGAGAAACAAGACAACCAAATGTCGAATGGAGAAATGGAGCTTTGCAGAAACACCTACCTGGCAAGTAACGACGGGCTCACAGAGGTTGACAATGTCGTGCAGTTGGATGAAATGAAATGGCTCCTAAGTCTCGAACGGGGTTCCAAACAGACGTTTTTATCCAATGAAACAATGAAACACAATGATACCCACAAATCTATTTTATAATCCCCTAGCACTTGTGGGCATTCAATACGGTGGGTGAAATTTTAAAAACGGGGTTATGGTAGATACGGTCGGGATCAAATCGGCACGCTTCGCATTACATGTGACCGTCAAATCGGCATGCTTCGCATTAAATGTGACTGTCAAATCGGCATGCTTGTCATTAAATGTGACCGTCAAAATTGGACAAACTGGGCCAACTTACCCGACGGTTGCGGCGAAAACTTGTGAGTTTGGATCGCTGTTGCGGCAGAACCGACTAAGTTCATCCGCAAAGGAGACAAGGAAATTCACTGCAAGCAAGACCAAGGTCGCGTTTCGAGTGATTTAGCCAAGTTCGGGCGCCGTTGCGGACAAACTGAATGAGTTTGGCCGAAAGACTCTGGAAGAACTGGTGGAGTTATTCCGAAATAATGCGGCTAAAGACTTAATAAATTCACCCGCCCGTTGCTGCCCAACTTGTTGAGTTCTTCCAAAAAAGAAGGGGGCTTTAAAACTTAGCTAACAGAACCGTCGTTGCGACAGAACTCGACGAGTTCCTCCGCCGTTGCGGAAAAACTAGCCGAGTTCCTCCGTCATGCAACTCGAAAGGAAAAAATTTCCCGCCGTTTTGGTTTAACTTATCCATTTTCCCCGCCGTTGCGGCAGAACTGGCTGAGTTCTTCCGCCGTTGCAGCTCAAAAGTGTGAGTTTTACATAGGAAAAAAAAATAAAAAGAAGGAAACTCCAAGGAAGAAAACAAAAGGCTTCGTTCTAGAAAACTAAGAAAAAGTTTTGATGAGCTTGACTTCTAAGAAAACTTCCTTTTCAAAAGTAAGAGGAGGGACCCCAATATTTACAAAATTTTGGGGGGAATGTTGTAGTAACAACAGAACCCTAAGGGTTTTTACATGCTTTATCTCACTTGTCTAAAATGAGGATTGGACCTAAGGCCCTCTTCCAACGCATTGCTCCCTTCCTTTTCTATAAATACGTCAACGCCCTTAATAAAACAAACCTTCTCAAGTAGATTCATTCATATCACTTTCCAAAAAATTGAAGTGTCATGTACAAGACATCTTAACCTCTATGATGTCTCAAGGGTGCTAGAATAAGTGAAGTGCATTTACAAGAAGAGGAAGAGGCGTCTATTTTTGTCATATAACAAATATTTAAAAATTACAAATAGTTTGTTCGTTTCCAATAACATAGTGTCTAAGTAATGACGAAATTTACATATAAATTTATATTTAAAATGTTTTTTAATTTAAATTGTGTGAATGCGCAAGTATTCAACACTTCCCCCCATGGCAAGCACTCACATTAACAAAACACTGACAAAATAAGAAAGTCCCCCTTCAAATAAGAACTCGGGAACTATTCCTAGCAGTTAAGAAATAATTGATAAATAAACACTTGAAACACAATAAGCAATTGATGAAGAAACATGTTATGAGCCACAACGAGCAATTGACAAAGAAACCCTCTAGCATACACGAACATGTTAAGCTCTAAGAAAGAATTGTCATCCTATCATAATTTTCTTGCGCATCACACTTTATGTGCTTTGAAAAAAGTCTCCATATCTTTCATTTCAATAAATAGATTTCTATAGCTTGATGTCGAGCTAAAATTCACCTAAGCACAAACTCCTTGTGCGCCCTTCCAAGCTCCCATTTTATATTTGGAGGCTACTAGAGGCTCATCTCTTGTTATTGTTTTTGTTATGCTTTGCCAATGCCATCCACTAATCAATTGTTTCCTTTAAAGATGTTCCTAAATCATTAGTGATTCACAATTTCCTTCATATGTTGCATATTTCTTAAGGAAGTCCTCGACCCTATTTTTGCAATTCAAAGCAATGTCCATGTATACCACCATTAGCATTTTCCACACATCTTTCCCTATCTGTGCAACTGAAACACATGCTTCAATTGTGATTCAATAATTGAGGGACTTCTCTAAATGCATGCCACAGAGGTCTACATATATGCATCAATCATCCCTAATTATAGAGTCAAAATCGGATGCCTCTGGCGCCTACCTAAATTGACTCCAACCAATTTTATGTTATCCATCAAGGTTACTCTGAGAGGTTTTACAGCATGTTTGATGGTGCTTCATGAGATATAAGGTACATGGTATATGGTTTATCTTTCATGCTCTATGATGGACTTGCACCTTGGAGTTGAGACCTATGGAGCTTGGTGACTTATTCATGTAACCACACATGAAGGGAGGTTTCTTGCTTGATAATTCCTTGTATTGAAGAAAGAGTGTTGAGTATTTCAAAGAAGAGCATTGAGCCTAGACAATATGAGGTTGCTTGGTTGCTTGCATGGAGGCATACATTTGACTTGAGGTTGCTTGGGTTAAGGGAGTGGACATGTAGATGTGATGGTTTGTTCTTGAGAAGACACATGGACTTGGAGATCCATTGGATCTTTGGGGCCTTGGAAAAGGAAAACTGGACCTTGAAGAGTAGAGTCCATTCCTTGGAGCCTTGTTTACTTGTTATCACCTTGGAGTCTGAAATGTGTCACTTGGAGTAGAGCGTTTCAAATGTGTGGACCTACTCGTGTTTTGTAAGTTGCTTGTAGTGGAATAGGACACTTTCACTATAGACCTCCTTTATCTCTCATATAAATATAGGAATGAGAAAACCATTATTATAATCAATCATGCAATTTCATTTACTTTCTCTCTCACTCGCTCGTTTAATATTCCTTTTAATTTATCTCTCTGTCTCAAGGAGACAAGATTTATTGGAGCATTCTTGAACTCTAGGGATATGGTTTGAAACCTAGTGAGCACTGTAGTTGGGGATCAGTTACGAATGCCAACTTGTATTTGTTGAGGAATTGCTAATAATGATTCTAGCATGTTGGAGTTTCTTTGTCGGGAATAAGTTTCCTTGTTTATCCCTAGCTTGAGCTTGGAAGGTTATACCAACATGTGATACACTGTAAGTATTTACTTAAACTTCATCTATTAGATATATCAAATTTTCAGCTGTCCAAAATCATTTTATTGCATATTTGATTTTTAGTGATCATTGTCTTCATGGTTTAGTAATTTCTAGCACTTATATGACCTACAGACTTGATGTTTAAAGCTGAAATTGTTAAAGAGTTTAACATTTATATTGTAAGTAATGGACATATTTACTAGAGGGATGACACTTGTTGGCATATATTTGATATCTTCTATATTAGCTTGAATAATGTATTCGAATTGATGTAAATTTAATGTTGTCCATTGTTTGTTGTTGTAATTTATATTTCAATTTAGCGCTAAGGTTGATAATTCATAGGGATTATATCCGTGGAACCTATAAAGAGGTGAAATTTCTGAACTTGCAAAGAAAAACCTGAATTCATAAAATTTCTACATTTAAATGATCTTCCTCACACCATTCAAATAGAAGAAACAAACGCCTTACTCTACTATGACCACTATAGGTGGTTAGAAGAAGTTGAAAACAACCCGATGTTTTACAATGAACCTACAACACGTCAAGAAAAGTAGGAAAGTATCAAATATCCATTCCCTCTCAACCTTCACTGTAAACTACTTTAAAAGAACCTTTGGAACACAGAAAATAATCAAAGAGACGACTTGATTTCCAATTAACTTCTATCCAACTCCTGTGAGTCTTTTATGATAGCTATAGCAAAAAAAATCCAAAGTACAGTATTCTCCATTAATTGTCCAACTTTCTTCCTAAAGGAATTTATTTTAGAGGAAAGTTTTGGGTTTTGTTTTTCCTTCTCTAAGCAACCTTTCACGATATGCCTAGTTGACAAATACTTAGAGCAAACTTTTAGTTCTTTACCTAAATCCTCAATCAAGACTTGACATCATAGCCTCTCTAGAAATGAAGTGTCTCTGCCTATGCCTCTTCCCAAACTCCAAGTCATTTGAATGGTCAACCTAAAGAGTAGATCTACTTGCGATGTTCCCAAGATCAACCTCCCACCTCTTCCACTGCATTATTGTAATACATTTGGAGTGAGCAAAAAGAAGTATGGTTTTATTTTCCCTCCACTTTCATGCTCATTGCTAACTTCTAGTCTAGACCATTCAACATGAGTTTGACATGGACTTGTGGGACCTTTGGGAAATTCCTGCTACTACAACCAGTTACAGGTTGAATTGGCATGTGTGATTAAATCCATAAAGACAAGGCTATCCCAACTACAACCTAGAGGTGTTACCTATTATCACTTTGATAACCACCTCTCTACACTTCCGGTTGGCTCTTCTCCAACTCAAGGGGTGCTTCCCTAAGATAGGATTGCTAGGTTATGTCAATGGAGGGCACAAGGTGATTTTGGAAGAGATAGCCTTAGAAAAACTTGAGGTCTTCTTCTATAGTATAGGTGATGGAAGGTTTTGAAGACTAGTGCAAATCCCCAAGGGAAAATGGATCCAAGAGGAAACAAAACCAATGGAAGATAAGAAAATTCATGAATGGTTAGAGAGAATTGGATCCCTTGTGGTGCCAAACAACAAACCCTAACATGTTACATCATAATGGAAAAAATTACTAGGAGTCCCCTTTCGATGAACTCAAAACAAAGGTATTAGGGTGTGCCTAGAAATAGGAATCTATCGTTGTTCACATGTGACGTTGTATTTAGATATTGCCTAGACTTGAATTAATTTTTTGCCCAGAAATTATTCATATCCTAGCACTAATATTGTTGCACCTCCCTTTCAATGCGTATACAAGGCCAGTTATTCCACATGGATGGTTGTAGCAATGAATTATAATGGAATATAAAACCAGACATCAAAACAATTTAGATATGGGGATAAGATGAATGCCCAAGACTCAATCAAACTTCCCCAGTTGATGTTTATATAGATTCAAATCCATGTGTTGATTTGATACTACATATTGAGGTGAAGTGGGCATCCTATGCAAGTTGTCCCATGCTAAAACCTTGTTTGATAACACTAACCACATAAATAGTATGAATTTAGGTGGCACCTTCAGCTCCCATATGTCTTTCCACTACTACTTCCTTTCATCATTCATCTCTGCTAAAGGCTACAACATATTCTAAATTTATAGTATAAGTACCCCCAAATTGGTTGGAAATCAACGTAAGTTCTTCCTCATCCTCCTTAAGGCTAAGACATGCTTTTGTAAGAGCATCTCTAAACATGTTCCGTTATAATCTCTACACCAGCTTCAAGATATTATCTCCTATCAAAATATTATTGGCAGTGCACTTTATGCTACTACTATCAGCGATGTTGTGCTTGAGGATATGGCTCTCATATAGGTGATTCCTTGAGAATATGAAGATTGTGCTTGTCTTGATGGTGCGCATCCATACTACTATACACTTTGTTGGAAGAGCCTAGTTAGCTCGTTGGATAGGTCCTCCCGACCAACCATAGTTGGGTCGGTCTAGTCTGTCGAGTAGTTAGCCAACTGGTCGAGTAGTTATACCTATCTAACTACATTGTAACATGTATAAATAGGTTGGTGAGCAGAAGATAAAGAGGGAGTACTTATGTACATTATGGTCATACAATAAAAGACAACAAGTTGCTTCTACCACCATGATGCAGGGGCATGTTTACAGCTGGAAAAGAGAAACAAAAGGCTCGAACCAGTTTTGGTTTGCTACAGGAGTGGTTCCTGGAATAACAGGTGGTAGGTTAGGATTAAATGCATTTCAGTTGTTGTTGTAACTATTTTTTGAGCTTGATGGAAAATGGGCTATATGTGGCTATTGTGACCCTCATTTGAGGAAGAGATCTATGCTCTATTTGTTTGTTAATCTTGTGAATTCACTGTCTAGAGGGGAGAACACCGGATACAGACACGTTGAACTGGATTTCTCTACCTTGTGAATCAATAGAAACTAGAAATCGCCAAATGGATTGTATTCTCCATCAATAGAAGATAAATGAGTCTGTTACCATATTGAGACTGGGTTAAACCATTTATTGTTCTATTTGAATGATCTACACTGCGTGAAGGACCATTATCAGATGAGATTTTGTGTTTGCTTGAAATTTCTTGTTTAACGTTTGTGAGAGTATCATTATATCTGCGTTGAGTAGCAAGGGCTAATTCGTGGGCTTTGAAGGTTATAGCGATTCGACAGAGGAAAGGCCCAGACTCTGTCAACTACGTTAGAGAGGGTATTGTTGGCCATCACATGCCGGCATCAATTTTGGTATCAGAGCGGGTTACGGTCTTTGAAATTAACTGGGTAGAATCTTGTGCAAGATTCCAGTTAGTTTATGTGTTGAGTGGGTAATAAAAACCTAGCAAGTAGACTTGACCAATGCGTGGTCATTGGTAGAGAAGAAGTGTTGTTCAAAATCATTCAATAGCGAAGTTGAAATCATGAATGGGAATGTCGATTTGTGAAGGTCATTGGTGTGACTGAAGGGGTTTAGAAAGGAAGAAACTAGTGGGTGTTGAGAGACCAAGCTCAGGAATGAGTTTGGGTGATGTATAGTGGCAAGGTGAAAGAAACTTGCTTGTTGCAGAGACTGAGATGGTAGTTCACCAGGAGTTTCGAGAAGAAAAGATCCAGAAATTCCAGCATTGCAAGTTGGAGAGTTGTTGAGGTAAGGTATTTTGGAAGTTGTTGTGATTGTTTATATGATAAATGGTTGATTGCAGGATTAATGTATGAAGGTGAACAGTTTTCAAAGTTTTGTGGGAAGGTTTTCTACCTTAGTAGAGAGGTAGGACAGATTTTGTTGAAGAATAATCTTCAAAGGAAGTGTTCTTGGTTCGAAGAATAGTGGAAGAAATTACAGCAGTGACATGTACTGAAGCATATACTGGTAAGAGGTAAGGGTTTTGTGGAATCATTGGTTATTATGTGAAGAGATTAATTGTTTGTAGGTGAAAGCAAGAGAAGATGAGTGTATGGCAATGAATTCGACAAACAAAAGGTTGGAAGAGGTATTGTGTGCAAAAGGCATGAAGGAATCCTTAGTGGATAAAACAAAGTGAGAGAAAATTGTGACTGAACCTAAGAAGCAAGGTGTATTGCTGAAGAAGGGAGAAGGACAGTAGTTCTCCAAAGAAAGTGAGTAGATGGGAAAGTAGCAACCTGGAAGCTTTGAAAGCTGAAGAGAAGGAGTGCTCAAGAGGGGGTTCTATGTGAAGAACCAAGAAGAAGAAGAGTCACCAAGAAGATGACTTGGTATTGGGGACAAGTATTACACTTGTTACAGAGATAGAAGAGGTTTGTTGCAGCTCACAAGGTGGATCAAGATGATTCCAAAGTGGGAAGAAGAAGAGATGATCACTAATGGTTATCTTAAGGGTTCAGAGAAGAGTCACAGTCAGAAGAAATAAATCAGCAGAGATTCCAGTAGAAGACTAAGTGAGGGGAAGATTAGTGTGGTATCTGAAGGCAGGTTGACAGAGCTAATGTGTGAAGATGGTTTGTTTACTGCTCACAGTAGGCAAAGAGGAGCTCATGAGGGAAAGAAGACTATGACTATTGATGATCATAGTAAAGGTTCAAAGAGAATCCATAAGAGGTCTAATGGGGATGAATTTGGCAGAGAATTAGCTTAGATGAAAGTACAGCTGGAGGTGATGAGAGAATTTTTACAGAGGAATATGGAAGACCAAATATATGGTTGGATTCTTCATAAGAAAAGAGTCAAGTGGAGTTTGTTGCAGAGTAGGTTGAGACACAAGACAAGTATACAACTAAAGGAAGAACTCGGAAGAGTTGAGTTACAGCATAAGATATGTGTTGGGGAAGAGGGTTACTTATGTGAACCTGAACAAGGACCTTTTCTCGGGGAGATTAGTTATGATGGTGAAGATATGGGACTAGTTAATGGTCTGATGGATCCTTTGGAGGATGAAAATCAGTTGAGAGAGGTGATGTTTGAGACAATAAAAGAGGCTATAAGGCCTTATTATTTTGAAACTAATGATTGGTGTGTGTTTGCAGGTTGCTCGGACATAAGAGATGAAAGGCAGTCCTATGACACTGTCACGAAATTAGGGAAGAAGGTGACTATCCATAGTCATACAAGAAACCCAGAGAATAATTACAGTCAAGGGAAGGAAGATGTTTAGTTGAATGGAATCCAGAGGGAAAGTCAAAAGGAATTTGACAAAGAATCTATTGAGATCAAGGAAGGGCTCAATAGGATAGAAAGGTCAATTCAAGAGAGAAATGAAGATCAGTATTGTGGATGGATGATGAGAAAGAAGAGAATGCAATGGCATGCTTTGCAGCAGAAGCAAAGACAAAAGTCAATGGCTTGGTGGAAGAATGAAGAGCTCAAGAAAGTTGAGCTCGAACAGAGGTTGATAAAGCAGGAAAAATTCCATTCATGTGAATATGAAGTAGGAATTTTTCCTAAGGAAACTAATAGAGTTGATATAAAACTCAAGAAGAATCCTATGGAATATTCTGGCAATGAAGGTCAGCCAGAAGAGTTGATGATGAGATCATCAAAGGGGACCTTAGAGTCTCATGGTTTTAAAGCTAATATTTTATGTGTGAGTACATGATACATTGAAGAAAGACAACTACCTAATGTTGTCACCGAAGAGAAAAAAAAGAAAGGATTTGGCTTTGCAAGAGAGGGAAGAAGGAGATTCACGGAATCTTGTGATGAAGGAGAAAGCGCAATTACTGAACACTGCTGTGGAATATTTTGTAGGAATTGGACAATCATTGAGGGTTGGTGCCAAGGAAGACAGTCAAGAAGAGGAACAACTATTGATAGTTGTTGTAGAAGATGAAGATGGTAAGGACTGTGCAGAATTTTTGGGAGAAATTCCAAGTGGGATGACAGGCTTGTACCATGAGTTAAGTCTTTTGGAGAAGAGACTAGAAAACCAGAGAGAAAGTATTCAGACTGTAAAAGCAGACTTGAATGAGGATGGATAAGTTGTCATAGATGACAAATGTGGAAAGGAAGTGGTCAAGGAGGTAGAAAATATAGTGGAGCATTTCTGCTCGAAATTTTGAATAATGTTGATGGGGATTCGTATGTAAATACAGGAGGAGATGAAGTGGACAGTAGAGCTAGACTACTTTATAATAATGAGATCTATTCTCATTTATGGAAAAGGAACAAAGAAGAGAAAATCGTTTCAATAGACAATGTTGAAGCAAGTAGCAGGGTAAGAGAATCAAAAGAAGACAACAATCAGATTATTGTAGAGCATCAAGAGCGTGGTGAAGATGATTATGTCTTTAATGACATTAAGAATAAAGGAGGACAGTTGTTGAAGGTTGTTATGAACAGAGAAGAAGATAAACACATTAAATTATTGAAAAGGTTATTGAGATGAGAGATGTTTCAAGCACCTAACCAAGCAGCAGGGATGATTTTAAGAACCCCCCCCCAAATTTATATGTAAAAAAAATTGGCGAATCTCCCCGATATATAGGAAAATTTGAAAGCGATTTTATCAATAATATAATATGTATATATAATTTTTTGGCGAATCTTTCATTTTATTATATGATATTGTAAAATCTTGGCGAATCTTTCACTAAATTATAAGATATTGTAAAATCTTAGCGAATATTTTACTGAATTATAAAATATTGTAAAAAGTTGACGAATATTTCACTAAATTATAAAATATTGTAAAAATTTGGCGAATATTTCACTGAATTATAAAATATTGTAAAAATTTGGCGAATCTTTCATTGATCTATAAAACACATTGAATGACACTCTGCTTGTTAATTATGAGTTCAAGGCTTCTTCAAATGTTGAGTTCAATTTCTCTATTTCAAGTTTTGGTCTCAATACCAAATGGTGGTGGCCTTAATGAAGCCTTGATATCCAAGAAAAGCCGAGTAGATCTTGGAGACATGTATTCTAAATGTGGGTGTTTGGAGGATGCACATAAAGTGTTTGGCCAAGTGCCAAAGCGAAATACAGCCTCATTGAATGCTATGCTTTCAAGATGTGCTCAACATGGACATGGCAGGGAGGAACATTATCAGAGGAGTTCTTCGGGTGGAGATTGTCATTCATAGCTCTGATGACGATAGCATTGCATCTTCTTCTTACTTACAATTTTTTCCTCTACTACTTGAGTTTCTAGAATCTATTTGTAGTCCTCCCTGCAATTATTAGAGATTTCTTCTTTTTCTTCTTTAATAGTCTTAGGAGATGACTTTTTTGAATTGCTTAAATCAACAAAGGAATTACACCCACAGACTATCCTTCAATAGATTGTGTGGCTACCCTAGACTGTTTTTGATACTTCAAGGCAAGTTTGTACATAGGTTTTAAGCTAGGCATGTTCCTTAAGTATTTTTCTTGGCACATACTTTGAATAACATTATAGTGATTTTGTTGGCATCCTGTAGTGTCGACTATTGGGGGCTATCTTATTGTTGTGTCATACTTTTGGACAATGTAACTTTTTTCCATCTAAATTCCTCAACACTAGTACCATATCTAAATGTTATACCATTTGTTGATACCATATCTAAATGTGTCTAGTAGTTGATTTTGATTGTAGATGTTGTATTGTTTGTTGATATTGGTGTGTAGATGTTATTATAACCCATGTTAGAGCTTTTATTACAAATTGTTTTTTTCCATTGATTAGAGTTTCCATGACATGTGGGGACTTGGACCTTGACAAACCGATAAACTAATAGAATCAGACATTATGCATCATTTTGGCCTTCACTGGCCAATTATGCCCATGGAGGCTAGGAAAATTTTGAAATGTAATTATGCCAATTGGACTAGAGGAATGTTGGTCTCGTGCCAATAGGTCTCCTATGATCAATGCATAGGAACCTAGTGCATAGACCATTTTTCTCTTCGCTTAGCTATGTAGAGCTCATTTATTTTTCTGAATAACGATAAGTATTTACAAAGAAAATATACAATCAGCATAAACAAATCGAAAAAGTGAAGACAATTAATTCATGCAAATAAAAGGTAATAAAAACTTATTTTCTTGAACCCTAAATCAATGGAAATCAACTAAATCTAGTATTGATTCAAGCTACAACTAAGGGTTAAATCAAGCATCAAATGAGAACTAGAAGCATTCAAGGGTCTAACACAATAATTAACCAAAATACATGCAAACTCCACAAATCGACAAAATGTTTCAAATAAAAGCAATAAAAAAACCATAAAAATTTGCACAAAATATTTGAGATAAACACCAACATGGTTTCATGTACTTGAATGAGCTCATTCTTGCTTAGCGAAAGTGTAGTCAAATTAGTTATTTATCCTTTAATGTCAGGACACTATCTATGTGAAGAGATAGCTCCTAGGCCTAGCTTTGTCAAATTCCAGTGTCATTTCCTATCACATAAAAAAAGAGACAATGTAAAAGATAAATATAAAAACATCAATCTTAAAATAAACTGCATCAAGGAAATGTATGTCATATCATCAATGTTATAGCAAAAAAGTACAATGTAGAATATATTTTTAATTAAAATGCTAGCTCAAATTTACATATAATGATCACCCGCAAGGGTCCATGGAACACCTATACCAAAATAAGACTCAAGAGTCTCTCATGTGTATTGGATCATATACAATCTTAGGTGAAATCCATTTCCCAATTCACATTCTGGGACTGGTCCTCATTTTCGGCACTCTGAACATGACCTTCTTCGAATGAGCCGTCATTATGATCCTCAACAACATTATGTTCCATATCAAATTCATTAGATAAATTTGCCAGATTGTTTTCTCCCCTTCTTTCACAATTTGATCGCCAGAGAGCTACTGCTCTTTCATATGGAAAATTGTCAACCTCATACTTTGTTACATATAATCTTAAGCATGTATCCACATTTTTATCAAGCTTATTCCTCAACTTTGACTTCAAAAATGTTAATGCACTAAACATTCTCTCATCCTCCACTGATCCCAAAATCATGGTTTGACATAAATCTACTAATTTGAAATACTCTGACATATTTTGCAGTAGAAATTCACTACCACTGAGTGTAGTCCATAATTTTGTAATTGCACCATATTCTAGAGCATTATCCAACTTAGAAAATTGCTCCCACATTGTATCAGCAAAGCATTGGGCTTGATCTTTCAATTTTTTTCCATCTAAAATACCTTGAATATGTTCTCCTTGTATCTCGGTCTCTCGACAAAAATGGCTCTGCAAAATCTTGCATTTAGCTATAAAGTCAACCTTTATAGTTTTTGAACATTGACGATGGTTCCAATATTGAGGGTATACCACAGACATGGCCTCCAACAATTCATCTCGAGGAAATCGTTCTCTTATCTCTGATGATAGTGATTTTTCAATTTCTATCAAGCTGCGCCTCACTGAAATCACAACATTGTCAAATTGTTCTCTTGACACAGGGCACTCTTTGGTGGTTCTTCCTATTTTGTCATTATAATAAAAAGGAACCATATACCCACGCACTGCCATACATAGAAACCCTTTTTCATCAAACTTCAATAAATTTTCATCATTTTCAATATTGATTATCTTAGCCCAATTTGTAAATGCTAGACCTGTAAAAGAATCTGCCATCATATACAAATTATCTAATGCAAGGCATGCTAGTTTTCTAGCATTTGTGTATTCATCAATATACATCGTGCGACTCTGAGACATCTTCACAAGGCTATTCATTTCATGAAGCAGAGGAAGAACTCCAGCCAATGTTAAATATGTCTCTATATCAGTTAATAGAAAGAGAAGAGTTTGAGCTTTTTCTACACTTAGGCGATGTTCATACATCACCCCTACCAAGGATGCATATTCATTGAATAGTCTTTGAGCTGGACCCTTCAGTGAGATCCATCTTGTATCAACATCTTTTAATAGTTTGTTTCCATTTGTAACACCGTCGGCAAATTTTTTAAACTCTGAAAACCGTTTGGGACTCCGACAAAAGTATGCATGAACCTCACGTACAAGATATTCAACTTTTGAAACCAATGAAAAGTTGATCACTATTTTAAATGCAAGATTCATTCTGTGAGCCATACAATGAATACCAATCATATACGGTGAAGCTGAGAGTTGTAGTCTAGCACAAAGGCCATTCCTTTGTCCCTGCATTACTGATGCTCCATCTACTCCAACGCATACCAACTTTTTTGTGATCATTGAATGATCCATACCACCAGTTTCCTTCAAAGTATTAATAACAAGTTGATAAATGTTTTCTGTTGTAGAACTTTTGCTCATTTTATGAATTCCAAGTAGATAGGAATTCCTGATATGGTAATTGACCGTATAAATGATCATGCAAATCCATGCAGTATCATCAACAGCTGTAACTTCATCCAAGGACAGTGACAAAAATGTTGCATTCACAATCTTCTCTTTCATATCATCCTTTTCTACTTGAGCTAGATATTTTCCCCATTCCCAACCACTCGTTAAAGACCAATGAGAAGATGGAAAATTTGGCACTTGAATAAAAGATAGATATTTCATCATTTTTGGATGATCTGTCATAGGACGACCATTGGATAGGATGTGAAATACAGTGCTTAATTGTATCGACTTCGATAACAATTTTTTTTCCATCATCTTTCCGAATTGAGAAGTGATGGTTCCTCCACTTTCATCTAGTTTTCTCTTATTTATTAAGTATTTATTGTATTCCTCTTCATATTGGAGATGTCGACATTGGCTAATAGATTTCCATCTAGTAGTATATTTCTTCTCATCATTTCCAGTTTTCTTATCATACACCTTCCCAACATGCTTCTCTATTGTGTCCAGCTTCATTTGCAATTTCACTACCTTGCCAAGTTTCCAACTACATGAAATGCATTTAACTTCTCGTGAGGTCTCATTCTTATTTGTTGGAGGTATCGGTTCAATAAATGGGAATCTTGATACCCAATCAGATTGGAATTGTCTCCCGAAGTCCCATCGGCCTTTTTTCCTCTTCAGTGAATGGTCTATGTCACCTTGCAAGGAAAAATCTTCAACATTTGAGCTACCAATTTCTGATGAAAATGCATTTGCCTCACTTTGATCACTAGAGGAATGTATTCTACCATCCATAGTATGTTTTGCAGATGCATCCTCCAAAGTGTTGACATCTCTCTCACCGATACCTTGCTCAAGAGAGCTTGAACCATGAATATGATGTGGATGATTGGATTGATGTTTTTGAAAATATGATATTACATCCTTTTGTCTTAATGTTTTATTTTTCTCTCCATGATCCATGTTTGACATCTTGTTTCTTACTTAATGTTCCACAATTGATATTCCAAATCAATATAGAAACCAGAAGGAGGCCTGCATGAGAAAAATGATATAAAATTAGTACAACTGCAATTCCCTACGAGGAGGTTGGTCCTCCACAATTGCACCAAAAATATACTAAGTGATTAACCTAGGGGCCACTAGAACAACAGGGAACAAACAACACACCACAATAAAAAAATTCCTAAGGTTGTGGTGATGGGGTCCCTTGTGCTCTTGATGAACTCACCTCGTTGCCGTCGTGACTGGCGTGTTGGGAGAGTAGCCACTTTGAAGAAATTTTGATAAAAGGATGTGTTTTAAAAAGATTTTTGAAAAATATAATCAAACAATCCTATGGCTCTCTAGACTCAACAAAAATAAAAAGTGTCCACACATTAAAAAATTCCCTAGAGATTTCAAGCAAGCAAACTTACTCTTCCAAAGAACCGAAGCTCAGTGAAAAGTTGGATTGTAGGGCCTTCCGAAACTAGTAGTTGTTGAGGGATGTTAGGCCTCAGACGATTGCTAGAAGCATGCTCTATGACTTGCATACTTATTTCTTGAAGTAGTCTATCATTATTAACATCTGTGACCAAATTGGGGATCCATTGAGTAATTTTGTGAATGGATTCCATTATGTTCCTTGGTGGCTCCTTGAGTAAAGATTGTTAGAAGGAGACTAACTCTCTTCATATATCCTCATGTTTAACTAGCTTATTGACTTGGCTACTAAGAAGAGAACTAATATGATTATGATGTTAATATTGGATCATTGATCGATGAAATAATTTGGAATTTTTTTCTCCTTTCAACCATCTAATTTGGGATTTATGCTTCCAAAGGGTTTCCTCTTGTCTCTGTCACATTTCTATTTGGGATTGGAGAGAGACATACAGTGAACAGCTTGGGTACTATTGATATCTAGTGAACAGCTTTTCCTAATAAAATTCTATAAATTTGATGCACATATTATGAATAAGGAAAAAGGGACATTACCTGTAGGCATACTACATTGATTCACGTTAGGGCCTACAAAGGTATTGAAACCAGTAGAAGCTGATGTGGACGGTGCAGTCATGGTGCTCATGACTGGCATGGTTGCAGAAGCACTTGGTCCTACAACAGGTGTGGAAATCCAAGTACTAGGTATCTGATATAACGGTTGAGAAGCAGGAGGTGGTGCAAAGTTGGCTGTACTGCTAGGTCCAACAGTAGGTGTAGGAATAGATGCCATCGTTGTTGAACTTGGCATACCTAATGTACCAGTATTGAAACTGAAAGACGGAGTGGACACAGATGTGGTTTGTGCCTGACTTGGTGTAGCAGTAAAAAAAGGATTTACCGTGTTAGTGTTCATACCTAAAGTGGGAGTTTGAAGAACTCCCTGTTCACCTCCTAGATTAGACATCAGATGTCCGGGTAAGGAATTGTCTGCACTGAAATGGGGCTGCTGGAAACCAACAGGTGACAGAAGCGGAATTCTAGTATTGGTTAAAGGAGGATTGAAAGGAGTGCTATACTCTGCAGATGTAAGATCTTCAACCTCAACTGAACTAAAGTGTCGCTGATCTGTGGTACCTGGTAGTGGTTCCTCAGGAACCTCTATTTCAAGGTTTTCTGTTGCAAGAATTTCTTCAGGAAATTCTGTTTCAGGAGTAGTTTCTGAAGAAATACCGGGGTTTACCCGCTGTCGTCTAGCTGGCTGTAAAGGTTCTGTTCTAAGTGGTGGAAGGTTTTGAAACCTCCTCGATCTACGAAGCTCTTGATTCTCCATGATTATAAATATAAAATAACAAACTAGAACCTGGTGGCCACTACAACTAGGGGGCAAACAGCACGCCAACTAAAAATTCCTAAGTATACAAACCAGGCAAACAAAGATGCCTTCCGGAGAAGAGTCTGGGATGATGAGGGCCCAGAACAGATCAACGAAGGAAGAAAGACAGTTACCCAGGGTCCACAATACAATGACTAAGGGTGCAAGCGCTGGAATCACCCAACCTCCCTCCCAAAGACCTGCAAGGGATTTCCTCCCACGTCTGTCTTAGGTACAGCAGATATACCCTCTGCTGTCACCTGTGTATGAACCTAGAGTCAGATACTAAGGATACCACAACACCGAAAACTCCTGGGGGAACAGTCACCGGTCGAATCAGAAAGCGTGGGCAGGGTAGCTAAGCCCGAAACTCGAAAGAGTCCCCAATATGCAATCCAATCCTGGCGTATGCTCGAACAGAAAGTAGGAGGATTATTCCCAACAATCTGATCTCGCAATGACCTACTGCATAGATCCCAGGCAAGTTTTGAGTGAAATGGGTTTACCTGTGATAGTCTCACTACGATTTTTTCGTAATGTGTGATCTTGAGTGGTTTAAGGTGATTTAAACTCAAGATCCTAACCAAAACTAGTTGGTGTAGTGTACCCTAAAAAAAAAAAATGTTTCTATTTCATTTTATTAAAAAGTTTTTAGGGTTGTTATTACTCAAAAAGGGTAGTGCTTTTGTGTGGCGTGGTTGCAACAAGGAAACAAAAGTGCCATAAAATCAAAACTTTCTACAACAAAGCTCTTTTTCATTTTTTCATTTACTGAAAAGAATAAAAGAACAATGAACTAAATTATGATTCAATAAACTGACCACAAACAATGTTTAAGTACAAGAATCAATCACTAAACAAAGTGCTGGAAAATGGACTAAATCGAATGCCAAAGAAGGATCAATATTAATGCAAACCTACAACTTAAAATTGAGTTGGAATAAATCTATTCTACAGGAATGAATTATACTATGATCAACCTAACAGACTAATTGGCACAAAAACAACCACTGTTTTTATTTTATATTTTTAACTCTAATCATACTATAAAGTACAGACAAAAATAAAAAATGACTATAAAGGGTCTAAATGCAAACATGTAATAGCAAAATCAGTCAACCTGAGACACAAATGCAAGGAATGATACTAAACCTAACTACAAATCAATGAATTCAATCAATAAAAATAAAAAAATTATCCTACAACTTCAGGAGGAAATGCATTGAACGAAATCAACACACATCAATTATAGAAGACATAAAACCATAATATAAAATCTCAACCAAAAGACAGAGTGCAGGAATAAAATAGTGTGCAAGAAACAAAGTATGAGTAAATGGAGATGAATTTTCAAACTAAAAAATCAACCAAAGGAAATCAAACTAAGATATCTTCAAACTAAATCACTATCTAAACTACAATGTAGAAAAAGAGAAAGAAGGTCAATAATGCTAATCAAAATCAAGCCATCAATCATACAACCAAGAAAAAGGAATTTTTTTGTGTTTAAATTGTTTTTTTGTATTTTTCAATGTTTCGAAACTAAACCATGGCGTATGGACAGTGAACAATGAGTAAGAAAAAACAGAGTATAATACAAAAGGCAGAATATAAATGTACAAGATAAAATGTAAGTGTATGAACTAACTGTGTACATGGTTCTAATTTGAAAACCTTGACCAATCACACACTCAGAAAAGATAGGACAGTCTCTGTAATTCACCTACGATTGAGGTTTATTGTGGCTTCACATCTACTCCAGAACTACCGTGGAACTACCAAAATTTGTTGTTACTAATATAAATTATGCCCAGAAGAGCTGATATAGCTTATAGAACTGAATTCCAAGATACTCTAACCCAAATGACTGCAATGTTGGTAACCTGTCCATCTTAGATTTGCTCAGACCTGAGTTTTGATGTTAGTATGAGGTACAAACTAAACTTAGCACATCCAAGTTTTCGAAATGAGAAGTCTCTTCTGCTCTTCATATCTTTCAACTATTGGACTTGGTTGGAAGCTTGGCATATTTGATGGAGACATGGAAATGGGACAATGTTATATGGAAAAACTAGAAAGGAATGGTACCTTTGTGAGTTGTGTTACAACTTGAGAAATTTGTGTCAACATTAGTCATTGAGAATATACTAATATTGAATATTTGAAGAATTTCTTATAGGGCTTACCACCTGCCTTATATCTTCATTTTCACCCTAATGTCAACTCTTTTTCCTTTCCTAGCCTTATTAAGCTCAACCTACCTTTTACACCCTTGTTTATCTCTTAGACTTAATTTAAGGCTCTTCCACAAATAGGTGGGTTTCTAGAGCTACTTAATCTACAAGTAGCTCCCTCAAAGCTAAATATTAATTTGTTTCTAATATTTCCACTTGTCCACTAAAACCTTAAAGGAAAGAAACTACTCTAGAAACCTCATTGTATTACTTGATTATTTCAACATATTCTAAGGAATTGAGGGTTAAATCTCAACATTGATGGAATTTATGATTGCTTAGATGACACACATTTCGCTTGAAGGTTGTTTGGCTAGACATTTCCTTGTGCTTTCCTTATGCAATAGGAATTACATTGAAATATTGTTAGATATTGAAATAATTTGGGATAACCAAGTCCAGGCATGAGTGCAATCTTATGCTCTTCACTAATTTTGTGCACAATGAAAAAGACCTCCATTTGCTGTATCTAGTGATTATGATGACATCAACCTCACCATTATGATGTCTACTTATGCTTATACTTTGAAAGGAAGTAGTAGAGAAGAAGCACTACTTGAGCTCTCTATCTTAGTCTCTAGTTCTTCAATGATCTTTGAAACCTTGGGGAAGATGTACTACTCCTTGAAGAGCACAAAATTACTCTTGAGTCTCAAGAGATTACATTAAGAGTGTCATAGACTTGACGCTGTCAGGGACTTGCACCTCCAGCTTACAAAACTGACCTAAATTACCATTCTCTTTATTTCCTTCCACTGCTGGGGATTGGAATTGCTTCCTCCACTTGCTTGTTCCAATCTCAGGGTTCAATGGCTACAATTATCTACCTTCTTGAGATGTTTTCAATTTTGTGAGCATCAATTGTGACTAGTTCCACATTCACTCTAATGGATAACTTGGCCTGATACCAATATGATCTATAAACCGCCCTAGATACTCCAGCATATGGTTCTTCAGAACAAATATTGGTTGTAAATTCACGAATTGATTACCCTCATTATTCAGTGGTTGTGACTATTAGTATGTGCTCCTTTGTGTAGTCTATTTTTCAACTATAGATAAATTAGTGGAGAGTTTTCTTTCATTCTAAAATTGCAGGTTTAGGCAAGAAGAGATACCAAGGTCAATAACAAATAGGAACATAAAACAAAGAAACACAATTTTGAATTTTACCTTGGAGAAACCTTGATATACTTTCTTTCGCGCTTAATACCTTGTTCTATAATCTTTGTTGGTGTCTTGACAGGGCATTCAAGTACCAAGGATATTGCTTGATCCATAAACTGCTTTTAGATTTTCCAAAAGGAATTTGCCTTGTCCAAAAATTAAAACCAATGTACTGGACTTCCTATACCTGGTAGTTAGTGCTAGAATATGATAGCCAAGGCTTTATTGACAATCTTATTCTGTATATTGAGCAGAGGAATGCACCCCGAATTGATGATTATTAGAATTGGTTGGTTTGGGTAAGCTTTATGATGCCTTATTGATGATGTCTTTTAATGATTGATTTCTACTTTGTCTTCTTTGTCTTAATATATTTTTGGGTCGAATATATCTCTTCTATGGGTATAAAGCTTAATTTGCCTAAATTTACTATAAGTATGGCAAATCCTTGGACATATCTGACATTCAATGCATAGTTGCCTCAATTAAAACTTGAACTATTTGTTTTCAATCTTCTTTAACAGGCATGCAAAGTGTTTCACACATCAAAGTAGCAACTCATCAACGTTGCTACTTGTTTGAAACCGCCTTAATGAAGGTATTCAGAAAACAATCTAAATATGGTATTATTCAAGCCTTCAATTTATGGTTTGCAAAATATGACATACTGGAATAGTAATTATCTTATAGATTATTCAGCAATTTTACTGTCTTTCTTCAACTTTTTCAAAATTTAAAGAGCCATGCTCCACGTTCGAATATCCAACATCCATGGCTTTAGAAAAGATAAAATAGATACCTCACACATGGATAAATATGCACATTCTGTTGCACCTCTTTTATGATAGGTTTCTTTTTCATTATTTCCTGTACATTGTGGAAAAAACCACCACTGGAAAACTCTACTAATGTATTAATTATACCTTTATCCACCTATCACCTCGCAAAGGAACAATACCCAAGGATTAGACTCATATATTTAATTAATGACAGAATCATATCATAGATATCCGCTCCTTTGGTAAAACTGATGCTTCCATGCTTTACGGTGGACGTAGCTTGCAGATTGTATATTGAACATTTATATAGAATATCATGATAACAGGTTTCTGCCATAACTAGACAGAACTTTATGAAAGAACATTTAGATTTTTGTTTTAGTTAATTGCTGAGGGCAAAATATATTGTCATAGTTATGTAGAGGCCTTTTTTGGGAGTCCTGAAGTACTGTATCATCTATCTCAAGTGCTATGAGCACCTAAAGAATGTAATCGTCAATTCAGCTATGAATATAAATTATTTTATTTTTCCTCCCTGAAAAAAGGAACAGACTTGAGTTTTTATTCCATGTGAATAATGAGATGTGCTTAAAAGAAGAGGATATGTTTAAAAGGGTGGACAATGAATGTGTATTGCAGCATCTTGAAACAACTTATGCTTGAATCTTCAGTAGTGTAGCATGCAAAACACACAATCCATTAATGGAACATCATCAGGTCCAACTGGAATCTACAATTTGAGGCTTTTCTTGCTTTTTTTTAATGACCGCCATAGGCATAATCACAGACAATGCATTTAATTTTGAGATATGTTAGCCCAAAATGCTTTAAAAGGAAGACTAGCAAAGTCAAGTTCACCTCTAAAATTGCTAAAAATAACAACAATCAAGGGTTGGATTGGCAAAAATGAAGAATTGGCAGAATTCCTGAAAGCACTTGTTTATGATAATACATCCAACAACCTTGTCAAGAATTTTCTTTAGTAGCATACCCCAGAATGTATATCATATTGCATTTACTACAGAGATAAAAACAAAAGATTTTGTAGTATTTAACTAAATTTAAAATGTTTGACACTCGATAATATCAAAGAAGAGAGGGTTTTTAAAAATGTCACTGCAGTTTGTCATTTAATTTCACTATTACTTCTCATAACAATTTAGGGAATTAACCCAAAACCCATTTAGGTTAAGAACTTGCATTCTGTAAATTTCCCATAGGACATGAAAAATTCTTGTCTGTCTTAAAATGCTAAAGCCTAAGTTCATATCACTAAATGACAGCTACTAAAATATAAAAAAAGATAAGCCGTCATATAAAAGGGTTTAAAAACAGTCATATAAAGATGGGGATGTGCAATTTTTTCTTCGACATTTGTAGTTTAAAAAAGGGTTTGTATTTTTAGAAATTTGATTTCTGTGGACACTTGTTAGATCCCTATATTTGGTAGATCCAGGATCCCTTTTAAAATGAATCTATACGAGTTTAGCCTTAACATATATATATATATATATATATATTAAATAAAGATGAAACCCAAATTGAAATTTACTCAACCAAAACCAGAAGCTGGCCTACATTATAACATTCATAGATATTGAAAAATCGTTAATGCCTCCGTTATCTGAGGGATCTGTGACGTGGGTTCAGCATGAAAACGACCACAGTTCGATTCGCTACAGAGTGAGAAGCCACACATGACTCTGTGCTGATAAATTTGTGTAACTGATCTTATTTTTTTTTCGCAGACCAACAAACTAATAAGAGCAAACAATAAGTTGATCTCTCCATTTTAGGATCAAAATTGGGAATAGATTTTCTCTCTGGGTCAACTGCGATATAGGAAAACTTAGCTATTGAGATGGTTTTGCAATTCCGTTGAAAAATTCAGTCAAAAGGGGGTAATTAATAGCAACAACTACATTGTTAATGTGGTTGGAAATTTAGGGAAGCGAACAAACATTAATATGTTCAAGCCAAAATTAGCTTGAAAATGAGCCAAACTTGCCCAGAAAATATGCCATGAAAGTTGTAAAATAGGCTGAGTCACTCTCGTAATTCATGATATTTACCATTGTGGCATTGAATTTCTCTCCTCTCTGGTCACTCTGACTATTTATGGGCGAAATTACGCCTCGAGATGAAGGCATTATGGAAATTTTGGTTGCATTTTGTAAAACACTTGGTAGAAAACTATTTGGTTGAGAGATTTTGACAAAAACTTGGAACCAAGATACCTAAATTTTTTAATTTCTCGAGGTCCTTCCAACATTTTAAGAAACCAGGAACAAAACCATACCCAAAACCCAGGAAAAGAAAAACCCCCATAGGGGGATCTGTGTTTTGTTTTAAATATGTCCAGATCACAAAATTTGGTTTTGGAAATATTTTTTTTGGACTCAAAACAGGGGTTCC
Source organism: Larix kaempferi (assembly GCA_027924585.1). NCBI lineage: Eukaryota > Viridiplantae > Streptophyta > Pinopsida > Pinales > Pinaceae > Larix > Larix kaempferi. The sequence goes on along the minus strand of BSBM01001027.1, from coordinate 2,502,446 downwards.
AAGTTCTAAGGGCGAGTTATAATAAAATATTTCGAAGTCTGACAGCATTAAGAATTTGGGGATTAAACTCACAGCGTATTCATGGATCGAAATGAAACACGCAGGGTCTAAAATGGCAACAAAAATTGAATTGCGGAGATTTCACATTGTCACATACCTCTTAATGCTCGAAACCCTTCTGAGAATCTGAAATGTGCAGCCAAAGCAGTTTGCAAACCTCCAGATACACGCTACAAACTGGTAATCTTTGAAACTGGTAATCTTTGATTCAGCATGGGCGATGCTAGGGGTTTTATTGGCACTCTAGCAGCTAAATCGCAGACGAATCGGACTCCAAAAACGGTATATCTTCAAATCGAGGGCGAACCATAACTCCAAAAAAATCCATGCCAAAATCGAGGGCGAACAACAGCTCCAAAAAACAGCCATGCCAAAAATCACGGGCGAATGAGTTTCCAGGAAACACCATCCCTAAAAATCGAGGGCGACTGGTGCATCCAAGGAAAAATCACTGAAAATAAACTGGCGAAAATCGATTTTTCCCTATTTCTTCCACAAAAATCGCGGGTGACTGGTTTCTCTTATAAATTCTTCCTAAATACGATTTTGGCTATATAGTTTTTGAATATTTACAAAATAATAAATAGTGGGCTATTAAAATTAATTCTCAAAAACCTCTTTTACTTAAAAATTCGCCCTAAAAAAAAATTGCAAACCTTCTAAATTCGCCATTGGGCTAAATTTCGCCCCTAAAATCATCCCTGCCAAGCAGAAAGGTTTCCCAGTTTTCAAATTAATTATAAATTTGCAGGTGTAGTGAAAGCTAACATGAAGAGTAATGAGATACAGATATCTCATAGAAGTGAAGTTATATTTCATTTACAGTGTGAAGGTCTTGAACAAAAAATTATTTTTAGGGACAATAAGGGAAATGAAACAGTGAAGTATAACTTAAATCCTGAAGTGGTGTATGAAGTATAGAAAGTAAGAGATCTCAAGCAACACGAGGTTGCTGAGATAGGAAATGAAATTGAAATGAAAACAGAAACCAGAAATTTTGTAGAATTTCAGTGGAGAAGATATTTTCATAGTTTATATGTTTATGAGAAGAGGCATGAGAAGGAAGATTGGGTGAAGAGTTATAATATTCATATCAGAGAGAAAATCCAGCCACAATGGAGTGATGTGTATCAATTGGAAAGTTAACTGGATAAGGAGAATGAAGAGTTGTGGAGACTCATGTTGAAACATTCCAAGAGAATGTATAGAATACATGAGAAGAAGGTCAATCTTTTTAATGCACTGACTAAAAAGAATGTTACCGGTGAATGCAATGGCATATTGCAGAATAAGATATGGAAGCCTGGTAGGATGAGACCAGCAATGAAGTGTGATGATAGCAAAGATTAGTGAGCTACATGAGCAAGTCAAAGGAGAGATTTCCTAAAAGGGAATATAACAGGATGAAAAGATAGTAGACACCAGATTAGCTAAGAAGACTGGAGGCAGAGAACACCTGGATTACCTGGTCAAGTGGAAAGAGCACCCTGAAGAAGATGCTACCTGGATGAATATAGAAGAGATTGAGAAGAAGGGTTACTCCATTGAAGAACTTATGAATAGGGATTCATAAACATTTTAACCCTGGGAGCCTGATGCAGGGGCATCTTTATAGCTGGCAAAGAGAAACAAAAGGCTCGAATCAGTTTTGGTTTGCTACAGGAGTGTTTCCTGGAATAATAGGTGGTAGGTTAGGATTAAAGGCATTTCAGTTGTTGTTGTAACCGTTTTTTTTAGCATGATGGCAGATGGGCTATGCATGGTTGTTGTGATCCTCATTCGAGGAAAAGAGCTATACTCTGTTTGTTTTTTAAGCTTGTGAATTCGTTGTCTAGAGAGGAGAACACCGGATACAAACACATTGAACTGGATTTCTCTGCCTTGTGAATCAATAGAAACCAGAAATTGCCAAATGGATTGTATTCTATGTTTGTAAGTGTGTATTCTCCATTAATAGAAGATAAATGAGTATGTTACCGTCTCAAAACCATTTAGTGTTTTATTTGAATGATCTACACTGCGTGAAGGGAAATTATCAAATGAGGTTTTGCGTTTGCTTGAAATTTCATGTTTAACATTTGTGAGAGTATCACTGTACCTGTGTTTAGTAGCAAGGGCTCATTCATGGGATTTGAAGGTTATAGCGATTCAACAGAGGAAAGGCCTAGGCTTTGTCAGCTGCGTTAGAGAGGGTATTGTTGGCCATCACAGGGCGACATCACACCATTACCTGTGTTATTTATTGTATCTCTATGTATGTTTATACCATCTTATGTATTATATGCTTTGCTATGCTACTAGTAACCTAATGTAATCCCATAGATTACAACATTGGTTCAATTTCCAGTAGTACTAAAATAGGGATAACGAGATGATCGTGTTTGGATAGATGATAACAAAGGAAGAAACCATAGAATGGTGGAATCGAAAAATAGCGAATTATATCCATAATTATGCTCGAAAAAATAAGTTGATATTTGCACAGGCCCGAAAAAAGTTCTTCACTGAGTCCCATGAACGATTTATAGAATTTGTTCCCCATGAGTTAAAGAAATTCCTTAACATCGTTCATGAACAAATTGGATGCCCAGAATGAAGACTCTTAACCCGCAATATCTATAACGGAGGAAGAACGAATTTACACGAGTGGCTCGAAAAGATATCTAAATATTTCTGTGAAGAACAAGCAGTAGAAGAAATATCTTCAATTGAGCAAGTTCGATGTAGATTTTATACTGACCTCCACGAAGGATTTTTCTGTTCAATACCGAGCTTACTATATAATTTTTCAATTGAAAACGGAGCCGATTGTTGAACTTTGATTGTTGGGGATATTGTTGAACTTTGATTGTCATTGATGTCAACTAATGTCATTGATGTCAACTAATTTCAAAGAGGATGTCAATTGATGTCAAATATGATTCAGTACTCGTGTTCCAGTTTGAATAAGTATATAGAAATGCCACTTTGAAGAAGTATATGCGCAAAAAAGATGAAGAAATGTATGGATGTCAGTATGAAGAAGTATATCCTAAAGTGCATCCAATCTAAAGAATATGTTCAGAACTACACCATGCATATTGAGTTTAAAGAAGTACATAAGGAGTACATCCAATCATAGTCCTTTAAGGTACAGGATAAAGTGTTGGTTGGACAGAAGCTTGAAGAATGTGCAAGTAGTCAAAGAGTTCATTGGTCAAGGTTCAAGTAGGCAAGCAAGCAAAAGAATTGATTGGACAAGGTTCGGGAATGCGCAAGCAATCCCAAACATTGATTGAACAAGAATCGGGAGTGTGCAGCATGGAACAAGAAATGGTTGAACATTTATTCAACTCATGAAAGCACGCAAGTCTCACCAATCGGAAGAAGCTTTCATTTGTTGAAATGTGCACAAGTACCAAGAAGGGTGTGGCAGTTGAAGTTATCATATGCGCAAATTCCACAAGAAATGGTACATCAAAGTCGCAAGACCACACCGCAAGGGTTAAAGTCCCACTAAGTCAAGGACCATATATTCACAAGATCCACAAGAAAGGACACATCAGCAACGTAGAACATGACATGTGGCAGAAGCATAAATCGAGAAGCAAAGAAGGAAAGCCACAACCAGCTTGTGGACATACAATCCATGCAGGACATGTATAAATAAGAAAGCAAGTTGAAAATTTAAACTAAGCTTGATGGAAATTATGAAGAACTTGTAAGTGGAAGATACATATTTATATTCGGGGCTTCAAGGGCTTGTGGAACTAGAACATCATAATCTAGTAGAGAGCCATGTGCGCACTAGCAGAAGAATGGAATAGTTGATGGTGCGCAGAATGATGCTATAGATCTGTGACGATGGCGCAAAGACAAAAAGGCAGAATGTAGAGGATGCGCAAGTGTGTGAGGATCGAATGACAGTGTCGTAGAAAACATGCAGACAGTCACAAATGTTCTAAGATAGATCCGCGCAGAGATAGAACTGAAGTATATCTTGTAGTGTGTGATGCAAAGAAGTTTCACTGACTCATAAATACTAAGCTGAAGTGTGTGAAGTAAGGAAGTCCATCAGATGCGTAGAGACATAATTGCAGCAGAATCAAATATGCATGTTATGATGAGGATGATATGAGACAAGTGCGTTAAACTGAAAGGACAAATCACATGATGCACAGAAGGTCGCATATTCTCATAAATACTATGGCACTTAAATAGAACGGACACATATTAGAAGGTATGCAATTCCATATGATACTAATGCGCAATATTAGAATAGCAATTTATCAGTTGATGCGTAATATTGGTTGAAAGTGAAAATGTGCAATTGTAGAATGGAATATCCAATATTGCGTAGTCTGCAACAGTTGAAGCAGCACACCGTATATGAAGTGTGACATCAGATGAAGTGAAGTATTGTATGCAGCACAGTGACAGCAATTCTAGTGCATATAGAAGGTGCGCACATCATAACTAATATCATAATAACAACAATGTGCACGTATCAGAAGTTCAACAGAGTAACATCATATTCTTATATATATGGGCAGCAGGACGGGGCAAGGAGTAGGGAGGCATATCCTTCTTCCAATTGTTGTTGGAGAACACCCAAAGTTTTAGATTCCTTCAGGTCAGTGCTAGTAAAACCAGGGGGTCAGTGCCTCCTTCTAGTTGGTGCTGGTAAACATAGGAATTCGATGCTTCCTCGAATGTAATCTTTTCATTATTAAAGAGTATTCTGTGGTTTTCTCCCGTTTGGGTTTCCACGTAAAAAGTATGTGTGTTCTTTGTTTTGGTGCATATGTGAATAAGTGATTTATTTATGGTGGATGCATAATTGAAGATCAATTTAATTTCAAATCAATTTGTTAAAGAAGTTAAAAATTGTTCATATTCACACCCCTCACAGTATTAAATAGATTCCAACAATTGGTATCAAATAGGGTGTCTTCAGTAACAGCTTAACATCTGAAAGATAGATCCCTGCGCAGATTTGAAGTACTCCTTGTTGAAGAGAATTCAACAGATATGGATTCAAAATATGAAGAGATGGATAAAGTAGACTTTGAAGGAGAACTAATCAGTGCTCTGGATGAATTGAAGAAGTCAAGGAAGAGAAGCAAACACTTGCAGGAATCACTTCTTAAATTGGAGGCAGATACCACCAGGTAGTTGAACTTGAGAGAAGAAAGATGTGAAAAACTGGAAACTGAAATTGTTTCTCTGAGAGAAGAACTACAAAAGGTAAGCTGTCAATTAGAAAATGAAAACAAAAAATTGAAACAACGCCAATGAAGAATCATACTTCGAAAAGAGCTACATAGATGTGCTCAAGACTCTGTTCTGAAGGATCAATCAGAAGATTGAAAAAGAGCACATGAAGCCAATTCATATGCAAACCATGCATGCGCAATTCAAGAGAGTGTATCCAATCAGTTATCAAAAGCTCTTTCTGGGCAATTGTTACTATTGTCACAATTTTGGTCATAAAGCAATAAACTGCAAAACATGTGCACTTGCATACTCTAAGAGGAATAGTTTTTGTAATTAGATGAACCCCAAACAGAACAGCCTCAGGAAAATAGTTGAGACCCCAAGAGAAGATCGCAATCCCTTCAGCATTTTGAGCTTAGATGATGAGTGTTGTAAATGTCACAATCATGGTCATAATAGTCAGAACTATGAAAATTAGTTGCCACCTGTGCAGATCATAGAATCAGCTGAATATTAAAAGGATAAGGTTTATCAGGAAGCTTGCATCCTAGCTTTACATGCACAAAATAGAAAGGGGCAATGGTTCATAGAGAGTGGTTTCTCTAAGCATATGATAGGAGACAAAAATACATTTCTGAAGTACAGAGAATAAAAGGGAGGTAGTGTCTACTTTGGGGACAATGGCTCTGCCAAAATATTAGGAAAAGGTTTGGCAAGTTTGGGAAACAAAAGGACCAAAGCAAAAAATTTCTTACTAGTCGAAAACATGAAACACAATCTTCTAAGTGTCAGCCACATGTGCGATCAAGGGAACACACTCACTTTTGACTCATAGAAAAGTAAAATCGGAAACAGAGATACAAGCATAGTAGTAGCAACAACCTCTAGAACCCCTAATAATGTTTATATTTTGGATGATGAAAAGGAAAAAAAGTGCTATATGGGACAAGCGGATGAAAGTTGGCTCCGGCACAGAAGATTGGGACACATTAACTTTGACAATCTGGTCATAATTAGCAGGAACCAAGCTATGAGGGACATTCCAAGAATTAATAAACCATCAAACTCATTATGCAAACACTGTATGCACTGAAAACAAGCAAGAATTACTTTCAAGACAAAAGAGTACATTACATCAAAACCTTTGGAAATGGTTCTTTCATATCTTTTCGGCCCAATGAGAACCAAAGGAATGAATAGTGATTCTTATTTTCTTCTTTTTATTGATGATTACACCCAAATGATGTGGGTATTCTTTCTTAAAGAAAAATAAAAAACGTTTGAATGTTTAAAGGCTTTTAATTAAGTGGTTGAAAATGAAACTGAATTAAGAATAAAGTGTTTAAGATCTGACAATGGAGGAAAATACACTTCAAACAAATTTGACAATTTTTGTGAAAAGCATGGAATCAGAAGACAAATATCAACAGTTAAAACTCCACAACAAAATGGGGGTGGCAGAAAGAAAAAATATAATTGTGCAAGAAATGGCCAAAACAATGTTGAATGAATCAAAGTTATCAGATAAGTTTTGGACCCATGCCATTCATACAGTTGTCCACATCCTCAACAGATGTCAAATCAGGACAAATAGTTGTTCGACACCTTATGAACTATGGAAAGGAAGACTAGCTATAGTTAAGCACTTCAGGATATTTGGAAGCAAATGCTACATCAAAAGAAACGATGAAAATCTTGGAAATTTTGAATCCAGATCAAATGAAGGAATTTGTCTTGGTTATTATATCAGAAGCAAAGCCTGCAAGTGTTATAATCTATGACTCAAAAAAATAGTGAAAATCCCAGATGTGAAAGTCGATGAAGTGTTTATCCACGGGAGGGTAGATTATGATGATGATTTGCCTATGCTCAAACAGGCATATGAGGAACAATCAGAAAATAAAGAAGTAGAAGTACCACATGAGGTGATATATCAACGAGAATTAGAAGACGGAAGACAGGACACTAAGGCTCCTTCCAAATACGTTCAAAATAATCATTCAGAGGATTTGATCATTGGAGATAAAAATGTTGGTGTAAAAGAAGCCTAAGAGATTCATCTAAAGAAGTTCATTTTTCGGTATTGTCACGGATAGAACCAGAAAATTTTGAAGAGGTTAGAACAGATAAGCATTGGGTAAAAGCCATGAATGAAGAATTAGACCAAATTGAAAATAATGAAACCTGGGAACTTATTCCAAGACCCAATAACAAGAATGTTATTGGGACAAAATGGGTATTCAGAAACAAATTAAAAGAAGGACAAGTTGTCGGAAACAAGGCAAGATTGGTATGCAAAGGTTATGCGCAAATTGAGGGTATAGTCTTTGAATAAAATTTTGCTCATGTTGCACGAATGGAAGCAATCGGACTATTCTTGGGCTATGTGTGTGCTGAAAATGTTAAAGTATATCAAACGGATGTGAAATCAATATTTATGAATGGATATATTGAAGAAGAAGTATACATTGAACTAACAGAGGGATTCTCACTCTCAAATAACAAAGATTATGTTTTCAAATTAAAGAAAGCTTTGTATGGACTCAAACAGGATCCCAAGGCCTGGTATTCAAGATTGGACAAATATCTGCAACAAGAAGGTTTCAGAAGAGGTAGTGTGGACGGTAATCTTTATATAAAAATCGAAAATGAAAAAATGATAGTTGTTGAAGTATAAGTTGATAACATTATATTTGGAAGTAATGATGACAAAATGAGTCAGCAATTTGCTAAGGAAATACAGAAGGAATTCAAAATGGCTATGCTTGGAGAATTGTCCTTCTTCCTTGGACTACAGATATCTCAATTGGATAATGGCATCTTCATCTCTCAATCTAAGTATGTGAAAAAAATGTGGAAGAAATTTAACATGGAAGACTACAAATCAGTTTGTACGCCCATGGTCACTAGGTGCAAGTTAAGTAAGGGGGATGAAGCTGAGGAAGTAGATCAAAGACTCTACAGATCAATGATTTATAGCCTATTGTATGTAACTGCCTCAAGACCAGACATCATGCAAGCGGTTGGACTTGTTGCAAGATTTCAAGCAGCACCCAAGAAAACACATGTCCAAGCGGTAAAATGAATTTTTCAGATACTTGAAAGGGACAATAAACTTTGGATTGTGGTATCCACGAAGGAATGATCTGAAGTTAGTATCTTATACTGATACAAACTGGGCAGGTAGTGTAGATGAAAGAAGAACCACTAGTGGAGCTGCATTCTTCTTAGGAGAATGTCTTTGATCATGGATCAGCAAGAAACAACCATCAATCGCACTATCTACTACAAAAGCAGAATATATTACAACAACTGCATGTTGTGCGCAAATGATATGGATGAAACAAACATTGAAGGATCTACAAATAAACCTTGATCAACCCATCCAAATTTTTTGCAACAATACAAGTGCGGTCAGTATCTCAAAGAACCCAGTCATGCAATACAAAACTAAACATATTTCGATCAAATACCACTTCGTGAGAGAACAAGTTTATGAATGTCAGTTGGAGTATGTCGACACCAAAGAACAAATTGCAGATATATTCACAAAACTACTTCCAAGTAACACATTTGAATTTCTCATGCAGAAATTGGGTGTGGTTCAAAATCCAGACCAAAACGACAACCTCAAAAGGAGGACATACATACAGAATTTTCGGTAACAGATCAATAAATGCTACAAGGCTTGGTGACAACGTGGTAAATGCGACGAGTGGAACAGTCAAACGCAGAAGGAAATCAATATTAAATACAATACAAGACCAATAAGTGACAAAATTTGGTAATGCGTAGTTGTATAACAGGATGGTTGTATGAATATTTGCACAAAGAAATATGAAGTATTATGACAAGAACAGGATCAAGATACAAAAAGAAGACAACAACTGAACAAGGGGAGCGCATCAGAGATTATTATTAAAACAATGTACAGATTGCAAGGATATCAGAACAGATAATCCAGCAAAAGGATGAAGCATGAAAACAGGGGGAGTTATCCCAGTAGGAATATAATTGAAGGCCAACGCAAAACTGAAAAAATAAGAAACAATAATTGCGCAAGTAATGGCACATCTTTGCCATTGATGTCAAAGGGGGAGAAAAAGCATGAAGTTGAAGAACGTGAAGCAGCATCATCAGCACTAAAACTGAGAAGCAGAGCGTGAAGCTGGAAGCTTATTAGGGAGAGAAATAACATGAAGCTGAAAGAACATCACAGAGCATCATGTAGCATGCAGTCTGCCCAGAAGTAACAGAAAGCAGAAGCAGCATTAATAGCGGAATGCGCAGATGTCAAAGGCTCAAACTGGAAAACAACACAAGGGGAGTAATGGGACAAGAACAGATGAAGCATACAACCTTCAATAGATGATTATGCACAGCTGCATAAGGTGTCGACATCAATTCCAAAGGGGGATATTGTTGAACTTTGATTATCGGGGAGATTGTTGAAATTTGATTGTCATTGATGTCAACTAATGTCATCGATGTCAACTAATGTCAAAGAGGATGTCAATGGATGTCAAATATGATTCAGTACTCCTGTGCCAATTTGAAGAAGTATATAGAAAGGCCACTGTAAAGAAGTATATGCACAAGCAAGATGAAGAAATGTATGGATGCTAGTATGAAGAAGTATATCCTAAGGTGCATCCAATCTGAAGAAGTATGTTCAGAAGTACACCATGCATATTCAATTTAAGGAAGTAAATAAGGAGTACATCCAGTCATAGTCCTTCAAGGTACAAGCTCAAGTGTTGGTTGGACAGAAGCTTGAAGAATGCACAAGTAGTCAAAGAGTTCATTGGTCAAGGTTCAAGTAGGAAAGCAAGCAAAAGAATTGATTGGACAAGGTTCAAGAATGCGCAAGCAAGCCCAAGTGTTAATTGAACAAGGATCGGGAGTGCACAAGCAGCATGGAACAAGAAATGGTTGAACAATTATGCAAGTCCTGAAAGTGCGCAAGTCTCACCACTTGGAAGAATCTTTCAGTTGTTGAAGCACGCACAAGTACCAAGAAAGGTGTGGCAGTTGAAGTTATCATATGCGCAAATTCCACAGGAAATGGTACATCAAAGGCGCAAGACCACAGCACAAGGGTTAAAGTACCATTAAGTCAAGGACCATGTATGCTCAAGATCCATAAGAAAGGACACATCAGCAGCGCAGAACATGACAAGTGGCAAAAGCATAAACCATGAAGCAAAGAAGAAGAAAAACCACAACCAAACTGTGGACATACAATCAATGCAGGACATATATAAATAATAAAGTAGGTTGGAAATTTGAATTATGCTTGATGGCAAGTATGAAAAGATTGTGAGTGGAAGATACATATTTATATTTAGGGCATCAAAGGCTTTTGGAACCATAACAGCATGATCTAGTAGAGAGTCGAGTGCACACAAGCAGAGGAATGGAATAGCCTATGGTGCATAGAATGATGTTGTAGATATGTGACGATAACGCAAAGACAGAAAGGAAGAATGTAGAGGATGTGTAAGTGTGTGAGGACCAAATGATAGTATCGCAAACAGCATGCAAACACTCACGAATGTTTTAAGATAGATCTGCGCAGAGACAGAACTGAAGTATATCTTGTAGTGCGCAATGCGAAGAAGTTTCACTGATGCATGAAGACTAAGCTGAAGTATGCGAAGAAAGGAAGTCCATCAGATGCACAGAGACAGAATTGCAGCAGAATCAAGTATGTGCATCACAATGAGGATGATCTGAGACAAGTGCGTTGAACCGAAAAGAAGAATCATATGATGCACAGAAGGTTGCAGATTGTCTAAAAGACTGTGGCACTTAAACAAGACGGATACATCTTAGAAGGTGCGCAGTTTCATCTAATACTAATGCGCAATATCAGAACTGCAAGTTATCAGTTGATGCGCAGTATTAGTTGAAAGTGCAAATGTGTAATTCTAGAATGGAATATTTAATAGTGGCGCAGTCTGCAGCAGTTGAAGCAGCACAAAGTATATGAAGTGTGACATTAATGAAGTTGAAGTGGAGTATTGTATGCAGCACAGTGATAGTAATTTTACTACATACAGAAGGTGTGCATAGCAGAACTAATATCAGAAGAACAATACTGTGAGTGTACCAGAAGTTTAGTAGAGTAACATCCTATTCTTATATATCTGAGCGGCAGGACAAGGCAAGGATCAAGGGGTCGTAGCCTCCTTCCAGTTGGTGTTAGAGAACATAGGGAGTTGTAGCTTCCTTCAGGTCGGTGCTTATAAAACCAGGGCGTCAATGTCTCCTTCAAGTTGGTGCTGGTAAACACAGGAAGTCGGTGCTTCCTCGAATGTAATCTTTTCACTATAAAAAAACATTCTGTGGTTTTCTCCTATTTGATTTTCCATGTAAAAATTATGTGTGTTTTGTGTTTTGGGTTTTGGTGCATATGGGAATGAATGATTTATTTATGGTGGATGCATAATTGAAGATCAAGTTAAGTTCAGATCAATTTGCTAAAGAAGTTAAAAATTGTTCATAACTTCCTTAACATTGATTCACCCCCCCCTCTCAGTATTAAATAGATTCCAACACCAATCACATAGACGAGCCACAACCATCGTTGATTTAACCTGCCTCATCAAACTGAGAGAAACAACAAAAAGACTAGGATTGTTTCATCAATGAGCATGAGTGGGAATATTTGATGAATAAATGAAGTCCATTGCTGAGCCCACATCCATCGAACAATAAGAGTCGGGTCGACAATGGGGGATCCGTCGACCATGTGTTCTCAATAGAAGAATGATGTTAGTTGACGGAAAAAGACAAGAATGAATCCTTGTAAGAATTCAAGTCCACCTCAACGAAATATGTGCCCAACAGCTCACAAGCAAATAACAGATATCCAAAAAATCAAAAGAGAAAAAAGGTACAAATGACACGATAAATTAAGAGACATTACAAGTCCACTACGTGAGAAAAGAAGTATAAAGAAACCAGTTTGTTAGATTGTGGTAACTTCGGGATGTCCTCCATGGTTCAGATGCCTTACATGGAGGTACATTAGCTGCATAGGCATCAGGATGGAGTAGAGAGTGAGATACACTCTACTCAGTGGCATGTGTCCAATGGTGGTTGCATGCAGACCTTCCGGAGTGTTTTGACCCTTGCATGCATGAGTTTTGCATGCACTATCATGCGATCATTGGATGCATGCAAAAGTGAATTTTGCATGCACTGAGAATTAGGGTTTTGTAAAACTTAATTCATCGGTGAGATTATTTATAGAGGCAGGGGGTCCCCAGATGAGGTTACTCAATTGCATTGTCAGAGAGAGATATTGTTGGAGTGAGGAGGGAATAGCTGTGCATGCAGGGCGACTTTCTGAGAGAGAGAGGAGTTGTTGCAGGAGCTAGGAAGGTCAAACCTAAGCTAGATCAGTGACCTTCAGTTCCGGAGTCACTAGGAACCCAGTACTGTGAGCTGAGATAGCTCATCAATGTGATTTATGATCAGTTTAGAGTAGGCTGAGTTCCCTTGGAGGAGAGCGCATTTCCCAAGGAGGGAGAAGCTCGTTTGGAGCTGGATTGACCGATTCTGAGTCTGACTCTTCCTAGATAGCCTTGCCTCAGCATTTGAGGAAGGTTAGGTATGATGAGAGCTTAGATCTACTGAGATCGAGTCCAGTACGAGCATTTGACATACAGAGGGGATGGCACACTTCTGCATGTAGTGGAGGTCAAGTTCTTCAGAGGGAAATATTCAGAGAGGGAAGATCAGAGCAGAGTGATACAGAGAGACAGATCAGTCAGAGGCACCTACAGAGACACTCAGATCCATTTTTCCAGTTAGGGCTTACTCTTCCAGTGCATGCATTAGCTGATGCATGCAGATATAGAGTCTGTCTGGTTCAGGGATTGAGTTACCTGCTGAGGTAATCCTATATTGTACTTGTCCATTTTAAATATATGCTCTGGGATCGAGAGAGAAGATAGCCCCACAGTTTGTTGGTTTTCCCCGGTTGGGGTTTCCAAGGTATATCTGTTGTTTATGTGTGATTGCATATGTTTCAGTATGGTGAATGCAAATCTAGTTGTTGAGTTTATATTTATATGAGCATGGATTGATATCGAGACTCATACCGCTTGAGATCTCTGGGTGATTCAGAGGGAGTAGTGATCTCTGAATCAAATATTTACATGGTATCAGAGCCCTGTTGAGGGTCAGAGAGGGCAGTCACGCAGAGATCAGTGACGATAGAGACTAGATCTGAGCAACACAGTTCAGATCTGAGGTTGTAAAGGTCAAATCTATCATATCTATGGTGTTGGAGACTAGATCTGAGATAGATCTAGTGGATCAGTTGAGATAGAGACCAGATCTACCAGATCGGAGCAGCACAGTTCAGATCTGAGGTTGCAGAGGTCAAATTTATTAGTTCAGTGGGTTCTATGGTTAGATCTATGATAGATCTACCATATTTTTTATCAGGAGAGATTCTTGTTCACTGTGGGTTATAGTTTTTCAATTGGGTGAGTATGGATATCAACTTGAGAGTGGAGGACTGGTTGGATGGGGCCTCCAACTATAGTGCATGGAGGGAACGTGTTACACTCTTGCTGAAAGAGTGTGATTTATGGGATGTTGTGAATAGCACAATGGCAAATCCTATTACAGTTCCGTCAGATGCCACTGCCAAAGCAGTGTATGATAAGAAAAATATGAAAGCTCAGCGGATCCTTCTTGATGCGATCAAGGATCATATCAGCCCACATGTCTCTACCAAAGACAATTTGTTTGAGATATGGGATGCATTGACTAGTCTATACCAGAACTCCAATGTAACCAGGAAGATGGTTCTCAGGGAGAAGTTGAGAAGCATCAAGATGGGGAAGGATGAGAGCATGATGACCTATCTCACCAAGATAACTCAAGTGAGAGATGAGTTGGGAGCAGTTGGTGAGAAGGTAGAGGATACTGAGTTGGTTCGATACGCCTTGAATGGCGTGACTGTGCCATGGGTAGTGTTCGTACAGTCTATCATAGCTCGGGAGAACCTCCCCAAGTGGGATCGTCTGTGGGATGATTTCACAGGAGAGGGTACATATAGGGTTCAGCTTCTGCTATTGCAGAGGAGGAGGATGTGGCTCTCGCAGTAGGTGGGAAACAGAGAGGTAGACAGAAGAAGGATCTGAGCAAGATCAAATGCTTCGCCTGCAACAATTATGGACATTATGCGGGATAGTGTCCGCATAAGAAGAAGGGGAAGCGAGCGAAGGATGAGCAGGTGGCATCAGCGGAAGAGGTCGATGAGTTTACTTCTCGATTTGAGAAGGAGTTCTCACTAGCCTCAGTTCATTCAGGACATGATAGTAGCCTACCAGAGGCTCTGGTTGATCAGAGTTGGGGGGTGGACTGCATGCTCAGCAGTCACATGACGGGAGTGTGGGATGCATTCCTTATCTTAAAGCACACACCCTTGAAGCTGGATCGAGATGTGCAGGGGGTTTACCACTTGGTCACTGGAGTGGGTAGAGTGAGGTTTTTGCTTGACCGTGGGGAGCTCCTGGAGATTTCAGGAGTACTCTTTGTTCCAAGGTTGAGAGGAAGTATCCTCTCAGTGGCGGCCTTGGAAGTTGTTGGTTGTTCAATGGTGTTTCAATGGGATCATATATTCACCTATTCTAGAGGAGTAGACCCAGTCTTGTTGGGACACAGGATCGATGGTGAATACTTGGTTCATGGACAGACTACTTCGGTCACATTAGGATGGATGAGTACATCCTCCTCAAAGTATCAGGGGGATGATGAGCAAGATGCTCATAGCAGAGATGAGGCCAGGAGGAGTGATCCTAGTCAGCAGATGAGTGGGCATGATGCTCACCATGATGAGGATCAGGGGATTGATTCTGGAGTTCAGATGGATGAGCATGATGCTCTTGATAGTGATGAGTCTCAAGAGATTGAGCACTTGGGTTCATATTAGATGGATGAGCACATTGCTCATAGATGCACCAGTCAAAGATTGAGCTGGTATGATATGGTTGAGATGGACTTAGCTCAGGAGAGAGTTGATTCAATTTAGAGACAGAGGGAGTTGACTTACAAAGCTGAGTCAACTCAGGGTCATAGACAGATCACCTACAGAGCAGTGGATCCACTTGACAGAGGTCTTCAGGACTGGTTACAGCAGCAGAGACTCAGAGTGAGTCTGAGTCAAAGTGCAGTGACAGTGTTAGCAGTAGTTGATCAAGGGGCTTCTTCTGAAGCCACACTTATGGATATTGATCAAGGTTCTTCAGGTCAGAGGGTAGTAGTGACAGGAAAATCAGCTAGATTAGTGTCAACAGCAGGGGACCTGTTGGATCCATGCATCAGTGTCAGGACTTCCCTTGTTAAGAGGGAGTGTTATATTATGGTAACTTCAGGATGTCCTCCATGGTTCAGATGCCTTACATGGAGGTACATCAGCTGCATAAGCATCAGGATGGAGTAGAGGGTGAGATACACTCTACTCAGTGGCATGAGTCCAGTGGTGGATGCATGCGGACCTTCTGGAGTGTTTTGACCCTTGCATGCATGAGTTTTGCATGCACTGTCATGCGATCATTGGACGCATGCAAAAGTGACTTTTGCATGCACCGAGAAATAGGGTTTTGGAAAACCTAATTCATCAGTGAGATTATTTATAAAGGTAGGGGGTCCCCAGATGAGGTTATTCAGTTGCATTGTTAGAGAGAGATATTGCTGGAGTGAGGAGAGCATAGCTATGCATGCAGGGCGACTTTCTGAGAGAGAGAGGAGCTACAGCAAGCGCTAGGAAGGTTAGATCTAAGCTAGATCAGTGACCTTCAATTCCAGAGTCACTAGGCACCCAGTACTGTGAGCTGAGATAGCTCATCAGTGTGATTTGTGATTAGTTTAGAGGAGGTCGAGTTCCCTTGGAGGAGGGCACATTTCCCAAGGAGGGAGAAGCTCGTTTGGAGCTAGATTGACCGATTCAGAGTCTGATTCTTCCGAGATAGCCTTGCCTCGACATTTGAGGAAGGTTAGGGATGATCAGAGATCAGATCTGCTAAGATCCGGTCCGGTATGAGCATTTGACATCCATAGGGGAGGGCGCACTTCTGCATGTAGTAGAGGTCGATTTATTCAGAGGGCAGTCTTCAGAGAGAGTGGATCAGAGCAGAGTGATACAGAGAGGCAGATCAGTCAGAGGCACCTACAGAGACACTCAAATCCAGTTTTCCAGTTAGGGATTACTCTTCCAGTGAATGCATTAGCTGATGCATGCAAATCTAGAGTCTGTTTGGTTCAGGGATTGAGTTACCTGCTGAGGTAATCCTGTATTGTACTTGTCCATTTTATATATATGATCTGGGATCGAGAGAGAAGATAGCCCCACAGTTTGTTGGTTTTCTCCAGTTGGGGTTTGCAAGGTATATCTGTTGTTTATGTGTGATTGCATATGTTTCAGTATGGTGAATGCAGATCTAGTTGTTGAGTTTATATTTATATGAGCATGTATTGTTATCGAGACTCATACTGCTTGAGATCTCTCGGTGATTCAGAGGGAGTAGTGATCTCTGAATCAAATATTTACACGGTTGAGATGGTCGAGTAGCCCAAAGTACTGCCTGAGTCAATGGAAATTCAACCAGATGAGAGAGAAGGTGAGGTGTCGATGCTAGTAGAACAGTCACATGCAATGGTATTGACCCTGCAATCCTTGCATATTGAAATTCCGGATGCCTAGACTCATGACGAGTCTGTACCAATGATAATGACGATCGGGTCGACTATCAGACAAATCATCGAGTGCGACATGGGACTACAACCAGGCGACAGTAACATATGGAGTCGACTAGATCAATGTGGACAGATTGCAGATAAATTGATGATTCAAGGACCATCGCATGGTAATTGGACTACCTTCACACCTAAATTCAGAAGACATTCTTTCAATTTATTCTATTCATATCATATAGAGGTACCCCCCCTTCCAGCAACATTACTGATTGAAGCGATCGGATCGTCCAAGATCCGACCTAGTGTTGCGCAGTTTGTAGGTGGTCTCCGAAATAAAGCACTTGGTACATGAACTTCATGGAAGAAGGTCCAAAGTTGAAACAACAAATAAAAGATAATTTCTTAGATTTTTTCAAAGCAGGTGATACCAAGCATCTAGCAAGACACAAATTGAAAGAAATCAAGAAAATAACACGAGAAATAGTATGAGAATATGATAGAATATTCAAATATATCCTCATCCAGATGCCATAAAAAATGGACCAAACTGTTGTGATCCAATTTTTTGTTGCAGGGCTCCAGCTACGAATTAAACCGCCACTGTTGTTACATGAATACATGAGATACAATGAAGTCTTAATGAAAGCTTTAAGAATTGAGTTTAATGCATATTACTCGAATGGACCTATCGACAGACGATTGAAAGAAAAGATAGAAACAATACAAATATCACTTCAGCACCTCACCATGAGACGTAACGACTTATGGTGTACCACATGCTCATCAGAAGGCCATACAAGAGATAACTACCCTTAAAACAAGCAGAAAATATACCATGACAACAGGAACGCATATCAAGAAGAAAAGAGACAATTTCATGATGATCCTATGCCATTTCCAAAAGAGTCAATACTAGAGAACTTCCGCACGACTCAAACAAGTTACTTCTATGACATGTGAAAGATTTGAACCCCATTCAACAGCAAACTACCCTTATAATGCTGAAAATGGAAAACCAAAATGGTGCGGAATATGTCGAACAAGAGAGCACACAACGGTGGAATGTATCAAAATTTTGAAGAAGGCGGCAAACTACTATACAGTCTATCAAGTGCAGAAAGTCAACTAGAATAACCAAAAAGGTCGATATTTCAGCAATAATGACTAGTGCAACAATGAAAACAACCCATGAGGTGGATACAACGGTCGTGGAAGATATAATAATTGAGGGAATCACCCAGCAAGTTGCGAAAAGTCGTGTTGCTTCGTCTACTACAATGAAGAACATTGAGTCTCAACTATCCGTGGAAGGATAGAATTGTTGGAATATTGGTCAATACTGAGGGGGGGGGTGAGTCAGTATTGTTAAATTTTTACCATTTTAAACCACTTATTAAACTTAATTAAAACATGGAATCAACAAGATACACAGAACACATATTTTTATCGTGGAAGCCCAATTGGGAAAACCACCAATTCTTTCTATACTGCAAAATTATATTTACAATAATTTTATGCCTGCTACTACAGACAAGGATGCTACTACACCCTAGTTTCTTCCGGCTACTACAGACAAGGATGCTACTACACCCTGGTTTCTTCCTTCTACTACAGACAAGGATGCTACAACACCCTATTTACCAACTACTACTGGAAGGAGGATACGACCCCCTAGTTTTATCAGCTGCTACTAAAAGGATGCTTCAACACCCTTATTTACCAGCTACCACTGGAAGGAGGCTACGACCCCCTTGCAGGCATGTAGCCTTCCCTAGCACCACCCTGCCACCCTAATATGATTATTATAAAACTTCCAAACCTTCTTCAAACTCTGTCTCTTGCTATCTTTACTTGGTCGTTTCCTTGCTTGCTACAAGGGTCTTCACTGGCCTCTTATACTGCTTCATATCTTTTTATTAGAAACAAAACCAACACACAGTTCTTCTCTCTCTAGTCTTCATCTGCTTCAGATACACCCACACACAGAAACACTCTTTAATTATGGATCTCCATATAGCTTCAGTTCTTCTAGATTTTCTTATTCTGCATTTCTTTATATCTTCCAGAACTTCTTTTCTTTAATTCTGGGACTCCATTGGTCTTGGTCTGCTCTTTGTGATGCCTCAACTAAGACACCCAAGACACCCTTCTCTTCCATTTTGAATCTTCATTAAATATATCATTCATGTCTCTTCAAACTAGTCATGCCTCTTCATTCTGGACAAACACATTCTTTCATAAACATGCCTTTTCAAATCTCTGTTTATCACTTATATTAATTAATTAATTATTATTCATGATCATCTTTCACGCCACTGGCTTCATCATCTCTGGCTACGAGCTTCATCAAAAACCATGCATGTGCACTTCCTCTATTAATTACGTGCGGGCTTCATCTTTCTCAAAGAAACACAGGCTTCCTCTTTCTCATGCATGCGGGCTTCTTAATCCCTTGTTGGCTCTTGTTATAGCCCCTGCAGGCATCCTCAAGCCCCTGAGGGCTTCTTGAGTCTCCTGCGGGCATATAAGCCTATGGACACTCCCCATAGCCCTTACTGCGGGCATATTAAGCCCATGTGGGCTTAACTAATCCCGCACTTAACTAATCCCTCTTGTGGGCATTCAACAGTTAGCCTCTTTTTTCAACACTTAGCCATTTTTTCTTTCTAACCTTAATATGCAAAACTAATATTTTCTCTTGTTTTGGCAGGTTGATATTTCATATGTGTGAGAACCAAATGAGGATCTAACTTCATGGTTGGATAGCCAGTTCACCAAGGAATAGGATCATGTCATCTGATGAATTTTATCATCAAAGGAACACCTCCTTGCGGCATTTCCAAATGCCTTCTCAACCTATATTTGAATATCAAAACACATTTCTTCCCATTTTGGCAGACTTCTATTTCACACATGTGAACACTAAAGAGGAAACTGACTCCATGGATGGATGGCCAGCTCACCAAAGAACCCCTCCTTGCGGGCATTTCCAAATGGTCTCTCAAACTCCTTTTCTAACATTTAACCAATTTTCTTCAAACCCTAGGTCACCAAAGTGATCTTATTTTTCCATCAAACTTGGAGTGTGATACACCCAATGGGTAGAGGACAACAAGATGAATCCATCAAGACCAATTTCATCCTCTGGGGCTATTTTATCTCTCCTTGGCGGGCATTTTACTGAAGTAGTGCAAATCAAGCTAAGTAGCACTTTTGGCAGATCCATATCTTCTTCCTCAGAGTCTCTTTAGACAATCTGAGACCATGGTTGGGTAGACAAAGCACCAACCTACAAGATTCCCATATGGTGCGGGCATTTTCTTCAAATCACAATTTGTGGCGGGCATTTTTCTGAGGCTACTTAGTCATATTTTACCATTAATTCCATACTTGGATCATTTGTCCAAAACCTAAGGTAGATTTTTCATTTCTCCAAAACCATGGAACAATGATACTAGAGGATGTAGGACACCTCACTAAGCACAACACAACTTGTTTCATCTTCAGACTCTTCTTCATTTGTCATAGGTGGGCATTTTACTAGAGTTGTGCAAATATGGTTGAGAGGCACTTTTGGCAGATTGATATCTTCTTCCTCAAAGACTTTTTGGTCAAGCTAATGATATGGTTGGATGCATCATACAACACTCTAGATATCCACACTCTCAAAATATTTTTATCATCATCCTATGAGATGTGGCAAGCATTTCCCTGAGGCCACTTAGGCATATTTTAACATTAATTCCATACTTAGTCAATTTCTTGATTTTCACCAAATTGCCATATTTCTCCAAAATGATGTCAGGATGCAACAATGACTTCCTGATAGCACCAGAACACCATCAAATTTATTTTCAACTTCATGCCATATACATGCCATGCCATGTCATCATATATGTCACATCATCATACATGCCATGTCATCACTCTCTTTGTTATTCCTTTCTCTCTAACTGAGTTTGCCTTGTCATCAAGTCCTTGGTTATTCCTTTGTCATTACTGAACTCCTTTGACATCAATGACAACCACATTCAACAAGAATGGACCTCAAATTTTGTACAAAATGTGGACTGGGGGAGCATGATTAAAAAGTGTGTCCCATCATGTTGAAAGCACTCCATAATAAAAAGAAGGGTAATCTCTTCTCTAGTGTTTCTAAACATGAAGCATTTAATACTAAAAATGTGCAAGTAATTACTAGGAAAGGCACAAGTATTGGAGGGGATAACCCCTATGTCATAAGAATACAAATAAAAGAAGATAACTATCGTTATCTGTCAAAGCAAAAAGAAATATTTAACAATGCCACAAAAGTATTTGAAGAAATTGCTTCTAAAGAAAATACTCCAAAATCCAGAAATAAAACACTTAATGAGTTATTGCAACTTTTAATGAAAGAAGAAGTTGCATGACTAATCGACTTAATGTATCTTATCAGAAACAACTCATGGAATAAAAGGATTGCCAAAAATCTCTGCAATTTAAGTAAAAAAGACAAAATTGATATCAACCCCCTCGTCAACCTTGAAGTCGAAGGGTTCTGCATCTCACAAGTCGTCCTCGAATGTGGGTCGCAGGACAACATAATGAAGAGGTCTACATGGAAAAGCATGGGTCGACCCCAGCTAGTCAATTCGCGCGTCCATTTGAAACTTGTCGACCAAGGGTTGATTAAACCTATTGGTGTTTGGAAGAATGTTAATACTACAATCATGGGGATTAGCACTGATATTGATTTTGAAATCATTGACCCAAGAGAAGGATCCAAATCCTTCCCAGGATTAGTCGGTCGTCTTTGGGGTCAAAAAATAAAAGCTTCCATCTCTGTAGAAAAAGACAAAATAACACTGAAAGGCGAAGGCAAAAACGTCATAGTACCTATTAACCCATCTCAAGGGAAACCTTGGGCAGAACCAGATGATATCGATGGAGATATAAGGAAATTATACCAATTCATGCAAGATAATGAAAATTCAATAGAACCAAATGAATTTGGAAAAATTCACTTGGGCTCTCCCATGTATGTTGGCAAAACTCTGACTCCGAATTATACGATTGGAAAATTGAAAATTATGAAAAACATGCAAGAGAATGTTGGATGGTCGAGTTATCACTCGACGACCGACACGGAAATGTTTCGCAATAATTGTGATACCAAAGATTTTTTTAAAAGGAACAAAAGAGTACCCAACCCTTGTACCAGCGAAAAATGAACCAACAAACCTTCCCCCCTTGCGGTACAAGGAACGTGATTCTTCAGTAACCCATGTAGAAGCAATTTCCAAAAACGTTGAAGATCAAGGCCGGTTACAAAGCTTAGTCAAAACATTCACCGGGAAAGTAGCTTGATAGTGGGATACTCATCAATCACAACTCCAGACATGCACGACCGTTTCAACACATTTTATTGAACGCTTTGGTGGAAAAAAATTAACATCGCAAGTAGAAATCAACAAATTTTTCCAAGGCCTAGACCTTGCAATGCATATAAAAAATTGTGAAAAAGAATGGAAACGAGCTGGATACAGAGATAAGAGAATATGGCCACATTTGTTCTTATACGTGGTGGACAACTTTCCTAACAAGTAGTACAAAATGGAAGAAGCCAAAGGAGAGACTTTTACCAGGAAAATTCTTAAGGAAAACTTCATTAAAAATTTCTCATTTTCACCTGCAGAAGAATGCCTCCAAGAAGCAGTACAAGAACTACACCAACTTATTAAACCAACAAAGCAAGAAGTCAAGATCAACGACAAAAATGTCCTACCAATCTCAGATTGTAAAATAATTTTAGCCAAGTAGAAATAATCGTCCCGCAACTTGACTAGACTACGCATGGAAAAGGAAAATAGTATTGGGAAAAGTTTCCAATGGAAGAAGAACCACTATGAGGTGAATCGACCAATGAGAACATTTTTGAAGGTCTCTACAAAGGATAAAGAAGACGTGGATGAAAAACTAGATTTCCCTCCGGATTTCACAAAATTCACAAAAGGAGAAGGACCAATCAATTAATCAAAGGCACCAGAATGGATGGATGCGCCAATAAAGACAAGATGTCGATATATCGAACAACGACAGACCAAAGATGGACAAAATAGGAGATTATTAGTCAAATCAAGAAGTAGCAGAAATTACAAACTTATTAAAATAATATCAGTGTGTCTTCGCTGGGGATTACAAATATTTTAAATGATTAGTCCAAGAAATGAGAGAAATGAAAATTGATATAAAGTCGGACGCAAAACCTATAAAGAAACGACCATACAAGTTGGCGAATAAATATAAAGATATAGTCAAAAATGAAATCAAAAATATGTTAGTAGCTGGGATAAGTTATCCAATTGATCAATCAAAATGGGCCAGCCCAATGGTCGTCCAACTGAAAAAAACACGACCAAAAGAAGCTCAAAATTTGCATCAACTTCCATGGACTTAATAAAGTAACATTGACTGACCCATTTCCTACACCATTCGTCGACGAAATTATTAATGAAGTTGCAAGACATGAATGTTATTCATTCATAAACGGTTTCTCGGGATATAATCAAGTACCCATTGCTAAAGAGGATCAACATAAGACAACATTCGTCTACGAATTCTGATCATTTGCATATAAAGTAATGTCATTTGGATTGAAAAATGCACCCGACGTCTTTTTAAGAATTATCGTAAAATCCTTTTAGGAATACTTATACAAAACCATGGCAGTTTACTTTGATGACTAGACGATCCCCTCGATATGGAAGGACCATGTCCAATGGCTTCGCTTAATGCTGGAAAGGTGCAGTCAGATTCAACTATCATTAAACATAAAAAAGTGCATCTTCGTGGCCCCTATCGGAATACTCCTCAAGCATGTCGTCTGTAAAGAGGGAATTTAAGTCGACTTAGCGAAGATCAATGTCATTCTCGACTTGAAGCCCCTAGTAAACCAAAAGCGAGTTAGAATATTACTAGGGCACACCGGATATTATCGAAAATTCATTCAATATTACTCTGATGTGACTTACCCACTTGAAGAACTCCTCAAAGCAAATGAAGAATTTATATGGACGTGAGAATGCACAACATCCTTCGAGCTCCTCAAACGAAAACTCGTCGAAGCTCCTATACTCTAATTCTTGAATTGGTCGATTAAATTCCATGTCCACATTGATGCCTTTGATATTGCAGTCGACGTTATTTTAACTCAACCAGGAGATGATGGCATGGACTATCCTAATGCCTATGCCATTCGAAAGCTCAATAAATCAGAGAGAAATTACACCACAATGGAACGTGAAGGGTTGGGCATGATTTTCGCATTACAAAAGTATAGAAAATATTTGTTAGCTAACCCTTTTGTCTTCTATACCAACTATCAAGCACTAAAATATCTCATAAACAAACCTCTGCACCATGGTTGAATATGTCGATGGCTACTCTTATTCCGGGAGTTTGAATTTGAAATAATAGTCTGACCAAGGAAGACAAACGTTAGACTAGACCACCTTTCAAGGATAAATACTGGAGAAGAATATGTCGACATCGACGACAAACTTCCCGACGCACACTTATTTAGAGTCGAAGTCGTACCAATAGAGCAAGAAAAGATAGCCCTATTTCTAGAAGATGGACAAGCTCCAGAAGGGACTTCGGAGAGAAAGAATAAAATCTTAGCAATGAAGGCAGCTCCTTATACCTTAATCAATGGATACTTAAACAAGTTGGGTCCATACAACATACTTCGTCGTGTACTGGAACACAAACGAAATACTATCATAGAAGAAGCACATTTTGGGCCAGCAAGAGGACATTTTCATGTTGATATGACTACAAGGAATATTTTACCAGTCGGATTATGGTGGCCATCGTTACATAAAGATTATAAAGCATATGTGAATAGATGTGGCAAATTCCAGCAAATAAGCCGACCGTTGCGTCGACAAGAGATGCCCCTCATATCTGTAAATCCTAGCCTTACGTTCGAAATTTCGGCAATCGACTTCGTCGGACCGGTGCACGCTATATAATTATAACAAACAAGTATGTTGCTAATTGGGTAGAAGCTAGACCTGTCAAGACATGTTCTAGCGAGGTCGCTACAAAATTTATATATGAAAACATTGTTACAAGATTCAAATGCCCTCTTACACTAATCAACAGCCGTGGAACTCATTTTATTAGAAAGACTATCGATATAATGCTTAGAGGATTTATAATAGATCATCAAAATATTTTGTCATACCATCCGCAATCGAATGGTGCAGTGGAATCATTTAACAAAACTCTTACCCAAAGGACTGACAAAAATATGTAGCATCAATAAAAATGACTAGGATGATATTTAATTCTTGTCATTCTATTGGCATACAAAACTGCGTATAAACAGTCAACAGGCAAACACGGTTCAAACTAGTTTATGGACAAGAAGCACTTGTATCCCTACATTTTAAACAACAAGGCCCCATAATTGTTGAAGTACAATATTTGTGTTTTGAGTGAGAAAAAGAAGACATACTACTTGAACTATCAAAGCTTGAAGAACAAGGACGACTCGCTATAGACCATCAAGAAACACAAAAGCAACAATAGAAAGCATGGCATGAACACAATATAAAGAACAAGCATATCTTAGTCGACGATCTAGTTTTATTATACGATAGCAAAATAAAGGGAAAACACAAAAAGTTGCATATTGCATGGCTAGGTCCATATATAGTCGAAGAATTAAATAGTAATGGATCAGTCTGACTAAAGACGCTACAAGGACAAGTATTTAGCAAAGTCGTTAACGAAGCACAACTAAAATATATAACGCCTAAATCGCCACGGCACCAACCAATAGTCATATCACCATTGGTTGATTGTTGTGTCCCAGATTTGTGCAACGTTTGTATATTAAGTTACTTTATTAAATACATTAACTAACTAGCTTAAAAGAAACAGTTATATGAACTAACTAAATTACGAGACATAAAAGGAAAACTGAGACATGGATATTGGTAGAACGCAAAAATATTTAACACAATGATAGATGACTAGACGAAAAACGCAGAGCAAAATGTTACAAGCAAGAAGACCGAACAAAGAACACCACCAAGAACACATTGTCGAAACAAAGAGAAGGGGGGAAATGTCAACAGAGCGAAGAAAACAACCAGAAGATAGATCGTCAGACAGATCAAGAAATCATACCACAAGATATCAACGAAGTTACTCACACAATTGACGACCGTTCAGTGAACCGACAGTATCAAGATGAAAGCTTACCTCGTAAGTTTCCCCACGAGTGCGAACTAGTTGTCCACCATGAACTTCGCAGTTAATGCAATCATCTACTCACTTTAAATTCTCATTGGATGTCATGCCTATAAAAACCCCCCTTGAAGAAAGATGGAAGCACTCTTATCGTGAGATTGGGAAAATAGAACAAATACCAAAGCCTCCATTAAAACACAAAGCCCGACGCCTGTAACTCATTTTCTTGTCGAAATGGCACCCAAGAAAGCAGTAGCAATGACCAAAGCGTCTAAAGTAGCAGAAAAACTCGGCATCCTAGAAGAAGTCACCATGACACCGCTTGAAGCCAGACTTAATAGAATTAAAAATGCTCACATGGACGAGCACATGTGGAAGGGACATTGGGTTGAGCTTTGGGAATGGGGGATTAGAAATGACAAATGGATAAAAGACACAAAGAAGCTTGTCACAGTGCAAATTCGACACTATCTCAATGCACCCCTCTTCGACAACGTTGACAATCTAAAAAAACTAATCCCCAAATACATTCTTAGCAAGTATTACGACGGCAAGTTGTGGTTCGATGAGCCGTACGAAATAAATGACTCCCTCATTGTACACATAACTAGTCTACCCAAGAAAGGGCCAGCGGTACCAATATTTGACAAGCCATTAACATTGGTCCATGAACTGATTGGAACGCCACAGGGAAAGAATTTAAAAGGGTTAATCATCAATAAGATAACTTACCAGGTCTATAAATTTGTCATTATTATATCCATTTATTTGACTAGCTCTCATCGGCCATCCAACATAATATTAGAAATTTTAGAAGCAGTAAAAGTCATTTGCAAAGAAGGGAAAATTTACACCTGGGTCGACTCTCTAGCATCGGTCGTCAGAACAAACTACAAGAAATGTCAGGAAACGAGGCAAGCAATCTGCTTCCCATCGCTATTAATCAAGATAGCAATGACCAAGATCCCACTAGTCGATAAATCCCAGCTTCACCAAGACTTCCTCACCCCTCATGCGGAACTTCAGATTTTTTACACCAAAAGGATGCCAAAAGGCCCAAAAGTCGTCAATATATAGATGGAGAATTGGTTTCAAGTATTGAAAAATACTTGTTTCCGATGGCAAGTTCCCCAGCAAGTCTGTCATAGTCTTTCGTCGACGGCACATATCCAGCTAGACCTGGACCATACCAAAGTTTGGTTTATGGAAGGGAAGCAGTGAACCCCCACTCAACTGGATTACTCCCCAAGAATCCAAGATATATTTATAGACCTCTCCTAGCAGTCTTATGAAGTCTTGCAAATTCCATATTTTTCCTAAAATAAACCTGTCACCATCGTCGAACCATTGTTCGACGAAGAAATAGAAGACCAATATGAAGCAAGGTTGTACCATAGAATTTTTGCACCTGAGGACAACCTTGTCTAAACAAATCCACCTGCCAATGTACCATCGACAAGTCAAAAACCACTAGCAAGAAGAGCATTCGGAGCCAAACACATCCAAAGAGAAGCTTGACCTGGTAGTCGAGCAGATCTTTACTATGAAGCAAACCTTCAGAGCGACTTCATCCTAACAATCAAACAGAAGAAAACTATTACTCAACACACCTGCAAAAGACGACTTGGAGGAACTTCACGCCGAAGCACAAGAAGTCATCCTGGAAGCTGCCCAAAGCCATATTACAATTCAGTAGCAAATCGAAAAGCATTTAATAATGAAATTCGTGATGAATATGGTTGTCTATGATTGTCATTGACGACAACATTAATGACAAAGGTGAAGTAAATCCAAATCAAACAAGCAAACAAGTGTGTGGATGATATGACATGACATGGCATGAAGAACCTTGGATGTGGACATTGGAGACATTGGAACACCTAATGAGCCAAATGACCCATTCTGTGGTCATTTGTGTCTTAATGGGTTCATGAAGCCTCTTGCTTGATGAAGACGCCTTGAAGAAGCCCTTGGACCCACACTTGATGGGTTAATGGTCCTTGTACACTTGAAGATGATGTGGTCATTTGTGGTTTGATGGGGCAATGGAACCCTTAGTGATGGTCCATGCTACCATTTGATGATGGGCTTGAAGTCCATGAAAAACAAAATGACATCTTGAAAGAGCCCTTGCATGTGGTGTCTTTGGGTCTTAAACCCACACACTTGGCAACTTGTTGATGATTTAATGAACATGTTGAAGCTCTTGATACTCCACGATTACACTTTGGATCATTTAAGTGAGACATGGCAACATTGATATGAATATAAAATGACAAATTACTACATTATGGATACTTGTTGCCCCTTCTTCTTGACGTAGCAGCGATAGTGCAGCAATTGAAGAAATCTTTTTTAAGGTTGATGTAGATGAATGACAACCCAAACAAAATGAATGCTAGCACGTGGGCTATTGATTAACTTATGAATTGAAACTCTTAATACAAAAATTATTATGACAAGTCGGCCAGCTAACGGAAAAGACATGTTCTATATTGTCAAATAAAATTATATATACAAGTCGGCTCCATAAAAAATATTTATGGATAACTAGTATAAATAGAGCCAACGCCTTCATTCTTGTGTGGGCATTATTCGTGGGTGCTCTGTAAAATTTCGGGTCTGTCTGAGGCATCATCTGAGAAAATTCGGCACAGTAGCAGCTACAGTACACAGGAAACTTTTTTATATTTATGGGCATTTTCAACAGCAGCAAACTCACATTTTTTTAGGTCTGTTTTTGGTAGTAGCATATTTCTATTTGGTTAATCTTGGTCAAGACACAGATTTGTTAAGCTTACACATGGTAAGACTAATCTAGGGAATCATCTATATATATGAGGCAGGTACAGCATTGGCATTTTAGTTGTTGGTGTATCAATTCTTTAGCCTGTTTAAATCTAAGGCAAATACAGATCATGAGAAGGGTTGAAGATTTCGGATGGTTCAGGGTGTACTGATTTCGTGGGACGGTTAGAATGAAGACAGTTCAGTGACAGTGCAACAACAAGAGGAGCAACAGCAAATGACTTTTATCTCTTATTTATGGGTTTGTCCAAGACATAAAATTGATGAGATGAAGATAGAGCAGCCAACATAATTGATCTTTTATCTTCTATCTTTATTTATGGGTTTGTTCAAGACATAATTTGATAAGATGATGATACTAGGCAGCTGAGAGTTGATGATATGTTTAAATGATGATATTTCTATGATAGTGATGAGGTTATAGATCATGGACAGAATTGCAATATGATGAACAATGTTGATGATGGGTTGAGGATAGTCTGCATGATATTCTATGCTACAGAATGATGTCAATATGCTGGAGATGATCTACTAGACAGACTGCTTAGACAGAATGTTGAAGATAAAGTTATGAACAGAATGATCAATTTGTGAAAAGATATCCGTGTACAGCAGAACAAATTGATGACTTTGGTGAATGATATGGTTGAAGACAGGGACAGCCCAGATAGTTGACAACCTAATGACAGTGGACAATATGGACAAGACAGTGCCATAGTGTGGATGATATGATAGGACAGTGATTGATGAATGTGTGACAAGACAAGAGACGAGTGATGATGATATGTGTGAGTGAGTGAAGATGTAAATTTGTATAGTGGATTGTAAATGCAAGCTTGACTTGTATCTAAGGTTAGGATACCTCGAACCCTTCTTGGCAGGGACCAAGAAACCTAGGCAGGGTCCTAGATTGGAAGTCGGTGCTTCTATATCAATAGGTGTTGATTGACATCACGGTTGTAGCCGTTGAACCAAATATAAAATATTACAAAGATTATGCATTGTGTCTCTTGTGCTTTGTGCGATGTATTGATGTTGATAAATGACGTGTTTAGTTTATTGATGAATATGATATTGATGTAATTGTGAAATGATGATACAAGATTGAAGAAAATTTTGAAATTGTAGAAAGTGTAAGCTCACTAATTCACCCCCCCCCCCCTCTCAGTGAGTCATTGTGTCTAACAATTGGTATCAGAGCGGGCCTTCAACAGAAGCCTAACAAGCTTGAAGGAAATCAGTAGACACAATGGAAGCGCAAACAGAAATAACAAACAATGAGGTTCCAGTTTTTGACATGAAATATTATTTTGGTTGGAAGAGCAAGATGAAGGCTTACTTGAAGAAATTTGGTGTATAGGAGATAGTGATCAACCCACCTGTTCTCTCCAACAAGAAAACAAAGTCATCTACTCAAAAAGATGCTGAGAAAAACAACTCCATTTCGTTGAAGTGTCTGTCGGATGGGCTCCCAAGCCCAATCAAAGAAAGTGTAAAAGATTACACCTCTGCCAAGGATCTCTGGTTCAAGCTGGAAGAAGAAGGTCAAAAGAGAAGTTAAGACAAAGAGGAACAAGTCTCAAATACGAGTAAAGGTAAGATCTCTTCAGTTGATGATAAATTTGAATGTAATGATACTAAAATTGTTCTTACTGAAGATGAAAGTCAAGGAGAGAAGGTGGCACAAACCTTGAATGGAAGCGAAGGTAAGAATCTTATTGATCTGAGTAATAACATTGACAATCTTGAAGATGCCAAGAAAAATCTCCTAGGAAATATTTTTAAGATACAAGATATCAAGCATGATCGAATGCTTAAAAAGAAGATAGAGAAGCTCATTGAAGAGTACCATGATAAGTCAATGGAGCTACTTAGTAAACTCATGGATGAGATGATAAGACTTCAAGACTCAGCTGAAACTATGAAGATCCAGCTAGAAGAAAAAGAGAAGACCATGGACCTACTCAAGACAAGCTTACAAGGTGATCCAAATGATCAAAATCTTAAGGAGATTTGTGAAGATCCTAACGAGCTTGAAAAGACAAGAAGAAATAATATTGGCTTGAAGACTCAACTAGAAGAAGCCAAGAAGATAGAAGAAGTATTGAAAAATCACTTAGATGAAAAGGAGAAGGAAATTCAAAAGCTTGAAATGGAGGTAGTTGAATTGAGAAAGAAAAATAAAAAGTTTGATGCATATGGAAAGTTCCAACACAGCTCAGCTATCCTAGATGAAATTTTAGATTGTCAAAGGTCTCCACTTGACAAATCTGGCCTTGGGTATAAAAAGGTAGAAGACAAATTGGAAGAAGGCACTTGGTCCCCCAAGACTCCTGAAGTTGGATCCACATCCTCCCAGGAAGATAGCAAAGCTCCTTATGAACCTGCACATGACAACAAAGAAGTTGGAAGATCACTAATGACTCACGAAGTTGCTCCCACTCATCAAAGCAATTCATTTGGAAGAAGAAAGACAACTCCAAGCCAAACATCAAGGTATGAAAATAGTTTTTATGGGTATTGCTTTTCTTGCTCTAATTATGGTCATAAGGCTTTGAATTGTAGATCCCGTGAAAGAAGGAGGGTTGGAATCCCTAATGACAAAGTGAGATGTTGGATATGCAATCATTTCGGACACGTGGCTGCAAATTTTCACACATTAAGATGTTTTAATTGTGATGGTGTTGGCCATAAAGCCAAGGAGTGTGCAAATCCAAGAAGACCATTCATGAGGAGATTAACATACAACTCACCAAGCAAAGCAAATGAAGAAGATGGAACAAGTTATGAAAAGAGTGAGATCAAGAAGAAAGTATGGGTGAAGAAAAATGAAGTTGATGAAGGTGGCTGCCATTTGGCAAGCCAAAATTAAGATCTTACAAAAGGTCTTAAGACACTTTGAGTTCATCATTGGAGAATGGACTCAAATAGTGAATAATGGCTCTCCAAGAAACAAAACAAGTCCTAGGATCGAATTGTTGAACCTTAGCACACTATGAGTTCATTATTGGAGTATGAACTCAAAGGTAAGTGAAGTTTGCTCCAAACAGGTCCAAGAATTTCATGAAGCAAGAAGGTAACTACAGGTGTCTTATTTCGGTGGCACAAGAACAGCAGTTGATAATTATTGTGGTAGAGATAGTAGTTGAAGCAAATAAAAGTATATCAATGACTCTCTCTGGAAACCCTATTGAAGAAATCAATGATTTCTTCAAACCCTATTGAAAAATTCGAAGTTGCAATTGGAAATCAATTGAAGTTACTTTCAAATATCCAAATTGAATACGAAGACATGGTCAATTTAAAGAGTACACAGCTCTGAGTGCTCAACAGAATTGGAGAAAGTTAGATCATTGTTGGTAAGGGTAAAGTGGACAAGCTCAGGCATGTCACTCTTGGCAAAAAGAAGCTTTAGCATACTTGAGATTGACAAGAAGTTTCACTGAGAAATGGTTTTAAGTGCACATGAAGACATGACAAGACTCGTGACAAGGCATTGAGGAAAAGAAAGCCACAGTAAAGTACACCAGCAATTGAAGCAAGTTAGAGACAGCAGCAGATGATAAGTCAGCTTGATGACAGCCTTATATTGACAACATCTATGATATAATGACAGCAGCATCTTGTGATTGCAGTGGCTTGGACATTTGACATGATAATGACCTTGATGGTAATTTTGGAAGTCGAAGATTGAGTGGTTGAAGAAGCTAGCAAATATGATCAGTAAACTCATATATCAGACATTTAATATACCAAGAAAGATATCAAGGGAGATGGTAGAAAGATCCAAAGATATTATTGCACACATTGCAATGCATATTTGAATGCACACCTGAATGCATATCTGCTAAAGGGTTTGCAAGAAAAGCTTATGTTGCCTTGAGAAATGACGAAGTTTGAATCAGCAAGATCTTAGGGGGAGCTTGAAATGATCAAATACCAAATAGTTACAGTCTCAGCAAATAAGCAGCTTGAGGACTGTTTGAAACATGGTAGCCTGGAGCATCATGGAATACAAAAATTGGACCATGTATGGCATATAGTTGTGGACCATATGAGAAGAGCATCAACAGCTAGTAAAAGCAAGCAAGAAGCTTTGACAAGGACTATTGTAAACCATTGGGCAAACTCAGTGCCTTCAAGTTCTAAATGGAGAATGTGTTTGAGAAGTCCAAAAAGAGAAAATTAGGCAACTCCTACAACATATCAGTTAGGGGGAGCAATTTGGTAGCAAAAGCATGATGGAGTAGTAAACAACCTCATCTATGTTTTGCTTTGAAGATTAAAGGACAGATTTATGCTATAACAGCAGCAAAACTCAGCAAGAAGTCTACTTAAAAGGGGGAGTGTCTATATATGTACTTATGAAAAAGCTTGAAGATGGCAAACGATGAAAGATCAAACTCAGCAGATGATCTTGTGAAGTAGTGAAAGTTACAATTTCTTTTTGGGTATTGTAAAGCCTTTATTGGCTACTTGCCCCTTGGTCATTAATGTCAAAGGGGGAGAAAGAAGTTGGTTGGTTTCCATCAATGACAAAGGGGGAGATTGATGAATATGGTTGTCTATGATTGTCATTAATGACAAAAGTGAAGTAAAGCCAAAGCAAACAAGCAAGCAAGTGTGTGGATGACATGACATGACATGGCATGAAGAACCTTGGATGTGGACATTGGAGCCATTGGAACACCTAATGAGCCAAATGATCCATTATGTGGTCATTTGTGTCTTAATGGGGTCATGAAGCCTCTTGCTTGATGAAGACGCCTTGAAGAAGCCCTTAGACCCACACTTGATGGGTTAATGGTCCTTGTACACTTGATTAAGATGATGTGGTCATTTGTGGTTTGATGGGGCAATGGAACCCTTAGTGATGGTCCATGCTACCATTTGATGATGGGCTTGAAGTCCATGAAAAACAAAATGACATCTTGAAAGAGCCCTTGCATGTGGTTTCTTTGGGTCTTAAACCCACACACTTGGCAACTTGTTGATGATTTAATGAACATGTTGAAGCTCTTGATACTCCACGATTACACCTTGGATCATTTAAGTGAGACATGGCAAAATTGATATGAATATAAAAGGACAAATCACTACATTATGGATACTTGTTGCCCCTTTTTCTTGACGTAGCAATGATAGTGCAGCAATTGAAGAAATCGTTTTTAAGGTTGATGTAGATGAATGACAGCCCAAACAAAAAGAATGCCAGCACGTGGGTTGTTGATTAAATTATGAATTGAAACTCTTAATACAAATATTATTATGACAAGTCGGCCAGCTAAAGGAAAAGACATGTTTTATATTATCAAATAAAAATATAAAATAAAATTATATGTACAAGCCGGCTCCATAAAAAATATTTAGGGATAACTAGTATAAATAGAGCCAACGTCTTCATTCGTGTGTGGGCATTATTCGTGGGTGCTCTGTAAAATTTCGGGTCTATCTGAGGCATCATCTGAGAAAATTCGGCACTGTAGCAGCTATAGTACACAGGAAACCTTTTGATATTTATGGGCATTTTCAGCAGTAGCAAACACACATTTTTTTAGGTTTGTTTTTGGTAGTAGCAGATTTCTGTTTGGTTAATCTTGGTCAAGACACAAATTTGTTAAGCTTACACATGGTAAGACTAATCTAGGGCATCATCTATATATCTGACGCAGCTACAGCATTGGCATTTTCGTTGTTGGTGTATCAATTCTTTAGCCTGTTTAAATCTAAGGCAAATACAGATCATGAGAATGGTTGAAGATTTCAGATGGTTCAGGGTGTACTGATTTCGTGGGACAGTTAGAATGAAGACAGCTCAGTGACAGTGCAACAGCAAGAGGAGCAACAACAAATGACTTTTATCTCTTATTTATGGGTTTGTCCAAGACATAAAATTGATGAGATGAAGATAGGGCAGCCAACATAATTGATCTTTTATCTTCTATCTTTATTTCTAGGTTTGTTCAAGACATAAATTGATAAGATGATGATATTGGGCAGCTGAGAATTGATGATATGTTTAAATGATGATATTTGTATGATAGTGATGAGGTTATAAATCATGGACAGAATTGCAATATGATGAACAATGTTGATGATGTGTTGAGGATAGTCTGCATGATATTCTATTGTACAGAATGATGTCAATATGTTGAAGATGATCTACTAGATAGAGTGCTTAGACAAAATGTTGAAGATAAAGTTATGAACAGAATGATCAATTTGTGAAAAGATATCCTTGTACAACAAAACAGATTGATGACTTTGGTGAATGATATGGTTGAAGACAGGGACAGCCCAGACAGTTGACAACCTAATGACAGTGGACAGTATGGACAAGACAGTGACAGTGTGGATGATATGATAGGACAGTGGCTGATGAATGTGTGACAAGACAAGAGACGAGTGATGATGATATGTGTGAGTGAGTGAAGATGTGAATTTGTATATTGTATTGTAAATGCAAGCTTGACTTGTATCTGAGGTTAGGATACCTTGAACCCTTCTTGGCAGGGACCAAGAAACCTAGGCAGGGTCCTAGATTGGAAGTTGGTGCTTCTATATCAGTAGGTGTTGATTGACCTCACGGTTGTAGCCGTTGAACCAAATATAAAAGATTACAAAGATTATGCCTTGTGTCTCTTGTGCTCTGTGTGATGTATTGATGTTGATAAATGACATGTGTTTAGTTTATTGATGAATATGATATTGATGTAATTGTGAAATGATGATACAAGATTGAAGAAAAAGTTGAAATTGTAGAAAGTGTAAGCTCACTAATTCACCTCCCCCCTCTCAGTGAGTCATTGTGTCTAACAAGTCGTTGGAACAAAGGTAACTTCTATTCCTTCCGGACCAAAAAAACTAAAGATTACTATGCATTCCCAAGTCGACGTCCCTATTTCAGTCCCCAACAATTCCCCACCCCTTTCACCCACCTCTATCGAAGAAGAAATTGCCACTCAGCTAGCATCATCGTCACCTCAAACAACCTCGGAGATGAGTGTATTTTTCACTAAGCTACCCCAGCTTGTCCCCGAATTGGCAAGAGCTAGTTATAGAAAACCCAGTGATTAAAACCCTTGTAAACCCAAACCAAGTGAACCCACCACGTCAGCCCCTAACCTTGCCCAAATAGCGCCCTCTATCCAAGTCACCCAAACCGCCTATCCCTCTTTCATCCTTTAAATCACTCTTGAAAAATCAATCATCATTGTTGTCGAGTACAACAATTTTTACTCAAACTACCATCACGTCGATCGCAGGTGAAGAAGCCCCTTTGCTAGACACCTCGTCGTCGACACCCGCAACAACCAATACATTGAGTATTGGCCCCGCCGATTGCACCACTTGCGACAGCAACCCTACCTTCGATCGCCACAAGTACTTTGATCGGGCCCACTACACCACTCGCGACAAGTACTGCTTCAACCCCTAATACATCCATACCTATCCCAACCTCGTCAACACCATCCTCCATCACCCTAACCTAGCCTCAGCAGTCACCATTATCAGAAGGATCATCTACAAAAAAGAGGAAGAATAAGAAGAAGCAAGGCCCTGAGCTCACAGAGCTCATAGTAGCAATCAAGACAACGACCACAAATCCAAGTACCAAGGGAACCTTTGACCCAACTCTAGCCTCAGATCAAGAGTTGGATGATTTCATTAAAATTGCAAGCAAAGAAAAACAGAAGCGTCAGTCAGATGACAGGAAGAAGCTTAAAAGTCTCCAGGAGGAGCAGAAGCAAACATTAAAGCAATGCTCTAACTTAGCTACCCAAGGCATGCCAACAATTCAAATACCAGAAGATCATAAGCCCCTTGAGCAGATTTCAAGTTTATTCAGCTCCTTCATTTCATTTTTGCAAGATGTCGTCAATCAAAAGAACCGTGCCAATGAACAGGAGAATGTACTTTTTGCTGAGCGGCACAAATTATTTGTAGAATGGACAAATAAACTAAAGGATTATGAAGTACAAGCCAGGTAATCAGCATGAGTACTAAACAATTGGTACTCATACTATGGGAATTTTTTTGTGGAGATGGAAAATGTGCCGAACACCATTGCTCAAATCTACCAACAAAAGGCCACTGTAGACCCAACAACAATAGCACTCTTAGACAGCCAGTTGACCATGGAGCAACAATGCCTCGTCGACCTCTAGGAGAAAGGAGATTAGTGGACAAAGCAAGCCAAGTTAGCACAAAGAGAGGTCGACCTCTTAGTAGATCAAATGCACTGACTGACTCAAATTGTTGAAGCACAACACAACACAACACGTTTTATCCCAACCTGCAAAATATTCATAATGATTCAATCCAAGAGAAGCTTGCAAAATTATCCAAACTTGTAACTATCCCCCTCGACATTCAATAGGTCCTGCATGCATGGGAAGAATTTCAAAGACACCTAACTTCGCCGGCCACAGCAATTGTGGAAGCTTATGTAGAAGAAACTTCGTCGGATGCTGCATCCAATGTAAAGCATTAATAAAAATCTTTACTGGTACTGGTTTTTTGTTATACAATTTTGTAATCCTACATCTCTCAGTTCTCTTCGAGACGAAAAAGTGACTTGTTGGTGGGGGTGATGTTAGAGGATCCTAGTCGACTCGTCGACTAGGTCCTCCCGACCGACCATAGGTGGGTCAGTCCAGTCTGTCAAGTAGTTAGCCGATTGGTCGAGCAATTAAAATTGTCTAACTACCTTGTAACATGTATAAATAGGCCGGTGGGCCGGAGATAAAGAGGGAGTACTACTGCATATAATGGTCATACAATAAAAGACAACCAGTTGCTTCTACCACCATTACATGTGTTCTTCCTTATATCTATATGTAAGTTATAACATCTTATTTATTGTATGCTTTGTTATGCTATTGGTAACCTAATATAATCCTGTAGATTACAATACACATCAACATCACTATTTCACTTACAAATTGTTGACTGATGAGAAACTTGTCACTTCTCAGAGAGCTAAAACATAGCTACAAGATATAGTTTTTATTATTGAAACCTTTTTATTTCCTGTGGCATATTGTGATCAAGTTTGTGCATAGAGTATCCTTCTCAGATTTGGAGATACCCCTCTAACCATTGTTGAAAGCATCTAGAACCCTTCATGACAACTTTGGTGAAAACCCCATGCAAATAGGTGTGTAACAGTTGGCTCTAACTATGGGACATGTGTTTGACCTTAAAATTAAAGCATATGAGAACCCCAATTTTTTTGTATGTGCTTGTTAGCTTTGACCATAAAAATTAAAATCAAAACACTACATCACACAATCTTCTTCAAAAAGCACATCAAGCTACTGCTAATGCTCATCATTGAGCTTATTCATCTCCTACCTACCTACTCTAACCATGAGAAAAAGAGAAATCAAGTGAAACATATAACAAATGAAGCCACCTTAGCATAACATTAATGTTAAGGCTTCTTCCCTTGTCTTTGGTAATGAACCAAGGAAAAATCACATCAACGATGAGCTCAACAAATGTCATTATCTTCATGAATTTAGGGCTAGAAAAATACATAAAAGCAAAGATATCTTCAAACCCTTCCCAATAAGAAGGGCCCCTTCTATCCAAGCTTGAATATGGCTATTCAAAACATGTTTGTTTCCCCAAATCACCTTCAATACCAGAAAGGAAACCTGCATAAGGAGGCTGGAAAATTATGTATGGTACACCAGATGTATCATGAAAAACCCACCCAATAGAAAGTGAATTGTGTTCAAGAATTGTAACTTCGGAAAATATTCTTGTTGTACTTTTATTGTACTTCCTTCAAGAAATATTCACATTGTATTTGATAATGTAAAACCCTAAAAGAATTCAAGTGAAAACAGACAAGTCGGCCCAGTGGGTAAACTACCCCAAAACAGTGGGCAGTTTGCCCCAAACAATGGGCAGAACTACCCCAGACAAGTCGTCCTAGTTAGGGAAAGTCAGGTCGGCCCAGTAAGGGAAAAAGTCACATTTTGATGTGTATAAATAGAGAGATCAACCTCTCATTTGGTCATTCACTCAAGCAAGTTCACTAATATCTGAGAAAGAGGTTCGCACCAACAAAGAAGAAGCTTGTTTTGGGTTGTAGAAGACTTGGAAGACATCTTATCTTTTGGGATTCATCTTATCTTGGTTTGGCATTGTACTTAGTGACTGAATCTATACTAAAGAAGTTCTAGGGTTTTATCCCTCGTGGTTTCCCCGAGGAAAATCTGTGTTATTTTGTCATGTTGTGCTTATCTTTCTTTCAGTGATCCTATTGCATATGGTTATGATGTTATGATGCTAAATGTTTAAAGATCTAGTATAACCATTAAAAACTTAACATGGTTTCAAAGCTACCCTAAAAGAAGACCTTGTGCAGTTGTTACTGGCGAAAGTTGGAAACTAGGGTTTCCTATTCCGAGCACTTCCCTCCACAAATCAGCTAAAAAAGGAGGACCATCTAACTCACCCTAGAAGGGCACATCTTTCTGCGGTAACAAAATTCAGATCCGAGAATTTTCATTTTTGGCCCTATCACTACTGCCGGGAAAACTAGGGCATCAAATATTTTGCAATTTTGTCCACATATTTGGAAAAATGAGTACATTTCTCAACTCGCCTTGAGGAGGCACATCTTTCTGTGGATTAGGTTTCTCATTGGAAAACTTTCATTTTTGACCTACCTTGTGCTAGGGTTTCCAGGTCAAAACCCTAGGTCACCTTGCAAGCAGATTCCAGAAGTCAAGCAAAGTCAGCATCTGATTGTGACATTCTTCTTGGGCAAGATGAACTTCAGAGTTGAGGATAGATTAGAAGGGGCCATAAACTTCAATTCCTGGAAGGCCGAGTTACTCTACATCATGGAAGCAAATGAGATAGAAGATCATCTCACCAATGATTCTATAGAATCTGAAGTAGAAGTAGAGAAGGCCAAGTATAAGAATAATGAAAGGAAAGCTAAAAGAATATTAATGGATTAAGTAAAAGATCAGTTAATTCCACAGATTGCTCAACTAGGGTCAATCAAGAAGATGTTTGATCGCCTGATAAGATTGTTTGAAAGCAACAATACTAGCAAAAAACTAGCCTTGAGAAATCAACTTCGAGAAGTTGGCATTTATTATTCAGTGTCAATTAACTCTTATGAAAGTCTTTGAATTAAGAGACCAACTTGCAGCCATTGATGATCCAGTAGATGATAAAGAACTTGTCACAATAGCTCTTAATGGTCTTCCCTCTTCCTGGGAACCATTTATTCAGGGACTATGTGCATGGAAGAAACCACCCAAGTTTGATAAGCTTTGGGCTCTTTGTGTACAAGAAGAAACCAGGTTACAATCAAGAAACAAATCTCAGAAACCTTGGCATGAAGAGGATCAAGCTCTTGTTACACACTCAAAAGGAGAAAAAGGAAGAAGATTCAAAAGAAGAAAACCAGATAGAAGACCAGGATCAGTTAAAGTTCAAGAATCAAGGAAGAAGAGAGATGCTTCACACATCCAGTGCTTCAGATGCAATGAATTTGGTCACTTTGCAGCAAATTGTCCGCAGAGAAAGAGGCAATATGAATCAGCAGCTTATGTCGATGAGGAACCTCCACAAAAAAGGTCATCATTAGAAGAATATGAAGAATGTGTACTTTGACTATGGGCCATTATCCCTGGTATGGGAGCCCAAGAGACTTGATATCTTTTGTATCCGAGTCAGAGGAAGGCAACCTCAAGGAAGCAAGATCCAGAGAGAGGCAACCCTACCAAACAAACAAAGATAAATATTTAAATTGTCTTTTCCTGTAATGATAGTGTTCAGTTGTGCACTTAGTTATGTTCCTAGATTTAGGAAGTGCATTATTCATGTTAGAGTGTTTGCACTAATGAAACAGTATACTACTAATATGCATGTGATGGGTAAGTGGCCTATGGTACAACACAACATTCCAGTGTTGCTTATCTAGAATGAAACCTCTTTGATAACATGTTGGGAGCAGTGCACACTCTTAATTATGTTCCGGTAGAGATGGAAGGCTAAGATATTGTATGTATGCAGGATATGGATGAATGTTGTGGCTAAAATAGTTGCATGACTGTGTAACCTATGTCTTTATGAATAAAATTTGTCATTATGGAAAGTATGAAATGTATCTAATCATGCAACTAAATTTGACTTGGAGGAAAGATCATGTGATGAAGACTCACAAAGCAAGATTGAAGAAGACTTCAACCTTTGCTACAAGGTTGAAGACAAGCAATCCAATTACCCTACATTTCACATGATTGTATTGTTTCTCACTGGAAACGAGAAACATATTGCAGAAGATGTTCCAGTTTCTGAGAATTGTCAAATGGACTTGACATTAGGATGACCTCTGTGATAGAGGGAGCAGTGTGTTCCAAGAGCTGAAGAGTGATGATGCATTCCCCAAGAGTGC
Source organism: Larix kaempferi (assembly GCA_027924585.1). Taxonomy (NCBI): domain Eukaryota; kingdom Viridiplantae; phylum Streptophyta; class Pinopsida; order Pinales; family Pinaceae; genus Larix; species Larix kaempferi. The sequence continues at coordinate 2,460,991 of BSBM01001027.1, read as the reverse complement.
CATGTTGACTTGGCCATGGGAGAATAGCCCACAAACATAACCATGCTAACTTGGTTCTTGTCTGATAAGTGTTGCTAACGCATTTCCCGAGAGTGTCAGGCTGACTTGGCAATGGGAGAATAGATCATAGACATAACCATGTTGACTTGGTTCTTGTTTGGGATTGACACTTTTGATACCCTGCGATTAGGTACAGTGATCTCCTATGACGGGATGATGAGATTAGCCTTTACTTGCAAGTTGGGACATCCTGCGACGGGATGGTAAGGCTCTCTAGGACATCATGCGATGGGATAGAGAGAGAGCTCCCAATATGTAAGAAGGGAAGTGTCGAGATGGAGAGAGATCCTCACATCCTGCAACAGGATGATGAGTTTAGTTCTTACTTCAAGTTGGGACATCCTGCGACAGGATAGAGAGAGAGCTCCCAATATGTAAGAAGGGAAGTGTCAAGGTGGAGAGAGATCCTCACATCCTGCGACAGGATGATGAGTTTAGTTCTTACTTCAAGTTGGGACATCCTGCGACGGGATGGTAAGGCTCTCTAGGACATCCTACGACGGGATAGAGAGAGAGCTCCCAATATGTAAGAAGGACAACATCTCTTTCAGCTACCGTGCGATGGTATAAGTCCCCATCCTGCAAGGATCGATAGTCCCAAAGGGCTCACTTATTGATGATGATGATGATGATGATGATGATGCAAACATCATTGATAATGATGATGTTGATGTACTTATTGATGATGATGATGATGATGATGATGATGCAGTTATTGATTATGATGGTGTTGATGCAATTGATGATGATGATGATGATGAAGATGCAGACATCATTGATGATGATGATGTTGATGCAGATGTTTGATGATAATGATGCTCCAGCAGTTATATGTTGATACAGATGTTCGATGATGATGATGATATCCCAACAGTTATATGTTGATAATGATGACAATGTTGATGCCGATGATGATGTTCCATCAATTCCATGTTCATGATGATTATACGAATGCAGATATTGACGATGATGATGTCGACATCATTGAATGATGATGATAATACAGATATTGTTGATGATGATGATGTATAGATTCGAGAAATGTCACAAGTCAATGGCCCAAGTACCAAGCAGCAGTAATAATGTTCGGTGATGATATCCAGTAACGAGATCCAGTGATGATGTCCAGAATTGATATCCAGCGATGATGTCCAGTGTTGAGTGACGAGAACCAGTGATGATGTCCAGGGATGATGACCATGATGGAAGAATACCTTCCTTGTTAAGAGGGAGTGTTGAAGAATTGTAACTTAGGAAGATATTATTGTTGTACTTTTATTATACCTCCTTCGAGAAATATTCACATTGTATTTGATAATGTAAAACCCTAAAAGAATTCAAGTGAAAACAGAGAAGTCGGCCCATTGGGTAAACTGCCCCAAAACACTAGGCAGAATTGCCCCAGTCAGGTTGGCCCAGTAAGGGAGAAAGTCACCTTTTGATGTGTATAAATAGAGAGTTCAACCTCTCATTTGGTCATTCACTCATGCAAGTTCGCTCCTATCTGAGAAAGAGGTTCGCACCAACAAAGAAGAAGCCTGTTTTGGGTTGTAGAAGACTTGGAACACATCTTATCTTTTGGGATTCATCTCATCTTGGTTTGGCATTGTACTTGGTGACTGAATCTATACTAAAGAAGTTGTGGGGTTTTCTCCCTTGTGGTTTCCCCGAGGAAAATCTTTGTGTTCTTTTGCCATGTTGTGCTTGTCTTTCTTTCAGTGATCCTATTGTGCATATGGTTATGATTTTATAATGCTAAATGTTTAAAGGTCTAGTATAACCATTAAAAACTTAACAAATTGCATCATTCAAACCAAGTAGCAATCTGTTGAGATGAGAGCACAAGCATGGCTGTTACAGAACTACCTCAAAATCCTACTGCAAAGTCATTTCCCGCCACCAAAACCCTAAAAGATTTGCATGACAAGGCTGAAAACACATTTCTAAAGGATGCAGTATCAATGTCCAAGGCGGAGAACACCACCGGCCCAGATTTGCACAAGGAAGCTCCTCAAACAACCCTACAACATCATCATGAGTGGGATGGATACACATGGCTGAAAATGATCATGAGAATCCTCCACATGAAAATGCTCATCAAGGTCTCCAAAATCTACACTTCTTTCATTAGAATAGTCATAAATAGGATCACCAACAAAACGTCAAAAATCCACATCCATACTATGATCATCATGAGAAAAATGTACATCACTATCATCATGCCCATGGCAAGCAAAGAGATCCTCAACAATATCATCATATGAGGGTTTGTCTTCAAGATTTACCCTCTCGATACCATCATCAAATATCAAACCAAATTCAAAAATTTGAGAAGGAGAAGATAGCACCAAATCCTCATCCATATGAGGAGAGCAAATAGGTGTACCAATTTGGTCTTCATCGAAAAAGACATCATCATAGGCCTCCAAAGGGGTATGAGATGGCCCATCAACAAGGCTTCCACGGAAAGTCTTAGCAATATCTTCAAAAACCGTCTTCTTCAAGGGTTGATCTTTAATAGCATTCTTCTTGGCTTGGCCTAAGCTTCCCAAAAAGTCTCCAATGATTTGCTCTTGGTCTTCCATGGGCAATAAGGTGGATGTTTTAGCATCTCCAATTATTTGCCCTTGGTCTTCCATGGGCAATGAGGTGGATGTTTTAGCATCTCCAACAAAGAAAATGATTTCAACAACCCTTTGATCTGCAATGTCAAGCTCAAGAACATCCTTTGGTATGATGATAGGCTCTTGACATTTTTCACCCAAAATCTCCAATCATGATCTAGTATCAAAACTTGAAGGGGTAGATCACCATGCCTATGCATTCACATAAATAGATATAAGAATTGATTCTTTTATTCAATTCACCCAAAAGAACCTTGAAAGGTCTATCTAATATGCACTTATCAAGATGTGAACTATTTTATCAGTTTTTATATAAGGAAGATGCCAAAAGTACCCATCTTGCAAGCTAACTATAACCATATTCATAAAAAAAAATGATCAAGGGAGAGATTTTACCTCATTTGGCTTCAACCTACAATACCGTTCCCATGCATCACCCCAAACAATGAAAGTGCAAGTGCAAATGCCATCATCAAGATGTCCTCACCAACAATGTCGAGGTTTACATTGAAACCCATGAATGATACAGTGTGTTTTGAAACCATAAGAGTCCCATGAAACTTAGAAAGATGTTTTGACCATATTTCACCATGAGATACCATGAACAAATAAAAAATCCAAAGGTCTAAGCCAATCTATAATCTTCTTTTCCATATTGTTTTCTTCAACTCAAACATATAAGGTGTTGATTTCAATCTATAATCTTTTTTTCCATATTGTTTTCTTCAACTCAAACATATAAGGTGTTGATTTTAAAAAATTGCATACCTCATACCAAATACATGATTTTTAAAAATTGCATACCTCATACCAAATACATGTCACCAAGGTGAACCCTTTGATGCCTTCACAATGTTGCTTGCTTCACCCTACAAACAAGTCTTCAAAAACCTGCAAGTGCAAGAGCGTCATCCCTTCGTGTTATTGCCATGAGAAGAAAAATCTGCAATAGTAACTTCCCACAAAATGTCAAGAAGAATGATCTTCAAAATCCAGAAAAAAAGAGCTTTATCCTCAACAACGACACCAAAATGTTATAGCTTGAACTGGCATGCGTTGTTATAGTCCCAAAGAACAGGCTAGCCAGCTAGGAAGAGTACGTTTGTCTTCATGGTGCATGCCCATAATACTATACACATCAGCATCACTAATTTCCTTTCAAACTACTGAACAGATGAGAAAACTGCCACTTCTCAATGGGCTACAACATATCTACAAGATGTGGTTTTCATTGCTGAAACCTTCTATTTCCTGTGGCATACTGTGATCAAGTCTGTGCAAAGGGTATCACTCTCAGATTTGGAGATACCCCTCTAACCATTGCTGCAAGCATATCCAGAACCCTTCGAGCCAACTTAGGTGAAAACCCCATTAAAATACTCGAAATCGAGTTTGGCTAGTAATAAATTTTAAAAATGAGTTTAGTTATTAATAAATCTTAAATTGATTTAGTACTTGAAAACTGACATCAAGAAAGTTAATCTCTAAATCAGTGGTGTCATCAATAATCACCACAAGCAACATCAATTACAAATGAGCAAAATCATGAAGAAATATTTTCTCCTACCAGAGCATCTAATAAATTTAAAATAGAAAAACATAATGCTCAAATTACAGCAAGCAGCAAAAGGCTTAAGAACAAGCTTGTGTCTGGAAGTGGCTGTAAAAAATTAAATACACCTTTTGGTTAACCAACATAGATCCATCTTAAACCCGGATCTATTAAGCACCGAGAAAGATTCAATTTCTTAAGGTGTAAATTTTGTTTATCTTAAATTTTACGCATTAAGAAAATGTTTACACCTAAAGAATTTGGATCCATCAGTTCTTAATAGATCCGAGTTTAAGATGTGAGCTGACATGAATTTTTTAATTAATTTTTATTTTTGATAGGTTAGGAGCTGACATGGGAACGCTACGATATGTAACGTGAAAAACGTGACAAACATGACATCATCTCCTCCATACTGAGTTGTAAGGACCTCGCTACTCTCGATGCAAAAACTCATTACATCCAATATAAACCTTAAGATGCTAAGCACCTCGCTACTCTCGATGCAAAAACTCATTACATCCAATATAAAACTTAAGATGCAATCTTCAAGCTCATATGCCAAAACTAATCTGCAGGCAACTTGGACTCTCAAAGAAAGAATACTACATGAACATATCAGACCATGGAACTGTTGCTCCACCTGTAATTTGTTTCCCTCCACAAGCTCTAAAATACAAGCTAGCCTTAACATACACAGCATGGAAAAACTTTAGTGCCGCTTTCAAAATTTTGATAGCACCAAAATCAGAGACGACAAACATCAAACTTAATTACGACTTACAATGCCATAAGTTCAACAATGCATCCAAATACACTGCATGTGCTTCAATAGGATTATAACATCCAGTACATGAGCTTATGGATTTAAAGTGAATTTTGGAGATCGCCAAAATACACCTCCGAGTCCTGTTTGACTTCATATAATCAACAAATGAATTATATATTACTACTCTGGCTTGGTTCACATCTGAAAGTGAACTGTTCTACTTGCTTGTTTTTCTCCTCTTATTTAAATGTGTAGCTCCTCCAGCACCTTTCCTCTTCTGAGATAAGATCTTATCTGCCATACTTTCACCATAATGCTTTTTAGAGACCTGACCCTGCTTTCTCTTTCTGAATTTTCCTTGTTTGTCCCCATCTGTTTTAGTCGTGCTCTTTCCAAACTCACTTTGTTTACGTTTACTTGGAATTTTCTTTGTCAGAGAGGACTTTTTACCGAATGACTTACTCTCTACTTCCATCTGCGGACCTTGACCTTTTCCATTCTTTGTTGTCTTACTTTTAAAACCCGTGGAATTTCTCTCCTTGCTTCTAAAAACACCAGCCATAAATTCTGCATAAGGAAACATCAAATTATCACTTAAGAAATACAAGTAAATTTTGTGAGGTAATAAATATTAAATAACATTCAACAAGTTCTAGAAGTTGGAAATCAGAGAATAAACCTGAATCAGGTTCTTCACCAACTTCCTGTCGATACCAGTCTGCATCATCAATATCATCATTATCATTTTGTTCAACACCCTCAACTTCAGTGGGTGGATTCATCAAATTTGGCCGTCTCTTTAATGCTTGCTTGGCAAGTCTGCAATTTTACAACAATAAATTGTATACTTAATCGAAAGCAATGAAAATTAATGGGATAAACAATATTATTCCACAAAGAAAGCTAGCGCATGTGTTCACTGAAAAGCACATGATTTTCACCATATCATTTCAGCCAAATGCTGTACATCTGCACTTTTGTGGCCTCCTCAGTAGGAATGCATCCTTTTACATTCCAAGGTAGCAACTCAAATACCTAGTGTACTGACAACCTATAACTACTAATTTCCGGTGCCTTGAAGCCAACCAAATGGCTTTTACAGCTCCAAAGATATTCTTGCACCAGAAAGACAAATACAAGATATCCAGAAATCCTGTGGTAGATGGATACCAGAAGACAACTACACCATACACTGAAACCTTTAAAGCATAGAATTCCCCATGTTTGACAACTACAAGCACATCTTCTGAAGGTTATGTTACTTACTCCTTCCGATGAACATTTGCTTCCTGCTCAGCTCTCCTCTGTTTCCGCAGTGCCTCTCTCTGTTCTATGTTTTCTCTTAGCATTTTGACCTCGTCGGGTGTCTTTTTAACTGCATCCAACCAAAACAAGCAGCTTACTCCCAATAGTAACAATATGAAGCAGATGTACAGAAATGCTAATGAACTACTCTTCACTATGCTTATAATAAAACAATGTCTTTATTGGTAATGCTGTCCACCAACAAAAAAAATATAATGATTAAACATGTACATAATTATTTTCAAACGCCAATCAATAGAATTCTTGCAAAGTAAATACATGTCTGAACCTCTCACATCATCATACATTGAGGACAAACTAGAAGAGAGAACTATAACCTGGATGCTTATCCAGCAACCAATTTTATTTGTAATAATCTTGTGTTAGAAATTTCTCAAATTTACAGAGGATCGATGATGGAAAATGTGGAGTGTGGTCACTGACTGCACCCACGGACACATGCTATAGGAGAAATATTGATAGAAGTTGAAACTTGAGTCTAAAGATAAATTCAAAAATATATTTTCTCTGTAGAATGAAACAAGTTCTTCAACATAACCTGAATTTCATAGCTATGGATTGAAACACTGCCAGCTTATGGCGTAACCAGGATCTACAGGTAAAGGTTATTATTTATAGCAACAACGTTTACAAAGGAAAAAATCTGTCTAAACTACTGGGTTCATGTCAAGTTCATTGTTAATCTAAGCAAACCAGTCTTACACTCACTAGATCTTTCTGGTAAGCGAGAACAAGCATCTGTATTATGCTTTCCTCATCCTTATTCCTTCAACACCATATGGAATCACATAACAAGGCTAAACAAGAAAAAAATGAAGAGATAGTAAGCAACAAACCATATTCATGGAAGATGATAGCTCCAGAACATAGGCCTTCTTCAACTTTCACAAGTTGCAAAGTCATCCGTGGTCCTATTTCATGAAGTTTCACAGAACTTTGAGTAGATGCTCGATTTACTCGACCACAATCATTCACAAGTTTCACTGTTGCTGCTTCATCCTCCATCTCGCTTTCTGATCCATAATTTGGCCTGTCAACAATAGATATTCAGTCAGAAAATGATTTCTCAAACGCAAGCACTGCCCATACACAAACCTGCAACTCTTTCTGCTTTTTACATATCTTAATATCTTATTGATTGTCCCTGTAAAAGACTTCAAACAAGTGTATACGGGCACTTGATAGCTATAAATTAACAAGAGTAAAAATGAGCAACTTTTTTGTTTAAGGTTCGAATAGCTGGAAAACTCTACGCAGGGGCAAACCTTTTCCTCTAAACCCTGAAAAATATTCATTTTGCTCACACAAGGTTGGTGATTGAACTTCTGCAAGTCAAAAGAATGCCCCAGCATCTGCTGTTAGAGGGAAAACTTGTTGTAGGTTTAAATTTTATTTAATTGAAAAAAAAATGAAATCTTATACATATTTTTAATGTTCACCAAGTTTTTGCCATATCCATCCTTTCCCAAAACACATCCCAAATTTGAAAAAAAAGGTTATCATGCACTTGCATTTGTTTGATGAAACAAAAAAAGGTAAATACACATTTATGCTTGCTTGCTGAAACAATAAAAAGGTCAATGTGCACTTTCAAAGGCACACAAGCAACCATCAACTGATGAAGGAGGACACAGTTACTTGTAGTAATGTAAGAAAGGGAAGGGAGCAAATTTCCCTTATTTCAACACCCCAAACAGAGCAGTTGATAAACACCAACAAGAAATTTGTATTGTTGATATTACAATCACAATCACAACATACGCAAACCTTGGTTGTAGAAGGTTAAAGGTTTAGCAAGGCAACTCTGCAAATGCAAGGTTGTGAGGACCCACAAGCCCTGTTGGCAGAAAGTCAAAGGATCACCATGGATGCAAGTCAGATGGGATATGCAAGCTCTATTTGTAGTATGATACATGGTCGTGAAACACTGATGCAATCCCCGCACCATAGAGTGCCATGAAATGCACATAGGAAAAATGGCAGGAACCTAGAAAGGCTTCCACACAATAATGTGTATGTGTTTAAAGATTTGAGGTGGTTTCCTCCAATCTCTCTTATTTATCATGAGATGGTGTCGGTATCTAATGCAGTGTGTCCAAACATAGGATTATAGGTGACCTCGATTTTGAAGAGAAAGGGGTGGTTGGAATCAACATTTCCCCTTGTTGATCAACAGTGGTGTAAATCCTAAGGGACAAAACATGGCAGATGTATGGACTTACTTGCTTTGAACAAAATCATGCTGAAAAGCTGATATTTGTTGTCAACGATCATTGCTTTGATGGATCAGTTGTAGGGAATACGACATTTCACTGAGATAGGAGATACCACCTAGTTCGCATCCAAGACAAAGACACTTGGAAGATGACATTCAAAAATCCAACAAGGCTTGTTCGAAGTTGGTCATGTCATTTGAATTGTGCAATGCTCTTGCATCCTTTTGATCATAGAAGAGCTCAAAGGTTTACTTACTCCATGACAATTGGAGTCACAGTAAGAGAATCTCAACCAGAATTTGTTAAGTATGGGCACTCATAATTGGTTGTTGCTTCCAATGTGTGGAAATTGCATAAAATGATTGGTGCAGGCTGCACATTACAGTGAGAAACCAATAGTGCAATTAAAAGTGGCATATTGCAGGGAGGCACTTAAAGTCAGATCCCAAAATCCAGGGTTGCATCCCAATCGCATAGTACGAAATGCAGTCACACTAACATTTCATGTAACTTGGCATGTTGGCACCAAAACAACTTAGCACAAAGTGTATCCGCAAGGTTGGACAGATCAATGGAAGGTCACTGACAACAAATCATTGTCCATGACCCTGCCTCTTCCTATCCCTCCCTGCCACTTTATGTAAGATATAGTAATATAAGAAATATGAACCAATGGGAACACAACACTTCATCTTCCCTTAACTAGATTATTTATACTCCTTACGACATTCTAAGAGAGGTTTGTAGCTTAGTTATTGATGCTTCATGTTGTCCACATGTTGTACATTTCACTCTCTTAATACAATTTTGGAGTTGGTTTGCTATCCAATTTGTTCCATTTGAGTAGCATCATATTTTACAGATTGTGTATGGATAATTGATCTTTTAATTTATATCATGGTTGTGCTAATTCCACAAGCATACCTCCAATTCCAAAACAAGTTGGTATCAGAGCATTTTACACGTAAATTGTATGAGATTTGTGCACAGTTTAAGATGAGGATTTGTTCTCAAACAATGGATATGGAAGACAAATTGCAAAGTCAAATTTATGTGCACAAGGAAGGAATTGCCAGACTCAATGGAAAAATGGGGAAGTTGGACAAACAAATGCCCCATATCATTTGAATTTTAGCAATCTTTGACGGCTGTTGTCACAGCAATGCGAACAAGTATATTCCGTGAACCATTCCAATCAAAAATTAAGCAACACCTTTCTGCCATTGCTGAATTTGGGATCCTCTCTCAAAGTGGGCAGCATGGTGGAAATGTGACCTATGACTATCAGATGGATGCCCTACAGCTCGACAACTAGGATCATCAATATAAAGTTGAAGACAAAGTATCCTTCACAAAGTTTCATGTGTAGAGAAGCTTTACTTTGGTGGGAGACGCTGTGTACAAGCAGGGACTCAACACCACTAAAGCTATGATGCAGAACAAGTTTAAACTCGTTATCAAGGTCAAATTTTATCCTATCAACTTCAAGGAGCAACAATAGCAGTGGTAGTGTTGGAATGTCCGCTTCTACAATTAAAGCAAATTCAGAAATTCCACCTCAACCTTGAGATTTCTCAAATCTATTTCCTATGAACATTCAGCCTTAGGGTTGAATCTGAAATATTTGCAGCAACATATACTTCAATTCCTTTTCAACCAAATACACAATGAGGCCCAAGAAAATAAATAGTAAATACCAACAAGTGTACTTCAATGGAATAATGTTTCCAGCCCTTAGGGCACACTTCACAAGCATATTACAGATCTGGAAATACTTATTACAGTAGATTTATTACAGCCATAAATCCGATCACTTATCAAAATCTGTTCAATGTTATGTCAAATCAGCATGCATAACTAGACTAAAAACTACTCAATCATAGTGAGAACATAAGCTGAAAATCATATCTGCAAATACACAAAGTTTGGACAACAAAGAACTCTGTGGACATAACAGTTAAGAACATGCATCTCCTCCTAGGAGGTTACAGGTTCAAATCAGGAAGGTATGTACACCTTTGTAGGCTTTAGCAGTCAAATCACTGCAAGGAGGGGGTCCATTGTGTTGGTAGTACGGCTGCCGTTACACCAAAACCCGCAGGTGATTGGTAAACTCACCACCACCAGATTTCAAGGATCCACGAGAGGCGATTAGTCCCTTGTCACGATACACCGGGGAGCGCTAACTACTTGCAATTTCGTGCAACAATCTCCCCCTCAGCGCAAGCCGAGTGTGTATCGAACTCGTGACCTCTAGCTCTGATACCAATTGTTGGTAGTACGGCTGTCGTTACACCAAAACCCGCAGGTGATTGGTAAACTCACCACCGCCAGATTCCAAGGATCCACGAGAGGCGATTAGTCCCTTGTCACGAGACACCGGGGAGCGCTGACTACTTGCAATTTCATGCAACACATTGTACCACAAACAAGGGGGTCTCGTACACCAATTTGGTGTCTGGCTTGGCTGTGAAGTGTGAACTTTAAATTAGATTATTATTAGTAGTAGTAGTAGTATATAAAGAAGATACACGTACATGCCAACAGATTAATACAAGTTGGTATAACTCATGCTCTCCAAACCATAGCTAGGGAAACAACCATAAATAGCAAGCCCTAGCCACCAACTCTTGGCTAGGAATCACTCCCAACCAAAGTTGGTTGCTCCACCAAAGATCCTCAACAAGCAAAAATACATATAATCAATTCCTATCTGGCACCTACACTTGCATCACACAACTGTACAATAAAAAACAAAGATAGTCTCCCTCTATCTTCGCATATCAAACACTCCAAGTAGCACTAGGGTTTCCAAATGCAACAAATCCTAGTCTTCTTTTCTCCCAAGAACCACAAGAATAAGTGCTCCCTTTTCTCCTCTAGGGTTTCTCCTAAACGCTAGCTTCACTTGTCTTCTTAAGGAAAACCTTAACCCTACCCTTCTTCTTAATCAATTCAAGAACCCTAGTGTTAAAAAAAAAAGATCAACATGAACATACATTCAAGAGGTACAACGAAAGAAGCGAGTCCACTATAGCTATCGAATCTCTAATACAAGTATATAATCGACGTAATTAATAAAAAGACTATCTCCTCCCTTTAAATATATATGATAGCTGAGAAAGGCGAACAATAATGAGGACAAGGTCCACAAACAAGCAACCTAACTAATCACTAGCTAGGTCCACATGTGAAGTGCTCCAACTCTAAGTGACACATGTCAAACTCCAAGGTATGCAAATTCATCAAGCAAGGGTCCTATTACCCGTATACCAACAGGGGTCACTTGATGACCAGATTTGTTTGTGAACCCATCACAAATTAATTGCCAGAGAGGAGGTATGCGGATTTGCTATAGATCACCAGTCAAAGATTGTCCCAGCATGATCAGATGGCTCTTGTGCCTTGGATGTGCCTAGTGGAGATGGTGTCAGATGTGTCGGTGTTGTGATATTTCTCACCCTCATTACCACTTGGGATGTTTTCTTTTATGTTTATTTGTTCATGGGATGTGACTTTTATGCTTGTATATGTTAATTTTATAATGTAGTAGTATAATTTATATTCTAAGCATCCCTAGAATAACTGAAAGAATAACAATGCACAAAGAAACAATCGACACACATGTTTATCCGGGGAAACCACAAGGGAGAAAACCTAGCAACCTTCTTATTCAGAGATTCAGTCCATAGTGCAGATAAAGATCACAAGAAATAAGATGCTAGATAAAGATAGTCTTCTACAACCCAAAATTGTCTTCCTCTAAGTGGTGCACACTTTTCAGCTGTCTTGGACAAGTTGCTTGATGGTTCAAATGAGGAGGGTGTCACCCTTATTTATACTTTTTTTTAACTGACTTTTCTTAGTGGGGCTGACTTCACTTTTTCTGCCTGGGCCGACTTGTCATAGGAACAATATAATTGGATTTTATTTAATTTATCTGGGTCGACTTTAGCTAGTGAGAATACCTCACTTAGCTACAAACGTCAACAATCCCTCTTAGCTAGGGACGTATCATCACGCTGGAGCTCATCTGTGAAAGTTTTAAAACCCCAACCCGGTTTCAAGTTTTCCAACTTCTCTGCATGTAGTTTAGTGCCCAAACCCCAACATGCATATATTTCTCATATAAAAAACTTGTTTTGCTTGAAACACATGAAATTCTTTTGAATTAAATAACTCAGAAAATTAACTTTCAGCCTAACTTTTCTTACTCAGAAAATTATATCAGCCATGCACATAAAAAATTTGGCTCGGTATTTTTGACCAAAATGGTCCAGGATAAAACCCCTAAGGGAAACCTGTTTCTGAGAGAGATTTTATTTTTCAGGGAAATTATACAAATTACAACAGCAGTACTTATCTCTTATTTCTGCCTCGAAATGCATACCAAAAGCACTCTGAAATCTGTTGTACTGACTGACAAAACAGCACCTTGAAAACTGTGCCTGTACAGCCTCAAACATACGAACTGTACGAACAAGTACAGTACAGTCTATCTAGTTTTCTGTGCCTTGAAATCTGTGCATTGTTATAGCTTCTCTCTGCCTCGAAATTCACACCCAGTATGGTCTGACAGCAGCAATCAATGCTGTACCTTTCCTCAAAAATCATGCCAAATGAATGCCTCGATTTTTGTGCAGATGTACAGCCTGGTACAGTACGGACTGTCCTCGATTTCTGTGCAAAACTCCTTGCTGTCAATGCCTCAATTTCTGTGCCAGTGTTCTTCTAGAAATCCGTGATAAATTCCTTGGAAACCGTGCCCATCTCAAGCTCTTGATTTCTCTGCAAAAAATTTCTCAATCTCTCCTCTAGGTCGAATTCTCTCAAACCCCTCTCTCTTGATCCTCCTCCTCTCCAAAAATTCTCTCTTGGAAATGTAAACAATGAATTAGGTTTGCCTTCCCAAGCCTTTTTGTTCATGGCAACTTCCTCCTCTTCATCCAATGGCCAAGATTAGATTTAGATCAAAGGATCTCAATAAATGCTCATTAAAATAATAATTAAATGATATTTAATGCACATGTATCATTTAATTATGTGAGAACCTTTTAATTAATCACTCACTTGAAATAATCACTTAAATGAACTTAGGAAATAAACCATGACTTAAAATTTAATAAAGTGACTTTATAAAAATAAAGCACTTCACACTTTATTAAAAGTTGACTAGGGATCACTTTTTAAAGTGTTCTTGTCCACCCCAAGGCAACACTAGGTGAAAAACACTTCCCTGGTAACTTTTCAACACTCCCTCTTACCGAGGAAGTGTTCTTCATCACTCCCATTTTGTCCCTGAAATAAATATGCTTTCCTCTTCCCAAAGACTTTGTGAGAATGTCTACTACCTGCTCATCAGTAGAAATTACTGCAACTCAACAGCTCCTCTCCGAACATAGTCCCTGATGAAATGATATCTAATCTTAATATGCTTTGACCTATCATGAAATACTGGAATCTCAGAGAGCCTGATGCAACTCTGATTGTCACAATGTATAACTATAGGTCTCAACTCCTGACCAAATAAATCTACCATCAACTTGCGAAGCCACGATGCTCCGCAACTAGCCTGACTGGCTGCCATGTACTCAGCCTCTGCAAAACTCAAAGCAACAGACTTGTGTTTCCGACTGAACCACGACACAACTGCCGAGCCCAAACTGAAACAACAACCAGAAGTGCTCTTTCGGTCCAAAGCACTGCCTACCCAATCTAAATCCGTGAAACCAACCAAACCCACTCCATCAAACCTCCTGTAGTCCAAACCATAATCTACTGTCCCTGCAAGATATCTCAAAATGTGTTTTGTGGCAGTCCAATGCACTCTCCTGGACTCCATGAACTAACTGAGAGTGTTCACTGCAAAACTCAAATCAGGTCTGGTGTTGACCAAATACATCAATGATCCTATAAGTTGACAGTACAAAGTAGGATCCACCAACTCTCCCTGACAAGCATGAAGCTTCTTCCAGTTGATAGTCATGGGTGTGGACATGGCTCTGCACTCCTCCATCTGAAATCTCTTCAGAACATCTGCAACATATTTTCCTTGGCCCAAGAAAACATGTCCATCCTCCTGCCAAATCTCCATCCCCAAATAGTAATGCATCAGCCCAAGGTCTGTCATCTCAAACTCTGAAGCAAGATCTTTCTTACATGCTTCAATCAAGTGCTCTCCTCCTGTAAGGAACAAATCATCAACATACAGCAGAAGAATGAGCAGATCACCTCCAACCACAATGAAGTATAGGTTGAGATCAGCCTCACTCTTCTGAAACTCAATCGAAAGCAAATATGAATCAATCCTTGAGTACTTAGCCTGAGGGGCTTGCTTCAGACCATACAAGGCCTTTTTTAGCCTGCACACATGAGACTCCATCTCATGTACCTCAAAGCCATGCGGCTGCTCCAGATATACCTCCTCCTGTAGAAAACCGTTCAGAAAAGTGGTTTTCACATCCATCTGATGAATCCTTCAACCCATCTCGGCAACAATGGAGATCACTGCTCTGATCGAAGAAAATCTAGCAACCGGCACAAAGGTCTCATAGTAATCAACTCCCTCTACCTATGAGAACCCTCATGACACAAACCGAGCTTTGTACTTCTCGATGCTGCTATCTGCATCATGCTTGATTTTATAGAGCCACTTGGAAGTCACCACTGGCTTCCCCTTCGGTCTCAGAACAATCTCCCACACACCATTCTTCATGATGGAATTGTACTCTTCCATCATGGCATCTCTCCAAACCTAATGTGGGGTAGCCTCCTCAAAAGTAGTAGGCTCAGACTCACTCTGGTGCCCTGCTCTCTCTGACCTCCCTCCTAGGTGACCCCCCACATAATCCTCTGCTTCCTTCACAAGCTCCTTAAGCCAACTTGGCTTACGTTTCTTGGAAGTAGCTTCCTGTGGTAGGCCCTCCTCCTGAACCTCCTCATTTGACAACTGTCTCCCTAAAGAAGTACCTGTGGCCTGAGATCTTGTTCCTGGTGAACCTGAACCTGTACCATGAGTGTCTGAATCACATGAAGGTGAAACCTGTGATCCGTGAACCTGTCCCTGTGGACTAAGTACCTGAAACTGATGAACCTATAACCTGTGACCCAGTCACCCCTGAGACCTATGACCCTGTGCCCTGACTCGCTGAACTCTGAGATGCTATCGACTGTGGAGTAGTACTCTGTTGCTGCTCCCTCTCTGACTCACAAAACTTCCTGAAGACTTTCTCCTCCTCAAATCTCACCTCCCTCCTCACCACAACTTTCCTCTGTGCAGGAAGGTATAAGCGAAAAGCCTTTGAAGTCTCATCATAACCAACAAAGATGCCTTTCTCTGCAATGGGCTCTAACTTTGTAGCCTAGGCGAACAACACTTCCTTGGTAACTTTTCAACAATCTGGTCATCACATCAGATCACGTACAATCATCTCATCTAAGTACATCTAATCATCACATCGGACCACATCCGTACGTCTCGTCTGAGCACATCTAATCATCATATTGGAACACATCTGAATCATCTCGTCTGAGCACGTCTGATCATCACATCGAAACACATCCGATCATCTAATTTGAGCACGTATGATCATCACATCAGAACACATCCGATCATCTCATTTGAGCACGTCTGATCATCACATCGAAACACATCCGATCATCTCATCTGAGTACGTTTGATCATCACATCAGTCTTGTACATCTTGTCATCATAAGAAGGTCCATTCCCACACAGAGATACACTCCACAAAGGAGTACTCTCCACAAAGGAGAACGTTCCACAAAGGAACCATCTCACAAAGGGACAGACTCAATAAAGAAGCACGTTCCACAAAGGAACCATCCAATTTTGGCTGCAAGAACTAGTTCTTCTTCTTTTTCCTTTGAGGTAGAGGCAAGCTCCCTTGTTTCCTCTTGGATACATTCTGACCAAAACTGATCAAAACTAGGTAACTGGCAACAAGCACATGTCCCTTTCACAAATGGCTTCCATTTTGGAGGAAGTCCACTCATAGATGTCAACACAAAATCTCTGTCAGGGACACTTTCATTAACAGTTGCTAGTCGATCTCTGATTTGGGCAATCTTCAAGAAATAAGAAACTAAATCATCTTTTGTAAACTTCACTTGACGAAGTTGATCTTTTAGAGATAAAATTATGCTAGGATTCTCATTCTCATGTAGATTCTTCAAGGCATCATACATCTTCTTGGCTGAATCCTGGCTTGCAATGAGAGGTACAAGATGATATTTTACTGAGTCCATCAATATGCTCATAGTTGTGGCTTCATTCTTCTTGAATCTTGATTTCTCTCTGGCTCCCTCTGGCTTTGGAATATTTCTGAGTATACGATCCTTGAGATCATGTTCATTTAGGAGCATGAGCATTCTGCTTTTCCAAGATCGGAAGTTTGAGACTCCCTCTAATCTATCTTCTACTCTGAGTCCAACAACCATCTTGACTGAAGACTGAAAAACTGAAACCTCTTTCAGAAACTCTAGTAGGAGAGGGTCGAAAAATGAAGTTTGGAAGATGAAAAATATGATTCAACAGATGAATGCGCCCTTCCAAGGAAAGTTGAATAATACTCATTTTCCTCTGAATCTGTGGGCAGAATAGCTCACAAACTGAAACCCTAATTTCTCGAATCTGCCAGAGAATAGGTCAAAAATTAAAGTTGTTGGATCTAGAATCTGAAAGATTTGTCTTCCTAGGGCGAGTTGAATAGCCCTTCTTTTCTTCTGATTTTGTGGACAGGATGCTAAAAGAATGAAACCCTAGTTTCTTGTCCCCGACAGAAATTAGGTCAGATTTGAAAGTTCTTTGAATGAAAATCTTCCTCCATAGATAATTGTGCCTTCCCAGGGCGAATTGACTAGAGTCTTTCCAGATCAATTATGTGGTTGGAAACCCTAAATTCGGGAAGCCCTAGTCTCTGGCACTTGTCTCTTTCAACGCTACTCTGAAACCATGTTAATTTTATAATGTAGTAGTATAATTTATATTCTAAGCATCCCAAGAATAACTAAAAGAATAACAATGCACAAAGAAACAATAGACATGGATGTTTATCCTGGGAAACCACAAGGTAGAAAACCCAACAACCTTCTTATTCAGAGATTCAGTACATAAGGCAGATAAAGATCACAAGAAATTAGATGCTAGATAAAGATAATCTTCTACAACCCAAAATTGTCTTCCTCCGAGTGGTGCGCACTTTTCAGTTGTCTTGGACGAGTTGCTTGATGGTTCAAATGAGGAGGGTGTCACCCTTATTTATACTTGTTTTTTAACTAACTTTTCTTAGTGGGGCCGACTTCACTTTTTCTACCTGTGCCGACTTGTCTTGGGAACAATATAATTGGGTTTTATTTAATTTATCTGGGCCGACTTTAGCTAGTGAGGAGACCTCACTTAGCTACAAACATCAACAGTATAGTGGCTCATAACACTTAGAAATGTTATTCATTACTGAGATGTGCCATGTTATCATAATTTTACCATAGAGAAGTGCACCATCCTAAAGGTTAAGTTGTACCTCTAGTGAACTAAGTAGGTGCTACATCCACTTCAAAACATTATGCCTAGACATTTTTCATTTCACAAGCCCTTTCATTCATTTCCATCAGTTTACCCTTTGTAAGTGATCTAGCATCGGTTCCTCTTCAAGGTCCCAATACTATTCCCATGTATGAATGGCTAAATCAAAGTTAGATCTAGGGTTATATCTAGGGTTTTAGCCCAGCATATTATTATTTTATTTGGATAATATGTTGAGCCAAGGCTCTATATAAAAGGCTCCCCTCTCATTTGTGTCTTGTTGTTGACTGGAAAAGAAAATTCGAACTTCTTTTTGGCTCAAGGCTATTGGTGTGTGTTGAAGACCTTTCTCATGTTGTGAGGCACATGTTTGGTGAATTCAAGCTTAAAGGTAACATACTTTACTTTTGCATTGTCAGCTAGAAGAAATTTAACATTTGGATGAAAGTAAATGAAAAGCTCTTTACTTTTTTATATGTTGTAGCTTTCGGTAGTTTGCTTGCATTTGGCATCAATTGTGAGTATTGCAAGCATAAACTCTCATTTGCTGGAGTATATGCTATAGATCCCTAGCTGGAGCTCTATGCCCATGGGTGACCCTTCCTTGAATAAAATTCTACATCAAACCCCAAGGTCTTATAGGATGAACTTGGCATGAAATTGTCAGGAAATCTCAGCCTTAAGATCACTTTAAAACAGCCCAAAGAGAACTGTCCTTTTGACTCCATCAGCCCAAGGACCTAAGGCACTTGTCCTCTTCCAACCCACCAACCAAAAAAAATTCAAAAATCTCTCTTATTTTCTCTTTCCCCATAGAAATCTGAAGTTTTCATTGCTGCCATCACTTCCAGATTTCTATTCCTACAAGCCCAAGGTATTTCTCTATATTTGCATCATTTTTAGGCTTGTTATTAGCTGTTTTATTTCTGCTTATTTCAGGACCTAAGTGGTACTTAAACACACATTATTTACTTGGGATCTTGTGCTAACAAATCACTATAAAAATCTGTTTTATTCTGCAATTTCTTACATATTTTCAGTGATTAATAGTGCTTACCTGTCCTCACAATAAATCTGGAAAAGTAATTTTAATCACTTTTCCAGATCTGGAATTTTGGTGAGCATTTAGCACTTTTTATTTTTAGATTTCACATTTCTTTACTTGCTGCAAATCTAACTTTGTGAAATCTGTTTAGACTCTAGAGTGATCTCACTATTTTTCATTATAAGTATGTTTCAAAGCAAGATTTTATTTTATGAGTGGTTATTATCTTTATTCACTTATTGGGTAATAACTTCATGTTTCAATTAAGCACATTCCAGATTTCACATTTGTAGGTTACTAATTCAATGCCTTGAGCACAAATTGTTGATTAATAAATTTGCTTTGCATCTCTTTGCCACAAATCTCATTTAAAGCAAAATTTATGTTTAAGTGGTTGTCTACATACTTCACATTGAGCAATGAGCACTTGTTATAAGCAAACATCTTTGAATTTATTGACTGAACCATGTTTAGACAAGTGATTTCATTACTTCAACAAATCTGAAAATTATTTGAAATTAAGAAGTCCTATCACTTCATAACTAAAAGATCTCCAAAGTGACATCTTGTTTCAGAAATTTCTCAAACAAGGTCTTGCTTTTGACTTAAAACATCATGCTTCAATAATTCACATGGTAAATCACTTCTACAATTCACTTTGTTAACACCATTTTTGCATGGGTGTTCAAGGTGTTAGCACCAAAATCTACCCGTCAAAATTTTTTAACTTCCAACAAAATTGCACAAGATTTGCTTAGTCTCCTCTCACCTCAATATCAATCTAGTGTATGTTGTGGAAGATCTTCATGATTCGGTAGCGAAATCAGCAAACTTTGTGACTGTCCCGGTAAAGTGTTATGTTTTTTCATGAATCAATATCTAGCCTACTGATCCTTGTTTCCTTTTGACAATGCTAAAATGATTCTATCAAAGTTCTTTGACCTTTTATCAAATTTGTTCAAATTCTGACCATCACTCCAATCCTTCATCAGGTGAATATCACAATGCTCAAGTTCTTTGACTTGATGAGAACAGAGATTCCAGGCAGATAGTTCAAGATTTATTTCATTTTTAGATTAATGGTAGATTTATATCCTAAAAGTTGGTAACAGCTTTAATGATGTAATTTTCTATAAATTTTATCATTTTGTATTGTAACAAGGATCTTCCTCTTAGAGGAAAGCAGAGAGTTCAAGTAGTTAGAATCTAAAGGGTCAATGTGAAGGTTGATATTGTATTGTATAAGCTACAGAGCCTGCAACGCTTTATGCTCAATAACTTTGTTGGTTTCACTATGTACCCAGTGTATTTCTTTTTTACTTCAACTTATTTGAATACAGGGATAATTCTTGCACTGCATTAGTTGTCTTACAGATTCAGATCTAATTGCAGTAAATGCTTACTGTTCATTGCCTGTAATTTGTAACATTTATTCAAATATTATGTAAAGATCGAAAACACTGTTTTGATTCTGAATTTCTTCCGAACGGATATATAAGACACTACACTGTGAGATTATGTAATCATTTACGTACCCTGTTTCTTCTATTTCTTGATGTTTATTAAAGTGTCAAACTCTCAAAGTGCATGCCCCTGAAACTATAAAGTGTTGATTACTTATTTGAATAAATGCTTGATCTTCCATTTCAGACACTCATCCCATCTGATCCACTTGACCTACTTCATAAACTTAAGTCTTAAACCAATATCATAACTGAGGTGCCCTAGCTCTTGTGCCATAGCAATCTGGTGCAGACTTTAGGGATATAACACAAGGGTTGTTTTGTAAAAATTTCAGTGAGGGTGGCAGATCATGGATCCATGAGCAGCACTATGCTGTGGAGGAAGGCATAATAAACTTAGAACTGCATACTCCTGAGCATCAGATCGGTTATTAAACACAGCAACAGTGAGTGTTCCTTGGCAACCTGTGGATAAAGGAAAGAAATGAACAGCCTCATATCTCCAGTCCTGTTCATACGTGCATGTGATCTACACTAAGGAAACTGTAAACAGCCTGGACAATATTGCAATAAATTGGGGAATGTTTCTGGGCACAATATAGCATATCTGGGCAAACCTGTTCATCATCAAATGGCTGACAGAGCCCCCTTTGATTATGTTTCTGTTGGATATGTTGCAATAGTGGTACATTCATGCATATGACACTAAAGGCATTGAAGACAGTGACCGAGGGACATGTTCGTGTTGCATCAAATATTTTTATCTAAGCTGCCAGAATTGTTCAAAATGTGGAAAATATCAAACAGTTCAATTGATGCGCCAGGATGGGAATCATCTTCTGAGTACTCGAGTACTCAGCTAATATGAATACAGTGATAGTTACCAGATTTTAAATCTGTGCCTTTTTCTCTGTTGCTTGGTTCTTGAATAGCTATTGAGTCATTGAGTAATAGACAAGTCTGTTGAATTTTTATCTATTTTCAGATCTTGACAATTATTTCACAATGATTTTCACACATTCATTTCATCCCACAGTTTTCACTGAATAATTGCACACTGAAAATTTCAACTTAAATTGCAGCAGAAACAAAGGATCATAGAAAGATTGCCATACACAAGAGACAAATTTTACCCTGGGAAACCCAATAGGGAGAAATCCCAGCCAACTTTTCTTAGAAAAAATCAATCCAATTCAAGTACAATACCATTCATGAAGAGGTACCCTAGCACATGAGAGGTTCGCCCTCCTTCACAAGAAACCCTAACAAGTGTAGCGAACTTCTAGAGAGAATAAGAGAACCCAAAATTATTGCTTCTAGAGAGAATAAGAGAATAAGAGAACCAATATCATAACTGAGGTGCCCTAGCTCTTGTGCCATAGCAATCTGGTGCAGACTTTAGGGATATAACACAAGGGTTGTTTTGTAAAAATTTCAGTGAGGGTGGCAGATCATGGATCCATGAGCAGCACTATGCTGTGGAGGAAGGCATAATAAACTTAGAACTGCATACTCCTGAGCATCAGATCGGTTATTAAACACAGCAACAGTGAGTGTTCCTTGGCAACCTGTGGATAAAGGAAAGAAATGAACAGCCTCATATCTCCAGTCCTGTTCATACGTGCATGTGATCTACACTAAGGAAACTGTAAACAGCCTGGACAATATTGCAATAAATTGGGGAATGTTTCTGGGCACAATATAGCATATCTGGGCAAACCTGTTCATCATCAAATGGCTGACAGAACCCCCTTTGATTATGTTTCTGTTGGATATGTTGCAATAGTGGTACATTCATGCATATGACACTAAAGGCATTGAAGACAGTGACCGAGGGACATGTTCATGTTGCATCAAATATTTTTATCTAAGCTGCCAGAATTGTTCAAAATGTGGAAAATATCAAACAGTTCAATTGATGCGCCAGGATGGGAATCATCTTCTGAGTACTCGAGTACTCAGCTAATATGAATACAGTGATAGTTACCAGATTTTAAATCTGTGCCTTTTTCTCTGTTGCTTGGTTCTTGAATAGCTATTGAGTCATTGAGTAATAGACAAGTCTGTTGAATTTTTATCTATTTTCAGATCTTGACAATTATTTCACAATGATTTTCACACATTCATTTCATCCCACAGTTTTCACTGAATAATTGCACACTGAAAATTTCAACTTAAATTGCAGCAGAAACAAAGGATCATAGAAAGATTGCCATACACAAGAGACAAATTTTACCCTGGGAAACCCAATAGGGAGAAATCCCAGCCAACTTTTCTTAGAAAAAATCAATCCAATTCAAGTACAATACCATTCATGAAGAGGTACCCTAGCACATGAGAGGTTCGCCCTCCTTCACAAGAAACCCTAACAAGTGTAGCGAACTTCTAGAGAGAATAAGAGAACCCAAAATTATTGCTTCTTGTCTTTGCTAGGCCTTCTTTGGAGGTGTGCACAAGTGGAGAAGAGAAGAGAAGATGTTGTGATGATCAAAATGAAGTGAGTGAACTCCTTATTTATATTCTTCAGTTCACTTGACTTTTTCCTCAATGGGGCCAACTTGTCTTCTTTGCTGGGGCAGACTTGTTCTTTCTTCTAGGCTGACTTATCTTCTTGCCTTCAATTTTCTTCTGGGACTTCTTCAATGGTTGACTGACTTCTTGGTTATTTATTCATCATAGAAAAGCTGTCCTTGTTGATGTTCATCTCCTCAGATGCACGTCTATTTTAGAATGGCGCTTTAATGTTGATTTGACCCCACTCTAACAAGTCTCGGACACTTCTTAGAGCCTATGTCAAATTCAACATTAGATTAGACTTTGTATATTTCTCAAGGGGATGAAATCCCCTATCAAATAAACAAGTCAACTCACTCTAATATAGAATAGATCACTCCTTCTCGAAGCACTCCTTCTCAAAGTATGCAATGTGACCTCTAGCCTCCTTCTGGGAGCACTCCTTGTCAGAGTAAGCATCTCAAGCCTTATTTACTCTTCGTCACTTCTCATGACTAATCAAGGCTATGTTGGGGCCATCCTCCACTAGCCATTGGTCAATTCTCATGACCAATCTAGGAGAATGTCTGCAGAATGTTGCCCGATGCTGCAACCTGGAGAAACATCAACAAAGTCTGTCCAATGATCTTTGACATTTATGCTACTGTTTTTGAAACTTAAAGGAGGCATGGTCTTTGGTGCTAATTTCTTTAAACCAGTGCCTAGGTAAAGATTTCAGATCTGAGATTTTTACACTACTGGGATAAATTAACTTGATAATTTTCAGGGGAAGCAAAAATTCATAAAACAGATCCAATAAAGCACACAGTGATTTTCTGCTCTTCAAATCAGTTCATCATTAAAATAATATCAGAACTTACAAGCGCTCCCAGACTCGGGAAAATGGCTCTAAAGAAAATATAAACACTCAACAAACCTGCAAATTTCCTTCGCTTGAAAATCTTGCTGGAAAACACACTCTGACTGAGCCGTACGGCCTGTGCTATACGGCTGGGCTATACAGCCGAACCTGTTGCACTCTGCCTACGCGATGTGTTGCTCATATGCTAAGTCACAAGATTCGGCGAATTTGAACCTTGACGTTCGAAAATCGCCGAATTTCAAGAAGAGGAAAAAAATCGAATTAAATTCGCCGAATCTGAAAGACGAACTCCAAAACGAATTTAATCAAATTCGAATTTTAAGACGAATTTAATGAAAAATAGAAAAAAAAAATCATTTTTTTAACCCTAGCACCCAATTTAATACCTCATGCCATCTTAACGGGTTACGACTTACCTAGTTTTAAGTTTTAACTATTGAGGACGCACCCAAACTTGAGTTTGCTGTAGTAAATTTCGGTTTCAGTTTCCCTCTAATCTCCACACTGCACAACACATAAACCTCAGTTCCGATTTGGCTGTTAGTGCTCGCTACTTAAGACTCAGTGCTCAGTGCTCACGAGAGAGAGAATGAACTATAAAAATACTGTATAAAGATAAACAAATTTTAAATTTTATTTTTTTAGTTTAAGAGAAATTTCATTTTTATGGTTTATTTCTTAAATTATTTAAGCATAACGGATTTCATTTTTAGAATTTATTTATGAAGCATAACAAATTTCATTTTATGGTTTAAACTTTATTTCAATAACAGATTTCATTAATCAATTTTATTATTTTAAGTATATATATATTCGAATCTCAAGACGAATCTCAAACGAACCTCATCCAAAATTTTGAATTCAAACAGAATCAAATGGTTGTTGAATTCGAACCATGTGACTTAGCTCATATGTGCAGTTTCGTACGTTGTAGGGATGTGTTGTACAGTCTGCTCAATCTTTAATGGTTGCTCCTCTTCTTGTTGATCTTTGTTGCGTCTTCTTCCTCGCTAATGGCTGAAAATCAAATGTCCTTCTCTGATTTTCTCTTACTCACAAAACTCGTGAATATTAATGTGTTTTGTCATAACCCTTGCTGCCTTATTATAATTTTGAGTTGGGCCAAATCTCTAACCTCAACAATCAAGATTAAATCAAATCTCGACTTGAGATCAATGGCCCACATTTAATTTAAATCACTAATGCCCTGACTTAAACACTTTATTAAATTAAACTCACTTTATAAAAAGACATTCACTTTAATTAATAAATTAATAAAGTGAACCTTCAAAAAACGCTAAGATATATTTAATGAAGATTTCCATGGGTTAGACACACCCCAAGGAAATACCTGTCCGACCTACAATCATCAATACTCCCTCTTAGCAAGGAAGGTATTCTTCACCACTCCAAGCTTGTCTCGAAAGAAGACAAACTTCCCTTTCACCAAAGGTTTGGTGAGTATGTCTGAAACCTACTCATCTAGGAATGTATTGGAGCTTGACTGCCCCCTTCATGACCCTGTCTCTGATGAAATAGTATTTGATCTCAATGTGCTTTGACCTGTCGTGAAATATTGGATTCTCTTAGAGCTTTATGCAGGCTCTGATTGTCGCAATGAATCACTATAGGCTCTAGATCCGAACCAAATAACCA
Organism: Larix kaempferi; assembly: GCA_027924585.1. NCBI lineage: Eukaryota > Viridiplantae > Streptophyta > Pinopsida > Pinales > Pinaceae > Larix > Larix kaempferi. The sequence continues at coordinate 2,435,363 of BSBM01001027.1, read as the reverse complement.
TGTAAGCAGTATATGAAGCCAAATTGCTTCACAACTTGCCAAACTAGCTGCCATGTACTTAGCTTCTGCTGAACTGAGTGCTACTGAAATCTACCTCCTACTGAACCAAGAAATTGTTGCCGACCCCAAGCTGAAACAGCACCATGAAGTGCTCTTCTGATTTGTATCACTCCCTACCTAATCTGAATCCGAGTAACCCTGTAACTTCATTCCATCTCTACCAGGTACCTCAAGTCGTACTCTATTGTGCCCTACAAGTATCTGAGCACATGCTTTGTTGAGATCCAGTGCACCTACCTCAACTCCACCATTTATTGGCTCAAGGTGTTCACAGCAAAACAAATGTCTGACCTAGTGTCGACCAGATACATCAAGGACCCAATAAGTTGCATGTACAGTCTGGAATCTACCAACTTTGACTCTGAAGAATCAACCTTATTCAACTTGGTCACCATCGGCGTGGTCATCGTACTACAGTCCTCCATTCCGAATCTCTTCAAAATTTCCACTGTGTACTTCCCTTGTCCAAGGAAGATCTCTCCCGATCTTTTCCCTAGAAAGTAATGCATCAGCCCAATATCCTTCAGCTCAAATTTTGTTTCTAAGACTGAATTGCATCTTGCAATCAGCTTCTTTGCCCCTATGAGTATCAATTCATCCACGTGGAGCACCAAGATGAGTGGCTTAGATCCAACAAGTATGAAGTACAAGTTGGAATCTGCCTCACTCTTGGTGAATCCCATGCTCTGCAAATAGTTGTTGATCTTGGAATGCCACGCCTTGAGCGCCTATTTGATTCTGTACAAATATTTCCTAAGCCTACACACATGTAACTCTCTATCATATACCTCAAATCCCTATGGCTACTCTATATATACCTCTTCCTCAATGATCCTATTGAGGAAGGTTGTCTTCACATCCATCTAGTGAATCCTCCACCCCATCTCTAAAGCAATAGATATCATGGCTCGGATAAAAGCATATTTGGCAACAAGAGCAAAGGTCTCCTCATAGTATACTCCCTCTCTTTGAGAGAAAACTCTGGCCACAAATCTCGCCTTGAACTTCTCCACACTGCCATCTGCTCAATGTTTGATTTTGAACAGCCACCTAGAAGTCACCACTAACTTACCTACTAGTCTCGATACAATCTCCCAAATATCATTCTTCATGATGGAGTTGTACTCCATGGCATCTATCCATACCTACTAGTTGGTTGCTTCCTCAAAGCTGGAAGGCTCTGAGTCTATGATTTTGGTCATTAAGGCCATATAAGTTGGGAACTTCCTAGGTAGAATGCTATCTCTGAAAGTACTCCTGGGTGTCTCTACATGCTCTCGAGCATCCCTCAGTGTCTGCTCAAACCACCTATGTGTCCTAGCTGATCTGGAAGGGCCTAACTGCTCCTCTTCCCCTAAAGATTGGCTCTCTACACTAGGAGTCTATGAGCTCTACTCACCCTTCGAAGCCAACTGCTTTATGTCCTCTGCAACTGTGGGTAAATCATGAGATTTACTGAAGGCCAAGTTCTCCTCGAACTTGACATCCCGGCTCACCATTATCTTCCAATGTCTTGGCATGAAAACTCTGTAAGCTTCAAATTCTCGTTGTATCCCACAAAGATGCACTTCTCACCAGAAGGCTCCAACTTTGTCCTCTTCTCCACGGGTACGTGGATGTAGACTGGACAGCCAAAAATCCTAAGATGCCCTATCTCAAGTTTCACCCCTGTGAAAGCCTCCTCTAGGGTTTTGTCCTCCAAAATCTTGTGAGGACTCATGTTCTGCAAATACACGGTTGTGTTGCATGCCTCTACCCACAGAAACAATGTCAAACTCGATTGTGTATCATGGCCTTCACAGAACTAATGATGGACCTCTTCTTCCTCTCTGCAACCCATCTTGTTGTGGGTTGTAGGCAACTATCTTCTCCCTCTTGATCCATGCCTCTTTGCATAAATCTTTGAACTCATTGGAGGTATAGTCACCCCCGTTGTCTGATTTCAACACCTTGATCTTCTTTCCTGTCTAGTTCTCTACCTAAGCTTTGAACTCCTTGAACTAACTGAAGACCTCATCCTTGGTCTTCATGAAGTAGATCTAGGTCTTCCTAGAGAAGTCATCAATGAAGGACACATAATAAGATGCTCCCTTCACTGATGCAACTAACTTAGGCCCACATACATTTGAATGGATCAAATTCAAGACCCCTTTGGATCAACTCTCTTTGTTGGGGAATGACATCTTGACATTCTCGCCAAGCGCACATCCTCTACACACCCCCTGCTAATCAATACTGAATTCTGGAAGACCAATGACTATCTCCCTCAATTAGGGTAACATCCCGTGGTGTAGATGTCCCATCCTCCTATGCCAAAGATCGCACATGTTCTCACTGTCATGCACCAATCCCTGAACAAGCTTGCCCTGTAGCCTGTATAGGTTGCTTTCCCTCACTCCAATCCTCATAGTTGTGTCGAGACTGGCTCCCTCTAAACAAATGAACACATGTCCTCTCTAGAAGGTAACTACATAACCCTTGTCCTCTATGACTAAAATGGACAATAGGTTCTTCTTCAGGCCTAGTACATAGAGCACCTCCTGAGCATCAAATGATCCCCTTGACTCAAGTTGGAACTGAACTATCCCCTGTCCCTTTACTACATACTTGGCATCACCACCATGCTCCACTCTCATGCTTCTGTCATGTGACGGGATGCACCATTGTCCAAGTCCAAGCACTCCTGGCAATAGTGCTGGTGGAGAGGCAAGAAACGAGAGAAAAATCATCCTCAAACTTTGTTGCAAGTTCACTCAGTTGGGTCTCTGCCGATGATACTACTTGCACCACTATTCCCTTACCCCTCTTCTTCTTCTCCAGACAGAAAGATGCATAGTGCCCAAACTTGTGGCAAAGAAAACACTTGAGCTTGCTCAAGTCTTTCTTCTTTCCCTACTGGTGTGGTTCTCCTTCACTGTTACCTTTCTTGAAAACTTTCCCTTTTCCTTTTCTTCTTTTGCTAACAGGGATAAGTTTTCATCACTTCCTCCCTGTTAGTTGGCTTTGGACTCCTCTCGAGTCTCTACCAATCTAGAATGTTCTCCTATGGTGCACAAATCCCCATCACGAATGGTTCCCAAGACTTGGGAAAACCATTCAATGCCACATACACAAGTTCTGCATCAAGTATCGTTTCCCCAATGGATGCAAGCTGATCACAGATCTGTGTGATCCTCATCAGGTAGCTGGTAACATTGTCCGATTTGGTCATCCGGACATCTCTGAACTTATTCCTCAAAATCATCTTTTTGTTTAGGTTATCACTCTAAAAGAGATTGACTAGGGCATCAAGCATCTCCTTTGCCTTAGTCTTCTCTAACACATGTGGGATCAAGTGATCCTTTACTGCATCTAGGATCAATCTTTGGGCTTTTATCTCCCTCTTCTCATGTGCCTTCAGTACTTCAACTGTCAGTACCGTCACAGTCTTATCCACAATGTCCCAGATCTCATGCTCTTTTAGGAGCAATGTAACTCTTGCCTTCCATGACAAGAAGTTAGATGCCCCATCTAACCTATCTTTGAACCGGACACTCTTAGCTGCCATGTCTAGATCCGATGTATAAAACTGATGTGTGCTTTAGCACTCACTGGATCTGCTATTAAGACCCCTAGATCTGATAGATCTGCACTCAAAACACTTGGATCTACTTTCCCTTCATAGCACCAGCTCTGATACCATGTTAATTTATTTAAACCAGTGCCTAGGTAAAGATTTCAGATCTGAGATTTTTACACTACTAGGATAAATTAACTTAATAATTTAAAGCGGAAGCAAAAATTCAAAAAACAGATCCAATAAAGCACACAGTGATTTTTTCGCTCTTCAAATCAGTTCATCATTAAAATAAATATCAAAACTTACAAGAGCTTCCAAACTTGGGAAAATGGCTCTGAGGAAAAATACAAACACTCAACAAACCTACAAATTTCCAATGCTTGGAAAACACTCTCTAACTGAGTCGTACAGCCTGTACATCCTGTATGGCCTCTGCTGTACAACTGGGTCGTACCACCGAACCTGCTATACTCTTCCTGCGCGGTATGCTGCTAACACGTGCGACTCCATACGCTGTACGGCTCGGTTGTATGACCTGCTGCTGCTGTACGGCCTCTGCTGTACAATCTGCTCAGTCTTTAATGGCTGCTCCTCTTGCTGACCTCTGTTGTGTCTTCTTTCTCGCCAATGGCTGAAAATCAAATGTCCTCTGATTCTCTCTTACTCACAAAACTCGTGAATAATTAATGTGTCTTGTCTTAACCCTTGCTACCTGTTTATAATTTTGAGTTGAGCCAAATCCCTAATCTCAACAGTCAAGATTAAATTTAATCATGACTTGAGATCAATGGCCCACATTTAATTTAAATCACTAATGCTTTGACTTAGGCACTTTATTAAATTAAACTCACTTTATAAAAAGACGTTCACTTTAATTAATAAATTAACAAATTGAACCTTCAAAAAAAGCTAAGATATATTTAATGACAATTTCCATGGGTAAGACACACCCCAAGGAAATACCTGTCCGAGCTACAGTCATCAACACTTAGGCCTGTTTTTGGTTGAAATGTTTGCTGTCCCAGCTGATGCTATTTTGACGACACTAACACTTCATATACAGTGTCCACAGAACCTAATTTGAGACCAATATAAAGTAAAACACAGTAACAGAGGAGATATGAAGTATGCATTCAAAACACTCGAGGGGATGTGATGATCTCGGACAGCCAGCACAAGAGACATCCTCCGGAATGTACATGCAGCATTTCATTCAGTGAAAGGGTTTTCAGATCTTGTTATTGTAACTGTAAAGGGGAACCATCACAACCATTTTCAGGTTTCCAATCTGTTTCTTGACAATGAAGACATCCTGAACGTTGCTGATTACAATCTCAATCAGGGACAACCAATGACTAGTTAGAGGCTACATAGTATGATGGAGTGCTGATTACTCCTTGGCAGAATTATTATTAGGCAAACCAATGACTCCTGGACACACGGAGGTATGATTTTGTATGCAGCAACCAATTCCAAGGCTTCATCGATGTCACAGTCAAGGCACTTTTTGTGTATTAAAGCAGTCTCTTCATAGAAAGATTCATGACCTATAAATGGCCCTATCTAGAACTACCCGGCTTACTTGATGTTGGGGTTTTCAACAGTAATGAACACTGCCGTGTGGTATCCTCCAGGAGAAAACTGATGCCCCTCCAAGAACAGTTTGACATTAGGGTAGAAGTGGATACATTCAGGCATTCTGTCAAAAAAAATGTACACTGTTTCTACTATTCGGTGATGGAATATTCCATTATTTGTTTTTTTGGGTGGTATATAAAACAGCTGGGAGGCCAAATGTTGTTCCTAGTACGCAAATCCCTGTTTTGAATCATGCAGCAAAAAGTAAAATTGGTATGGATCTGCCCAGAATGATGAGATCGTCCAAGAATGTAGACAGCGAAAGTGTATCTCTTCTCCTGGAAAATGCCATGTTGGACATCCTGTTACTGCAACCACACATTTGGAAAAGGCTCGAATAAAGGATGGGTTGATCCACAGCATGAAATATTGACCCCGTCGAAAGGCAGTCATGGTATGTTCAACTCACTTTGAAGCCGCCACTGTTCCAGCCGTCACTGCCTTATTATCCAAGTGTGGATGGGCCAATTCCTTGTTTGGAAGAGATCCAATCATCATTTTTATGGCTAATCGGTGGAGTTTGGGCTTTGGATACCTTCAAGGGGTTCAGGGGGGGGACCCCTCTCCCACCTGTCGCCTTCGATTTTGAGGCCCAAAGCATGTTATGCATGGTCGCTGAGTGAAGGTGGGTCGAGCTTTCATTCCGTGGAACCGTTGGAATTCGGGAACCCTCATTCATTCAAAAATGTTTGACCATTTTTGTTAAAGAGAAATCTTTGACACTGGACATGTCCATATAGGCCACCGTGTCCCATGTCATCGTGTCGGACACGGACATGTCCTTACACGGTGTCGGACATGTTTTTTGGACGTGTCCTGTCCATATAGGCCCCATGTATGTCGGACACGGACATTTCCTGACACGGTGTCGGACACATGTTTTGGACGTGTCCTGTTTTAGGACACGTCCAAAAAACATGTCAGACACCATGTCAGGACGTTTCCCAAAAGCAGGACACTATTTCCCTAAAACAGGACACTTCTAACCCAAAAAAACTGTAAAAAAACAATTTTATCCTCATTCATTCACATTTTTTGTTGAGGCTTGAGCTCTAAGAGGGGTTTCTTTTGCAGGTGAAGAGCACTACCCCTTTTTGTATTTGCCAGTGGCATTCTGACATCTATGTAATACATTTTGATTTTGATGAGTTAATGAGAAATATGATTCCGACATCTATGTAATAGAACATTTTGATTTTGATGACTTAATGAGAAATTTTATGAGTCTGTGAGAACCCACTGCACCGATGGAATTATAGCCCCCCATGTTTGTTATCCTTCTCTGTCTGCAGTTTGTGATGTCTTTTTATTATTCTTCCATATACATTTACATATTACATTGTTTAGTTCTTAGTTGTGATGTATTTTTATTATTCTTCCATGTACATTTAAATATTACATTGTTTGGCTCTTAGCCTCTCAAATCAAGTCAGGGCGCACACCAATAAGTATTATGTGGGGACATCACAAGGGGATTCATTTCACATAGGGGAGGTTACCCCTTATTTCAATTCCTACCCATGACATTCAATCTTTAAGTGGCATCATAATCATTGTGAGTGGTATAATCTAAAATATAAAGGGTGTTTAGTAACGGGAAAAGATAATAATAGGGTGTGGCCCCCATCAATGTAATCTAATCAAATAGAAATAGTCCTATTTTGGTTGGCTTTCTTATGCCTCTCGCGGGCATTCAATAGTGGGGGCGGGGGATGCCAATCATCAACCTTTTTACCTTGTTTCAATAGTAGAATGAGGCCTATCCCTTTCCGCTAATGGGGGTTTCAGTTAGGTCTATCGTTGACATATGCATTGTGATTTGTGAATGTGTAATGTCTATTGATTGTAATTTCTATTGAATATTTGTAAATTTTCTAGTTTCTACAAAAATTTGGATATGTGTCCTAATTGCAGGGGTCCTCCGTGTCCCGTGTGCTCATGTCAGGTGACTTAGGGAAAAATCTTCTTGGGTCAATGAAGTTAAAAGTGATAAAATCCTTTTTTGACTTGACCATGCGATTCAAATGGACCAATGTTAAGGGAATGTCCCTTTTATGTGGTTCCTAAACTTGGGTTTGGTAAAAAAGGGCCTTTTGGAGGTGGCTTTTTGGAGGTAAGGAATTTGGATAAAATTAAAGTGGACCCAACTTTTTTTTTGCTATTTTATCATGAAGATAAATATTTTATTCGTCATAAGCAATATAGGACCTTTGTAATCTTAAAAAAATGTACTTGTGGCCTTTGACCACTCTTATGTTGGGAGTTTGTTATGAGTTGGTTAGCTAAGTGGGTTTTTATTATTTGTTTATCCCACCCTAGGCTAGATCCTAGGGATCTATCTTTTTTTATGATTGAGCTTCAACCTATATAAGGGTTGGCTCTCTCACTCATTGATCTTGGTTGGATTATGAGATATCTCTCATTTCTGGAGCCTCACTGTTATATCTTTTATGGAGTAATCTAAAGTTCAAGGGTTTTCTTCTCTATTTGTAAGTGATTCTTAGTTCTAAATTTTTAATGTTGCTAAATGATGAGTGAAATAGCTAGAACATGTTGTTAGGACCATAGAAAGGTGGTGTTGTCACGTTGGAATGATTGGAAGAGAAGTTTTCCTCCATTCTTTTGTTGTTCTATGCATGAATGTTTCATTTGTTCCAAGTCATCTGTAAGGAGTAATGAACTTGAAATTTTTCATTGTATGAGACACACCCTAATACCATCATTTTGAGTTGGCACTAAAAGGGTACTTCTAGTAATTTATGCCATTGTAATGTAACATGTTAGGGTCTGTTGGTTGGCACCGCCAAGGATCCAACTCTCCCTAACCATTCATGAACTTCCCCATCTTCCAATGGTCTTGTTTCCTCTTGAATCCATTTTACCATTGGGGATGGACGTCCATTTTACCATTGGGGATAGACATTGGTCTACATGGTCCTCCCATCACCTATACTACAGCAAAAGACCTCAAGTTTTGCAAGGGCTAACTCTTCAAATCACCTTTGATCCCTCGCCATAGCCTAGCAATCCTATCCTAGGGAAGCCCCTCTAGAGTTGGAGAAGAGTCAACCAGACGTTTACAGAGGTGGTTATCGAGGTGGCAGTGTGTAACACCTCTAGGTTGCAGTTCAGATAGCTTGTTCTTTGGGGCTTTAATCGCACATGCCAGTTCAAGTTGTAACACACTTGAATCTTGAACAATTTAACTTGGGGCAAATGAACCTCTCTTAATCATCACAAGGAGTAATTGTGGAAACTTACCTCTAGGTTGTAGTTGGGCTAACTTGTTCTTTGGGGTTTTAATCGCACATGCCATTTCAAGTTCTAACACACATGAATCTTGAACAATTTAACTTGGACCAACTAAACCTCTCTTAATCATCACAAGGAGTAATCATGGGCACTTAACAAATTTTGGAGTTAATTTTTGCATACTTCTTTTGATTTCCAGATTAAAATAAGACTTGGATTTGGATGGATTTATCTTATTTTTGTTCAAATCTTTAAATGGAGTAATGCCATGTTGAATTTCTAAAACTTCTTCAAGCATATTCCATTTGTTATAAGTGTTTGTTTCATTTAAACGTCTTTGCATTTCTCTTGTTCAAACAATTTCCTTTGGGATCAATAAATCCACAATTCGCTTTATATAACTTAATGATTTAAAATCAAAACACCTAGTTCTCTTCATCTAAGCATCAAATCCTAAATTCAGTTAGCCTTAAAGGAGCCCCCTTGACCTTTGAGGGCAAGTCAAAAGTGAGAGGAGTTGAGCACTAAGGTGGCAGTGGTGCCTTCTCCTGTAGTTGCTCCTTGGTGGCACTCGTGGGTTAAGGATTTCCCACACAAGTGCCTAATCAAGCTGTAACAGGTCCCAAGGTGAACACGATATAAGAAGTGTCTAGCACTCCTCCTTCAAAGGCCTCCAATGCCCCCTCCTAGGCTAAGTTGCAGGAAATGCCACCCACCCACATACCCAGCCCGTTTCCTGCTCAAAACGCGAAAAACGCATGTCGTACAGCGTGGAAATGCATTTCGGTACAGACGAAATGCATTTTGCAATACGAAAACATGTTTCGAATACGGATATGGTCCATAAAATCACGTTTCCAAAAAAATATTGCCCTGGTGCTTGGTGATATTAAATGGTAATGTTAGATTCTTATAGTAAAAGTGACATTCTCCTAAACCATACAGTAAATGAAACACTTTGTAAATTTTTACACATTTTTCAAGGTACACAAATTTTAAATCAGTCGCGCCGTGAAATTTAAAACTCAGAATTTTAGCCAAATAGGCCCAAGAAAAACCACTATAGGAAAACCTAATGAGAGAGGTGAATTTATTTTTCTTTCTCAGAAAAGTAAAGTACAGCAGTACAAAAAAATGAATTTCAACTTATCTCAACCCACAAATGCCTTGAAGCTGCCTAGAAAAATGTGTTGTTCTTTTCCTTGTTTTCTGTGCAGCACCTTCTTCCTCAAAAAATGTGCCATACACAAGTTTTACAGATTGATAACCAGACTGTAATTTTACCTTGAAATTCATGCCAAGCAGCATGGACTGATATCTTGATTTTCATGCCTCTAACTCAGCAATTTTTATCTTGAAATTCATGTTTGCTACAGCATTTATTGTCCTTAGGGTTTGTGCCAAACTCAAGCTATACGGAGCTCATTAAATGTTGTCTACCTCAAATTGTGTGCCCAGAAATCCTCCTCGATTTCTGTGTCTTGTCTCCTCGATTCCTATGCTATACTTATTGTCGATAATTCTTGTAATTCGTGCAAGCCTCTTTCTCTCTCCAAAACCCTTATTTTCTCAAGTCGAGTTTCTCTTCTTGTCTTTTCTCCAAATCTCTTGGTGAATGCAATAATGCCTTCAATCCGTAGTTTTGGCCTTTTATTCATGGTAACCACCTCTCTTTTGATCAATGGTCAAGATTAGATCTTGACTCAATAAGATCTAGGGCTAGGTATAAATGCTCATATTTTCTCAGTAAATGATATTAAATGCACTTTTTCATTTAAATACGTAATGAGCCATTTATTTAAATTCTTCACTTTATTTCTCATAAATCCAAATTAAATAGACCATGAATACACTTTATAAAGTGACTTTATCTCTCATAAAGTACATCTCACTTTAATAAAGTAACTAGGGACCACATGACCACTTTTCCACTCCTAGGCACACGAAGTGGAAAACAGTTGTCCTTGGTACAAACTTTTTAACACTCCCTCTTACCAAGGAAAGTGTTTCTCACACGTCCCAACTTGACCCTAAAATGATTGAACTTGCCTCTTCCCGAGGGCTTTGTTAGAAGATCTGCCACCTGCTCTTCAATAGGAATGTACCTCTCTGGACATAATCACGAATGAAATGGTACCTGATCTCAATGTGTTTTGACCTGTCGTGAAAACCTGGATGCTCTGAAATCTTGATGCAGCTTTGTTTATCACAATAAATCATTGTCAATCTCAACTCCTAATCAAATAAGCCTACCAATAACTTGTGAAGCCACAAGGCCTCACAACTAGCCTGACCGGCTGCCATATACTCTGCCTCAACAAAACTCAGTGGAATTGACTTTTGCTTCTGACTGAACCACGACACTGTTGCCAAACCCAAACTGAAACAACACCCGGAAGTGCTCTTCCGATCTGTCACGCCACCTATCCAATCTGAGTCTGTGTAGCCAACCAAGCTGACACCATCTGTCCTCCTATAATCCAATGAACTCTCTGAGGCTCCACCATGAACTGTCTCAGAATGTTTACTGCAAAACACAAATCTGGCCTAGTGTTGACCAGATACATCAAAGAACCAATGAACTGACGATACACAATCAAATCCACCAACTCTCTCTCACAAGCATGAAGCTTCTTCTAGTAGTTGATCATCGGTGTAGACATCGGTCTACAATCCTGCATCTGAAATCTCTTCAGAACATCCATAGTATACTTCCCCTGTCCAAGAAAGATATGTCTCGACTCTTGCCACACCTCCAAACCCAAATAATAATGCATCAATCCAATGTCCTTCATCTCAAACTCTGAAGCAAGATCTATATTGCACTCTGCAATGAGTCTATCTGAACCTATAATGATCAAGTCATCTACATACAGTACCAAAATAAATGGATCCTCGCCAACAATAATGTAGTAAAGGTTTGAATCTACCTCACTTTTTTGGAATCCCAACTCCTGCAAGTATGCATCAATCCTAGAATACCAAGCTCTTGGAGCTTGCTTCAACCCATAAAGGGCCTTCTTCAATCTGCACAAATGGGACTCTCTCCCATGCACCTCAAATCCTTGTGGTTGCTCCATATACACCTCCTCCTATAAGACACCATTTAGAAATGTTGTCTTCACATCCATCTGATGAATGCTCCAACCCATCTCTGCAACAATGGAGATCACTGATCTAATGGAGGAGTATCTAGCCATTGGCGCAAATGTCTCATCATAATCTACTCCCTCTATCTGTGAGAAGCCTCGCACCACGAACCGAGCTTTATACTTCTCGATGCCGCCATCTGCAGTATGCTTGATTTTGTAGAGCCACTTGGTAGTCACAATTGACTTCCCCTCTGGTCTCAGAACCACCTCCCACACATCATTCTTCACGATGGAACTATACTCTTCCACCATAGCATATCTCCAAACCTGATGTGCAATTGCCTCCTCAAAAGTAAAAGGATCTGACTCACGAAGACTAGTCACAACAACCATGTAGCTAGAAAATCTCTCAGTGCTTTACTCTCTTTGACCTCCCTCTTGGGTTTCCCCATAGACTTTGTAGCTTCCTTCAAAGTTTCTCTAAGCCATATCGGCTTTCTCTTCTCCAAAGTAGCCTCCTGTGGATAGATCTCCTCCTATATATCCTCACCTAACAACTGTCTACCAGAAGAAGTAGCACCTGAGGTCTGAGATCCTATGACTGGTGAACCAGAACTGAGTGAATCAGAACCACGTGAAAGTGTAACTGGTGAACCTGTAATCCAAGAACCTGTACCTATACATGAAGTATTTGTAGACTGTGCCCCTAAATCTGAAGATCTATTAACCTGTGAACTAGTCACTTCTGATACCTGTGAACCAGTCACTTCTGATACCTGTGATCCTACACTCTGAACAACTAAACTCTGAGATGTGCTCACCTCTGATGCATGAACTTGTTGCTCCCCTTACTCTGACTCCCGAGACTTTTAAAAGACTCGCTCCTCCTCAAATCGCACCTCCCTCCTCACAACAACTCTCCTCTGTGCTGGAAGGTATATGCGGAAAGCCTTCAAAGTCTCATCATATCCCACAAAGATGCCCTTGTCTATCGTGGGTTCTAACTTTGTCCTCTTTTCTGAAGGGACATGTGAATATGTCAAACAACCAATTATACGGAAGTGGCCTATCTCAGGCTTCTTCCCGGTGAACATCTCCTTGGGAGTTTTACACCCCAAGGCTCGATGTGGACTTCTGTTTTGAATGTATATAGCAGTACTACATTTCTCGACCCAAAGAAAGAAAGGAAGACTATGATCATGAAGCATCGCTCTGGCTGCTCCCAGTATGGCTTTGTTCTTCCTTTCAGAAACTCCATTCTGCTGTGGAGTATTCAAAACTATCAACTGTCTCCTGATGCCCTCATGTCTACAAAACTCATCAAATGCACTGGAGGTATACTCACCCCCATTGTCTGATATGAGCACCTGAATCCTCTTCCCTGTCTAGTTCTCCACGAGAGCTTTGAACTCTTGGAACCTCTACAAGACTTCCTCCGATTTCTTGCTTTTCAAAAAGTAGATCCAGGGCTTCCTGGAGAAATCATCAATAAATGTGACATAGTACTCAAAACCAGTCAATGAAACAGAAGACATCGGACCACATAAATTTGAGTGAATCAAATCAAGTACTCCTACTGACTTGCTATCACTGCTCGAAAAAACAGTCTTGGTGTGCTTTCCCAAAGAACACCCTCTACATACATCACTCTGCTACGTGTTGAACTCAGGCAACCCTATCACCATATCTCTCAACACCCTCAAAGCAGGATGATGCAAGTGGGCCATCCTCCTATGCCACAACTCGTGTAGATCAAAACTGTTGTCGTTGCTATGTGTCAAAGCATGATGAGGATGTACAGTTTCCCACATCTTACTCCAATCGCAAATGAAGCAGGACTCGATCCTTTGGGGAAAAAATGTATACTTTCCCATCCAGGCCATACACACTGAATCCTCTATACTCAATAGTGGAAACTGATACTAAGTTTTCATTAAGCCCAAGGACATACAAGACATCCCTTAGTGTCATGGTTTCCATGCACTCCCTCTGAAATGTGACAATCGCTCGCCAAACTGCTTTGAGAATAATATAATCATCCAACACCACCTCCAAGTCCAAACCAATCTTAGCGAACTCTAAAAACATATCATGTGCACCTATCATATGGCTCAAAGCCCCACTATCAATGTACCAGGTGCATGCAGCGATGGATACACTCGATGGATGACCAACTAGCAAAGAATACTCCCTTTGATCTTGTACATCAATGCTAGTAATAGATGCTCTCTCTCAATGACCAGCATAGAGAGAAAACTCTCTCAAACCAAGCTGTGTACTCATCAACCTCCGCAGTAGTTGTTGTCTACTGCTACATCTTCTTCTTGTTCGAGCACTATCTAGCATAGTGCCCAAACTTCTGGCAAGCAAAGCACTTGACGTTGATCATGTCTTTCTTCTGCTTGGTCCCACCCTTAGGGCCCTTCTTGAACTTCTTCTTGCCTTTGGCTGCTAAGGCAACATTCTCCTCATCCTCCCTCCTGTGAGATGAACTGCCCTGTACATAACCTCTTTGGGTCTCCTCCTGATGAAGGCATCCCAAAGATGATCCCAGGAAGGCATATGCTTTTGGGCTACAACAAACTCCACAAACACAGCCCGTGGCTTTGTCACGCCATTCAAGGTTGTCCGTACCAACTCACTGCCCCTGTACAACCTCCCCGACTGCTCTAAATTCATCTCACCTGAGTGATTCTAGTAAGGTATGATGCCATGTTTTCATATTTGTTCATCTGGATACCTTTCAACTTTTCTCTCAATACCATCTTCTGATTTTCATTGGAACTCCGGTACAAATTAGTCAAGGCATTCCACATATGATAAGCATGATCTTTACCTGTCACATGCGGGATTACATGATCCTTCACGGTATCAAGTATAATCCTATTTGTCTTAACATCTTTCTTGTCAAAGGCTGCCTTATCTGTAGCATATGTAGAAACTGTTACTGGTTTTGCTGTAGGAACTGTTACTGATTTTGCCTGTGTACTATTTACGATACCCCACAATTCATTCTCTTGCAGAATCAGTACTATCCTAGCTTTCCACGGAGTAAAATCGGTTGCCCCATCCAGCCTGCCTTCAATCCTTAAACCAGTAGCCATGACTCTCACTAAAGGTAAGTCCAAGAACCTGTATAAACCACCTGTTTTCCCTTTCTTCCAAATCTGAAATTTATCACTGATTTTTATTTCTGCCCTTCAAAGTGGCTCTGATACCATGTAATTTTTTCACATTCCCAACCCCGTTTCAATTTTCAACTGTGCATATAGTTTAATGACCAACCCCAAATTTGTTCTCGACTGCAAGTTACAGTGAATGAATCACTTTGGAAATTTTTACACACTTTTCAGTGTACAAAAATTTTAATTCAGTCATAGCATGAAATTTAAAACTCAGAATTTTAGCCAAATAGGCCCAAGAAAAACCCCCAAGGGAAAACCTAATGAGAGAGGAATTTATTTTTCTTTATCAGAACAGTAAGGTACAGCAGTACAAAAAAAATGAATTTCAACTTATCTCAACCCACAAATGCCTGGAAGCTGCCTAGAAAAACGTGATGTTATTTTCCTCGTTTTCTGTGCAACACCTTCCTCGAAAAACATGTCATACACAGGCTGTACAGACTAATAAACAGACTGTACTTTTACCTTGAAATTTGTGCCAGGCAGTATGGACTGATATCTTGATTTTCGTGCCAGACTCAGCAATTTTTATCTTGAAATTCGCATCTGCTACAGCATTTATTGTCCTTGGGGTTTTTGCCAAACTCAGGCTGTACAGAGCTCATTAAATGCTGTCTGCCTCATACTGTGCCCACAAATCCTCCTCGATTTATGTGTCCTGTCTCCTTGATTCCTGTGCTGTACTTACTGATGGTAATTCTTGGAATTCGTGCCAGCCTCTTTCTCTCTCCAAAACCCTTTTTTTCTCAAGTCGAGTTTTCTCTTTTCTCCAAATCTCTTGGTGAATGCAATAATGCCTTCAGTCCCTAGTTTTGGCCTTTTATTCATGGTAACCACCTCTCTTTTGATCAATGGTCAAGATTAGAGCTTGACTCAATAAGATCTAGGGCTAGGAATAAATGCTCACTATTTTCTCATTAAATGATATTAAATGCACTTTTTCATTTAAATACGTAATGAGCCATTTAATTAAATTCTTCACTTTATTTCTCATAAAGCAAAATTAAATAGACTATGAATACACTTTATAAAGTGACTTTATCTCTCATAAAGTACATCTCACTTTAATAAAGTAACTAGGGACCACATGACCACTTTTCCACTCCTAGGCACATGAAGTAGAAAACGCTTGTCCTTGGTACAAACTTTTTAACATCCTTGTGGGACAGCACAGATGGCTTCGACAACAAGTTCAACTAGTCATACCAGAGTTTCAAATTTCACAACAACGCTTCAGCTACCAGAGTTAAAATATCTTAACACCTACTCAGATACCAAAGATGCCTAAAATGTTGATATTTTGCTTGAAGATGGTGTCAAAGAAGCTGAACAAACAATAAATTTCAAACGAAAGGAAGACACCTAACAAACTAGAATAGTTGTTGAAAATGCTATTTTCCAAGGAATGTAGGATTTCAGCATTTGCATCAAACTGGAAACAAAACAGTTACTTATTTAGAGTTTCAGCAAGAGGTTTTTTACCTGTATGATGGAGAGAGTCAATGGGCTTTGCTCACATGCACAAAAGAGGGTTATATAAGAATCGGGGGAAACAGATTTTAGAGGACATTCAACAAGCCCCCTGACAAAGCACTAGCTGTTTTATCATGTTATAAGTAAACTTCTCATATGATTTTAGATTCAAATATGTTTTTTACCTTCTTTGTTTTAAATGCTTCCTAGAAAAAACTATACTACATACATATATAATATCATGTTTCAAAATTCACATCCCTACTGACCAGTACAACAACACCCTGAACTCTAGTTTATGATTCCTTCTCTTCTTCAAAAGTAAAAGATCAAGGGAAGGAAAGAAGCTCTTACTTGGTAATAAACTCGCTCACATCATTAAGACCCCTCAGATCTGGTACTTGGCGATTCTGCACAAACTTTCTAATTCTACGTGAAACACCCAAGGGCTGTAAGGTGATAGAATAATGACGAAAGTCAATTTGTTTGGTGTCTTTATTATAACTAAGCAACACTACTCTTTGGCATGAAGACAGCTTTACCTGTTGAGCAAATATTGAAAGAAACCATTGTTAGATTGTTGTTCTTGAGTGCCGAATGTAACAGCATGAACACAACTTGGAAGGAAAGGAGCTTTACTGCAGTCTATATGGAAAAGCATAAGAATATAAATAGGGCTGACTATGCCTTAAAAACTCACTGTATTCACATCAATGACTGGAAAAATATTCTGAAACATAACAGTTATGAGCTTTAGCTGTTGCTCTTCAGATCCAAAACCAGCTAATACAATCTGGAAAGTTGAAAAATGGCAACATTCTGTTAGATGCTATGTCAATGAATTAACTAGGATTTCCAATTAGATAGATCAATAAGGACATTCCACAAAAGTCTCAATGTCCTTGAGAATAACTATAAAGTGGAAAAACAACTCAAGCCACTTTCCCAGGTATATTCAATTAAGTAAAATGCAATACAAGTATTATGGACCTACAAAGAAATCCAGGATGTATAAACTATAACCACATAAATATAATAACCACACTTTTCTCAAAGAGATAAAATAAATTAAAAAAATAGGGGAGGCAAGAAACACAAATACAAATTTCCTAGAGCACTCACCAATGGTGGGTTTTTAAAAATCCCTGCTGTTGACCTTGGTCGAGACTGGGAACGTGCTATATCAGCCATCAATGAATAGTCATGTATTTTGAATGTCAGTGTTGGACCATGAGGGCACCTAGCCACTCTTAAATAAGGTGCATTTTCTGTACTCGACATAATCAATAAGTGTGTCACACCAAGAGGTCCAGCAACATGTACAAAGTCCTTAAGAGCATTCTTCTTCTTTTCCTGCTCTCAATCAGATTAACACTTGGAAATATAAATATAAACAAATAAGCATAAAAACTAGCAAAAGCACAAATGTGCAACCAATAAGCAAACCTTTCAAGTACTTCACAATCAATACCGGACACATGCTCAAGACAAACTACATATGGAGGTTACATGGCAAATATATCTCCTTCAACATGTGGACCTCTTTGATACAATATTGATTTGGGGAGAGAGGTAATCTTATTGTTTTATTCATGTCTCGGACGCTAGTGTGTCTTGAAATTTTACAATTGAAAGCCATTCCATTCTGTCCCTTTTGAGGGGCAATGCAATCACATGTTTAGATTGAATAAAGATTTTAAGCTGTCTACATAGTAAATACACATATAATTAGGTTAAGGCTGCATCCCTGATAATGATTTACAACAAGTTTAGTTAGAAACAACAATAGATAATATCTGGGATTTCCAAAATCAGCTTTTATATTTTTATCATGAAATAGCAGGCCTTACTTGTCAATATTTAATACTGGATCAGTACAGCCTGAGTGAAAATATAGTTAAGAATATAGGTGAAAATATAGTTAAGAATATAGGTTTTCTCCTCGGAACTCACATGTTCGAATCCGGAAGAGGGTACGGTATGTACATGTAATGAGTGCGGTGGGTTAGCTTCTAAGTCACACGGTTCGGGGCCCAAATTCGAGTTCAGCAACCATGAAATTCGGTTCGAATTCGAATTTACTGATGAGAGTTGGATAAGATTCGCCATTAGATTCGTCCATATACATATTTCAAGATTTTTAACATATGAAAATATATTTTAAAAATTGAATTTTTTTATTTTTTCCATTAAAAAACACAGTTAATGAATAAAAATGTTGATTTTTTTGAAATTTGCCTTGAAATTCAGCTTAGGATTTGCCTTGAAATTTGCCTTGAAATTCAGCTTAGGATTTGCCTTGAAATTTGCCTTTGAACTTCAGCAAACTCCAACAAATTTCAAATTTTTTTGAGATTCAACGCATTTCAAACCTCATCAATAAAATTCGCCAAATCTTATGACTCAGATTAACACAAGTGGTTGAGTGCTGTGAATTGCAATCAGGAGGTTCATGGGGTCAAGTACCCAGGGCCCAGGCTGGATGCCTCAAGGAATATTGTGGGCCTCACCCAATGTCCCTGCCAGGTTAGGCTGCCAAACCTGCAACTTAATGGTTTTCCTATTATGTGGATTTCATATATAAAATGTACATGTAAGCAAGCTGTCATTTTCAGATATTTGTGTGGTTGTGTGGTGGTAGCAAGGCACCAGCACTCTCACTCTTACTTTCAGCTAGAGAGTGGGATGAATTGTATTCCCCCAGTGGATCCCAATGTCCAAAATTTTAGCACCATGGGCTAGCTCGAGTGGTTGAGAGCAGTGAATAGAAAGCAGGAGGCCTAGGGGTCAAGTCCCCAAGCTGGCTGCCTCTGCATATGTGGACCTTACTCAATCTGCCCTACCAGGTTAGCAGAGGATAGTTTACGCAGCCCACTTTACACTGGGTACCATCCTCAGAATGAGGGGAAGTGCCCAGGGGTTTTCCAGGGCACCCACATTCGCGAGCCTGCACTAGCCACTTATGAATTGCCACTTATGAATTTCAATCATCACTGAGTATTCACTAATATAGGAACTAACCAAATCACTTCCTTTTAAAATGATCCCAAAGTGGAGGACGAGGGGTGGTGAATGGTAAACTTCCATGGTTGAACTTCCAGTAAAAAGTTCTAGCTGTCCTCCAGCGTTAATTATACGATTTGCGGATTGCTTTGGGACGGGGTAGCCACAGGCCCCTCTCTTTGCAAAACGCCGCTAAACAAACAATCGCTAGTGTGCAGAAACCTATTATCAAATACAATGGTGATTAATGAATCATGTTTGTATTATTTAAAAATTGGATTTTTTTTTTCCTTCCAAGTAACATATCCTAAGGGAAACCCCTGGATACTTCCCATCACAAGGCTGGTCACAAGGCTAGGTCAACAACTTAGGCCACAAAGCTAGGTCAACAACTCATGAGTAGAATATATATAACTCATCAATGGTTGGCTAACTAAAAACAAACATATCACAAAGTGGGATTCGAACCCAAGTGGGGAGGGTAACAACTTTCCCTTGCGACCACTTGAGCTACATCCTAATTGACAACAAATTTCAATTTACATTGTACAATGCTGAATTATTATTGAATTCACAAGAGATGAATTGTTATTGATGAGATTTTTTTTTTTAATTTTAGAGATGGGACCCCTATTCTAAGGACCCCAACACCCCCGTCTCCCATGATGTACTCGAAAATTTGGGGGTGTCTCCACAATGTCCCTCACACGTCCCTAAAGTGTGTTTCCCCGCTCCTGTCGAAACTTGGTGGAACATTGATTTTAACAATATATGTTAAGAATATTCATCTAACTATGAAATTACAACTATGGTGATGTTGCCAAATGAATAAATTTAAGTTTCACTGTACAACAGATCAGATTTGTGCAGAATTTTGTTGCAACATAGGCGCCTCTTTGAATAGTGACCATTGGACTGTGTTAGCCACTTCCTACGATCACCATGATAAGAATAAAAAGATATTGTCAATGTGCGTCCCTTCCTCTATTGCCCAAGTTCTTCAGTGTCTTCCAATGCATTTCGGGGATATTTGCACAACCTATTTCAAATTATGATTGTGGTGTAATTATGTGACAACTTTTAATTTACATTAGGTCAATTCAAATTTTAAAATAATCAATACCATTATTATTTTGCCAAAACATGATCCAGTACTCACTATATATATATTTTTACCTTGGAAAATATATCCCTCAAAACTTCAATGCCAACGAGAACAGTGAAGTGAAAAGAGCTAACCTTCAAATTAAGAGCCGTGTGGGGAAGCATTAACTTTCGAAGGTCGAATTGAAGCTGCCTCACTGGTGGTGGCAACTTGCCTCTTGAGATAACAAAACTCTTTGGCACCTTATCTCCTGTTATGTGCTGCACATCTGATTGCACAACTTTCCCCTGTGTATGCTTCTTCTTCTGCAACACCGAAGCTAAATAAATAATTAAATATTCCCTGAAGGAAAAATTATGCAAATAACAAACACATAATTTTACACAGGCATTACAAACCGCATTTGTATCTTACCCTTCTGGAAAGTCCCATTGCTGCTTTTCGCCAATAGTGGCCGCAAATCCCACAGTTCCAGACAGCAAAACCCTGGGCTTTGACAGGTATCTGGCTGAGGTTTAGGGTTTAGGCAATCAATATAATAGGAAGGGCACGATAGGTTCTTGCAATATTTCTTTTCGGGCATAGATGCTTGGGCTAGCAACGGAAATCGAATTTCTGCTCGCGCAATTAATTCAAGAAGGGCATTGGCGTGTAAGTATAAACCCTTAGGTCAAATACTTCGAGGAAAAGAAAGTTTCGTTAAGGCAAGGTTTCTTTTAATCTTATAGAGAAGTGGCAAAGAACTATTATAATTCACTATGAATAATCTTTATAGAGAAGTGGCAAATATCTATTATAATTCATTGTGAATATTTGTTGACTTAATATCCTTAATTAAGGAAAACTAGGCTACTGGTTTTCGTAAATAGTATTAGATAGTATTGGTAGAGAAGGTATGGTCATAACAAAGGCTAACTCGAGTAAAGTTATGTGGTTTTTAACATAGTTGGAGCATTAATACTATTTAATATAGAAATATATATATATAAGAGTTTAGTAAAAATAAAATAGAGAAGTAGACATTTTATAATTTCAAAAATAAATATTTTTTAAAGATATGAAGTCTCAAAGACATAATATGGAAGAGAAAAAAAGAAAATATATATATATATATATATATATAAGTTCATTGGTTGTAGCCTGGGTGGTTGGGAGGAATGTTTGTTACCCTTCCTACCCAGGTTCAATTTTTGTAAGTGACATATTGCTCTTGTTGAGCCCATATTGTAATGATTGTAATTCGTGCCACCTTGATTCTCTAGAATAACAAGTGGTGACCATTTCCCCAGGTGGACTAGCCCTCTAACAAATGGCGAACCACTTATAAAAAGAATATATATATATATATAAGAGTTTAGTAAAATTAAAATATGAAAATAGACATTCCATAAATACAAAAATAAATATTTTTTAAAGATATGAAGTCTCAAAGACATCGACAATTTTTTTTAAAGATATGAAGTTTCAAAGACATGGAAAACATCATTTTCCTCAAATGATTCAATATCATTGGGTTATTTTGATGAGGCACAAAACAATGGTTTATGTGGGGCTCGTATGATTCCCAAAATCAAAAGAGATCATATTATGAGATTAAAAATGGTGCATCCATTGGTACCAACACTAAGGCTGAGTTACTTGCTTTGTGGGGGCTTTTATGGTATGCTAAAAAGAGGAGAGTCTTCAACATTCAAATAGTGAGTGACTCAAAGATTATTATTGAATGGGCACGGGGATTATCAAATCTATGTGGTCTTTAGCTAGACTAGTGGATGTGCAGGGTTAAGGAGTTGATTATGGAATTCCCGGTTATCTCTTTCTTTCTTTTTTTCCCAAAAAAAAAAAAAAAGCGTAATTTTATTTCATCTTTCGAGTACAAAATTACATAGATCATCTTCACTCTAGAAGAGTGTTTTTGCTGTTTAAAGCACAAAACCAGTATCATCTCTGAAAACAATATCTTAATATCGATTACAAATGTTTCACCAATAACAAACCATAACTGTGTCTATGAGAGAGACCTACATCTAAAAACTCCCTAAAACCGGGCAACCATGATCGACTCAAATACAAAGTAACAACCCAACTCATAAGAGCTGAAATAAAAAAGAACAAAAAAAGAATCCATTGTAAAGCCGACCATAGCAGATTGAAAAACATTAACCCAGAAGGCATGGATAGATGTAGAGCCACCGGTAACTGTGCTGCAGGTAGCCGCAACCGCTCCTGTCAGTCGTCAAGATGAAAGCTCCCCTTGGTTGGAAGCAACCACCGCCGCAAGAGATGCCAACCGCCGCAGATCCGTCACCTGCCGCCGCCGTCGAACAGGAGCCTGCGAAGGAGAGTGCCACCGCCATCTAACAAGAGCCCTTGAGGGAGAGGAGCTCATGCTCCAGACCATAGCCATGGGCGCCCCAGAGAGTGGAAACCCTAGAAGTCGTCGTCGCACCATAGCAAGACGCCCAGCCCCGAATCTGTTTGCTACAACACAAAATAAAAACCACCGTCGCCGCCACTGGGAAGCAGGAAGAGCCTGCTACCCAATGGGTCGCTGCGCGAAGGCACCGCCACCATTACCAAGCAAAGGATATCGTCTGTAATCGCCAACAACCGGCCATCTATAGTTAGCAACTCAGGGGAGAAGGAGGGAAGCGACCATGGATGGATCCATGGCCGCCATGTTCATTCCGATAGACACAAAACCCTAGTTGCCATGATCCGGGATTAACGCATATGTTGTTTATAATTATTTGGCAATTCTCCCAGTTATCTCTTTCGCTCATATCTACAGGGAGTTTAACGCTGGGGTTGATCGTCTTTCAAAAGAAGTTGTTGGATCCATGGATGGAATATTACACTTTGAGGAATCACTGGATGAATCAGTGATAGATATTGGATCATTTTTTTTTTCAATAGTTGTTTCTTGTTTTTTTGTCTTGTAGTCTGAATAGCTCCAGCGTTTTGTGCTAAAGATTGAAATCTTGATACATAAGATTGTTTTGTTCATCTAGTTTCATAGACTGGTAGAATATCATATTAGTAGGCTTTGCATATTAGATTAGACTGTAGATATTTTGTCTTTCTATGTACTGGGGAAAAGCATATTGCCTCAGCTAGATTATTTGAACATTGTCGATGTAACTTTGATTCTCTTTTGATGAATAACAAATTACTTTTTTTCAGTGTAAAAATAAAACATAAAAAACAAATGAAACAATATGAAAATAGATAAATTCTAAATAATAAGTAAAATTGAAACTCATGTAGACATGTAATTTCAAATAAAAATAAGTAATAAAAAAAAAACTTATCAATCAAATTTAATTTAAAAATTTAAAAGGAATTAGTTAATATTTATTATTAAATTTGTTTTAAATGATTATTTTGTTAATAATTAAATTATAGCATAATTGATAACATTTAAAAGAGTAGTAAATTTAAATATTTACTACACCTTTAGTATCATAATGGCTCTGAATTGAGATGTTAATCTTACATGTATGCTTTTTATAATTTTGATTTCTCACTGAAATAACAAGTTGTTGTTTTTTCATCCAAAAAAATGTTTAAATATTTGGTTAATTATAGCTTACTCATATTTTGTGGAATATTTGTAGAATATTAAATTCTATCAATCTTTAGTACATAAAAATTTAATAATATTAGAATATCTTGTAACTATGCATTAATATTACTCTTGTCATATCTTGTAAAAGTACATACTACTCCCAATTATAGTTTAACCTCTTATTCAAAAGATGAATGAAATATAATTATATATAAGATTTCAATTATAGTTTAACCTCTTATTCAAAAGATGAATGAAATATAATTATATATAAGATTTCCATGAATGAAATATTAATACTTTCATTAGTTTGTACTATTTCGATGCATGAATTGAGGAGTGTTTGGCTCTCTAAAATTGTTGGCATGCATCTCTATTGATTGCGAAACTCTTTGTGGATTGAGACTTTGGTGGAGGCTTTGTTCTTACATTCTCAACATGGGTTAAAGGGTTTTGTGCTTCCCCTACTTTACTTAGTTTATAATGCCTCCTTGCACAAATTGAGGGCAGAATGTGAAGCAACCCAATGGTCTCCCTTGTTCTAAGCTTGTAATTGCATAGTTTGTGGTTTGTTTGGTTCTTTGCAACTATTGGCATGGTTCTCTGTTGATTGAAATTGTTTTTTACTCGAGAGCTTTATGGAGAAGCCTAAGAAGAAGCAAGGCCATTGGGAATCCTCATTCTGAGCTACAGGGAGGACTTGCCATAGCCGTTTGAGGTGGAAAAGCCCTGGAAGAATCATGGGCATTGAGAGGCCCAATTCTAGTCTAAGTGTGAGGTTGTCCACTTCTTCATTACAAACAAAGTTCCTAGTATTTCCACCTCGTGGATGGCCCTTCAAGTTATAATAGACAAGTTTTTGTGGGGTGCTTATGTTTTATCTTGTGTTACCCCTGCTACAAATGTGACTCCATGGGATGGATGCTTGATGTTGAAGGTTTGATTGGGGGAAAGGCGGCTATGGTCGACCTCATTTAGAATTATGAGAACCCTCTACTCTTCATTGTTCTAAGGTTGTGATTACTTTATTTAAGGTTTGTTTGGCTATGTATGACTCTCTAGTGTGCAATAGGGAATTGTTTGTGGTTTAAAAGATTAGCATTGAAGCCTTGGAAGCATTTTGGCCATTCAAAAGCCTTGTTCAAGCTCTAAACCTTGATTTTGCATTTGGCATGTAAGCCTTTTTAATTGAATCTTCCACTAAATGCTAGAAGAAGATTGAATTCAAGTGAAAAGTTGTTGTGTTTTCTCTGTGCATGTGTGCAATAGGGTTTGTTATCGGACAATCTACTCGAGCGGACATGAGTGTGATCTCCCTAGTTCAGGTGAATCTAGAACAAATAAGAACAGAACCTAATACTACTTTCCTAGATCAATTAGAGATTGAGTCTAATAGATGTCTTACCTTCATATATGTAGATCTATCTCCTCTTTGTAGCTTCAAACTCCACGGTTGTCAGATTCAAGCTGCAAAACCTGTCAAAGAATGTAGAAACAAAAGCAAGCAGTAACAATGCATCTAAACACTAACTGATCTAAGCAAACGGTTAAGGAACTAAGCTCTAAATGCTATCAACATGAACACATTTATTGAAAGAGATTATATTACTGTCAATAAAGTAGGAAATACAAAGTAGAGTGATGATTACAACTCAAGCCTTAACGTTGCAATCCTCCTCCAACAAATCAATCCAATACCTCCAAAGGAAATGTAAGCCTCCCAAGAGATTGATAGGGATATTTTAGGCTAATTCCACCAGCATGTAAGTGCTATAGACTTCCTCCCTTTGGAATGGGAGAGAGCTTCATATTTATAGGACCAAGAGGATAGAGTAGGTTGAGAAATGGTGGGAGAGGACTAAGGGATCCTCCCTAGGGGTTAAGGAACTGAAGGCCAGCTCACCTACAAGATAGGGATAGAGATCCACCTCATCCACCTTCGAGAATTCTCTCGAAGGTCCCCTTTATCCACTTTAACTAACCCCGGTGCATGCTGTATGAAGGCAACTTGCACTTGAGAGGGAAAGCGCAGGTTGCACAAGGGAAACCTGAGCCACCGGTGCAGTGTGCCAAATGACAATCTGCGCCTGACCTAGTTGGGCGCTTTCTGCTAGAGGGAAACCTTGTGAAAATCCTCACAGCAGATCTAAGAGATGATGTATACCCCACAAGAGAATGATTATGATTAAGCAAGAAAATAGAAGAAGAGTGGTCAATACAGTATAATGAGCAACAAAATAATATGGTACAGTAGAACTCGGATAGAAGCAATAATACTTCACACACACTAATTCATTAATCACAAATGGACAAATAAATAATACAATGCATGAGGAATTCGAATGCCTAAGGTGGCAATTCGAATTAGCCTTCATGGAGTGATCAAAAGATCATTGGAGTGTCATCGAAGCACAACTAGTATCATCGGAGCACAACTGGAAGTCTTCATCATCATCAGTGGAGTCATCAATGCTCAAGTAACTATCAACCATCAGTCAAACTGAGTCTGGTAGGTGTAACTCAGTGTAAACTGAAGACAACTGGATTGGTAGGTGAAGAAGGGCGAGTTGCTTCCTAAAATCAAGGAAGAAGGGCGCATTAAGCAACTGGAGGGCTAAAACTGAATAGTGAGAAGCTCCGGGAGGCTGGCTAACCGAGGGCTAGGTGCTGTACTGATGACTGGGATGCATGAAAACCCTAGAATGCATGCAAACCCTAAAAGTGCATGCATGGCTGAAAATGTAAATGATCAAAATACTGGTGGGACTAGGATGGAGTATAGGAATATCCTAACACCCCCCCTTAATCCATCCTAGGCCCTGGTAACTAAGACCAAAGGTCACCCAATACAATGAATACTAACAGTAAATAAACCAAGGAAGTGGGAAAATTTCATGGGAAACATACCCCCTCCTCAAAAAATAGACTGTAAGGCACACATAAAAATAAATGCTCCAAACTCAAGCAGGTGTGATGCTTGGTCATATGCCTGGAGGTATCTTCTTCTTGGGAAGAAGTGGATCATGCTCAAAAAGCATGTGCTTGTACTTGCTCTTCAGATTGAATGTGATGAGAACAAATCCAACAATATGAGAATGATCCTTGAACATGTGATTCGAATCAGCTGAGGTATGATCAAATCTATGAAAGTGAATATAGTCTTTTGTCTTCTCCTTCGAACCACCATGGGTGAGATTATGCCAAAAATAACTATTACATGTTTGCTTGAAATCAAAATCAGATTTAAGACTTAAAAAACAATTTCTTGAGATCTCCTTTGAACCAGCAGGGGTGAGATCAAAACTATCATATGCATGAGAAATTATCCCAAGTAGTAATTGCTTAGAACCCAATTTAGATACAAGACTTGAATCATGGTTTCGTGAGATCTCCTTTGAACCATGAGAGGTGAGATTAAAACCAGTAGATGCATGAGAAATTATCCCAAGCGAATGGCAATGGCCATATTCTTCAATGGCCTTTTGAAAGCATGGAATTATGATCATATAGTAGTACAAAAGAGGAGATAGCTAGAGAGGAGCGAATGCATTACCTTCAATAGTTGTTTTGACCTTCGAAATAATCATGTGATCATGATGCAAACCAACAGACTCTGGTGCAAGAGAGGATTTAGGACCTTCTGCAATATCTAGAGTGTGAGCTGGCACAGAAAGAGAAGAAAGTTTGAGCATGAGTGGAGAATCTGCAAGTTCTTTGTCAACAACTTCAATATGAGATGATACTGGTTCATGATCTAAGAGACCATCAATAGGAGCGAATGCATCACTTTGCTTCCTTTCAAATGGGTTAGGACCAAGTCCTTCATTCTTTCTGCCAAATTTTTCATCCAGGTGAGCCCATAACTCTTTTGGAGTCCATAACTCCTTTGGAGTTTCAACACCATCACGGTATTTGAAATGGAATCTCAGGTATGCAGGCAAAGAAAGCATCATTGCTCCAAAGGCTCCATCACCTTTATTTAACCAATCAATCTTCTCTTCAGGGGATTCGAACTCTCTTTCAAAATGACAATAAAAAAGATCATGGATCTTCAAGTATGCTATCATTCTTAGTTTCCATTCATCATAGTTGAATGGAGAAAGAAAAGTAATTCCTTCTAAATCATACATTGAAGCTATAGAAGACCTGTAAAAACAATATAGAATAACTACAATTGCTACTGCTGCAAAGATGCAGAAACTGCTGCAACTGCTGCACTCGAAATCTTGGTAATAACCTGCAAAAAGCTCTCAAGAATGGAGATAAACAATACTCTCAACATGCTCTAATACCATGTGAAATTCCTCACAGCAGATCTAAGAGATGATGTATACCTCACAAGAGAATGATTATGATTAAGCAAGAAAATAGAAGAAGAGTGGTCAATACAATATAATGAGCAACAGAATAATATGGTACAGTAGAACTCGGATAGAAGCAATAATACTTCACACACACTAATTCATTAATCACAAATGGACAAATAAATAATACAATGCATGAGGAATTCGAATGCCTAAGGTGGCAATTCGAATTAGCCTTCATGGAGTGATCAAAGGATCACTGGAGTGTCATCGGAGCACAACTGGAAGTCTTCATCATCATCAGTGGAGTCATCAATGCTCAAGTAACTGTCAACCATCAGTCAAACTGAGTCTGGTAGGTGTAACTGAGTGTAACTGACTGTAACTGACTGTAACTGAGTATAAACTGAAGACAACTAGATTGGTAGGTGAAGAAGGGCGAGTTGCTTCCTAAAATCAAGGAAGAAGGGCGCATTAAGCAACTGGAGGGCTAAAAATGAATAGTGAGAAGCTCCTGGGGGCTGGCTAACTGAGGGCTAGGTCCTGGACTGATGACTGGGATGCATGAAAACCCTATAATGCATGCAAACCCTAAAAGTGCATGCATGACTGAAAATATAAATGATCAAAATATTGGTGGGACTAGGATGGAGTATAGGAATATCCTAACAGACCTGTGCCGACCCAACTCGAACTTGTGGACAAAAGTCAAAAACTTGCTCTAGTTGACTCTCTTGACCAGGGAAACCTCATGGATCATGGCACTGAGTTAACATGAGACTCATGATGACGAGATTTAGGTGTAATAGAATGCCCCCCAAAGCATGAAGCTGACAGAACAAGACAGGTAAATGCTTTGAAAGAAGGATGGCAAGGACTTTACGACTGGAGGATGCTGCTGCAGTACAACTGACTTTGAGATCTCAGTCTCACATGACTCATGACATGGTTGTCGACCAATACAATGCAGATCCATGGTAGTAAAGACTGACTGAACACAATCATGGCTACTAGACACAAGCGTAGATCCATGATGAGATGATAACACAGTCACAACCAATACAAAGTGGATCTGTGTAATATGACTCAAACAATCTCCATCGCAACCTGGGTAATACATGATTTTCCCAGGGTCTTCAAGCTGAACCCGCAATGATACGAATCTATCCATGTGATTACAATGTCTTAGAGTCGAACATGGTAGAAACCACTTGATTATCGGTCCTTGATGTATACTGTTAATAAGCGCAAGGGAAATCACCATTGATGTCAAT
This sequence comes from Larix kaempferi, assembly GCA_027924585.1. Taxonomy (NCBI): domain Eukaryota; kingdom Viridiplantae; phylum Streptophyta; class Pinopsida; order Pinales; family Pinaceae; genus Larix; species Larix kaempferi. The sequence continues at coordinate 2,405,850 of BSBM01001027.1, read as the reverse complement.
GATCCCCAAGGTATCATAGTACATACCATCGAGTGTGAATAAATGAGTTGAGGTCGAACACTCAACGGGATCTTCCAATCAAGAGTCAATGATGTAAACTCATGTTGAAAGCGAGGTAACCTGCCATTGAGGCATGCAGCCCCAAGGTACTCGATTGGTTTCTAGATTCAAACCTCTTATGATGTGTTGAAGTCGACAAGGATGAATCCGTCGAAGGAGGGCCATGTTGAATCCCCCATCATCAACATGAAACTCGATAATAGATGTTTGGAGTAGGTCGAACGGTAGAGCAACATGTAATACTGACTCAAGGTAGACCAAAATGGTGGAAGGTGTACTGACTGCAGATGATGAGTAATGAACATCTCTTGAAGATGGGCATGGCATGACTTGGCAGTATTGACATGACGAGAATGGTACCAATTCCTAATGCAACTGATAATGGAAGCATTATTTGGATGACCCAAAGGAGAGACATGACTCATGAAATCAGTAGGACTCGAAGACAAACGAATTACCCAAGTACTGAATGCAAATGCAAATGAGTGCCATGTTCAAGAGCGACTATGTATTGCCGTAAATTATAGTGTAATACAAAATCTTTCCTTTTTCCCTATCATGATTGATGAGTGCCTCACTTGTTTTTAACGAGCTTGAGGAGGGTAAATAGATGCTCGGTATAGCTCATCCGATGGATGAGTCCAGTCCCAAATATTTTGCGAACCTAGGAGAGGAGGGGTTCGTCCCATGACGGGCCCTTCAATGTCGAGTTTTAACGAGTCCATAGAAGGTAAACTCGGCGTCATTTCATGTTTAGAGAGTCTGGAAATAACTAAAGAAGACTCCAAATGTCCTTTACTCGTAAAGTTAGTCTCTCTATCCGAAAAAGGGTAAAATAATGCGAGAGAGAACTCTTCCAACAATGATTGGATGGAGCGCTCCTTTTTTGTAAGTAGTGCCGCCTAGCCCGAAAAAGGGGTAAACTATCACCAGAAAGACGATCGTTCGAATACTTTTACAAGTGTGAACGCATCAAGTTCGCTTGGCAATCTTTTTGTATTTCGAGAGCTTGAAAAGAGCTTAAAGAAAGACTACGAGGAGTTCATTTTTCATGGAAGTTTAACAAGCCCAAAAAAGTGATAAACTATAACTCGGTGACTTATTCTCATCGTTTTACGAGCACAAGAAAGAACAAAGAGTTAGCTCGACGTCATTAATAATTGAATTTAATGAGCGAAATAATGACATAAAAACGCTCGACGAGTTGTTCATACCTGATAATATGTGCGAGATGACCACATTTGCGAAAAACAGTATTGATAAGGTACCTAACTTCACCTGCAAGCTTTGAAACCAAGTCAAAGTGACTAAACAAATAGAAATAATCCCAACTATAGCAAAATAACCCACTATGGCATAAAATTAAAAAAGGAATATGCTCTTTTTGTTATAAAAATGGGCAAATAGAAAAATAATTACTATTTGTTTTTTACCAAGTTTGAGAGGTGAGAAGTGCCATTTGGAGCCGTTTTTCTTTTGTTGATTCCGGGAGTTGTGATCGGCCGTTTCGAGTGTCGTCAGTGACAAGTAACCCTAAACTCAGCCATTTAACTTTTTGGTGGATTACTTTTGCATTTTCATTTCATTTTATTGAGTTTTGGGCTTGTTATGTGGGGGGGTTTGTGCTCGTGGGTCGACGCAATTCCCCCTTTCGGGACCTGCATCGAGTATGCGCTGGCGCAAAACCCAAAAGGATGCTTTGCGCTGGCGGTGCCCTGTCTGAAAGGACGGTTTGCATCGACGCAAACCCACATATCAAACTCAAAAACCAACCCAATAAAAAGTTTTTTGATGGTTGAGGAAGGTCCTAATGGTGTTTAATTAGCCTTTTTGACAGGTTTGCAGTGACCAATATGGTCCTCAAGTGGCGAGAACGCGAGCACGAGCTCGATGACGCCCAAGCTGAAAATGATCCCCAATGCATAGCCGCATTGAGGAATTGTGGTTGCTCAAGTACTTTCGAGTGCCGGGCATGAGGGCCCAAGTACCGTTGCTGACACATATGATCCAATGCTAGGATCCAATACAGCAACACTTTCATATTGGTGGGCATACTTTGAGTATAGATGTCGAGGACATCTACTTCCTGACAGGGTTGTCCCGATGGGGAAACCCTGTGTTCCTTACTGGATCACAAGGGGGTGATCGCACCATGGACGACATGATTGATCAATGGTGCACTCCAGGCACTCAGATGATTGGTGAGAAGATTCCCATCAAGGACGTTCGAGACCGAGCCCTCTGTACCGTGCTCTTTACCATTGTGAGGGTGGCTGGTAGTCGATTTGCTCGTCTGGCGAGCAAATCGTAGATGATGTATGCTGAGGAGTGTATGGATCCTACTGTGTTCAACTGGTGTGAGGGGCTCCTCACAAGTCTACGGGGTCAACTGACCAAATGTCGACGCGGGGCGCTGAAGCAATTTGGTTATGGTTCAGTGGTGATATCACTCTTGCTGGAGCGAGTGCCCCACTTACGTCCGCAGGTAGACCTTGATGATCGAGATCCTCACATGACCAGGTGGTCCGAGGTGATGGCCCGCCATGGTAGCGGGGGTCCTATTATTAGTTCCAGCACATGTTTCCTCACATGGCTGACGGGACATCTCCTCATGGTGGAGGACTGACTATCCATATGATGGGACGGACTTCAGAGGGTACCCCGACCTGGCGCTACCTGAGGGAGCGCAGTGGGGTGATATTGGTAAGAACAACTACTGCTTGTGTTTTTCATTTTATGTATTTATGATTTTTTTGGAGTAGTGTTGATGATTTTCAAATGTTTGATGTAGATGTGGGTCCATCGCGACCGGTTGGAGTCTCCCTTATCGTACGGAGAGGTGTGGTGTCGGATAGGGGTCCCGCGGCCCGAGATGCCATCGAGGAGATGGAGGAGGTCGAGGAGAACCTCCACAGGATGACATTGGATATCCCGGATGCAGGTGTCCATGATCTACCCCGCCGCTACCAAAGGCTTACGGTCGACGTGTCTTTGCGTTTAGGCACGCTGCTCTGAAAAGTGGCGAGGGTCGTGATCTGCTATCATGAGCAACCTAGGGATTAGGCTCATGTTTTATATGTATATACTGAAAGCTATGAGCTTCATATTTTGTATCGAAGATATTCACTGAAAGCTTCCATGCTTCAGATTTTGTATTAGCACTACCAGTTTTGTACATTGTACCGATTTTATATATACAGACACTATTGGCGGCCTTTATACATATGGTGTTCTATGGATGAATGTGGGGTCTTATCTATGTGTTTTTTTTTATGCATTATATACATGTCGTGTCATTTTATGATTCATGATTATTTTATGTGTGTGCAATGTACCAATCCAAAATGAAATTGGCCATGGAGTCCACAACTGTGTTCATGTCTCTTGAAATGTGCAGGTACTGAACAGATTTGAAGGACCTTTCTAAGAGACCTACTCGTCGAAAAATATGGAGTAACATGGGATCGCGGATGGTGTAGACTTGGTTGAGATGGTAGACCACTAATTGTGAGTCGAGGTGGACAACAATGTGGTCCATACCCAGGGAAAGAGCGTCGGTTAAAACTCCAATCACCGCGTGATACTCAGCGGCGTTATTTGTTGCATGCCCTAGACAACTCCCTCCCGAACTAATGAGCTCGTCGGTAGGGGAATAGACTACCCAAGCTGCAGAGGCGAGATTGCGGGTATGTCGGCTGGCATCGTCCACGTATTCAAAGCAGGTTTTCATCTGCACACGTAGGCAGGACATGACATAAGCGTAAAAAAAACAAAAGATCCTAATACACTTAAAGCAAAGTGTCACACCACACAAAACACACACCATGTACAGTATATGCAAGGTACTTATGCGTGAAAAAACTCAGGCATAGTATCTCTTCAGCTAGAGCCCATTGCGAGGCTCTCCCAGAGATATTCCATCATAATCCTCGAGCTCGTTAGCTCCCTTCTCCAAGACATGTTTTACAATATATGGGCCATGCCACATGGATTCTAACTTGCCTGCCCCCATCTTATCATGTTTCTGGTCATATGTGAGGACTAGATCCCCCTCGTTATAGATACGAGGTTGGACTGACTTATCGTACTGGGCCTTAATGCATTTCTTGTGTGTTTCATTGGCAAGAGCGGCATCGTGGTGGGTTTCGTTGAGTTTAGCCAAGTAAAGAAAGCGTTCTTCCTCGGTCGTGGTGTGTGGGAGAATTTCAACTGTGAGTTTTAGTGACAGAATCTCGCACTCTATCGGTAAAACTGCCTCCAATCCGTAAACAAGTTGGAAGGGTGTGAATCCAGTGGCAATCTTAACGGAGGTCCTATATGCCCAAAGGGCGAAAAAGAGCATGTTGTGCCAGTTTGATTTGTGGGTACCCACCATGCGTTGAATCATGGTTTTCAATACCTTATTGATGGCCTCTACTTGTCCATTGGACTGTGGGTAATATGGATTTGAGTTCTCATGACGAAAACCCAATTTGGCGCTCAATTCATCTACCATCTTGTTTTGAAAATGGGATCCATGATCGGTAATGATGGCTTGTGGAACTCCGAACCGTGCAATGACATGGTTAAACATGAAGAGTGCAGCGGTTTTTTCCGTCCTCATTGTATGTAGGCATAGCCTCGGCCCATTTAGTGAAGTAATTGATGGCTACTATGACGTAACCATGCCCCCCGGACGAGATAGGATTACAGTGCATGAAGTATATGCCCCATTTTGCAAAAGGGCCGACAACAATAAGCGGGTGGAGAGGGGCTGGATGGGAGCGCTTTTTAAATTGGAAGTGCATGGAGGACATTTCTTAACGGCCTCAATACAATATTTGAAGATTGAAGGCCAGTAGTATCCTGCGCGTAGTATTTTCTGGGTCGTAACCATCCCAGAAAGATGACCGCCACAAGCCCTAGAGTGACAGTCATTCAATACGTATTCAGCCTCTTCATGAGTTAAACAACATCGAAGTATAGAGTTTACGCCACGTCGATATAAGGTAGATCACTGATGATCAAGTAATACTTGGCATAGTGGCGAATACGATGATGGTCATCACGAGATAATTGTGGGTTGAAACGTTGGGTTTGAAGATATAACGTAATATCTCCATACCATGGGCCGGACGTGCTGATGAGAAACAATGACTCGTCTGGAAAGGAGTCGATGGGCTCGGTTCCTATATCAACACGGGGAAGATCACAAATGAGCTCTGCAAACACCAGGTATTTCTTGGACTTAGCTTTCTCGAAGAGGAGATTGAACTCCTGAAGTATCACGATCCGGCGTGAATACTTGCCCCCAAGCACCTAGCGTGTAAGAACGTGGTACATGGGGTTCAATTCGACGATAACAGTGGTGGTGCAGAGTAAGATATAATGATGGAACTTTTGGGTGGCAATGACTGCCGCGAGAGCGAGTTTCTCGACATGTGAGTAACATGTTTCAGAGTCGATAAGACCCTTACTAAGGTAATATATCACATGTTCTTGGGCGTTGTTGTCTTCTTGGACCAAGACCATGGTGATCATGATGGTAGAAGCAGCAAGATAAAGGATGTAATCCTTGTAGTAATTGGGCGGTTGGAGCACAGGGGCGTGAGTGATGGTAGAATTTAAGTTGTCAAAGGATTGTTGGGCTTGGTCGTCCCAAATGAAAGGGACATCCTTCTTCAACAATCGCATATAGCCCTGTGTCTTTTGAGCGAAATTACAGACAAAACGTCGTAGATAAGTTGCCTTCCCTTGCAAACTTTGTAGTTCCGTAACGTCAGTAGGAGGTGGGAGAGCGACAATGGCTTCCACCTTTAAGGGATCAATGCAGATCCCATCCTTTGAAACAACTTTCGTGGCAATTTGGAAAGCCAGCTAGTGGGAAAGCCTCGGTTTAAAGTACTCAAGTCGAAACATGATTGTATTCGAGGAATCCGGATCTACGACACCAATGGAAGCAAGGAGAGGCTTACGTTGGTTGGGACAATTCTGCAAGACCTCTAGCGTCGACATGGCACAAGGAGCTTGCGCCAAGTCCTCTACAATGTTATAGTTCTGAGTTGCCCGAGCATTAGGATTGAAAACTTATTTTCGAATCGTGCTCTTAAGCGGATGCAACACTGACTCTAATGAAGGCTTCTCGATGGTGAGAGAAGCTGGTGGCACTGTAACATCCGGAATGGAGGTGGAAGCTTTTTCAGTATTACTTCCAATGGGTTCCTTAGGAAGGATTGAGTCGTAGGATCACGAGCGTGTATTCAAGTTAACCGTCTAACTACGCATCATGAGAACATGCACGGTGGATGATGTTGCTCCTTGGGAAGGAGAAGGTTGAGCGATCATTTGTTGATTCTGGGTGGGGAAGGGATCGTTGAGAACTGCGGGTGTGGGGTTGCCCCTAAGAAACTTTTGCACTTCGTCTCTGTGGGGACATTCTTTGGAGAAATGGTCACCACCACACAGTAATCAAGGATACTTAAGCTTTCGCTTTTGTTTCGTGTCTTCAGGAGTGGGCTTGTGCTCCTGCTGGTTAGAAGATTTCTTGGGTTTACCTTTGTTTTTCTTCTTGCCACCGGATTTCTGAGGCGAAGCTGATTGAACAAAATTCACCTCCTCGGTGGGGGCAGGAGTGGGTGATTTGGTGGTGCTACTGCCAGCATGTGGCGAGGGTGGAGAAGAACCATGGTTGTTTGATGATCCACCGGTTTGAGTAGGAGGCTGGGAGTGGACGGAACCAATGATGCCATCGGCATGTGGTCCCTGGGGAGGTTTTGCAAGATCGTAGGGGGGACGGGGCGCATCAATAACAATGTCATATAAAGTGTCGAACTGAGCATAGACAAGGTTTAAGTAATGGGCACGAGCGATAGCCTGTTCCTCGGTGATGACCCCTCCCATGGCTACATCTTTAGCTACGATAGGTAAAAGAGACTTCGTGAACCAGTCAACGAATAGTTTGTCTGGAATAGGAGCTTTAATAAGACGTCGTCTCCTCCACCACTCATGGATATGATCAAATATATGAGTCGCGGTGGTCTGGCGGAGAGAAGCCAGTAAGTCTGTACCAGTCTCATGGCAAATGGGTAACTGGAAATGAGTTAGAAAGGACATAGCTAAAGAACAAAAATCAGGGAATGAATGCGGTGGTAATTCAATATACCACTTGGCAGCTGGGTCGGTGAGAGTCCTTTGAAATAACCTTAGACGGATCGAGTCGTTCATCAAGGAGTTGGATGAACACCATAAATGGTACGTAATCACATGGTTTTTTGGGTCTTCACCAGGCTTCTTGTCAAACTTTGCGATATCTGAGGGTAACTTGACCGGAATAGGTGGCCAATTATAACCATGTAGGATGGGATCATTAGTCAGATGAGACAGGTCAGGTAGGTCCAAAGTAGCCAAAAATGGTAGATGTTGGTTTGGTTGTGGATACTGATAGTATTGATATGGCATATATGGACCGATAGGACCTTTGCATCGACTGGTTGTAAGGTGTTCCCGAAGGGAATTGGCCATAAGGGAGTGTGTTGCCTGGGTTGGGTGGTGGACCGTATGTAGGTCCGCCGCTATAATAGGGTGGTCCTCCACCAGAAGGGGGGGGGTCCTTCGCCACTGCTGGAATAAGGTGGTCCTCCACCGCCTCCGCCGAAATAAGGTGGTCCACCACTGCCGGAATAAGGTGGTCCTCCACCGGAAGGTGGGGGCCCTCCACCACCACTGGAATAAGGTGGTCCTCCACTACCTCCGTTAGAATAGGGTGGTCTTCCACCGGAAGGTGGGGGCCCTCCGCCACCACCAGAATAAGGTGGTCCTCCACCGCCTCCACCGAAAAAGGGTGGTCCTCCACCAGAAGGTGCGGGTCGTTCGCCATCGGAAGGGGGTGGTCTGCCATCTCCAAAATAATGAGGGCCTCCTCCAAAAGGTGGGGGTCCTCCGCCGCCGAAAGGGGGTACGCCCCCTCCTGAATGGTATGGGGGCCCACCGCCTCTAGAGGGAGGTGGAGGTGGACCAAATGGGGGTGGGGGTGGTGGGACTTGAGGGAAGGTTGGTGGGGGTCCACTTGGTATGACATTATGATGTCCCCATAGAGTGTATGAATTTCTGGGATAAGGTATCTCGTAGAGTGTGTTGCCGGGATTAAATGGTCCCGATACAAGGTTAACATGACCTGGATACGCTTGACTCCATGGTGGTTGAGTTGAATTGGATGGTCCCCCAGCATGAGATAATCCCATGGTGGATCCTACGACAGGTAAGGAGTTTCCAACGGAATGACTGATTGGAAGTCCTCCACTCATATTAGGGCTTGAAAACAGGGGTTGCCCCCCAGTAACAATGTGTTGACCACTTATAGAAGGTTGACTCATAATGGGTTGTTGATGACTTACTATTGGAGGAACACTACTCGTGATAAAATTAGGGGGTAGAGAGTATCCTCCCCGCAAGTTTTGGGGTGGGGGAGGGGTGGGTAACGTTCCAGTAGTAGTATGTGGGGTGTTGGAATGTTGTCCTTCAACATATTGAGTCATATGAGGTATAGAACTGGTCTCTTGATTAAGAGGGGTAATTGCAGGAAATGAGGGTTGACCAGGTTCATAAGTGGTCATATGAGGTGTGGGTGTTTCCAGTGAGTCATAAGATAAAGAATGGAATGGGGTATCTCTAAATATGGGTACTTCCGTGTCCTCGTTCCTTCGTGAGAGGCTTTGTCTTCTAAGTTCCTCGCCGACGGCACGTAGCCGGTTCAGGCGGTCACGAAAGGGTGCCAAAAGCTCTTCATGAGAACCCCAAATGGGAGGTAAGATGGAAAAATGAGCCCATTGTTGTCCTAGAGATGTTTCCCAAAAAATCCAGATGGACCAAATGCTATGGATACAGGGTCATCCTAGGATGGATTTAACCAATCTATGGCCCCAGGTTCTCCTTCCAACAAACGATGGAAGGATGTGTCTCGTGAAGTAGATGGTTCCATGGCCTTAGACCTTGGAGGATCAGAGGTTGGTGAACCCAGAGGAAATAAATCCGCTCTTGACTCCATGGTGGAGTTTTCTGCTTCAGGTGATATGCCAGCAGTTGGTGGATCCATACTTACCCTCGAAATTACCTCCTGATTAAGGGGATATTCGGGTGGCAAGTTTAAAATTCTACAGGACCTTCTCAAAGGTTGTTCAGCCAGAATGACTGAAGCAAAATTTCTCCTATACAAAAGAAAAAGCAATCCAGAAAAGTCTACACAAACTAAGGCCGCAAGCAAACTTATGTGATAGGTGTGGATTCAAAAGTCTGGAACCTCAGAGGAATGTCAAGGCTCCGCAACTTGCAATATACCCCAGGGTCCAATAGTTATACTCGACCCAATTTTTCATAGCACCAACTAGGGAGGATTATGACCATACCCTTGACCGTATAACTCGACTACCTAGAAGCACGTGCGTAGTAGCTCCCCGAGTGTTGTTCTCGGTGTATTGCTCTGCCAAGACGGCCAAATGGTTAACTCGGTTGGTTTCAGGAATCCTAGGGGTGTCTCCCTATATACGCAAGGTACGTGGGAGCTCAAATCCGTAGTGGTGTTGTCTAATGCACAACCATACGACAAGAGCCTTCCGATATACTACTGAGTACGTGAAGTGCCTTTCGATATACCCTAAGGTACGTGAAAGAGCCTTCGATATACCCATTGGCACGTGGAAGAACCACAGTGCCCCCGGGATGCAGTGCAGGCAAATAACGATAGCTGCCACGTTTTATAACGCTGGAACACGTCACTAACTTAACACACAAGTTACTAGTAAATTTTAACCTAGTTCTACCGGTAAATTTTATCTACGCGATTAGGTGAATGCATGAGGTGAGTACAGAAATGTAAACATAATGCAATTCTGACTATATGAAAAATGCACTATATGAAAAATGCACTCTTTCTTTTGATGAAATCTATGTAAGGGAAGGAGAAATTATTTTCCAATGACCTCTATAAGACAAAAATCCCAAAAGTTCAAAATCTACCAAAGATGACTAGAGCACTCTTTTCATTTTCCAACAAAACATAAAAATGAATAAGACCCCAAATCAAAATTCTTTTTCTTTTTGTCTTTTCCAACTAGAATAAACTAAGCATGATGAAAAAGGAGAATTCCTATCTAATATGCACTAACTCTCGGTTTTCACAATAATGAACTAAAAAGCATAAGAAGACCAAAAGTGCATAGAATGCTTCAACTTGGGGAACTACTTTGTAAAAGCTTAAATTCACTGATTTTTCAAAAAGATGAATAATTCACAATTCAAAAATTACAATGAACCGATTTCATTTTCAAAGATTGACAAATAATGAATTCCAATGCGTAAAGACCATCCTACAATAATTTCCAAATGACTTTGAAAACAATAAAATGAGACATTTTTTATTTTCCCAATATGTGTATCAAAACAAGATCTGATAACGAATATGCTTTTCAAATGTAAATAACAGAAAACAAGAGACCAATTGTAGCATACTAGTAACTCATAAATTCTCAAAGAAAAATGACAAGCACTCAAATGAAACCAAAAACACTTAAGTCACTCAAAATCAATCAAATGCAAGCAAAATGAAATGACTAACCGTGAGAAGGGTTTGGAGTCTGACATAGGATGGTGAATAGGTCTGATAGGGTGATCAGGGAATGCAAGATTGAGCGGATGACCGCGGGGGATTGAAATTGCCCGCCACCACCGGATCTCTCACTTGACCGAATGGAACCCAAAAATCAACACAAGCAATCCAAACACAATTAATGATGAGTAAAGAGGCCTCTCACTGGAAGGTACAACGTAGAGAAGTCTATGGATCACACCAAAATCAAAATTTGGAGAGTGGATAGAGCAAGCACCAAGTTTGAAAGACCGAGGCAGTCTGTGGTTAGGCGCAGAGCGCCCGACGCAGACTGTATACAGGTGTAAAGTGCCGGCGGCGCAAACTGTCAGATTGGAAAAAGCGTCGATGGTGCAGGATGCTCAAAGGCAGAATGCGCTCTGGATGAACAGGTGCACTGGATTCATTACCCTGGTGCGTCGGGCGAATAACCCAATGCAAAAATTGAAAAATTTCCAAACAATGAACAAGTAAATGGATTGATAATGATTCAAACAGACTCTTCAAGAAGAAAATCTGATGGTGAAAAGAGGCTCAGGAAGCAAAGCAATGGCTCATTAAGAAATCAAAGAACAACACATTCAAATTGAAATCAAGACAAAGTATTTCCCCAATATGGTCGCCAGATTTGTTATCAGACAATCTACTCGAGCAGACGCGAGTGTGATCTCCCTAGTTCAAGTGAATCTAGAACAAATAAGAACAAAACATAATACTACTTTCCTATATCAATTAGAGATCGAGTCTAATAGATGTCTTACCTTCAGATCTGTAGATCTATCTCCTCTTTGTAGCTTCAAACTCCACGGTTGTCAGAGCCAAGCTGCAAAACCCATCAAAGCATGTAGAAACAAAAGCAAGCAGTAACAATGCATCTAAACAATACTTGATCTAAGCAAACGATTAAGGAAGTAAGCTCTAAATGCTATCAACATGAACACATTTATGGAAAGAGATTATATTACTGTCAATAAAGTAGGAAATGCAAAGTAGAGTGATGATTACAACCCAAGCTTTAACACTGCAATCCTCCTCCAACAAGTTAAGCCAATACCTCCAAAGGAAATGTAAGCCTCCCAAGAGATGGATAGGGATCTTCTAGGCTAATTCCACCAGCATGTAAGTGCTATAGACTTCCTCCCTTTGGAATGGGAGATAATTCATATTTATAGGACCAAGAGGATAAAGTAGGTTGAGAAATGGTGGGAGAGGACTAAGGGATCATCCCTAGGGGCTAGGGAACCGAAGGCCAACTCACCTACAAGATAGGGATAGAGATCCACCTCATCCACCTTCGAGAATTCGCTCGAAGGTCCCCTTTATCCACTTTAACTAACCCCGGCACACGCTGTATGAAGGCAACTTGCGCCTGAGAGGGAAAGCGCAGGCTGCACAAGGGAAACCTGAGCCACCGACGCAGTCTGTCAGAGATGACAATCTGCGCTTGACCTAGTTCGGCGCTTTTTGCTAGAGGGAAACCTACGCCGACCCAACTAGAACTTGTGGACAAAGGTCAACAACTTGCTCTAGTTGACTCTCTTGATCAGGGAAACCTCAAGGATCATGGCACTGAGTTAACATGAGACTCATGATGACGAGATTTAGGTGTAACAAGGTTGTTGTTTGGTTCACATTGTTTGGAATGCATATTTTGTGTCTTGCATGTCCCTTTATAAAGAGTTATGCTTTTAACACGGACTTCGAAATTGAGAAGAGTTTGTTGTCAATCACTTCAAAACTCATATTTGGAATGCTTTTCTCTTTAACTATAAGTCTTGACTCCTTGGTTATTTATGTTTTCAAACCTTGTTAGTCATTCAACCACTCATGACATTAAGGATTTTTTTGAAAGTATGGTTCACATTATGTTGTTCAGTCAACATTATGTCTCCTTCTCTTGCTGATAAAGCACCTGTTTTATTTCTTATATTGGATCCTTGTACTTCACCCTTCAGCCTTTGATGAGGTTTGAACCCAAGTGACTTGTAGAGATCATAATTAACAAGCTTTGAATTTGAAATTAATATTGTTTAAATCTAAACTTGTGGCCTTTAATCAGGTACATGTTGTCTATCATCTGGAAGCTTAGAAATGTCTCCATTATTTTATAAATAATTCTTTGTTATGGATGTTGAAGAATGTAACTTCAGAAGATATTCTTATTTGTATTTTTTTTTTAGTGTGGTTCATGGAACACCCTCTTTTTTCAATGCCCCGCTACGTCCACGTTAACCTCCCTAGTGTCCAGAGACATAGGAAGGGTGGTTAAATGGCTAATAGAGATCCCAAAGAGCTCAACGGCTCACTTAAGAGAAAGTGTCACTGGAGGGACATGAACCTGGGTGGAGCGGATAACAATCTGATAACTCAACCACTTGGGCTAAACCCAATTGACATTCTTATTTGTATTATTTGTATTATTTGCATTATTTGTGTCATTTGTATCATTTATTGATGTAATTGATCATGTAAAAGTCATTGAAATAATCATTGTAAACCCTAACTGTTAGGTTGGCCTAGAATAATCTAGAAATAATATTTTATTGTAAGTTGTACAAGTCAACCCAATTAGGAGAGTCAAGCCGACCATGTTAGTAAAAAGGTCAAGTCAGTTGATTAGTATAAATGAGGAGTTGGACCTCCTCATTTGGTCACCTCATTCACTCATTGAGTTCACATGAGTAGGAGAGATAAAGTCAAGTGAATAGATGCTTTTGGAGTCTTCTTGTTTTGGGTCTTTACACGAGGAATACTATTGTACATTCTGACAAATCTATATAGAAGAATTTTGCTGGGTTTTTTTGCCCCGAGAGGGTTTTCCCAAGATAAATTATTGTGTACTATTGCCTATGTTGTGTTTGTTTATCTTTCAGTGATCCTTATTATTATTGTACTTAAAAATCTAACATGGTATTAGAGCAAGCCTGAAAGAGAACATTGTGCAGCTGATACAACTAAAACTATTGGAGATTAGGGCTTCATGCTTGAAACCCTATAAGGCAAAATCTATTCATATGGGAATTTTCGCTACAACTCGCTTTTGGTGAAGGTCCAGGAGTTGAAACTTGAACATGCTGAAGATTAAATGTTTATGTACCTTGTGTGCACGTTTCAGCCTCATATTCGTTGTACTTTAGGAGATATGATCCATGCAAATCAGGGTTTCAACCTCTTCCAAAATTCAATTTTAAATAGGTGACCTAGGGAGAAATGCTATATCTCGGGCTAGGAGGATCCAAATCGAATTTCGTAAGATGTTCCAGAAAGGGTATAGACTGTAGTTTCTCTGGTGCGAGTTTCAGAACCCGAAGTTGAAACAGTGACACGTGGCAGTCCGTACAAGTTCGCTATGCTGAAACAATCCATAAACAGGTCATCTTGGGAAACTTAGCATAAGTTCCACTTGGTGAATTCAATATTGATCTAACCTGTGGGGTTAGATAGAGGACAGATGATTCTACCTCAGGAAAAAATTTCAGACCTTGAGGAGAATAAATATCAGAGATACATCAAAATTAAGACCGGACAATTCAGTAGAAGAAATTGAATAAACTAGGGCATCAAATATTTTGTAATTCTGTCCACATATTTGGGAAAAGGAGTACACTGCTCAACTCACCTTGAGGAGGAGCATCTTTCTATCCAATCAGATTTGCAAGTCACCAAAGTTGAAAAATTAGGGTTTCTCTATCAAACCCTAGGTCCACCAGAAGCAGTTTTCTAGAAAAGCATTGAAGCAAACATCCAATTGAAGCGCTCTCATTAGTAATTCATATTCTATCTATTTCCATTTGAGGTTCTCATTTTATCAAGATGACAAACAGTACCAAGCTTGAGGACAAGCTCGAAGGAGATAAGAACTTTCGGGCATGGAATTATAGAGTACTTATTATACTAGAAGAGCATGATTTGGAGACAATGGGAGAGAGAACAAGATGAAAGAATATTCTCGTAAGAATAAAAGCTTCCAGAAGAAGGACGTCTCATAACTCAAATGTTTCACTTGTGAGAAGAAACGACACTTTGCAAAAGATTATCCCAAGAAAAAAGGAAAGAAGAAGAGACACCATACTCACATCACAGAAGATGATGAACCAGTCAAGGAGAAAGCTAAAGAAGATTCCTCCAGTGATGAGGAACATGTATTTTGATCCAGAAGGATTCAAACCAGGAAGATGGAAGAACCTCTTATCGATTTAAGCATTGGATAAGAAGGGATGCAACTGTGATTGGTGATGAAGAAGAAGGGACACACAGATTCAACACCAATACATAGTTCCATGTGATCTATGGTGTAGAAGGCTTGCTTAGCATTGTCGATCATAAGCAAGAAAGGAACAGGTCCTCAGAATCAGATGATGGACTGGAGCAAACTGTCAGAGACTCCAGTAATTCCTGCAAGGAGACAAGGATCAAGAGGGATCCTACCAAATAAACAAAGATAAGTATTTGAATTGTCATTTCCTGTATATCTAATTGCTTAAATGATATTGTTTAGATGTGTACATATTTATGTTCATAGATTTAGAAAGTGTATTATGCATGTTAGAGTGTTTGCATTGATGAACAATATACTACTAATATGCATGTGATGGGTAAGTGGCCTATAGTGTTACACAACATTCCATTGCTACTTATCTAGAATTAAACCTCTTTGTTGACATGTTGGGAGTAGTGCACGCTTTAATAATGTTCTAGTAGAGATGGAAGGCATTTAGAAAGTTACCGTATGAATGTGGGATATTGATGAATGTTGTGTTGAAGCATTGGCTAATATAGTTGCATGACTGTGTGACCTATGTCTATATGCATAAGAATTTGTTTTGAAAATTACCATCACCTACAAGAGAATAAGGATGAGACTTGTTCCGAAGAACAAGTGGTGACGGTTCAGCTATGGCATTCAGAAAGATTTACGAAATCAAGCATACTACAGAAGTACAAAGCAAGGGGGAGTCGAATATGATGAGACGTTGCTCTAGTGGCCAGACACACTTCCTCAGTGGTGGATATTACACTAGATAAATGGTGTAATCGAAGTAGAAGTGTATATCGAGCAACCTCCAGGGTTCAGGACTCTCTACAGAGAACCACATGTGTGCAAATTGAAGAAGGCTTTGTACAGGGTCAGAAGGAACCCATGGGATAACATGATGAGCTTGCGGATCACCTAGAGTGATGAGATATCAACCTTGATACAAGGTTGAAGATGAGGAGCTCATAGATGGGTGCAAGAGAAAACTTACAACAGAGTTCGAGATCTTGGTATCCAGTGGCCTAGAGAGATGACATAGATGGATACACAGAAGATCAACAGGAGAGAAGGCTACCAGTCACTCCAATGTAGAATGTCTTGATGGAGAGGGAGGATAGTGCTCAATTACAGAGGGAGCAGGAAAGCTCCGCTTCATAGGGAGTGACTACAACAAAAATTGAGAGACATTATCACTTAGCCTCTATCCGTGGCAAAGGTTGTTTGCCTTAGTATGTCAGGGATACGCTCAGAGTGATATTGGATGTCTCCCCTTATGAAAAGGAAGTATATGTGGTGCAGTTTGAGACAGGTACCCAAAACATGGTACGACAAGATTGATGGGTTTCTGATGAGCTTGGGCTTTACCAAGAGTAAAGCGGATTCCAACCTTTACTACAAGGTTGAAGAAGGAAATCCTGTGATTCTACTATTATATGTAGATGACTTGTTTTTGACAGGTGATGAGAAGCTCATAGCATAAACGAAGCGAAAGCTTGCCGCAGAGTTTGAGATGAAAGACCTAGGTATGATTACTTCTTAGGTCTTGAGGTGTGGCATAATCCAGAGGAACTTTTCCCGAGTCAAGGAAAATATGTGGTAGAGATCCTAGAGCGATTCAGGATGATGGATTGTAAGGCCATGGCCACACCTATGGCATGGAATCTGAAGTTGTTGAGTGATACATCTTCAGAACTAGTGGATGCCACATTGTATAGGTAGATGATTGGTTCGGTGATGTACTTGGCGAACACGAGGCCACACTTATGCTTTGCGGTGAACACTCTAAGTCAGTATATGGTAGAGTTGAGACATGTTCACCTAGTTGCGGCAAAGCATGTGCTGAGGTACCTGAAGGGTACGGTTGATTATGGCCTCACGTATGCATCAGATCAGAGGATTAACCTATAGGGTTATGTTGATGTGGATTGCGTCGAGAGTGTCATGGATAGAAAGAGCACATCAGGGTGTTGCTTCAGTTTGGGATCGGGTATGATCTCATGGTTTAGTAGGAAGCAGATGAGTGTGGCACTCAGTATAGCCGAAGCCGAGTATATGGCAGCTTGTTTGGAAACCTGTGAGGCAATGTGGCTTTAGAAGTTGCTATCAGGATTGTTTGATCTTGAGTTAGAGGCGATTTGTGTCTTCTATGACAACCAGAGTTGTGTGAAGTTGTCAGAGAACCCTGTGTTCCATGACAAGTCAAAGCAAATCGAGATTGGGTATCACTATAGTTGGGATATGGTGCAGAAGGGAGCAGTGAGACTCCAGTATATAGCAACAGAGGAGCAGATAGCCGATGTGTTGACCAAGCCTCTGTCGAGGGTGAAGTTCGAGTACTTCAAGGACAAGCTTGGAGTGGTCCAGTTCAAGATGGAGTGATGAGCTCAGATGAGGTAGCAGGTAGTCACGGGTCATGTGACATAATCGAGTCTCCTAGGCTACGAGAGGATCTGGACGAGTGGTGAGGTAACGCAGGTGGTTGCATTGTGCAATGTAATGGACACTCCTAGGTTGAACCCACCAGATGGCTTGCTCGATTCGTGGAAGAGGACAGTTGCATCTGGTATGAAAAAGGACCAGCTCTGCAGGATATCTACATTCAGTATGAAACAAGGCTGGCTCTGTAGTGGTGAGCATCCAGTATGAAATAGGACTGGCTTTGCGAGATATCTACATCCAATATGAAACAAGACTGGCTCTATAGTGGTGTGCATCCAGTATGAAAAAGGACTGGCTTTGCAGGATATCTACATCCGATATGAAACAAGACTTGCTCTGTAGTGGTGTGCGTCCATTATGAAAAAGCATTGGCTATGCAAGATATCTACATCCATTATGAAAAATGATTGGCTCTGTAGTGGTTACTGGTCGTATCTCCAGGGGTGGTATCACTAGGGGAGATCCCAGTGTAGGTTCCTTGATGTATTGGGTGAACTAGTGCAATAGGCTCTCCGACGGACTAGATTGAACAAGTGCATGTTAGCTGGTGGACTACAATGTGGTTGGTTGTATCTTTAGGGGTTGGATCCCAATATGACTAGTCGATCACCAAGGGGAGATCCCAACGAGAAAGCCCTAGATTAGATCTAGGCCACATCCAACATGAAAGAGGGTTGGCTCTGTGGGGAGAAAGCCCTAGATTGGATCTAGGCCACATCCAGCATGAAAAAGGGCTGGCTCAGTGGAGAGTTGCATCCAGCATGAAAAGGGGCTGGCTCTGTGGAGAGTTGCATCCAGCATGAAAAAGGGCTGGCACTGTAAGGCACATCCAACATAAAAAAGGGTTGGCTCTGTGAAACTTCTTATGATATATAGATTCGGGAGATGTCAGATGTCAATAGTCAGTGTACAAGAAGTGCAACAACTAGAAGATGATGGTGACGATGTCAGAAGAATACCTTCCTTGTTAAGAAGGAGTGTCGAAGAATGTAACTTCAGAAGATATTCTTATTTGTATTATTTGTGTCATTTGTATTGTACACCCTACGAGGATTATTATTGATGTAATTGATCATGTAAAAGTCATTGTAAACCCTAATTGTTAGGACGGCCTGGAATAATCTAGAAAATAATATTTTATTGTAAGTTGTACAGATCGGCCCAGTTAGGAGAGTCAAGCCGACCATGTTAGTAAAAAGGTCAAGTCAATTGATTCACTCATTGAGTTCACATGAGTAGGAGAGATAGAGTCAAGTGAATAGTTGCTTTTGGAGTCTTCTTATTTTGGGTCTTTGCACGAGGAATACTATTGTACATTCTGACGAATCTATATAGAAGAAGTTTGCTAGATTTTTCTACCCCGAGAGGATTTTCCCAGCATAAATTATTGTGTACTATTGTCTATGTTATGCTCGTTTATCTTTCAGTGATCCTTATTGTTATTGCACTTAAAAATCCAACAATGAATTGTTGAGATTACAATGTAGTTGAATTGATTATAATGCCAACAATATAAGGTTTGCCTTGTGTCTAAAATGAACAAGTCTTGCTTCTACAAATAGGTTGTTAGTTATACCTGAATTGACTGTAATTCAAAAAGGGTTTCACATCTATGGGGTTCGTGTTTTGAATGCAAGACAAAGTCTTGTAGTTTATGTTGGTTTTTAGAGGTCTATTGCTTGTTTGTATATACGTCTTTGGTGGCTTTTCCCTTAGCAAATATATACATGCATTTTCGAGCAGTTGATACATGGAATTATTGATTTGCTTGCCTATAAGAGGAATCTTGTGCTTCCACAAATCACAAATCATTTTTTGTTATGAACTGTCAAGTCTTAAAGGTGGTTGAATTGATTATGGTACCAAGGATACAAGTTTCTCTTGCTTCTCAAATGAATGTAAAGGTTATTTTAAATATTGTCAACTCAACAACTCTTTTTCAATTTTGCACACTTGAGTATCCTTAAAGACCCATGTTGATTCAAACGTTGTCAAGACGTATTCTTCTGAGCATAAAATCTCTGGCTTGTTGATCCTCTAAGTTGCAAGTACCATATTGATTGGCTTTTTTGCGAACACAAGAACAAGTTCAATAGATTTTATTGCTTTCCATAGTTCTATTGTTTTCATGTGTATATATTTGTTGGATTTTCTATTTGTGAATGTATACACTCAATTCCTAGTTGTTTGTACGTAGAAGTATTGATTTCCTTGTCTATGAGAGGAATCTTGTGTTGGTTATGTTAATGATTATTTGTCATGAAGAGAGCCCTTGCATGCTCTAGTGTATATGTCGCTCAAAACATATAGCTTTGTTTGTTTGTATAGACATATGTTAGCTTTTCCTTTTTCAAATATATACACTCCTTTTCAACTTGTCAATACATAGAAGTATTGATTTGGTTGCTAATAGGAGGAAGCTTTTGCCCATTTTATTGATGATTTTGCTCAAAATCCTTGTTTTGTCTATGGTTAATATATCGGTATGTTGACTTTCTTCTGTTGATCTTTGCTTTCTAAGATGAAGAAGCTGTCATACTGAGCTGTCACACATCTGCAATCTTAGACCTCCGCTGTACCTTCGCCCCTGCAATCTTCCTCTGTAATTTGACTAATTTCAGACCATATCACAAGCATGATAATTTCTTTGAAGAGGGTAAACTCACCTCTTATATATATACTTTAATCCTTAAAAAAAAAACACGGCCGGCCTTCCTTTGTGTCATGCTTTTGTTTGCTTGTCGTATGGTTTAGGAGAGTTGACTTAAATATTCTTTCCTTTACTTGTGTTTGCATAGTAAACGTAGAAGGGAGGGCTGAATTGTGTGTTGGCTTGTGTGACTTCAAGCTTCTTTAACATGACATTTCAATATTCCAATGCTTCAAGTCTTTGCTTATGTTGACATGTCAAATCTTCAACAATGATCCATCTTTGCTTCTTCATAACACTAATCAATCCATTCGTAGGACACTTCAATATCAATCCAACGTTGCTACAACTTCTTCAACATTGCTTGCTTGGTTTTGCTACATGGCACTTCACTTCAACGTTGACATCTTCAAGATTACAAGGCATCATCATCTATTTTATTAAGCTTGACATCATGACTCTTTAACACTTCATGTCATTTGTTGACATCAATGACAACAAAACTTCCAACAAATGGGAGATTATAATTTTTTTAAATGGCCAAAAAAATAGCCAATTGACGAAATTTCACCCTTAAAAAATACCCTGCCACACATTCAACCAAAGGGGACCATGTACAACACCCTCTTGTAGCAACATCAACAACATAACATAACCAATGCAAACTATCACTAGGAATCAACCATATGTCAAGAGAATGAAGCAAATGTATGAAAGTCCCATCCAACCACAAAATACATCAACTTGACCATCCACCATAGAGAAGTGAGTCTCCCCCACCAAATATCTTCATCAAATACATCACCCTGAAGAAGAGAAGAAGCTCCATGAAGATGTATCCCCCCAAGTCCATTCAAATGCTCCAAGGTACCATCTGAAAACCTCCACAAAGTAATGAAAATCACAATGTGAAACCTCATACAATATGTGGTGTAACAATCCATATTGTATATCTTTGTCCACGTGATGTGATCCAATCTAAACCCAAAAAGAGATGAGGTTGATACATAACTCATGGGTTTGAAGTCAATGAATTGTTCAACAACAGGCTTGTCAGTTCACTAATGAGGTTGATGAAGTAAGAAGTGATCCACCAATATTCCAATCTCGTTCACAGAAGGGTGCAAGTCCCAGGAAACTTTGGTAGGATACCTACCCCTCAAACCCGGCATCCCAGTTGAAGGAAGTCCATCCTTTGTGGTGCAGCCACTTGGAATGTGTCTCTTAAATTTTCCAACAAAAATACAATCATTCAACTGTAAATATGCTATTTTCACATCTTGAGTTATACTCCATGCATCCCAACCACCATAGCAATGACCTATTGAATTATCCATAAAATGCATCTCCTATGCAGAGTAGATAGACATCTGGATGGCATTCTATCTCTTCTTAAATATAAAAATCTTTGAGAATAATTCAATGATAGGGAGTGCTTTTCATCCCTACTTAAAGAAGAATCATGTTATCATTATGAGTCTTCCAATGTATGGCTGATATTTACAAAGTTGGTATTCCTTGTTGATGTAACTTGCCATCCCTCTTCACATCCAGAAGAACCCATGTTCTCCTTCAAATTATACGAATGGGAGTCAGTCCTTGACAATAATGTCATTTAATGAGGCAGCTGGTAAGAAGATGATCCTTCACAACCTAGATAGGAAACCCATATGGTTTGGTGATCAACCTGAAAACATTTGAGCATTTAGTTCTGGTTACTTTCAACCATAAACTGCTTACTACTACCATTTGTGCACTCTTGTAACTTTATGATGATAAAACTGTAAAAGGATGCTAGACAAAACTGATTACTAGACACCATTGTAGCAAAGTTTACAGAGGTAACAGATAACAGGAATTTTTGGCACTGAATGCACCCATCAATGGCATATATGGACCTGTGTTGTGTTTCGACTCCACAAACACTTAGTTCATGACCAGTATTTAACATCACCAATAATCCCAGAAAAGCATAGTCCCTCTTTGAAATGATAGAAGCTGTTGGCATCCATAACTACTTTCACACTCAACACTCTCGGAAATGAACTTCATAGCAGTATGGCAATCATGACAGACAAAAAGGCTCTTCATAATTCAGATAGATGCATTGGATGGTAACCCAGTAACCCTGAAGCTTCTCACTGTGGTGGTGGAGAAACTGCTCTTTTGTCCAGTCTCAACATGATGTAACACACTTGGGTTCATATTCAATACATACCCTAATTTTTTGATCTTCCTAAGCAGCCTCTCCAAAACTGTATTCTCCCGAAAGAAACTTATGCAATGTGCTCTTAATCTCAATCCAACTAACTCCTGCTTCCTTTTTCAAACACCCATCATTCATCATTTTCCTCACGTTTGCCACTTCATCCCACCGACCTGCTGTAGCATATAAGTTTGAGAGCAGTGTGCATGTTGCAGCATCTTGTATGCCCAACTTAAGCAAATGTTCTGCTACACGTTCTCCTAGCTCCATATTGCAATGTAATCTGCATGCACTAAGGAGAGTCCGCCACATAACAGGACTAGGTTTAAATGGCATTTTGTTAATAAAGATCTTTGCCTCTTCCAGGTGCCCAGCACGGCAGAGGAGGTCAAGCATGCATGCAAAGTGTTCTGGTCTTGGTGTAATGCCACGGCACTGAATCATATTATCAAAGTGATAACAACCTTCATCCACTAGGCCTCCATGACTGCATGCATAGAGGATACTGACAAATGTGATGTGATCCGGCTTTACCCCTACCCCTTCCATTTCTCTAAATAGTTCCAGAGCCTTCCTCCCATGCCCATGATGTGCATATCCACTGATCATTGCATTCCACGATGCTAAATCTGCTTTAGGAATTCTACTGAACACACTATATGCACCCTCTATGCTCCCAGATTTAGCATACATGTCAACAAGACTGTTACACACAAATATATTCAATTGATATCCAGTTTGGATGGTGCGTATATGGACCTGCTTACCTTGTTCCAAAGCTGCGAGGATGGAACATGCCTTAAGTGCACTACAAAATGTAAAATGGTCAGGCTTCAGGCCTGCCCGTTGCATTCTGTAAAATAGATTCAGAGCTTCGATGCCCTCACCCTGCTGAACATATCCAGCAATAATCACACTCCATAATATCACATCTCGATCAGGCATGCTATCAAAAAGCTGAATTGCACATTCCATATTCCTGTGATTCACAAGCATCTCAATGAGGGTTGTTGCCACAAAGACATTACACTCATATCCAGTTTTAATGACTAGAGCATGGATCTGATTGCCCTGCTCGAGAGCTGCTAGGCTATCGCATGCCTTAAAAAGAGTGGAAAAAGTGAACTCATCTAGCTTCACACCTGCAATCTGCATTTGACCGAATAGATTCAGAGCATCTTCACCATGCCCATTCTGTGCATATGCCACTAGCATTGCATTCCATGATGCCGCATCTCGTTTTGGCATTTCCTCAAACACGTAATGGGCATCCCTTATACTCCCACATTTGGCATACATGTCAATGACAGCATTCCATACACAGGCATCCATCTCTAGCTGAGACTTAATGACATGGGCATGTACTACCTTGCCAGATTCAGGCACCACATCCTCCGCACACGCTTTCAGAACACTAGTGAAAGTGAAATGATTTGGACACATGCCAGCCCACTGCATTTCACAAAAGACTTTAAGAGCCCGTTCCCCATACCCATTTTGAACATAGCCAGCAATTATGGCATTCCATGAAACCACATCTCTTTCAGGCATTTTGTCGAACACTTTGCGTGCATCCTCCATGATCATACATTTCGCATACATATCAACAATGGCACTCTGAACAAACAAATCAAATTCGAATCCGGACTTCACAACAAGGGCATGAAGTTGCTTGCCTTCTTCAGGTGCATTCATCGCAAACCAGCTAAGCACGCTGCCGAAGGTGAACTGATTTGGCTTCATACCAGCCTGCTGCATTTGGCGAAAGAGTTTCACTGCCTCCTCTGATTGACCACGCTGAACATATCCTGCGATAATTCCATTCCACGAAGGCACGCTTCGTTCAGGCATTCTGTCAAACACTTTGTACGCATCATTCAAAAATCCGCATTTGGCATACATGCTAGCTAGATTATTGTTCATGAAGATGTGTGGTCCGAATCCAGTTTTTATCATGTGAGCATGAGCACATCTACCCTCTGCAACTTGATTCAACCTCGCACATCGCTGTAATGTAGAGATATAGAAATCGGAATCTGCCCAAATTACATGCTTCAAGAATTCAATCTTGCACATTATACCTAAAAGAAAATGAAATTCTAGAGTCGCTAGTTCCGATTTGCTTTTCCTCGCACGTTGGTAATGGTAGTTATAAAATAAAATAGAAATATCAAGACTCTAAGGAACAGCTTTAGTTCACCCTTAGGCAATGGCAAACATTGTCCATTCCCAAAACCGTCAGAACCTTGAAAGGTCGGTTGGAACAGTGAAGTGTTTTTATTGTTTCAACCGATTTTTCAAAGTTTTGTGCACATCTTTTCAAACAACATTCTGAGCTGTCTTGTCCGGTCCTTTCATGGTGACATACATACCTCCTCAAATATATTTCCAACATGCTTCTTCTTTTCTATTTTTTCAACGGAAAACAAGCTAAGGGCCTACCCGAAGGGGCCTCTAAAATAAAATAGAAATATCAAGACGCTAAGGAATAGCTTTAGTTCACCCTTAGGCAATGACAAACATTGTCCATTCCCAAAACCGTCATAACCTTGAAAGGTAGGTTGGAAAAATGAAGTGTTTTTATTGTTTCAACCGATTTTTCAAAGTTTTGTGCACATCTTTTCAAACAACATTCCAAGCTGTCCTGTCCTTTCATGGTGACATACATACTTCCTCAAACATAGTTCCAACATGCTTCCTCTTTCTTTTTCCATTTTTTTCAACGGATAACAAGCTAGGGCCTTACCCAAAGGGCCCTGACCCCAACACCTAGGAATTGAACCTCTAATCTCTATCCTGCAGTGACTTATCAGCTAAGGCCCAATCAACTGAGCTCACTGTTGGAGCTTCCAACCTGCTTCCTCACAGTGACATGCACACCTCCTCAGACACAATTCCAACCTACTCACATAATTTCTTGCAGTGTTACACAATTGTTTACCTTGAGTTATCAACTCTTCACATTCAAATCACGGACTTGGGTTATAACTCTTCACATTCAAATCATGTCCATATATATATATATATATATATATATATATATATTATAGATTCTGGATTTATTACAAGAATAAAAAATTAAAATTTTCATACAAAGTAACAATATTTTTATAAAATAATCAGATTTATCATTTTTTATTTTGTAAAAGTTTAGTTTTTTTTAATCTAGTTGTAGGTACTTTTATCACTGACAAAATACATAAAAGTGTCAATGGATTACCTGTCTCAATGGAAACTTGAAACCAAGCCAGCCACTGAAATAGTTTCAATTAGGCTCTAAGAGAGAGAGAGTCTAAATTTTACAAAATTAAATTAAAGAGGGAAAGCCTATCCTACATAGGAAACCAAAGCTTTTCTCGCTTTTTAAATTGTCTTAATAAGAGAACTCATAACTGATAGAAACCAACCAAATTTTTTTTAACAGGACTATAACTATCGTCCATCTTCAAAAGCATAAAAATCTTGAGCAAAAAATAGGACATAATTAAACCTAAGAAATTGCTTTTGTTTCGTCATGAGGTTGGCTGCATACTTGCAAGGGAGTATTTGTTGCTTCTACAAGGATATCCAACTTGGTATGAATATTGTTGATGTCATCACAAATGGTAGCTACCACCATATGCTCGCTTGGGTTTGGTATATTTCCATGAGGCGCTTGTTGATGAGGATTTTTAGAACCTAGTAAGGATCTAGACTAGGAATGCCCTCCAAGTTAGTTTCCTCAGCCTCGGTTTGGTGCACTTGGAGACTTGCGAAGAGGCTTGCCTTTGCCTGTTCAATCTCAGACCTAGTGTGTCGTGTTATCTCTTTGTTGAACCATCGTTCCAACTGATTTTGTCACACTCCTCCCCCTCACCGGCTTCTAGCGCATTGACACAACATAGCCTAGTCCTGTGCTAATAAACCAATGTTGTTCTAGAGCCTAGCATAATGCTCATGTGGAGGAATGAATAACATCTAGTCGTGACTAGGAATGTCCATGAGCCCTCCCTTGGCTGACGTCTTCACATAAATTACGACAAGGAAGCAATTAAGGAGCTCGTGATGGAGCTGGGATTCATAGTACCCCTCGTATATGAGGTGTAGAGAAATATCACAGACAACCATGAATGTCGTGAGTGTTTTATTACACAAACCGAGTGCCATTAACCACTCACCGAAGGATCACATTAAAGCTTTCGCATCCGAGCCTCTGTCAGATCTTCCACACGCACGTCGTCCCCACCACCCTTACCACCTTACCCATTTGTATTGTCACCTATCCCCCACGTGCTAGACGGAAGGGACAAGATATGGCTCCCTTCTCACCCCATCTAGCGATGATCTCTATTTTTATTTATATAATAGTGTTTATATTAAATATTTTTTTTGAAGCCAATATAAACTTTATCAATACAACAATACCTCTATCACATTAAATTGTAAAGCATTTTGTTGCTCTAGATATAATAAATTTACAATTTTTTTAATATAATTAATACTAAACATAAATTCTCAAACAAAGAGTGGATTATTTATATTTATAGATATTGTTCATTCCCTCCAAAAATAATGAATAATTCAAAGAGTTCTTATATATAAGAATATCATTTGTTTAAATAGAGTATTGGAAGATCACACCACGAGTTCTTATATATAAGAATATCATTTGTTTAAATAGAGTATTGGAAGATCACACCACAATCTTAAGAGGGAAACCTTGAAAGGAGGGGTTTGATAGTCCGTAGATTATGTTCTCCCTAGTGCTTGTGATGGTTGTTTTTATGATGTTTTTTAAATTTAGGCTTACTAAATCACAAAATAATATAGATATATTGTTTAAAATTTGTTTCCAAAGTATTTCTTTTCCCAAAGAAAAAAAGCGTAATTTTATATCATTGAAACAAAATTACATTCTATAGATGCACATTTAAGTGCATTGCGGAAATCTCGTTACCAAGACGAGGGACTGTCCCATAAGCTAATGCTTATACAAAACATAAGACCAAAAGTATCTATAGGCAGAGTCTGCTCCCTGAGCGAAAAAAGTGTTCAGAGAGATGTCCAAAAATAATAAACAGTCTACAAGATCAGCTCCTCAAGCTTCAAGTGATATAAGACAATGTCAATATATTAAAAGATCAGTGCAAACCAGAAGGGTTCTAGAAGGGCCAAAATAAATAGAAGGAAGATATAGACCGCTGCAAAGATGCTAATCCCTGCAGCCATAAAAAACAAGAGTCATTCTATAAACGGTCGGTGATGATATTCCTGCACGATACCATCCAACGTCTCTTTCAACTTCCAAATCCTCGGAGCCAATTGCAGACCTTCCTTGGAGGCTTTGTCCGCCTCTTGGTTATTTTCCCTATAAACATGACGACATGAGAAGTTGTCAAATGAAAGTTGAACCACCCGAATATCCTGAAGAATATTTGATAATCTCAAATGTCTGCACTGTTGAGTCCCATTAAACCAGTTAATAACATTCATTGAGTCCCCAAAGATACAAAGATTCTCGCATCCTTTTTCAGTTGCAAAGAGAAGGAGAAGTTTAAGGCTCATAAGTTCAACATAGTTGTTGCCACCCTCTCCTAGGCCCATGGATAATTCAAAAGAATGGGTAGTAGATAAGTATAAAGTAGCCCCTCCCCCACAGAGATTGTTATGAGATGTACCATAAAAAAAACCCCAAGGATTCGTTCTATCTCACCTGCCAAAGCCACTCTTTGGTTCGCCGCTCTAACATGCTGGGGGAAGGAATTTAAGATACCACAAGACAGGACCGCGGTGATCTCTGGTGTGAAGGCTTATTCATTAAAATTGAGATTGATACGTGTAATCCAAATACCCCAACAAACGAGCAAAGGGAGGGCTACCACTGGTTTGAAAGCAGGTTGTGAGGACCAAGATTCCCAAGCTTGCAATATCGTTAAACCATTCCACACGTAGTGGAGCCCCTTAATACGAGAGCATTCGTTCCAGGCTGCCTTCATGTAAGAGCAGTGCATGAACATATGAGCCACAGTTTCCTTCGTCGCTTTGCACAATGAACACCAGCCCGACCCCTGTTTATGTTTTTTTGTAAATTGTCCCACGTTGGTGCTTTATTTTCCAGCACATTCCACATAAAAAGATGTGTCTTGTGTGGACATTCAATCTTCCACAACATTTTCCACCATCCAACAGGGATCCTGTCGTGACCAAGAGCACTGAGACAAATATAACCAAGCTTCGGAGTGTATTTGCCAAGGGGATCACCATCCCAAATAAGTTCATCCTCCCAATCCCGCAAAATAACCTGTGAACGGGTAAGTTCACCAATAAAACCAGCCAATACTTGCTGATCCAGAACTGGAAGATTAAAATCCTGTAAAAGCCGCCACGATTGTATCCAAGGTCTCAATTGAACAGGTTCAACAAGTTGATGAAGAAAGGTAATACCCCTAAACCTCAGAGCTTCCACCGTCCTACGAGGCAGAACATGTTGACCAGTACATCCAATCCAGGGGTCTTCTCCCACCCTAAGGCTCCTCCCATTATCAATGTTCCAAGCCAAAAAATCCCCAATCATTGAGAAAGAAGAAACCACAGCCTTCCAAATCACCGACCCCCCCCGCATGAAATTTACCGGGATTGCGAACCTAATCCTCAACAATATTCGGTGCAATATATTTATGAATAATAACCTTCGTCCATAAGCTGCCAGTTTTAAGAATTCGCCATCCACCTTTAGCAGCTAGGGCTTGTGAAAAAAGAAAATGTTCTTCAGCCCCCAACCTCCCAAAGATTTTGGAATAGCAATACGTTGCCACTTGACGCAAGGTGAAACAAAAGAATCTTCTTTACCACTCCATAAAAAATGAAAATAGGTTCTCTGAGCTCTATCCAAAATGCCTTTTGGGATCCAAGACAAAGACATCCAGAAGACCGGGATCGCCTCCAAGACAGATTTTACCAACACCAACCTACCAGCTCTCGACAGCCATTTGTGACTCCAAGCCTTAATACGCTTATCCAACTTCTCTAACAACCACATCCAATCCCTCTTCTTATATGCATTAGGCTTGAGTTGAAACCCAAGATATTTAAGTCCCTCCTCCACCTCCAGAAGGGTAAAAGGAAAGGACCGTAGAAAAGTGTGCAATTCCACTTTGCGCAACAAGTGCACAGTTAGTGTCGATTTCCCAGCATTAATTTCCATACCCGTTGCCAAGGAGGAAAGGTCCAGAATACCCCGGAGGGTGTTGGCATCACGAACCGATCTAGTACAAAAGATGAGAACATCATCCACAAAGAGGAGATGAGTGATAAAAAGATTTGGAGCCACCTGTATGTTGGTTGTGGAGCCTGATCTCCAGATTCAGTGATATTATTATTCAGCCGTCTTTGTACCCCAGTTTTATATGATATATAGGTGGACTGTACACTCACCCCAGCGGGGGGGTGTGGGGGGGCATCGCCCCCCCACGGGGTTCCAGGGGGTCCGGGGGCGAAGCCCCCGAAGAAAATTTTTGGGGTTGTTTTACGGGTCCATGGTTTTGGGTAACCTGTGATATTTTCCCATTGTATCTCCCTTATAAAAGAAAGACATTGTAATACGGCTAGGGTTGATGTATTAGGTTTTATGCATTGTAAAGATCTCTAATATCGTGAAGAGAGACTGTGAGACAGTGAAGAGGAAGTGCAGTGGCTGTGCTGCAGGTTGTATCCCTTCACTTTGTTGGACGAAATAATAATAAGGACTGGCAACTTCAGTTTGGACGTAGCCCAAGTTGGGTGAACCACGATATATCTGTGTCTCTCTTGTAATGTGTATGTGTGATTATATTTGCATTTATGTTTATTGTTATTGTTCTGCGATCCTGTTTTTCTAACAATTGGTATCAGAGCCGAAGGTCTATTTGGCAGATAAACCCGTAGGAAGCTAGGGTTTATGGTTCGAGTGACAGCAATGGCAGAAGAAGAAAAGTTCAAGGTCGAAAAGTTTAATGGCCAAAACTTCCAGTTATAGAAGTTGCAAAGGGAGGACTATCTGTACCAAAAGGATCTATTCCTACCGTTGGGAGGAAGAGCAAAGCAGCCGGCGGCTATGAAGGACGAAGAATGGGAGGTTCTTGACAGAAAGGATTCGGGAACAATACGGTTGAGCCTGGATTCATCGGTGGCTTTCAATATCTCAAAAGAAATGACAACGGAGGGTTTGATGAGTGCATTGGGTAAGCTGTATGAAAAACCCTCGACCTCCAACAAGGTATTTTTAATGAAGTGTTTATTTAATATGAAGATGTCTGAAGGTGGATCTGTTACTGATCATTTAAATAAGTTTAATACGTTTACAAATCAACTAAGTTCTATAAGTGTGAACTTTGATGATGAGGTTGGGGATCTTCTAATCTTGTGTTCATTGCCAGAAAGCTGGAATAGCTTGGTCATGGCTGTAAGTAACTCTGTCTCTGGTTCAAACACCTTGAAATTTGATGATGTTATTGGTGTTATTCTTAGCGAGTAAATGCAAAGAAAAAGCACAGGTGCGACATCAGGTAATGCGTTGACCATGGAGACCAGGGGAAGACAAAAAGAGAGAGGAAAGAGCCAAGGTAATCATAGTAACTCTAAAAAGGGCAGATCCAAGTCCAGACTGGGAAAGATAGAGTGTTGGAACTGTGGAAAGAAATGACATCTGAAGAAAGACTACATATCTCTAAAGAAGAAAGGAGATGGATAGAAGGAAACTACCCAGGAAACAAACGTAGCAGGTGATGTGTTACAAGATGCTTTGATTCTTGCATTAGATAATACAAGTGATTATTGGGTAGTAGATTCAGGGGCTTAATGTCATGCTACACCCCATAGGAAATACTTTCATGATTATGTTCCAAGCGATTTTGGACATGTTTTATTGGGTGATGATGAGCCATGTAAAATTGTTGCAATGGGTAAGGTATGGATAAAAGTTAAGAATGGAATTGACTGGCTGTTGAAAGATGTAAAGCATATTCCTGCTATGAAAAGAAATCTGATCTCAACAGGGCAGTTGGGAGATGGCGACTGTCTATCTACATTTGGAGAAAAGTGGTGGAAGATCACTAAAGGATCAATGGTAATAGCAAAATGAGACAGGATAGGTACGTTGTATTTATGTCCTCATAATACTGACCATTCTATCTCTTTAGCTTCCACAGGAACAGATACAACATTGTGACATCATAGGCTTGACCACATGAGTGAGAAGGGGATGCAGATTTTCCACTCAAGGAAGTTGTTGCCAGATTTGAAGCAGGTAAGTTTGGAATTCTGTGAAAAC
Source organism: Larix kaempferi (assembly GCA_027924585.1). Taxonomy (NCBI): domain Eukaryota; kingdom Viridiplantae; phylum Streptophyta; class Pinopsida; order Pinales; family Pinaceae; genus Larix; species Larix kaempferi. The sequence goes on along the minus strand of BSBM01001027.1, from coordinate 2,374,336 downwards.
TGTGTTTATGGAAAACAAAAGAGAGTCAGATTTCTCAAGGTTGGGAAACAGAAGAAGAATGAAAAGTTAGAGCTTGTGCATACAGATGTATGGGGATCAGCTCAGGTACAATCTCTTGGTGGATCTCATTATTATGTTACATTTATTGATGATGCAACTAGGAAAACTTGGATTTATTGCATTAGATAGAAATATGATGTGTTTGCTACTTTTAAGAAGTGGAAAGCTTTGGTTGAGAATGAGACAGGAAAAAGGTTGAAGTGTCTCAGATCTGATAATGGAGGTGAGTACTGCGGCAAGGAGTTTGATAGCTACTGTTCATACCATGAGATTTGTAGAGAGAATACAGTCCCTAGAACACCACAAGAAATTGGTGTGTCTGAAAGGATGAACATAACGATCATGGAGCGTGCAAGGTGTATGAGATTGCATGCAGGGTTGCCCTTACAGTTTTGGGCGGATGTTGTAAATACTGTTGTTGATTTAATAAATAGAGGACCTTCAAGTGCTTTGGATGGTGGGGTTCCAAAGGAGGCATGGACAGATAGAAAGGTAAACTACTCATTTTTTAGAACGTTTGGTTGTGAAGCATTTGTCCATATTGATAAAGATAATAGAACAAAGCTTGAAGCTAAATCCAAAAAATGTACATTTATTGGATATGGGTTGATGAATTTGGTTATCATTTATGGGATTATGAAAATAACAAAATCATCAGGAGTAGAGATGTGATATTCAATGAAAAGGTCATGTATAAAGATCAGTTGCAGGGAAAGAAACATGAAAAAGAAAACACAGAGTACACAGTGCTTGATGAAATTAAAGAAAATGAAGTTCCGAAGGTGCCAAAAAATCAAGAACAACAGCAAGTACCTGAAACTCCTGCAAGTGTAAGAAGATCTACCAGGTTAAGTAGACTCCCTGAACGATACTCTCCTTCAATGTATTATTTATTGATGACTGATTCTGGTGAACCAGAATGTTATGAAGAAGCAATGCAGGTGGAAACTAGAAAGAAGTGGGAGCAAGGCATGAATGAGGAGATGGACTCATTGGTAGGAAACCAGACTTGGGATTTGGTTCACTTGCCTGCTGGTAAAAGAGCATTGTAGAACAAATGGATTTACAGGTTGAAGGAAGAAGAAGGAGGTAAGAAGCGGTACAAGGCCAGACTTGTTGTAAAGGGGTTTGCACAGAAGAAAGGTATACATTTTGATGAAATATTTTTTCCTGTTGTTAAGATGACTTCAATTAGGACTATCTTAAGTCTAGTGGCGGTAAAAGATTTGCATCTTGAACATTTAGATGTAAAAATAGCCTTTCTCCATGGGGATTTGGAGGAAGAGATATATATGTAGCAACCACAAGGGTATGAGGTCAAAGGGAAGGAGGATTTGGTATGCAGGTTGAAAAAGAGTTTTTATGGCTTGAAGCAAGCTCCAAGGCAGTGGTATTTAAAATTTGACAGGTTTATGACAGAACAAGGTTATAATAGATGTCATTCTGACCACTGTGTTTATTTCAAGAAACTAGACAATGAAAGATATATTATCTTGTTATTGTATGTGGATGACATGCTTGTTGCAGGGTCTAACATGCAAGATATAAATGTACTCAAAAGGAAGCTAGCTAATTCATTTGCGATGAAGGATTTGGGTGCTGCAAAGCAAATCCTTGGTATGAGAATAACGAGAGACAGGAAGAATCGCAAATTGACATTGTCTCAAAGTGAGTACATGCAAAAGGTGTTGGAGAGGTTCAGAATGCAGAATGCAAAACCAGTTAGTACACCTTTGGCCAACCATTTTAGTCTAAGTAAGGAAATGTGTCCCAAGACACAGGAAGAGACATATTACATGTCCAAGATTGCCTATCAATTAACAGTTGGCAGCTTGATTTATGCCATGGTGTGCACAAGATAGATATTGCACAAGCAGTGGGAGTTGTGAGCAGATATATGAAAAATCCAGGTAAAGAACATTGGAAGGCAGTATAGTGGATTCTCAGGTATTTGAGAGGTACTATTACTCATGCATTATGTTTTGGAGGTTCAAACACTGTTCTACAGGGATATGTTGATGCAGATATGGCAGGTGATAAGGATAGCAGGAGGAGTACCACAGGGTATGTGTTTACTGTAGGTGGAACAACGGTAAGTTGGATTTTGAAACTGCAGAAGGTTGTTGCACTTTCAACAACAGAAGCAGAGTATGTTGCTGTTACAGAGACTAGTAAAGAGATGATTTGGTTGCAGAGGTTTATGGAGGAATTGGGTAAGAAGCAAAAGGATAGTAGGATATATAGTGACAACCAGAGTGCCATTCATCTTGCAAAGAACTTAGCATTCCATTCCAAGACTAAACATATACAGCTTAAGTACCATTTCATATGCTCTGTTCTGGAAGATGAACTATTGAAGCTGGAAAAGATACACACTAGCCAGAATCCTGCAGACATGTTCACAAAGGTAGTGACCAGAGAGAAAATGAGTTCCTGCTCGGTTTCAGTTGGCCTTCTAGCATGAAGGTGAAGAGGAGAAAGTTTCCAAGTCCAAGTCCAGTAAGTGCAGCAGCGGTGGAGTTGTTGTGATCAGTCTCCAAGTGGGAGATTGTTGGTTGTGGAGCCTGATCTCTAGATTCAGATATATTATTATTCAGCCATCTTTGTACCCCAGTTTTATATGATATATAGGTGGATTATACACTCACCCCAGCGGGGGGGTGTGGGGGGGCACCGCCCCCCCACGGGGTTCCAGGGGGGACCATTCCCCTTGGCTGGGGGGTCCAGGGGCGAAGCCCCCGAAGGAAATTTTTGGGGTTGTTTTACGGGACCATGGTTTTGGGTAACCCGTGGTATTTTTCCATTGTATCTCCCTTATAAAAGAAAGACATTGTAATACGGCTAGGGTTGATGTATTAGGTTTTATGCATTGTAAATATCTCTGAGATCGTGAAGAGAGACTGTGAGACAGTGAAGAGGAAGTGCAGCGGCTGTGTTGCAAGTTGTATTCCTTCACTTTGCTGGACGGAATAATAATAAGGACTGGCAACTTTAGTTTGGACGTAGCCCAAGTTGGGTGAACCATGATATATCTGTGTCTCTCTTGTAATGTGTATGTGTGATTATATTTGCATTTCTGTTTATTATTATTGCTCTGCGATCCTGTTTTTCTAACATTGTATGCTCTTCAAATTGCCAAGAGGAGTAACCTCCCGAAGTAACCGACTCAAACCCTCGGCCACCAGAAGAAAAAGTAGTGGAGACAGTGGGCACCCTTGTCTCAGGCCTCACCCAACATGAAAAAAGGGTGATGTCGCCCCATTGATTAGAACAGAGAACGAAACCGAAGTGATGCAGCTCATAATCCACCTGATAAAACCAATACAGAATCCCAGATGAGTAAGAAGCATACGAAGATAGAGCCAACTTACTCTGTCATAAGCCTTTGAAAGATCGATATTGAGAATGACCCCTTTGAGTTTTTTTGATTTTATACTGTGTAAACCTTCTTATGCAACACCAATGGCGTCATGGATCTGGCGCCCTTCAAGAAAGCCAAATTGTTCACCAGAGATATGTTGAGACAGGATGCCCTTCAAATGCCTAGCAATGATTTTTGAAACCACCTTATAAACACAGTTGCAGAGAGAAATGGGTCGAAAATCATTGAGTGATGAGGGGTTATCAGATTTAGGGATCAATGCTATGAATGTGGCGTTAATGCAAGCCGGGATACGCCCAGAGAGTCGGGTATCTTCAACCGACTTGAGTAAATCCGCCCCCAAAAGATCATAAATTTCCAAGAAGAATTCAATCGTCCACCCATCTGGATCCAGACTTTTGTCTTTCTGAAAGCTCTGCAAAGTCACCTTAAGTTCTTCCTCAGTAATCTCCTCCATTAAAGTTGCATTGTCCTCTTCCTTTACAAAACGTGGAAAGAGCTGTGCCACCCGAATCACCTCTGTAATGTGAGCTTGATTATTAGCCCCCAAAAGAGACTAGAAATGATCGACCCCCACTCTAGCCATCCCATAAAAGGTAGTCTGAGATACACCCTCAGGATCGTCAAGTTTCCAGATAGTATTAGCCGCCTTCCTTCCTTTCGCATAAGCATGAATTTTTTTTGTGTTTTCATTCCCCGCCTTCAGCCATGTAGCACGACTTTTTAGTCTCCAAGTCTCATCTTTTTCCTTTAGCAAAGTGTTCCTATGCCCCTCCAAACGAGCCATTAGATCCCTGGTCTCCAAGGAACGTAAACCTTCCCCATCATCAGCATAGATCAATAGGATTTCCGCTTCTATGCTCTTAAGTTCAAGATCCTCCCTACCTTTCTTTTCAAAATCCCAAATTTTAATAGGGCCCTTCACCCTTTTAAGATTCGCAACAAACTGATAAGAAGTAGAATGAGGGGACCTGCTATTGTAGGGCACCCACAAAGAAGTTATCAACTTATTAAAAGAATCATCTTTCAGCCAAGTTTTATTGAATTTTAAAGGACCAGGAGGTTTTGGAGGACCACTCCTAAGTTCGAGGAAAATAGGGAAATGATTCGAACCACCTCCCATTTCCACCCACTAACGAATAAGAAAAAGTCTGTCCACCAGAGGTTCCGCAGCCAGAAAATGATCCAATCTCTTGGCCACCCTGTTGTCCCCAGCCCGATTATTCCTCCAAGTCGATTTAAGAAGAACAGGTTCAATGTCAATCAGATTCCTAGCAGCAAGATGCTGAGAGAAAAAACCAGCCAAGAAATCCATTCTAGCCCGGGGGCCCCATACCTCCGATTGACCAAGAAAAAAGTTAAAATCACCACCCAAAATAACAGAATCCTCCCTTACCAGAGAATTGTTCAACAACGAATCCCATAAGGGGATATGATTCAAATAAGGACCATAAATATTGAAAATAGTAAGGACTTCTCCTAAGTCCAGAGTACGAATCGTCAACCCAAGTGTAGACTCCATCCCCCACACATTGAGTTTCTTCACCACATGATTGTTCCAACCAGTAGCCAGCCCCCCAGACCGCCCCCGAGCATCCAAAGTTTCAAAGGACCAACCAGGAAGCCAACTTTCAAGTTTCACCTGCACCTCCAACCCATCACCCAAAGTTTCTTGTAACAAAATAATATCCAGGCATTCCAGAGAGACTACCTGCAACAATGTTGATATTTTTAAGGGACCAGCCAGACCCCGAATGTTGAAGGACATAATTTTCATTGATGACCCTTCTTGTGGGTGCGCATCGCTCTAAGCGCTCGTTCAATAGAAAGTTGTTTCCCCTCTAAAAGGTCCAATTTTGCTTTGTACTGTGCTTTAGAGATATGTGACTTACACTCCCTACCTTTCGGCATGGGTTCCTTATCCTTACCCAACCCCCCAGGAGCAATTTTTGTAGCAGAATGGAGGAAATAACCAGAGTCTGAAGACTCAGGTGGGGATGAAGTGGAAGCTTCTTCCTGAGAGAGGATTTCTGGATCAGGATCAGGGTCCAGGTGGGAGGAACAACCATGGTAGTGATCGGAACAGAATCCAAAAGTAAAGGGGGCTTGGTAATAGGTAGTGGGGATAAATTTAAATTCTTCATCCCTTCTATCCAATCCATCCTAGGAAAAGAAACATTATTCATGAAAAAATTGATAGCAGGAGGGATAGAAGGAGGAGGAGTACCAGCAAACAATGGCTCCTGAAAAAGTAGCGCAGTAGGAGCTGGGCCAGAGTCCTCATTGAGTGAATCCAAGAGTGGTTCTGTTGCATCAACAATAACCTCCACAAGACCCTCTACCAAAACCTCCTGTGCCGACTAAGAAGGAGCCTGTGATGACCCACCAGTCTGAACATTTCTAACAATCCCGTCGGCCCATTTGCGCCTAGAACCATTCCTGGTCCGGAGCGGGAGCTTACATTCCACCGTCGGATGTCCATAGACATGGCACCGCCTGCATATGAAAGGGACATTCTCATAATCTAACTTTTGAACAATGACATAAGGCCCCCAACTGAGTTTAAAATCTTCTGCCAAACCTTCACGCACATTGAGGCTAACCAGAATTCATGCCACCTTCCTTTGATGAGTGTGCCGAAAGGAGTAATCCCCCTCAAGATAAGAACCCAACAAGTTTCCAATGCCTCTGAAGTGTTGTTCGGACCAATAGTGTAGTGGGAGCCCCGAGGTGCACCCATATAGGAACCACGTCCAAACGTTCCCTACTAGCATCGAACAGTGGATGCCATGGTTTCAGAAGAACATGGCAATGATCCCAACTCCAATTGTGATTAAGAACCCAAAGTGCTTGATCAACCCTAAGAAAGTTAAAAGAAAACCAATTTCTAGTGAGTTCAACCACTTCAGGTGCATAACCGAGATGTTCTTGCCACTGTTCCGCAACCCACCGCTCCATGGTCCGCAAAGAGAAGGACCTGCCGAGAGCCTTCCCCACCAAGGTTAAGACCGTCATCTAAAGCACATTGTTCCATTCAATGTCCTCGCCCAGAGCATAGTTATAGTCAAAATGACCCGATTTAATCTACTGTTTCTGTCCCCTCTTCCCCAGCAAAGTCGAGTCATCCGAAGATCCGCCACCCCCTTCACCCGAGTTTGTGCCTGAACCCACCTGTGGACCAGCCACCCCCAAAATGCCTTGTGTACCTCTCGTCCCAAGACCTGAGACATCAACAGTATGCCCTATCGAACCCTCAGCAACCGGGTTTCCCTCCTGTATAACAGGCGCACCACCATTAACTGGAAGATCTTCCCCCCGATTCACCACCAAACCAGCATAGTTCAACAGCTCCTCTTCATGCCAGACCGTATTGCTATCTAACCAAGGGGGAACCTCCAAATCTTTAGGAAGAATAAAACCTTCATCCATAGGGAGTGTATCAGCAGGGGACGATGAGACCAGGAGAGTCGACAGTGAAAACCTAGCTCCCGAAACAGATGGTTCCGGAACCCCATTAGTTTTCCAAGAACCTAGTCCAGCCACTACTTCCCAAACGTTGTCAGATGGCTTTGCCTAGATGTCATCATGCACCAAAGATTCGCTGAAGTAATCCAATTGTTCCTCTCCTTCCATGGTAAGTAAAGTAGTTAAAATAGTAAAAAAAATAAAAACCCTGCACAAACCTTAACCGCGTGCAAAAAAAACCGTCTACGAGGTAGGGTTTTCCTCTAAAAGATGAAAAGACGAGAATATCGCCGGCAACCTCCAGAAAAACCACCAACAGCCGGCCGGAACCATGTTGTAAGACCTTCGAGGGAAGTGTGTCATGCAGTGTCAGACTATCACTGTCACCAACAGGGGCTGGGGGGCCACCTGCCTACGGCCATCGTCCACCGTAAACCCTACCCATAGTTCATAGCGAAACCCTAGTAGAGACTCTCGTTCTTGTGTTAGATCTCGAATTTTTTCAAAAAAGATTTCACACCAATGCATCGTTTCCAAAGTATTATAATCAATGATAATTCTTTTATGAATACCATTGATTTCAATGTTGTTGCGATTGAATCTACAAAGAAAGCCTAAGACACCTCAAAAGATTGTTCAAAAAGTATTCAATTAATGCCCTCAAACTTAAGATATTTCTTAATATGGTTTTGTGTGTAGTGAATGTCAACATCACATAATACTTGTCTACCTTGTGGGTTGCATCCCTTTGGAGGTCATGACCATGGCCATAGTCAATACATAGATGAAGTAGGTGTGGGAGCCTCATGGTTGGCTTTGCAAAAGAATGTTTTATAAGGGGTACTCAAAATGTCTCAATTTTTATGATTTATGTGCTAGAATTTGATGAAACATAATATGCAAAATCCAATTATCCAATTATTTTACTTGTGTTTTGTTTTTTTGAAGTTTTAGAATTTTTTAAATAGGGTTAAAATCCAAAAGCAAAGTTCCACCATGAATGAAATCTTGAGTATGATGGAACTATGAACTCCATTGGATTTTTTTAAAATTTGAATTAAAATTGTATGGAGGTAGTTTGAGTATCCCTTATTCTATGCCTTGTAAGAGCACCCTTAATAACAATGAGCTTCATTTTTAAAATTTTATGAATAGAGTTGTTTATTCATGATGAAACTGTTTCACCTAATCGTTCTATTTTCAAAACATATAGTTGTCCTTTTCTAATAAAATTAAAATCTTTGTCAAGAAAAATGCATAATGGTGGTCAAATTAAAATCTTTGTCGAGAAAAATGCATAATGTTGATGTTGTATGTGGGTTAATTTTCCAATCCTATGCATACAATATTCATCTTTTCTCAAGTGTATTTATAAGCTCATTTGTGGCTCTATCTATCTATCACAAACAATAGAGGATTTTAATCTCAATTCCAAAGAAGCATTGTATCTTAAAAATATGTCATATGTCTTGTTTAGGGTGTGCAATAGGATGTTTAGGCAATTGGGGAGCTGTCGAAACTCTGCTTCTTATACTAAGCTTCATAAATTAAGGGATTTTTAGCTTATAGCAAACATTGGACGTTTGCAACCTAAAGTTCCTCGAGCAACTCAACTTCCCGCTTCGCAATTTGTGCATGTTTCTTAAGTCACTATTGTTGTTGAAAAAGTTTGAGTTCAAATAGTAAGAAAATGAGAAATGAGATAGAAAGGTTAATGTTGGTAGTTGCTAATAAGATTTAAGCTCCTCAAACTCTTATTCTAACTAAGTTAACCAATAATAGGGTTTCCCCTTGTAATGTGAATAGGTGATCTCGCTTTCTAACACCCCTTTGAAATTCTAAAGATGTTTCATATCTCAAGGCTCCTTAGAAAACATTGAAAGTTAACAAAATGAATGACTACTTCATATGTCTCTTAATGGATCCTTAAGAATTGTATTTACGAATGCTCTGGATTTTATCTAATTAAACGAGGTCGTCCTTTTTTAGGCATAGTGTGATTTTGGTATTTGTGTAATTAATTAAAAGTAAAAGGATAAGTATAAGTATTTTATTAAAGTTTCCCGGATGTGGTTGGTCATCAGGAAGGTATGCCACATGCTCAGGGGAACGTGGCAGAAGGAGGAGACATTTAAGTGTTGTTTTGAAATGGACAACTGGGGAAGGAAGAGGGCATTAAAGGAGGATGGTAGAGTGGTTAGAAAAGGGAAGGTTAGGGACGATACGGGGACGCAAAATTTAAGCATACTTGACAATAATAATTCCGATGACAAGTGAACAGAGTGCGGAATGTGGAGGTAAGTACAGAGGAGGAATGGTTGGAACAAAAATTTCATGGAAATCTGGGCTAGCACGATGAATGAAATCCATCGGTTCAGAATGGTAATTGCACGTGGCTTCAATCACACTCCTATAGAATTGATGGTGGGTGTTATTGACGAGGGATAACGAGCCATTCATGAAAGCGTATATAATTTAGGCAAGCTAGTGAAGAGTTTGAACGATATTTTGCAATCTTTGGTAGAAGCTTTAGTGGTAAGAAAGGAGATCAAGGTAGTGTGGAGAATGGCTCCATGACAGAGAATGCGTTGTAAACGTGGAGGGTGCGATAGCAGGGAGCACCGATGGGTAGAAGAAGACCCGAGGCAAGGGATGATGGATGGAATTCCATCCCACATTGACGCCATCATCTCCACAATGGAGGACGAAGAGATGCAGGCGAGAATGGATGAGATGGGAACGGGGGCGTTTAAGCTCATACTAGGTGCTACGGAAGCTCCTGGCTAAGATAATGGTGGAGCAAGAAATCTTTGGAGAATTGGTCGCCCAGGTGATGGGGGATTTCAAAGAAGACCTTTTGAGGAAAGAAGACCTTTTGAGGAGTTGGGTGGACATGGAGAGTGTTATGGAACTAGCCTCACCTCCTTTCAGTCGTGCGAGGAAGCCTCTTGAAGCTCCAGCATCGGCACCGACCCCAGCAAAGGCTACGACAGAAGGCATGGAGAAACTCAAGGATGAGAAGGAGTCTCCGACAAGAGATGAAGACAAGGCACGTGAGGCCCGTAATGGCAAAGGAAAAGCCCCTATTGAAGGGGAGTATGAGGATATAGGCAATGGGTAAGAAGGAGGGATGGTTTCTTATCTTCTCCTTTTTTGTTATGAATTGGTTCTTTGTATGGGATTTTTTAGCATGGTTCTTAGGTTGGGAGATGTATGTTTTGGTAAGGGTACCCAGCCAATATTGTTTGGTCGAAGGATGTGTTTTGATTTCTTTGTTCTAGGAAGAAAATGTAAATTTTGTGAGGAAAGCAGGGACTAAGGAAAAGGGTGGCAGCTGGAAGTTAATCGGTCTACCAAGTAAAACTCTCTTTTTGTAATCTATGTATAGTTTTGATTTCAGTTAATTAAAGGTTCCTTTCTTACTAAAAAAAAAGTATTTGATTAAAGTTCATTTAAATTGCTAATCAATGTAATATGTATTTTGGAAGAGTGTAATAAAAAATCTTTCACCAAAACTTCTTTTGTGATGAAAACATGCAAGAGCATTGATATAATAGAAAAGGCTAAAGCCATAATCAAATTATATTCACACAAATAGTACTATTATAAAAAAATTAGATCATATTGTAAAGGTTAGAAAAGTATACTTAGATCGAGAATGCTTAGATCAGTGGAAAATATTAGCTATGAGAAGTCTCATTTACATCTTTCTTCTATCAATACTAGAAATCAATCCATGTGGAATTTGTTTACAAGATTGAGTTCACTTCTATGTGCACCGTATCAAAGGAAATAGATTCAAGTCAAAATCAGATCTATAGTTTATATATGGTAGAACGTATTTGCTACCGATCCCAATGATAAATCCAATGACTGACAACTTCCCTAATGCATTTGATTTGGAGATTTGTGGGGTGTGTGAGATCCTGAGCATACTCGATTTCTCTTCTAGTCTTCATATTTAATTGCATAACATCAGTGGAAGAAAAAATAACATTGCAACAGTAGTCGCATATCACAAAAAATTACCATGCACTGTAAAGAGCATGTGATTCAAGATGTGGTTGTGAAATTGATTTTCAAACAAATATGTTGCTATGTAGATTTCCAAATTGATGATGAGGAACATTGTACAGTAGCATTAATCACGTGGCTTGATTGAACTTCTACCATAATTGACTGGTGCAAATCAAATGACGTTGTAGATTCCATCTTTTCCATTTTCATCCAAAGTGCCTAGATCTCCAATTTTATTGGTGTACACATATTCACATTCATTTCATCAGCTATTTGGCCTTCCATGAATCACTATCATAGAATGAATACCAGGCCCCTTAAGACTCAAGGGAGCTTTGATACCATGTTAAAATATACATGGACAACAAAGTTGACGGGAAAGGCTAAAGTCACAATTTAATTGTATTCACTCCAATGTTACAAATATATAGTACAATGGGTGATGCCACTCATGGAGAGATTTGCTCTAGATCCTAACACCTTGCATGGTGACTCGGCTAGGAAACCTTATCCAAATCACTTAGTCATCATTTATGATAAATCACCATTACCTTAAATGATAAATATAATTAAAGGTGACAATTAAACTTTGTGATTGTTAGGTTAAGCCATAAGATTAACAAAATATAGAGTATATCTTAGTCAATACAACATTATCACACTATGCTTTAAATCCAATCATGTATATCCCAACCTATAAAACATTTATTACATTGTTTCGAGATGCATATTGATCTCACTTAAAGTCATTGGGTTTCTCAAAAGTTAAGTCTTTTTGTTGATGGAATGAAATCCACTTTGCGAGGTTAAACACCTTCCATCATATATACACAAGAGTTTTACACTTTCCAAGATTTTAACCTAAGTTGTTTACATAACAACACAAAATCCCAACCCTTAAACCACAACCCAACAAATTTCAATTTAAAATATCAACATTTCATCACATTTGATATGGATTTCACTTAATCTTGTTGAGGAGGTTTTCAAGCTTGCACATATCTATATAGCTAATGAGGTTGACAAGAGGGCAACATTTAGCAATTAATAGTTGGTGAGTACTCTAAAGAGGGCAACATTTGGCAATTGATAGTTGGCGAGTTCTCTAAAATGTATTGATTTCTATGTGATAATTTCAATATGATGGAGGCTCAAGAAATTAAAGAAAGAGATATTACATAGAAAATTGTCCACTTTGGACCACTCTCGTATTTTGACTTCTCTATGATAATTTCAATATGGTGGAGGATCAAGAAATTAAAGAAAGAGATATATATATATAGAAAATTGTCCACTTTTGACCACTCTCATATTTCAACTTGAGTTCTATATTCACAATAAATTGGGATGAAACGAATCTTCAAAACTTAGCTCACTTGAAATATGTAATCCCTATAAATTGAGGTGAAATTGTTCTACAAACCCCTAGTTCAATTGGGAGAATTCTTAAATATCCAAATTACGATATGATCTTTTAGTATATCTAGGGTCTTGAATAGTACAAAGTGCACATTCTTCACAATTTTTTTTCCAAAGATGTAAAACCTATCATAACAAAGTTGTCAACCAGTGGCGAGGACAACCATCACTAGCTACTATTTGTGAATGCAAGTTGACTCATCATCATTATTCAAAGAAAACCAAACCCCCTTCAAAATAATTTGTTGGTGGTTCATAATGATGTAGACTTTCACTTTTGCCATATGCCTTTGGATCTTGGGCCTTTAACATGTTTCCTTACTGCTAGGAACTTGTGTCAACCCTTCTCTTTACTTTGTTAGTATATTGTTGTTGGACGCATATGCTTTGTAAGTCATCCCGTAGTATAATATGTTCCATGGTATTGATCCATAGTATTGGATGCATATGCTTTGTAAATCATCCCGTAGTATTATATGTTCCATGGTATTGATCCATAGTATTGGCGCATAGACTTAGTATATAAGTACGTGTTGAGACCAATGAAGGCATCCACGAGTTATTGTGTATTGAGATTGCTCAAAGGAGGTTGCCCCCTCGAAGTGGCCTGCGATCAATAAATCTCTTCCGTGTTCTGTTATTTCTAATATATCGTGCATTTTCATTAATTAATTGCTGAAGGTTCCTCACATCTGGTATCAGAGCACCTTCTTGGGCTCGTTGGGTGGAATTTCTGCCAATTTTTTTTTCGCATCTATATTGTTCATTTCAATTGCAGTTTTGGATTCGAGAATAATCCCTATCCACTTAACTGTGGGAAGTACTTGGGAATAGCCCTAAAACTCATTATGAGGAGTACCACGGGAACCCCGGAGTAGCTGGCCCATTGAGAGGACCTGCTAGCGAAAAGGGCAACGACCCCTACCTGATTGACTAGTTCCCACCTGTGAGGTAAACCAAGAGCTGTCGTTTATGGCAGAGCGGTTATCGGTTTTACTTGGGCTGTGGAGTGAGGGGTACTGCCCCAATACGCAAGCCGTTAGATAACATTGGTGGCCGAGTGAATCCCTTGAACCTTTAGGAAGATGCACATACCTGGGGTCCATGTCTATTTCCAGCTGATAAATCGTAGATTACATCTGTCTAGAATTGTTGCAGATCAATTCTGAGCCGTTGCAGATCCATTCCGAAAATAAGACAAGATGCCATATCTTATTTCTTTTAACTCTGTTTCCCTTGAAAATTCAATGACACCCTTGCAATCCCATTCTTCATATTTCATTCCCGAGGACCCTATCCCAAATTCCACTTTTCGAAGCCAGAAATCCCACATTTGTCTATTTTTAGGGTTTGCCATAACTTTTTTGATTTTCACCCAATCATCTTCAAATTTTGCCACAGTGTTTATTTCCCATTTCTGCTTCTTTGTCTCTCTTTGACAAATTTTCTCATTCTTTCACCCCGCTTCTGAAATCCCCATTTTTTGCTTCCCTATCCATCAGAAAGTGTCCAAAACCTAGTCAAACCCCAATTACCCATTAGAGTTTTTCCCAAATCCAATTTTTCCTTTACTAAAGAAGCTTATGTTTTTGTTTTTCTACCCATTCACAAAAAAATAACTCCTGGTTATGGTTGTCACCAGTGCAGGAGCAAAAATCATGGAGGAAGAACTTGCAGCCCTAAAAACCAAACTCCAAGATCTTGATGAAAAATTTCTCAGCCTCCATCTTCAGCATGTAGCCATGAACAATAAACGACAGCCAGAATCTTCTGCAGACATTGGGTTATCTTCTTCCAACAATTTTCATGGGTCGAAGCTTGATTTTCCTCGCTTCAATGGTAATGATCCGATTGGATGGATATACCGGGCATAACAATATTTCAGTCCTCATAATACTTTTGATGTCAACAAAGTTCCACTTGCATCCTTTCATTTGGAACATGAAGCCCTTTAATGGTACCATTGGTACATCAAGGCGCATGAAGAGCCAAAATGGACATATTTTTGCCAACTCCTTTTGCAACGATTTGGTCCTGGTGCTTTTGATGAATTCACAGGAGAACTCACTAAACTTCGCCAAATTGGCACTGTGAGAGAGTATCAGACATAATTTGAGAAACTAACCAATCACACAGAAGGATTGTATGATGAATTTTATAGGAGTTGTTTTATCAGTGGTCTCAAGGATGCAATCCTATCAGAGGTTAAAATGTTCTGTCCCAACACAATGATGGAAGTCCTAGGGTTGGCTAAGTGGGTGGAGGGCAAGATCACAACCCAACAATGCTCCAAATCCACTTTTGTTCCATTCAGAAATATGGTTTTCCAACAACCTCCCATCATGACAGCTCCTCGACCAACTCCTATCAAGCATTTGTCTGAAGCATAGATGCAGGCACGCAGAGAAAAATGGCTTTGTTATAATTGTGATGGCAAATTCACATGGGGCCATAGATGTGTTGAGCAAAAGCTCTATCTCTTGGATGTGGATTCTCCTCCTGCCTCTGAACTTGGTGAAGAAGCTCCAGATACAATATATGATCAGGTCAACATTCAGCAGCCGCTTGTTGACCCTCCGTCATAGGACGACCACCCAGAGATATCTCTGCATGCTTTAGTCGGAGTCACCACCCCACAAATAATGCCGGTCAGGGGTTACTTCAAGAACCTCCCTCTTAAAATACTCATTGATTCTGGTAGCACTCATAACTTCATTGACCCTCGGATCGCCAAATAGGCTAATTGTTTTGTCCATCCTTGCTCCAACTTTGAAGTCATGATTGCCAATGGGGGCCCTTACCTTTCAAGGGGAAGTGTCGCAATGTGCGTATCTCTATGGGATATTATAACCTACGCTTTTACATGTTTTCCTTAGCCTTAGGAGGATGTTATGTGGTTTTGGGTGCTCAATGGTTACACACACTTGGCCCTATATTATGGGATTTTGCTGAACTTTGGATGCAGTTTTCAGTCAATGGGAAAAAACACACATTAACGGGCTTACAATCAGGGTCTCTCTGCATCATCAGTTCACATCGCATGGAAAAAATACTCAAGAAGAATTCACATGGTGTCATCTCTCAACTCCATTCCATTCAGATGCACCCATCAACGGTCTCCACTACTCCTTTGGATCTACAACAAATTTTGGATAGATATGCAGGTGTCTTTGTTGAACTAGTGGGATTGCCACCTTCGAAGCGCCCTTTCCGGTAAGAATTTAGTCGCCTCTACATATGATAAGGATATGATGGCTATTTTGCATGCATTACAGAAGTGGCGACCATACCTCTCAGGGAATGATTTATGCATCAAGACTGATCACCAGATTTTGAAATATTTCCTGGAACAACGGGTCTCCTCCCCAGCACAACAGAAATGGGTTAGCAAACTCATGGGTTATGACTATGACATCACTTACAAGAAGGGTAAGGACAATCTGGTGATGGATGCTCTTTCTTGCACATTTGATGACCAAGTTTTTCTTTCATCTATTTCTATGCCTGTTCCAAATTGGTTACAATCTATTCAACAGGGCTGTGTCAATGACTCCTCATTATCTCAAACCATCCAACGGTTGGCCAACAACCCTTATGTTGTACCACATTACTCTCAGGATAGTACTTCCCTGAGATACAAGGGTCATCTGGTGCTTCCCCATAGCACAGATCTTCAACAGCCTGTCTTCTATGAACTCCATACTTCTCCATCGGTAGGGAACTCTGGGTTCCTCAAAACGTATGAGCGAGCACAACGTAACTTCTTTTGGAAGGGAATGAAAAGAGAAATTCAATAGATGGTGGTTGAATGTGATACTTTCCAGCTCAACAAGGGTGAAATGACACTCCTTCTAGGATTGCTCGAACCCTTGCCCATCCCTACACGGATTTGGACAGATATTTCTATGGATTTCATTGAAGGGCTCCCTAAATCTGGATGGAAGACAATGATTTTGGTTGTGGTTGATCGCCTCTCCAAATATAGTCAATTTTGTGCCCTCAACCATCCCTATACAGCCTACTTAGCCGCACAAATTTTCCTGGACCAAATCTTCCGTCTTCATGAAATCCCTTCTTCCATTATCTCGGATCGTGCTGCAACTTTCACCAGTCATTTTTGGACAGAACTATTTCACCACACTGGCACCAAACTGAAGATGAGTTTAGGGTCTCACCCACAAACAAATGGTCATACTGAAATTACCAATAAATGTTTGGAAACTTATATTCGTTGCTTCACCTCCAAACAACAACCTTAGTGGATGAAGTGGCTCCTTCTCGTTGAATGGTGGTACAATACTGCATCTAAAATGACTCCATATGAAACAATCTATGGTTAGGCACCACCAGTTCTTTTGCCATACACCCTCAATAGTTCACCAGTTCATGCAGTTGTCACGGTTCTTCGAAACCGCGATCAAATTCTTCGCATTATGTAGGAAAATATTCACATGGCAAGAATTCGAATGAAACAACAAGCCAATCAACACCGTTCTGAGTGCACTTTTCAAACAAGTGATATGGTTTTTCTTCATCTATAGCCTTCCAAGCAGTCCTCCCTGAAACTCAAAGGGCGTCATAAACTCGCTCCAAAGTTCTATGGGCCCTATAAGGTTCTTCAGAATATTGGGTCCATTGCTTATAAATTGGAACTTCCTCCTTCTTCCTGCATTCATCCAGTATTTCATGTCCCTTGTCTGACGAAAGTTCTTAGCACCAACATAGAGGACAAACTATTTTGTTAGAAAAACAGGATCGCAGAGCAATAGCAATAAACAGAAATGCAAATATAATCACACATACACATTACAAGAGAGACACAGATATATCGTGGTTCACCCAACTTGGGCTACGTCCACACTGAATTTGCCAGTCCTTATTATTATTACCGTCCAGCAAGTCGAAGGGATACAACCTGCAGCACAACCGCTGCACTTCCTCTTCTCTGTTTTACAGTCTCTCTCCAGATCTCAAAGATCTTTACAATGCATAAAACCTAATACATCATCCCTAGCCGTATTACAATGTCTTTCTTTTATAAGGGAAATACAATGGGAAAATACCACGGGATACCCAAAACCATGGGCCCGCAAAACAGCTGGCGAAAACAGCCCCAAAAATTTTCTTCGGGGGCGTTGCCCCCGAACCCCCATTTCTCGGGGGCGCTGCCCCCGAACCCCCGCCGGGGGACCGCTGGCCCCTGGACCCCCCAACCAGGGGGGATGGGCCCCCCTGGAACCCCATGGGGGGGCGATGCCCCCCCACACCCCCCCGCTGGGGTGAGTGTACAGTCCACCTACACATCATATAGAACTGGGGTACAAACACGACTAATACAATATCATCTATGAGACTAGAAGATCTGGCTCCACAACCAACATATTTTACCAGAACTGGATAATGAAGGATCCATCCTTTTGGAGCCGGAGGCCATCCTTAATAAGCGCACTCGTCAACTTTGATCTCAATCTATCACAGAGGAATTAATTCAGTGGCATGGAATGCAACCAGAGGATCCTACATGAGAACCACTCCTTCAGATTCAACATCAATTTCCACATCTAAAGCTTTGAGGACAAAGCTTTTTCTAAGGGGGAGGGGATATTAGGAACCCGTGTCAACCCTTCTCTTTACTTTGTTAGTATATTGTTGTTTGATGCATATGCTTTGTAAGTCGTCCCGTAGTATTATATGTTCCATGGTATTAATCCATAGGATTGGCGCATAGACTCAGCATATAAGTACGTGTTGAGGCCAATGAAGGCATCCACGAGTTATTTTGTACTGAGCTTGCTCAAAGGAGGTTTCCCTCTCAAAGTGGCCGGCGATCAATAAATCTCTTCTGTGTTCTGTTATTTCTAATATATCGTGCATTTTCATTAATTAATTGTTGAAGGTTCCTCACACTTACATCCAAGGAAGACGAGTTCTTAGTCGATTAGAAGCAGTTTTAGACTTTACTTTAGGACCAAAAGGTGGTTTCAACATATATAGTATCCATAAAGAAAACTAGTATCCCTTCTGGTCATCATTAGGGCTACATTCTTCATAATTTAACTTCACCTAGAGTAACTCGAGCATTTTTTTAAAAAAGTAAATGAAAACAAATTAAATATTATGAATATTAAAATTCCAAAAAAATATGTTTAAGTAAATAATAGTTTGGCATGGCTTTCCCATTATGTTTAAAATTATGTTTTTTATAAAACCAATTAAATTATATATTATATTATTTTCAATATATCATGGTGATTTTGAACCATCATTATTAGAAAATATATATTAATTTAGATCCATGTTAACTTTGGATTTATCAAGTTTTTCCAAAAAATAAAAAAATAATAATATGAAAGTCTAGAAAAAGTTTTCACTTCAAAATATTTAATTTATTAATATTTAATAAATTTAAAATTGATCTAAATTTATATATATAAATTAATTTTTTTACATTACTTATATTAAAATGAATATCATCCACATTACACATCAACCTTATGTTAAAATCTAAACTATACTACTTCTCGACAAAATCATTCATCACATCAAACGAGAACGCACATTTTAAGATCATAACATATCACAATGCACAATAGACGCGATGACAAATGCTATATAGAAATCAAGCCTAAGTAAACATAAGATCATTGCATTTACTTCTTAAATAGAAAAGTCTTACTCTAATAGTTATAATCATTCTATGTAGACGAGCATTGCTTGTTATAATTGAATTGACAACAAAATAGGGCATAGCTAGCCAGAAGTCCACCACTCCCATAAAAAAAATTGAATAAACAAATCAAACAACATCAATTTTGCTAAAGATAGAAATCCATTAAACCCTAGAAAATCAATTAATGATAAATTTTAATGCTTATGATCGACTGGTAATGATTAAGGAAGGTTGTGCACACAAAATTCAATCAAATATGTTGGTTAACACGTGACTAATTTTCAATAAGTGAGATGAGGGGGAGTCCCTAGACCATTCACAATTATTAGTGGGTTAACCTTCAACATAAACCTTTGAAAGCCAAATGTATATATAAGTGTTAGAACTTTTAATCCATGCCTCCAGAACTTATACTATGCACAACACATGCCAAAAATAATCCACACGTCAACTTTGGATCATATTATTGATGAATGAAAAATTGAGATGCGCGAGGTTAATTAGAAAATTTTGATATAGGTTAAACGTTCTATGTTTTTTACAATTTTTCTGGTCGAAATCTAATTAAAATTGTTGAAATTATAGATATACGTTTGTTGGAATTGCGGAATTGGGGTGCTTAAGAGTTTTTGATAATGTTGAATCCATTTTTATAAGCAAAAATGGAATATGAACAATGCAAAGTTGTAATTTCAGTAAAGATTCACTGTGGGATTCTGACAAAAATGACCAGAAAAATCCAAAACATATATTGATTAGTCAACTTCGAATTTTTTTATGCCAAAAGATCAAAATTTTATCATATAAAACCTAAAAAAAGAATACCACAATGAATTTTATTGAATTCTATTAAGAAAGATTAACTATAAAAATATAAAACTCATATACATCTACAAATCTAAATAGATTTATCAATATCTCAATAATTACATCGTAGGCGTTTCACCACGGAGAAGCAGAAGCTCCACGTCGGCTAGATTCCTTGCTCATAGAGAGAATGGAATCCTGCCACGTGGAGGTTATGCTTCTCCCACCGCCGCCTGTTGCCTCCTCCCGCTGCTGACCTCCTCTGCCTCCTCTCGCGTGCCGCCTGCTACCTCCTCTTGCCGCTGACCTCCTCGGCCTCCTCGGCCTCCTCTCTGCGCGAGCTCTGCTGCCTCCTCCCGCCGCCGACCTCCTTGACCTCCTCCGCCTCCTCTTTGCTCGAGCTCCCAGAAACATAAATTTCATGAACCAACGTTACCTGCAAATAGTCTGAAAATGCTTCATTACCACGACGTGATTCTGTAAATTCTCGGCATGCCAAATCAGTTATACTAAGCAGGATTTATGATTCTTCTGTGCTGCATCCATTTCTCTCCTTGCAAACTTGGGAGTCCATCACCTTCCAATTTCTTTATAGTAGGATGAGGCTCTGGTTTTTCGTAATCACCATGCTTGAATGATAATATCTCCTTGACTAGCTCAGGATCTGCAATTGTTAGTCTTGCAGTCGGGCCAAACCATACGAGAAAAGTGCTACCTATAGAAAGAAAACAATAGAAAGCCAATCAAGATAACCCTCCCCACTATAATCTGAAACTTCGAAAATATGACAAAATATGGAGCAACAATACTTGATCACCATAAGAATTTCTCCATTGATGGTAGAACGACAGAACTCGACCAAGAATATCGTGAGAAAAGCCCATAGTTTGGAAACTCGCTCAGATGAGCCATTTTCACCATCTCATTGGCATTTCCAAGAAACAATTTAAACGAAGGGCCTCTTATTCCCTGGGATTCGAAATGCTTCTGTATTTTCAATGGATTCCACCATATAAATCTTATAACTTCCATGACTACTGTAATAACAAGTATAGCGGAAGCTGCTAAACCATAAATCCACAAATTTCCTTTCATTATCTCAATATTTCTTTGTGCACCCAAAATATTAATAGCAAAAGGGTTATATACACGATCAACATTTTGGACCTGGAATCCTCTAGATAGAACTCAAATTCCTCTTTTGTATAGGTTGAATAAAGTGGTGCTGCAACTGCTCTGGCCCTTATCACCGCAAGGAACAATATCACGAACTATGCCAAAGAAACACAATTCACTGAATTGAAATTTGAAACCAGACCTATCTGCATGTAACGAAATAACCTGAAATATCATCTAAAATGCCATGTATTTTTCCCTTAAACACACCAAAACACGTCTGGATTGCACAAAAATGGGCACAATCTGCAGTTGTAAGACATCTAAGAGAATGAAGGGGGAAATAAAAGAAAAAAAACTGGCATTTGAGGAAATACGGTGTTGTTGGCGCTGAGGCCACTCAGAATTATGAATGTCTTCAATGCAGGAATTGTTACCTGCTCCCCCTTACCACGACCATGATCAGGATCAACAACAGAGCCATAGCCGTAAGGAATTATGTTTTCCACCTTCACGTTGCGGTACTGGTCCTGCATTTGTCACTGCTGGCAGCTCTTCAGCTTCACACGTATGCTCTACAGCGTCACATGTATGCTTCTCCTAGCAACACTTGTCGCGTGCTCCAAGCCACATATGCTCTTCAGCTTCACACACCTGTCTGCCCACAAATCTTCCAAAGATGTCAATGGCTCCAGATATTCGTCTCTATACTTATTTCTGGATTCTTGGAAGCAGCTCAACTAAAATTGTGTGTGTCCTTCAGCAAAATATAATCACAATTTTTCTGGATTCTAATAAGCAGCTCAACGAAAATTGTTTGTTTGCTTCAGGAAAATATGATCTCAATTTAATTAGAAAAAAAACGAGCCACAATATAATAGATTCCAGATTGTTAAAGATCGGAGTAGGAATGCAAATAGGAAAATGCAAGTAGGAATGCACTTCTTTCTGGATTCTTATAAGCAGCTCAATGAAAATTGTGTGTCCTTCAGCAAAATATAATCACAACTTTTCTGGATTCTAATAAGCAGCTCAACATAAATTGTTTGTGTGCTTTAGTAAAATATAAGCACAATTTAACTGGGAAAAAAAATGTGCCACAACATAATAGATGCCAGATTGTTAAAGATCTGAGTAGGAATGCAAATAGGCAAATGAAATCAGTTAAAGATTGAAAGAATTCAAAAAGATGCATAATTAGACAAAGAAAAATGGAAATGTAAATGATATGCACCCGTCTTCGTCGAACCTGAAACAAAATGAAAAGAAAATGGCATTGATGAAGGTTCAATGAAAAAAAGAAATTAAATGTTTCCCTTTTCTGGAACTAATTGTTGTTGTTACCAATGATAAACTAATTTCTATTGTTAATCTGGGATTGGAACCGCGACTCGCACGAATTCTCCATCCAAGCATTTCTGAGATTGATAATTAAGGTTCACAAACTTATAATTTAAATAAATCATGGAATGGAAATGTATGAAAGAAAATGAAGAAGGCTTACAGAGATATTTCCAAGGACGGGCAAGTCTGAGTGTGGCGGGTTTCATGTTCGGCCGGTGCAAAATTATCGGCAAGGTAGTGCATAGATTTAGAGGAGCCGTAGAGCAATCGAACTACCAATTTCTCAGCCAAATCATTAATGCGGAAAGGACACCTTTTTTGGGGTGAGGATGGACCTCTGTGATGCATGTGGCTTCATCTTAATTATTTCCATTTTCGGTGACGTTGCTCTCTCGGTATGCTTTCTCCATGGATGTGCTTCCTTCTACTGTGTCTCCACTTCAACACTCTAATTCAATATATTATTAGCATTCACACGGGTCGTTTGGGCTTTGACACATTGCTCTTTGCTAGAATTGTCTTTTATCTTTAAATTTTCAGGTATTTATAAGATGGTATTTTCAGGTATTTATAAGATTTTAATGTTATATTTGTTTTACTTAAAAAGTTTCATATCCAAAGTAAAATAATGCTATATTTGTCCTATCGATTCACACAAAGGTAGTGACATAAAAGGGGAGTTCCACTTGAAAAATGAGGAATGAAAGGGGTCCAATACCAGGCGTCTTTGAGAGGATAGTATAACTAGTCTACTTCCCCAAGGAACAATGCATATGAACGACTCACTTATATGTCATCATAAAAGAGGGAACTAGTCACTTCAACATTCTAGCATTTACACAACTATCATGGGAGCCTTGTTCTCTACACTACCTTTTTGCATGGATGTTGAGCGACATCTGGCCAACTGTTTATGAGCTGACAGATGAACACTAGAGATGGTAGTGTATATGTCAGCACACTACAACGACACCAACTAACCAATGACCAGATGCAATGCAGATTACAATAAAAATCTATTAATATTCCCACTTTAATTTACCCACCCAATGGCAAGGGCATATTTTGATCTAAATTTTGGGCTCCTAAAAGGAAACTCCATTCAAGCGGTCGAGTAAAGAGAAACTCCATTATAATATAATAAATAAACCAAAATTAAAAAATGGCACATTGAAGCCATGCATGGCCATGCATTAGCAATGCAACTTATAGTAGTATCGAAAGAACCATCACTGCCATGTTTAGGCATTGCACCCTGGTCCAGTGACTAATCCATTTCGAACAAGGACATGCATATCCATGGAGCCCCTAGGATGAAGCTTGCTAAGTTGAAATCCAAGCCACAGAGCGCTGAAGGTCACCCACATTGAGAGTCAATCAAGCATATTCCCTTTTAGATAAGCTACATTGAGAGAGACCTAATTACTCATGAGGACCAGCCTGGGAAAATCCATGTACATGCTTGACCTCCACCTCCACTATCGTTCTATACTTCACTAGCTTGCATTTACATCTTATGGGTGTTTAAATTTAGAGATACTCATGTTTAATTGTATTGCATTTGCCTATGATTATGAATTGTTTTATCCTTTGGTGTATTTTTTGAGCAGGTGAGAAAATTGTACAATAATTTACTCTGAACAAGATGTCTACATGAAGGGTCACTCTTAAATTGCAACATGAAGAACATAGACTCAATGACATCAAGGGAATCAAGGTTGACACGTCTTATTTTGATGGGTATTTCCCTTTGTGTTGTTTCATCTAGGGTGCTTATTTGTCACATGCTCCAAGCCACGTATGCTCTTCAGCTTCACACACCCGTCTACCCACAACTCCTCCAAAGATGTCAATGGCTCCATACTTGGATAATGAGCATTCATCTGGGGTGCTTATAAGAGAAAGAAGGTCATGGGTTTTTGGTGGGGCAACATTCCATCTCCTTCAAACCGCTACTATTATCTTCCCTCAATCTCCAACCAAAAAATGAGGCATTCTATATCGCACTATTACTCTGTTTGCATGCATTAGTTAGAACGTATGTCGAAGCAGTAAAGAGTTAAGTCACCTAGATGCTGAACCAGTAAAGAAGGTAGTTTGCCAGTGATAAAGATGGCCAGATTCTTTTACTGTTAGAAGCTTTTTTTGTTCTGTTTTTTGCGATGGGAATTATCCCACATACACAACATAAATGAATCCTTTTCCTTTGGCATATGGTCCTCCTCATTGTTTGATGCTTGGACTTCAGTAAATTCATTAGCACATTAGTTGCATGGTCCACTTATGGGTAATATAGGATTCGTAGTCTTGCTATACGAGTGGTTTCATGAGACCACAAACCATTCTTCATCCTCCATAAACGGTTTTGAAAACCACGTTTGACCAATGCTAAATGCATTTGGTGAAGCTATGTTGACATTTGATTGACTGGGAATTTATGGTAATGACTATGATGTTTGAGTTACAATGTTGATGGCCTTCGAGTTGATGAACATGAATGGCTTGGCTTGACTTAACTTAATGTAAAAATGGACAAAAGACCCAAACTTTTAATAATAAACAAACTCTAATCCCTCTTGAATCCACGTGATAATGAAAATTTTTATGGAAAAAGGTTATATAAAATAGTTACTTTTTCATTTTTAATAAAAATAATTATTTTAAGAAAAATATTTTATTTAAAATAATAATACTATTAAAAATCATAATACCCAAGATAGCTAATGTTGGAATTGCACATTGGATAAGGGTTTGAGAAAATGAATGGCTTTTTGAGCAAACAAAGAGAATAAGGCTATACATAGGTTACAAACTGATTAGGATGGAGGTTTGAGGTCATAAAAAATTAACCAGGTTGACACTAACTCAAAGTTTTAGCAAAAAAAAACATTGTATGTTTGAACTTTCGACAGCGTCTTCTTTTGAACTTTTCGGTCAACATGTTGCTGGAAACTAAAAAATTTGATAGGGAAGATTTTAGTATCAACAGTTATGTTGAAAGGTAATTTGTACTGCATGATTAGAAGCATCGTTGTGGAATTCCATTGGTCATTCCATTTTCTTTTGGCGTAAGGGTTGTAGATATGCACTTGTCCTCTTCAGTGTGTATGAGTCCATATCTTTCATAATATGTAGCTCAGTTACTCCTATTTGTTTATTTGTTGATGCTAAGTTGTTATGGATTTCAATCGATGTACTCCACAGGTATTTATTTGATCAATATTATCTTGGTTGTGCCCTCATATTTGCTTTTGTATGAGCATATATGAATGATTTAGGGTCATAAATAGTCTAGCTTGGACATATGAGCGTTGAGGACACCGGTCTCCCAATTTGTTTACAAAGTGTATTTTTTAAAGCTTCTAGATTGGTAACACTCATTTTCCAAAACATTTCTTCTCACCTAAGTGTCACACCATGTATGAATTTGGAGCATTCTTTGGCACATACTCACCTTAGTTTACTTCCCTTAATGTATGAGTGAGCACTCTTTAATGTGCATAATGTTATGGACTATTATAACATTCCTTGTTATGAGTTTAACATGTATTGTATGACATGAAAGCTTCTATTATGTTGATATTGTATAACATGAAAGATTCTATTACGATGATACATGTATACATGAAATTAGGGTAGCTTGCATTCATAGTAGTAATAGAAAGAACATGAGTATATATTGCTTTGCTATTTGTTGTACCTTAACCGATGTAATTTCTATTATTGGTAAAGATGTTATCCATACTCCATGCAAGGATGTTATCCAATTTCCCATTGTCAAAGCCTCGTTTCTGGACATAATATAATCTTTAAATGCTAATTGAGAGAACGTTCGATAATAAAAAAATATATCAAATTTCATCCTGAATCTACGAAATCCACTATTGTTTGACATTTTGAAGGTCTTATCCAAAATCATGCATGTCTACCCAGCCAGACCTCAAATTAGCTACTTCAATTTATGGATTTTGAATTCAACACAACTTACTTATGTGAAGATGCTGAAAATACATATTAGTTCTCTCATAAATTTACAGTATTTGAGTCATATTTTCTTATAAAACTTAAAGCGTTGTTCATTCATTGCTCACCTATAAGTACCGGCATTGACACAGATTAAGATCCATTTGGCATTATTGTCTAGAACCACATTGATGGCATCCTAGATGGTTGTGTAATCATCGTTGCCATGAACCTTGGATACTACTATAACTTTGGCTACATTGACCAATTTCTGAGACAAACTATTATTCACTTCCTTGAAATCCTTCTCTCCATGGTCGTAGCGCATAATATGGCGTTCAAATATCCTACCAGTAGAGTACGCAGGCGGTACACAAAACACAAGGAAGGCTGCAAGGAACAAATCGATAACTACTAATCTGTTACAGTTGGCCATGGATATCAGAACCGTACTAGATCGACGCGAGATTTGCAAGAAAAGAAAATATTCCACCAAACACGTTGTTGAATAGAAATCGAAACAACTGTATTCGAGACCTATTAATCAATGGGATATATATCAATAGAAGGCCAGGTAGAATCAGGCGAAAATCTTCTGAAAGTCCTCGAAATCGCAAACCTCTTCAAGAAATCCATAGCCGCTAGGCACATGGGAGGAATCTATTCACAGTGCAAGCCAGAGCTTGATATCTTACAAAGTGTTTGACATGTGGGAGAGAAAAACATATATACGCTTACTAGCTCTCCTTAAAAAATTGCTCAATCGTAGAATAGCATGGTCGTAAATGTTCTGGTTCAGCGTGGAATACAATGTGGGAGGCTTCATTCATTTGAATTCTGCATTATTTTTTTAAGCAGCCATCCATTTTTTATTTAAATTGCGCATGAATTTGTGGTAATCGATTTCTTGAATAATTGTTAAGGTGGGCAAGCAGACTTATGTGGTAGCAATCCTTATCTACTCTCCTCCTAACGTGACTTCGCGTTAAAAACAAGTAACACTTATATGCATTCGCATTCAAACGTACACACTTCTCTTACCTCTCCAATATCACGGATCATATTTTCTATTATATGTCTAGAAAACACCCAATTATCCGCATAAATTTATGAATATTGATATCTTACACTTCAAAGTGCACGGATACAACATGAGTGTTATAGGGTGGGGAGTCACTCGTGGGTTCTCATTTGGTAATGGGTTTTCATCGTTGTTCAAGGCAAGTTTATATTCGAATCTTTATAATTAGTGCTATTTTGATTGTAATTTTTAAGTTATATAATTTGTTTTCCCATCCATTATTAAGGTTGACTCTTACCATTATTAAGATTGACTCTTACCTGGCTGGATCCTGCAACTACATAAGAATCTGAGTGCAAAGTAGTCCTGGTCATCAACATTCCAGATGCTGATTAGCTTTTCTGTCTGTATCCATCCTAGATGGTCTAATTTTCAGAATAGTTGGTCTCTTGATTTCATATAAACTTTGGATTCCCATTTTTGTTAAAAAGTCCTCGCCTAACATCTTTATAGTACCAGTGTTACAACATAGATAGGCATGGTAAATTCATTTAGTTTTAGTACTCTAGGTTGTAGAGTCATAGACAAAAACTTTAGTTTCAACTCTTTAAGATGTGTGAGTTGCAATTATATTGGTTTGATTCACTTGAGGCTATCGAAGGAATTTTGGCGAGGGGATTAGTGAGGCCTTCCACAAAGTCATAGTTTGACGGTAACCTCTCTTTTGATAATGTAAATATTAGGCCCTAATCTTAAAAAAAGAAAGAAAAGTGATTCTCACTTTATCAATGCCTTGGGTTGAACCTTACAGCCTGCTCCATTCAATTCTATACAGACGAGGAGTGATGATGAGGTCATCATTTTCCTTCTATTCCCAGTTGTTCAACAAACATCTGATTCACGAATGTGGTGGCTAGCAGAGAACTGGTAGGGGAATGGAACATGTTTTAGACCGTAAGAGAGTAGATCTTGTCTCTAAGTTGTCCATCCTACGCTGAGATCTGTTACACCTCAAATTGTTATTTTTATTTTGAATTTCCAAGGTCCGCCTAACAAAAACGCCTATTTTGGCATTTTGGAGCTTGAAAAAAAAGGTTAAAGCAGTGCAACCTATGAATTAAAAATAGTTTATAGGTTGGCCACTAATAGCGAGGGTCCGTGACTGTTTGACTAAAAAAATGTTGAGCTATGGTTCTGTTTCTCGTCATTTTATTCGCAAACTGGATAAGTATCCCTTTATTTTCTTCGCAAACTGGATAAGTATGGTAGGTTTTGGTATTTAAATGGAAAGATACTGTGTGCAAGTTTTGGCAAGTTTTGTATTTTCCCCCTTCTACCTGGGAAAAAAACTCATGAACTGATACGTAAACCCTAAACTGGCGGAGGAGGTGGGGGAGACGGTACAGGGGAACTCGTGGGCGTTGCTTTCAGAGGAACTAAGAGCGTCGTTTGATTCTGATGAAGATCTGGAGCCGGTTTGAAGTTTGTAAAGAGAGGAGCTCGTTCCTATAGCCATCGAGCAGAGTGGGAGCATGGAAACCATTGGCCATTGAGCAGAATCATTGAAAATCTAAAGACAAATGATAGATGGCAGAGACTTCGATTATGTTCAAATATATATTAAGTATTATGAGATCAAAGGAGGTGACGGTGGCAGCAATTTTTGTGACAAGAATTAATGCAGCATTACATGATGTCAAGAAAGAGGATGAGTCAGACACATTCCATTCACAAATTTTTTCCAACACTTCTCGCTATTCAACTTAATAGGTTGAGTGTTTTCAAAGGCCTTCGATCTCAACAATGATCTGCGCATGGCTCTTATGCCGGCTCAGCTTAAGGGCTCACTCGAAGTTTCTCAGCATCCTGTAGAGCGGCAAAGGGGTCAGAGTTAATGAGAAAAAATTTGGTTGCACGTCAAATATAAATATATACAAGAATAGTTCTTGCTGCCATTATTAGAGTGAAAAGAGGAGACTCAGCATCCGTCGGATCAAACAATCAACGGTGGATATTGATTCAACTAATGGGATTTATCCCACATTGGCAGTGAGTTTGAGTTGGTATGTATTTATAAATCCCAACCTCACTATTTCTATTCGACGCGTGGTGCAAAGGGTATATGTTTATATAAAATTTATCATTCTTTGATGAGTATTATATTCATTAAATGATCCCAATAAGCAAATGATTGCCAAAAATAAAAATAAAAATAAAAATGTGCTGATTGGATAGAAGTAAAAAGAGAACACACATCGACAACTAAGACAAACTTGGTTATAAGAATCATATTGACCTGACTAATAGATTGAATGTCTATTGATGTCAAGTTGGAATGGTGTTCATTATGGTGTGCTATGGTGTTCATAGTCGTTTCCGACACTAAAACGTCTATGAAGTCTTGGCTTGATCGTGGATTAGATTTCGTGGTGTAGTTTGACGAGAAATTTAGTGTTGTATTATAAGGCATTTGAGTCTCTTGGTATTCTTCTTAGATAAAGGTTTCTTGATGATAATATGGGACAGTAACTTCCTCAACTGTTTGTTGCTTTTTATATTATTGAAAATATTTTTCATACTCACTTTTGTAATGATTTTTCCCTTCAAGTTCTTTATCGCAACAATCTTCTAGAAGAACCACAACTAATTTGGACTCTTTATTATAATGCAAGAGGGCTAGATTTGTGGTTTCATTTGTTCCCAATGAATATTCCGGTGTTGGCATGCATGGTTTCACTCATAGATGAGCAAAAGGATATAAAGTATTCTGGATTTGTAGTTGCATTTGCTCCCAATGACTATTCTGTTGTTGGAATGCATGGTTTCACTCATAAATGAGCACAAGGATATAATGTATTTCAATATATTCAAGCGTTAGGTATGTAGTTCAAAACATCAAGGAAGATTTGATTACATATCTTTTCCTTTTAATGTCCATATGGAGATTTTCCTACACTCTCATATTCAGAAGATCACATATCTAAGAGTGATTGTTAGCAAATGGACTGTCAGAGCAAGATCTCATCAAGGAACTTTCAAGATGAAATGAATTGAAGCGGGGTCTACCATGATCAATGATCTTGCTGCTGATATTGTCTATCATGGATATTGTGGTTGTTGGTGAGACACCTTATGCAGAAACAAATGGGGACAATCTGAATTTGACAATTCCCTTAGGTGGAGGTAACACGATTAATAACTTTTGTGGTTCCTTCAAATGTCTTGTAATCTTGATTTTGGCCTAATATTTTCGAGAAAAGGGTGAGTTTTCGGCTAAGTACAACTCATTCTTTTATGACGAAACATGTCGTGGTTGTTTTGTGAATTTTCGCATCATTTTGACGAATCTGCACCAGAGTTTCGCATTGGTTGTGCGAGTTGCATCGATAGTTTCGCTTCATTTGAACAAGACACGCCAACCGACTAATGACGAAAGTTTTTGGAAAAGTAAATTTACGCCAACGTCGGTATAAAACAACAAAGGCCGCCAACCGTTTCGCTGCAAATGAGCGAATCACGCCGATTGCGGACAATTACAAGAGATCAAGGTCGGGCCTTTCACACAAGGAGCCAGATGCGAGGGTTGATAGTCGTAACCATGAACAGAGGAGGGATGATGAAATTCCTAGAAATGGAACAATAGGGGCAAGAGAAGGAAACACTACTGTAGAATTGTCAAAAGCGAATCCCCCTGTTGTTTCAACTCGAAAAAAGAGAGTTGCAGGTCATGTATGAAATCCCAAATGGCATCACCTGGATTTACTGATGTTTTTCACTGCCTTGGTTGATGTGGTGAATACAAAGTTTCCAGAAGTTGGTAATCTGCTTTTGAGAATAATTATTTTCCAGCTTAAAAGGGCATTCAAACGCAATGACAAGGTTGGTTTGCCTTTATCTTATTAGCTAATTTTTGGCCTTGTCAATTCCTGTTTTATTTTGAAACTATCTTTTGCATGATATGCTTATTTTATGTTTAACTATTATGCAGCCTCTGTTATTAGCAGCAACAAAATCCATAGCTCATCTAGCGAACCAACAAGTTGCACATGAGATCATTACTTTGGATGAGCTAAAAACTCAAGTCTATTTTATTGTGATTGGAGCAACAAACCGCCAAATAGTATTGACCCATCCCTTAGAAGGTTTGGAAGGTTTAAGTTGTGTATATAAACACTATGGTGCAATGTTGTCTTTCTATCTTTATTTGTTTATTTATAGTAAATAGTGTATAAATAACAACATGTTAATAATTGTTCGATAGTTTGTTGAGGTGCCCAATGTTTGGAAAATGTCAAGAGGAACCTTCAAACGGTAAATCACCAATGATTCAATGTTGTTTCGTAGGCTGTTGTTTTATGGATCACCTCGTTGTAGGAAGACTCCGCTTGCAAAAGCCATTGCTAATGAGTGTCAAGCTGATTTCATCAGTGTAAAAGCCTAAAATTCTTAACAATGTGGTTTGGAGAAACTTAGGTTAATGTACAAGAGATTTTTGAAATCTCGACAATCCGCACCATGTATCTTGTTCTTTGATGAGCTTGAATCTATTGCCGCACATGTCAGATGTCGTATCTTTGATTGGCATGATACTTGAGCATAGATTTACCCCTATCTTTGTTTCTTCTACCTTTCCTCTTTTCCTACCGGCACTCACTTTGCCCCTCGAGGGGCAAATGCTAGTTACATTCATCTTCAAAAGAAGTTGAGCAAAGATGGAGCTTATCCAAAGTAAGTGAATCTTCTTTATATAATGTGGACCTTCATATTTTCTTTCAAATTGCATGTCTTTGCATGGCTTCAATTTTTCCAAGGCCTGCCATCCAAGGATCGTTTGCACTGGTTTAGATTCACTAATAATATTTATCCGTATCATGGTTAAGTTGAAACACTCCATTAAGTAATTTTGACTTGTAAATGTTGGAGTTTTGTTTGCTTCTCCCGGAGACATATTCTCTTCAACAAGATCCATTGCAAAGAGTGTCCTTTAAGTGGTTTAGAGGTGCGTGCTACTCTATTCAAGTGGTCACTCTCTATATTGTTTGGAAAACGTGTTATGAAGTATTGTTTAGTTGTAATCCTTTTTGTGTAGTTTCGTTCAAAGAGCACTTAATGAAATATTTTTCTATACAATTTAGAGTTAAAAGTATTATACAAATTTAAAAGATGTATGTAGTTGCTTTATTAAGGCACAATTGGAAATGAAGGGTTGCTTTTATCCTTGAGTTAATTGTGACTTTTTATCTTTATATTATGTTTTTTTTCAATATAATTAGTATTTTTGCATCGAAAGATACTTCTACATTTTAGTGTGGTGGAGAAGTTGTCATGTGGATATTGTTTACATCAGCATATGTCGATTTAAAAAAAAATAAAAATAATAATATATGTTAGAAAAATATAGATGGAAATATATATATTGTTAGGTTAATCTTGACTTGGTTAAAGATTGAAAGATGGGTCTACTGTTGGTGGTTTACAGGCCCATGGTATTTACACATGGTATTGCATGTGATGAAGCCTACTAAAAGACTTGAGTAACTCCATTGTAAATTGCCTGAAAGTGGTAAGTGATGGCTAAATTGGCCATGCCTTTGCTAGAGTGGTCAAGGGTAATAGGTATATTGTTGTCGGTTTTCCTAGTTTTGGGTTTCTATGGTAAAAACTTCTTCATTTTTGTGTGTGTGCTTATGTTTATGCGTTTTAATTCCTAACAATTGGTATCAGAGCTAATTGAAGGAAAATGAAAATGTCTTGGAAGTTATGGTTGCTTGCATTGAACCCAAGCTACTCATACATTGGTCCATGGAAAACTAAATGAATGTGGTAAAGGTCACAAATTGAAGTGATGGTTCATGGGTATGTGAACCATGGTAAATGGCAACTAGAAAGGCATCATGATAAGGATTGATGTTGAGCATTCGCTGATGAAGCACATGGAAGTGGAGGATGAAGAAGTGATCAACTCACTGTAATGAAATTATTTTAATGGAGTTTGATTTGATCACAATGTAAATGGGCATATGGTTGTAAGACCTGTTTAGGCATGTGTACCCCTAGTTTATTGGGTCACTTATGAAATGTCTAGATGTATATTTAGGTAGACTACAGAGTGGGGTCGTGTTATATTCTCGGATGCTCTATTAAAACTTTGAGGGGGGGTTGGTCTTTATCCCAAGTCAAGTTTAAAGGGGGGAATGTTAGGTTAATCTTGACTCGGTTAAAGAGTCAAAGATGAGTTTTCCTTTGGTGGTTTACAGACCTATGGTTTCGGGTGTCCCATGGTATGTGCCCATGGTATAATTTGCATGTGATGAAGCCTACTTAAAGACTTGAGTAACTTCATTGTAAACTTCCCAAGAGTGGCTGATGATGGTTGGATTGGCCATGCCTTGGCAAGAATGGTCAAGGGTAATAGATCTATTGTTGTTGGTTTTCCCAGTTTTGGGTTTCCAGGGTAAAAAACTTTTTCATTTTTGTGTGTGTGCTTGTGCTTATGTGTTTTAATTCTTAACACACACACACACACGATATAAAAGTTGCTATATAGAGGGATTAAAAAAAAAAGATACTAGATCTATACATAAATAGACTATAGATATGATATTTACAAATAAATATCTTAACAATGCAAATATAAATATCTTAACAATAATCAAAATTATATTTTTACATATCCATATCTCCATAAGTTTTGAGTTTTGAGTTATATGGAGTTGAGTGAGATTACAAGTAGCCTAGATCCATCTTAAATGATTAAAAAAATTACACCTTGAGGAATTTGATCCCTCTCTATGCTTGATAGATTGGAGTTAAGATAGGTCTATGCTAGTCTAAAACAAAAAAAACATATAAAGTATGATGTGAATATGACACAACACACATTGATGTTTTTAGAGAAGTTTCTCTTGAAGATACATTGATCCTAAAAACTAATTGTTGCCACAAAAACTAACACCCTAAATGCAAGGACTTGAAGGGTTCTAACTAACAACTTCTCTATTCTTTAGCAACAATAAAATCCAATCACATGGGAGGAGTCCCTGAGGCAACTAAGCACTTAAAGATCAAAGATGATGTGGATTATTTAAACTGCCAACAATTTAACCATGAATGTATTGAGAGAGTGAGTGTTAATGTAGAAATTTAAATTAAGTGCTAGAGCAAAAAGAAAACATGTAAATTCATGTATTGATCCATAGGATTCTATTCACAATTAATTAAAAGTGCATTCATGATAGTGTGTGTGTAACATTAGCAAGTGAATAATGCAACAAATGCTTACAAAATATTTGATTTGTCAAGTGAATAGTAACCAATTTATTGTAAGAAAAATAAATCCAAATTGTTAAATTAGAGTATTAATGTTAATTAGAAAGTGAAATGCACCACTTTAAGCAATTGTAGATCTATGAGGAAACATTGTTGTTGTAGTTCTGTGATTAACAAATTTTAATAACTAACAATGAAGATAATGTTTTAAACCGTCAAGAAGATTATGAAATGTATGCAAATTGTTTTAACACTTAATAAAAATTGCAAGTAGAATTTCAAATATAATTTTTTTTTATAAAGCTATATTTAGATCCTTTGATTAACAATAGAAAAAACATTACAAAAAACTTGGACAGACCTGCCTATTCAAAAACCAGACTCATCCTTCACTGTTCATGCCATGAATCAAAATAAATAATACTAAAGTTTGCCCCGAGGGGAAACCATACTATAAAATAGAGTTTGAGATGTCAGAATATTAGTAAAGGAAATATTGTTTACTTCAGTGCATATAAAAAAACTATGATGTGCATTCTAGCAAGATAATCATAAGAGGACTATATATCAAAAAATAAAAATTATCTAAGCTATGGCTAAGAAACTATCCGTTCTAGTCAACATCTGTAATTGGTATGACTGGAAAATCTGCTTCCTGGGAAGGGGCGTGCTTTTGCTAAGGTGTAGGTTGCATCTTGAAAACCTTTCATGTTGTATTCTTTGTTAGGGGATTCAACTTTATGTCTAGGCTTTTGTGGGCCTTAATCAATAGGTTGAATCTATTGTTGATGTAGTCTACCCTGTCATTGAGGGTTTGGAGTTGAGTTGGATCTCCTCTGCTTTCCTGTCTCAATCTGCGTAATTGTCCATTAGGACCTTTCTTAACAGTGCTTTGGTTTGCCAATATAAAAGATCAGTTTTAGCATGTTTGGTATCCCTAGTGTGAAAGGTGCTAGCATCTTGAATCCCATTATGTAGGTCTTGTTGTTTTTCCTCCGTAAGGCGAGAGTCTTTCTCTTCATTGACCTAGGCTTCTACATGTTGTAGTTGGCCCTTAACATTTTTAGAAATGCGGAGACGGTACGTTGCCTTTGCCTCATCAATTTCATTTTTACCCTCGACATATGGTTATAGCTATGGGTTTTCCTACTGGGAGTCCCGCTTGCCCTTCTATTTCCTACCATGGTTGCAAACAGACGAGTTAAAATGAAACCCAAGAATGTGAGAGAGGAGTTAGCAGTGTTGATGGCTATCACCTTAGACCCATGCTTCTTCATTAGATATAGTGACCATGCTCTACTAGTCTTCATGTTGCCTGCAACTTTGCATTCTACTGGTTGTGGAGCAAACAGACTTCTAGTTCCTTTGAGTTTCTTTCCCTTTTCCCTTCTCTAGACTCCCATACAACAACTTGTTTTCTCACTTTATGGACACCATCCCTTAGTTCCTTACTATTCTCAAAGCTTGAAGGATTGATCTCTCTCTAGATCATAGGTTTGGTTCTACCAAGTGTCGCCATGAGGAGATTCATGAGTTTTTGAAGCCCCACATTCCCTCCTCTATATGAACAATATCAATCATCTGCAATGATGATTAACTAGATCCCGATTTCCCCATCATTTCTACCTTGTTGACATGATTTTCCATTGTATATTTAGCATGTTTGTCTTTCCCGAGCCTTCCTTCACCTACAACTATCCCCATAACCATCACATCATGCCGGTGAATGAGAGAAGTGGGTATCCTCCTCTCACTACGGGGAGTATTATGCCTATGCATGGTAGGGGCAGGTGGAAATCTTAGCTTTGGCCACTTGCACCCAACTCAAGGACCTCACATATAAAAGTTAAACCACACAAACTCTTTCTTTAAAGTTGGGATTGCTAATAGAGTTGAGTCACAATATAAATTCTAGTTTTAAACAAGCAAATCCAAAGTTGTTTATTAACCCCAAAAGATGAATTTTGCAAGTAAAATTTAATAGTTAAAACAACAAATTATTCCAACCCTTAGACATTTGAAGATGTGTGAAAGTTAGACAAGAATGTAACAAGTAACCATGTGCTAGAAATGAAATACTACTTCTAGTTACTTGCATGAGCCATCAACTTAGTATTTGTGTGTGTTAGCATAGGTTGACAGTACCCAAAAATTCCAGATCTATTGTAGGCACTTACATGAGATTGAAAGTGGGGAAATGTTGCTTTTATTTGCTTATAATTATCCCATAAACATGTTGGATCTGAAATTTTAATGAATAATTGTTGAAAGAGTGTTTGCAAGATAAAAATTGAAGCATAAAACAACTCAAAACAATTTAGGAATCAACCCAAACATAAGATATAGCAAATAGATGCACAAAAGTGTTAAAATTTAAGCAAATTTAGAGTTAATTTTCACCTTAAATTAAGTGTTAATGAACATATTGAAAAATAAACCATAAGTTGTCCTAAAATCATAACTTAAGAGACAACAAATAGCTGAGATTTTGCAGAAATTTATGCTTAAGATGAAAGTTGATTTCCATAGTTGAAAATAAGGTAAAAAAAATATTTAAGTTAAATTTAAATGACCAAAATAATGTGCCTAGTGTCTGGTTGCTTTAGAGAGGGAAATGGGTTCATAAATGAAGTTTGTAGGGTTTTGGTCAAGGAGTAGGAGTGGGTTGATGAGTTCAAACCCTTTTCCTAGTCTTTGACATCTAAGAAACTCACTTCACCCATCAAAGGAGAACTCAATAGTTGAATTCTAAAATAATCATGTATACAACTTTGCCAAATATAATTACAAGTGACATTCATCAATAGTAGATTGTATGCTATCTAGTAATAAAATATTAACAAAACTCAATGGAAAGCAAAGATTTTACCCCAATATCTATGCAGAATTAACAGTGGAAGGAGATATTCATGGTTGACATCAAGTACCAATAGCTTCTACTAGCTTCTTCAATACCCACACAAAGAAAACTAAGTAAATAACAAGAAGAATTTTATTCTCCACAAGTTATAGCAACGAATACAATGAGATGAGTGTCTATTATATAGGATGAGAGACTAACTCCTCTAGAATATGATATTGACATACTCAAAAGTAGCAAACCTAAATCCAAAACCCTATATCTTGACCATGAAGGGGGGGCACACCATCTAGAAGGAGTTAGGAATGATACATGTCATGAAATGCATTCAAAAGAGGTGGAGTGCTCTAGAGGATAAGGTGAGATAGTAAAATATTGGTCCAAAACCCTAAGGTTTTGACCAATCAACCACTACAAGATGTAACAACCTCATCCAAATGTATGGAAAGTCAAAACTAGCAACTCACTCTCCAAGATAAGAGGAGAAAAGAGAGGAGTGTTCTCATCAAAACCAAGGTAAAATGATGAATGCTCCATGATAAGGTGGCATGTGTGGAAAGAATGGTCCTCCAAGGTGTACCACACCACGTAGACAAGTCAAACAATGATGGAATATGCCTCAAGTGATGGAGCACCCCACTAGAAAATGATGCCAAGTGTTTCAAGGGTCCAGTA
Organism: Larix kaempferi; assembly: GCA_027924585.1. Classification (NCBI taxonomy): domain Eukaryota; kingdom Viridiplantae; phylum Streptophyta; class Pinopsida; order Pinales; family Pinaceae; genus Larix; species Larix kaempferi. The sequence goes on along the minus strand of BSBM01001027.1, from coordinate 2,336,268 downwards.
GACAACAAAAACCGTAGATCCCTCCTCTACAAGATGTGAAACCAACTCCTTGATATGTGTGCCACCTCCTTCAAGAGTGAAGAAGAATGGTCCAAGTGTGCAATGAAATCCTTAAGTGGTCAAAGCTCATGCCAACTCATCCAAATACCGTGAAAAAGGATTGTCCCTCTCTGGCATGTGTCAATGTGCCTCAAGTCTCCCATGCGTGCATGAAGAAGGGGGCACATCATCTAGGAGGGGGCATCAAGTCAACAATAGAAAATCAACCAAGTGTTAGATAATATAAGGTATTACTTAGGAAAATACTATGTAATATGAAAACATTAACATAAAAGGCTTTTAAGTGCACTTTTCTAATTAACTCACTCACTTATGATAAATTATCCTAATAACCTTATAATTATCATGGTGCAACTATAGTTGATCCAAATTTTCATGTTACACCTCTAAGAATAAGTGCATTTCTTGAGTTTTTAAGCAAGGTGAGGCTAATGAAATGATTTTTATATTAGGAAAAGGGGTTGGTAAATTAACTTGATCTAGGTGAATATCGGATGCCACCTACCTATTCCACTAGCTCAAAACATTGTTCCATTTTGGCAGTTTTCTAGTAGTTTTTCTATGGTTTTTTGGGTCCTAAACTTCCGCGACCGTTTTGAGGCCCTAAACAATGTTTTTTGGGCCCGCAGCGACTTAGACAATAGCAACAAGATCTAGTATGGGCCTAATCCACTATTGTACTCCTCGGCTAGATCTTTCCAACGGTCAATTGAACATCCCAAATGGAGATCATATGCAAAATTAATGACCCGAGGAAGTTGATTGCTTAACTAACCACCTTAGGGCTCGCAAAATGTGTGATGGTTCATCTCCTAGGGTTAGGTTTTTGGATGTTTAGGGTTCTTTCCCTCATGATTATAATAAATAGGCCCTTTCAACCTCTTTGTATTTAGCTTGCCATGAATGAGTGTAGTTGTCACATCTATTCTTAGAGATAAGCTACCACCATTCTAGCTGCTTTATTTTACAATCTATTATATTTCCACCATTTAACATAATTTGTGTTTACTGTATCAATGTGTTCCATGCACTATATCTGTGTAGGTGGTTCTATATATGTTCTTTCATTTCATTCTCACATAAATCTAGATCATAACTACTATAGAAATTTGTTTGAGTACTAGGTGTTGGGAATCTAATCCTTGGTGTGAGAAATATTATTGTATTATTGCCTTCCCATTCACGTGAAAAGAAGACTAAGAGTCACAATGAATGGGAAGAGTTGTGAAGGAGTCCAAGAAACCACTTGGAATTTGAAACCAAGGGTCATTTTGCATTGTATTTATATGTACATTGGCCAGTGAGCAACATTATGCATTTATGTCAATCATCTCTCTCTCTTTGTGGTGTATCCTTGTATTATTTGGCTTTGTGTTTTAACCTAAGTTGCCAGGAAACGTGGGTACGAGGACGGGTACTGGTACGGGGACGAGGACACCACTTTTTGAAACATGGTACTTGGGTATGTCGAGGGTACTATATATATGTAAACATGTCATAGTCAGATCATACATGCATATTTCTAAATTCAATGATTCATATGAACATTCACATTGAAAATTTGAAATTTAAAACAATAAATTTGATAAACCATAGACTCGTAGTAGATATCAAATGGATGACTGGAAGTTATATAATTGATAATAATATATGTCCATGACTCCATGAGTTCAAACTTCGTTGTCATACTACATTCAAAATTTGCCTAATGGCATTTCCAAACATGAAAAAGAAAGTTGAAAACAGTAAATAATGAACAAGATAGTTGATTTGGCTTCCTCAAGCCATGTCATCAACATCCTCAAGATCAATGCCATCAGGATCACTAAGGTCCTTTGTCAGCAAGCTCTCTAGATAGGCATCACTCTCGAGTTGAGGCATTGCTTGAATAATGAAATGTTAAAACTTAAGGTTTGGGACCTGGGTTTAGATAAGGGCCCACTTCTTATTTGTTTTCATAATGTTTATTAAACTATTTATTAAATTTTTAATTTTTTAAACATTGCAAATCAACCCCCTAACACTAGTGGATTCCAAACTTGAACAAAATTGATCGGATTGTACCCTCGGCGTACCCAAACACAAGGTATGGTGTACCGAAATGCATGCAAGAACCCGGATTCCATGAATGACATCTCGGGAACGTGAGGTCTGATTTGGGTACGGCTGGGTACGGTAAGGGACGTACCTTTGAAGTACCCAAGTACCCGGTACGGGTTCATGTACTCGACCCCCCGGTACGGCTACCCATGCAACACATGTTTTAATCAATCTGTCTACTTGCCATATAGGGCATCTAACAATGGTATTAGAGCTACCATATTGATATGCATTTTAATTATGTGTTCACTCTCCGAGAGGCTTGAGTCCGCAAAATTCACCACCTTTTTAGTTGCACCGAGTGAAACAAGGTGCTCTACAGCCTAGTATGGGGGAGATGTTGTAATGTGTATGTAGCGTTACATCTAATAAAACGTAAAAAGTGATAGTAAAAAGTGAAGTACCATATTATGTCGGCCATTAATAAATTCATGTCATCTGATAAAACGTAAAAAGTGATAGTAAAAAGTGAAGTACCATATTATGTCGACCATTAATAAATTCATGTCGGCTCATAAAATAAAAAAATTATGGAAAGTATTTAAGAAAAAACCATGTTGGCTCATAAAATAAAATATTATGAAAAGTAATTAAAATATCGATGTTCGTTTATAAAATAAAAACTTAAAACTTAAGCCTGGATCTATCAATCAAGAGATATCAAATTTCTTGAGTTTAAATTTCAAAAAAGAAATACACCTCAAGAAATTGGATCCCTCTCGGTGCTTGATAGATACGGGTTTAAGATGGATCTATGCTGGTATACTCCACCATTTCATTATAGTGATCCAAATTAGAGCGATTCACATGTAGTCTACGTGTTTTTTGGATAAGGATTGAGCCCTCTCTTGAGAGATGTGTTGGTGAAAGCATATGTCCCGTGCTGAAGAAAGAACTTCTTTGGAAGAAAACATACTGTTGATGTTTTGATGTTTCAAATAATGAATTTCCCATGAATTTCATGCGTTATAGACACCTCCACAAGTTGTTAGCCGCCAACTAACGCAACTAATCTGCATGCTTCTCAAGATTTCTTTGTACTAGATGATTGTCAATCTTGTTTAGCCACCAAAAGAATATACTTTGAAGTTTGAGAGGGATCATAGATCTGGCCCGGTTGTTGATAACGGTCATTGAGACCAATGAACGATCCATCTGCTTCATGCTTTGTTGAACGACTCTCTTTAAGCGCTATACGTCAGGTTTTATGGAAAATTGTGCAATAATCCCTCTCTAAGTTGCCGCGTTAAAAAATATATCATTAATTGTTGCATATCATTCTTTCTTCCACATGACCTACTGGGTGAGGCTCCCCACGTGACCTACGGTATCTGTGGCTAAGATATGGGGCAAGCAAATGAAATTGAGGTCCATTAGATGATCAAAGATTGCTATGTTGGAGTTCTTATTGCTTTGAGTTGATGTGTCTCTTGTTGCCTACGATCGAGTTGTTGCATTAATATCACAGTTGCGTTGAAATGTTTATGGTGACCACGCGTGGACCTGAGTTGAAGATCTCTCAATTTTCCTTGGAGACTATTGATAACTAATAACTATTGAGCCATTGTTGCATGACTGTGTTGAATGCATGACAGTTGGAGCCGTTGCTGCGTGGAGACCTGAAGCACGACTTGTTATTTTTGTAGAAGAAGCTGCACATTGGTGAATTGAGTACCCCATTGTTTGGTGGATAATTATTTATTGTTGTATTGCACATTTGCACATTGTATTCACATTGTATTATAAAGATTGTTGATGAGATTATATTGCAGAAGACAATATGGACAACATTGGAATGAGTTGGAAAGGGAGGAGATTTCCGTAAGAGCACTTTGGAGTGAAGCTTGCAGAGACCATTACAAACTGCTGCAGAAATTCTTATTGCAGAGGAAAATAAATCATATTGTTGGTGAATAGTATCTCGATGGCCTTGATACAATGACAGTTTGCATCATCAAAGGACTTAGAGCATCATTCGGTGTTTAAATTTTGGAGATCAATTCAACTTGCAAATAGTAAATTTTTGTAATTTTCTTATATTTTTATACTTGCAATAGTTCTTGCGCAAGTGTCAACTTGAAAGTAAGTTGAATTGGGTTGAATTGTACTTGGGTGCATTCTCGGCTAAGACCAACACCCTTTAGTCTTATGAGTTTGAGATTGTTGAGTCTTGTTTGTAAAGGGGAGGAGTTGCAAGAATCCCTTCTCCATTTGAGTGAGTCCTTAAATCACATGTCTTTAATGGTGAGATTAAATGGCTTGGTAGAGTTACTGAACGCTCTATTTTTTTCCTATGTTGACAACACTGTCATGATTGACAAGAACACACTCACCCACATTCGAGATTGTGTACAAGATTCACAAGATACACTTGAGTTCTTACAGCTTGAGTCAGAGCTCCAACAAGAAGAAACACATTTTGAACTTGTTCATGTTCATAATAATCCTCTCAATGATTCCATTCAACATCCTACACATGATGTCGCTTTTGAAGCGCATGATGCCACTCCAGAAGTGAAATAAAATGAAGATGAAGTTATGCATACAGAGGTTTTGCTTGCACTTCTCAAGCCAATCATCAGACCTTGGGAAGAGATCAACCGCAAAAAGCATAAAACCGGTCTTGGATATGATAGGGAAGTGACAGTTCACATACCTGATTTTTCCAAGCCTAACTAGTTTAAGAGATGGATTCCTCAATGAGAGTTCATCTTCATCCACTCCTGTTCATACTTTGACGCCAACACTATGATCGAGTTGGCCACATGAAATATCAGTGTTTTTATCTTCATCCTTGCAAGCATTGTGGAAAGCACACCCATTCTTCAGACAGATGCTTCATTCTGAAGAAACATGCAAGAGAGAAGATTAACTATGGGTGGATCGCTTCTTGGCAATGGTCATTGTTATCACCTAACTTGTAGTTGCCCCTAAAGATAGATCCAAGATGGATGGTAGAGGGGATGGGCAACCAAAGAGGTGCAACCAAGATAGACTCGACTCCCACTCGACTCCCAATGGATGGTTGTCACACCAATCGAGGCAATCTTCACTTTATGTTATCAAGCCCAAGACAACAAAGGGGGAGACCCATATCCACTCCCGATAGGAGAGATCAGACCAAAATACCAGATCAAATCGAATATAGATGAAGTACGTAAGGTGTATGGTCAACCCTAGATCTATGGATGAATTCACAAGATGAGTAATAGGTTGGATCAAGGGGTTTAAACAGTGTAGCTTTGGTCCAATATGTATATGTGAGTGACTTATGATGTTTGAAGTAAGATCCAGGATCAGGGTACTAGTCAATTATGAGAAAATCCACTGCCTTAGGAACCGTGTCCAGGGAAGGGTAGTTAAGGACCAAATTGGGGCTAACTAGTACCAAAGATGAGCTTGATGGAAGGATATGACAATGTGAAGATACTCAAGCAAACAAGACAAAGATCAAACCACAAGCTAACCCAACAATCCAGGAAAGTCGAATTGGCTTGGAGAATATTAGTGCCTTGGGAAATGGGCCAAATGGAGTCGGATGTCCACCAAATTATAGATCAAGGATGTTGAGGTGTCAAGCTAGGTGGATCTTGAAAATTAGGTTCATCCAATGGCTAGATCTTAGTAGATCTGAGATTGAAATGCATCACAAAGTGACCCAAGTGGGGCTCAACCCTCAAAATGAGGAATGGGGCCCACAAGGTGAAAATCACTGAAGTGACACACTAGGGGTATGTTATCAAGTGTGTAGATTATGGATCAATTGGGATCTCACCTACCCAAGTGCTAGATCTTAGCAAACTCACCCAACCTAGGAAGTGCGACCTCCCTTGGAGAGGCTAATTTGCCTTGGGAGATGGGTCAGATGAAGGCCAATCCACACCAAACTACAGATCCGAATTGCCATGGATGCTATAGAGGTGGGTTTTAAATTTTATACCCAAAAGCCAAGTAGATCTTGCTAGATCTGAGAAATTGCAAAATGAGGGTTTTATGTAACTTAGACAAATGGATAGATCATGAAATAAGAAATTACCTTGAGATCATACCTGAGTGATGGATGAAGATGCCTTGTTGTTGAGGAAGACTCCCGTAGAGATCAAATGAGAAATTGTTGATTTTGCTTGCTAAAATGATGCCCTAGCCCACAAGTGCGACCTCCTCTACCTGTCAAACCAAGGAAATCGATTCAATCGGAAAGATCAAGTATGGAGGAAATACAAGCGAAATGCAATAGCAACATGAAATAGAAGGTCAAAGACAGTAATAGTCCCTGTTACCGATGAAGAAATCCAAGAAAGAAGTAGGGAGGGTCCTCCCCTACCAATACGTCCTCCTCAAATCAATTCGGCCTCCACCTATAGATGACAAAATCGTGGTACAAAATATAGCAAGACAATATCTCCAAAAACCCAGTGCAAAGGAAGAATCAACGAACGAACTCCAAAAGCATTCACCACAACACAACAGATAGATGCAATAATATTTTCTATTCCAATAATCCAGAGCCAAAAGTCCCCTTTACAATGAGAAGCTCTCTCCTTTAAATAGGATGGAGAGAGGCCATAACCCTAACCACTTTTTGAATGAGTGGCTAAGATTAAAATATCAAATGATATAATCAATGGTTGAGATGAGCTCAATAATACAATACATGGATCAACTCAATAATACACTATAATAATGGACAAATCACCCATAACAGGGGGTCCCACCAAATTTCAATGATAAAACATAAGAAATAGCTCATGGTGGGTCCAAGGGGTAATTTCTAACACCCTTGGTCAATCCCCATAGCACAATGTCATCAAAAAAATCATCTAAGGACCAAATCGTGCCTCTCTGGGAAAGTCGTGAGCCTTGCAAGGCTCCAGAAATCATCATAAAATGCCAAGAGTGGTGGGTGTGGGTCCCACTGGAAGCTGAAACTGCTGGAGAAGGTGTGGAAGATAGCCCACTTATCATCAAATATCATCCCATGCCATAACCTTGCCTCAGTAGCCCAAATCGAATTCCTCTGTAGCCATTTTTACCATTTCTGGACTGCCTCGGGAAGTGTGAAACTGCCCAAATTGCCTCCTGGAGTGCCTGCGTTGTCAAGGTAAGCTCACCAATGTGTTTGGGAGGAGGGTAATATGGTAATAACAAGTGCCTGGACCACCCCCTCCATGTACAGCTCCCTAGGTGAACCAATAAAATCTCATCACTACTCTGACAGGGCCTCTGATAGGCCAAAACTGCATAGGATAGCCAACTGAGGCTAAAACATCACTGTAACTGCCAGGAACTGAAAACAGGCTGTCTCATTGGACTCAGAAGGTCCAAATCTATCTAAGGTGTGCACTCATACACCATATAGACCTCTGCATGGTAAAAAATAAATGCTCATCATATCCGACAGACTAAATAATAATAATCTGTAAAAGTGCTGAAAAGCACAAATCATCATCATAGGCATGAAACCACTGCATAAACCTACCATGGTGACTTGTACCAGACCATATATCATCTATGTGTATCACCTGTGGTTCACCACCTCATGTCCTGTAGTTGACTTTTGGTCAAACTGGGTTTGACCAAGTCAACATGACCAAAATCTAACTCAAACTGTCATCAAGCTGCTGCAAGGTGTCAAAGGTTAAAACATGCTTTACAATCCATTCAAATAGCAATTATAACAAATAGCAATCATTACTGACGATCTAAATCCAAATATAATAGGTCATTAATTATTATTATTACTCAGACCAGACTTTCAAGGTCATACTCACTTCATAGTTGTGATCAATTTGTTAGTGAAGGGTGAAGGCTAAGAATAGAATGGCTAGGTCAAAGGATGAATCACTGACTTAACACTGTGACACTTTGGATATGGAAAAGGGAATACACACCATAGCATATAGTGGACAAGCAATAACACAGGGAATGGCGGTGTCTCACAAATGGGTAAGTTGTTCAAAGAGTATTTATTCACCTTGACAGATGCGCACAATCCATAATACAAATGAGGCCAGCAATATTTTTGATATAGAGTTTAAGTTCCATTGCTTTTTGGGCCTATAGTTTCCATAGCCTTTGATCTATGTGTGTTTATAAACACATTGCATAGATTTACATTTCTTAAGGCTTCTTGCAGCAGGTGTGTTTTTAAGGCACTTGTTTACTTGAGCACTTCTAGGTGTTTCATAGCCATTTTCACTTGGCTTGCCTTTCATTCATGTGTGTTGAGAAACACATTGCAGGAATGGGATTTCATACAAGATAGAACATTTTATTTCCATACTTTGTATTCATGGCAGCACTAAAAGTTTCAGGTTTAGTCAACAACATCTTTAGTGGCTAGGGGGACTTCATGAGGAAATCCAACTCACCAAAGGTAAGTTTTGTCACCAACTCAAATCCAAGACACAGTAAACAAGGAAGCTCATCCAATACAGAGGCTACAGTGGGGAAAGGTCCTCCATGCCAATAGTTAAGTAGTAAGTCAAGGTAAGTAACAAACTGGGTAGGTAATGGATGGATGAAGATAGTGAATAATGAGACCAACACTAGCAAGCCAAAGTATGGTGGGAATGATCACCTCTATTCTCCCTAGGGAGGGTAAAACCAATGAGTATATGCCAAGAACTTCTAAGTCTGAGTAGGGACAAATATGATATATATATAAAAGTGAAACCAGGTCCACATATCTATATGATCGCCAGATCATGATACTAAATGCTAAGACATGCTAAAAGAATGAAAATAAAAGCAATATAACCACAACACCATAGTATACCTGTTGAGTCATATACTTGAATGCTCATCATCTGAGCCATCATCTATCCTCTGAAATTGCTGCTCTAACTCTGGGCACTATTGACTGCTTTGTACAAATGGCTAAATAGCTACATCGGTCATCTCCCTGAGTGTCCTGAGACTCGGTCATGGCATGGGGAATAAAACTGATGTCCATAATCTGATAGTGATCCATATTAGATGCTCATCTCAGCATCTCAATGCAAGGGAACTGGCTGAATAGTGTACTGGAATCCGAAAAATAATGTATGGTAGCCCGGCTACTATATATGTGATAACAGTCACCAACAACCAAGAAGATATATATGTCATACCAGAGAGGTCATTCATGAGTATTGCCACTCTTGCAGTTGAGACATTCTCTTCTCCTCACATTGTTCCTAACATGGGGGAATGATAAACAATTAGAAACAATCAAGCGAGGACAAACAAACCTCTATCAGATCCAGAGCCTTAATCTCGCCAAACTAAGAGTTGTATCCAGAGCCATACCTAGAGCCATCATGACTATCCATTTAGTAGAATATTGCACCAAATTCTACTAAATTTTTGGAATGTTCCAAGAACCTAAGAGAATTCGATCCAAGTTCTATATTTTGTGGTTAGCTTAAAACCACTCATTTAGTAGAATACATACAACTTCTGCTAGGCTTTCGAAATGTTCCAAGAGCCTTTGAGCCTTCGAGCCAAGTTCCATAGTTTGTGGTCATCCTTAAACCACCTTCATGGTTCATGATTTTATAGTTGTTGAGATCGAGAGTTTGTGGTCATCTTAAGCCACCCACGTAGCAGAAGACATCAACTTGTACTATCCCTTTTTGGTTTGTAGTCAAACAAAACCACCACTTCAGAGAGCACTCATATTTAGTAGAAGATGTCAGCTTCTGCTAGATTGCTTGGCATAGTTGGATTGTCAAGTTGGAAATGTTTAGCAGTTGCTAGCTGTCCACTTCCAATATTTATCTCTCTTTTCTTGGACTCACATACATCCCTTCGGATTAAGGGGGGAATTGTTGGGAACCTAATCCTTGGTGTAAGGAATATTATTGTATTATTTCCTTCCCATTCACATGAGAAGAAGACTAAGAGTCACAATGAATGGGAATACTCGTGAAGGAGTCCAAGAGACTACTTGGAAGTTGAAACCAAGGGTCATTTCTCATTGTATTTATATGTACACTGGCTAATGAGAAACATTGTGCATTCATGTCAATCATCTCTATCTCTTTGTCGTGTATCCCTGTATTATTTGGATTTGTGTTTTATCCAATCTCCTTATTTTCCTTATCGGGCATCTAACACTAGGTTTACCCCTTAGTTTTCAAGAGTTAGGGATTGATGATATTTCTTCCATATGTGTTCCTTGTAAGGGAATAATTTTGTTTTTGAGTTACCCTTTCCTTACATCATTTTTATGATCCTTTTTTTTGCAAGTCCATTTCTTTGGATTTAGCTTGATAAGTTGGGATGTAAGGATCATGGCTTTTGCAAGGAGGCATATCTCACATTTATCATTTAGATCCATTTTCCTTAGAGTACTTTGACTCTTTTGACTTTGACTTAGGTAACATACGTCGGAGTAGTACAAAGACACCTTAGAACATGAAATATAATAAGTTAATTGTGAAAGGGGGATATGATGGAAATGGGTGAAAATGTTAGCAAGATGACATGGGATGAAATATGGCTTGCTAAAATCTCGTGAATGACATGAAATGGGTGTCACACTTAAATTCCTAGGGATATGACTAACCTACAAGGTCATACACTCAATGTAATGAATAATTATAACCACACCATGATGCTTTCTGATCTATGAAACAACAAGCTAAGATACATGAGCCATCATAGAGTAACACAATACACCCCCTATGGTCATGTACACACATAAGAAAACATTTACCATAAGTCAAGTAGAGAGCATGTATACCATAACACTGGTGTCAACTAAACGTCCCTATCTGCGTTTGGGACAGATCATGGTGGGATGAGCAAGATGAATGTTTGTGGAAAATATCCATGGTCATGCCATAGATCTCATCTATGGAATTGCTGGAAGTGATGGAATATCACATAGGTAATGGTCATCAAATCACACTACATGTCGAGGCGTAATATCTGGCTCCAGCTACGGGACATGTAATCAGTGATAAAGTGCATGAGAATCTCATAAATCTTTAGTATTCTAAACTATGTGGTACAATAAACATGAAAAATATTTACTCATTTAAGAACTCATCATCAATCACTTGGTCTTGCTAAAACTCGAAGCAGAACATCGGTTCTATGAGACAAGGTGATATGATCCCCCCAAAATACAAAAGTAAAACCAAATGCAAAAAGCAAGTAAAATCATAAAGTAAATCTATCTAATGCAATGCATATAATCAAAATAAAACAAGCAAAAATACATGTGAAAATTCAAACTAATGCTCATAGTAATGGGGGGACAAGTGTGGGAGGGGGGTTTATCCTTGATCTCAGTGGAAATCAGGTCATCACCTTTTCATGGGGCTTGGGAAAATCCACTAACAATAAAGTGGAAAGGTATGCATTATACTTGGGCATGGAATCATTGTCTACCTAGGTCTCAAAAATGTTTTGGTTGTGGGAGATTCATTGTTGATTATTTCTCAAGCCAAGAAAGACGCTTCACTAGAGGATATGATCACTAGTCGTTTGCAAAGTCGCATTGTCAACTTGGGAAGAAAATTTGAGGACCTCAATGGGCACACATATGCAAAAGTAATAACATCCAAGCGGATGCATTAGCAAATCTTGCCATGACACTTGGCAAGGGGAAATTGGTTGAAAATGGGGGCCACCCTTATCCTAGGTGGATATCCTAAGTATAAATTTGAATTTTCAAACTTAAGTTTTTATCCCCCTTATGTGCATGTATTATATTTGGAAGCAGATTGAATGTTCAAGTGTGGCAACTAAAGCAGCTCTCCCTTCACTTATGGGAGAAGGCTCTTGAAGAAGCTATATGCTTAAGGCATCCCTTCGGTGTGTTGATGTGGCAATTTGGTTTGATTCGAGGTATCAATCCGAGACTTTACATGGTTATGCAAATTGGCTTGGCATTGGAAATAATTTAATTAGGGACTCTATGAGCTTGAATCCAAGCTATGTTCAGTTAAGGGTGGAGAATCCAGTATTTTAAGCTCATTGGTTTATGGGCCTTGAAAATTTGTGGAGGTTTGTTGATGGGCCCAAACTGAGATCACTTGATGTTGGCCAAGGTGTACAAACTGGATCTATTTGTATTTCATAGGAGCAACTTGTGTGGTGGGAAGCAATCATTGGTTTGGATGGTCCTACTTGGTCTCATGTGGATTGGAAACCTTTGAAGGTGGTAGATCTTGCATCATTTGTAAACTTGTTTGCAGGCTCAAAAAATTTGGTGTGGTCTACCACGAAGCACGGGCAGGGGGCACTCTATGCAGATAAAGGCTATTGTATACAGCTTGAAAATTGATTGGTTGGAAGGGTAGCACGATGGGGGACAAACTCTTGTTTGCTTTTTTTTTGGTATGTTGGTTCACAGTTCTTTCTCAACCTTTAGCTTAGGGGCAACCTGTTTCGAGGATGGTCTTATGGGTAATGGAAGGGGGCCACAGTTTAAATCTAGGAAAAGGTGTTGCTGCGGAGATATTCGAGCTCATTGTGTAATTTTGGGACATGAAAGCATATATCAAGGATCTTCAGTCAACCCTGCGGTGCCCAAATGCACAAATGGAGGGTGTACTCTTGGCCATCCACACACCATCCACAAGGTAACTGACCATGTCTCCATTCTTGATCATCGTTTTGATGATTTTGAGTGCATTTGAAGCACAATAGGTCTTGTTGGATGGAAGCCAGTCCCGGGTGACTAAAAATGTTGGATCTCGAACCATTTATGAAGCCTCGATCTCTAAACCGATTGATAGTGTTATTGACATTTCAATCTCACCTTCTCCATAGGAAGAATTTGGTAATGTTTAGGATCTGTTAATTCTGGTAGATGCTCTATTTTTGTGTTTTGTTAGTAGGTCAATATATAAAGATTTATAGTAGTAAAATCCTTTTTTTGTATGCTACGTAGTCCCAAGGATGCTTAGAGATGATAATTGGATAAAAACTATGCCGTGGGATGCAGATCTACACTATCTTGAAACTTATTTATGATTTTGGTTGTTTACCAACTTCTTTTTAATATAAATTTACCTGCTTCCGTTCCAAAACAATTCACACTAAAGAGCTTATTCTTTCTAATTCTAGCTCTAACACTAGAGGGTGGTCAATGGAAGTAAATCTTGAGATGTTTCTCATTGACTAGAAGAGGCAGCTTCTCACTATCAAGGATAATACGACAAAATGACTTAATGCTAGCCTTCTTTTCAATTTTAAAAGGACCTAGCCATAAGATATCAAACCTTTTATGCATGTTTGGTTTCTCCTTTCTCTTATTCCAAAGGAGAACAATTTCTCCTTCCTGAAATGATATTGGCATGGTCCCTTGGTCAAATAGTCCTTTGATTCTTGCTTGGTTATTCATCATTCAATCAAATTCCTTTTTCCTAGACTCATCTAACTCAACAAGTAGATTTGTTCTTGCTTTCACTGCCTCTTTATTGGTGGCGAAAGATTTTAAACATTGATAAACCAAGATATTAAAATTGATAGGCAATTTGACATTAATCCCATACACTAACTCAAAAGGAATCTTACTTGTGGTTCCCTTGGTTGCGATCGTGTATGCCCACAAAGCATACTTGATTTTAGTATAGCAACTTTTCTTGTTATAACATATGGTTTTCTTCAAGATATTCATCAATTTTTTGTTACTTGACTCAACTAACCCATTTCCTTGGGGATAGTAACTTGATGAATGAGATAACAAAATACCATAGTCAAAGAAAAAAATAGATATAGCAAATGAGCTAAAAGTGACCCAAAATTGAGTAATGATCTTAACGTCAAGGAAAATCATAACAACTTATTCAATTTCCTTCTTTGTTTGAATGGCTTCCTCCTACCTAGTAAAGTAGTTAGTGACAATTAAGATCCATCAGTATCCATTACTAGAATTATTTGATAAAATCTAAACCCCAATGTTGAAAAGGAGCTTCTACTATAACTAGTTTTAAGGGTAGAGCAAGTAAACACTATTTCCCAGAAAAAAAATGGCATGGTTTACAAGACCTAATAAAAAGATGGGCATCATAAAATAATGTAGGCCAATGATACCCAACTTTTAAGATCTTATGAATAGTTGTGTGAGCAACAAAGTGTCCCCCATAAAATCCGTCATAAAATTCTTCTAATAATTTGTTAGATTCATCTTTGCTCACTTCTCTAAGAATAATTCCATAAAGATTCCTCCAACCAAAACCCTCTTGGATTAAGAAATACTTAGCATCCTTAAGCCTTAATGTACATCTTTAAGGATCAAATAAGTGGTTAGGACATGAAATATTTCTTAAGTAAAAGATAATGTCTTTGACATCATTCCAACCCTAGTTACCCTTTGTAAAAGATTTTCCATGTTAGGAAAGGCGTAATTATCCTTTAAGTAGAGTTGATTTAAGTTCCTAAAGTCAACACATAATCGAATTTCCCCATTCTTTTTTCGAACTACAACCAAGTTGGCCACCCAAGGAGAATATATAACTAGTTATATGATCTTATCATTTAGCATCTTTTATAGTTCCTTTTGGATCAAGGGATCTAACTTAGTGTCAATGTTTCTTTGCTTTTGTCTGAATGGTTGAGCCCCCTTGTTGGTATAAAATTAAAGACCAAGGTTTTGACAGGAGCTATGAAAGGCCCATTGTAGTATATATGCACTCACATATTCAATCTTCTCATAAGAGAATAACTTTTCACTTGAAGCGCAACTGAGACTAGTGTTGGATGACAGAAATACTAGTGAACAAACAAATATATGAGTGTAGAGTTCATTTTATCCTTTAAAGAGTTGTGTAGGGAACAATAACCACTAGACATCATCATATACCATACATGCATAAATAGGCATCAAATAGGAACCAATACTATCCATTAACCATATATCTAACCATCCATCACATAACACAAATTTAAGGGGGCACCTAAAACCATCATTCTATTAATCTTCCTGGAACAATATACAAAATGTTGTGTAGTTCATATATTCCTTCAGAATCACTTAGAGCTTCTTTCTGGACTCTACTTAGAACCCCCAAAAGAACTTCCATCTAACATAGAACTCAACTAATCCAACCAAAAATTCAACTCGATCCCTTATCCTTTTTGAAGCTTTTATATAAGTTACAATGGATAATTTTGACCGCGTCAAGACAATTATAGTTCAAATTCTACTTGGATGCATTTAATATCCAACTTATCTTCCACCGTGTCCTCTTGAGCAGTTGTTATGCAACCAATTCCCAGAAATAGCATAAAACGACCAGAAAAGAGTAATCCATGCCATAATAGAGAAGAATGAAGATGAATATCCATCCTCTTCGAGGGGGAAACCTCCTTACAAAATGTGCCGAATAAACAAGACAAGACAAGACACAATGATGACTAAAATGAAAATATCTCCTTCCTATATATAGGAGACAAAGGTGTACAATAATAACTAATATACCCACTAATAGACCCCAGCCGACATCAATAATATGTAATGCACCACAATATAGGGTATAATGCACCACTTTATAGGGGTAATGTGCCAACATTTAGGGCTTAACATGCCCCTCCCCTTCAAAAAGTGTTGTCCTCAACAATGAATTAGTTATGGATGTTGATGTATAAAGGACTCGTCTTCCCATGTTGAATCTTTTGTAGGTAGGTTCTTCCATTTAATGAGATGCTCTAGAATTGGTCGATTTAGAAGCCATCTAATTCTTCTTTCAGCGATTGCTTCAGGATCCAAGATGATTTTTCCTTCCTCATCAAGTTCTGGTAATATCGTTTGAATTGGTAGCTTGTCACCGATTACCTTCTTTAAACATGAAACATGGAAAACTGGGTGGACTTGTGAAGATGCAGGCAGTTCCAATTTGTAGGCCATACCACCAATATTTTGTAGCACCTTATAGGGACTGTAGTATTTAGGTGATAATTTATTATCCTTCTTGGTGTTCTTCATGGACATTTGTTTGTATGGTTGTCTTAAAAAAATCCAATCCCCCACATGAAAGCTTCGTTCACTACTGTGTTGACCTGCTTGTTGTTTTATTCGATTCTGTGCCAAAGTCAGGTTGTCCTTTAAGAGTTGAAGAACTTGTTGTTGATGCTCCATATGGTCTTCCATTGCTTGAAACTTAGATGAGTCTCTTAGTGAAGATGTGATGGATGGTGGATGATAGCCATAAAGTGCCATAAATGGGGTCATTTTTGCTGATGTATGGAAGGAAGAATTATACCACCATTCTGCCAAGGGTAACCACTTGACCCATTGCATTTGTTTATCATCTGCAAAACATTGAAGATATCCTTCCAAACATTTGTTCACTATCTCCATTTGTCCATCAGATTGAGGATGATAAGATGATTTATGAGCCAGTTGAGTACTATAATATTTGGAGTACCATATAGTTTTTGGACTGTCTCCAATAAAAGCAGCGACGACTGTGCTAGCTTTGAAAGAGTGAGATAGTGCACAAAAGTGTGCATATTTAGTAAGTCTGTAACAACCACCATGATGACACTCTTTCCTTCAGACTTTCGTAAACTTATGATCAAATCCATTGAGACCTCTGTCCACCATTGGATTGTAATGGAAAGTGGTTGTAGAAGACCTAGGGTCTTAATTGTTTCCACTTTATTTTGTTGGCAAACCAAAAATTCTGTCAAAAATTTTCGAACATCAGTTTTAAGACCTTCCCAAAAACAATCTTTCTTGATGAGTGAGTTTAGTTGACTATGAGTGGTCATCAGTGATGAAATCAAGGAGAGTGCTCCAGATCCCTAAATTTTAGGAGGTAGATACCGACTTAACATGTCCCAAAAATCATAGAAGAGGGCGCATCTGTGGATAATGAGGCCAAAGATGACAAATCAATAGTTCAGTGATAATCACAATGATGAGAACTATGCACTAGGAGGTCAACAACATGGTCCGTGCACTAGGAAAAACAAAAAAATGTTTTATTCCTAATGTATATATGGGTAATATATCCCAACACCCCCCCTTAAGCCTGGTTTATGTGAGGAAAATAAAAAATAGGTCATGTTATCACATATATAGTAGCCCGGCTACCATACATTATTTTTCTGATGCCAGTACACTATTTAGCCAGTTCCCTTACATTGGAGATGCTGAGATGAGCATCTATATTGGATCACTATCAGATTTTGGACAACAGTTGTATTCCCCATGCCATGAGTGAGTCTCAGGACACTTAGAGAGATGACCGATGTAGCCATTATACCATTTGTACAGAGCAGTCAGTAGTGCCCAGAGTTACAGCAACAGTTTCAGAGGACAGATGATGGTACAGGTGATGAGCATTCAGGTATATGACTCAGCAGGTATATCATAGTGTTGTGGTTATATTGATTTTATATTTATTCTTATAGCATGTCTTAGCACCTAGTGTCATGATCTGATGATCATATAGATATGTGGACCTGGTTGATCTTATTATATATATTATATTGTCCCTACTCAGACTTAGAAGTTCACTATTCATACTCATTGGTTTTACCCTCCTTAGGGAGAATAGAGGTGATCATTCCACCATACCTTGGCTTGCTAGTGTTGGCTCCATTATTCATTGTCTTCATCCATCCATTGCCTACCTTTTAGTTTATCACCCTGACTTGCTACTTGACTAGTGACATAGAGGATCTTTTCCCCACTGTAGCCTCTATATTGGATGAGCTTCCTTGTCTATTGTGTCTCGGCTCTGAGTTGGTGAAAAAACTTACCTATGGTGAGTTGGAGTTCCTTGTGAATTCCCCCTAGTCACTAAAGTTGTGTTGGCTAAACCTGAAACTTTTAGTGCTGCCATGAATACAAAATCTGGAAAAAATGAAATGCTATATCTTGTATGAAAAACCCATTCATGCAATGTGTTTCTAAACACACATGAATGAAAGGCATGCCAAATGAAAATGGCCATGAAAATAAAATGTTATATCTTTTGGAAATGTAAATAGCTAGGTAAACAAGCTGTTTGTGACACACCTAGAAGTGCTCAGGTAAACAAGTGCCTTAAAAACACACCTGCAGCAGAAAGCCTAAAATAAATGTAAATCTATGCAATGTGTTTATAAACACACATAGATCAAGGCTATGGAAACTTCAGGCCCAAAAAGAAATGGAACTTTAAATGCTATATCAAAACAATTGCTGGCCTTATTTGTATTATGGATTGTGCACATCTGTTAAAGGTGAATAAACCCTCTTTGAACAACTCATCCATTTGTGAGACATCGCCATTCCCTGTGTTGTTGCTCATTCAGTATATACTATGGTGTGTATTCCCTTTCCCTTTGCCAAAGTGTCACAAAGTTAAGTCAGTCAAGTCATCCCTTAGCCTAGCCAGTTATTTTAGCCTTCACCCTTCACTAGCAAATTGATCACAACTATGAAGTGAGTATGATCTTGAAAGTCTAGTCTGAGTAATAATAATAATTAATGACATTATATATTTGGATTTAGATCGCTAGTAATGATTACTTTGTATTATAATTGTTATTTGAATAAGTTGTAGAGCATGCATTAACCTTTGACACTTTGCAGCAGCTTCTGATGATGGTCTGAGTTATATTTGGTCATGTTGACTTGGTCAAACCTGGTTTGACAAAGGTCAACCATAGGACATGAGATGGTTGGACCTTGTGATGATATGGATGGATGATATATGGTCTATGTACATGTACATGATGATTCTATGCAGCAGCTACAGGGTTATGATGATGATTCACGGTTTACAACATTATTTGATCATTTACAGATTATTATTATTTCACCTGTTCCGGTATATTGGATATATTTTATGATCATGCAGAGACTCATATGGTGTATGAGTACACATCTTGGATGGATTTGGACCTTCTGAGTCCAATGAGATAGTCTGTTTTCAGTTCCGGGCACTTACAGTGATAATTGAGCCTCAATAGGCTAACCTAGTGCAGTTTTGGTTCGTCGGAGACCCTGTCAGAGCAGAGAGGATTTTTATTCGGTTGACCTAGGGCGCTGTGCTTGGAGGGGGTGGTCCAGTCACTTGTTTTTACCATATTACCCCCCTCCCGGACACACTGGTGCCCTCACCTTGATAGCGAAGGCACTCCAGGAGGCAGTTTGGGGCAGTTTCACGCTTCCCAAGGCATTTCAGGATTGGTAGAAATGGCTATTGAGGAATTCGATTTGGGCTACTGAGGCAATGTTTTGGCATGGGATGATCAATGATGATGGATTGATGTCTTCCACACCTCCTCCAGCAGTTTCAGCTTCATCGGGACCCGCATCCATCACTTATGGCACTTTCTGATGATTTCTGAGGTCTTTTGAGGCCTACGATTTGTCCATAGAGGCACGATTTGGTATAATGATGACTATTTTATTATTATTGTGCTATGGGGATTGACCAAGGGTGGCTAAAATTACCCCTTGGACCCACCATAAGATTCTTATTTATATTTTGTCACCATGATATGGTGGGATTCCCCTCTTCTAGGGCAATTTTGTCCACTTATGTTATATTTTATGAGTGATCCATGTATTTTATTGTTGAGCTCATCTCAACCATGATTAGAAATTTGTATCTTTTAATCTTAGCCACTCATTCAAAAAGTGGTTAGGTTTTGATGCCTGTCCTTCCTATTTAAAGGAGAGAGCTTCTCATTGTAAGGGGTCTTTGGCTCTTGGATTATTGGTATAGAAAAACTTTCTTGTGGAAATTCTTGTGGTCTCCTTTGCATCTGGTGTTCTTAGATGGTGATTGGAAAGTCTATTGCAACCTAGCATTTGGAATTTGTGGTAAGATCTATCTATTTTGGAAATCATTGTCTTGTCTACAGGAGGGCGACTTCAACAAGGGCGATTTTGCAAGGCTTCTTCAAATCGACTTTCTTGGCATTTGCTTGTATCAGGGGGTTATCATTAGTATCATTGTGATCTATGCTATCTTTCTGTTACTTCTCTTGTGGCATTAGTCTTATCTCTTGATTACATCAAATCTGATATTGTTGACGCTTGTTGTGCAGGAGAGAGGGCGCATTGGCTTCTTGGACTAAATCGATTGCATAGAAAACTACCTCAAAGCTTCACAAATTGATCGGGTTTGCATAGATCATCATCATCAAGGCATCGAAAAGGTTACCCAGGTAAGATCCATAGGTTTGTTTCTCTTATCTTGATCCAATCCATTGACATAGCTCATAAATTGATAAAACCCTTATTTCTTCAAACCCTCATTTTTACATTTTTTCAGATCTACTTAGATCTAGTGGGTTGTTGGGTATAATATTGAAAACCCACCTCTATAGCATCCACGTCATCCCGGATCTATAGTTTGGTGAGGATTGGCTTCCATTTGACCCTCTTCCCAAGCCAACCTAGCTTCTCTAAGCAAGGGCGCACTTCCTAGTTTGGTGGGTTGACCTAGATCTAGTATGTGGGTAGTTGAGATCCCGCTTGATTCATGATCTACACATCCAATAACCTACCCCCAGATTGTCACTTTTCTGATTTCTACCTTGTGGGCCCTATTCCACATTTTAAGGGATTTAATCCCCATTTTGGACCACTTGGTATCTTCAAACTCAGATCTAGTAAGATCTAGCCATTTGATTGCCTTGAAATTGTAGATCCATACTCTCACTCGCTTAAACCACTTGGATATAAAGTTTGGATGCCATTGGACTTGTCTTGACCCCACTTATCCCACTTTTAGGCCTCCTTGGGTAAAGTCGCACCACCTTAGAGAAGTGAGTTGTCCCACTTCTAGGACGTGGGTACTTGAGATTTCAGTGGATTTGGAACGAGAGTAATTCAAAACCGAGGTCTAGTAGGTCACCTTGTCAAATATTGTCTTGGGGATAACACTCCTTATTTTAAGGGATTGTGGTCCACTTAGGTCAAACCTAGATCTAGACCTATTCATCCATCAAGACTTTAATTGCCCACTTGTCTCATGCAATAGGAGTCCTTAACCACAAGTTAACTTTACTTTGACTCCATTATCCCAATTCCCAAGGCACTGGTCTCTCTCCAAGTCAATTCGACTTTCCTAGATTGTTGGATTAACTTGTGGTTTGACCCTTGATTGGTGAACTAAACCCTTTGATTCCATCATACTTCATGATCAAGCTTGTCACTCGTACTAGTTAGCTCCAATTCAACCCCTAAACTACCCTGCATTGGACACGGTTCCCAAGGCAGTGGATTTTCTCACATTGAACTAGTACTTTAATCCTGGATCCTATTTCACAAATCATAAGTCACTCTCACATCAATAATGAACCAAAGCTATACTCATTGAACCCCTCACTTGTCTTGTGACTTCATCATAAGGTCTAGGATAAACCATACACCTTACTTCACTTAGAATTAACTTGATTTGGTGTCTTGGTTTTGATCTCTCCTGTCGGGAGTAGATCGGGTCTCCCTCTTTGTTGTATGGGCTAGATAACATAAAGTGAAGGTTGCCTCGACTGGCGTGACAACCATCTATTGGAGGTCGAGGTGATCGTGGTTGCACCTTTTGAGTTTCCATTCCCTATTGCCATCCATGAGTGGATACATCCATAGGGGTAACTACAGTTTAGGTGATAACAGGTCCCTGGTAACAACGACCAAAAGTCACCCTTTACAAAAAATATTTTATTTGTCCAAATAAACCGAGGAAAGAGGGAAAACCTACTAGGAAGACCCCTCCCCCCTCAAAAAGGTCATGACACAGAAATAAACAAAAGGTCTTCACAATGTCTTCTTCTTCACTTGAATGAATTGAATGTATTGCTTCTTGGTGAGAGACTTGGTGAAGATGTTGTAGATGCCTTGATCATGCACCGATTTTTCATTGTAGTGTAGCCAAAAAACATGTGTAGGAGCCCCTTTGCACTCAGCTTCTGTTATTGGAGGAGAACCATATGAATGCTTCTTAATTTGAGCACATACATAATCATATTTGAATACATAATCAAATATGGACAAGATATCTGTGCATTCTCCTATCCGAAATGCATCAATGAACTTATCAAGATCAATAATATGTGCAACTGCATAATGGACAATGTAGCCATGTATCTTCCTTTCAAAATGATTGATCACCTTCCTAATTTCACAATGGAGCTTATGAGGTTCAATAACAACAAAATAGGAACCATATGGAGCAACAAACATCAATGGTGCAGTGTCTCCATGAGCGAGTAGGATCACAGAAAGAAAAGATGGTGTAGCTGAATTGTACTATTTGTTGAGTGAACCTGCAGGGTCTTTAGACTATGTAACCTTGAAATTTGAACCAAAAAATGTGATATCAAGTCCAGACATGTGGAATAACAGTCCAAAGAGGTCCAATGTTATGGAAATCCAACCAATGAAAGATATGAAAGACTGGAATGCAAATGAAACAAGTGACATAGTTTCAGAAACCATGGGTTTTTCAACTAGTACACTTGGGGGTTGAGGAGTCTTTTCTGAATCTAATGGTGGGAAAGATGGATGTGTGAGACATACAAACAACTTATCAAATTTTGAATCAGATTCAAATATCTAATAGGAAGGATTCAAATGGACTTGGAAAGAGCTTTCTAGAGGCAAGTTAGAAACATGTGAAAAAACACAAGGATCGAGAGGTGGTTCCGGTGAACTGATTTGAGATTATTCCAAAGAAGGGATGGAGGTTTCTAATTCATACATATCAAAATGTGCATCTAAATCAGAAATATGAGAAGCATAAGAAGGTGTTTTGACTCGAGCACTCAAAGCATGAAAATGATTACCTTGGTGAGTGGCATTGAGACAATGTTCTTGGTGAGCGGCATGCTTTTCTGGTTCTTTCTTTCTTGTGAGATCAGGAACATCAATGTTATGATTTTCAAGCAATTGAGTCATGATATCCAATTTATTATTTAAACAACATTTCTCAAAATGGAAACCTTTGTTTCAATAAGAACACTTGGATCCCCCTTTCTTGATCTTCTTCTTGGAATTAGAACCTTCATCAATTGAGTTGGAACCCTCATCATTTGACAACTTCTTCAATTTTTGATTTCCTTGGGAATTTTTGCTCCATAAGCTACAAGTGCATGGTACTTGGAGGATATCAAATCCCCCATATGTACCAACTTGTCTTTCTCTTTGGTGAGAGACTCTATGAATGCACTTAAGGATGGCATCTTCCAATTTGAAACTGCTTGCTTGGTTGCATAGAATGTAGAGACAAATACTGAGTACTCAGGACCCAGTTTTGATAGGATGGAAAGAATGAGTTGCTCCTATTTCTTCTCAATCCCACATTGCTTGAGCTGAAGCACTAGTGAATTTAACTTTGAGATGAAATATTGCATGGTGTCGAAACTACTTGGACTAAATGAGATCAACTCATTCTCCAATAGATGACCTCTTAGCTCATCTTGTTTTCCTAAGAGGGAATCGAACTTGGTCACACTTGATTTGGAGTTGTTAAACCATCAAGATGAAATAGAATATCTTGGGATTTGCTGAGACAAAGCAAACCATAAGCTTCATCCAATATGTTAAATGACTTAGCTTTCTTAATAGCAGCACTTGGTTCATTCTCTAGCACCATGGTGACTCTATAGAGACCCTTACTTTGAAGTAGGACTTCCATTTTGGCCTTCCATTCGAAATAATTTAAAGCAGTCAGAATCATAGCTTGAATCTGATCCATGCTTTGCTAATGCACTCCTGGTGAGACAATAACCTGCAACAAGATCTGCAAAGATGTCTTACTTAGACAATATGCACATTTAGGAGTGCATCATACCTGGGCAAACCACTTTAGATAAACCAAAATGACCGGAGACAATTTCCCCGGGAATTATGTGAACCCTCCACTGCTTCTGGTGCAAAACTGGAAGTAGCTACACCTGCAAAACACTCTAGAAACACTTTGGAAGACTACTTTGCTCAGCAAAGCTCCGATACCATGTGAAATTTTACACAACATATCTAGAGACAAAAATAATCCTCACTTAATTTCACAGAGATGCACAGGAAAACTGAGAAGAAAAAACGTGTTAGAAGACAAGAGGTTTGGAACTCAATTGGAATACTTTCCATGCATATATTATTCACCAATGTGTGTATATTTATAATACACTCTCAAGAGAGAAATTCGTGAGCCTTAGGAGGCATTCAGAATCCATCCATGTGGCAGGCTTATTTTAGTATATTCCTATCACTAGACATGAGTGCTAGTTGTAACTCCAATCAAATGGCCGGTTAACTGATGGTAGGTGGACCTAGAGGGCGCATGAGGGAGTTACAGGCTAAAAATAGCAAAGAGAATCTCAAGAAGGGCGCATGAGGGAGTTACAGGATAAAAATGGTAGAGAGAATCTCAAGAAGGGCGCATGAGTGAGTTTAGTTGACTATCAGTGTTCATCGGTGAATAAATCAAGGAGAGTGCTCTGAATCCCTAAATTTTAGGATCCTCCTAAAATTTAGGAGACTGAATCCATATGTCCCAAATATCATGGAAGAGGGTGCATCTGGGGATAATGAGGCCAAAGATGACAAATCAATAGTCTGGTGATAATCGCAATGATGAGGACTATGCACTAGGAAGTCAACGATATGGTATGTGCACTAGGGAAAACAAAACATGTTTTATGCCTAATGTTTAGATGGGTAGTATATCCCAACATTTATGACCTCGGGCTATCTCACAAACATTGTGTGTAAAGTGTGCGTGGATGCCAAATAATCTCAAAGTTTGAATTTGGGTTGTATTTTGCAATTAAATGTAGAAACTTAACTACTAAATTGCAACAATTATCTCACTAGAGCCCTTAGTCGTAGTTCTCAAAGTAGAGTGGACAATGGGTAATTTAGATTTGTTGCTATTCACTCCAAACAAAGAAAAATACAGTTTTCATAGTATAAAATTTATGTATACAGTTAACTGATAATTGTTAGGATATTTAGACACTTAGGAGTTAGTTAAGATCAACTTGTGTAATATATCCATTAGGGATAGTGTGTTTCTTTAGTATGCATTAGTATGCATTTGTAAATACTTAATCCGACGGTCACGATATGTTCCCGACATAGAGTGATCCGACGGCTCAACTTCTCTTAGATCAAACCTAACCTTGATCCGTGGCTTAACACCCGATTGGTCCATGATCTCTATTTAAAGAGCATGGAGGGTCATTGTTTAGTTGATCGATTATGAGAAGCTCATTTGTAACTTTCTTTCTTTGCATAATAAATTGTCCCGTAGAAGCTATTTGGCCGGGGCCGTGGAGTGTTTCCCTCAAGAGGGTTTAAACCACGTCAAAACATCGGTGTGTTGATCTGTGATCTGTTTGTGTGAAGTGGTTGCTCTTGGTGTTCGGTCCTTTGGTAGTACCCTATGTACCCGAACATGGTATCCGAGCTTTTATGAAGTGTCGCTTCCGGTTATGATCTAGATCTTGAACTGCTGTTGCCGAAACTCGAAAGGGTTTCTAGTTCTGGTATTTTTGTGCATTTCTGTGCTGTGGGAGGTGTTCCATTGCGTCCGGATCGTCGTTTCCATTGAGAAATAGTTTTCGTTTGATCGAAAACGGTTCCCGGTTGCTCCAGAAACGCGTATTTCATCAGATCTGAAGGTATAATGTTACAGTGACGCATTTTTTTATTTCGTTTTTTAAAAAAATCTCATATTTCATCATCTTCTTCTTCTTCTTCTTCTTCTTCTTCTTCTTCTTCTTTTTTTTTTTTTTTTTTTTTTTTTTTTTTTTTTTTTTTTTTTTTTTTTTTTTCGGTTAGATTTTTTTTTGGGTTCGGATTGTTGCTTTCCCGTCTGCGTATGCTCTTTGCCGTGCACCTTGAGCGATCTCGGCAAATCAGAAACAGAAAGGGAAAGGGTTTTTCTCGGCTGCATATGCTCTTTGCCGTGCACCTTGCGCGATCTCGGCAAATCAGAAACAGAGAGAAAACGTAGACTTTCCGGGCAAGCTAACAAGATCTAACTCCAGAAGTGTGGAAAAGTTTTTTTGTTTCGTTTTGTGGTTTGTTTTGCAGGAAAAAGGGCAAGCATGCAAACCAAGCAAAAAGAGTAAAAAAAAAAAAAAAAAAAAAGGAAAAAAAGGCCCCCTTCCTCATTCCCATATTTTACAGACCTTTTAATCTAGCTCACTTAGTTCAAAGTTGCTTTATTCCTTAATCGGTCTTGAGTTCAAGTCTTAGGAAGTTACTTTTAAAGGAAAAAGTGCATGCAATTTCTAATTTCAAGTTACTTTATTGTAAAAGTACATCTCACTTAAAAGTTACTTTATTGTAAAAGTGCATCTTGTAAAGTGATTGTCAAAAGGTTCATCTTGGGAAGAGGGGGGGTTCTTTTTTTTTGCTGGACATTCTCTAGCTGCCACGTTACTATTGGGGACATCTTCAACAGTTTCTTTGTTCAAGCATAACTTCATCACACAGAGTCAGTTTTCAGTGCCGTTTTTTTTGAAACCACCTATTTTTTCGAGCTCTTCACATCCAGACTATTGGTTTTTGCTTTTACAGCCATTAATTTACAAATATGGCCGCCCATTGTGATATTCTACTTAACAGTTCCAACTATTTCTCATGGAAATCTCGTATGGAGGATGTTCTACGAAGTAGGGGACTTTTCAGAATTACCACAAAGAAAGAAAAAGAACCCACTGATGATGATAAGAAAATAAAATGGGCAAATAGATGTGATGAAGCTCGTGGATTGATTGGGATGTCAATCTCTACCGATTTGCGATTCCACATATCTGGAATTGATGAACCTAATACTGCTTGGGACAAGTTGGAATCTGTGTTTGGTAAACACAATGAAATTCGAGGTCACCAACTCGAAAATGAGTTGATTTCTTTAAATCCAAGTGACTTTTCATGCATTCAAGATTATTTATCTAAGTACAAAACTCTTAAGCTCTTATGTGCAGAATGTAAGATTGAGAGGGAAGACAAACAATGTATTTATCATATTCTTTCCAAACTTGGACCTACATATTCTGTTTTTGTATCTACATTTTACTCCATGAAAGCATCCTTGAATGCAGCTAGCTATCAAGAGCCTAGTCTTGAATCCTTTTGTGATTCCTTGATTAGGGAACAAGATAAACTCATTCATCTTGGAATAATCAACAATGCAGATACATCTGGGAAAGCCTTATTGTCCCAACAGAAAGAAAAGTCCAAGCCTCCCAAGAAACAAAATTTTCGCAATAATAAGTCAAACAAGGGTCCAAAACCCTCTCAGTCAACTCCTTCTTTAAAAAATGACAAAGGATCCAAGCCAAAAGGCAAGAAGACTGAGTGTCATTGCAACTATTTTAATATGTTGATTTGGAGCCAACCTGCTTTCATTCTTCAAATGTTAATTATATCACACAATTAATATTTCTTTAATTGTTTGTTGTTTTCTTTTGCAGGGCTGACTTTGTTGAAGGATACCTCACGAAGCTATAATCACCAACATCAAAATCTCACAAGAGTGGCTAAAAATCCTCTTCAACCAATTACAACATGAGAAATCTTACAAGCCATTACAAAGGCACATTGGCATCATACCAATTCTTCTCCCCCAAGAATTCACCTTATATGGAAAAATACCTTTGGTTATATAACAAAGGGTTCATAGTTCAAATCCAAATTCTATGGTATGTGGAAGATTTGATCCCATTTCAATGAGGATAATAGATATGGTTAATCAACCATATAATACATTTTTGGAAATAAAATATATCTAAACAACCATATATATATTATAATAACCAAACAAAAATATGGTCATATCCAAATATTGATATTTTTGTGCCATGCCAAAACAAGTACCAATTAACAATATATCAATTCGTGGGCCCTAACAAAGGGAGCTTATAACGCGTTGGTGGAGACATAGCAACAGTTCACGGGAGGTCGTGGGGTCAAACCCGTGGACCTCTCCTCCTTTTGTGGTCATGTTATCACACAACTTGTAGTTGTCCCTAAAGGTATCCCATCCGGGATGGTAGAGGAGATGGACAACTAAAGAGGTGACCCAAGAGATGCCACGGTTCCCAATGCAAGCTGGGAGTCACGTCAACCGAGGCACTCTTCACTTTAGATCAAGATGAATCAAGACCAAGGGGGAGACCCTATAGCCAATCAAAGGTGATTGGATCAAGACAAAGGTTTCTAGGGAAGTGTGAAAGATGAGTTACGGAAACCAATGCAAGGTTAGGTGGACCTAGAAGTTTAAGTATGGTTGAAAGAGGCTTAACAAGTGACTAGTGTTTCAACCAATGAATGATTTAGGCCACATGATGAGATTAGATAACAAGATCTAGTACCATAAAAGACACACGTGGGACCCGCTTCCTTGGGATATGGAAATGGTTCAAATGGGACCCACAAGGTGAAGTTAGGGGTGCAAATGGTACCAATGGGTATGCAAAGAGTAGATCTATGGATCTAAGATGAAACTAGAGATACCCACATATGGGATCTAGCATTTGACACTACTCCCAAGGAGTGCGAATTGCCTTAGTTGGACTAGTGCCTTGAAATGGATGGGCATATGGAGTCAAAAGGGTGTCAAAATGTAGATCGGGACACCTAAGATCCAAATAAAGGGTATTGTTCAAGATCAAGTAGATTGGATGGTTAGATCTTACTAGATCTAATGTTTCACTAGGTGACCCAAGTGGACAACAATCCCCAAAACAAGGAATGCTACCTGTTATCACACCATAGTAGCAGGGCTACTATTCTTGCTTAGCAGATATCTGCACATTCCAGAGCTTCCATTATTCAGAGCTTGGCTATGATGATTGTATATTTTGAGATCACTCATGATCAGAGGAGTGTATTATTCATACTTATGTTAGACCTTGTGTTAAGGCTGAGCCTTGAGAGTTCATATTTGATGACCGATGTGACCCTTTATCCCATGCAGTTTCAGTTCAGTGCCTAGAGTTGTATTGCAGTAGTGTTTCAGATGATATATGATGATTATTCTTGTGATGATATGGTATGACCTATGGATGTTTTATCATTGACTGTGGATTATTATCTTGTTGCTTTAGTCTTGTTCATAGCATTGACTTGGTATATAATTCATGATGTGGCAAACTGCATAAAATGAACTCTTACTTGCACATTTAGGTTGTTTGACAAAACTCACTAGTTTACCACTTCACATAGATATGGTCTTTCTTGACACCAGTTGTCTGCTAGCTAGGCTCCACCTTCACTTGACTCCATCCATACATGACCTTCCTTATTTGGATTTAAACCTTGACCTGTCTTACTTGACTCTCTGGTATTGAGGACTTCCCATTTTTCTACCTCTGTGTTTGGACCGCATCCCTGTATGTTTGTTGTCTCGGCTCTGAGTTGGTGACAGAACTTGCCTTTGGTAAGTTGGATTGTAGGCCTAAATCATTCTAGTCGGTTGTCCCGATGTTTGGCACTGGTCCGAACTCCCCTTAGTCACTTGAGATGTTGTTGGCTAAAACTGAAAGCTCATGTACTACTTATGGAAACTTATGTAAATTTGCCCATGGAAACTAAAAAGGGCAAGAGCGATGAACTGCTAAAAATACTCCTCGAAGAGTATAAGAAATGTCCAAAAAGCAATGGTTCTTAAAAGTTATATCTAAACAATTGCTGACCTTATATATGTAAACATGCCCTGGATGCAAGCTACAATTAGTTGTGCTTATCAGCACGCCTAAGATCTGAAGGGTTATGTAGGCCAAAAAGGCCATGAAATGAAATTGAATGATCCTAATGAACTTGGATCAACTTGATGTAGACATGATGCCTAAGTTGAATAAGCACTCTCTAAACAACTCATCCATTTGTGAGGCACAACCATCCCCCGTGTTATTTTGTCCAGCACAGAGTTTGTAGTTTTCCCTTTCTCCCAGTCCAAAGTATCTTTCAGTTGAGTTTAGACAAGTCACCTCTCTGCCCAACCTTGTTCCTAGCCTTCATCCTTCGCTAGCAGTTTGACCATGTCCAATGGCTGAGTTTGTCATTTAAACTATTTTGCAAGTAATTACAAATAACAAAGGAATATGCTAACATGATTAATGCCATTGAATGGATGTTATACTTTAAGTTAAGTTGTGAGTATGATTAGAGGAACATGTCTTAGTCTACTGATATGATTTATCCTTGGTCATTTCTTGGGATCCGTGATGATGTGGGCCATGAGTGGCTTATTGATGATGATGTATGGGCCCAAATACTCCTATTTATGATACTATATGATGGACATATGATTCAGATGGTGATTGATACAGTTCAGCAGGTTTTATTATTACTTTAGATCATCAAATTATGCACTGTCCATATATGGTGGACCCTACAGCTAGCCCATTTGGGAAATCCATGGTGTATGAGTACACATTATTAGTATATTTTGGTCTTTTGGATCCAATGAGACACTTATCTTTCAGTTCCGGGCACTTCTGACAGTGATAGATTCATTTTTTCACTTTTTGACCAGATTTGAGGCTGATTTCCCAGCCTGAGCAGCAGGGGCCATGAGAGGCCAGTTCACCTAGGGCGCTGTATGAGGAGGGGGTGGTCTGACCACTTGTTATTACCATTTATCCCCTCTTCTGGAGAGCCTGGTAGGCTCAGTTTGACAGCGCAGGTTCCCTAGGAGGCAGTTTCAACACTTTCACATTTACTGAGGCAGTCCAAAGATGGGATAAAAGGGTCAATGAGGAATTCAATTTGGGAAATTGAGGCAAGGTTTTGGCACTTGGTTTTCACAGAGGTCTTCCAGGGTCAATCCCCTATCTTCCAGCCAGTTTTCACCACTTGGGTTGGTCCACATAGGCTATAGGAGGCCTTTTACTACTTGTCTGTCACAGATTTTGAGGATAGATTTGATCATTTATATTTATTTTGGACATATTTTATTATTTTATTGTGCCATGGGGATGAGCTAGTAAGGATTGATGCCTCCTAGCCTCACCATGAACTCCATGTGTCATGTCCTAGTCATTTGAGGTGGGCTTTTGTACTTTTAGCCCCTCTAATGGATGACGTCACCCTCCTTGAGTATCTTTTAGTTATGACGTCATCATTGTTTGAGTGATCCATGTGTTATATTTTTATATTTCATCTTAGCCATTGATCATGTATTGAGATCTTTTAATCTCAACCACTCATTTTGTTGTAAAGTGGTTTTGAGATCTAAGGTTTTGGTCTTTATTATCCTATATAAGGAGGAGACTCCCTATTGTATAGCTCACCTTTGGAGCTCTAGAATATTGGAATAGAACACTTCTTTGTGGAGCATATTTCTCTTGTCTTATGGATTCTCTTGCATCTTGAGTATACAGTGTCTCTTCTATGTATCATTGTGGGTTTTGGAGCTATATCTTGTTTTCTTGCAGGGAGGCCGAATTGGTGGAGAGGAGGACGATTTCTTGAGGGTTATTGTTGGAGGGATCCACATATTCTCTCTTGGGTTGATCTTGGTGACAGGGAGTGGTGAGATCTAAGTATGGGTGCCTAATGAGGGCAGCTAGACTAAGAGCTTACTTTAATTATCAAACCAGGGGCCGTACAAACTTTAGAGGCACTGGCACTATATGTGCTCTTCTAGGATAGTCTCTGTCGAAGTTAGGTGTTTGTATCAATGCTTTTTAAAGAGATGCCTAAGAAAGATTAAATGAACTGAAAACATGATTGTTAATCTATGGAAGAGAAATTCCTATGCTAAGAAATCAAATACTGAAAGCAGGAAATCTATGGATAAGAATTTTAATGCATGAAACAGTAAATCTATTTTTAAGAACTAACTTGCTGAAAACAATAAAAATTATACTATGGAATTGAAATGCTGGGATTTAGCACAGATCTATTCTAAAGTAATGAAAGCTTGATTTTTAATCTAAGGGGTATTTACTGGAAATCTACTGCATAAAACTCAAAGTCTGATCTAACATAAATTAATGCTAAGGTTGAATTCAGAATGCCATTATCTAATGCTGCATTTTTAATCAAAACATCTAAGAAGTGAATGTCATCATGTAACCAATAAATACTGAAAGAAATCAATCTAAATGAGCAGTCCTAATAATGAAATGAATACATAGGCTTAAGACCTAAATCGCTGCTTCAGAAGTAAATGCAAGTACATAGAGAGATAAGTGTTAAACTATGCTTTGACGGAATGCTGCTACAGGACTATAGACACAGCATTATCATACTATGGAATGCGTTGTAATGAACTACGAAATCATAAGTGATCAACCACTACAGAAATCAAATCGTATTTATTTAGACGCTATTTGGAATACTCTCATCTGCAATATAAATTCAACCAATGCACAACACATAATGAGAAATACCTGTACTGCGAGATCTCCTGACTTACGTGTTGGAGGGGCCCTCTCCAACCCGTACTCAGGAGTGAAAAGAACTTATAAACCTTGAATCGTAGATAACATCAAGTCTTTATTTAAAATAGAAACTTCATCGTTTAAAAACCAGGTTTGTAACACAACTGTCTTGATAGTCTGAAACTTAAACAATAATTCTTCAAAATAGCAGCAGGGGCTTGTCACTACCCGAGAGGTCCATATTTATAAAATCCTAATGCTTAACCTAACAAAAATGTCTAACTGCCGATTCTCTTTTGAACAGGAGTTCGTTCTCTACAGATAAGGAAAAAGGCACTGAGTTTGGTGATGTTCTTCCAGTTCTTCACTTGATTCACGCGTTATCCTTGAGTACACCTACACCTTCTCATTCAACCTCAATTTTCATGCAATTAGCTCATAGCAACGCTTTTCAAAACATAACAGAAATAATCTTTTAAACACTTCATTAAATAAGTAAGGTAAATAATTTTCCCACTAACGAGTGTATCTTTTCAACCTTTCTTGTATTTTCTGGTGGGAAAAGAAACTATCAGACACCTGAAATGGGGACTCATCATCTCCCCCATGCTTGAAGGATTCACCCATCCTTGGGTGACATATTCTGCTCTCTAATGACGTCTTTGATGTCCCATGCTTCCACCTTGGGGGTCCCTGCCTGTCTGTGGTAGCCCATACTTTGATCTTCCTTGATCCATGCCCTCCTTTCTTCTTCCTCATTGACTTGTTCCTTAATGACCGGAGGAAGGAAGAATGGGGGGTTTAGCCTCATCCCTATCCACCTAAGCTGATTCTTTATCAATGACTCCCTGTAGAGCTTGGCTTTTACGAGAGCATTTTCTAGTCTGGAAGGGGAGTGAAGCTCTTTTATTTTTAGGTCATTTTCCACTCTGCGCCATCTTTCACCAATAGACTCCTGAACCTCCTTATGTGTGCTCTGAAGAGTAAGATCGAAGTGAACCACAACCCCTTGCTGTTTCTCAAGGAGAATTGGGATCAGTTCCTCATCTATGGTGAGATTTCTATGGTCATAGATTATTCTTTCAGGGTAAGATGCTTCTGCCCTGATCCATAATGGGGTCTGCCATTTTGCTGCCACATAAATGTGGTAGTCCTGAGCTCGTTCAATTTCGTTGTTCATCCAAGAACATAATGCCCTTAACTGGAAATCACCCATGTAAGGGTTTGGCGACCAATTGGACGAGCTAGGAGCTACAAAATTGTGTAGGAAAAACTCACTGAGATGGTCCTTCTACGACTCTGTGGCCTTGAGAGATGCATCCACAAATTCCCTGGGTGTTTTGATTTCTATTGGGAGTCCCTGTGCCAACCTTTGGAGCTGGAATTTGCCCCACTTCTCTTGTAGGTAAACTGCATGTATTGTTGAAGGTGGCCTATTCTCCAATAGTTTACTGTATATTTCAGTGGTAGTAGCCAAGACATGCTTCAGTTGAACAATTTCCTGGTCCTTTTTGGCTAGTTCCCCTTGTGTCTTAGCCAAATTTTCTTGAAGTACTGAATTTCTCCGTTTCACCAGTCTTAGCTCCCCTGCATGATGCATTCTTAGAATTTGTGTCTTCTCAGATGAGAACGGAGGTGATGTTGTCTGGATTCCAGATTCAATTTTCAATGCCACCAGCTCCTTTCTGAGCTCTTCTAATTCTGCCTGTGCCTCAGCCAGCTAATTGAAAACCCCAGGGTTTTCATTATGCTCAGGAGGGTCCCCCTGGGGGTTGACTTGTTCTTTTTGTTCATTCCGTTCTTCTTCCACCTCCTGTTCTTCCTGTTCATCCTGCATTTCATGTTCATCCTGCTCCTCTTCTGTAGTGGGATCCCTCTGATCTACCCACTGATCATCGTCCCCATCCGACACATTTTGGACTATGGGACTGGGTTCCCTACTCTTTTCCTTGTTTATTTGGATTCTGGATGCATGTGTGAATCTCTTACTTCTTCTTTTCGGCTCTTGATTACTGGCAGGGATCCCTGGGTTCATCTTGGGGGAGTCATCTCTTGAATGCTTGATTTTCACCAAGGTCTCGGCCACATGGTCCAGGACAATTTCCCTCTTTGCCCTTGATGTAGAGGCAGTTTTGTTCATTGCTCCTGGTGGTATGCCAGCTGTGGGTGTACCCTTCATCCTTTAAACATCTTCGGCGGATACCAACACGAATTCTTCCCATGAAATCTCTGGTATCTACGCCTTTAATTGCTCACAAACGATTAACTTGATCAGCCCATGATGGGCCAAGGCATCCTTCTTACCCTTAGCCACCTTCTTCCTCATTTCTACTAGATATTGGAGCAGGTAATATGGAATATTAATGTTGTTGTTTGGTGGATGATTCATTCTGTGCCTTAACAGCTCTAGAATCCGAAAATGAAAGATGGGGACATAGATTAACCTACCAGAGCATGTGATGTACTTTTGAACGATTGCAGCCATGTCCTCCCATGGTGCTGGCATGGAGAGTCTTTTAACTCCGTTTTTGTCTTCGTCATAGACCTCTCCTTGCTCGAAGAATGTTGTTTTTGCTTCATGGTTTTCCTCCCTGTCATCCTTGCTCCAATGCAAACCTCTCTTTAGTCCAATGAATTTGGCAATTACATCCTCATCCAACTTGATACGTAACCCCTTCACTCGGGTGACGAACTGTTCATCCTTGATATGTTTAAAATTTTTCGCAAACTCCAGAGCTACCCCTGTATTGTACCCTTTTAGTCCTAGGATGAAGGGCATCCAGCCTGCACTGCAGATGGTTGTTAATATTCGCAGGTTTTGGTAGATGGCGCTGTGCTCCTCTGGTTCACTTTTCTTGAATCCTTTCGTCATCTTAAAATCTCTTCTACAATCGACAAAAACCAACTTTGAATGTGTCTTTTACCTCACTGGTCTGGATTGACTATAGGCTCGGGGCAGGATTGCTTGTTGCGTGACACACTCACTTCTGATGGCTTGCTTCCGGGAAGTGTTGAGATGTTATTTTGTTTGCAAAAACTGGCTTTTTCTTTGACGATCATGCGGCTTTACTTAAATGTCCTTCCACACTTATCCTTATTATTCTTCGCTGTACTTGCTGATTGATCCATTTCTTTTCATAATCAAGCTCTTCATTTCGCTTTATGCTTGTACTTTGCGATTATTGTGAAGTATGGTAGTTGCATGCAGATTCATCATTTGTTGAAATGACGGGTGTGTGCAATCATGATTTTGTAATATGAACCTTTCCCTCCGACTTTATCAAAAAGTTGTCCTCAGCTTAAAAAATAACCGTTTTGGGGATAATAATTTTACCTTAAGAATAAAATGAAAATGTTCAGAGATTACCTTGTTATATTTTGTTAGCATACCTGAGTTCACGATCATCGCTGATTTGTATGCGTGTTGGATGCTGTAGTAGATTTGGTGTAATCCGTAGTGATCTTCCGTGTGTCAGTAGTTACGTGTGTTGTCGGCATTTTTCTTTACTCGTGCCATTTTTTATTTGACTTTGATAATGCTTTGTATGAATTTGATTGCTTGTTGCTGCACTTGGATGAATTTCTGGCTCGCTTGGATAAATGTCAGCCTCGATTGAATCAATTGCAGGCTTACTTGAAGTTGAGTCAACCTCTCGTGATCATATGGAAGAGTTGATTGAAGAGTGTGCTCGGATTGTTCTTGTAGTGGTTGAATATTTCGCTAGCTCTGTTAAATAGATATCTGGCTTGCTTTATTGCTGAAAATGTTTGTGAATTTTCGGGCTCGCTTGAATTGTGCTTGATATTTGTCTTTGCAATAGTAATGCTGTATTTTCATATGAATATACGTGGCCCTGTAATTTGGCCTGTTATTTTCTCTATTAATTTTATTTTCCTGTCTTTTTTTCTTTTTATTTTTTTTTATATTTTTTTCATATATTTTTTCAATGCTTTTTCATATTTTCTATCAGCATCAGTTGTTGCTGGTAGAGTACCTGTGTAAACTCTTCTTTTGACTGTGGTTTCTTGTAAAGTTTGAGTCGATGTCCATTCACTATCATGGGAAACTGTTGTTCATCTATTGTAATAATCTTGACTGCTCCATTTTCATAGATGTGCTCAATGATGTAAGGTCCTAGCCATCTGGTTGTTAATTTTCCTTTGAATGTGTGAAACCTGGAATCATAGAGTAGTGCCCAGTCACCTTCCTTGAACTTTTATCTTTTAGGTGCTTTTCGTGCCACCTCTTTCTTTGCTGCTGGATGATTTCAGTGTGAGCTAGTGCTTGTTGGCGGTGCTCATCTAGTTGATTCAATTTTAGCATGCATTCTTGTTGTATTTCTTATAGTTCCATGTTTAACTCTGCTGCAATTCTTAGTGTTTTTATTTCAAATCCAATTGGCAGCATGAATTTCTTTCCATATACTAACTCATAAGGTGTGAATCCTGTTGTTGTATTCCATGTGGTGTTATAGGCCCAAACTGCCTCACTTAATCTGTCAGCACAATCTCTTTTGTGGAGTTGGACTGTCTTTGTTAGAATCCTCTCTAACTCTCTGTTGGTGAGTTATGCTTGACCATTTCCTTGAGGGTGATATGAAGAGGACTGTCTATGCTTAACCTTATTCTTTTTCAGTAGGTCCTCTATTAAGTTGGATGTAAATTGTGGTCCTTGATCAGAAACTAGTTCCCTTGGAACACCAAACCTGTGGAAGATTTGCTCAGTGAAAATTTTTGCGACATTGTTTTCATTTGCTGTAGCAAGTGCTGCTACCTCAGTCCATTTTGTAAGGTAATCTGTGCATACTAGAATGTAGCTCTTTTGATTTGATGGTGGGTTGATTGGACCAACGAAGTCAAATCCCCATTTCTCGAATGCTTCTA
This sequence comes from Larix kaempferi, assembly GCA_027924585.1. NCBI lineage: Eukaryota > Viridiplantae > Streptophyta > Pinopsida > Pinales > Pinaceae > Larix > Larix kaempferi. The sequence goes on along the minus strand of BSBM01001027.1, from coordinate 2,298,933 downwards.
AGGAGATTTGTGGATGGAGAGGCATTTCTTCTTTTTGTGTAGGCTTCCCCATTATTTGACAGTCATCACAGTGGGACACATACTCATAAGCATCTTTGTGGAGTGTTGGCCAATAATACCCTGTTTGCAAGATTTTGTAGGCTGTCCTTTTTGCAGCATAGTGTCCTCCACAGGGTTCATTGTGAGTGGCATGCATTATGTCATGTACTTCATCTTCCCTAATGCACCTTCTAAGTATTTGATCTGGTCCCTGTTTAAAAAGCATGCCCTCTATCCATGTGTATGTGGCACTTTGCCTTATTACTTTTGTCTTTTCTTTATAACTGTAATGTTCTGGAAACTTCCAGGATACTAAATAGTTTGCTATGTCAGCAAACCATGGGCTTCTTGTTGATATGGCAAAAAGGTGCTCATCAGGGAAGTTATCTTTAACCAATTCATTATCTTTTCCATGTGTGACTCTTGACAAAAAGTTGGCTACAACATTATGCTTGCCTGGTTGATCTATTATAGTAATGTCAAATTCTTGTAGAAGTAGCATCCATCTAACAATTCTTGCACTAGTATTAGGCTTGTTCATAAGATATCTGATTGCTGAGTGGTCAGTGTGGATACAACTTTGGTATCCTATGATGTAATGCCTAATTTATTGATTGCATGTATGACTGCTAAAAATTCCTTCTCTGTGACTGTGTAGTTGAGTTCTGCCCTAGCCAAATTTTTTCTTATATAGTATATGGCATAGGGTTTCTTGTCTCGTTCTTGTCCAAGCATAGATCCAATGGCTTTATCTGATGCATCTGTGTGGATGTGAAATGGAATTTCCCAGTTTGGTCCTTGGAGTACTGGTGCTGTGATTGTTTTCTCCTTAAGATTTTCAAATGCTGTCATGCAATTGCTTGTCCATATGAACTCATTGTCTTTTGTGAGAAGTGCAAACATTGGGGCAACAATTCTGCTATAATTTTCAATAAACCTTTTGTAGTACCCTGTTTGTCCAAGGAAACTTCTTACATCCCTTTGTTTGATAGGTGGTGGTAGCGTTTTGATTACTGAGAATTTTGCTTGATCAACCTCTATCCCCCTCTGTGATATATGATGTCCTAGAACGATGCCTTCTTCCATTAACATCCTGCATTTGTCATTGCTTAGGCACAAGCTCATCTCAATACATTTTTTTAATACTAATTCAAGATTGTTCAATGCCTGCTCAAAGTTTTGTCCATAGGGTGTGAAATCATCCATGAAGACTTCCATTTTGTCATTTATAAAATCGGAGAAAATACTCAATATGGCTCTTTGAAATGTTGCTGGGGCATTACATAAACCAAAGGGTAGGACTCTATAGGCATAAGTTCCCCATGGGCATGTAAAGGTCATCTTATCTTGTTCAGCTGGGTGTATTAAAATTTGGTTGTACCCACTGAAACCGTCTAAGAATGAAAAATACTTGTTTCCAGATAATGTATCTAGCACCTGATCTATAAATGGAAGAGGAAAGTGATCTTTCTTGGTTGATTTATTCAGCGCTCTGTAGTCCACACAAATTCTCCATTTGCCTCCTTTTTTAAGTACTATAACTAGTGGTGAGACCCACTCACTGTCAGATATTGGATAGATGAACCCTGCATCTAATAACTTTTGTAGTTCCACTTTGACTATGTCTTTCAATGCAGGGTTCAACCTTCTTTGTGGTTGCCTGATAGGAGTAGAACCTTCTTTGATGTAAATGTAGTGTTTGCATATATCAGGATGTATTCCTTTCATGTCTGCATATGTCCATGCAAATGCTTTACTTTATTCTTCTAGTATCTTCATTAATTTCTTTTCTTGCTCTGGTTTCAAATTGGAATTTATGTTGACTGTTTTGCCAGGCAGAATTTCCACGATTTTTACCTTTTCAATTTGTTCTTCTAGTACTTCTGTCCATAATTTATCCATGTTCTGTTTTGAGCTGTCACCTGTTTTTGTGGAAAAAAATTCTTGAATAACATGATTGTTAGAAGATACATTTTGTATAAATCTATCTATATGGCCATCTTCATTTATTGCTTTTAGTGATAGTGCGGCATCAATTGTTAGGATTGGTCGGAGGTTGTGATTTGGTATGTTCTGGTAATCATCAGTCCAATTTTGATATTCTAAATCTGAATATTTCATTGTTGGTGGGTAGATCGTGATTTTCTTCCTATCATGTCCACTGGTGATAGTCATATTTCCTTATCGACAACCTATGTAAGCGTCCGCAGTTGCTAACCAAGGTCTACCTAGTATGATTGGATAGCCACTAAGTTTGCTTTTGACTTCAATTATTATAAAATCAGCAAGGTATTCCCAGGATTCAATATTGATCATAATGTCTTCTAGCATCCCTTCGGGTTTCACAGTGGATGTGTCCACTAGTTGGAGTACTATTGTGGTTGGTCTGACCATTGATTGGAGTCCCAGGTATAGCATGGTTTCCTTAGTCATGACATAGATCGTAGCTCCCAAATCTATTAAACTTTTATTTATTTGCTTGTTATTGATGGTGACGTTTACTACAGGACTACTTGGATCAACATATTTAGGGTTTATTATGACACCCAGCATTAAATAAACCAATTGTCCCACTACATTTATGGTTGGTGGGTCATGTTTCCTCCTTCCGGGTTTCTTTAGGAAATTTTCCCTAATAAATTTGTTGCAGATGAGAACATCCCTCATGGCTTGTAAAATCGGGATTTGGATGTTTAAGTGCTTGAATCCGCTTAAAATTGTATTATCTTCCTCTTCTTTCGTACTTCGTACCAGTTTTTTCTGGAAATGGAGGGTTTTTGTTGCGTGGGAGTGGTTGGGTTTCGTCCTCAGGAGGGTCTGGTTCATCTGGATGTTGAACATAGGGTTCTGAGGTTTGTTCTTGAGCTTCAGGTTGTTGGATATTGTGTGGGGATGTATTCTGCAACGTTTTTCCAGATCCCAGGCTTATTTCGTTTATTTCTATGGTGTTTACGACATAGGTAGGGAATTGTGTGATATTAGCGTTATAAGTCTGTTGCTGTTGTGGAGGCCGGTTATTATTAGGATTTGGGATTGGTTGGGATAGAATGGGTGGAGGTCTGGGGGGTGGCTGAGGCTGTGGGGGTGGCATAATAAGTGGTTGTTGTAAAGGGGCCCTCCAATTTGATGGATGGGGTATTGATTTGCATAATTTGTGGTGGATGGAGGAAAAGGTGGGGGGTATTGGGGGTAAGATGGTGGGTAATACGATTGTTGATAGGATGGTTGATATGTTTGTTGATTCTGTTGCCATTGGTTTGGATTTGGCTATGCTTTCCATGGAGTTGGTGCAGAGTTCCAATTTGGATGTCCTTGATTATAGTAGGCTTGATTGCTCGGTTGATATGGTGTAACAAAATTATTCCTCCTCTAATTTATAAAACAAAGCTGTTGTATTGCCACTTTAGCTGCTGGGTCTTGAATAGCCACCTTACATGAGGGTAAGAGGGCACATTTATCAGTGGAATGGTCTTCAGTGCAGAGACCACATATTTCTATGGTGTTCAAGGTGCACTGCCCCTTCTCATGTTTTTTTCTACAACGGGGACAGAATACTGCCAAGGCTTGGTTAATTTCATCCTGCTTCTTTTTTATTTGTAGTGCATCAAGTTGCATTGCCAGAGATTGTAAGATGTCGGTCTTCATGTCATCTAATAGGTTTCCTAAGTCAGATTTTGTAAGATTGGGTCCTGAAGATGATGAGGATCCAGTGGGTAGATGTGTATCTCTTGTCCCATTCTTTCTTTTCCTAGACCTAGAATGGTTCTTGAATATTTGTAGTATTTGGTCATAAGTATTCTGAAATATGTCTCCATCTCCCAAGAGGTTTAAGATCTCAAAATTGTCCTCTTTAATCCCCCTAAGAAGGACCAGTTTCAGCGATTCAGGGTCTAGGGTGCAATGGTTAGCTCGTTTGTAGTTGAGCTGAAATCGCTGGGCATAATCTTCTAAGGATTCACGGTCTCCCTGCTGCATCCTAAATATTTCATCCCTTGTATATTTTGCTTTGCAGTAGTCCCTATACTTTTCTAGGAATTCCTGTTTCATTTGATCCCAACTGAAAATACTATTTCCTTCTAAACTCATGAACCACCTAAGTGATAAATATTTTAGTGTGGAGGGAAAAAGCCTCAGCTTTTGTGCATCTGTAGTATAATCGAAAGATCTACAAACTACCTCAAACTCAAACAGGAATGTGTCAGGATCTTCTGAAGTCAATCCATGGAAGTTTGGCAGATTGTTAGGGTTGATATTCTTCATTCTGGCATCTCCAAGAGGTATGCTAATGGGAAAGGTGAAAAGCTCCCTGGGTTCTTCTTCTTCATCAGCCATAGTGGTGTTTGAGCTGGAACTAGCAGAGAAGTTGTCTCTGTTTGGATCATATGTGGAATCAGTTTCGTTTTCAGAGCTTGGGGATCCAAACTGAGAGTGGTAAGAATTGTTGTTGCCGTTATTTCTCATGGGACGCCTAGGCAGAAAGCGTCCAAACCTATCCCTTTGCCAACGAGGAATTCATTGGAAAAAATTATGTTCTTGTTTTATGTGATTTTTGTTTTCTTTTTGTGTTGTTTTTGATGTTCCTGTTTTATGTGATTTTTGTTTTATTTTTGTGTTGTTTTTAGGTTATGTCTCCTAAAAGATTTAGCATCTCCCTGGCAACGGCACCAAAAAGTGGTGAGCTCTAAGTATGGGTGCCTAATGAGGGCAGCTAGACTAAGAGCTTACTTTAATTATCAAACCAGGGGACGTACAAACTTTAGAGGTACTGGCACTATATGTGCTCTTCTAGGATAGTCTTTGTCGAAGTTAGGTGTTTGTATCAATGCTTTTTAAAGAGCTGCCTAAGAAAGATTAAATGAACTGAAAACATGATTGCTAATCTAAGACGTCTTGCTCATGGGGGATGTGAGCAACCCCTACAATATTCCCACAAAGAAAATCGTTGAGCTAGCTTCAAGCAATTCGGCCTCTCTCTCTTGATGTCGATTTCACCTGTAGAAGCAAAGAATGTCTAGAAACAAGATGCAAGAACATATACAAGAGCAACCCAATCAAAGCCAAGAAGTAGATCTGCAAAATATTATTTTCATTCCAAGTTTTCCAGAGCCCAAAGTTGAGCTATACAATAGGGGGTCTCCTCCTTATATAGGATAATAAAGACCAAAACACGAGATCTCAAAAACACTTTACAAAACATAAAGATGAGTTGTTGAGATTAAAAGATCTCAATGCATAATCAATGGCTAAGATGAGCCTAACAATATAACACATGGATCACTCAATACTAAGGTGACGTCATAGCCAGAAGAGACTCATGGAGGGTGACGTCATCCTCTAGAGGGGGCAAAAGTACACGGGCCCACCTCATATGACTAGGACATCACTCATGAAGCACATGGTGGGGCTAGGAGACATCAATCCCTTCTAGCTCATCCCCATGGCACAATAATATAAAATAATATGTCCAAAATAATACAAATGATCAAATATGTCCTCAAAATCTGTGAGAGACATTAAGTAAAAGGCCTCCTGTGGCCTCTGTGGACCCCGCTGACTGATGAAAACTAGCTGGAAGATGGGGGGTTCACCTTGAAAGACCTCTATAAAGACCAAGTTCCAAAACCTTGCCTCAATTGCCCAAATCGAATTCCTCAGTGACCCTTTTATTCCATTTTTAACCTGCCTCGGTAACTGTGAAGTTGCTGAAACTTCCCCCTAGGGCACCTGCGTTGTCAAACTGATCCCACCAAGCTCTCTAGAAGGGAGGGTAAATGGTAATATCAAGTGGATGGACCACCCCCTCCTCATACATCTCCCTAGGTGAACTGGCCTCTCATGGCCCCAACTGGTTAGGCTGGGAAAACAACCCCAAATCTGGTCAACAAGTGAAAAATTGCATCTATCACTTTCAGAAGTGCCCAAAACTGAATGATAAGTGTCTCATTGGATACAGAAGACCCAAAAATACTAATAATTTATACTCATACATCATGGGTTGCCCTGATGGGCCAACTGTAGGGTCCACCATATATTGACAGTGCATAATCTGATGATCTGAAGTAATAATAAACCCTGTTGAACTGCATCAATCACCATATGAATCATATGTCCATCATATAGCATCATCATCAAGAGTATGTGGGCCCATGAATCACCATCAATAAGCACACATGGCCACATCATCACGGATCCCAAGAAATGACCATACTCAAACTGGGTTTGACTAGGTCAATATACAACCAAGGATAAATCATATCAATAGACTAAAACATGTTCCTCTAATCATACTCACAGCTTAACTTAAAGTATAACATCATTTAATGGCATTAATCATATTTTCATATTCCATTGTTATTTATAATTACTTGCACAATAGCTTAAAAGACAAACTCACCCATTGGACAAGGTCTAACTACTAGCTAAGGATGAAGGCTAGGAACGAGGCTGGGCAAAGGGATGACTTGTCTAGACTGAACTAAAATACACTTTGGACTGGGAGAGGGGGAAGCTACACTCTGTGCTGGACAAATAACATGGGGAAGGGCTGTGCCTCACAAATGGGTAAGTTGTTTAGAGAGTGTTTATTCAACTTAGGCATCATGTCTACATCAAGTTGATCCAGGTTCATTAGGATCATTCAATTTCATTTCTTGGCCTTTTTGGCCTACATAACCCTTGGGATCTCAGGTGCGCTAAAAAGCACAACTAATTGCAGCTTGCATCCAAGGCATGTTTATATATATATAAGGCCAACAATTGTTTAGATATAGAATTTAAGAACCATTGCTTTTTGGACCTTTCTTATACTCTTCGAGGAGTATTTTTAGCAGTTCATCGCTCTTGCCCTCTACTCATGTGTGTTCAAAAGCACATTCTAGAGTTTATAGTTTCCATGGGCGAATTTACATAAGTTCCCATAAGTAGTACATGAGCTTTCAGTTTTAGTCGACAACATCTCAACTGACTAGGGGGAGTTCGTGCCAGTGCCAAACAACGAGACAACCAACCAGAATGATTTAGGCCTACAATCCAACTCACCAAAGGCAAGTTCTGTTACCAACTCAGAGCCGAGACACTAAACAAACATGGATGCGATCCAAACACAAAGGTAGTAAAAGGGAAGTCCTCAATATCAGAAAGTCAAGAAAGACAAATCAAGGGTAAAGCCAATATAAGAAGTTAATGAATGGATGGAGTCAAGTGATAATGGAGCCTAAGCTAGCAGACAGGTAATGTCAAGAAAGACCATATCTATGCAAGGTAGTAAACCAGTGAGTTTTGTCAAACAACCTAAATTTGCAAGTAATATGTCCATTTTATAATTCATCATCAAGATAGTCCATTTTAAGTTTTACAAATTTTGCCACATCATGAATCATATACCAAGCTAATGCTGTGAACATGAATAAAGCAACAAGATAATAATCCATAGTCAATGATTAGAAATCCATAGGTCATACAACATCATCATAAGAATAATCATCATAAATCATCTGAAACACTGCTGTAATAACATCTCTAGGCACTGAACTGAAACTGTATGGAATAAAGGGTCACTTCAGCCATCAAATCTGAATTCTCAATGCTCAGCCTTGACCCAAGGTCTAACATAAGTTTGATAAAATACATTGCTATGATCATGAGTGATCTCAAAATATAAGCTCATCATAGCCATGCTATGAATAATCCAAGCTCTGAAATGTGCAGATATCTGCTAAGCAAGAATAGTATCCCTGCTACTATGGTGTGATAACAATAGCCTTACTGATTTCCAAGACTTCCTGATTCAGTGAACATTCTGCTACATGCTCCTTCACTATTGATGTGTATTCAATCCCACTTTTGTTACCATCATCTTTCTACTGCAACAGTAAATTTGGTTTTTTAAGTTTTTCCTTGAGAGAGTTGATTTCCTCTTCTTTTCTTTGCAATACCAAACTTAGTCTTTTTGCCAACTGATTCTTTGCAATCTGATGATCTCGTTCTTGCTTTTCATTCACATTCTTTAGATTCTCAATTTCTTCCAAAGATGCAACAAGTTCTGCCTCAAGATCCACAATACCCTCATCATGTTTTGAGAGATCTGCATTGTTTTCCTGTGCTAGAAACATAATCTCTTTTTTTCTTTCAAGAATAATTTCTTCTTCTTCTTCTTCTTCAGCTGAAACTCCTTCATCTTCTACCTTGGTGAATAGTGTCTGTTTGTTTGCAAATCTTCTGTCTCCAAAATTTCTTCTAGGATTTATTTGCTTCTGCCTGTCCTTTAAGGGACACTTGGCTGCAAAATGTCCAATTTTACCATAGTTGAAACATTTTAATGGAAGCTTGCCCTTATATCTTCCTGTTCCTCTTGGAAGTCTGTTGACAAAGTTAGCTACCTCTTCATCTGAGACCCAATTATCTGAGGAGCTGCACTCATTGTTGTGATTGTTCTCCTTGGTCACCTTGAAGGCTGCCTCCTTTTGAATTGGATCTTGGATTTTCATTTCGTAGGCAACCTGAATGCCATGTAGTTCTTCAAGCGCAACTCATCTAACTTTTCTTTGTCTTCTATGGCTGAAACTTTTGGATTGAACCTTAATGGGAGTGTCCTCAGAACCTTCTGTACTACAGTAGATTGAATTATTGTTTCACCCAATCCTTTCATGGTATTAACAATCTCTTCAACCCTTTGAAGATATGCTGCAATATTTTCTTCTTCAACCATTTTTAGACTCTCAAACTGAATCCTATATGTCTGCAATTTGGCTTGTTCAACTTTAGAATCCCCTTGATAGATGGTGGCCAATTTGTCCCATATCTCTTTTGCTGTTGAGTAGTTCATAACTTTGAAGAACTTGGTTTCACTGAGTCCTGCTAGTATGGCATTCATAGCTATAGCATTATTTTGACATTCTTCAATTTCTTCAGAAGTGGAAGGACGAGTTTCTGGTGGTTTGTATCCATCAATCACACTAGTCCAAATGTTGAACCCCATTGACATTAGATATGCATTCACCCGCTAACTCCAATAGACATAGTTATTTCCATCGAATTTGGGGACATCCCTAAACTTGTGTCCACCCATGTCAAATGTGTTCTGATATTCCCTTCAGGTGTTCAAACCTTAAAGAAGGGCCTGCTCTGAAACCAATTGAGAAACACACACACAACACTAAGAGGGGGGGGGGTGAATTGGTGTTGTAGTCACTTATCTGAATTTCACTGATGAACTGATCTAATATAAAAATTTCAATTCAAATACATAATCATTGAAACAACAATGACACCAATAATTTATATGTGACAAAATTATATTTAGAATTCTGTGCTCCAACACAGTCAAGTTAACATACAGAAATCTATGCTCCAACACAGTAAGAATGTACTAGATGCAACTGATATAAGAGGCTTCAACCTCTTATTATTTTTAAGCTTCAACTAAATAAATTACACTAGGATTCAACTAGTTTTCACCCTAGCTCCACCCTTCCACCCTAATGATTTGTTATGCTGAAACCACTTTGTTTGTTGCTGAAGAAAGAAACAAAAACACCCTCAGAACTGCTCCACTTCCTTGCTGGACCTAACGCCTTGTTTGTTGTTGCAACTCATCCTTCACTTGACTAGAATTCGCATCTCCTCTCCACTGTCCACCAATCCGAACCTCCTCTCCTCAATCTACCCCCGAAAACAGAGATCTCTTATACCTCCCAAAATCTTCCACTGATTTCCATCAAAATAAATATTTGTCCTCTTTATTTATACTTTTCCTTTTTCATAATTTTTGCTAGGCTGACATGTCATTTTATTAAAAAGAATAAGTCAAATAATATTTATTATTTTCTCATCAAATATATATTTTTATATTTATTTTTCAACTTCTTTGCCACATCATCATAGTGGGTTTCTTTTATCTTTTTCATGCCATGTCATGGCCTTTCACAATGCCCGCAATGCTTCAATAATTTATGCCCGCAAGGGATTTTACAAATGCCCATAGGGGGGCTCCTTATGTCTCCCTTAAAATGCTCGCACATGGCCTTGATTATGCCCGCACAAGCCCTTGGAGATGCCCACAAGGGCCTAACATTATGCCCACATTGCTTCTTAAAATTACCCGCAAGGTCTTCTAGGATGTTCCCTCATGCACCTCCATCAAATACCCACAAGGGCTTAACAATAATGCCCGCAAGGGACTCTACAAATGCCCGCAACACCCTTAAAATATGCCCGCGGGAGGCTCTTTTTTATGCCTACCATATGCCTGCAGGCTCCACTCAATATGCCCGCAAGGTCCTCCAAATATGCCCGCAATGGTCTCCACATTTATGCCCGCAAGGTCCATTTTGGAGATGCTTGCATGGGCCTCTGTTATGCCCGCAAAATGCCTGCAAGGGTCACGTGAAATTCCCGCGAGGGCATATAAAATGCCCGCAAGGGCTTAGAGAAATGACCGCATCCTTATGTAGATGCACGCAGCCTCATGTGAATGCCCGCAGTTGCCTTTGGAAATGCCCGCATCCTCATGTAAATGCCTGCAGGAGGTCTTCAAATGCCTTGTCATTAACCTTGTCATGCTTCTTTGTCCTCCAAATCACCTTTGTCATCCAAAACACCTTTTCCATGTCATCTAGCTTGTTTTCCATGTCATTCATCCTAGCCAAGTCACCAATCATGTCTTGATTCATTTGCCATGTCCTTCATTGTCCTAGCCATGTCAAGATGTGTGTTCTTCATGTCATTGTCCTTATCTTTTGTCCATTTCTAGTCCTCCATGTCACCTTTTCCAAGTCCTCTTGTCATGCTCGTCTTTGAACTCAACTCATTGTCCTTTGTCATTAATGTATTGTCATAAATGGAAATCATATTCATCACCGAATTCATGAAAACATTCGTTATGGAATGCGATGCATCGGGGAATGGCATTGGTGTTGTTCTAATGCAAGATGGAAGGCCCATTGCCTTTGAAAGCCGACCAATTAAGGGGAATAATATCCACAAACCAATTTATGAGAAGGAAATGCTAGCAATTCTACATGCCCTGAAGCAATGTCGCCCCTACCTCATAGGAAGACATTTCAAGGTTAAAACTAATCATGATAGCCTTAAATATTTCTTGGAACAATGGCTATCTTCGGAAGAGAAACAAAAATGGGTGACAAAGATGATGGGATATGAATTTGAAATCATCTACAAAAAGGGGAAGCAAAATGTTTTGGAAGACTCGCACTATCCGAGAAAGATGAGGATGTTGAAGCATTACTCTATGCTATCTCCATCATCCAACCATATTGGATAATCTAAGCAAGGGAGGAATGATGACGAAATGTGGACATTCATTCAAAAGCTGCAGCAGGATCCCAGTGCCTTTAATAGATTTATGTGGAAAGATGATTTTCTATGGTACAAGGATCGCTTATATCTTTGTAAGAGTTCCGAACTCAAGCAAAAGGTACTTTTGGAATTCCACTCCTCACTGATAGGAGGGCACTCGGGTTTCTTAAAAACCTACCACAGGGCCCTTCTTGAGATTCTCTCTACTATTTTTAGCTTGTAACTCCCTCATGTTCCCTCTAGGTCCACCTACCATCAGTTAACTGGCCATTTGATTGGAGTTACAACTAGCACTCATGTCTAGTGATAGGAATCTACTAAAATAAGTCTGCCACATGTATGGATTTCAAATTCCTCCCAAGGCTCACGAATTTCTCTCTTAAGAGTGTATTATAAATGTACACACATTGGTGAATAATATATGCATGGAAAGTTTTCCAATTGAGTTCCAAACCTCTTGTGTTCTAGCACATTTTTTCTTCTCAATTTTCCTGTGCATCGCTGTGAAATTAAGTGAGGATTAATTTTGTCTCTAGATCTGTTGTGTAGAATTTCACAATAAATAGCCAAACCATTTCTAGGAGGTCTATAAGCTACTTTTGGGTCACCTTTGAGACTATATGTAGGTCGTATAGGTTGTACACAATTCAAGAAGGTTTCCCATCATCCCCTCAAGGTCACATGAATGGAGGTTGGGCATATGCATGGGGCCATTTGACAATATGTCCATAATTTAGAGATTAATTGATAAGTTCCCTTCCTCCCATTGCTTTGTTATCTTGTGGTTCAAGGCGTTTGACAATTTGTGCTTCATTTCATTTCGAAGTATCATGTTTAACGAATTCTATTAACAGACTTGTCTCATTCCTCCTTATGATTGTGAATTATTCCCTGCCAAGGTAGGGAATATAGCTTTAGATTGAAAGTCCAAATAGATTGACTTCGTAACTTTTTAATTAATTTTTTCAATGCTTTTATAAAAATTTACAATTTTGTCTATTAATTTTAATACTTTGAAAATAGATAAATATTTTTTGAAATTTTAAAATTAGTTATTGCCTTTTTTTTATTGGTGGAATACAATGAAATGACCAATATCCCTGATTTCAGGGGTAATTGTCAGGAAAAAGAAAATTATTTAAAAATAAAAATTAGCAAAATTTTTAACTTTACTTGGCTATTAATATGTCAAGGACAAACCAGTATTAAATCTTCAATAAAAAAGGTCACATCAATAAATAAAAATTCCCAACACCTTGAAAACATAACATCGTTATAATGAGTGATAGATAGCCTCTACACATGCTTAAGCACAATGACGAGGACTCTACCTCGAAAAATAGTGTAGCCTTAGCCCATTGGAGGCCTTATGACAATTGTAATACAATTTGATCGTTGCATTGTACTGTGATTTGTTCGCATTTGATCGCTGACTATTAATTGCACCCTGATTTCACGGATTGCTGCTCAAATTCTTGCACTATAACCCTATGTCCTCTTTGTAACCAAGATGCACTATATGTGTTTGGGTGAGATACACAACCCAAATTGAACCTTCTTATCAATTCATTAGAAACTAAAGTTTTTATACTAACGCCATCAACAATTAGGGTACAACACTTACCTCTTATATTTCATTTTGTCCTTAAAAGACTTCTTCCCCATTGTAGCTCTTCCACACTCTCCTTTTTAGGTTGCAACAATATTTTTCTCATTGTCAGATTCTTATGATGCTTTGCTTTAATTTCAACACATTCATATAATACCACTATTGATTCAACTTCAACAATATGAGTTTCTCTTCCACCGTTGTACTACAACTCTAGACACTCATAAGCCCTATGTCCCTTACCTCCACACCTAAAACATATGCTTGAAAAATTGTAATCTCTGCATCTTCCTCTTATAGACCTTCTACCACTATATATTTCAAAGCTTCTTAGTTGGTCTAGAGTGTTGGAACTTTCTACAAATTGTTTCTTCTCTTTTATCTGCACCTTTTCGCTTTCTTGATCTCTCTTATCTTCTTAGGTATTGGGTCTTCTAACTAAATTCTCTTCAATATGTTATGTTTCTTGGTAAGATTTTGCAATTATAAATGATTTTAAAACATTAAATTCATCTTGAATGGAAGAATTCAAACCATTCACATGGCTTGCAATTGATTTTGGAACCTCTTCATTTTGACCAGACCTTGTATAAAGCCTGCAAAACTCCTATGTTTATTTTTTCACTATCATATTTCATTGTTTAAGGTTATGTATATTTTCAATAGATTTAAATCATAGTATAGAGTCAAAATTTTAACTTTTAATTTTGACACCATTCTATCTCATGATTTAATCTTTTTTTTAAGCTACCTTCTCTATCCAATTGCAACTTATCCTACCATAAACAAGCATTCAAATCCCCAACTTAAACTTCATATATCATTCAAAACCACAACTTAAACTTTAGGAAAATAATTCAAAACTCCAACTTGAAATTATCTAAGGAGAATAATTCAAAACCCAAACTCAAACTTCAGATAGCATGGCAAACTGACTTGATCAAAACCCTCTTTGCCACAAGTCTGGTGATATCACTGTAATGTAGATGCAAGAAGCAATACATAAACTAGAAGAGTTAGAAAATGTTGAAATCCCTGTACAACCCAATTGACCATCTTCCCCATAAAACTTACCATACTGAATTTACACCCATTAAATGCAATGCAGGCCACCAGTGACCGTAACCTGCTAACATAGCTAGCACTGATTTTCAGGAAGGAGGATCCTCCCACTTCTTCCATTCTCTATATTGAAACCCAATTTCTGTCAACTTAAGAGGGGTCGTCAAAAACCTTGATTATTGTACAATGTATCAAATGCTAGACATGAAAATATGTAAGTGAAGAGGGGGATTACCCGTCCCCTCACAACTCCTTCATCCGCCATTTAAGATGCACACAACCAATGATAGCATAAATCAATAACAATAACAATACCCAAAGTCTCCATTATATTCCACCAATATATATTAAATACCTGTCCATAGAACCATAGGAACATTCACTACTAAATCATGCCGCTAAGCCTAACTAAACATGGGGTCGGACTGGTCTATGGAAGGACAAATCACCCGCCCACTGGAATAGTCAAGAAACTGAATCCCAAGTGAATCGTTGGAGGTAAATAACATTAAATACAATAACATTGAATACTAAATACATTGAATGCAAGTAGTTTCATAATATCACTTGTTTCGAAAAATGTAGATGAGTAAATATTACTTTAAGGTTGGAAGACTTTTTTTTTCTCTAATATGATTAATGATAAAATTAGTCTAATCAAGACTTATAATCCAATAAGAATTCAACACAAATTAAAATAATTTATATAAAAAATACAAATAATTCATAGTTTCCATAAACTTTAATAATATCTTTTGTTTATTTATGCCACTATACAAAATAATAAAATAGGGTAAAACATATAGTGTTTACCATAGGTTGGGACTAAAAATGAACATACAACCAAAATCGAATTCATGTTTGACGTAATTCCATAAATATATTTTTCAATAAGAAAAAAACAACTTGTTATTCAAAGGGTGAATCAAAGTTGTACAATATACATCACCTAATACAAGATAGGCTTAAGAGAAAAACAATTCAGCCGGAAAGGTTCCATCTCATGGCAATACTGAAAAAAATCCAAAAATAACTCTAGAAAACTACTAAGAAGCATGCACTGCTTTACAAAAATAACTGATTTGGGCTCCATCCAAATACCCATCACATAAAAAAGAGCAAAATCCCTCCTTGATCCGTAGGACTAATAAGCTAAAAGAGAACCGGGATTACATAAAATATTTTATTTGAATTCCTCAAAGAAATTCATGCCTTTTGTCTTATCCACAGTCTTTTTCGATACGAGATATGCCTGGACATTGAATCTTCTATATATATGATTTATGGAGAATCTATCCAGATATTCAATCAACCATCTAAATCTATGTCCCCAATGATTCAACAATAGCACCTGCAGGGATGAAGAACCATTAATCCAATCAACAATGATTTTGGAGTCACCATATACACAGAATGAAAGAATCTGCGTGAGTTTTGCGAAGTATAAAAGGACCCATAAGGCCAACAATTTTGCACGGGTATTTGTTCATGCCCCACAAGCCGTTTTTAGCAGGAAAAAATGCTCTTTAGATAATTTGAGCACCATCCCTCCCCCACAACCTTCCATCGATGCTACTCTGTAAAAAAAACCACAAGGCATCTTTTCCTCAAGGAATAAACATTCCTGATTTTTTAGTTTGATTGGAACCTGTGGCTTATAGAATTCCTTAACCCACCTTAATACGGTTCTCACCACCACCAAGAGGTGGGCTCTGTTGGAGTTCTCAAATAATATTGAGTTCCAAATCTTCCATATGCTCCACACCACAAAGAAAGGGAGATATCACCAATGTGGAAATCCGATAGCCCACTCCCGAATGTTTTGCTCTAAATGGGGAGAGTTCTAAAGGAAAGAGACTCCCATTTCGAATAGAATTCTTTTCCAAATAATTTGGATACAATTGCAGTAAATGAACATATGATTAATGCATTCACCTTCATGATTACACAGTACACAACAATTTGGTCCCCGAAAACCCCTTTTGCAAAGGTTTTCCTAGGTTAAAATGCAATTTTCCAAGACTAACCACACAAAGCATATAATTTTTAAGGGCGCCTCCCACTTCTATATTTGATAAAACCAACAACGATGATCATCTGTAAAACTAGAATGAACTAAGCTTCATATGCTACCTTGGTTGTCACCTCTCTTGTTCTCTTATTCCAGTCCCAAACTAGAACATCCTCCTGCATTCCAAATATAATGCCCAAGTGACGTAAACCTGGAATGAAGGAGTCCCATTCAAAATTTATATTACTGGAGAGCTCTAAGTTGGATGCAGAGAACCAATATGATCCCACCTGAGTTAAATTTTGTATGTCAGCAAGATGGACCTTTCCCTTCTCATGTAACATGGCGATAAGCTCCAGAGATACAAGATAGAATTGACCCCCTATGAACGGATCCACGCCCAACAACACTTTGGATCCATTCCCAACACGCCAAGATAACCACTTACCAAGCCATATGAAAGCTCTTGATAAACCATTCCAACAATTGGAACCTTGTGAAACCAACTTGTAGTCCTTCCTAATCCAATCTTCTACTGAGACATTTTTTAGATATTTAGCTTTGAATATTTGACTCCATAGGCCTGTATCGAACAATCCTCTCCATAGTGATTTAAGGCTTAATGCTAGACAGAACCATCTTAGGTTCTTTAAACCCCACCCCCAAGACCTTTTGGCAAGTGTTGTGGAAACAATTGCACAAGTGCACTCTTCCACTTTTAGTAAGGGGCTAAGCCTTGTAGGTTTTTGCAAGGCCTCAGTCCTTGTATCCCCTTTTGATAATGGTTTGGTATTCCTCCAAGAGATCCTGCAATATATTGTTAGTGTAGTTCACATTCAAACATGAAAATATTGAAAAAAAATACAAAATGAAAGAGATGGGGGAGAATGCAAACTTCAAAAACAACCAAAGATATGCTAAACCACTCTTGTATTTCCCAATGGAATCGCTGTACAACACCTAGGAGGTGAAGGCTTCAAGGGAATCCAACAATATCCCTTAGGGAGGCCTTTCTTGTCCAAACTAAATGCTAAGTAGGTGGAAGAACAATAGAGAGAAACACTTGCCCCTTGATGGTAGGTGGCAAGAAAGCTTGGGAATGCTCACAATGGTAGGAAATGGTGGGCTATGAGAAAGCTCCAACTCAAATCCAATAGCATAACCTTGCTCTAAGTTTTCTCTACAAAATGCATGCCAATGGCTTCCTTTTATAGGCCAAGAGGTGGCCATCAAACAACTAGTTCCAAATGTGAACTCTCTTCCTTCATGAACTAGTTCTAAGGTACATAAGAGGGGATGATTAATGCCCCCCAAGTGTGTGAGGAGCCGAATTCTGATCCTTGGGGAGGATTGAGTCTTTAATGATCCACTGGGAGTGAGTGGTCTCGTTGTTTTGACAGTAGCACGACTATAGAAGGAAAAACCGTGCAGGTGTAGCACGAGCATTATTCAGGTAACCTGCGCTATAGCACGGGTCAACTGTGTAATACCTCTGCTACCCCTTGTTTTGACTGTTTCTTGGAACTTATGGACTCATGCTGTGTTTTGGATCTGTTGAGGATGCCCATGGTGAGATGCATTCTTGATGTTGATGACGCTTTACTGGATGAATCGCCGAAATGTCGCATGTGTATGAATTTTAGGCGTTAACAGATGCCCCCTGATGTATGAGGTTCGGAGGGTATTGTAGAGCCGATAATGCATCATGATTTCTACTGTTTCTCTTGTGTTATGTAGGATGAAGCATATGTGGACAAAATAAGGTTCTCCTATGGGGGAGGATTGTTGGTGATGACCATTGGAGCTATAATAAAGAATAGTTTTTATACAAACAAGGCGGGCATACCCATGCTCATGAAATGCTGTCAAAGTGATTACAATGAGAGAGGACAAAAGTGTCGACTCTACTATACTGCTGGGACATGGATGAAGGTGGATTCAATCCATGTTAGAGTAAATGCCCTGGAGCTGCTGCGAAATATTGAATAAGTGGAACTGTTGGTGACCATGATGAACCCACTATGGTGGGGGGACTAAACTTGGTATGTAAATCTTCCCGAGGGACTCACCTTACCGAATAGAATGCTATCATGATTTCCAAATGTGAACACTGCTACCTTCAAAAGTACGGTTCCCCTTGATGCGATGATGTGTTGATGTCGAGCATAGGGGAAACCACTTAGTTGGGGAGCACTAATGAATCTCCACACTAAGTTCGAGGTGATCCCTTATAGTGATTGAAAGGGATCCCAAGGTACAACTGCAACTACCGCAACTCTCAGAAAATAGTGTTTTGACGTCGACAAGATCTGAAGTATATGATAAGACGAGGGTCCTATCTTGAGAACCGAGATCATATTGTAATCAACTGGTGGATGAACATACCTGACACAAGACTAGTTGATGAGCGTGGGGCTCATAAATTCCTTTGATCGATGAAAACATGGGCAGCGGGGATGACAACTTTTCTTTTGGGATGACACAGATTGAAACTGGTGGAAACAAACTTTAAGTGAACGGGCTTTGATGGAGACGCAAAAAAAATGGTAATGGTAACCAACAAAACAGATACTACTGAACATATGGAGACTCAAATACATTGATCAAAGGCGACCATGGGTTGCTGCCAAAATAATATGGTGTTTCTTCAATGTGAGGCGACGAGGGAATTTTGTTTGTGCATAAAGAATATTGGCGGGGTCCCCACAGTTTTGGGTGTACCGGGGGACCAATTTGATGATGGGAGGAATATCCATATTTTTGAGTGGATCAAGGGACACTTTCCAATGATGACTTGAAGTTTAACTTGCAGAAGCAAAGATGGGTGCCCCATGAAATGATGCCATGCAGTGTATACCTGCGGGATAACTGAATATAAATGGTTGCTTTTGAGGGTGGGGGAGGCATAGGTGTATTTGTGGGGGTGATGATTCAAGGGATATTATGAAGGGTGAAGTAATCATGGAGGTATTAGGGGGCTTTGTGAATCATTCTTGTAACATGTGCCGAGGGATCTGATGAGTATCTTCTTGGTGGAGTAAATGCACAACTATAAAATGATACTCGAAGGGGGGATCTTTTCAAGCTCGATCAAATTCCTCAGACTTGTGGGGGGTCGACATCATGGGTGCCAATTGATTATGGGTATGGAAGTGGTGCACACACCCATGGGGGAACATGCTATTCATGGTAGTGATGTTGATGGCACATCAATGCCATGACATTGGGGACCTAAGGTTACCAGCGGGAACACTGGGATATGCATTATAAACATAGGGTAAATAGTGTATATATGTCGGTTTCAGAATGATACCCGTGGTAGGGTGCATGCCCCTCATTGTTACAACTTGGAGTCTTATTCTGATAATGGAAAAACAAGAGGTTCCATATTGTCATGTTCGCGGTCCTGCACATACGACGCACATACCCAAGTGTAGTAAAGGACATAACCAAGATATTGACAATGCAGAAATCATATAATCGGAACAGTGCGCACTTGTGGGGTACTTGGTAGTCAAGGATATAACCTTTTGAGGTACAATGCATTGACCGGGTTGTTGACGGTAATACCTTCATGGTCGGTTAAGATATAGGCTCCTTTTGGGAGACAATGTTTAACGACATAAGGGCATCATGTCCATCTAGATACAAACTTCCCGGGTCTTGGTTTATCATCTTTCTGAGGTGGGAGAGGGATTGAATCGATATGCAGGATACCAAGGTACTTAGAAATAGTTGGGGTGGGCGATAGAATCTTGTATTGAGGGGAGATTACAGGATCTATTGTTTCACAGGAAATCGGTGATGGGGGATCAATATCTCTCGAGGTATCCAACGAATGTGACGTGCTGTTGTCAACATTGGACTCTATTGGTTCAATAGGTTCCTCAATTATTGTAGGAAGTGTTATCACACAACTTGTAGTTGTTCCTAATGGTATCCCATCCGGGATGGTAGAGGAGATGGACAACTAAAGAGGTGACCCAAGAGATGCCACGGTTCCCAATGCAAGATGGGAGTCATGACAACCAAGGCACTCTTCACTTTAGATCTAGACAGGATAAGATCAAGGGGGAGACCCTATAGCTAATCGACAGAAAACTAGCCAAAAGCAATGGTTCCTAGGGGAGTGTGAAAGTTGAGTTACGGAAACCAATGCAAGCTTAGGTGGACCCAAGGGTTTAATTATGTGGTTGAAGAGGCTTAGGAAGTGACAATTGCTTCAACCAATGTATGAGTTGGGCCACCTTGGGGGATCAAAAAGATGGATCTAGTACCATGAAATACACAAGTGGGACCTACTTCCTTAAAATAGGGAAAATGGTCCAAGATGGGTCCACTTGGTCAAAATATATGGGAGATGGTACTATAGGGGCCCTATGACATGGATCTATGGATTGACAAAGATTTGAGAGCACCCAAGTGCAGGACCTAGGAAAAAACACTAACCTCAAGAAGTGTGAATTACCCCAAGGGAGACTAGTGCCTTAGATCAAGGGCCAAATGGAGTAAGATGTCCACCAAAATGTAGATCGGGGTAGTCATGGTGCAAATCAAGGTGGGTTTTGAAGATCAAAAGCATCCAATGGCTAGATCTCAGTAGATCTGAGATTGAAAATGCATCACCCAATGGACCAAATGGGGCACAACCCTCAAAATGAGGAATGGGGCCCACAAGGCAAAAATAAAAGAAGTGAAGCACTAGGGGTAGGTTATCAAGTGAGAGGAGTGCAAATCAAGTGGGATCTCACCTACCCATGTCTTGGAACTAGCAAAAATCACCCACCTAAGGAGTGCGACTTTACCTAAGGAAGGTTAAGTGCCTTGAAAAGTGTGTCAAATGAAGCCCAATCCACACCAAACTATAGATACGAATTGCTGTGGATACTATAGAGGTAGGTTTTCAATATCTTTTCAAAAGCCAGGCTAGATCCAAGTAGATCTATGAAAAACAAAAATGAGGGTTTTGATTTTAAGGAGTTTTTGACCAATAGGATGGATAGCAAGCAAAATCAATACGTACCTTGTAGATCTTACCTCACAAGCTTGCGGCCTCTTATCATATGGAGAAATATTGCCCTAGTTACAATTCCAAGCTTGATCCAAGTGTCTTCAACCAAAATCGTCCAAGCTCTAGGAGGAGAGATGTCTCATGAAAACCTGTAAATAAAACTACATCAAGTTAGATTTGATCCACAAATCCATAAGATCTAAGCATGTCATGTCAAGAAAGAAATCAATGGACAAAGCACAATTGAAAAACTCCCTCAAGATGAAGACGTTTTGCCCATGGGGGATGTGAGAAACCCCTACAATCTTCCCACAAAGCAAATCGTTGAGCTAGCTTCAAGCAATTTGGCCTCCCTCTCTTGATGTCGATTTCACCTGTAGAAGCAAAGAATGTCTAGAAACAAGATGCAAGAACATATACAAGAGTAACCCAATCAAAGCCAAGAAGTAGATCTCCAAAATATTATTTTCATTCCAAGTTTTACAGAGCCCAAAGGTGAGTGTAATGTCCCCCATTTTGACCCTTGTAATATTTTGGGCTATAATGTAAATAATGTATGCACATTATGTATGATTCCTAGCATGGAGCTCAAGGCCAAGGTCCCGCTAGTGAATGCTCGATCTAGAAGAGGAAAGTATTGGATATTATGCTACCCTTGTGCTAGTGAACCATGGGAATTGTAAATATGCATCTTAATATAAATGCCCACAGCTAGCTATGCAATGCAACAAGAGATGGGGGCATGATGCTACAAGGAATTGGGAGGGAAATATTCAAACCCTTGAGCCCAACAAGTCAAGTCAAGTGTCAATGAGAGAACCCATGAACCCTCAACTATCCATGTTGACTTTTGTACCCAAACATTGATTTCTTCCAAGAGTTGGTTGAGGTAGTTAATGCCTTGGGGAATGGGAGGTATGGCTGTCCAAATTTGAGTATGGGCAAGCCACCCTTCCTAGATTTTCATGTTTGGCTTCTTGGGCAAGTAAAGGGCCACGAAATTGCCCCCAAGCCATTATTCAACCAACAGTCTTGCTCGCTCACGAGTGGAGAGCTACCTGGGCATTTCGCTCCATGGTTTTGTTGTGTTTACCTTCATTTTCTAGCTGGGAAGGGCGTTTTTGCTGTGGCTAACAGTGGAGAAGAAGGGGGAAAACGATTTGGGGTTTAATTGAGGCCGTTTTGGCCCACTGAATGCTCATACATCTGTGGGAGAAATCGGTTTTCTTCCCTGGGGTTTATTCCCTCTTCCCACAATCCATTTTTGGTGTGCCCACGTTTGAGGAAAACCCATAGACCATATTCTGTGAATCCATGGTTGAATTGTGTATCTATGCCATTTTTGAGCTACTGTGTGTAAAAGAATGTTGGGGTTGAGTTGGGTATCCATTGCTTTGGGCTGTGCTGTACTTGAGGGTTCCCTTTCCCTTGTAGATATCATGCCCAGCTCGGGGGTGGTCTCTGAGTGCTGAAAGAATACAGGTTGGGCAGAGACCTATGGTTGGGAGGAACATTGCAGCGACATAGCCAGTTGTTTGGTTCAATTGCACAACAAAGATAAGTGTTTCTATCTATGTGTGTTACCTCTGCGGTGTTTAAATTAATGACTGTTATTGATATATTGAGTGCATATGAAAACATGTGTGTCGATGAGTTTATTTCCGCTGTGCATATTTGTTTAATTTACATTTGCACACATTCGTTTTAACTGTATGCATCTAATGAATTGGCTGAGTTTTACGAAAAGCCCCATAGAATGGAATCAGGTTCCCTTCCTTGCATTGGGTCCAAGGGTGGGGACGTTGCAGTGAGTTATACAATAGGGGGTCTCCTCCTTATATAGGATAATAAAGACCAAAACCCTATATATCAAAACCACTTTACAATACATGAAGATGAGTGGTTGAGATTAAAAGATCTCATAATCTAATCAATGGCTAAGATGAGCCAATACATAACATCACATGGATCACTCAATATAAAGGTGACGTCATAGCTAGGAGAGACAAAGTGAGGGTGACATCATCCTCTAGATGGGGCAAAAATACATGGGCCCACCTCATATGACATGGACATGACTCATAAAGCTCATGGTGGGGCTAGGAGGCATCAATCCTTGCCAGCTCATCCCCATGGCACAATAATAATAAAATAATATGTCCAAATAATACAAATGATCAAATCCTGTCCTCAAAATCTGTGAGAGACATGCAGTAAAAGGCCTCTTGTGGCCTCTGTGGACCCCACTGACTGATGATAACTGGATGGAAGATAAGGGGTTCACCCTAGAATACCTCTGTGAAGACCAAGTGCCAAAACCTTGCCTCAATTTCCCAAATCGAATTCCTCAGTGACCCTTTTATTCCATTTTTAATCTGCCTCGGTAATTGTGAAGCTGCTGAAACTGCCACCTAAGGTGCATGCGCTGTCAAACTGAGCCCACCAGGCTCTCCAAAATGGGGGTATAATGGTGAAATCAAGTGGCTAGACCACCCCCTCCTCATACAGCGCCCTAGGTGAACTAGCCTCTCATGGTCCCTGCTGGTCAGGCTGGGAAAACAACCCAAATCTGGTCAACAAGTGGAAAACTGCATCTATCACTGTCAGAAGTTCCCAGAACTGAATGATAAGTGTGTCATTGGATCCATAAGACCCAAAAATACTAAGAATGTGTACTCATACACCATGGGTTTCCCTGATGGGCCACTTGTAGGGTCCACCATATATGGACAATGTATAATCTGATGATCTGGAATAATAATAAAACTTGCTAAACTGCACCAATCACCATCTGAATCTAATGTCCACCATATGGCATAATCAATAAGAGCATGTGGGACCATCAATCATTATCAATAAGCATACATGGCCCACATCATCACGGATCCCAAGAATGACCATAGTCAAACTAGGTTTGACTAGGTCAATATACAACCAAGGATGAATCATATCAATAGACTAGGACATGTTCCTCTATTCATACTCACAGCTTAACTCAAAGTATAAACATCATTCAGTGGCATTAATCATGTTTTCATATTCCATTTTTATTTATATTTACTTGCACAATAGCTTAAATGACAGACTCACCCATTGGACATGGTCTAACTGCTAGCTAAGGATGTATTAACGGACAATCTACCAAAGACGGATCTAAGGTGTGATCTCCCTAGCTCAATGTGAGTCTAGAACAAATAGAACAGAATATAAAACTCATTTCCTAGATCTAGTTACAGATCAAGTACTTAGATATCGTACCTTTCAGATCGCGGATCCTTCTCCTTGTTGTTGCTCCAAGTCTCGCGGTCGTCAGATCTCCAGCTGCAAGACTTGTCAAGACAATATGGAAACGATACAAGTAGTACAAGATATCTAAACAATAACTGATCTAAACTAACAGTTGAGGAAGAAAGTTCTAAACATTATCAACGAGACAACATTTATGGAAAGAGATTATATTAACTGTATAAAAAGTGGGAATACATAGAAAGGATGAAGCTACAACCAAAGCCTCAACGTCGCATCCTCTATCCAACATGTCCAAGCCAAGTCTCCAAGGTGGTACAAACTTCCCAATCACCAATATGGATCCTATTAGCATAAGGGTACCATAGACCTTCCTCCCCTCCCATGGAGAGAGTGGGTGTTTATATAGGGCTAAAGAGATAGGGTAGGTTGAGGATTAAGGGGAGATGGTTAAGGGATCTTTCCATAAGGTTAGGAACCGAAATGCCACCTCACCTAGAGCCTAGGTATAGGCCTCCACATCACTCATCTTCGAGAATGGGCTCGAAGATACTCTTTTATCCAAATAACTGACATAGTCGTCGGTTGCATTAGGACAACCTGCAACGTCACATGTTGCATAAGGGCAGACTGCGACGACCTTGAAAAGTAGGTCAGTCAAGCCCTCCTGTCATGGGAAACTTTAGGGATATGTTTTTACTCTAAAATGGGTTTAGGTAAAATAGCAAAGAGTTTACACAATGGTCAAGATGACAACATTATCACAACGGTCATGATGATGACACTTGGTCATAATGACGATACTTGCAACGGTCATGATGACGACACTAGGTCATGACGACGACACTTGCAACACTTGCAACACTTGTGACACTTGCACAAGGGTGACAAAATTTTGGTGTAACAGAATTCCCCCCCAAAGCATGAAGCTGACGGAATGAGACAAGTGAAATGCTTTGTAGTAAGAAAAAATGGCAAGGACTTGCTGGTTGGAAGGAGTCGCTGCAGAAATGACCTGAGATCCACAAGTCTCATACAACACAAAACATGGTTTCCGACCAATACATTGCAGATCCATGATAGTAAAGACCGACTGAACACAATCATGGCTACTAGACACAAGCGTAGATCCATGATGAGATGATAACATAGCCACGACCAATACAAAAGTGGATCTGTGTAATATAACTCAATACAAACTCCATCGCCACCTAGGTAAAACATGACTCCCCAGGGTCTTCAAGCTGAACCCGCAATGATATGAATCTATCCATGTGATTACAAATGTCTTGACGTCGAACATGGTAGAAACCACTTGATTACCGACCATTGATGTAAACCGTTAACAAGTGCGAGGGAGATCACCATTGATGTCAATTATTCCCAAGGTATCACAGTACATATCATCAAGCGTGAATAAATGATTTGAAGTCGAACGTAAGATGAAATATTTCGATCAAGAGTTAATGATGTAAACTCATGATGAAAGCGAGGTAACCTGCCATTGAGGCATGCAGGGCCAAGGTACTTGGTTGGTTTCTAGATTCAATCTTCAGATGATGAGTTGAAGTCGACAAGGATGAATCCGTCGAAGGAGGGCCATGATGAATCCCCCATCAATCGACACGAAACACGACAAAAAATTATGGTGTAGATCGGATGGTAGAGTAACGTGCAAGACTGACTCAAGGTAGACCAACATGATCGAAGGTATACTGACTGCAGAAGATGAGTAACAAATGTCTCTTGAACATGGGCATGGCATGACTTGGCAGTATTGACACGACGAGAATGATACCAACCCCTAATGCAACTGATGATGGAAGCATTATTTGGCTGATCCAAAGGAGCAACGCGACTCATGGAATTGACAAGACTTGAGGAAAAACAGATTACTCAAGTACTGAATGCAAATGCAAATGAGTGCCATGTTCAAGAGTGACTATGTACTGCCGTAATTAAGGTGTAACACAAAATCTTCCCTTTTTCCCCATCATGAATGATGAGCACTTGTTTTTTAACGAGCTTGATGAGGGTAACCAGATGCTCGGTATAGCTCGTCTCATAGATGAGTCTAATCCCAAATGTTTTATGAACCTAGGAAAGGAGGGGTTCATCCCATAATGGGCCCTTCAATGTTTTAAATGTAACGAGTCCAAAGAAGGAAAACTCGGTGTCATTTCATGTTTAGAGAGTCCGAAAAGAACTAAAGGAGACTCCAATGGTCCTTTTCTGTAAAGTTAGCCTCATCGCCCGAAAAAGGGTAAAACAACGCGGGAGAGGACTCTTCTAGCCATGGTTGGTTGGAGTATTCCTTTTTCGTAAATAGTGCTTCCTGGTCCGAAAAAAGGGGTAAACTATCACCAAAAAGACAATCATTCAAATGCTTTTACAAGCATGAAAGCATCAAGTTCGCTTGGCAATATTTTCCTATTTAGGGAGTCTGCAAAGAGCTTAAAAGGACTCCATGAACAACTTTGTCATGGTTGATGATCGAGTACGACAAAGGAAAAAGTAAACTCGACACAGTTCCTTTTCCGTAGATAGTCTAGCGAGGCCGGATAAAGTGATAAACCTATACTCGTTAGACACACCTTTTTAACTCAAATTTTTAACAAGCACGAGAATGGTATCAAAAGCATTCGGAATCTTTTTCATATTTGAAACAGAGCACGAAAAAGTAAAAAGTAAGCTCAAACCACTTTTCATGTTTTAACCAGAGCACGAAAAAAGTGAAAAGTAAGCTCAAACCACTTTTCATGTTTCAACCAGAGCACGAAAAAAGTGAAAAGTAAGCTCAAATTCCATCTTACTGTTTTTAACGTGCTTGAAGATAGGTTGGAATAATGCTCATGATGTCTGCTTCATTTTTTAATGAGCTTGTAACAGAAAATGAATTATGCTCGGGATAATTTTCATGGTTTAATGAGCTCGAAACTTAAAAAAGGAAAGTATGCTCGAAAATGTTCCCAGTGGTGAACTTTTCCCCAACATGGCATCCAGAGGTTGGTGTGTGCCCCCAGCATGATTGTTGGAAGTAAGTGACTTAGCTCCAACGTGGTGTGGAGAGGCAATCGAGTTGACTTCAACGTAACTTTTAGAGGTTGAAGACATGCCCCCAAGCTTCATTTCATTCGCCTAAGGCATAGGCGGGTGAAAAGAAGGTTCAGGTACTAAGTCTACGAGGAGACTCGACTCAAAGGGAAAGGATATGTTTCATTTTTTAACAAGCTTGACACAGGACTAGAACTCTGCTCGAATGACTTGTTTCATTTTTTAAAGAGCTTGACATAGAAAGGGAACTATGCTCATCGGTTAAGGCCCATTGACGGGTTCCTTCCCAACATGATGCCTAGAGGTTGGAAAATGCCCCCCGCATGATTGCTAGCGGCTTAACATGGTAGTGTTCCTTCAACATGATTGTTGACAGTACGACATGTGACATGCCCCCCAAGCTTCATTTCGTCTAAAAATGATGCTTGCTAACCCAACTACCAACCTGGCCACTAATATGAAAATGTTCACCAAGGGGGGGAAAACGAGAAACAGATGAAATGAAGGTTCGAGTTCTAACTCTAGCGAGAGACTCGAACCGATGGGAGGGAGATCTATTTCATTTTTACACTGCTTGAAATAGACAATAACTATGCTTGAGTGGGCCCATCTTATTTTTTAATGAGCTTAAAATGGAATACAACTATGCTCGAGTGGATTGGTTTCATTTTTGTGCAAGCTTGAAACCAAAGGTAAACTATGCTTAGAGGGGTCTATTTCATTTTTTAATGAGCTTGAAATAGAATAAAACTATGCTCATGTGAAATGGTTTCATTTTTATGCAAGCTTGAAATCAAAGAGAAACTTTGCTTGAAGGTTGGTTTCATTTTTTAACGAGCTTGAAACATAACATAAACCATGCTCTTACCCTATTCTTAGGGGGAAGAAACTACTAAAACATGTGGAACATTTAGGGAAGTCTGATGACTAGGAGTCATATGATGAGTGGGTGTCACGTAGGAAAGCTGATCAATGGTCACAATCCTCCCATCATAGGGAAAATACATCACTCGAAAGAGTGTGGACACGACAGCTTTCATAGCATAGACATAATCACATCCAAAGAGTAGATTGAAATCTAAAGGACCTTGGACAACCATGACATCAACATAAACAGTTTTACCTCTCAACGTGATAGGTAACTGCGGGAGAATCCCTAAAGGTCCGGTAGGCCTCCTATTAAAAGCCAAAATCTGGTTAGTTACTAGCAGAAGCTGAGGAGAACCTATAGATTGCCAAGCAGTTGAGGATAAAATACTAACAGAAGCTCCCTCATCAACTATCGTACGAAATATTTCTTTATCGGAAACTCCTACAGATATTTGAAAAGGAACACTTGAAGGAAGACGAGAATTTGTTAGATCATTCCAATCAAAGGAGATGACCTCAGTACTTGGGGGGGGTCCTGTAGGAATGGGCAGGGTTTCCCCTTGCCTAGGACATTCTGAACTGACTAGGAAAACATCAGCGGTTTCCAATTCACTCTCACTTGGAAGATAAGAATGAGACGAAGATTGTGTCATGGTGACTGCTTCAGTCTGGATTTTCTCCAATGAAAGAGCGGGATCGAGTGGAGATGACAGCGACTCAATCACTTCACTCTTGGAAGGAAGAGTGGGATCAATTACAGATGAAACTGAATTGATCACTTGGTCAACTAGCGGGGGATCAAGGGACAACTTACTATCACTTGTTGGAAGTACCTGTTGAGAACTAGTAATATCTTCCAACCACCGTGAAGCTTCATCCATGGTTGGACAAAGGTAAGTACGATGCAAGCCCTTGCATATCCAGCAAGGGTTTGCAGCTCTACCCTTCCGACCCTTCACTAAAGGGTCACTGGTTGAGGGAGTTTCATCAACATGATGGTCAGAGGTTGACGATACAAGTGGTTTGGGGTTTTCAGACCACACTTCTGACACACGGGAAAGACCGGGACAATCCTTGAGAAGGTGATCACCCTTGCAAAGTTTGCAAGGGAACTTTGGCTTACGATGCGTTCTCATAGAATGAGTGCCATCAGAGGTAGATGGTTGATGCGTGGTCTCTTTCTTAACCTTCTTCTTCTTAATCTTCCCTTTCTTCTTCTTCACACCCGCCTTCTTACTAACATCAGAGTTTTCAGTAGGAGAAGAGGAAGAGATGGAAGCCTATTCAACTTTCGACGGAGAAGGAGAAGGGTCACCATGAGATCAATGTTCATGTGGTGAAGGACCTAGGTTCCACACAATTGGTGCACTTGGTGTAACCGGATTGGAGAATAACCATACTGGTAATCCTATTGTCAATCCAGGAAGACTCAACGTAGCCATAAAGGGAGGACCAACAGTTCCACAAGGGGGAATAACAAATGGAATACCTTGGAAAGGTGCCTCCTGGTTTGTAGTCCCGGAAGAGTCTCCCATATCTAGACTTCCTAAGAGTCTCTAAAGTACCATACAAGTCAAGCACTACTCAAGTCTAAAAGCAACAAGCAAACTGTGTGAATAGGAGTGGATTCAAAGTCTGGAACTTCACGGGATTATCAAGGCATCGCAAACCGTGATATACTGCAGGGTCCAACAATATGATGCAACAAGGAGGATTGGGACCATACCCTTGCCTGCATACCCGATTACCTAGACAGTACGTGTGTGCTAATCTCCCCGAGTGCTGTTCTCGGTGTATTGCTTTGCCAAGACAGCCAAATGGTTAACTCGGTTGGTTTCAAGAATCCTAATGGTGTCTCCCAATATACGCAAGGTACGTGGGAGCTCAAATCCGTAGTGGTGTTGTCTAATGCACAGCCGTTGGCATGACACCTTCCGATATACATGTCGAGTACGTGATACACCCTTCGATATACACCAAGTACAAATTATGGTACTTGGTGGGTACGTGAAGGAGCTCGATATACCGATGTATGTGGAAGACTACAATACCCTCAGACTAAAGTGCTGGAAAATAACGATAGCTGCCACGCTTAACGACGCCGGAACACGTCTCTAACTTACACACAAGTTGCTAAATGATTTTAACCTAAGCTAGCGTTAATTTTATCTTGTACGGTTAGGTGGATGCATGAGGTGAGTACATAAATGTAAACATAATGCAATCCTCAACTACATGATAATGCACATTTTCCTTTCCTTTTCAATGAAGACTACTTAAGGTAAGGAGAGATCTTTTTTCTTTCAAACCAAAAGTACTTAAGTAGTAGCGAAAAGAAGAATTCCTTCCTAGAGTGCAATAATTCTAACTTTATGCAATAATCAGCTAAAAATCACAAAGAAAATGAAAAATGCAACCAATCTTAACAATGTATAAGACAAAAATAATGAAGCACTTTCAATTTTCAAATGCATGTATCAAAAATGGAATTTGATAACTAAATGCTTTTCATATCTATATACAGAAAGTGAGAAGATATCTACAACACTCTAATCTTTTAGAAATTCCCCCCCAAAAAATGGCAAGCACCCAAACAACTCAAAGGCACTCAAGAGAGGCTCAAAATTTACCAAATGCAATAATTATAACTCATTTCCTATCTTTTTACACTTGAAAAAGACACATATAAGCCACGAAAGAAGGATTCCACTAATGTTTCCAATCAAATGCAAGACAAAGTAAAGCATTTAACAATCTTACTAACTCAAATGCATACAAATTTGAAATGAATCTTTCTTCTTCTTATGAGTGTGAGACCAAGAATTACAAATGATCAAATTAAAGCAAGAAGAATACTTATGTTTTTCAATTTCATGAAGATAGCAAAAGAGTGACAAAATCAAGCTTTTCTTTGAACTAAAGCGGAGACAAAGAATCAATCTTTCCCAAAAATGATTTAATAGCTCAGCATGCAAGGGAAATAAGATGCACAACCCAAGAAAGAGAGGCTAAAAAAGACATGGATATCCCACACTCTTCAAGTCTTTAAAACAAGCTAGCCACGCCAAACCAAAAATGATCTCAAAACCTTGAGATGGGTCAAAACGATTGATGAATGCACGATTCATGCCCCCCCCCGACCATGAGGGGGAATTTTTTTTCAAAAATAGAACCCATTTTGCTTAAAAATGCAAGCAAAACACTAGTTTTTACTCAAGGGGCCAAACATGAATCCAAATCTTGAAAAGACCCAAAAACCAATACAAGCAAGCCAAACAAAACACTGCTGGACAAAAGGGTCTCTGCCTGGAAGGTACAGTGCAGAGGAGTCTACACACAAACCAGAACTCAAATCAGAAATGGGGAAAAGGTGCCTGTATGGTCAAAAATGGCAGATCGACGCACTCTGTGCTTATGCATAGTGCGACGTCGCAGTTCACTAGTGTGGGAAGTGTGACAACATCGCAGTATACCAATGGAAGGGCTGCGATGACAGACAAACATGCAAAGAATAGAGATAAAAAACAACACAGTGTCGCTCTGGGTACACTGACCAGGTGCGACAGGCGAGATCTAAGTTCAAAAATGAACCAATTCTCCAAGTGATGAGCATAAAAAGGTCTACAAATGGGAAGTACAAATTCAAAGGAAAGCAATCAAACTCTTCAAAGTGAAGATCTGATGGTTAAAAGGCTTAAGAGGCAAAAAGATGGCTTGCAAAAGCAATCAACTCAAAATGACTTCAAATTGAAAACTAAAACAATGTTCACTCCCCAGTATGGTTGCCAGATTTGTTAACAGACAATCTACCAAAGGCGGATCTAAGGCGTGATCTCCCTAGCTCAATGCAAGTCTAGAACAAATAGAACAGAATATAAAACTCATTTCCTAGATCTAGTTACAGATCGAGTACTTAGATATCGTACCTTTCAGATCGCGGATCCTTCTCCTTGTTGTTGCTCCAAGTCTCGCGGTCGTCAGATCTCCAGCTGCAAGACCTGTCAAGACAATATGGAAATGATACAAGTAGTACAAGATATCTAAACAATAACTAATCTAAACTAACAGTTGAGGAAGAAAGTTCTAAACATTATCAACGAGACAACATTTATGGAAAGAGATTATATTAACTGTATAAAAAGTGGGAATACATAGAAAGGATGAAGCTACAACCAAAGCCTCAACGTCGCATCCTCTATCCAACATGTCCAAGCCAAGTCTCCAAGGTGGTACAAACTTCCCAATCACCAATATGGATCCTATCAGCAGAAGGGTACCATAGACCTTCCTCCCCTCCCATGGAGAGAGTGGGTGTTTATATAGGGCTAAAGAGATAGGGTACGTTGAGGATTAAGGGGAGATGGTTAAGGGATCTTTCCATAAGGTTAGGAACCGAAATGCCACCTCACCTAGAGCCTAGGGATAGGCCTCCACATCACTCATCTTCGAGAATGGGCTTGAAGATACTCTTTTATCCAAATAACTGACATCGTTGCAGGTTGCATTAGGACAACCTGCGACGTCGCATGTTGCACAAGGGCAGATTGCGATGACCTTGAAAAGTAGGTCAGTTAAGCCCTCCTGTCATGGGAAACTTTATCCTTTCTCCCGAATGTTGCTCCATGTCCCACGGTCTTCAGATCCAAGTTGCAAGACCTGTCAAGACACAGAAAAGAGAAACGAGTAAAGAGCATCTATACAATAAGAGATCTATGTAAACAATTAAGCAGGTAAACAACACAACATCATCACATATAAGATCGACATTGGTGGAAAGCATTTGTATTACTGCAAATAGAGGAGTACATGATAGAGATATAGAACTACAACCAATGACTTAACGTAGCAGCCCTTCTCCCCACAAGCCAACTGTCAAGCCCTTCCAAGGAAGCATGAATTCTCTAAGAGGTGAGTGAAGGTGTCTTAAGAGAGATTTCATTAGCATGTAGATACCATAGTCTTCCTCCCCTCCCATGGAGAGAGTGGGTGTTTATATAGGGCTAAAGAGATAGGGTAGGTTGAGGATTAAGGGGATATGGTTAAGTGATCTTTCCATAAGGTTAGGAACCAAAATGCCACCTCACCTAGAGCCTAGGGATAGGCCTCCACATCACTCATCTTCGAGAATGGGCTCGAAGATACTCTTTTATCCAAATAACTGATATCATCGCAGGTTGCATTAGGACAACCTGCGACGTCGCATGTTGCATAAGGGCAGACTGCGATGACCTTGAAAAGTAGGTCAGTTAAGCCCTCCTGTCATGGGAAACTTCAGGGATATGTTTTTACTCTAAAATGGGTTTAGGTAAAATAGCAAAGAGTTTACACAATGGTCAAGATGACGACATTCTCACAACGGTCATGATGACGACACTTGGTCATAATGACGATACTTGCAACGGTCATGATGACGACACTAGGTCATGACGATGACACTTGCAACACTTGCGACACTTGCACAAGGGTGACGACATTTTGGTGTAACAGGATGAAGGCTAGGAACAAGGATGGGCAAAAGGGATGACTTGCCTAGAATCAACTAAAAGACACTTTGGACTGGGAGAGGGGGAAGCTACACTCTGTGCTGGACAAATAACATGGGGAAGGTCTGTGTCTCACAAATGGATAAGTTGTTTAGAGAGTGATTTTTCAACTTAGGCATCATGTCTACATCAAGTTGATCCAAGTTCATTAGGATCATTCAATTTCATTTCATGGCCTTTTTGGCCTACATAACCCTTCGGATCTCAGGTGCACTAAGAAGCACAACTAATTGCAGTTTTCATCCAGGGCATGTTTATACATATATAAGGTCAGCAATCGTTTAGATATAGAGTTTAAGAACCATTGCTTTTTGGACCTTTCTTATACTCTTCGAGGAGTATTATAGCATTTCATTGCTCTTGCCCTTTACTCACGTGTGTTAAGAAACACATTCTAGAGTTTATAGTTTCCATGGGCGAATTTACACAAGTTTCCATAAGTAGTACATGAGCTTTCAGTTTTAGCCAACAACATCTCAAGTGACTAGGGGGAGTTTGTGCGAGTGCCAAACATCGAAACAACCGTCCAAAATGATTTAGGCCTACAATCCAACTCACCAAAGGCAAGTTCTGTCACCAACTCAGAGCTGAGACACTAAACAAACATGGATGCGATCCAACACAGAGGTAGTAATAGGGAAGTCCTCAGTATCAAAGAGTCAAGAAAGACAAGTCAAAGGTGAAATCCTATCAAGAAGGTCATGGATGGATGGATTCAAGTGAAAATGGTGCCTAAGCTAGCAACCAGGTAATGTCAAGAAAGACCATATCTATGCAGGGTAGTAAACCAGTGAGTTTTGTAAAGAAACCTAAATGTGCAAGTAATATGTCCATTTTATAAATTATAACATTACAAAGTTTGCCACATCATGAATCATATACCAAGCTAATGTTGTGAAGATGACTAAAGCAACACGATAATAATCCATAATCAATGATCAGAAATCCATAGGTCATACCACATCATAATAATAATCATCATAAACCATCTGAAACACTGCTGCAATAACATCTCTAGGCACTGAATTGAAACTGTATGGAAGAAAGGGTCACATCGGTCATCAAATCTGAACTCCCAAGGCTCAGCCTTGGCACAAAGTCTAACATAAGTCTGATAAAATACACTGCTCTGATCACGAGTGATCTCAAAATATAAACTCATCATAGCCAAGCTCTGAAAAGTGCAGATATCTGCTAAGCAAGAATAGTAGCCCTGCTACTAAGGTGTGATAACAAGGAGTGTAGTCCCACAAAGGGTGAGGCATCCTCCAAGGGTGCGGTGAGGAGAATGGTTTCCAAATCCTCTCGATAGCGCGGGAGGTCAAGGCAATGATGTGTATAGTGCCCATATTGAGAACATATTGCACATGCATGGTTTGTGCGCAATGTTATGGAGTTAGGTGTGGGCAAAGGGGGTGTGTCCCCTTTCACCGTCAATGGGGCATGGGTGATGCTAATGGGAGTGTTAAGAAAATTCCTTATCTCTGGTAGAATAGGACATAGGTTTGTTACGTGGCCTTGCTGCCCGCAAAGAGAACACGACCATGTGACCCTTTGATTGGGAGTATTGATCATTATCGGGGCTTTCAACTCCTGATGTTTGATGCCCTCTACTTTAGGCTTCGCAGTTTCTACCAAATTAGATGTCGGGGTTGGTAATAGGGTACCTTTCAACTTGGGTTGTTTGGTGCCCCCATTGACGGTCTTAACGACAACCGATTGTGGTGTAGTTGTGGATGTTATAAGTTGGGCTGTCGTAACTGAATGTGTTACCAGCCTTACAACCGTACTAGCCGAAAAAGGGACAAACTCATAATCGGCGACTGTTTTGGAAGCCATTTCTTGGTAGGGTGGTGTGAGGTACCATACTGGTATCCCCAAGGTTAGCCCAGGTAGAGTTAGTTGAGCTATTAACGGCATCCCTTGTACACCTGTGGGAGGGTACAAGAATGTGATTTGAAAAATCAATGGTACTGATGGACTAAACGTTTGTTCAATGCCATGACTCAGCGGTGGTGTTGATGACAGTGATGAGGTGGAGGCGGGTCCATTTTCATTGGTAAAAAATGTGCACATTAGGCCATCGATAGATGTAGGGATCTTCAGTGGTGGTCCCGAATATGCTCCTAACAAATTGGATCTTCGGTGGTGGTCCTGAATATGATCCTAACAAATTGGAGTCCTTGTACATACCAGGGGCAATGTCAACATACAGTTGATCATCACCCAATATAGTTGGTAGGACGTTATCGGGATTTCTTGTGGTATTAGGGTCATAATAGTTAAGCTGGTCGAGGGTAAATATCTTCCCATTTAACGAAAACATCATGATACATAAGACTGAGGAGGCTACTACCTTCATGGTGTACATGTAACTATGCCCCAAGAGGATCTTGTAGTCGAGTTTTGCATCGATTACTTTGAAATCGATCATAACCATCTTTCCCCCAGCCAACTCTATGGGGAAATTTTGGTACAATCCTCTTGGTTTGGATGGTCTCCCATCATATGCACGAAGAGCGATAGATGAGGGGACCAACTCAGGGGTCCCTAATCGTTTCCATACCTTTGAAGACATGGCGCAAGTGGATATGCCTTCATCGATGATACATCAATGAATCATGATGGTTTTTACAGTCACTAGAACTTGAAATGCGATTGACGATGGTAGTCATGGGTCACCTTTGTCAATATCAAAGTTCATGAGGTGCGAGTTGGAAGCTTCAACATCACTGAGTGCATTGAGTATTTCCTTTGTCTATGTTGGGAAAGACTATAACACTTCTAATGTGGACATGGTCACGAGGGATTGAGCCAAATCATCCATAATACTGTAATTGTTGGCAGCCTTTATTTGGGGGTTACTAGGGGTTCGATGCTACAAACATAAAATAAGATAATAATTAAATAATTACTAGTTAGCTTAACTAAAGATAGGTTATGAAAGGAGGTGTCTCCTCGACATCAAAATGCCCAAGCTATATTTAAGGCAGGGCCATCATTGTAACCAACCATCTTTTATCTATTCTATCATTAATATTATATTCCAATTATTATGGCTTATCTGGTTTACCAAGTCTTTTGGTAACTATTATCGTATGAGCGAATAGTTATTTGCTTCATTTGGTATCAGAGCCTCTCGGCCCTCCCTGATCCGGCCCTTGGCCACCCACTTCAGAGTTTCTCTGTGTACTTGGTCTTTGACGAGTCTTGGCTTTTGGCCATTTTTTAGATTTCAATAGAAAGGAAGAAGATTCACCCGGCTGCTCCTCATATCTCCTTCTCGCAGCCCACATGTCATTCCTTCACTCATGTAACCATTCATCCCACTCTCCCAGCCCTCATCCTCTCCCTCCAACGCCCTCGCCCTTCTTGTGCTTCATTCACTTCATCCCCATTGCTGCGTCCACCCTCCTTCACGTTGCCAGCACCTGCGCTCTCACCACCGCGTAGAACTCCCTCAATCCCGCGCACCAAGCTACTACTCTATCACCTGCTCCACCCATGCTCCACGTGGGCTCCTCCATCCTCGGCTTCCCCGTGCCTCCCCTCATCCAACTCCTCGCCTGCACTCCCAATCACCATCCACTCCACAACTTCCCTCCGCAGCTCACATCTCCCACAGCTTCCACCCCCACGCAGCGCTCCCCTTTGCAATTCCCATCTTCCACAGCCACCACCACCGACCTGATCCACAACCACCTGCACACTACCCCTCTTCACTTCCACTACTCCATGCCACATCTCACTCATCATACCCCTTTCTTCCATCGTGCCCTCCTCTTCCGCGCTCTTTACTCCAGGCCACGCCCCTACCTCAACCTCTCTATCCCATCCCTTATTGTCCTCCTCCTGCCATCGCACCAACGCCCTATCCATTTACGCCTGCACTTCCTCCGTCCTCCCTCATCTCCCTTGCGCAGCTCCCGCAGCTGCCTGCACCTCCCTCCCTCGTGTGTCCACCAACCCCGCGACCTCAGGCTTCCGTCCGCCCTTTTTCTCTA
This sequence comes from Larix kaempferi, assembly GCA_027924585.1. NCBI lineage: Eukaryota > Viridiplantae > Streptophyta > Pinopsida > Pinales > Pinaceae > Larix > Larix kaempferi. Next base: position 2,261,168 of record BSBM01001027.1, on the reverse strand, counting down.
CCCTGCATTGCTCCACTGCTCCTCCCGCCCTGCACGACCCTCCATTGCGCTCCTCCTGCTAGATCCTCCCTCTCTACCCCCTCAACCACAACTGCACCATCCTTTCCTTGCCGCAGCTCCTCCTCCAGCTACGCGAGCTCCTCCTGCAATCCTCCACGCTCCCTCGCTCCCACCATCCATCGAAACCCTACAAAAAAAATTAAATTAAATATTAAACAATATAATAATAATGTTATATTTGTTTATATATTTTGATTTAAAAAAAAACTATATATTAAACTATATATATATAGTTTATAAAAACATTAATATTAATAATATTATTAATTAATTTAAAATTAATAATTATTATTATAAAATATATATATATATATTATTATTTTGAAATAATAATTATTTTTTTTTGAAAAAAAAGTTATTTGACATAATAAAAAGAAAAAAAAGAGAGATAGTAATAAAAAAAAGAGAAATAATATTATTATTTTATTAAAATAATAATTATTTTTGAAAAAAAAAAAAGATAAGAAGTATTGAAGAAGACAAAATCGAGAAAAAGACAAAGAAGACAAAACGAAGAAAAAAAAACAAGAATTGAAGATCTAGCAGAGACTATCCATCGTTGGATAAGTCAAGTAAAAGAAAGACGACCAAGTTTAAGAAAGTCTCATCAAAGAAATCAAAGAAGATCATTCCACCGTCGAAGAAGTCAGAAACCATGGAAGTCGGTTTGCGACTACAAATAGAGAATTTAGAAGCCAAGTTAAAGCGCTACCGAAAAGACAATGAAGAATTACGAGACATTAATACACAATCAGAAGTAAGGATTGAACTACATAAGATACAAGAACGGTTCAATGAACAAAAAATGTCCAACCAGGAAAATCACATAGAAAAATTATGTGCGCAAATCAAGGAATTAAAAGATGAGAGCGATTTCAATCATAGATTAAAAAATCAAGATATAAAAAAAGAAATAAACAATTACAAAGTAGAAGTAATACGCTTGAACAAAGTCATTAATGACAAGGATGAAGAACTGAAGCAGATATGAAAGAAATTTGAAGATCAAGAATCAAAGGTCGACCAATGTCGACAACAGATAAAAGTTCTTCAACAACAAAATGATGACTCTAAAACGACACACAAGCTGGAGATTGCAAAGAGTAATAAAACACTATCCAACAATTTCGAAGAAATTTTCAAATTAAGAAATCATAACAAAACACTAATCACAAAAATTAAGAAGTTGAAAAATAGTCAAAAGATAGAACAATCTACAGAATATATTGAAGGAAAACTTCTAGACAAGCAGGAAGAAAATAGCGGCATTAGAAGTCACAATGAAGATATTAAGGAACAACTTAAGAAGTCTGAAGATGGCAGAAAATCGCAAGTAGAATTGATTAAGAAGTTCCAAAATGATAACATGTAGTTAGAAAACAAGTTGGAAAAGATACATAACGAAACCTTAAAACCTCAAGAGACGAAAATACAACTTCCAACTCAGATCAACACTCAAAAAACAATCGTAAAAGAAAATGACATTGTGAATATTCTCTATCGACACCCCAACCATAAAAACTGATGATCAAAAAAATGGGAAATGTTGAAAGATAGTGGTACTAATGTGATCAAAGCTCCTGACGACAGATCAATAGGGAATCCTAGAAGTCAACAACAAATAAATTTGGGATGGATTGACCCATCCACATATCAGAAGTTATGCTCTACACTTAGTAGTTCGTATCGACTTGTTTCGTCAGCCATGACATCGCAAAGAACGACATGACAACATTATAAGGCTTTGAGGACAAAGCCTCTCTAAGAGAGTGGCAATGCTACGAACATAAAATAAGATAATAATTAAATAATTAATAGTTAGGTTAACTAAAGATAGGTTATGAAAGGAGGTGTCTCCTCAACATAAAAATGCCCAAGCTATATTTAAGGCGGGGCCATCATTGTAACCAACCATCTTTTATCTATTCTATCATTAATATTATATTCCAATTATTATGGCTTATCTGGTTTACCAAGTCTTTTGGTAACTATTCGCTCATACGATAATAGTTACCAAAAGACTTGGTAAACCAAATAAGCCGTAATAATTGGAATATAATATTAATGATAGAATAGATAAAAGATGGTTGGTTACAATGATGGCCCCGCCTTAAATATAGCTTGGGCATTTTGATGTTGAGGAGACACCTCCTTTCATAACCTATCTTTAGTTAACATAACTATTAATTATTTAATTATTATCTTATTTTATGTTCGTAGCATTCGACTGAGTGGAGCTTTCAGAATCCGTGGGATTTGTTCGGTATTCAGGCGTGGTATTTGTAGAGGAACCCCTAAGGGGATAGAAACGTCTTCCACTTGGGGGGTGGGAGGCCCATCATAACCCTTGGATCACATTTGAAAGTTTATATCCAATGTATAGATATTTTGGAAAGAGCCATCGTCGTGTTGGCGAGGATCTTATTCTTGTGTAATTGCCCCTTGATTGGAAAAGGGTTGTTGTAACACTGTTGTTTGTCGTTGGGGAGGATTTGTTGTCTGAGGAAGGTTCGTCACCATCTTCTTTTTAGCTTCAGCCACTAACTGTTGGCAGTCAGGGATAAGAGGGAAATGATGTGTGTAATGACCATAATCGCTGCAAGTGGAGCAACAATAATTGATTCTCGGGGGGATTCTTCCCTTGTTTGAGGGGATTGTTAGTCCCTGTATTTGGATCACCCGTATTATGGTTTCACTGGGGAGGGGGATTGCCCCCTTGTACCGGTTGTTGAGTCTATTTGTTCTTACCTTTCTTTTTCCCTTGAGTCTATGGATTCTGGGGGTTTACGACATTCAATTGCTCAAATTGTTGAGCTTGTTGAACGTAAGAAGGTTGAACTAGTTTAACCCCCATGTGGGGGGAAGGTTGCTGATCGGTTGGTAATGTGAAAGGGTAATACAGATTACATCCCGATAGTGGGATAAATGCCTTTTGTGCTCCATAAGAGGTGGATGTAGGAGCGACTTATGCCATTAGCGGTGTAGGAACAGTCATTGTTTGGATAACATATGGGTATGTAGGACTGTATGGTCCATACTGTAATTGACCAACTGATGGTGTTAGTACCAGTGTAGGGGGTGTCAACGCATGTGGCATGGATGGGTAGTATGAGACCATGTTGAATGGTGCCGACGTGGTAGTAGGAACCTTTCCTAAATGGGAAATGGACCCAATAAGCCCATCCGTCGAATGTGTCAAGACCGAAGGTGTAGGATCCAATGACCGATGTCGAGGGGCATTGGGGAGGATTGTGTAAAGGTATTCGGATTGTGCATATATGAGGTCGAAATGTTGTGCTTTCAGAATGGCCTCTTCCTCGCTTTGTGGCATGGAGGTGGAAACATCTTTAGCTATGGCGGGTTGGAGAGATTTGATAAACCAATCCAACAAAAAGGGAGGTTGTATTTCGATCTTGCATAGTGTGCGATGTCTACGCCACTCATGGATGTGGTCTGCGACATGGGTGGAAGTATTTTGATGAAACTTAGTGAGAATTTTGAGGCCTAGATCATGTCGGATTGGCAGTTGAAAGCAATGTTACAAAAACCAGCCGGTTCGACCGGTTTAGAGGCCTCACCGGTTCAAACCGGTGTCTCAAACTGGAAATGACCGGTTCTATATGGAACCAGCCAATTTTATTGATTGTTTGGTTCTGGTTCCGATTTTGACCAGTTCAGTACAAAACTATACAACGACACTTAAGAGGCCATTTTAATTTTTTTTTTTTAAATTAAAAGTTGGTTGAGTGGGGAAGGTTCGAGATAACCCTAAACCTCTAAGAAAACTATAAAAGCAACCCCAACTGCTCTATTTCTCTCACATTATTCACTTGAGTATTTTGAGTTAAGAATCATTCTTGACATTCCTATGAAGTGTAGCATCCTTGAAAGAGCATGCTAAGTGCCTACAACAGTCCTGGTTATATAATCATAAATAAAATACACCTAATAGTAGTTACCTACAGCAGTAAAGAGGATTTGATTAGCCCTAACAACAACTCTGAGCTAACTGTGTAGTTAAAATAAATTTTTGTGGGTATATTCCAAGGTGACAGTCTGTTACAACAACCTTGAAACAACATTTTCAACAACAACAGTTTCGTCAACATGTTAGACATATGATTCAAGTGAAATATGCTCATTATGACACCTAGCAAAATACATATAGGAGCCCTTTTTGCAAATTTGAGTATAATGGTTTTGATTCACATGGTTGAACACACACACACACACACACATTTTATTTAATTTTTTTCAAAATTTGAACATTTGATGTATTTTTGATGGACCAATTTTTTTCCTGGTTTTGGTTCGGTTCCAGTCCTCGAGTTCAACCGATTCGACCACCGGTTCGGTTTTTGTAACATTAGTTGAAAGTACCTAAGAAATGCGGTGGCCATCGTCGCAAATGTTGAATGGGTTCCACTTTCTAGGTTGATGTACCACTTTGCTTCCGTTCCGGTGAGGGTATGATGGAAGAGGCGAAGCCTCATAGGGTCATCCACTATGTTGTTAGATGAACACCATAAGTGGAAAGACATAATGTGGTTGGTGGAATCGTCTCCCTATTTTCCTTCAAATTTGGGAATGTCAGAAGGAAGCTTGTCGGGCATAGCCGACCATGTTGCATCATGAGCGATGGGATCATTAGTTAGTTTGGACAAATCTGGTAGATTTAAACTAGCGATAAATGCTAAGGTAGGGACGACTAGTCTTTCCATTCTGTTTGGGATGTGATTTCCATGAGGGGGATACCCAGGTGGTGTTGTAAACAACGATTTACCTCCTATGAGAGAAGATGGGTCAAATGGATCCGAGGGATCTCCTTGGGGATAAGCCAACAGGGTACTACTTCCGATGGGGGAAGAAGTGGTGTAATTAATATATTCTCTGAGGGGAGAAAATGTACCTAGAAAGGGTTGGCCTTGACTAGATGATCCTATCAATGCTATTTGGGAAAGAAACCGGTTTGAATTCCCTTCACGTGTAATACAAGGGGAAGGTGTGAAAACAGCCCTCGAGAGAGGGGATAGGCCTTGCAGTCTACGAGGCTATCTTAGGATGTTTTTTTGTTCCTCAATGGTGAAGGCTTTGTGTCAATATGAGAGTGATAGTGGAATAAACACAATTAAACAAATGCAAAAATATGCCAACCAAAACAGATGCAAAATGGTGCAATAAGTGAGTGATATGTGCAATGTCAGTTTTAGTGCATGAGTCCCCACATGTAGGTTCTTTTTATTACGAGTTTAGTGAACTTGTAGTTAAAAAGAAAATAAATGCAAATTCCCTAGAATACCTAACGTCATTCCTCTCAAATGTAAATGGGCCTCCCAAAAGCACAATTGATGTTGATAATGGTATCCACTCACCAATTGACTAGTGGAGGTAACAAAGAGCTACTTCTACATGCGATGGGGCTAATGATCCAATCAAGAAGACTTGGAAACACTTCCCAATGGAAATAGATAACTTCAGGAGTCAATTGCACTCACAATTTCTCCTTGGTGATATCTTAAGTTGGGCCACTAAGATACCTTGCATAGTAAAGTGTGGATCAATGGTTCGACCTGCACGAGATAGTGCCGTTTCCCTACAACAAGTTGAGTGGATTGTAGGGGAGAGCAGGGAAACTATACCTCGACGTTTACCTCCTTGGTCACGACACACTTCTGATCCGGTTTTTGTTTTAACACTTGCTTATAGCAGGATTTTATAAGTACCTTATGAGATAACAATGCTATGTTTTAAAAAATATTGCTAATGAAACTATATTGGTGAGCATTAATGGATGCCTAGCCCAATCAATCCTATCTAACTAAAATATTTTTTTGTGACCTCCTGTGGAGGATTTAATTTGGTTAAGACAATTACAATGTTGATTTTAAGGGATTTTGAATGTTTCACGTATGGAGTGCAAGAGGGGTATTTCACAATCCTTACCTTTTTGATTCACCAAGCTCACATGAAGTGTGAGGTGAAGGTCATACTAGGATTGTAAGAGTTTTTATGCCTCTTATTGTGTGCTAGTGGTGCAAACACATGTAATGAAAGCAAAAACCAATTTTATTGGAAAATTAACTAAAAGAGTATATAAAGTATTGCGTACTTTTAAATCTAAGAGATGCTCATGACGCTTTGCAATATCAAATAATTCTAACTATTAGATAAGTGTGCAATTGAGGTATTTCACACTTCTCACCCTTTTTCTGATTCACCAAGCTCACATGAAGTGCGAGGTGAAGAGCATACTTTGGGTGACAAGTGTCTTTAGGTCCTTGCTTATGTGCAAAAAAAGTGTTTTCTACACTAGCAATACTACTAAAAACAACATGTCGATTGATGCATAAATAAGAAATGGTCTTGAATACTCGTGACAACAATGGGGCCCGTTGAAAGCCTCAAAGTTGGTTACCTAGGTAAGTTTCAAGAGATATGTACTCTTTACTTTGTAATATTGGTCTAGGTGCACTAATTACTAAAAAATTAAGTAATTGGGTGAATTAGCCTTAATTTAAGTTCACTAGTAAGCAACAATTGGGCTTCCAAACTAAGCTATGCAGATAAAAAACAAACAAACAACAGTAGTGTGGCTAAACCAGACTCTGCCGCGTGGACCACGCGGGTTAATACAAAAAGGACACGCTGTAGCGTGGGTAATACACTAACCTTCCACGCGGGTGTGATGAGCGGTATAGCATGGGAATTACACTGGTAACCTGTTGTTGTAGTCACGGGGGTCACATGGTTACCAATGATACATATTATAATATATTTTGCAAGCAATAAAAAAGATACAGATACAATAACAAGGGATGAGAGACGAAGCAACGAGCCTTTTATTATCAACAAGAAGTGTGTAGAGTTACATATACGAACAAACTCTAGTTATCTTTAGATCGGCTCACCAGCTAATTTATACAATTGATAGACAGTTACATAACCATTTGTCGGTCCAACTGGTTGAATCGACATGTTATGGGTTGACACAATCCGTCGACATGTATTACAATTGGTCGGATGGAGTACTTAGCCGGCAGGTTGACTTAGGCTCCTCCAACATCTCCCCCAGCACAAAATATTTCTTCGTCCCGAAGAAATGCGGAGATGTAATGTAACTGTGAGTAGTGCATTTGGCTGCTACTGTTCTGTGCGACTGGAGTTGGCTGTTGTTTGCTGCTGGACGCAGACTTCGACGATTACCTCTGCGGAAACTGACAACTGATGTTGAAAGCTCTCCTATTCATGTAAAGCATTCTGGATGTCGATGGTCAGAGTAGTTAGGCTTGACAGGATTTCCATTTTATCTTGTGTGGATTTGTCTTGCAGGTTGATCAGGTCATGGCCAAACAGTTTCATTTTTTCATCGGCGGTAGACATAAGTTTGTGGAGGTATGGTCAGATATTTTTGAGCTTTGAGAGGCTAATGCGAGCTTGGATGATCCACTTTTCTTCTTGTTTCTCCAGCTTGGTGAGCTTTCTATTCTCCATAATGATTTGTTCGTCGACGGTTTCTGTGAGTACTTCGTCAGCGTTTTTTCATTACTGGTGCAGTTTGTCGAGCAACTCTCGTGTCCTTTGCATTTCTTTAAATACATTTCCATAGTGAGTATACCATTTCCTCAAGACTTCAACTACTGTGTTTGATTCTTGGGTATACTGTGTGAGCAGGATGTGAGCTTCTGTGAACACTGTGTACTGGTTTGTCATTAAGATTGATGTCTTGACAACCTGATCTCGTCAATTCTTGTCCAGATGATCTCTCAACGATGACACGACACTTTCCAGGATTTTGTATGCTTTGTCAAGAGGATTTGTCGTGTCGGAACTCGACGATAATGGTATGACCTGCTGTACTAAGTCCTGGCACTTAGTAAAAAATGTGGCTTGTTCCTCTTGCAGTTTCTGTAGATGCTCGCGGGTTTCAAGTCGTTTGTTCCTCTGTTCTCTGGTAACTGCGTCTGCAAGGAGGTCGAACTCTTCCTCATTTGCTACCTGTGGGTCATACGTAGAAATGGGGCCAAACTGGTCTAGATGCACTGAGAGTCGGCTTTCCTGCTGGATGTGTTGGAGGTGTTGTTGCTTCCTCTGCTTCTGCTGTTCTTTCTCTTTTCGTCTCTTTTCTTTCCTCTGTTTTCTCTTTCTTTTCTCTTGTGCTTTGTCTTTGGCATGTTTCTGCTGATCTGGTTCCTTCCGCTGGTCGATCGCTTCTGGTTGTTTTTTGGCTTCTCTCTGCTGATCGACGGCTACTTCTGCCGGTGTTGGCGTTGTCCTGGTTGCGTTGCTTGCTTCTTGTGTTACAGTATCACCTGCTTCTTGTGTTACAGTATCGATTGCTTCTGCGTGCTCTTCAGGTTGTTGTGTTGTTGAAGTGGTGTTGGTACCGTCGGCAAGGGTAGGGGATGGTAGACCGACAATAGCTGGGGAAGCAGGTGGAGTGTTCGACGGTGCGGATGGGAGTTCTTCTGTCGGAAGTGGTGGTAGTGGGTCAAGGCTGCCTGACATAACCAAAATTTATTGGGATACAGGGGATTCGGGGACAAACGAGTCAACTGTTTCGGGGACTGGGCTAACTGCGGGTGAAGTTTGGGTTGGGTCTTCCACAGTTGGGTCGACTGAGAGTGTTGTGAATGAGGAGGTTTCTTTCACAAAGATGTTGCTTATCGGGTCGGTGTCTTTCTCTAGTGTGGTTTGGGTATATCCGACAACTTGGGGTTTTGCAGTAGATGGTGGAGATAGTTGGTCAGTCATGGGGGCATCTAGTGGGGCTGAATCAATCATAATGCTTGGTTTAGTTACGTCAAGTTTCTTAGTGATTAAAGTTCGCCAATTGGGGAAAAGTGAAGGGAGCTGGCTGGTGAATGTGTTTAAGTCATTATCAGATTGTATCTTGCCTCTTAATGGTTGAGGAAGTGTCTGTACCAAATTTGGAAGAGTGGATGATGGCAGAAGTGAGGTGGCTATGGCGACTGGAGGTGACGAAAGAATTTCATCTTCCATGACAACGATCGACAAAGGTGGTGGTGGAATTTTAGTGAGGTCGACATGGAGTTTGACCACGGTCTTGGTTCTCTTCTGGGGTGGTGTCGAATCTCAGTTCCTTTCATCTTCCATGAATTTCTTGAATTGTTCATCGACAGGGACCTTGTTTTTAGTTGCGTCTGCCAAAATTTGTGTTGCACTATTGACAAGTTCTGCATTATCCTCTACTGTCGGCTCTTGTATCACCAACTTCCTCTTCCCTTTTCCGTGAACTTTGGGTTTCCTATTCTATCGAGCTTTTGATATTTCTTCAACTATTCGACATATGTTTTCTTTCGTCAGGGCATACTCCGGGAGTGGAGTATCCGACTGTGTGCTTTCATATGACTGTTCTACTGTGTGTGGCTGGTGTTGATGGACTGTCATTGAAATCCCCAAAGGATTGATCTCGACAATCTGGTCTCTTTGCAATGTGAATGTATTAAGATGGAGTCGAACTTCGTAGTCTTCTTCTTTTTCAGCATCCGTCAAGGGTTCGACCATTGTGTGGTCAACTCTTCTTGCTTGTTGTGGTATTTGGACAACTGTATTTGATTATCGGCTAAGTTCACCAAATATTTGCTTGATTGAAGGGTAAAAGTCGAGTTCCTTTGCTGCACTGGCTTCTCCTTAGAGATACCAAACTGCCATGTGGTCGAGAGCCAACTGAATGTGTGCAGTCAGAGGTAGACTTCGATGGACGTTTTGTGGTACTCTCCATCTAGTTGCTTGGACTTTGAGATTTTGAAACCAATTGTCCAGCCAAATCTTAGCCATCGTTGCTCCCAGTTGACATCCTCCATGAGTGAAACAGTGGAAATTTTCCATTAACGTCCCTTTCTGTGTGGTAAAGTCCTTGTTACTCGTTGGTCAAAGATGTGCCATAGCGATCCAGATGATCAAGGACGGGTACCGAATGTTCGATCCATCCTCCTGGCATGTGTAACATATGTTTCTTACGATTTTAGTGAGGTGGTCGGCCCAATTGTATACCTTCACTCGTGATGCAACATTTTGGACAACCTCAAGCATGTCCAATTTGAGGTCGGAACCTCGACCAATACTAGTTAGGGCAGCCGACACAATGCAGGCTATTATATTGAGGTTTTCGTATCTGATTTGGTTAATGACCAACCCTCTGGAATTTATGCCTGCAAGTGTTCTTGTGAATTCCTTAACCAAAGCAGGATTTGGTCGCATTGGGATGACGTCTCCTTTGTTGGACAATCCAGTAATTTGATTGATTAGTGCGCCATTGACTTCAACAGGCACATCGAAGTAGAACTTGCCGTTGTGGTACCGACTCACAATGAATTGTGCAATGATATCTTTCAAGCTGATGAAACTGTCCATTAATGGCGCGTTTATGTAGGGTAAAAGGGTATTGATTCGTAGTTTTTGTGTTTCATCCCTCCATTTTCCGTTTGCTTCTTTACCCCAGTCAAGAACGTCATTCCATATTCTTCGCCATTTTTGTTCGACTACCTTGGCATTGTGGATGAGTTGCAGTCTGGTTTCTAACGATGTAGTTCATTTTTCGAGCTCTCTGACTTTGGTTTCTATGGAATGGTTTGAGTTTTCTTGGGTGCCATTGTTGTAAGGTTTGCAGGTTCATATGTTTTCTCGAATGGTTCAGATGGCTCAGGGATCTGAAGTTCAAGTTCTTTGCAGAATAACAACCAAGAGTCCTCGAGCTTGGCATTTATAGCGGAGCTGGTCTGCATGGGAGAACGCATGGTATATGGCCGCACTGATTGCAGGTTTGGTGAAGGAGTTAATTCTGAATGATAGGTTGTCGGTCCTTACAGTGTCGCGTTTCAACTTTTCCGTTCTGGATGTCAAGCTTTGTGGGAAATTATTTCTATTCTTTATTTATTGGTGATATGTTGGACTGCGTCTTTTGGTGTGTTGGTTCGGTCGAGCAATGGTCAACGAAGTCGAGAGTCTCGTTCGACATTTGTTTGTCAACTTGTGCCTTCTTGTCGATTCTTCTCATGCCGTCGATCATACTTCAGACTCTATTTTCTATAGCTTTTCGCATGGCCTTTGTCAGCATTGTCTCTCCAGTCTCTCATCATGATTCTATTTTACCCAACTTTATTTGACTGATTGCTTATAATGCTTAGTCTTCCAGGTAGTTATAACGTTTTTTTTTTAATGCTTTGTACCGCTTTAGTCGGGCGCCATTGACAAGCTTCCTAAAAACGCTTCCTTGTAACGTCTTTAGTTGGACTGATCCGTTGGCATTGATTTCTTTGACTACATACGGACCCATCCATTCTGTGTGCAACTTCTTGGGTTTCCCTTTCAGTCGACTGTTGTAGAGTAATGCCAAATCTCCAACTGATAAATTCTTGCACTTTAGATTTCTATCATGCCAGGATTTTTGCTGTTGCTTTTGGATTTCCTGGTGATGTATAGTTATCTGTCGTCTTTCTTCGAGCTTCGACAGTTGGATCAGTCTTTCGTTTCTCGCATGTTTGACATCGATATGTAGCACTTAAGCAATTGTAGGATCTTGTTGTCGAAAGTGCAAAGGGACGACTGCTTCTTGGCCATATACAAGCTTAAATGGGGTCTGGCCTGTTGATCTTTTGTACGTTGTTCTGTAATCCCATAAAATGATAGGTATATTGTCGTCCCAGTCATCCTTGTTGATGTTGCACATATTGGTTAGGCCTTTAGTTAGTGTTTTATTGAAAGCTTCTATTGCGCCATTCAACTGCGGGTGATAAGATGTACTTATCCAGTGTTCAATTAAGAATTCTTTGGTAAGATGGAAATTGTTTTACAAACAAAGTGTGTCCCCTGGTCACTAATCAATGTAAGTGGGCATCTGAACCTTGTGATGATATTCTCGTATATAAACTTGGAAGACACTTCACTTGAACAAGTCTCGACAGGTTCTGCTTCTGCCCATTTGGTCACATATTCAACTGCAGTGATGATGTACCTTGCTCTTGTTCATCTGTCAAGTATTGGGAATGGTCCAATGAAGTCTAACACCCATATTTCAAATGTTAAGCTTGGATTTATGGGTACAAGGGGAATTTTTGTACTAGGCAGAGGTCGGCCCAACTGTTGACATCTGTCGGATTTGAGCACAAATTCTCGACAATCTTTGTGTATTGTCGGCCACCATAGTCTAGATTGTAGGATTTTCTTGCTGTTATGTCGGCCTGAAAGTGTCCTCCCACCGGTCCATAATGTGCTTCAGTAAGGATTCTTTGTCTTTCATGCTCAAGTGCACAGCGTCGTAATACGTTGTCAGGTCCAAGTTTGTAGAGGAACCCGTTAATTAGAGTGTATGACACGGCCTTCATTGCTAGGATCTTTGTTTTCTTCTCAGGCATTCCTTCTGGTGCTTGTCTGTCTTCTAAAAATTGTGCAATATTTGATAAATCCGATGGGACAACTTCAATTCTAAACAAATGGGCATCAGGCAAGTCATCTTCAATTCTCGCCGGATCTTCTCCTGTGTCAATTCTTGATAGGTGATCGGGTCCGACATTTGCTTTTCCTGGTCAAACTATGACTTCAAACTCGAATTCCTAAAATAACAACAACCAATGGCAGAGTCTTCCATGGTGTAATGGTTTATTGACTAAGTATTTTAGTGCTTGATGATCTGTATAAAACAAAAAGGGGTTAGCCAATAAATAATGTCAGTATTTCTGCAATGCAAACACCATACCCAACGCTTCTCTTTCTGTTGTTGAATAGTTCATTTCTGCTCTATTCAAATTTACGGTGCTAAATGAGTTGGGGTAATCCATTCCATCATCACCTGGTTGCGTTAAGATTGCACTAACTGCTATGCCCGAAGCGTCTATATGTACGTGGAATTTCTTCAACTAGTCCGGAAATCTCAGTATGGGGGCTTTGACCAATTTTCGCTTTAGGATGTCGAATGATTTATTGCACTTGTCAGTCCACTGGAATTCTTGATTTCTTTTAACAGTTCTTCCAAGGGATATGTCATGTCAGAGTAATGTTGAATAAACTTCCTATAATATCCCGTATGGCCCAACAAGGTTCGTACTTGTTTAGAGTTGACTGGCGGCTTTAAGTCGAGAATGATCTTGATTTTGGCATAGTCGACTTTTATGCCTTCTTTGCATACAACATGTCCTAGCAATATTCCGATTGGAGTTGCAAAGATGCATTTCTTTATATTCAACGATAGTTGTATTTGTCAACATATTTCTAACATAAGTCTGAGACATTTGCAATGATCCCTCAGCATGGAGTATATTGTCTAGTTGTCGAAATAGAAAACCATGGTCTTATAGATGTATTCCTGGAATGCTTTGACAAAAAATCTAGAAAAGACAGCTGATGCATTCTTTAGTCCAAATGGCATGAATTTATATGCAAATGATCCGAATTCACAGACGAATGTAGTCTTCTTATGGTCTTCTTCGGCAATGGGCACTTGGTTATAACAGGAGAATCCATCCGTGAATGAATAACATTCATGACCTACAACTTCGTTAATAATTTCATCATCAAAAGGAGTAGGAAAATGGTCAGTGAGTGTTACTTTATTAAGCTCTCGGAAGTCGACACAAATTCGGAGTCGAGTCGAATCATTCTTCTTTAGTTGGACAACCATCGGACTGGACCATTCTGATTGGTCGATAGGATAGATGATTCCAATGGCTAGCATGTTGTCGATCTCTTTCTTAACGATTTCCTTATACTTATGCGCGAGTTTGTATGGTCTTTTCTTTACAGGATTTGCATCTGGCTTAATATCAATCTTCATCTCTCCCATCTCCTATACTAGGCCTTTGAGATATTTGTAATCCCGAGCAAATACATTTTGAAATTCTTTAAGGAGACTGGTGATTTCTGTTGTTTGTTCCTCATTCTAGTAGTCACCGATCTTTGCCATTTTTTGTCTATCGTCATTGGATATGTCGATTTATTTTGTTTGGAATTTTGCATCCATCCATTCCGGTGCCCGACTGTCATTGATCGATTGACCTCCTTCTTTGATATGCGTGAATACCAGTGGAAAGTCTTTTTCAGTTAATCTTTCCAGATCTTCCTTTTTTGTAGCTTCAACTTTGAAGGTGGTTCTAACTGGCTTAGACATGGCTGGATGATCTTGTTTCCATTGGAAGCTCTTTCCCATTGTTTTCTTCATTTCCATTCGTATTCTTGTCGAATGTTGGACTTCTGTTGTCTTGAGATTATTGCAAACAACGGTTTGTCGAGCAAATGGTTGGTTATCTGCTGGCATTTTATTACTTGTCGGCTATAGAAACTTCTTCATTTGATTGCTCGCTTCAATTAGTTGTTCCTCTGGAGAAAATTTGAAATCTTTGATGAAGTTTTCTTTTAAATCTTTCCAAATGAATGTTTCTCCTCTTGCCTCTTCCATTTTGTACCATTTGTTTGGAAAGCCGTCAAGTGTGTTTGGAAAAATATGTGGCCATGCTCTTTCATCTTTGTATCCCAGTCTTCTCCATTCCCATTCACAGGTATTGATGTGAGCTTCAGGGTCCTGCCCTTGTGTGAATAGTGGGATATTTGCTTATGTTGTAAGTTTCTTTCCTCCAAACCTTTCAACACAATATGTCGAAGTAGTGGTCCAAGTCTGGAGTTTCGACTGGTGCGTATCCCACCATCTTGCTGCTTGACCTGAAAATTTCTCAACTAAGCTCTGCAGTCATCCTTGCTCTCCGACATTCTTTGATACTTCTTCGACATGTATAGACGGAGATTCTCGTTCTTTGTATCTTAGCGGGGGAGTATATGTCGAATCATTCTTCGCTGGTACCAATGTCAGATATTCGTGGATTTTTTAGTCGAATATCTTCGGGATGGTTGAGATAGAAAAGCATTGCCTTGATTTCTTCTTGGGAATGGCTTCAATTGTCCAACATTCTCTCGCTTGGAGTTCATAATTCTCGATTTTCCAGTCATAGAGCTTGGCATCATAGTTGTATCTGATCGATGAAGGGTTTCCAAGATGGAGATCTCCTTGTGAGTTAGGCTCAATATAGTCTTCATCGTTTTGTATTTGATATAGATGTCGAATATCATTATCGTCATCAATTGGTTCTATCCATGGCTCTCCTTGTGACGAGTAAATAGGTACTATGACCTTTTAACCATTACCTTTGAGCTTGATACCTGTCACATCCCCATTCTTGACCCTTATGATATTTGGGCTATAATGTAAATATTGTATGCATATTTTGTATGATTCCTAGAATGGAGCCCAAGGCCAAGGCCTCGCTAGTGAACGCTCGATCTTGAAGAGGAAAGTATGTTGGTATTATTTAACCCATGTGCTAGTGAGCCATGGGAATTGTAAATATGCATTTTAATATAAATACCCACAACTAGCTATGCAATGCAACAAGAGATGGGGGCATGATATTACAAGGAATTGGGAGGGAAATATTCAAACCCTTGAGCCAATAAAGTCAAGCCAAGTGTCAATGAGAGAACCCATCAACCATCAACTACCCATGTTGACTTTGGTGCCCTTTCATTCATTTCTCCCAAGAGTTGGGTGAAGAAGTTAATTCCTTGGGGATTGGGAAGGTATGGTTGTCCAAATTCGAGTATGGGCAAGCCACCCTCATGGAAAATCGTGTTTTTCCTTCTTGGGAAAGAAAACACCCACGAATTGCCTCCCCAAGCCATTATTCATGGTCAGACTTCACCCCCTCATGTTTTTAGAGCTGTCTGGGCGTTTTTAGCTTGCTGGGCATTTTTGTGGAAGCCTGCTGGGCATTTTTTGTTGAAGCCTACTGGGCGTTTTTGGCTTGATGGGCGATTTTGGCATTGTTGGGAACTCGTTTTTGTGTTGTAGACCTGTTGGGAAGGAGAGAGCACGATTTTAGGGGTTTGTAGAGACCATTGTTGCTCTTTGAATGCCCATGGACATTTTCTGAAAACGAAATTGCCTTTCTAGGGTTGTTTTCCCATTTCTCAATTCGTTTTTGGGTTGCCCACGTTTTCCCTTCATACCCAACACTTGAGATTTTGCTGTTATGTGTACCCATGCCCAGTTTATGAGTTTTCTGTGTGTGGGAGATTGTTGGGGTTGAAATGGGTTTTCATTGTTTTGGCTTGAATTTGAGTGGAAGCATTCACAATTGAAGAGGGTTAAGATTTGGCCTGATAAACCCAGCAGTGGTCTGGCTTGGCTTAAGATCCAAATGATTAATTGGCTGTTTGGTTGTGTACGAGCTTGAAATTCCCAAGTTCCTTGTAGATATCATGCCCAGCTCGGGGGTGGCCTTCGGACAGACTTAGTATATGTTGTCGAAGAGCCTACGGTTGGGAGGAATGTTGCAGCGACATAGCTAGTTGCTGGGGACAACATTACAGTGAGATAAGTATATTCTCTGTTTGTATTTAATTCTGTAATGTGTTAAATTGAATGAAAATTGTGAATTGTGTGTGGATGGTGTTTATTTCCGTTGTGCATGTTAAATTGATTTGCATCTGTACACCTATGAATTTTATGGCTATGAATCAAATGAATGGGCTTAGTTTATTTAAAAGCCCCAGAGATTGGCATCATGTTCCCTCCCTTGCCTTAGATGGATGGGTGGGTATGTGACAGATGGTATCAGAGCTTAAGGTTCAACACTACGGCTGTTGGGCCCTTCATAGAGATATAAAATCATTGCGTGTACATGTATTTTGTATTTGGAATTAAAATGCATTAAAGAAACCTGAAGATCTCATGGCTTCTATTTGTTAGAATGGGAAATCATTCCCATGACTGTTTTGGGGATTTTTGCAAAGCTGCTTGCATTGATTCCATTCTATGAAATTGAGGAAGGAGGGAGAAAATCCCTTTTCAGGTTGAATGCTTGCTTTAAATTGTTCCCAATGTAGTAGCATTCAGTTTTGTATTTGTCTGTTTGCCTCCATGGAGGAGAGAAAGGAGGCGCAACCTATGCCATCTTATATTGTTTTGATGTTTTGTTGTTTCATGCTTAACATGAAAGAGGTGCAATTTTTCTTGAAATACTGTTTTTATGCAAGTTTGATATGTAGTAACTCACCTCTGTAAAGAAAACGAAGCAAATATTTTAGAAAATTTTCTAAACTGTCTTTGAGAATTTGAAATTTTTTCTAAGTGTTGGAAATTTTGCTTAAGGCTCTGTTGGTGATTTTAGCGCTAATTTTTGCGCAGCGCTGGCAGCAGAGTTAGCGTTAATTTTTGCGCGGCGCTGGCGGCAAAGTTAATGGTAAGTTTTGCGCGCAGCGTTGGCGGCAAGTTAGAGTTAATTTTTGCGCGGCGCTGGCGGCAAAGTTAATGGTAAGTTTTGCGCGCAGAAAAGTTAGCGTTAATTTTTGCGCGGCACTGGCGGCAAAGTTAATGGTAAGTTTTTCACGCGGCGTTGGCGGCAAAGTTAGCGTTAATTTTTGCACGGTATTGGCGGCAAGGTTAATGGTAAGACCCGTGCGGCGCTGGCGGCAATTCTAACACTAAAACCTACGATGCGCGCGGCGGTGAAATCAAGGTTAAAAACTGGCGAAACGGGCACAGAAGTTAAGGATAAACCTGCGCTGCGGCGGGGGAGTTAGGGTCAAATTCAGGGATGGTCGCAGAAGTTGGGCGGCGACCAGCGAGTGGAGAAGCAGAATAAAAATAAAATAAAATTATAGAGCCAAAAACTTGATTTTTGGATAGGAGTAGTCGAGCTCAGAATGGGATGATTCCTGTGAGGCTTGGAGGCCATTAATGAAGGCCATGAAAGAACCAGAGAAGGTCCCGAGCCCAGTATGCTCCAATTTGACAAAAAATGGAGAATAGTGACTTTTGCAAGATGGTGTCCCGAGGCTCGACGGAAGGTCGGTTTGGGCTGAAATCGATATGGCACGGCCATGGAGAAGGCACAATGTTAATTTTGGAATCTTGAAGCCGAACTCCAAAGGGTGTGGAGTCGGGGTGTGCAAGAAGGCCAAAAAGCATTGTTCCGGGCCACTTTTTCCGGATTTTGAAAAGCTTGTGCATAGTAAAAGTGACTCTAGATGTTGGAATTAATTTTTTTACTGAACTAGACATTTCATCTTCTCATTAAGACGGACAGTTTTCGTTAGACGAAGATTTTCCAAAAATGCATAGTTTGGGAGATAGCCATTTTTGGCCAAATTTTGAGATTTTGGGGAAAAAGTGAAAAGTGAGAAGTCGCCAAACCCCGAATTTTATAGAAGTTGACTGGTGCATCAGAACAGGGATCTGAAGGTTGCTGAGTGTTCCTCATTATATGGACTACCTTATCCCAGTAGATAAGTTTTCATGATTCTTCCTAAATTTGCTTCTACAAGCATCTGAAGCTGGCCTTTCAGAATAAATTGCAGCTGTGTAAAAGTGCCAAATTTCGGGGAAAATTTGGGCAAAGTTTGCATTTTCGGAAGAATTTAAATTCCATGTCCTGGGTCGGAATGGAGCACGAGGATAGGTGTTGGAAAGCTTATCCAAAGGAGAACAGGTATGCATGACCAGAATTTGAATGGGGTCCACATGTATCATAGATATTTGGTGCAGAAGAGTGCCAGCGGCTGTTTTGACAAAAACAAAATTTTGTTGTCAATATGGGCAATTTCTACAATTGCATGACTGGAAGGAAATAAAACCAACTATGACATGGAAGAGGGATTCCATTCTACGATGAGGGATTGGAAAGGGAGAATTCCTTAACCCCCCTGTTTTGACATCGTATTTATAATTATAAAATTGTCATGCATATAAACTATGGCATAGGAATGTGAAAATGTAAGAGATTACTTAGATGCATATGCACTAGATGGCATATTAACAAACATTGCATAATGCATGTGGAAATGTTGTGCATGAATAGGATATTGCATATTGGTAAAATAGTGAAGTTTTACATATTCAATGAGCCACTTCAGACAATGATTGTGGTTGCTAATCATTAGTTGTGTTCGCATTGATTATAGGGCCAAAGGCAACTGAAGCATGGCTAAAGACGAGAATGATTTTGTTGCATATGACCAACAACCGTATGAGGAAGGGATGGTGCAACAAATCTATGATCATGAGGTTGGAAAAAGGACTGTGTAGCCTTGGTAAGAGGCCAACTGATTAGGTAACATCAAGTGATGTTAATATCAGCCATGCAGGTAATGGTTATTGGTGCATAAATTGCATGAATGTTGAAAGAGGATTTGGTAAGATCCCTTCAACTATGTTTGAATTATGTTGAACGCATAGTACTCATAACTTAATGCAAGGTAGCATTGAGGAAATGTGCATTAAAATATTATACACAATCTTGTGGTTATGCATTGAGTGAATGCACGTTAAAAGATTATGTGAGTGATGTAAATTTGCATGCATAGGTATAAGTGCACATGATGAGATGCATTGTGAGAATGCATGATTGTGATATATGTTTCATTGCAATTAGATAATAGATGGAATGGTGAACTATTATCAATCTTAAGAGCAAGAGAATAATTGCATAAAATGATGTAATTAAACCATGCAACTCTAGTATGGTAATGATTCACATGAAGTAGATGATTTTGGTGATATTAAATGCTTCAGTGACTGCGGCAGCAATGAAATATTATATGCATAGAAATTTACAAAGCGTTTGGCTGATTGAAGTTTCAGATTTCAGGTAGATTGTTTTGGGCATGGCAAATGTGGGCAAGTCCATGACGAAGATTGGAATCTACCCTGAGCAAGAGCCAAGCGATATGAGAATAGACTCATGGCTAAGCAAATCGATTTTGCAGAGGACAGGATTGCAAATTCATACCTAAATTTAACTATCAATGCCATTGACTGATTAGAGGAATCATATTTGAATTTTATTCTTAAATATTGCTGACTGTTTGGCTATTTGATAAGTGTGCCAGGATGACACATTGCAGGAAGACCATGTGTGATGGCTTGCCGGAGCCAAACCAGATGGGAAGTACACCATGCTTTAGAAATGGGTTTCGGGTGAAACACCATTGACAATATCTCAGCTAAACCGCATGTCGGTAAACCATGAGAATGAGATGGTAAAGCTATGCCAAGAAGGCACGTGAGATACATCTGCAAAATGAATGAGTATTTTGAGACCCTAGACTAGAACATGCATGTCTAAATTATTAGGGTTAATATGCAGAGCATGCTCTATCTTATTTATATCATTGCAGACTGCTTGAGTATGATTAGGGCCTACATGGCGCACATCGGAAAGGGGGTGCACACCTTTTCTGGTGATGGGTCATGATAGGGTTTTCAATATTGACTACACCCTAAGGGAATGGATGCATTCCTGGTGTTTCAATACTTGATAGTGAATGATATGGAATGTGGTTAAGAAATTGAACAACAATACTGATGAGCTTGATTATCCTTCTTGTGTTGTCAACCTACACAGATGCAGATTGATAATGCACATTAAAGGGAAAAGTGAAGAAGGGTATGCAAAAGGACTGTATGGGAATTGGCAATCTTTCTATGCTCACGTGAAATATTACAAGAAGGGATGGACAGGCCCGAAGAGCTATGTAATAAGAAGAGGTATCATCCTTGTGTGAGTGGGGCCATGTTAACCTGCAGTCAAGAAAGTCACCTATAAAGTTCCTAAAAGGAACCACCGATTTGCACAAGAGAAGGAGTGGCGTCCTTGTATGAATGAAGAGTTGATGTGTGTGAAGGGTTATGGTGCAAGAAGGTGTGGTGACATTGGTAAAGGCATAAAATCTCTACTGGCACAGTAGTGGGAGGGCGGACGCCGAAGACTGACTGAAAACCCTGAGATGCCTATGGCTCCATAGTAGAGCCTTGACCTATAATGGTCAGGTGGCGCAGTTTCCTTCCATTGGTCGATGACCCAGATGAATGTGCTGGCTCAGCACTGGAGAGGGCCAACCAGGTATGGGACTGGTTGGGCACCACCAAATGCTTGGTAAATCCAGTCGGCGTGAAGGTGTACTGGTGAAGCATTAACTACATCAAAGTCCATAGGCGATCCCAAGGCTTGCAAGGCGAAGCAGGATCTTGTGGACTAGAGGGGAAATGTACAATACAGATAAGTATTCGTTTTCATTTATGACTTGTTTGGAATAATGAAGATTTCAGGTAAAAATATTTTAACAGCTAAGCTGATACACTATTGTTTTCCTTGTTGGAAACCTTGGTCATTGCAGGAAAGCAAGACCCTGAAAGCGTTATAAAATTACTAGTAAATCTAGAGAGTAAATGAGTGGGCGCTATGAAATTATTGATAAATCCAGGGAGTAACTGGATGGGCATTAATCACTTAATATTGTGAAACAACGCGAATGCTGGCCCAATACCCCTTAAACAATTGATAAAACCAGTCAGCGTATTGGCCTAGCATTGCCTATTCGAATGATTGTGGAGTAGCCTATGTGCTGGCCCAACATTCATAATTGTGTCCACGGCAAATCCAAGGCTCATAAAGCAAAGAAGGATCTTGTGGAATAAAGTGAAGACATCCAATACAGGTATGGTTGGAAGCAAGGACCAGGAAGGCATCATAGGGATGCATATGGACATATGACCGTCCTAAAGAGCTCAATATGAGCAGTAATAAAAGATGGTGCTAGCGGACGTAAGTGGGTCCTAGCAGCCAAGGGTTCTGTAAGCAACAATGGGAAGGGGTACCCAAGTTGAAAAGCATTAGACAGACCTTAGACACTAAGTGTCATAGCCAAAAATAGACAATTCAAGCATTCACATCAAAGTGAAAGAGACTAAGGAGCATGAAACCACAGTGATGGCATAGCTCCGTAATAAAACAAGACTAAGAGGGAGAAAACTCTTACTCTTCTCTTTTTTTTTTGATGCATTTATAAAACAAAGAATTGTTGAATGCATGTCATGACTAGAAGAAGACTGTGTTTATTTGCTTGAATTAAAATTGTGAATGCTAAAATAGTTATCTCACTGTGAAAGGTTGAACATGAAAGAGATCATGTGTATGTTGGGGAAAGCATGAAAAATTTGGAAGTCGCATGAGTGAAGCATGGACGTTCCATGTCAATTGGGAAATAATTGACTAATTTTAATGTTTATATTATGCTTGTCCTAACAAAGCGTTTCCATGATAAATTTCACAGGTGAGATATTGAAACAATTGGTTGCAGTCGACACAAGCAAGTGTTGCTAGTAAGTAAAGAGTGGTCAGTTGTGCACATTGACCATGGCGGCAGACCAAGGGCTACTAGAATTGGATGAAATTCTTCTTCAAACAATTGCAAAAACCCAAGAAAATCTTGGAGAGATGCTCAAGCTACAGAGGAAACAAAATGAGATCAACCACGAGGTTCTGCAGGACTCTATTCGTTTGCAAAAAGAGGTAAAAAGCATTCTGGGAGCAATCAGCAAGGGAAAGGAAAGTAGATCCATGAAGAAGCATTCATCCAATCGGCCGGTTAAGAAACTTTCCAGGTGGGAAGACTCAAAGGAATTTGAGAAGGAAAAGGTAAAGCAACCAATGAAATTGTTATCACATATATAGTAGCCGAGCTACCATACATTATTTTTCTGATGCCAGTACACTATTTAGCCAGTTCCCTTACATTGGAGATGCTGAGATGAGCATCTATATTGGATCACTATCAAATTTTGGACAGCAGTTGTATTCCCCATGTCATGACTAAGTCTCAGGACACTCAGAGAGATGACCAATGTAGCCATTATACCATTTGTACAGAGCAGTCAGTAGTGCCTAGAGTTGCAGTAGCAGTTTCAGAGGACAGATGATGGTACAGGTGATGAGCATTCAGGTATATGACTCAGCAGGTATATCATTGTGTTATGGTTATATTGCTTTTATATTTATTCTTATAGCATGTCTTAGCACCTAGTGTCATGATCTGGCGATCATATAGATATGTGGACCTGGTTGATCATATTATATATATTATATTGTCCCTACTCAAACTTAGAAGTTCACTATTCATACTCATTGGTTTTACCCTCCTTAGGGAGAATAGAGGTGATCATTCCACCATACCTTGGCTTGCTAGTGTTGGCTCCATTATTCATTGTCTTCATCCATCCATTGCCTACCTTTTAGTTTATCACCCTGACTTACTACTTGACTAGTGACATGGAGGACCTTTTCCCCACTGTAGCCTCTGTATTGGATGAGCTTCCCTGTTTATTGTGTCTCGGCTTTGAGTTGGTGACAAAACTTACCTATGGTGAGTTGGAATTCCTTGTGAATTACCCCTAGTCACTAAAGTTGTGTTGGCTAAACCTGAAACTTTTAGTGTTGCCATGAATGCAAAATCTGGAAAAATGAAATGCTATATCTTGTATGAAAAGCCCATTCATGCAATGTGTTTCTAAACACACATGAATGAAAGGCATGCCAAATGAAAATGGCCATGAAAATAAAATGTTATATCTTTTGGAAATGTAAATACCTAGGTAAACAAGCTGTCCGTGACACACCTAGAAGTGCTCAGGTAAACAAGTGCCTAAAAAACACACCTGCAGCAGAAAGCCTAAAATAAATGTAAATCTATGCAATGTGTTTATAAACACGCATAGATCAAGGCTATGGAAACTTCAGGCCCAAAAAGAAATTGAACTTAAATGCTATATCAAAACAATTGCTGGCCTTATTTGTATTATGGATTGTGCGCATCTGTTAAAGGTGAATAAACCCTCTTTGAACAACTCATCCATTTGTGAGACACCGCCATTCCCTGTGTTGTTGCTCATTCAGTATATACTATGGTGTGTATTCCCTTTCCCTTTGCCAAAGTGTCACAAAGTTAAGTCAGTCAAGTCATCCCTTAGCCTAGCCAGTTATTTTGGCCTTCACCCTTCACTAGCAAATTGATCACAGCTATGAAGTGAGTATGATCTTGAAAGTCTAGTCTGAGTAATAATAATAATTAATGACATTATATATTTGGATTTAGATCGCCAGTAAATGATTACTTTGTGTTATAATTTCTATTTGAATAAGTTGTAGAGCATGCATTAACCTTTGGCACTATGCAGCAGCTTCTGATGATGGTCTGAGTTATATTTGGTCATGTTGACTTGGTCAAACCTAGTTTGACCAAGGTCAACCATAGGACATGAGATGGTTGGACCTTGTGATGATATGGATTGATGATATATGGTCTATGTACATGTACATGATGATTCTATGCAGCATCTACAGGGTTATGATTCATGGTTTACAGCATTATTTGATCATTTACAGATTATTATTATTTCACCTGTTCCGGTATATTGGATATATTTTGATCATGCAGAGACTCATATGGTGTATGAGTACACATCATGGATGGATTTGGACCTTCTGAGTCCAATGAGACAGTTTGTTTTTAGTTCCGGGCACTTACAGTGATTATTGAGCCTCAATAGGCTATCCCAGTGCAGTTTTGGTCTGTCGGAGACACTGTCAGAGCATATGTGATTTTTTATCCGGTTGACCTAGGGCGTTGTGCTTGGAGGGGGTGGTCCAGCCACTTGTTTTTACCATATTACCCCCCTCTCGGACACAATGGTGCCCTCACCTTAACAGCGCAGGCACTCCAGGAGGCAGTTTGGGGCAGTTTCACGCTTCCCAAGGCATTTCAGGATTGGTAGAAATGGCTATTGAGGAATTCGATTTGGGCTACTGAGGCAATGTATTGGCATGGGATGATCAGTTATGATGGGTTGATGTCTTCCACACCTCCTCTAGCAGTTTCAGCTTCATCGGGGCCTGCATCCATCACTTATGGCACTTTCTGATGATTTATGAGGTCTTTTGAGGCCTACGATTTGACCATAGAGGCACGATTTGGTATATTGATGACTATTTTATTATTATTGTGCTATGGGGATTGACCAAGGGTGGCTAAAATTACCCCTTGGACCCACCATAAGCTTCTTACTATATTTTGTCATCATGATTTGGTGGGATTCCCCTCTTCTAGGGCGATTTTGTCCACTTATATTATATTTTATGAGTGATCCATGTATTTTATTGTTGAGCTCATCTCAACCATTGATTAGAAATTTGTATCTTTTAATCTTAGCCACTCATTCAAAAAGTGGTTAGGATTTTGATGCCTCTCCTTCCTATTTAAAGGAGAGAACTTCTTGTAAGGGGTCTTTAGCTCTTGGATTATTGGTATAGAAAAACTTTCTTGTGGAAATTCTTGTGGTCTCCTTTGCATCTGGTGTTCTTAGATGGTGATTGGAAAGTCTATTGCAACCTAGCATTTGGAATTTGTGGTAAGATCTATCTATTTTGGAGATCGTTGTCTTGTCTACAGGAGGGCGACTTCAACAAGGGCGATTTTGCAAGGCTTCTTCAAATCGAATTTTTTGGCATTTGCTTGTATCAGGGGTTATCATTAGTATCATTGTGATCTATGCTATCTTTCTGTTACTTCTCTTGTGGCATTAGTCTTATCTTTTGATCACATCAAATCTGATATTGTTGACGTTTGTTGTGCAGGAGGGAGGGCGCATTGGCTTCTTGGACTAAATCAATTGCATAGAAAACTACCTCAAAGCTTCTCAAATTGATCGGGTTTGCATAGATCATCATCATCAAGGAATCTACAAGGTTACCCAGGTAAGATCCACAGGTTTGTTTCTCTTATCTTGATCCAATCCATTGACATAACTCATAAATTGATAAAACTCTTATTTCTTCAAACCCTAATTGTTACATTTTCTCAGATCTACTAAGATCTAGTGGGTTGTTGGGTATAATATTGAAAACCCACCTCTATAGTATCCATGGCATCCCAGATCTATAGTTTGGTGAGGATTGGCTTCCATTTGACCCTCTTCCCAAGCCAACCTAGCTTCTCCAAGCAAGGGCGCACTTCTTGGTGAGGGTGAGTTGACCTAGATCTAGTTGATGGGTAGTTGAGATCCCGCTTGTTTCATGATCTACACCTCCAATAACCTACCTCCAGATTGTCACTTTTCTGATTTCTACCTTGTGGGCCCTATTCCATATTTTAAGGGATTTAATCCCCATTTTGGACCACTTGGTATCTTTAAACTCAGATCTAGTAAGATCTAGCCATTGGATTGCCTTGAAATTGTAGATCCATACTCTCACTTGCTTAAACTACTTGGATCTAAAGTTTGGATGCCATTGGACTTGTCTTGAGTCATTTATCCCACTTTTTAGCCTCCTTGGGTAAAGTCGCACCACCTTGGAGAAGTGAGTTGGTCCACTTCTAGGACATGGGTATATGAGATTTTTGTGGATTTGGAATGGGCATAATTCAAAACCTAGGTCTAGTAGGTCACCTTGTCAAATCTTGCCTTGGGGATAGCATTCCTTGTTTTAAGGGATTGTGGTCCACTTAGGTCAAAACATTAAATCTCTAGATCTAGACCTATTCATCCATCAAGACTTTAATTTCCCACTTGTATCGTGCAATAGGAGTCCTTAACCACAAGTTAACTTCACTTTGACTCCATTATTCGAATTCCCAAGGCACTGGTCTCTCTCCAAGTCAATTCGACTTTCCTAGATTGTTGGATTAACTTGTGGTTTGATCCTTGTTTGGTGGACTAAACCCTTTGATGTCATCATATATCATGATCAAGCTTGTCATTTGTACTAGTTAGCCCCAATTCAACCCCTAAACTACCCTGCATTGGACACGGTTCCCAAGGCAGTGGATTTTCTCACAATTGAACTAGTACTTTAATCCTGGATCTCATTTCAAATATTATAAGTCACTCTCACATCAACAATGAACCAAAGCTATACTCATTGAACCCCTCACTTGTCTTGTGACTTCATCCTAAGGTCTAGGATAAACCATACACCTTACTTCACTTAGAGTTAACTTGATTTGGTGTCTTGGTTTTGATCTCTCCTGACGGGAGTAGATCGGGTTTCCCCCTTTGTTGTCTGGGCTAGATAACATAAAGCGAAGGTTGCCTCGACTAGCGTGACAACCATCTATTGGAGGTCAAGGTGATCGTGGTTGCACCTTTTGAGTTGCCCTTCCCTATTGCCATCCATGAGTGGATACATCCATAGGGGTAACTATAGTTTAGGTGATAACAGAAATGTTGGGGATGTGGAGGAAATCATTGCCTCCGTAACTGCTCAATAATTGAGCATCAAGAGGGTAGCCGCCATAAAGTTTCCAGACTTGTAGAGCAGCGGGAAGGGATTGTTTTGGAACAATTCCCTCATGCAGAGCTAGGAGGTCCAAGTCAGCAGGAACAGTTTGTGAAGGCCAAAGGACTTGGTCCTGAAAACCCAAATAAATGGTGAAACACAGGACAGACCTGACACATTTTGTGAATTTTGGACATGTATAAAGCGGGTATGTATTCCTAGGTATTGGAATACCGAGGATGGTGTTATTCCAAGGGGAGGGGTATGTCACATCCCCATTCTTGACCCTTATGATATTTGGGCTATAATGTAAATATTGTATGCATATTTTGTATGATTCCTAGCATGGAGCCCAAGGCCAAGGCCCCGCAGTGAACGCTCGATCTTGAAGAGGAAAGTATGTTGGTATTATTTAACCCATGTGCTAGTGAGCCATGGGAATTGTAAATATGCATTTTAATATAAATACTCACAACTAGCTATGCAATGCAACAAGAGATGGGGGCATGATATTACAAGGAATTGGGAGGGAAATATTCAAACCCTTGAGCCAATGAAGTCAAGCCATGTGTCAATGAGAGAACCCATCAACCATCAACTACCCATGTTGACTTTGGTGCCCAATCATTCATTTCTCCCAAGAGTTGGGTGAAGAAGTTAATGCCTTGGGGATTGGGAAGGTATGGCTGTCCAAATTCGAGTATGGGCAAGCCACCCTCATGAAAAATCGTGTTTTTCCTTCTTGGGCAAGAAAACACCCACGAATTGCCTCCCCAAGCCATTATTCATGGCCAGACTTCACCCCCTCATGTTTTTAGAGCTGACTGGGCATTTTTAGCTTGTTGGGTGTTTTTGTGGAAGCTTGTTGGGCGTTTTTAGCTTGCTGGGCATTTTTTGTTGAAGCCTGTTGGGCGTTTTTGGCTTGCTGGGCGATTTTGGCATTGTTGGGAATTCATGTTTGTGTTGCAGACCTGTTGGGAAGGAGAGAGCACGATTTTAGGGGTTTGTAGAGACCATTGTTGCTCTTTGAATGCCCATGGACGTTTTCTGAAAACGAAATTGCCTTTCTAGGGTTGTTTTCCCATTTCTCATTTCGTTTTTGGGTTGCCCACGTTTTCCCTTCATACCCAACACCTGAGATTTTGCTGTTATGTGTACCCATCCTAGTTTATGAGTTTTCTGTGTGTGGGAGATTGCTGGGGTTGAAATGGGTTTTCATTGTTTTGGCTTGAACTTGAGTGGAAGCATCCACAATTGAAGAGGGTTCATATTTGGCTTGATAAACCCAGTAGTGGTCTGGCTTGGCTTAAGATCCAAATGATTAATTGGTTGTTTGGCTGTGTACGAGCTTGAAATTCCCAAGTTCCTTGTAGATATCATGCCCAGCTCGGGGGTGGCCTTTGGACGGTCTCAGTATATGCTGTCGAAGAGCCTACAGTTGGGAGGAACGTTGCAGCAACATAGCTAGTTGCTGGGGACAACATTACAGTGAGATAAGTATATTCTCTGTTTGTATTTAATTCTGTAATGTGTTAAATTGAATGAAAATTGTGAATTGTGTGTGGATGGTGTTTATTTCTGTTGTGCATGTTAAATTGATTTGCATCTGCACACCTATGAATTTTATGGCTATGGATCAAATGAATGGGCTTAGTTTATTTAAAAGCCCCAGAGATTGGCATAATGTTCCCTCCCTTGCCTTAGATGGATGGGTGGGTATGTGACAATACGTTCTTTATCTAGCCATATTGAGGCCTTCATTTTTCTACCCCAAGGTCGGCCAGCTAATGCTGGAAATGAATGGGATCCGTCTTTTGGATTAATGATTTCGAAGTCGACATTTTTCATTATGCCCTTTACAGATGTTTCAACATCTCTCCACACTCCAATTGGTTCAATAAGACCTTGGTCAGGTAGCTTCAAGTAAATGCTCGATTCTTGTAACTGTGGTCGACCTAGTTGTTCCCAAGTATCACAAGTCATGATGTTCACTTGCGAACCAAAGTCGAGGACTACCTGTCGGACATAGTATCCTTTTATTTCGAGGTCGACGAGAGGGTCGACATCGTTCCTGTCTTTATGGTTTAATCGACATATATTTTTAGCTTGTTTTGCCTTGACAGATTTGTTTTTAATAGTGCTCATCAAGTCTATTAATTTTACGACAAATTCTTCTTTAGTTATTAGATTGACCAATTCATTAATAGCTTCTTGTTGAACTTCATCATTGTCTTCTTGTGATGTCAGTTCATGAAATATAGCAGATGCATTCTTAAACAAAGATTTTTGCTTATTTGGATTCGGATAATCCTCTTTGTTCATTATTTTGCTGATTTGTGGATTATCATGACCAGTTCGAGTACCTTGTCTTGTTACAATTTGAAGATTTTTCGTTCTAATTACATCAGATTTGGGAACAAAGGACAAGACATTAACATTCTTTTAATTAGTAATTTTTTTCAAGCATAGTAGGGCAATCCTCCAAAAAGTGATCCCCTACTCCACATTTTGTACAAAACTTAAGATCTGTTCGATCTTTATAAGGGCAGTCTACATGATGGTGTCCTTCACTAAGACAAGTGTAACATTTCCTAGGTCGACGAGGTCGGAAATCTTGACTTCCATTGTTGCGACCTCGACCTGGAAATCCTCCGCATTGGTTGAAAGTGTCATTCCGCCGATCGTATCTACTGCCATCATATCTTGGATATCTATCATTTCTGTCATTCCGGTTGTATCTATCAGTTATGTTGTTCTAGTCATTGTTGATGTATATGTAACTTTGGAATGTATTTCACCCATGTATTTCATATATGTATTTTATATTCCTATAGAGATGTTATTATTCCTCTATATGAAAGTGTCGTCATTTATATTGTAAGTGTCGTAACTTATACTTGATGGGTTATTAGACCACCTTGTTGGGGTCAGCCCTGTATAAGTCATGTGGGTCAAAGGGTTGTTAGACCACCCTAGTGGGGGTCGGCCATGTGGGTCAAAGGGTTATTAGACCACCCTATTGGGTGTCGGCCCAGTCAGCATTGTGTTATGTGGTTAAGTTAAGGCCGACCTGGTAAAGGTTATTAGGCAAGTCAAGTCTAGGATAAATAGAGATCGGGATATCTCTATTTGATCATTCTATTCTCTCACTCACACTTGGGAGAGTGGCGCACTTGTGGAGGAGGAGGCTCTGCTCCTAGGAGAAGAATATCTCTTGTATTCTGATTGTATCATTTCTCTATCTATCTCTGAGGAAGTTATTGGGGTTTTTCACCTTTATGGTTTTCCCCAAGTAAACTCTGTGTCTCTTGTGTGCTTGCATTATTGTGTCCATGATTGATATGCTATAGCTTTGCTGTACATGTTGTTCTCTTAGTTAAGATCCTAGATCAAATTGAATTAAATTCTAAAAATTTAACATGGTATCAGAGCTATCCTGAAAGAAGGCATGATATGGCATGTATGACACTTGTTGCACTTACGATGCTAGGGCTTGATATAGAAAAAACCAGTCATCGTAGCACTTTCGCTATAAATCCATTTTGGCAAAGTTTTCGGATCTGAAACTTTTACAGGTCGAAGATCAGATCCCCATGTACCTTGTGTCCAAAGGACAACCTCTAATTCGTTGTACTTTGTGATTTATGATCTGTACAATATAGGGTTTCTGCCTCTTCCAGATCTGAGTCAAAATCAGGTGACCTTAGGAAAAAGGTCATAACTTGGGCTAGGAAGCTCCAAATGAAACTTTATAAAAAGTGACAGGTAGTACACAGACTGTACTATCTCAGGAAAATGTTTCAGAGGCTGAAGTTGAACCAGTGACATGTGGCACGCCGTAAAATTTCGTTCTGTTGTATTATCCCATAAACAGGTCACGTTGCGACACTTGGAATAACTCTCTCTCAGAGAATCCAATTGAGGTCAGAACTATCGAGATGGAAAGATAACAAGTCAGGCTATCTCAGGAAATTTTTTCAGAGGCCGAAGTTGAACCAGTGACACATGGCACACCGTACAAGTTCGCTCTCCTGTACTATCCCATAAACAGGTCACGTTGCGACACTTGGCATAACTCTCTCTCAGAGAATCCAATTGAGGCCAGACCTGTCGGGATGGAAAGACAACAGGTCGAGCTATCTTAGGAAACATTTTCAGACCCTGTGGATCGAAAAGTTTGGATTTAGGGCTTCCAGAATTTAGGGCTTCGGAGAAAGTTGAAATTTTTGTAATCGGAGACCACGGCTGGATGCTACTCATCAAAATCGAAATTTAGAGACCAATATCAGATTTTTTGGTTGGGAAGAAGGTCGGGCTTGATCAAACCCCAGTTTGGGACTTTGATCGGAAAGATGAAAAATTAGGGCTTCTGCAAAAATTGGAATTTTGGAAATATGTGACCACGGCTGGAATCTCCTCAGAAAAATCGAATCTTAGAGATTTAAATCAAATCTTTTGGTTGGGTGAAGCTCCAGGAAACTCAAACCCTAATTCAAGGTCCTCCCCAGTGAATCTGGAAATCTAAAAGGCAATTTCGAGGGGTGAAACTTTGCAGTTTTCAAATTCTGAATATATCAACTTGATCAGCTCATCAAGGCACATATTTCTATCCTTTCGGAAGTTTGAAATTCAAAGTTTGAATTTTTGGGGTTTCTTTGACAAATCCTAATCTAGCTCCAGGTCCAGTTCTTGCAAATCAAGTGGATTGGGTTAATCCTAGAAGAATATGGATTGGTCACCTGCATAAGTGAAGAAGTTCATGTCTCAGAGGGAGATGAGGCTAAGGCCTTCCATAAGAAGATTACAAGCAATCTTGACAGGTATGGCTTATAGGTATGTTTCATGGTTAAGTTTATCATATGTTTGTCTTCATATCATTACAGTACAATCTTGATTAATTACTATACTTGTCGTATCACCTTAATGGAAGATATTCATTGATTAAGGTTTTGACAATTATGAATGTACTAATGCATTGTGATGTTGTATGAGGTTTATGTTGTTCGCTAACATAAAAGGTACACCAAGAAAGAAAAATCATGTTCCACTTCAAGAACATATGACCATGGTGACATGAAGACAAAGATTCATCCATTGTCATGGATCACATAGAAGATCTACTTTTGAGGTATGTATAACTTGGTCCTACAATGGTTAACCTATGAGACATGCAGGTTACTAGCACAAGTCATTGAAGAGAACCAGAAGACATTATGCGAGTATGTTAGACATAACTAGCTAGCATGCTAATCCAGGTATGTTTTTCCTATATCAAGCTAGAATCCTACCTTGTGTTAGGATCTTATACTGTTGTGTTGTTGATAATGATTATTCATGAATTCATAGGTTTGAATAGTCATGGTTGTATGCATATTATGTTTCTTACCATAATTGATGATATGACTAACCAGAAGAATCATGAAGGTATAGGTTTGAGTAATCACGAGTTTATGCATTGATGATTTAACTAATCAGAAGAGTCCTATGATCAAATAAGAATATGCATGAGTAAAAGAAGACTTCCCTGAAACCTTGAATACTAATGTTTATTATCTGTGAATGATCATGAATATACATGTTTAAGATTATTGTGTTTTGATAGTATTAAGATTATACTAATAAATGTGTGATTATGTATGAGACCTCAAGGATAACACAATGATGATACTAATAAGCATGCATAGTGATTAAGGATGGATGTAAGTTCAAGGACAGGTAATCCAGGAAGCAAAGATCAAGAGGGAGCACACTCCAGTTGTTCCTGCAAGAAAGCAAAGGAGCACACTTCAGTAGTTTCTGCAAGGATGCAGATATTCAGAGGGAGTTGACCACTTCTCACAATCCACATCAGAATGGAGTTGCAAAGATTCAGAGGGAGTCCACCCAGCAACCAAACAAAGATAAGTATTTGAATTGTCATTTCTTACATAATGTTATTCAATGATGTATATGCTTATGTTCCTAGAACTAGGTTGTGTATTATGCATATTAGAATAGTTGCATTGATGAACAGTATACTACTACTATACATGGGTAAGTGGCCTATGGCACTGTACAACATTCCATTGCTACTTATCTAGAATGAAACCTCTTTGCTGACATGTTAGGAGTTGTGCACACTCTTAACAATGTTCTGGTAGAGATTGGAAGGCATCTAGAAATTTACGGAATATGGATAAATGTTGTATTGAAGCATTGGCTAAGATAATTGCATGACTGTATGACATGTTTCTTTATGTGTAAGAATTTGTTCTGAAAACTATGAGATGTTTTCTAATCATGCAATTTAACTTGTTGTGTAGGAAAGATCGTATACCATCACCTACAAAAGAAGGACTACAACATTTGTTCAGCAACAAAGTTATCTATTGAAAATATTGAAGACATTGAAGTTCCCAGGATCTAGGAAGAATGCCATGATTGAGGAGTACCAGTCGATCACAAAGATGTTTGGGATGCAGTCCCAAGACCTGAAGGGGAGTCTGTAGTGACTTCCAAGAGAAGCTACAATATCAAGCATGCTGTAGGTGGTAGCATAGAGACTTTTTCTCCTGTAGCCAGATACACTTCCATTAGATCAGTACTTGATCTGGCTGCAGTGATGATAGGGAAGATACACCATATGGATTTCAAGACAGCTTTCTTGAATGGTGTAGTTGAAGAAGAAGTGTACGTGGAACAGCCACTTGGTTCTGAGACACATGACAGGGAGTCATATATGTGCAGAACTTGGTATGGTAGGATAGACAGCTTTCTATCCAGTTTGGGCTTTACCAAGAGTAAAGCAGATTCCAACCTTCACTACAAGGTTGAGGAAGGCAATCCAGTGATACTACTATGTGGATGACCTGTTTGTAACAGGTGAGGATAGATTGATTGCCGACACGCAGAGGAAGATTGCTGCCGAATTCGATATGAAGAACTTGGAGATGATGCACTATTTGTTTTTGGCATGGAGGTGTGACAGAGTGCAGATGGAATCTCCCTTGGACAAGGGAAGTATGCAGTAGAAATCCTGAAGAGGTTCGGGATGATGGACTGCAAGGATATGGCCACACCTATGGCATCAAACCTGAAGCTTCTATGTGATGCTTCATCTGATCCGGTTGATGTCACGATGTATTGTCAGATGATTGGGTCCCCTATGGACCTAACGAACACAAGACCAGATATTTGCTTTGCGGTGAACACATTGAGCCAGTTCCTGACGGATCCGAGAGATGTTCACCTGGTTGCTGTAAAGCATATTCTGAGGTCCCTGAAGGGTACGGTTGATTATGGGCTCAAGTATGATGTGAATCAAAAGTTTAACCTGCAGGGTTATGTTGATTTAGATTGGGCAGGCAGTGCTGCAGATAGGAAGAGCACATCTGGGTGCTGCTTCAGTATGGGATCAGGTGTGATCTCTTGATTTAGTAGGAAGCAGTCCTGCGTAGCACTGAGTACAGCCAAAGCAGAGTATGTTGCGACAGATGAGCAGGTTGCAGATGTATTGACCAAGCCGTTGGCCAGAGTGCAGTTTGAGTACTTTAGAGAGAGGCTTGGTGCACTTCAGATCGAGATTCCTTCCAAAGGGAAGTGATGAGTCCAGAAGATGCAGATGCACATGAGCTTTTCTGACATGGTTGATGTGTTCTCCCTTGGTCGTGATGTAATTGCTGAGCCATTTTTCATATGGTGGTAGATTTGTTCTCACATGGTGAAAAAGTAAGGGCTGGAGCCTTCCCCGAATGGTGGTAGATGTGTTCTCCCATGTCGGTGGTGTAAGTGCTGGATGATGTGCATCTGGGTTGTGCTTCGTGGACGATGAGATGATCTGAAGAGGACGATGCTATGATGATCAGGAGGATCATGGATGATGAGCATCAGGACGATGCTCCAGTTACTACTTTGTATATGTATATGCATCATGTTGGATGCTTGTTATGATCAGTTGGATCATTGCATCATATTGGATGCTTGTTATGATCAGTTGGATCATTTATGTATATATGCATCATGTTGGATGTTGGATATGATTAGTTGGATCATTTGTATGTATTTTGTATATGCATCATGTTGGATGCTTGGACCATGTATCTGTATATGTATCAGGTGGATACATTGTATGATCAGGTAGATCATGTATGTTGATATGTATCAGGTATGATCAGGTGGATCATGTATGATGATATGTATCAGGTAGATACTTGGTATGCATCAGGATGATCATGGATGACGAGCTTCAGGATGTTGCTCCAGATGACATGCAGCAGCATGTTGCAGTGATGATGATCAGGATGATCATGTGTACATCAGGATGATGTATGGTGAGTATCAGGTTGATACTTTGTGGTTGTGGAATAGGTTGCGCAGATAAGCATATAATTTGGCCCTGGGAGGTTTGCAGATAGTCTTGCAAGGTTTTTCCTATGGCATGTAATGTGGCCCTGGGATATTTGGAAAACGCTCTTTCGAGGTTTTGCTTTGGAAGGACATATAATTTGGCCCTGGGAGATCTGCAGATAGTCTTGCAAGGTTTTTCCTATGGCATATAATTTGGCCTTGGGATATCTGGCAGATGCTCTTTCGAGGTTTTGTCCTATGGCATATAATTCGGCCCTAGGAGATCCGATAGGTTGAGCTGTGTGCTCGTAATAAGTCCTGGGATGCTCTTGCAAGGTTTTTCCATGATCACATGTAATATGGCCCTGGGAGATCCGATAGGTTGGGATATGTGCTCGTAATAAGTCTTGGGATGCTCTTGCAAGGTTTTGTGGTAGGTGTCACATGTAATAAGTCCTGGAGATCTGGACAGGATGAAAAAGGCCTCAGATGCTCTTTAGGGTTCTTGCTATTCAAGAGACTCTTTTAAGGTTTTGTGACAGTCACATATAATATGTCCCTGGGAGATCCGACAGGTAGAGCTGTGTGCTTGTAACATCCTGGATGCTCTTGCAAGGTTTTGTGACGCACGTAATAAGTCCTGAGATTTCCACAGTATGGCCAGTGATGATGAAGACCTGCAGGTGGTGGGCCTACATCCAGTATGAAAAAGGACTGGCTCTGTAGAATTTCCTATGACTAGTAGATTCAGAGATTGATTGAGATAGAAGAAGCAGTGACAATGACGATGATTCGAGGATGATGATTCACTAATGATGATCCAAAGAAGAAGACTTGTGCTAGCAGACCTATGTCGAGAAATACCTTCCTAGTTAAGAGGGAGTGTTGATGTATATGTAACTTCGGAATGTATTTCACCCATGTATTTCATATATGTATTTTATATTCCTATAGAGATGTTATTATTCCTCTATACGGAAGTGTCGTCATTTATATTGTAAGTGTCGTAACTTATACTTGATGGATTATTAGACCACCTTGTTGGGGTCGACCCTATATAA
Organism: Larix kaempferi; assembly: GCA_027924585.1. NCBI lineage: Eukaryota > Viridiplantae > Streptophyta > Pinopsida > Pinales > Pinaceae > Larix > Larix kaempferi. The sequence goes on along the minus strand of BSBM01001027.1, from coordinate 2,224,609 downwards.
GTCATGTGGGTTGAAGGGTTGTTAGACCACCCTAGTGGGGGTCGGCCATGTGGGTCAAAGGGTTATTAGACCGCCCTATTGGGTGTCGGCCCAATCAACATGTGTGGTTAAGTTAAGGCCGACCTAGTAAAGGTTATTAGGCAAGTCAAGTCTAGCATAAATAGAGATCGGGAAATCTCTATTTGATCATTCTATTCTCTCACTCACACTTGGGAGAGTGGCGCACTTGTGGAGGAGGAGGCTCTGCTGCTAGGAGAAGACTATCTCTTGTATTCTGGTTGTATCATTTCTCTATCTATCTCTGAGGAAGTTATTGGGGTTTTTCACCTTTATGGTTTTCCCCAAGTAAACTCTGTGTCTCTTGTGTGCTTGCATTATTGTGTCCATGATTGATATGCTATAGATTTGTTGTACATGTTGTTCTCTCAGTTAAGATCCTAGATTAGATTGAAGTAAATTCTGAAAATTTAATAGTCATATCTATCACTCCTTTCATTCTTGTCATTTCTTTGGTCGACCGAATTGGTCTAGTATATTGCATGGTAATTTTGCTTGTTCTTTAGATTCAAATGACATTCTGTTACAGAATGAGTACTAACTTCACATATAGCGCACCACTTAGCTTGATTGTTCTTCATGTTATATGGGCAATCTTTTGTAGCATGCAAGTCGTACTCTTGAAAAATATCACATAAGCACTTTGTTTGTACAAGTCAAACATCTTGCCGCCGGTCCTCCTGACGACAATAGTCTTTTGTGTGGCCTGTAGTGGAACATTTTGTGCACCATAGTTCTGCTCCTCTAAGATTGATGTCCCGAATGGATTGCTGCATACTGTCCAATCGTTCTTCGATATGTCTGTCGACAGGAGCCATAGGTGTTAAATTTTGAGCATTAATTCACAATACTCTTGGATATTTACTGAGAGAATAACATATACAGTATATCAATGCATAACAATCACAATAAGCATGACAAGCATCGCAAGAATCAAAAGCATGAGAGACAAGAGACACAGAGTTTCCATGGGGAAAACCCTAAGGTGAAAAACCCCACAAATTCCTCAGAGATAGAGAGAGCAATGGCTCAACCAAAGTACAACCAAAATACACTTGAGATAGTCTCCTAGTAGCAGATGATCGTCCTCCTCACTAGTGCGCCACTTTCTGAGTGAGAGAAGTGTGACTTTCCGAATGATCAAAATAGAGATCTCCTGATCTCTATTTATACTAACTTGTTTGCCCAGTTACACTATGGGGCCGACTTATCTATCTAGATACATCCACAATATAATATATAGTTCAGGGCCGACCCCACACATGGTGGTCTAATAACCCATCGACAAGTACACACACTTGCCACACTTGTCAATCCACATGACAACACTTCCTTATAGAGGAATAACACATCTCTAATAAGGGTAGAATAAATATATATGAAATACATAGATGAAATACATTCCGAAGTTACATATACATCAACAATAGGGTAGTCGTCATCCATTTTGATTTGTAAAGCCTTTGTCAAGGCGTCTTCATATTTGGTGACATTCTGCCAACGGACGTGCACTTTGATATTCCGTAGAAGCCCAACTATGAACCATTGGATCAAGAGCTTTTCCTCAATATCATATTCAATCTGGATAAAGAGGTCTTTGAATCTCTTATCATATTCCCATACGGTTTCTATCAGTTTTTGTGTTGTAGTCTTCAATTTTTTAGCGGCCAGGTACTTCACATCCGGGGTTTTGAAGAAGGATAAGAAGTGTTGTTTGATTTGAGCCTTTGTCGCAGCTGGTGTTTTGTCAATATATCCCATATACCAGGTTAGTGCTCTTTTTTGCAAAGAGCCAGCAAACTGCGCCATTTTTCGTTCTTCATTGGTAAGTGCGTTGGCTCCCCATATTGATTCACATACAAACCAATGTCTTCTAGGATCTTCATCACCTTCATAGAAAGGAAGGTGTGTTGTTGTGTGCACCATGTCTGCTACGATGTCGACCTCTAAACTTATTGGTGGAGAGGGTGGATTGTTTCCTGTGACAGAATTACGTGTTGGAATAACCTCGACAGGTACTATTGCTAAATGTGCATTTGGAGCTTGTTCTTCACTTTCACTGATAGATTCTGGAACTTTGGTCGGTTCTTCATTGGTTCTCGTGGGTCGACTTTCTTCAATCACTTCTATCGAAATCCAGGTAAAATTTTGTTCAATCTGGATTTCACTTCTCCTCGGATTGTCCGACGAACTCAATGAATCACTTAACGCTGGAAGTGGCAGGGGGGGCGCTTCCACACAATCTGAGTAGAGTAGATGAAAGCTTCTGTTTGAAAATTTGGGCTGAAATGTGACCCAATTTCCTTCTTCCGGTCGATGAATCAACAATCTGTCGACTTCATCACCTTCATTGCTTCTTCAACTCCAGATTCCTGACTGACCAACATGAAGACCTAAGTCTTCTTCGACAATATCCTGCACTCGAACGCTTTGATTTAGATGCAACGAAGAATGTGGTGTTATTGCCTCGGGTATATTCACTTGGAGAGCACTACCAAGCTCTATCCACAAGTCTTCATCCATCGGTGACAGATCTTCATCAATGCCCGTTCTCTGTCGAACTTGACTCGACTCTGGCGGATTTCCTTCAACATCTATCACGGTACCCAATCTTCGCCTTTTTTGGAGCACACTAGCCTACCCCCTTAGCCCTTCACGCCGCTTTCTCCTCTTCTCCCGCTCAATCTTCTGGATATTCGGAGTGCTTTTGTGACTCATTTTCTCTCTTGTCGATTTTTTTGGTTCTTTCACTGCTAGTCATGTCGTCTTTTCATCTGTCGACTTTTGTCATGCATCTACTCCATTAGGAACGTGTTTTGGCTACCCCCTAATGTCGGCTCAAATTTCTTTAGGCGACTAGGGAAGTGCAACACTTCATTTGTTCAAGAAATATTCCCATTCATGTTCTTGTATGAATTTCTCACACTTTCTTTCTTTTTCTTCTCAGTTCGAGTTCGGGAGTGGTGGAAACAACAATGGTTGAGTCTCGACAATATGCGCTACTCCTTTGTCGATCAGGAACTTGAACATAAGTGTCAGTAAAGAACACATAAACTGGTCAGTAAGGTCGTTGTAAAACCTTTTCCTCATGCTATCAACGGTCACTCGCTCTTCGATGGCACATTCTTCACAGAACTTGTTGGCAATTTGTTCGCACCATACTGAAAGATTCGTATGACCTCCTCTGATAAGCTTTTTGATTAACTTGCCCTCTTTTTCATCGGCTTCCTTCTCATCCTGGAGATTCTTCAACGCAGATGGTACGGATTCTACAAATTTCTCATGTGTCTCAAAAAAGAACTTTTCTCTTGCTTGAATAATCGTCAGCTTGTTTCTTCTAGCATAGTTCTGTAGGTAGTTTGCTATCTTCCTCTCCCACCAATCCTTAATATCTTGATCTGATATCATTTGTTCATGCTCGGTGTCATTTTATGTATGTATCACTGGAAATAGAACCAATGTTGTAGTCACGGGGGTCACATGGTTACCAGTGATACATATTATAATATATTATGCAAGCAATCACAAAGATATAGATACAATAACAAGGGATGAGAGACGAAGCAACAAGCCTTTTATTATCAACAAGAAGTGCACAAAGTTACATATACGAACAAACTCTAGTTATCTTTAGATCGGCTCACCAGCCTATTTATACAATTGATAGATAGTTACATAACCATTTTCAACTAGCCGACTCGACATGTTATGGGTCGACACAATCCGTCAACATGTATTACAATTGGTCGGATGGAGGACCTAGTCGGCAGGTCGACTTAGGCTCCTCCAACACCTGCACTATGCGCGTGACTGTCCGAGTCAATTCCGCGCTATCAGCGCGGCAGAGATGTCGGGAACCGTGCGGCTGTGGAAAAATAAATGGGGATGTGATGGGGCCAAATTCTGGGAGCAAGTGGTGGAATACCTGATTTACTGCATGTGACAAATACCTAGAATTAGCTACTTAGCATAAAACAACCTAGTTTAAAAAGAAATGAACAAAAATAAGTATGGTCGCCATTAGAACTGTTGTGGAAAAAATTGCACAAGTGTACTCTTCCACTTGGTAAGTGGCTAAGCCTTGTAGGTTGCTACAAGGCCTCGGTCCTTGGAGCCCCTTTTGATGATGGTTTGGTATTCCTCTAAGTGATCTTGCAAGAGATTGTTAGTGTAGTTCACATCCAAACATGGAAATATTGAAAAAAAACAAAATGAAAGAGATGGGGGAGAATGCAAACTTCAACAACAACTAAAGATATGCTAAACCACTTTTGTATTGCCCAATGGGATAGCTGTACAACACCTAGGAGGTGAAGGATTCAAGGGAATCCAACAATCTCCCTTAGGGAGGCCTTTCTTGTCCAAACTAAATGCTAAGTAGGTGGAAGAACAATGGAGAGAAACACTTGCCCCTTGATGGTAGGTGGCAAGCAAGTTTGGGAATGATCACAATGGTAAGAATGGTGGACTGTGAGGAAGTTCCAATTCAAATCCAACAGCATAACCTTGCTCTAATTTTTCTCTACAAAATGCATGCCAATGGCTTCCTTTTATAGGCCAAGAGGTGGCCATCAAACAACTAGATCCAAATGTGAACTCTCCTCCTTCATGAACTAGTTCCAAGGTACACAAAGGGGGATGATTAATGTCCCCCAAGTGTGTGAGGAGCTGAATTTTGATCCTTGGGGAGAATTGAGTCTTTAATGCACCGCTGGGAGTGAGTGGTCCCATCGTTTTGACAGTAGCGCGACTATCGAAGGAAAAGCCGTGCGGGTGTAGCGCGGACATTGTTCAGGTAACCTACGCTATAGTACAGGTCAACTGTGTAATACCCACACTACCCCTTGTTTTGACCGTTTCTTGGCACTTATGGACTCATGCTGTGTTTTGGATATGTTGAGGATACCTGTGGTGAGATGCATTATTTATGTTGATAACGCTTTACTGGATGAATCGCCGAAATGCCGCATGTGTATGACTTTTAGGCGTTAACAACAAGCTTACTTTGTTCTAGTTAATAAGATGATATTTTCCTCTAGCAGATTGACTAGCCCATAAGAAATTCATAATTTTCTTCTTGATACCATCAATAATAGAAAGAGGGATTTTAGCCATTACCAAGATGCTTTCGAGAACCGATTTTGCCAGAACAAGTCTGCCCCTGAGCGAGAGCCATTTGTAACACTAGCAATTGATTCTATTGTCTACCTTAGTGAGCAACCACCGCCAGTCCCTAGCAACATAACAATTTGGTTTGATAAAATATCCCAGGTACTTTAAACCTTTGTCCATCAATTCCACCTTCAATGGAAAAAACTCTTGAATATGACAAAGAACATTATCTTCCACCCACTGTGATATAGACATGATTTTTGGATACTCATTCCATCCCTGAAGCAGAACAAAAGACCTGAATAATATCATGATACTCCTTCCACTCGTCCCCGAAGCCTTCCCCAAATATGAGCACATCGTAAACAAATAAAAGATGAAATATGAGCACATCGTAAACAAATAAAAGATGAATTGAACGATGACTTCTGGTGACCTTAACCCCATTAATTTTATGATTAAGCTTAGCTTGCACAATGATACGACTGAGTCCTTCCATAACCAAGAAAACTTTGGAAGGGGTTTCATTAATCAAAACAGAGAGTCTTATCGAAGTAATGCAGGCCATGATCCATTCCAATAACCCTAAGGGTAGTCCCCCTAGTTCAGTACTAAATGTAAAAACAGCCAATCCACCCGGTTAAGGGCTTTAGTTATATCCATTTTAAGAATCACCGCCTTCGAGTGCTTGCTTAATCTTGATGGAGTCGAGACTCTCTTTAGCGATACCAACAGCCTCCATAATCTGCCCTTTCAAACGTGATTCCATATATATATAACGTGATTCCATATATATATATATATATGACAGTGTTTTAGGTGGAACAATATGAACAGTTATGTGAAAGTACAAAGTAGCACCATACGGCTCCTGTACATTGCTTTTTTCCCTCTTCGACGTGAGATGCAAATAGCTTCTCTCCCTGTCCAGCGACCTTTATCTCACCGTCTATATTATATTCTAACTATATATGTGGAAAAGCTCTCCATCATTTCCACTTACATATACATCCTGAACTATCTGATCTTCTGCTCAAAGGCTTTGTAGCAACTTATATAATATGAACAATGACTCCATATGACCCCATGTCACCAGGAATATTAGAGTGAAGGTGCCATGATGATTGTTTGATCAGCTTCCATTGATGTAGAAGCATGAGGTCCCCTTATGGCAATCCTCCATGAATGAGACGAGACAATACCACTCAGTTATGAGCAAATTTCATCCTTTCATTGTAAGTATCTTCAAAGCTTTAAAACCATGCCATCATAAACATTTCTATGTTAGAAATAACTTTAATCTGATGGGCAATGCCTTAATACTAAATTTTTGTAAACCCATGCAAACCATAAAATTCAAGAGAGGATACAGAATTCATCATGGGTATAGTTGCACCAGTGAAGATCTTATGGCATTCTGCAAGGAGGGGAGATTGGATGAAGCTATGGGAAATTTGTATAGATTGGACAGTTTGGATTCATTTATATATTCTGGTCTGTTGCAGACCTGTGTGAGATTGAAAACCATCCAAGAAGGGATTCAGGTTCATGCCCACATAATCAAAACTGGGTTTGAGGTAAACATCTATGTACAAAATCATCTCGTAAATATGTATGCAAAGTGTCAGCGTTTGGAGTTTGCACTCAAAGTTTTTGACAAAATGCCAGAACGAAATGTGGTGTCATGGACTGCAATGATAGCGGGATATGCTCAAGAGGAGAGAGGGGATGAAGCCATTGGTTTGTTTTGTGAAATGCAAAGGGTTGGTGTGGGTGCTAATCAATTTACATTTGGTAGTGTTCTAAAAGCATGTGCTAGCCTAGAGTCGTTGCAACAAGCTCAGCATGTCCATGCCCACATTGTTAAATCTGGATATGATCTGGATGTAATTGTGGGTAGTGCACTTGTTGATACTTATGCCAAATGCCGGATCATTGAATATGCTTGCCAGGTGTTTGATCAAATGATTGAACGAGATGCCATTTCATGGAATGCAATTATTGCAGGATGTGCACAAAATGGACATGGCCAGGAGGCTCTTGAACTGTTTTCCCTAATGCAACACAGAGGCATAATGACAGACCAGGTCGCCATTACCAGTGTGCTTAAGGCGTGCTCTATCCTTGCAACTCTGGAACATGGAATGCAAGTCCATGCCCATGTTGTTCGATCTAACTTGGAGTCGGATGTCAGCGTGGGCAATGCACTTGCTGACATGTATTCAAAGTGTGGGAACATAATGGATGCGGCCAAAGTGTTTGACAACATACCGAGACAAGATGTGATCTCATGGAACACAATGATTACAGGCTATGCTCAAAATGGACAGGGTAAAGAGGCGATTAATCTCTTCTGCAAAATGCTATTGTCAGATGTTAGCCCAAACCACCTGACCTTTGCCATCATTCTCAGGGAATGTGCTAGTGAAACAGCTCTGAGGGAAGGTTACCAAATCCATGCTCTAGTTATCAAGTCTGAATTTAAGTCGGATATTTCTGCCAATAGTGCTCTTGTTGTCATGTATGCTAAATGTGGGAGCATAGACGATGCATCCCAAGTATTTGAAAATATGACTAAAGAAAATATCATTTTATGGAATGAAATGATTGCAGGGTATGCTCAAAATGGATATGGCGAGGAAACCTTGGAACTATTCTCACGGTTGCGATTGTTAGGTATGAAACCAAACCAAATCACCTTTGTTAGTGTTCTAAGGGTATGTGCCAACCTAACAGCACTGGAACAAGGCAAACAAGTTCATACCCATATTATAAAGTGCACATATGAGTCAGATGTCCATGTTAGAAGCGCCCTTATTGACATTTATGGAAAGTGTGGGAGAATAGAGGAAGCACACAAACTATTTGATGACATGCTTGAAAGAGATGTGGTCTCCTGGAGTGGGATGATCGCAGCTTATTCTCAGCATGGGTTTGGTGAGGAAGCTTTAACAGTGTTTTGTCAAATGCAGCGAGAAGGAGTAAAGCCTGACCAGTTTACCTTTGGCAGTGTGCTGAAGGCATGCTCTACCCTAGCTGCTTTGGAACAAAGCAAATGCGTTCATGCCCATGTCATAAAAAGAGGACTTGAGATGAATGTTTTTGTGGGAAGTGCACTTGTGGACATGTATGCAAAATGTGGGATCATCGAGGATGCATGCAAGGTATTCAAAATTATGCGGAAGTGGGATGTAGTTCTATGCAACGCAATGATTACAGGATTTGTGCAACATGGGTATACTGAGGAAGCTCTCCAACTTTTCGAAGAAATGCAAAGGGCAGGCTCAAAGCCAAATTATGTTACCTTGGTTGGTGTTCTTTCTGCATGTCGCCATGCAGGCCTAGTGAAAGAAGGGAAGTATTATTTTGATTCTATGGATCGTGTTTATGGCATCATGCCGACACCAGAGCATTATTCTTGCATAGTTGACCTGCTTGGCCGTGCTGGTTGTATAGTTGAAGCAGAAATTTTTATTAAGAACATGCCATTTGAACCTGGTCCTGTGGTGTGGAGGACCTTACTCAGTGCCTGCAGAATCCATGGAAATTTAGAGTTAGGAAAACATGCAGCAGAACGTCTTCTTGAGTTAGAACCACAAAATGATGCAGCATATGTGTTGCTATCAAATATTTACGCTGCATCTGGTGGTTGGGATGATGTAGCTAGGGTGAGAAAGATGATGAGAGAGAGGGGGGTGAAAAAGGAGCCAGGACAGAGCTGGATTGAGGTCAAGGATAAAGTGCATTCATTTTTCATAGCAGATGAATCCCACCCACAAATGGAGAATATACTTCCAAAATGAGCGGATCAAGAGGGCAGGATATGTGCCTAATGCAAACTTTCTGCTGCATGATATGGGAGAGAAAGTCTAGGAGAAATGGTCGGGGACCTGGACCATCGCACTAAAAACTGGCTATTACTTTTGGGCTCATCTACTCCTCACCTTATATCTTATATGATTCATTATGATCCTTCATGATTATCCACACATCGATGTTCATACCCAAGAGTGTAGGATGTTGAAGGACATAAGCTATTTCCAAAATGTCAAGAAGAAATTCTATTTATGGACAGAAGCTAAACACCAAGCTTTTCCAAGTTTCAGAAAAAATGCATCTTATATTAGCTTAATTTTCAATAAGCTTACATCAAGTGTTACATTAGAGGGCTGACGAGCTGCTAATGAGGCACTCACTCTCTACATAAGCAAAATGTCCGTGATGTTAGCCTTAACCCCAACTCCTATAGAGTAAACATCTTTCCTGAAAACGCTTAACCTAGCTGTGATCTGCGTAGCTAACTCAGGATCAAAGACCGAAACTTTTCCAAAATACGAATTAGTGGTGTCCTTGTTTGTTGGAGTTAACAAGTGTAAACACAATCCCAAAATCTTAATCAGAACATGATTGTATCACAATAGTCCCAGTAAGTACGTATTATCAACAAACACCAATAACGACAAATATTTGTGCAAAGTGGCCCCACACCTCGTCCGCAGGAAAGAGAGGCAGGAAAGAGAGGCCTCTAAGTTAGATGGCTTCCCAAAGTTTTCTTCCATGCTCTCTGATCTTCCAAGTGTCTCCCAGCACTGCTTCTTTCCACAGAAGCAATCCAACAGAAAGGGCCGAGAATTCTGTTAGCATCAAACATTGAAGACAATATGTATGTAAATGTAAATTTGAATTTGAGATGAATGTTTAGAACATATATTTGCACTGAGAGCAATTAGGTGCTCTACAGCTCAATATAAAGCTCAATATGGGGAAGATGTTGTCACATTATGGATGTTGTCACGTTAACATTTCCAAAAATAAAAAGTAATTAAAAAATTTCATGTCGGCCCATAGCTTGTAAAAAATAATTAGTAATTAAAAAAATTCATGTAGGCTCATAAAATAAAAAATTGAAACCAGCATAGATCCATCTTAAACCTGGATCTATTAAGCATTGAGAGGGATCCAATTTCTTTAGGTGTAAATTTTTTTATCTTAATTATTTTTACACACTAAGAAAACATTTATATCTCAATAAATTGAATCCCTCTCGGTGCTTGATAGCTCTGGATTTAAGATGGATCTATGCTGGTAGATTCTAAATGGAGACCAGAGCATGATTCTATAACTCCTTTCTAAGATTTGATATAATCCAAATTATGTGTTGGATAAACAATGTGCTGAGTACTATTTTTTTCTCTTTTTGTTTTGCTTGCCACAGAGCAAACTGCAGGCGATGACTGTAATTGAGAATCTTGGACAGTCCCGATGATTTTTACTAGCATGGAATGGAGGACATTGTCATCTTCAAGTCCAGCTTATGTACGGAATAATACTTGAATAATTCTTAACGTTGTCATTTCTCAAAGTTCTTGGAGAGTGTGTGAACTTCGGTGGCACAGATGTAGTTGCAAAGTATATACGCCACAACGATCAATGAGGCTACAACTTTGACCAGATATATTGTAATCAGCCATGGGTTTAACCATACTTCTCCATATTTTTAAACAGAATCTTGAACTAGGAAGCAAGACTTGTTACTATTAGTTGGTATTATTTTTTGACTTTTGAGTTCGAGGATATGGAAGGTGATATACATTTTTTTCGCTGTACAATAGAATTATTAAGATTTCGTAAGTACAAACTTACCCAGGTTATGGTCCTCGTAATATACTCCACCTGCTGTGGACTTGACAGGTTTACAACAACTAGATTCAAGATCGAAGTCTATTAAGTAGTATAAAGCACGCATCTGAAGACAAAAGACACAAAAGTGATTTTGTGGCCATATTTATATAGTTATTTGCTGCTTTTCTTGAAATCATATAACCTTATCTTGCAATTATAGCTAATGTTTGTTTTTTAATCGTTAAAAGGATTTCATTATTATATTAATATAGAAAGATATGACATTTCCAAAAAGGGGGAACCAAAAGCAGATGTCTACTTTCAAACAGGTCCACATTATCAAAGGCAAAAGACAAAATCTTTGGAAGTTTTGGCTGTTGTCCAAACTATAAACAGAGAACTAAAAGTGACAGCCTCCTACAGAAAACAAAAAAGGCTCCTACAAACGCATGGGAATTACTAAGCAAGGAAGTAAGCCACAGATTACAAAGGTAAAAATTATCAGAATACCTGTACTTCATCCATGAAGAGAATTGCGGGCTTGTGCTGCTGAAAAAAGAGCTACGAAAAGCCAAAAAGCAGAAAACCAAAATATAGGAGCTGATCACTCAATTTTGGGAACTCTTGGGCATCTTACCTCGAGACCTTGAATTGTCATAGTGCATATAGATTAGGAAGTTGACAGACTTGGCCAAAGAGAGTTCATGTCTCTCCAATCTAGTAAGCCTGATCTTTTAGTCCAGCCAGGCGGGGTCCAAGGATTGATAGTTATCTGCCGAGCTGGCCACCTGCTGGCTGGACCAACCATGTCAGCTTCCTTTCCCATGTCCCTTCGTGGACCATGTCCATCAATGCTGCCTGCATGGCAATCTGGTTCCGGTGCAACTGCAACATCTCATCAAGGATCCTCTTGATATCCTTGAATTCCTCCTTCTCCTCCTCTTTCTCACTTCTCTGATGGCCTCCCATTCTGGTATTAACCACCGATGCAGGAGTATTGGTGAGAAGTGAACAGATATAAGTGGCAAAGCCAAGTCTAAGTGAAAGGGTGGAAAAATGTTCCAGACAGGGTTATGAAATCGTGGAGAAATTTTAGGAAGAAAGTGTGGAGCTAAGTCAGTGTGGAAGTGTACAAAATAAATCAGCGAACATTTGCATAGATTGAATTGAACATGGGGAAGTCAGAGTGGTTTGCGCAGTTTTGTGAAAAGAAGACATGCAACAGAGAAGTGGAAAGTGAATCGTTTCTAGAATGAAGAAGAGGCACAGGAGTTGTAGAAGTTGAAGAGACAATGATCTGATGTTTGGCATGGGCAGGATCAAAAGAGATAGTCAGCCAAATAGGAAGCACTGTTCACTTGTACAGAGAGTACTGAGCTATAGAGATAGGGAAAGGTAAAGAGGATATCTGAGTTTGAGAACGAAAACCATTGTATGATATTCATTTTGTTGTATAATAGTAAAGTCTTTGATTGGCCTTGAGTTTGTAATTGGGTTTGGCTCTTCAACTGCGTTAGTGTATGTTAACTATGCATGTGTTTTGCACTCTTTCCTTTCAGTTGAATGTGCATATTGTTGCTGTGCGAGGAAAGTGTTGAGGAGTGAGAGTTCCATGAAAGCTGAACCAATTTGCTATCAGAGAAGGTTGGCTGCAGGTGAGAGAGGAATTCTGAGAGCAGACAGAATTGACTCAAGAAAAGAGGTTGTGTTGTGAGAGTGAGAATGGCATGTAGAAGAGGAAGACCGACTGTAAACAGAGAGTTGCAGGCACTGAAGAAAATAATGGAGGAATTGGAGGGAAAACATAGATGCAAGGAAGAAGAATTGAGTGAGCCAGAACCAGAATCTGGGTGTTGTGGGAAAAAATTTCCTAATGGCTAAGGCTGACCACCAACATACTAAAAGAGGAAATCTGACCTAAAGTTCTTTAAATTGACAGTTCAGACACACCTGAGATGTTACATCAACCAAGCAAGCAAGCAAGCAAACATTGGAGAAAGACTCGGGAGAAGGAGGGGAACCTGTTTCCGAAGCTCGAACTTTGTTGCTCCTGCCCTTCAGATTCGATGTGCTTCACTCCAATAACTTGAGACCTGCAAAAGAGCCAAACAACCTTCCTCACAAGCTTTATGGCTTCAATAAAGATACAAACCAAATCAAAAGCATTGACATAATCACAACTAGTGTTGATTAAGCTATTGAAAAAACTAGTGTTCTTCAACCAATAAAGACTAAACAATTCAAGATTCAAACATGAATTTGGGGAAAGGAGAGATCATACATTTTCATTAAAAGACAACAAGAAATGATATACAAGTTACTTCTCTACCGTCTTGGCACCTTTCGAAACCTTTGTCTGGGTTCCTCTGCACTTGAACCACTTGCACTCCAACCTCCAAACGCTTTATCTTCCAAGGGTGTATAAGGGAGAAGTCATATAGGGGATATGACTTCAACCACGCATGAAAGAATGCTCAGGGACAAGGGTCACTGAGGGGAAATGGAACAAATGGGCTCATAAGAGTAGAAGAACTTCTCCAGCATAACATTAACAAGGCCTGCTTCCTTCACTTGGTTCACCATATCCCTTTTTAATGAGTGTTTGGGATAGTTAGAATGCTTACCAAGCAGTTTTGGGAGTTGCAACCGAGGCCAACCACTTTGAAATTGCTTTATTTTGTGAATTTTATAAATTTTTTTGCACTTTTCATGGCCCACGCACCTTGATCAAGGGAAAGGTGCATGGCCGCTCACCTTGTAGAAAGGAAAAGTGCGTGGGGCCTTTTTTGGCTTGATACTTAGTGATTCCAGTTGGGAAAGAACTGGATTGTCTTTTGAGGGTTTAGACCATCATATAGGCTCAAAATTAAGACTTTTTCCATGATGATAGATTCATGTTAATGATCGTTTTTGGAAGCTTGTGTGTCATCGTGGGAGATCATCATCACAAATATGGAAGTGCCAATTTTCATTATAACACTGAGGAGGAGATTTCAGAAGGAGATATTGCAGGACAGATAGTGAGCTTGCTCAAAAAGAAGAAAGTAGATGAAAGATAGTTATTTCTAGTTATAGCAAAAGTATGAAAGCATAAAACTTGAATGTTTGGATCAATGAAATGGAGTGATATTTGTTAGAAAGCGACAACAAGGAAGGTCTTCCTGCATGCATGTGTCCTTGCATGCAGAAGACTTAAATTGGAGAAGCCAATGAAATGTATTTAATTTACTTTTCCTAAGTTTACTTTGGAAAATAAATTAAAGTGATCTAATTAATGATTGAATTATTGGAACACCTTTTATAAAGTGTAAGTGAAATTAATTAAAGTGATGGCCGGATCTAATCTTAGCTATCCAATCTCACCGGAGGATCTCATCCATAGATCTATAGTGAGATTAGGGTTTTCGCTTAGCATTGAGTTATAAAAGAAAGATCAATTGGTGGAGAGGACACACAATTGCATTCCGACAGAGACGGAGGAAGAGAAGTGTGAGAGAGAGTGTTTTGGCGAAGAAGACGGAGGAGCATCCATTCAGAGAAGACAGTGCAGATTTGCACAGGAGAAAGACTAACGAGTTGGCAGAGGTGACCGTATAACAGGAAAGAAGTACAGTCCGTACAGTCATACGGATTCCGTATAGCAGGCCGTATGGATCCGTACAGCAGCAACAATACTGCTACGTTGGGATCCGTTCCCATTCACAGGTTTTTCTTAGTGATTTCTGTGTGGTACGATTTTTCCAATTGGGCAGAATTGAAATTCTGAATTGTACCGCTCTATATTTTCTTAATAAAATAAAATCTCATACTGCTGCACCGGTTTTCCCATCTTGGCTTTTGTCTGGGGGTTTATACCCAAAAAGATTGAGTTTTCTCTATTGATGTTATTGCTGTTATATTTCTTTCAGTATTTATTGTTTCGCTGCATAGTGAAGAAATCCATGTGTGGTTATTGGTAGCAATTAATTGGCATGCTTTTAGCCCTAGTTGGATTTTAAGGAAATTTACATGGTATCAGAGCTTTTCTGAGTAGGCTGAGAGAAAGCGGCAGGTTGGTTGGATAGATCACTTTATATCTATCCAAGGGTTTATAGGTACTATTCACTATGGTTGTACAGTTGAGAGTTGAGGATAGACTCCAGGGGGCACAAAAATTTCCTACTTGGAAAGAGAGGATCACTAGGATCCTTGATGTCAGTGATGCTGAAGAGCACATTGATTATCAAAAGGTAGCTCCCACAGATCTGACATAGTTGGCTAGATGGAAGAAGATAGATTCCAGGGAAATGTTGATCATCTTAGATGGGGTGAAGGACCACATAGTCCCTCATTTGTCTGAGAAGAAAACTGCATTAGAGATGTGGAAGGCTTCGGAGAGTCTCTACCAGAGTAAGAATGAAAACTAGAAGATGGTGCTGCAGGAGAGATTGCGCAGTACTAGGATGGCCAAGGGTGAAGGAGTGGTGCCTTATCTTACAAGGATCACACAAATTAGGGATGAGCTTGGAGAAGTTGGCTCTAAGACTGAGGATGAGGAGCTAGTTCGTATAGCCCTCAATGGCTTCTCTAAGCCATGGGACGTCTTTGTCAAAGGAGTGGTGGCTAGGGAGAAGCTCCTTGATTGGCAGAGATTGTGGGATGACTTCGCACAGGAAGAGACTCAGATGGGTCAAGGTTCAGCTTCATCCAACGGTGCTACACAGATCATGGATGAAGAGGCTCTATCCCTAACAAGCAAAGGTAAAGGGAAGGAAAAGAAGAAGAAGGGTGGCAAGAAGAACTTGGACATGGAAAAAGTCTAGTGCTTCATTTGTCACAAGCATGGACACTTTGCTTCCCAGTGCCCAGAGAGGAAGAAGAAGAAGAACAACACACAGATGGCAAGATCTGCAGAGGTGGATGATTTCAGCAAGAGTTTTGATGAGGACTTTTGCTTGATAGCTTGCATGGCAAGCTCCATCAACAACAGTATCTAGTATGTGGATAGCGGTGCTTCTTGTCACATGACAGGACACAGAGGGTTCTTCAAGAGCTTGCAGGAGGGTGGAGTAAATATTCATATTGAGTTAGGAGATGATGCGCGGTATCAGGCGTAGGGTGTTGGCACTGTTTTGTTTCAGAGGTAGTCTGGAAAACCTATCAGCTTTGCTGATGTGCTATATGTCCCAGGGATGACCAAGAATCTCATATCAGTTTCCAAACTAGAAGACAAGGGTTTTCTAGTGACTTTCCGGGACAGGAAAGTATATATCAGGCCACATGGGTCAGATCAAAGATTGGATAGGATGATTGGGGTTCAGAGCGGGAAGGTTTACATACTACAGTTTGAGCTTGCAAAGGCTCTGGTCAATAGCTACAATAGTGATTGTGAGTTGTGGCATAGGAGGATGGCACACCTACACCATGGTGCATTGAGGCATCTAAGACAGGAAATCATTGGAGTTCCTTCAGTATAGGAGGAGAAGCACAACCACTGCAAGGGTTGTGCGTTGGGGAAGAACATCAGCAAGCCTTTCCCACATAGTGAGCACAAGTTTGAGAGGGTCTTCGACTTGGTGCATTCAGACGTATGCGTACCGATGAGCGTCCATTCTTTCAGTGGTTACAGTTACTGTGTCACATTCATTGATGACTATTCCAGGAAAACCTGGATCTATTTTCTAAAGGCCAAGTTATAGGTCTTCGATCAATTCTGAGAGTTCAAGACTCTCGTGGAGAACCAAACAGGGAAGAAGATCCGTATATTGAGGACAAAAAACAGTGGTGAGTACACCGACAGAGAGTTCATGGAGTACTGTGCATCAGAGCGGATCGAGAAGGAACACACTGTTCCTCATACCCCGTAGCAGAATGGGGTGGCGGAGAGGAAGAACATAACACTGGTGAGTGCAGCCAAGGCCATGTTATTTGATTAGGGATTACCACTATTCCTATGGACCAAGGCATTTCGAACTGCAGTATATGTCCAGAACATGTGTCCCCACACAACATTGGGGAGGAAGACACCTGAGGAGGTATTTACAGGTACTAGACCGGATGTGAGTCATTTGCGCATATTCGGGAGTATCTGCTATTGTCACATTCATGCTGACACTAGGAAGAAGCTGGATCCTTCTGGAGAGAAGGGGCCTCTCTTTGGGTATAGTGAGACTTCCAAGGCTTATAAAGTATATGTCCCAGCTCGCAAGAGGATCATTGTGAGCAGGGATGTCCAGTTTGATGAGGACAGAGCCTTGAGAAGATATATGGACTTACCAGCACAGGAGCAAACAGTTGAGGACTCGGGAGGAGTCAAGTTGGAGGACTCACATGTATAGGTTCAGACACAGGGCACATGTTCTGGTAGTCAGAGGGGGTCAGGTGGACAGGATCCTCCTATCTTTGAAGGCCTCCATATCTTCCCCAACAACAAGTCAAAATTACTTGACAGTTGTGGTATATTTCTTTTGACAGTTTTCATGAAATATCGAAAGATATTGCCTTCGTAGAAATTATAGAATGAGATTGGGAAAAAATACTTGTTTAAGAAGTTATGGTTAAGTGTTGATAGGTTCCTTCCTCAAATGAAAGTTGGTCCTCAAGTGTCAATAATAGAATGTACATCCTTGTACTTAGGTTTTGATAGTATGCCTATTGCAAAAATATATGTTGTCTTTCTTTCATTTTCTTCCGTGAACCCAATAATATGGGGACCAAAGCCCAATTAATTATCATTGAGTATTGATAGTCAGGATGAACTTGAACAAACTAGGTTACAAGATATGTTTTAAGACGTGAACGAATTCATGTGATAAGATGACCGATGTGTTGAAATATTATTTTTGTATATGAAGAATCGTCATGTTAATTATTTTAACATAAATTGTATTTTATATTTTTAAAACTTCTTATCAATATTGGAACTATAAGTATAAGCTTAAAGATGTATTATTGTATGAAATTGCAAGCAGTATTCCTAGGAATTTAAAAAGATTTTTATTTAGAAAGAATTATGATTCTTAAACAGGGTTTGTTGTATCTTCTAAATGAAGATTGATGTGTTTCAAGAAAAGAGATCTTGTTAATACTAGGAATTTTCCTATAAGAATAAGAGAATCTTGTCGATTGATCAAAGGATATTTTGAAAAGAGTATCAAAAGATTATTTTTCGATAAATGAGTCTCAAATTGAAATGAATCTATAGGTAATTAAATTATCATACTAACATATTTGTTGTTAGCAGACTTGATCTCAAAACTCACATTGAGGATATTGAAGAGTTTACATTCATGCAATGGGATAAATTGAAAAGGATGCACAAGTTATTAAATGAGCATGTGTGTAAAGCTAATGTGTTCAATTGCTGAGCAATTGAAGCAAATAAAATTTTCTTTTATACTAACATTTCAGGAAGAGATCTTAACTACGACTGATGACAGGATCAAAGAGGAACGTTGATTATAAAACTTATATAGAAAAGTTGAGCTAGAGTAAGTAATGAATTGCTTTACATCTTATTTTGATTACAGGATTTTATGAATCACGATTGGTGATAAAACTTATGATTAATGATGTGTAATCATCAAAATTCATAGAATGTGATAAGCAAATAAGTGAATATATTTGTAGTTATTATGATGCATGTGGCATATAGAATGATTGTTATTACGTAAAATTTCCTAGACTCAAACAAGAAGGTTTAAATTATGTACTCAAACATAGCAGAAAGGAGGTTCCTACATTCATTTTCTAGCCATTGTAGGAGGCAAATTCCCCAAATTTTTTTATATGTGGTCATGTTCCCCACGGAAGTGGAACAGAGCAGGTGGCATATTGAATGTTATACTGATCCATAAGACCTAGGCAATCTTTATATCCATTGAATTGAGCAGGTAGCTCATTATGTTTTCTTCCTTGTGGCAATTCCTAAAACAAGAAAGTGAAGGAATGCACAAGAGATTCGATGAGGGGAATGGCTATGGAATGAATGGTAGAAGTAGTATGACACATCTGAACTAGTGCAGCCACATTGCTAAGTTCAATATTACTAAAGGCAGAAGTATTACTATTGAGTACAATAGGTAATTATTGCTGAGTTGCAGAAGTCATACTATTGTTACAGAAAATATCACTGCTGAGTTTACAAAAAATGTTTCTAACTGCAAGTTTTATTTGCAGGTTTTATTTACAAGTTTTAACTTGAGGATGAGTTATGTGTACAACAAAGGATTGTTGAAATTCCAAACTCAGGAGAGAGTTTGATGATCAACAAGGTGTTGTTGAAATATTGTTATTAGCACTCAAATGGTGCTCGGGTTTGAAGAAGATTCTGGGATGGAAAAAGGGAAATCCCGCGATCATAAAAAACTTCTAAAAGGAGCCAAACTCCCTAGGTATACTCCCCCAAAGTAGAAAATAGTATGAACACGGGTGTGGTGTTAACCAACGGGCCTACTCTTAAAAGCAATCGACGTGAAAGATATGAAGAAGCGAAGATCTACGGTGGGGATGCTATAGCGCAAATTTGACATGTGCGGGAGAGAGGCTACACTCCAAATCACCGCGACCTGATTAAGTGGCATGCTTCTCGCAACGGCTCGGATTTGGCGAAGGTAGATTGGCGGTCCATAATAATGGCGGTGGTTTTAATAGCCGACGCGCTAAGCACACCCAAAATCACCGCGGTCGGTGAATACACATCATCCAACGGTTGAGATCGGGATTGTAATATTAACTTGAAAGGCCATGATGACAAAGGGAAGGTAAAGTAATCAGATCTACGGCTGAAAGGAGGCTTAGAGAAACGAACGGTTGACATGATTCAGTCGCTACTATACTTGCAAGGGTGATACGGTGAATTCTATATTATAAAATGGCTCACCCCCATGAACGTCCACATCCTGTCTGTCCATTTGCACGTTGAAGAGCGAAGAAGGCGAATCTGGCAGAAGCATACCGGCTGACCAGGAGACCAAAAGGTGGTCCAGCTGTCAGTTGACCAAGTAGGCTTTTATCCCTTTTCCCTTTCACAACTGGGTATTTAAATGGCCGAGATAGTGGACCTCTCTGTCACCGAAGCTCCATTGCTTAGTTCCCCGTTGGAAGACAAGGATAGCGACATATATGACACCGTATTTCTCAATAGCTCCCTGGATACGGCCAAAGAGAAGCCGGAGGTTATAAGGGCTAGACAGGTGGACGTCCAAAAAGTATACCAATCCCTTTTCCACTGCTTTACCACCACCCAAGCCCCCAATTGCCCTGAATTTGTAGAATGGTGCGCTAGCCATTATGCCCTAGGGCAGAGGGAAATCCTCGATGCCTCTGGCTCTAGAATTCTTTGCCATGTGAAGGCCCCGGTTGTTAGAAAAGCCCTGGCTATTCCCCTGGAATTCGGCCATAAAGCTCACGGATATCAAATGGAAACCCTATTCAGCATTTCCGCCAGGCCCCTAATGAACTCAAGCAAAGTTTCTTCCAGGCCTCCTTGCTACCAAATGCATCTTCTCCTAGCTCACCTTTCCCTGACGAGACCAACCCTTTCAGAGAAGAGTCCAAATGTGTTATTTCCATGATAGCCCAGTTTTTGGGGTTAGATAGTGACCAGTACATCATAGATCCATTAATCAGTCTAATGTTTGTCTTGAGCACTTGCCCAATAGAGCTAGACGATCAAAACCCACTTATCCAGACCGCACGCCTAAGGTTCGATGATGCCCTGGCCGAAAGTATCCATTCCCAATTGGTTGAATTCCCTAAAACCAAGGTTTTTAGGTTCCAATCCTATTTACTAAATTTTTTTTTAACAACCATCGAAGAAAACCTGAAAATCCCAGAGCTGAAAATTACAAAGGAAATGTATTCAGATTACTTGGTTTTCATGAATGACTTGATGGCAAAGGTATATCACACCTTTTCCCAGAAGGAATTTCCCAGAGTACTCCTAGAAATGAAATATTTACTGCAGCCCGCTATGGGGAAGGGGACAGGGGATTGGTTTTTGATGAAACATGGGACAGTAATCAGAGTGTATGGTTTTTCACACCCCCCATATGTACTCCCCGCCTTTTTAATGCCCAGGTTGTTCCATTTAGAGTTCATAAGACAAAAGCTGAAGGCTGAGCGCGATCACTTTTTAGATAACAAGAAGTCCTCCGATATAGCTTTCCCATGGGTGTTAGGGTCTTTTATGATTAAACATAAGACATTCCTCTCAGCAGTTGAAGGGATGATGAGGGATCCAGGACTCCCTTATAAGGCTGCGATGGATTATGATCCACATCACATAATCTTAGAAAGAAGGAGGCAAGCTGGCAGGAAAGGATATGACCATTTCGAGATGGCTGGATTGCCAGAGAAAGCAAACTAGTTGGAATATATTGATCAGGAGCCCATGGACGTTGATTCATCAGAGGATTCCCAAACTCTAAAATTCCCTTTTCAGGGAGGCACACCTTCACCACATGACTCATCTAATAAAACCCCAGTAGGATCAGCAGGCTTACCCCTTGTCACCATTCTAGGAGAGCCCAACAGTTCAATGGTTAGCATCCCTATGGATGTAGACAGTGACCCTGAAAGAGCCTCGAAGAGGCAAAAGGTGGAGGACAATGAGAAGTAGGTAGTAAAAATCCAAGAAGAGAAGCCTAAGAAAAAGCATATCAAGTTTCAAATGCCCCCCTATGAAGTGAAACAACATGTGTTTGGGAAACCGCCCAAAGGACCTACAGCATCTAGTACAAGTAGGACCAAGCTATTGGAAGAATATGAAGAAAATTGAGATAACTTGGCAGCAGAAGCAAAACTATACTCCGAGGTAAGAAAGTTATCCAAGAAAGAAGTGGCCCTAATTGCTAGTAGGAATTTAGCTCAGAACACCTTGAGCCTTGCTCTAGCTACCAAAAACAAGGCTACAGAGATGAAATTCAACCTAGAAGACATCCCTATCCCTGATATAATCAAACTACACAATGAGACAAGTGATGTCATTTATAATAGGCTGTTGAAGCTCACCATAGAGCTATCAAAGGTGCAAACAAGTAAGTCCAGAGTCCAGCACCAGCTAAAATTGGAAAAAGCAGAGAATAAGTCTCTAAAAGCGGAGGCAAAGAAACACCAAACACAACTGTTAACAAATGAGACTGAAGAAGATAAGAGCAAGAATATCCAGCAGCTGATAAATGAAAAGGATCAGGAGATCCTGACCGTAAAGAAGAGTTTAAAGATCTCTCCTGTTGAATTTGCAAGTACCCCTGAGATAACAGAGCTGGAGGAAGAGAAAGAGAAACTGAAGGGGGAACTGTTGGACTATAAATCCCAATTGGTAGAACTTATGGAGAAGGAGACGAAGATGCAGTCTGATATGACCTTGGTAGCATCCAAAGAGGAATCATGGAGGACACGTGTTGAAGAGTTGGAGAAGGAAGTAAAGGAGATGGAGCAAGATGCCACAAATCCGGTTGCAACAGGTGATTTCTCCTTGGTAGGGAAGATAGCTGAGGCCAGCCTAGAAGATGTTGAGTTGCTCCGATTAAAGAAGCAGGTTACTAACTTGAAAACTCTAAGGGATGACGCAGAAAGAAAAAGGGAGGCTTGGGAAACCAAGTACCAGGAAATGTAGGTGGACCTTGACAATTTGAAGGAGCAAGTAATCGGGTAGAAAGTGTTGCAAGAGACTAGGAAAATCATCTGGGATGATATTATAAAACAAGCTAAAGACCTACGACCTTATCTAAACTTTATATTGGATAAAGAGACTGTTGTGAATTTAGCCATACAAGCTATGACATTAGCAAATGAAAGACTTAGTAAAAAGCCTTCAGAATATGCTAATAACGCGGTGGATTTCTTAAATGGTTTATCTGAAGAGCAGGCCGATGATATAGGCATCAAGGACAGGGTGGCCACCATCATATGGGCTAAAAGGGTAATTAACAAGCATGAATAGGTTAAGATCACCTAGTCAGGAATTGACATTTTGTCAAAACAGCTAAAGATGTTCAGGGAAGCATTTGATCCTTTATTCAAGAGAGGCCTACCTGAATTCTGGGGCGAGAAAGGAAATATGTTGTCTAAGGAAGAATATAAGGCCAAGCTGTGGGATTGCAGGATGAACCAGGACGACTTTGAGGGGATGGATCAGCCCTTGACCAGCCAGCTAGTAGCTGAGAAGCTGACAAGAGACTTCGAGTTAGCCTCAAACTTCGGGGGAGCAGGAACATTGCATACTGGATACTCTTACAAGGAACACACTGAATTAAGAGTATTACTTAAAGAGGTCGCCACTGTAAATTTACCCTCAGAAGACCAGTGGAAACTAATCGAGAAGTATGGTAAAGCAAGGTTAAAAATCAGAGTATGAAAGGGTCTGAAGACATCAGCTAAGGAGCCAGCGAGCAATGAAAGCAGCAAGCTGAAGCTGTCAATTTTCTGTTTTGTTTCTTGTTAAAGTAGTTAGTCATATAGTAAAATAGGCCAGTCAATGTAATAAAGCGGTTAGGCCTATACCGCTTGTGTTTGTTTTTAAGTTGTAACGACGAAATGCCTTAGTTAGCTGTCAAGTAATTACAACTGTTTTCCGTTCAGAAGAGAGCCGAACCTAGAGCTCCAGGGGGCTCTATAAATTCATTGTAATTAAAGACAGAAGGGTTGAAAAATCTTGTTGAAAACCTTTATGGGAATTTTGTATTGCTCTGTAAGACATTTCCGAGTTATATTTTGAATAGAAATTGTAGAGCCGAGCTAATGTTTACAGGGATTCTTGTGTAACTGGTCTTGTAGTCTATTTTTCCTCTTCTATGTTAATTGTGTATCCCTCATTGTTATTTCCATTTTATGGCATTCTTCAATGCTTGGAGCAGTGTGATAGTTAAGTAGAATTCATGAAAGTATGCTCTGCTTATCTTTTCCAAGTATTTCACCATTATTTTCTCTACTAAAGTTGATGTAAGATCCATTATTATATGCCTTACATCAATGGGTTGTTTCTTTCTCCTTTGTCTCATCAATTAAATTCACTTTGACTATGAGTTGTTTATTATCTCGCCCCTGTGTTAATGCATTTGTGAAGCCCTTGTGGATAAGTTTTTTCCGAGTTTTGTCTGACGTGACTCCATTGCCCAAAAGAGAGATTCATATGTTTCAGCTGACGACGTTTAAATCATTTGTTTTCCAACAAAAAGCTGATCTTTTGTATTGTTGTAATTGAATATCCTTGATAATGAATGCTGGTGTATGTTTTCATTGTTGACACCTTTGACTATTCCAGTCTTTCATATGTTTGTAGAGAGAGCCCTCTCAGACTAAGCTGGGTCAGTAGCTTAAGTCTAAAGCTGCTTAGTGGTTACCCCGAATTGCCTTCTCTCACAACCTTGGGGGTTAATTTGGGTGTTAACAAATTGGCGTCATTGCCGGGGACAACAATTGTCTTATCATCCCTGGAGAACGACAAAGATTTCATATCTGAATGCTGATGGTGAACAGCAATCGGACATTGAGAAGGTTGTATCATTCACCTGGTGACTCCACTCAGCAAAATTCCGGTATAAAGATGACTCCATTGGGAAGATCGGTGACCTTATATTAGAAATGAGATTTTGAAACTCTCATGGCGACTCCGCTGGGGAAATCCAGGATTTCAGTAATTCGCAGGCCGATTCCCTCAGTCTTTAATCGGAACTTGTAGACTTCACTGAAAGGCAACCTCAGCGCCTTTAAAACATGGAAGAAACAAGACCCAAGTATCGAACTGTTGATTTCATCAAAGAGATATTGTTCTTCTGTAGTGGTCTCCTTTTACCTTTATGTATATATATCAAGAAAATTTTGTTCCACCGGGGAGCTGTAGGTCATGAGAGACCTTCCTTCGTATATCCCTCTCTAGATCTTACAAATATATATCCTCCTTTAACCCCTAGAGTTGATTCCATTTCTTTTTTTGAACATTATAAGATCCATAGCCATCCTTACAAATCCCATGAGAGTGAGGCTGAAAATGCCCTCCCCGTACATACTCCTTTGCATTCCAGATCCCAGCCGAGATATGACCCTTTAAAGCTGCCCCCTGTTCTTCATGACTATCCTCCCAAATACCATAAATACCTTCCTAGATTTGATGGAGAAATTGAAAGCCTTACTGCTGAGAAACATCTTCAAGGCTTTGAACATTTTCTGGATCTTTTTGAAGTGGAGCATGATGATGTTTGTATGAAGACTTTCGCCCAATCTTTCCAAGGAGATGTGAAGCGATGGTTCAACCATTTGCAACCCGGATCTATAGATACATGGCAGGGGTTCTTTGATGTCTTCTTGGAGTTTTGGGGTAGGAGAAGGCCATGGGACCTAGCTCTTTCAGAATTTTACTCCATGAGAAGGCATGAAGGAGAAGTCATGTATAGTTTCAACAGAAGGTTTTCAAGATTCTACCACGATATGCCCAGGGAAATTCAGCCCCTAGAGAATGCTGCCAAGTTACACTATGCGTCTATCTTTCCTCTTGATTTATCTTTTCTGCTTCTGGAAATAAAGTCCTCTAATTTGCAGCATATGTTCATTGATGCTTTGGAGGTTGAAGACAATCTCAGGATGTCTGGGAAAATTTCAGACCTAAGTAATGATAAAAGAATTGAAGAAGAAATAGGATTCGAAGAGAGACATGAACAAGGGGGACTTGCCTTACATCCAAACCTTTTCTATGAGGAACAGAGAGGTGATCAGCCCGGTGATATGTCAGAAGAAGGTAATTCTAATTTGTTTTATGAAAATGGCAATCATCCAGCTGAAAGTTCTGCTAGTGATGGTTTAAAGAAAATTTCAGTCCACCTAAGTATGATGAGTATGAAGAATACCGCTTGGGTATTGTACCAGCCGAAAACTTTACAAGTTCCAAGATAGTCAGTGAAGAAAATCTGATCACTAACCATGATCAAATCTCTAAAATTAAACCTCCTGAAAATGATTGTTTACCCCTATGTTATTCTTCATTTGAATTGATAAAGCAAAGAATCAAGGCTTCTAATAAAGAACAAAAATCTAAGGTGGGAAACTTCATAAAACTTTTTGAAGGGGATGATAAAAAGGAAGAGCTAGTATGCAATCGGTCCCAACACTTAGAAGAGCCAAAGGTTTGCAATACGAAAGAGAAGTACCGAACAGAGAATCATGATTCTCTTTCACCCTCAAAGTTTTTATATCAAGAAGAGTTTGTTGCACTTAACCTTATTGAAAAATTTAATGGTATTCCTGTTGTTTTTGATCAAGTTGGGAACTCTGAAGTTTCGAATGAAATTGGTAATGATTTTCATATTTTTTCTCTCGAGTTGGATGATAATTTTTTTCAGCTTTGTCAGTTGTCATGTGATTCAGAAAAGGATCAGAATAGTCAGATAATTTTTTCTCCATGTTATTCCACTTCAGAATCTTTTTGTTTAGAGGGAGTTTTTTCCTTTGATACGTTTGAAGGTCATAATGATATTTCTTTTGAAGCTCAAAAAGAGCTGCACTTCTATCAGCCTGATGTACATATGTTTGATTGTCCAATATCTCCTGCAAGTCTAAATCTTTCATCTATTAAAGTATGTAAAGAAACCCATCTACATGATAATATTGACGTTGCGTTTGAATGTTGTCATGAAAATCGGATCTATATGCTCAATATAAATGGTAAAGGGGATGACTATAGTGCTCAAAGTTTGTCTGAAATTCAGTATGGAAGATTGCAAATGGAATCCCAAGTAGGGAAGCCTTGTTGTGACATAGGCAATGTGAATAATAAAAAAGAAACAGTTGAAGATGCTCTCATGATTGGTCATAAAGAAGTAGGAATCTTTCATCTACTGGAAGACCCTTTCACCAGTTTGTTGGAATCATTAGAGAAGATGGAGTTTGTATTGTCCAAACCGGCAGGGAGGGAAAAATATTGTCAGTTGGAGTTATCATTTTCCGAATTCTTTTTCGGGCCTGGAGGATTTGAATGTGAGCTTCAGATTAGCCGCCATTTGCTTGATTGGCTTCATTGGAAGTGTGAGATCACCTGATTCGGCCTTATACTCAGTGAATAGGGTAGGAGCATCTGTATGTAAATAAGCTTGGAAGTCAAGCATTTTGATTTCAGTTTTTTAATTTTTAGCAGTCTGTGTGCTCAGCATTTTGGGGGGATTTCAGTAGGTTTTTCAGTCCCAGGTTTTCAGTTATAGTTTCGAATGAAGAACAGGTGGAAGGTTGCGGTTGTCTGGGTGAGAGCTGCCCAATGGATCAGGCACTTGGTCTACGGATGTTCTTTGCTACCTCGCAGGGAGGTTAGTATCCTCGGCTGGAGCCAGTTGTTAGCACTCAAATGGTGCTCGGGTTTGAAGAAGATTCTGGGATGGAAAAAGGCAAATCCCGTGATCATGAAAAAACTTCTAAAGGGAGCCAAAATCCCTAGGCATACTCCCCCAAAAGTAGAAAATAGTATGAACACAGGTGTGGTGTTAACCAATGGACCTACTCTTAAAAGCAATTGACGTGAAAGATATGAAGAAGCGAAGATCTACAGTGGGGATGCTATAGCGCAAATATGACATGCGCGGGAGAGAGGCTGCACTCTAAATCACCGCGACCTGATTAAGTGGCGTGCTTCTCGCAACGGCTCGGATTTGGCGAAGGTAGATCGGTGGTCCATAATAATGGCGGTGATTTTAATAGCCGGCATGCTAAGCACACCCAAAATCATCGTGGTCGGTGAATACACATCATCCAATGGTTGAGATCGGGATTGTAATATTAACTCGAAAGGCCACGATGACAAAGGGAAGGTAAAGTAAGCAGATCTACGACTAAAAGGAGGCTCAGAGAAACGGATGGTTGACATGATTCAGTTGCTATTATACTTGCAAGGGTGATATGGTGAATTCTATATTATAAAATGGCTTGCCCCCACGAACGTCCACATCCTGTCTATCCATTTGCACGTTGAAGAGAGAAGAAGGCGAATCTGGCAGAAGCATACCGGCCGACCAGGAGACCAGAAGGTGGTCCAGCTGTCAGTTGACTAGGTAGGCTTTTATCCCTTTTCCCTTTCACAACTGGGTATTTAAATGGTCGAGATAGTGGACCTCTCTATTACCGAAGCTCCATTGCTTAGTTCCCTGTTGGAAGACAAGGATAGCGACATATACGACACTGTATTTCTCGATAGCTCCCTGGATACGGCCAAAGAGAAGCTGGAGGCTATAAGGGCCAAACAGGTGGACGTCCACAAAGTATACCAGTCCTTTTTCCACTGCTTTACCACCACCCAAACCCCCAATTGCACTGAATTCGTAGAATGGTGTGCCAACCATTATGCCCTGTTAAGTTTATACTAATTTGACTAGCAAGATCACTGAAAGAAACACAATCACAAGATAGACAGAGATTTTACCCTGGGAAACCCTCATGGGGTAGAAAACCCAGCAAAGCTTTCCTCAATAAGATGATCAACCAAATACAAGAAGTAGTCCAAGACTAGAGCTCCTTCTCTACCTCCTATGCAGACCTCTCTCTCACTTGTGCACTACTTTCCGAGTGATGGAAGAGTGAGATAAGTGAGGAACAACCTCCTCTACTTATACTTGTTTTCCGACTGACTTTTTACCCTATGGGGCCGACCTCTCCTAAGAGAGTCTAATAACCCCTAATAAATTAACTCAGAGCCGACCCCCACATGGGAGATCTAATAACCCTAGTTACCATAATCTATCGGAGGAATAAACATCTCCGGATACATAATAAAGTCCCATCAGAGGAATGAAACATCTCCGGAATAATACAAGTATAATATTATTAGAAGTTACAATATTTCAACACTCCCCTTTAACGAGAAGGATATTATAACAACATCTGCAAGAGCAAGGAGTCATCGACTACATGATACATGATACATCTATAAATCATCGAAAACTTTTCTTTATACATCATCATCAGTAACTCAAACAGTTACTGGAACATAATCAATACTGGAACATCGGCATCGTCAGTATTGAGTCTTCATCTTCTGCAGCACTCGATCAGCTACAGCATCATCATTTGGATCTCTCGATCAACAGCCTCATCATCACGATCAGCATCATCGTCATCACACGATCTGCATCATCGTCATCAACTGGATCCTCTCGATCAACAACATCGTCATCACGATCAACAACATCGTCATCTAGACCATCACGACCACAGCATCGTCATCTAGATCATCATGATCACAGCATCGTCACCACACGATCTGCATCATCGTCATCACACGATCTGCATCATCGTCATCAAATGGATCCTCTCGATCAACAACACAATAGCAGCATACCCTGCAACACACATGATCTATTTAAGACACCATATCATGTCTAGGGACGATGCAATCCACTCATCAACTTAGACAAAGTCTAAGGACCACTTCTCGGAGACATATGTCTACGGATCGATTCAGGGACAGAAGTTCGGGGATGATACAATGCCCTCACTCTCGGAGACATCTGTCTGCGGATCACTTTAGGACTAAAGTCCAGGGATGATACAATCCCCTCACTCTCGGAGACATCTGTCTGCAGCTCAATTTAGGACTAAGGTCTAGGGATGATACAATCCCCTCACTCTCGAAGACATCTGTCTGTGGCTCAATTTAGGACTAAGGTCCAGGGATGATACAATCCCCTCACTCTCGGAGACATCTGTCTGCGGCTCAATTTAGGACTAAGGTCCAGGGATGATACAATCCCCTCACTCTTGGAGACATCTGTCTGCGGCTCAATTTAGGACTAAGGTCTAGGGATGATACAATCCCCTCACTCTCGAAGACATCTGTCTGCAGCTCAATTTAGGACTAAAGTCCACGGATGATACAATCCTCTTACTGTCCACTTAGACAAAGTCTAAGGACCATTTCATCGACCTCATCGTCGGAACAAGCAACCTCATCGTTGGAACAGGTAGCCTCAATATCATCAATACAAGTATCCACACCAATACAGGTATCCATATCATCAATACAAGTATCCACACTAATACAAGTATCCATATCATCAATACAAGTATCCATACTAATACAAGTATCCATATCAAATACAAGTATCCACACCAATAGAAGTATACATGTCAAATACAAGTATCCTCACCAATACAAGTATACATATCAACTACAAGTATCCTCACCAATACAAGTATCCTCAATATTGACCTTACCATCAATATAGGCAATCTAATCATCGATACAGGTATCCATATCGATACCAGTATCCAAATATTATCATCGACCATATCACTCCCCCTTTCGAGGAGGGTCCTTTTGAAATACACCAAGCTTGTCTCGGAAATACTCAAACTTTACTTGAGACAGAGGTTTGGTCAATACATCGACAACTTGTTCATCAGTGCCTACATACTCGAGCTTGATAGCTCCTTTCTGCACCATATCCCGTGTATAAAAATATCGGATCTCTATGTGCTTTGACTTATCATGGAACACTGGATTCTCTGTCATCTTGATACAACTCTGGTTGTCATATAGAATCACAGTGGGGTCCATCTCTAAGTCAAACAATCCTGATAATAACTTCCGAAGCCATACCACTTCACAACTAGCAGAGCAAGTAGCTATATATTCTGCTTCAGCTGTACTGAGAGCCACACTTGACTACTTTCTGCTAAACCATCAGATCGTGGAAGATCCCAGACAATAACATCCACCCGATGTACTCTTCCTGTCTAATACACTTCTTTCCCAATCAACATCTGTGTAGCCATATAATCTAAAGTCATGATCTCCACGATAATAAATACCAAAATCTATCGTACCTTTTAGGTACCTCATCACATGTTTTGCAGCAATTAGGTGAACTCGTCTAGGTTCCACTAGATACTGACTCAGAGTGTTCACCGCAAAACATATGTCTGGCGTGGTATTCGTCAGATACATTAATGACCCAATAATATGTCTGTACAGAGTCACATCCACTAACTCTGAAGAGTCATCAACTAATAGCTTTAAGTTGGAATCCATGGGAGTGGCCATGGCTTTGCACTCCAACTTATCGAATCTTTTCAGGATTCCCATAGCATACTCACCTTGGTTGAGAAAGATTCCATTCGGTCCTTGCCATACTTCCAAACCTAGGAAGTAGTGCATCAATCCGAGATCTTTCATCTCAAACTCTGATGAGAGCTTCTTCTTGCACTCGATAATCTGTTTCTCATTTCCAGTCAGAAATAGATCATCCACATATAGAAACAATATGACAGGTTCATCATTCATAACCTTGAGATAAAGATTAGGATCAGCTTTACTTTTGGTAAAGCCCAAGTTTGTCAAGAAACTGTCAATTCTTCCATACCAAGCTCTAGGAGCTTGCTTCAACCCATATAAGGCCTTCTTCAGTTTGCATACATGGGTTCTTCCATTTTCCACCTCAAATCCTTGTGGTTGTTCTATGTACACTTCTTTCTCAATCACACCATTCAGGAAGGCTGTCTTTACATCCATCTGGTGTAAATCCCATTTCATCATGGATGCAAGTGCCATGATGGTTCTAATGGAAGTGTACCTTGCAACTGGTGCAAATGTTTCTTCATAGACAATTCCCTCTTTCTGAGAGAATCCTCTGGCCACAAATCTTGCTTTATATTTTTCAATGCTACCATCCGCAATATGCTTTATTTTGTATATCCATTTGGAGGATACCACACTTTTGTCTTTTGGCTTGGGTACTATATCCCAAACATCATTCTTCATTATTGACTGGTATTCCTCTGTCATTGCCTCTACCCATTCTTTCTTATGAATTGCCTCTTCATAACTAGTAGGTTCTTGATCTACAAGATCACACATCAAAGCCATATAGTTGGAGAATGGCTTTGGTTTCTTGCTTACTCTAGTGGAACCTTCAGGAGCTCCATACTTTTCTGCTCCTAATATAATATCTCTTGCCCATGCTGGCTTTCTTTTCCTTGAAATGTTTGAAAGGGGGGGTTCTTGTGGTTCTATCATATCATGGTCTTCAAGTGTTACATCTTCAGGGATGGGTACAGTCTCTGTAGTTCTGGGAGGTGCATTTTCTTCATATACTTCTTCATACTGGCACTTCTTAGATCTCTTGAGAGCTGCTTCTTCATCAAACGTCACATCCCTACTTATTTCTATATGATGAAAACCTGGGATGTAAATTCTAAATGCTTTGGATGCTTCACTATATGCAACAAATATTCCCTTCTTCCCCGAAGGATCTAAATTGGTCCTCTTTTCTTTTGGAATGTGAATATACACTGGACATCCAAATATCTTGAGGTGACTTACCTCAGGCTTCTTTCCTGTGAATACTTCTTCTGGAGTCTTTAAATCAAGAGCATTGTGGGATATTCTATTTTGCACATAGACTGTTGTCCTAGCTGCTTCAACCCACAGATACATAGGTAGGTCTTGATCATGTATCATTTTCTTCACAGCTTCCATGATGGTTCTATTCTTTCTTTCCGCAACACCATTTTGTTGTGGATTGTAGGAGTGGTTAGCTCCCTCTTGACTCCAGCTTTTTTACAGAAATCTTCAAATTCCTTTGAAGTATATTCTCCGCCATTATTTGTCCTGGGTATTTTTATTTTCTTTTATGAATGATTCTCTATCAAGGCTTTGAACTCTTTGAACTTTCCAAAGACTTCATTCTTTCCTTTTAGAAAGTATATCCAAGTCTTCCTTGAATAGTCATCAATAAATGTGAGATAGTATTCATATCCACTCAAGGATGTGGAGGGCATTGGTCTACATACATCAGAATCAATTAACTCCAAGATACTCTTAATCTTTGTTTCACTCTTTGGAAATGGGTTCTTGATATTCTTCCCTTTGCACAACCTTTGCATGTGCCATCATGATCAATCTTTAAGTCTGGCAAACCTATAACTACCTTGCTTACATGAGGTAGTGCCTTGTAATTAATATGAGCAAGCCTCCTATGTCATAGCTCATTTGGGCTAGTGGCTTCGTGTACAAGGGCAACTTCTGGATGGCCCTTGAGCCTGTAAATACCTCCTTCCTCTTCACCAATGACAATTGCATCCTTAATAGATTTACCTTTGGACCACATTAATACTTGTCCTTCAATGAATGCAACTCTATAACCTTTCTTATCCAATGCTGAGATGGAAAGCAAGTTCTTCTTCAATCCTGGTACATACAATATTTCTTTCATCTTCATGGGGGTTCCAGAATCAAGCTTGTAGTTTGCTTCACCAATTCCCTTGATGGGATATTGATAGTCATCTCCTAATGACACTTTCTGTGGAGAGGTCTTCTCTTCCAATTTTGAAAGAGTCTTCTTTTGTCCAGTCATGTGCTTTGAAGCACCACTATCAATAAGCCATGTATCTTCTCCAGGTGTTATAGATCCAGAGACTGTAGAGAATAGAACATACTCTTCTGCATCTTCTTCTTCATTTCTTCTAGATCTTCTCTTGAAGAAGGGCCTTTCTTCCTCTTCTTCTTCTCTTCTAGATCTTTTCTTGTGAGGCCTTTCTTCCTCCTCTTTTTCTTCTTCTTCACTATCATCTTCTGCAAGATGTGCTTGATGTCTTCTATGGTGAAGATCTTTCTTCTTCTTTGAGGGACAATGTCTAGCACTGTGTCCTATTTTGTGGCAATTGAAACATTGGAAAGAAGAGTGTTTTCTTCTTCCTTTCTTCTGAAATCTTTGTGGAGATTGAGACTCCTTGTGACTATCCTTCTTGAAGTAGGATTTCTTCCTTCTTCTCTTAGTGTGTGTAGCCAAGGCTTGGTCATCTTATTTGAGCAAGGCTTCTCTGTTGGTAACCCTAGCTTCTTCTTGGATGCAATCTTCCCATACCACATCAAATTTCATGCTCTCTTTTCTAGCACACATGGTTTGGATAAATGACTCCCATGGTCTAGTGAGACCATTTAGAGCAGTCATGACTAGTTCATCTTCATCAAGGGTATCTCCAATAGCATCTAGTTGTTCCTTGAACTAGGAGATCCTTGAGAAATAGTCTTGAACAGATTCTCCTTTATTCATCTTTGTGCTCTTCAATTGAGCTCTCAGACTCATCTTCCTATTGATGTTCTTTCCCTCATACATTCTGGAAAGGGCATCATACATTTCCTTTGGAGTCTTCTTGGATGCCACTTGGGGAATCAAGTGGTCTTTAAGAGAATCAGCAATGATTCTTTGGGCCCTAATCAAATCCTTCCTATGCTTCTCTTTGGATTCATCTTCTTCAGGTTTTGCAATCTCATCCTTGATATACTGGGAAAGATCATTCTCTTAAAGAATGAGGCCAATTCTGTATTTCCATGCCCAAAAATTCTCTATACCCTCTAGCTTGTCTTCAAGCTTAGTGCTTGGAGCCATCTTCTTCAGGGGTCAAAGAGATTGAAGTTTCTCAAGAGATAGAATAACACTTACCAGGAGATGTGTTTGATTGAAAGTTCTGGTGTGTTATGCTTCTGGGAACTTCAACTTTTCACCTTCCGGATCTGCAACATAATTTCTGGTTTTTTGGTTTTCTGCACTTTTGGTCAAACTAGGGTTTGACTTTCCCAAGGTTCTACCCAACCAAAAACCTCGATCCAGGGCTAAAAACTTCGATTTTGAGGAGGGCTATCCAGCCATGCAATCAGAATTAAAAAATACCAACTTTTGCAGAAACCCTAATTTTCACCGGAGGAGAGAGAGAGAGATTTTCACCTTGTGAAAGATGTCCTATTCAGGATAGCTCTGATACCATGTTAAGTTTATACTAATTTGAGTAGCAAGATCACTGAAAGAAACACAATCACAAGATAGGTAGATATTTTACCCTGGGAAACCCTCATGGGGTAGAAAACCCAGCAAAGCTTTCCTCAATAAGATGATCAACCAAATACAAGATGTAGTCCAAGACTAGAGCTCCTTCTCTACCTCCTATGCAGACCTCTCTCTCACTTGTGCGCTACTTTTCGAGTGATGGAACAGTGAGATAAGTGAGGAACAACCTCCTCTACTTATACTTGTTTTCCGACTGACTTTTTACCCTATGGGGCCGACCTCTCCTAAGAGAGTCTAATAACCCCTAATAAATTAACTCAGGGACGACTCCCACATGGGAGATCTAATAACCCTAGTTACCATAATCCATCGGAGGAATAATAAAGTCCCATCGGAGGAATGAAAAATCTTCAGAATTATACAAGTATAATATTCTTAGAAGTTAAAATATTTCAACATGCCCCAGGATAGAGGGCAATACTCGATGCCTCAAGCTCTATAATTATTTTCCATGTGAAGGCCCCGGTTGTTAGAAAATCCCTGGCTGTTCCCTTGGAATTCGTCCATAGAGCTCAGGGATATCAAATGGAAACCCTAATTCAACATTTCCACCAGGACCCTAATGAACTCAAGCAAAGTTTCTTCCAGGCCTCCTTGCTACCAAATGCATCTTCTCCTAGCTCACCTTTCCTTGACGAGACCAACCCTTTCAGAGAAAAGTCCAAATGTGTTATTTCCATGATAGCCCAGTTTTTGGGGTTAGATAGTGACCAGTACATCACGGAGCCATTAATCAGTCTAATTTTTGTCTTGAGCACTTTCCCAATAGAGCTAGACGATCAAAACCCACTTATCCAGACCGTATGCCTAAAGTTCGATGATGCCTTGGTCGAAAGTATCCATTCCCAATTGGTTGAATTCCCTAAAACCAGGGTTTTTAGATTCCACTCCTATTTACTAAAAATGTTTTTAACAGCCATCGAAAAAAACCTGAAAATCCCAGAGCTAAAAATTACATAGGAAATGTATTCAGATTACTTGGTTTTCATGAATGATTTCATGGCAAAGGTATATCACACCTTTTTCCAGAAGGAATTTCCCAGAGTAATCCCAGAAATGAAAGATTTACTGCAGCCTGCTATGGGGAAGGGGACAGGGGATTGGTTTTTGATGAAACATGGGACAGTAATCATAGTGTATGGTTTTTCACACCCCCCATATGTACTCCCTGCCTTTTTAACACCCAGGTTGTTCCATTTAGAGTTCATAAGACAAAAGCTGAAGGCTGAAAGCAATCACTTTTTAGATAACAAGAAGTCCTCCAATATAGCTTTCCCATGGGTGGTAGGGTCTTTTATGATTAAACATAAGACAACCCTCTCAGCAGTTGAAGGGATGATGAGGGATCTGGGACTCCCTTCTAAGGCTGCAATGAATTATGATCCACATCACATAATCTCAGAAAGAAGGAGGCAAGCCGGCACGAAAGGATATGGCCATTTCGAGATGGCTAGATTGCCAGAGAAAGCAAACTGGTTGAAATACATTGATCAGGAGCCCATGGATGATGATTCATCAGAGGATTCCCAAACTCTAAAATTCCTTTTTTAGGGAGGCACACCTTCACCACATGACTCATCTAATAAAACCCCAGTAGGATCAGCAGGCTTACCCCTTGTCACCATTCCAGGAGATCCCAGCAGTTCAATGGTTAGCATCCCTATGGATGTAGACAGTGACCTTGAAAGAGCCTCGAAGAGGAAAAAGGTGGAGGACAATGAGAATCAGGTAGTAAAAATCCAAGAAGAGAAGCCTAAGAAGAAGCA
Source organism: Larix kaempferi (assembly GCA_027924585.1). NCBI lineage: Eukaryota > Viridiplantae > Streptophyta > Pinopsida > Pinales > Pinaceae > Larix > Larix kaempferi. Next base: position 2,188,251 of record BSBM01001027.1, on the reverse strand, counting down.
TATCAAGTTTCAAATGCCCCCGTATGAAGTGAAACAACACGTGTTTGGGAAACTGCCCAAAGGACCTACAACATCTAGTACAAGTAGGACCAAGCTATTGGAAGAATATGAAGAAAATCCAGATAACTTGGCAGAAGAAGCAAAACTTTACTCCGAGGTAAGAAATTTATCCAAGAAAGAAGTGGCCCTAGTTTCCAGTAGGAATTTAGCTCAGAACACCTTGAGCCTTGCTCTAGCTACCAAAAACAAGGCTACAAAGATGAAATTCAACCTAGAATACATCCCTATCCCTGATATAATCAACTTACACAAGGAGACAAGTGATGTCATTTATAATAGGCTGTTGAAGCTCGCCATAGAGCTATCAAAGGTGCAAACAAGTAAGTCCAGAGTCTAGCACCAGCTAAAATTGGAAAAAGCAAAGAATAAGTCTCTAAAAGCACAGGCAAAGAAACACCAAACAAAACTGTTAACAAATGAGACTGAAGAAGATAAGAGGAAGAATATCCAGGAGCTGATAAATGAAAAGGATCAGGAGATCCTGACCTTAAAGAAGAGTTTAAAGATCTCTCCTGCTCAATTTGCAAGTACCCCTGAGATAGAAAAGCTGGAGGAAGAGAAAGAGAAACTAAATGGGGAACTATTGGACTGTAAATCCCAATTGGTAGAACTTATGGAGAAGGAGATGAAGATGCAGTCTGATATGACCTTGGTAGCAGCCAAAGAGGAATCATGGAGGACACGGGTTGAAGAGTTGCAGAAGAAACTAAAGGAGATGGAGCAAGATGCCACAGATCCGATTGCAGCAGGTGATTTCTCCCTGGTAGGGAAGATAGCTGATGCCAGCCTAGAAGATGTTGAGTTGCTTCGATTAAAGAAGCAGGTTACTAACTTGAAAACTCTAAGGGATGATGCAGAAAGAAAAAGGGAGGCTTGGGAAACCAAGTACCAGGAAATGCAAGTGGACCTTGACAATTTGAAGGAGCAAGTAATCGGGCAGAAAGTGCTGCAAGAGACCAGGAAAATCATCTGGGATGATATTATAAAACAAGCTGAAGACCTACAGCCTTATCTAAACTTTATATTGGATAAAGAGACTGTCGTGAATTTAGCCATACAAGCTATGACATTATCAAATGAAAGACTTAGTAAAAAGCCTTCAGAATATGCTAACAACGCGGTGGATTTCTTAAATGATTTATCTGAAGAGCAGGCCGATGATATAGGAATCAAGGACAGGGTGGCCACCATCATATGGGCTAAAACGGTAATTAACAAGCATGAACAGGTAAATATCACCCAGTCAGGAATTGACATTTTGTCGAAACAGCTAAAGATGTTCAGGGAAGCATTTGATACTTTATTCAAGAGGGGCCTACTTGAATTCTGGGGCGAGAAAGGAAATATGTTGTCTAAGGAAGAATATAAGGCCAAGCTGTGGGATTGCAGGATGAACCATGACAACTTTGAGGGGATGGATCAGCCCTTGACCAGCTAGCTAGTAGTTGAGAAGCTGACAAGAGACTTTGAGTTAGCCTCGAACTTCGGGGGAGCAGGAACATTGCATACTGGATACTCTTACAAGGAACACACTGAATTAAGAGTATTACTTAAAGAGCCCGCCACCGTAAATTTACCCTAAGAGGACCAGTGGAAACTAATCGAGAAGTATGGGAAAGCAAGGTTAAAAACCAGAATATGAAAGGGTCCGAAGACATCAGCTAAGGAGCCAGCGAGAAATGAAAGCAGCAAGCTGAAGCTGTCAATTTTCTGTTTTGTTTCTTGTTAAAGTAGTTAGTCATATAGTAAAATAGGCAAGTGAATGTAAGAAAGCAGTTAGGCCTATACCGCCTGTGTTTGTTTTTAAGTTGTAACGGCAAAATGCCTTAGTTAGCTGTCAAGTAATTACAACTGTTTTCCGTTCAGAAGAGAGCCGAACCTAGAGCTCCAGGGGCCTCTATAAATTCATTGTAATTAAAGACAGAAGGGTTGAAAAATCTTGTTGAAAACCTTTTTGGGAATTTTGTATTGCTTTGTAAGACATTTCCGAGTTATATTTTGAATAGAAATTGCAGAGCCGAGCTAATGTTTACATGGATTCTTGTGTAACTGGTCTTGTAGTCTGTTTTTCCTCTTCTGTGTTAATTGTGTATCCCTCATTGTTATTTCCATTTTGTGACATTCTTCAATGCTTGGAGCAGTGTGATAGTTAAGTAGAATTCATGAAAGTATGCTCTGCTTATCTTTTCCAAGTATTTCACCATTATTTTCTCTGCTAAAGTTGATGTAGGATCCATTATTATATGCCTTACGTCAATGGGTTGTTTCTTTCTCCTCTGTTTCATCAATTAAATTCACTTCGACTATGAGTTGTTTATTATCTCGGCCCTGTGTTAATGCATTTGTGAAGCCCTTGTGGATAAATTTTTCCTGAGTTTTGTCTGACGTGACTCCATTTCCCAAAAGAGAGATTCATATGTTTTAGCCGACGACGTTTAAATCATTTGTTTTCAAACAAAAAGCTGATCTTCTGTATTGTTCTAATTGAATATCCTTGATGATGAATGCTGGTGTATGTTTTCATTGTTGACACCTTTGATTATTCCAGTCTTTCACATGTTTGTAGAGAGAGCCCTCTCAGACTAAGCTGAGTCAGTAGCTTAAGTCTAAAGTTGGTTAGTGGTTACCCCGAATTGCCTTCTCTCACAACCTTGGGGGTTAATTTGGGTGTTAACAATTGTGTTATGACATATTGAATGATTTGTATTGTAGACTAATGAATGTCTTATGTGTAAATGTTATGAATGCTAGAGTAAGCAAATATGCCCTCAAGGATGAGGAGGAATGATAAATGATTAACATTACTGTTTTGAAATTTTACATACTTATTATGTATGCTGAAAAATGTTGGAAGATCTAGTATGATATGTACAGATGTACAAGTTGTGAAAGAAGTACGAACCACAAAGACGTGTGAAAGTCGTATGAGTTCAAATACTGTTGTAATCCCACGGTTCACATAGTTATCATAGATACATTACACAATATAAGCAAGCATACACAATGACACATATACAAGAGACGAGACAGATAGAGAGAATAGTCTTTGTATTAACTAGCAATAGCAGAACAATATGATAGAATCAATCTCTACTAGTCTATCGGCTCACCAGCCTAGATATATATATATATATATATGTAGATATAGTTACATAATCATCTGTCGGTTTATCCAACTGACCCAACCCATACTAGTCGACGCGACTAGTCGACATATGCTGCAGAATGGTCGGGCGGAGGGCCTAGTCGACAGGCTGACCTAGGCCCCTCCAACATCTCCCCCACCTCAAAATCTTTCTTCGTCCTGAAGAAATGGAGAGATCAAAATTACAAAAAATGAATTACATAAACAGTTATGTCAAAGAATCCATAGCATCAGGAATCTGGAGACAAGTTTCAATGATAACTTCAGCAGAGACAGAAAGATGGTGCTGGAACTCTTTCCAAGTGCGTATGAGATTCTGGATGTCGACAGTCAGAGTGGTGAGTTTCGATAGATTTTCCATCTTGTCGTGAGTGAATGTAGCCTGCAAATGGATCATGTCGGGACCAAATGTGTTAATTGTATTGTCGGCAGCAACAAGTAACTGATTGAATCTGGGTTGATTTGATTCCTTGCCCCAATCTTCAACACTTCTCCATGCTTTCTTCCAGGTGGGTTCCAATTCCTTTGCATTCCAAATCAACTAGAGTCTAGTTTCCAGTGGTTTCTATTCTTTCTCCAATTCTCTAACTGTTGTTGCGGCGGCTCTGCTAGTGGTTAAAGTTTTTCGGGGAGCCATGGTGGATTCAGGGTGCGAGGTTGTGAGAATGGTTTCAGCAGAGTCAGGAAATTCTGTTTCTTGGAGTTCAAGTTCTCGGCATAAGAGTAACCAAGAATCCTCAAGCTCCGTATTTATGGTGGAATTACTCGGCACAGGCGAACGAGATGTAGAGGCCTGTATTAATGGCTGATGTGATGGAGTTATTAAATTAGGCTGGCCGGATATCGACGCTTCGTCAGGTGCATTACTTTTGGCGGTGCGATTAACTTTAGCCTTTATTGCTTTATCATCATGGTGCTGAGACATCTCGTTCATTGTGTTAGGTCGATGGGGTTCTCTATTTATGCTTAGACGGTTCAAGTTCCAATACTTCTGCCGTGTCATATTTTCTTCTGTAAACCGTCAATGTTCTTGTCGGTGTCTGTAATATCGATGGTTGTGCCTTGGACTTCTTTCTCTACTATTTCCTTGCTTCCTCTGCCATTCTCTCGTCATTTTTGCTTTTTGCCATGATCTGCTATATTTGGTTGATTGCTTTATATTACTCTCGTTCGGTTATTTCTAACCATTTTTTTTTCATGATTTATACCTTTTAAGTCGTGTGCCGTTTACGACTTTCTTGAAAATATTTCCTTGTAATGTTTTTAGTAGGACTGAGCCATTAGGGTTTAACTTTTCGATGATGTAGGGTCCCATCCATTCTGTATGCAACTTTTTTAGTTTCCCTTTTACTCTACTATTATATAGGAGTGCTAAATCTCCAATTGACAAATTCTTTTGTTTGATATTTCTATCATGCCATGCTTTCTGTTGCTGTTTTTGCACTCTCTGATGTTCTAATGCCAACTGTTGACTTTCATCTAGCTTCGACAGCTGTAATAGCCGTTTGTGTCGAGTATCTTCGACGTCGATATGTAGAGCTATGCAATGGTCTGTGCTTATCGTTGAAAATGTAACGAGACGAAAGCCTCTTGCCCATAGACAAGTGAGAATGGTGTCTGTCCTGTCGTTTTCTTATATGCTATTCTATATGCCCAAAGGACAACAGGTAGTTTATCGTCCCAGTCATCTTTCTCTATATTGCAGATTTTTGTTAGTCCTTTTGTAAGTGTTTTATTGAATGATTCTACTGCGTCGTTCGACTGAGGGTGATATGCTGTGCTTATTCTATGATCAACTGCAAACTCCTTAGTCAATGCTTTAATGGTTTTACATACAAAGTGTGTGCCTTGGTCACTTATAAGTGTTGTGGGACATCCAAAGCGTGTTATGATGTTTTCATAAATGAATTTAGCAGCAACTTCGCTTGAACATGTTTCTACTGGTTCTGCTTCTGCCCACTTGGTAACGTATTCGACAGCAGTAATAATATACCGAGCACTTGTTCGTCTTCCCACTACTGGAAATGGTCCAATAAAATCAATAGCCCATATTTCAAATGTTCGGCTAGGGTTAATTGGGCACAGTGGCATTTCTGTTCTTGGTAGTGGTCCGCCCATGTGTTGACATTTATCACACTTAGATACAAACTCTCGACAGTATTTAAGAATTGTTGCCCACCAAAGTCCTGCTTGCAGGATTTTTCTGGCTGTTATATTTGCATGATAGTGTCCTCCCGCTGGTCCAGCATGGGCTTCTGTGATTATATCCTGTCGTTCATGCTCAAGTGCACATCGGCGTAATATATCGTCCAGGCCAAGTTTATAGAGGAAACCGTTGATCAAGGTGTAGGGGGTTGCTTTCATTGCTAATATCTTCCTCTTTTTCTCATTCATTCCCTCAGGAGCTTGCCCATTTTCCAGAAATTGTGCAATTTCCATAAGTTCTGAAGGTACTGCTTCAATGCGAAACAAGTGTGCGTCCGGTAAGTCATCTTCAATTCCTATCGGTTCTTCTCCTGTGTCGATTCTTGACATGTGGTCTATTCCGACATTAACTTTTCTAGGTCGGATGATTACTTCGAATTCAAATTCTTGAAACAGTAATAGCTAGCGACATAATCTCCCGTGATGCAATGGCTTATTAACTAAGTATTTTAAAGCTTGGTGATCTGTATAAAATACAAAGGGGTTAGCCAAGAAATAATGGTGGTATTTCTGAAGGGCAAATACCATACCTAATGCTTCTCTTTCAGTCGTAGAATAATTTCTTTCAGCTTTATTCAACTCCCGACTGCTGAATGCATTAGGATAATCCATGTTATCATCTCCAGGTTGTGTTAGGATGGCTCCTACTGCTATTCCGGATGCATCAATATGTACATGAAATTTCTTTGACCAATCTGGAAATCGAAGAATCGGTGCTTCAACCATTTTTCTTTTCAATGTGTTAAATGAAATGTCGCATTCCTCCGTCCATTTATAATCTCGATCTTCTTTTAGCAATTATTCCAGAGGATAAGTCATATCGGAATAGTGTCTGATAAATTTTTTGTAATATCCGGTATGACCTAACAGGATTTGTACTTGTTTCGGATTTACTGGAGGCTTTAGGTCGAGAATGATTTTGATCTTCGCGTAGTCAACCTTAATACCTTCTTTGCACACGACATGGCCAAGTAACATGCCGATAACTGTTGCGAAGATGCATTTTTTAATGTTCAGGGATAGTTGTATTTGTCGGCATCTTTCCAACATTAGTCTGAGCCATTTGCAGTGATCTTTCAACATTGTATAAATTGTCCAATCATCAACGTATACAGCCATGGTTTTGTAAATATATTCTTGGAATGCTTTGACAACAATTCTTGAGAAGACCGCAGGTGCGTTCTTCAAGCCGAAATGCATAACTTTATATGTGAATGACCCGAATTCGCACACGAATGTTGTCTTTTTCTGGTCTTCTTTTGCTATAGGTACTTGGTTGTACCCCGAGAATCCATCCGTGAAAGAATAACACTCGTGCCTTGCAACTTCATTGATGATTTCATTTGCAAAGGGTGTAGGGAAGGGATCTATTAGAGTTACCTTGTCCAGCTCTCGAAAGTCGACACAGATTCTCAGTCGAGTCGGATCTTGTTTCTTTGGCTGAACGACCATTGGGCTTTCCCATTCTGACTGGTCAATGGGATATATTATTCCTGCAGCAAGCATGTTATCGATCTCCTTTTTGACAATATCCTTATATTTGTGAGCAAGTTTGTAGGGTCTTTTCTTCATGGGTCTGGCGTCAGGTTTAATATCAATTTTCATCTCGCCCATTTCCTTTACAAGCCCTTTCAAATCTTTATAGTCTCGAGCAAAAACGTCTTGGAATTATTTGAGAATACTGGAGATTTCTGCTGTCTGTTCCTCATTCCAGTAATCGCCAATTTTTGCCATTTTTGGTCCATCGTCCTTTGAAATATCTACTTCCTTTATTTTAATCTTTGCGTCCATCCATTTTGGTGCACGGTTGTTACTTATTTGTCTTTCGCCTTCTTTGATTTGTGTGAAAGTTGGTGGGAAGTTTTTTTCTGATAATCTTTCAGGTTCATCTTTTTCTATGATCTATGTACTTAAGATTGTTCTTACAGGCTTCGAAACACTGGGATGATCCTTTCTCCATTGAAAACTTTTCCCTATCGACATCTCTGTTTCTAGGCTCAGTCTTGTTGAGTGCTGTTTTTTTGTCGTCTTTATATTGTAGCAATTGTTAGGTGGGTGCACATTCTCTTGTTTGTTTCCAATTGTTAGAGTTTCTGTTGGCTGCAAAAATTCTTTGATGCTTTTGCTTGCTTCGACCAATCTCTCACCCTGCGGAGAAAACTGGAAATCCTTAATAAAATTTTCTTTTAGATCTTTCCAAATGAAAGTTTCTCCTCTTGCTTCTTCCATCTTGTACCACTTGTTAGGTAGATTGTCGAGTGTTCTGGGAAAGAGGTGAGGCCATTTTCTTTCATCTTTATAGCCTAATTTTCTCCATTCTTTCTCGCAACAGTCAATGTGAGCTTCGAGGTTTTGTCCTTGTGTAAACAAGGGAATGTCAGCCTGAGTTGTCAAGTTTCTTCCTCCAAACCTTTCTATGAAAGATGTTGATGCAGTACTCCAATTTTGAAGTTTCAACTGATGAGTGTCCCACCATCTCGCAGCTTGACCAGTAAATGTCTCTACCAAAATTTGTAGACGGCCTTGCTCTCCGACATGTTTTGATAGTTGTTCGACATGTACATCAGGTAAATCACGTTCTTTATATCTTAATGTCGAGCTACCATATTGTACATTTTTAACTGGAGCAAGTGTTGGATATGCTCGTATTTTTCGTTCGAAAACCTTCGATGTGTAAGATACAGAGAGACACTTCTTTATTTGTTTCCTCGAGATGGCTTCCACATTCCAGCATTCTTTTGCATGCAGATCATAGTTCTCTATTTGCTAGTCATAGAGTTCTGCATCGGAATTGTATCCGAGCGAGATAGGATCTCCAAGATGAAGTTCTCCTTGGTTGTTTAGCTCAATGCGATCCTCATTATTGTCTATTCGGTAAAGCTGTCGGATATCGTTATCAACTTCTGTAGGTTCTGACCAAGGTTCTCCTTGTGATGGGAAGATTGGCACGATAACCTTCTGGCCATTACCTTTCAACTTGATGCGGATTTTGTCCAAAGAAATTGAAGCCTTCATCTTCCGTCCCTATGGTCGACCAACCAAAGAAGGGAAGGAGCTTGAATCATCTTTTGGTACAATGATTTAAAAATCTACTGGTGTCGTGATACCTTTAATGGAAGTTTCAACTCCTTTCCATACTCCAATCGGCTCAATTAATCCTTGATCTGCGAGCTTTAAGTAGATGCCTGATTCCTGTAGTAGAGGTCGACTGAGTTGGTCCCAAGTATCACGAGTCATGATATTCACTTGGGATCCAAAATCAAGTACAACTTGACGTACATGATATCCATTTATGTCGAGATCGACTAATGGGTCGGCATCATTTTTCTCTTTTTGTTTTAGTCGGCAAATGTTTTTAGTTTTTCTTTGCTCGACGTGTTTTAATTTATGCAACAAATCAATCATTTTTCCTACAGCTTCTTCTTTTGAAATTAATTTGAGCAATTCATTAAGAGTTTCTTCATGTGTTGCTAAATCATGAAATATGTCAGACGCATCTTTGTACACAGATTTTTGTTTTATAGGATTTGGATAATCCTCCTTATCGACAATTCTAGTTATCTGACGTTTATCTTGACCAATATGAGTGCCTTGCCTTGTTACAATTTGCAAGTTTTTTGTTCAAAGCACATCATTTTTTTGAACACAAGATAAAACATGAACATTTTTATTATTATTTATTTTCTCGATCATGGTAGGGCAATCCTCTAAATAGTGATCGCCTACCCCACACTTTGTACAAAATTTGAGATCAGTGCTTTCCTTATAAGGGCAGTCTGCATGTCGATGATTCTCATTGAAGCATGCAAAGCATGCACCAGGTCAACCATATCGAAATCCTTGACCTCCACTGCCACGACCGCGACTCTAATATCCACCACGTCTATTGTAGCCATTATATCGCCAATCGTTTCGTCGATCATTATACCTTGGGTATCTGTCATTCCTGTTTTGATTGTACTAGTTATTTCTTCCATCATTTCTCCCGAATCTGTCGTTTGCTGGATTTTTGTCTTGGTTCTGCTCGACAGAATTTGCTTGATACACTGCATGATAATTTTGTTGATTTTTCAGGTTCAGATGACATTCTTCGATTGAATGTGTATTTACTTCACAAATTTGACACCATCTTGCCTTATTATTTTTCAGATTGTATGGACAATCATTTGTGGTATGTAAATCATATTCTTTGCATAAATCACAGAAACATCTAGATTGGATGAGTTTTAGATCGTGTCATCGATCATCATTTCGACAAGAATCTTTGGTATGTCCTGAGGTTCGACAAGTTGTACGCCATAGCTCTGGTCCTTTTAACGTTATATTTCTGATAGCTTGCTCCATACTTTTAAGTCATTCGTCGACATGTCTGTCCATGGATATTAGAGGGTATTCATCATCCATTTCGATTTCTAGTGCTACTCTTAGTGCATCTACATATGTATTAACATTTTGTCGACGGACATGTATTCTGATTTTATTGATTAGATCAGCAATAAACCATTTGATTAATAGTTTTTCTTTGATTTCATAGTCTAATTTGCTCAGGAGGTTTTTAAACCTCTTGTCGTACTCCTTGACAGTTTCTGTCGGCTTTTGGACTGCTGTCTTCAGTCGTTATGCCGCCAGGTATGTCACATCTTCAATCATAAAGAAGGTCAAAAAGCTTTGTTTGATTTGTGCTTTTGTTGCATTTGGTGTTTTTCCTATGTACCCCATGTACCAAGTCAGTGCTCTCTTTCTTAATGAACCAACAAATTGAGCAATTTGTCTATCTTCATTGGTAATTTGATTAGCTGTCCAGATTGCTTCGCACACAAACCAATGTATTCTTGGGTCTTCGTCTCCTTCGTAGAACGGAAGGTGTGCATTAGTGTGTGCCATGTCTGCTATTGTATTATTCTGAGAATTTGATGGAGGTGTGGGTGGGTTATTTCCACAGTCAATACTTGGTGCTTCGTTAGTATGAATTATCTGTCTTTCTGGACTTGGTTCTTTGTCTCTAGAATCAATGACTGTATCTCCTTCGATGTCGCTAGTCTCTAGAATCAATGACTGTATCTCCTTCGATGTCGCTAGTTCTACCTTTGTCAATTACTTCTGTCGAAATCCAGTTAAATTTTTGCTCAAACGGGATTTTGCTAAATCTCGGGCTTTCCGACGTGCTTGTCGAGTCGCTCAAATTTGGTATTGGCAGGGGGGGCGCTTCCTCATGCTCTGTGTACACTAGATGAAAACTTCTATTTGAAAATTCAGGTTGGAAAGATATCCAATTCCCTTCTTCCGGTCGATGAATCAATAGTCTATTGATATCATCGCCTTCTATGCTTCGACGACTCCAAACTCCCGACTGACCAGCATGGAGACCAAGGTTTTCTTCGACAATTTCTTCCACCCGAACGCTTTCTGTTAAATGGAATGGAGACGAAGGTGCTACCTCAGTATATATATACGAGTTAATTGTTGGATTGAGGGAGGTAGAATTAAGAATTGATGAGATATCTAAAATTACCGAGACTAAATGCGAAGTACGTAGTGTGGTTGAAGCCTTCAAGGCTATTGTTCAGGCACCTACAATATACACTTTGAAAAGTAAAAGAATGGCGAATCTGTTGAATTAAAGGACACTTGAATTATTATCTTTGAAATGAATAATCGACCAGCCATATTCTTAAGATTGGACCAGCAAGTCTTGATGGGGATGCATTATTTGTAAGATTGTTTGTAACTTTGTAGTTCGTGGGATGGAAATTTTTGTTGCTCACTTCTACAACAAGAATTTGTGTCTCTATGTAGAGTGGATAGGAGTTGTTAATGTTGTACGCACATTCTACGCCACAATTAGAGTGAAGAGCTAACTTAAAAGGTTTGCTAGATCAATGTATTCAAACTCTTTTGTTCATGGGGCTCGAATTGTGCAAATGTTGTCGTTAATCCAATCTCAAATTTGAAGGTGAAAGGTGGCAGAGCATCTAGATATCCAACTTCAGATTTTAAAGGGATTGAGTTTGAAGTGGCAGAGTATTGGGAGACAGAGGATTAGATCGACTTCTTCAGGCATTCAGTTCCAGATTTCAAGCAGTATTCTCAGCAAGCAGCTTCATAATCGAATACAAGTGGCAAGTTTGAAGGAATTGAATTCAAGGGTTCCATATTTCTTGTTTACAAGTCATGGATTTCTTTATTTTTAGTTTTGCAATAATTAGCAGGAGGTAATTCCTATAAAGGAATTCATTTTTAATGTAGAAGGCAGTTCCAGCCGAGAGGCTGAGTGTTGTAAAGAGTTCTGGGGACTATGAGACAATTTAATTGTAATCCCATTGGGCAGTTTTTCCTATAGCCTTCTTTATGAAATATTTCTGTGTTTTTAATATTAGATTTCTATCTCTTAATCTTTTCACCCTTTTTCTTCTTACTCGAATGAAATGGTGTTCAATGGAGTGTCCATTTATATCCGGTATTCTATGGATTCCTGAACAGTGATGTGTTTGCTGCGATTGCCCATATTATACAAATTTCATTGTGTATTTTCCTTCATGGTTAGAGAGGATCTCTTATCATTGAATTTTCTTTCTTGTATTGATTCAAGCTGTTTACAGTGATTAATACACTCATGTGCTTCTCAATTATTCCGTATTTTCACCTTCAAACCTGTGATGTCTGATATTGATTCCACGGACCTTTGATCTACGATGTGATGTAGGAAACTCCATTCCCAATGGCCCTGATTATTAAACTACCTTTCTCCTTTCTCATCCAGTCTACTTGATCCACCATTTATTGACATCCCAACCACTTCATCTAAATCAATTATTTTTCCCTGAGCATTAAGATGTGCTAGCCATGCCCTCTCCGTATTCAAAGTGCATCTTTTAGCACTAACATCTTTTGGCGCCGTTGCCGGGGACGGAAGTGAAGATATTTTCCTTGGGAGAATGACAACGAGGACTTCCAACTTTGGATGGTGAACTGAAGCTGGACACTTTAGACTGCTCATATTTCACCATGGCGACTCCACTATTCAAAGATCCATAGGCGACTCCACTGGTTGAAGATCCAGAATGACATCAAATAATCGAATGAAGGCCATTGTGGCTGCAAGGTTTTCTCCTTTGAATTTTGCTGATAGTAACGGTTTTCCTAATGATGCTCCTGTTATGGATATTTGGGGAGATTGCCTTCCACGGTTCAGAGAAAGCAAAGAGGATAATCCTTCGGATCACCTCATTAGATTTCATCAATGTATGGCTCAGTTAAATATACATCATGAAGATGTTTATGTATTCATTAGAAGGGGATGCTCGCGAATGGTACCGATCCTTGCCTCCTCCTAGCATATCTTCTTTACAAGAATTTCATATAGCGTTCCATCATCGATGTGAAAGGTATTTTTTTGGGGAAATTTTGCTTGAGAATTGTTGTGAGGAGTTTCATTCAGATATTCAGCATGCTTTTTCTTCTAATAGTGAGGATGGAAATGAAAATATTCATAAAGATATGGATGAGAATGAAATCTTTTCTATTGCTACTTCCGAAGAAGATTTTCAAGTCATAGTTGATGGTGATATCAATGATTGTGTAACTGAGAATGCTCTAGATCCTGCTCTTTATGTACCTACTACCTCAAACTCAGATGAAGAGGATGATAAGGCTAAGGAAGAAGAAGATGATTTATTGTCAGCTGTATCTTTTCCTAATTCTATTTTACAGCAGGAGCTTTTTCGAAATTTTGATATTGAAGTTGATAATCATGATATTTTAGATGCATTTGGCATCAATACAAATGTTTCTTATATTGATGATTATGATACAGAAGTTGTTCCAAGTTCCTTTGAAGATCATATTACTGATGATACTTTTAAGAAATCTTCATCTTTATCATTAGAATTTTATCATGTTGCTGCCATTTTTGATGAATATGATGATGATCTCAAGATCCAAGATCCAGATATTTGTGATGTGGCGGTCTCTGACCAGCAGATTCATGAAGGCATTCAGTTCGATGAAGTATGAACAACCAGAACCGGTATATGACAGATATGCATCTGATGGCAGTGAAGAATAGATGGATCAGTTTGTTGATTCTCAGGATGACATAGTTGATGCTGATATTCAAGGAACTTGTGAGCAGATTTAGGATCCCTTTGATTTTGAATGCCCAAAAAATCTTCATACTCTCTTTCCAGCATAACAAATGAAATATCATTTGATAAGTGAAGCAGAAGAACAATGTGGCCTTCCGTATCAACTGGAAATGCAGCACAACTGGCAGGACTCGGTGGCCATCTACATGGAGTTATGGTTTTCAGAAAATTTCAGCCTTGCAGAGTTTAGAATCAAAGAGGATGGTGATTGTAGGTATGCTTTGCAAATCAATTTTCTGTTACAAATGTTAAATTTTTCTTTGACTTCTATCTGCATGCAAGAAGTTCTTACAGTCGGCTGGATGCTATCATGGCTTCATTGGAAGCATGATTACACATGATTAGCTTGTTTCTACCGGTTAGAAGTAGGAGTAGACTGAAGAATAAGCTCGTCATTCGAGCATGTAGATTCTTTTCAGTATGTCAGTCAGCAGCAGTATATTGTCATTTCAGTTGTGTGTGTTTAGAGTTTGAAAAACGTTGCACAGATTTGGTAGAGATATAAATGACTCCACTAGCCCAATGGACTAGGCACAACATAAATTTGGCTGTTTGCAGAGCAAAAAGTATACAAGGTCGTGTTGCACAGAGGGACGAAATAGAAAGGCATAGGGTTTGCTTATTCTTGGCAATTCGCAAGAAGCATACCATCCTCAAACGGAGCCAGATCTGCCCCAATTTTTGTTGTCAGAAAATTCACGATTGTTCCAATGTCAACATGGTCAGTTTCGGTCAGTTTCTTATCGCCTCAAACCTGCATCCGGCACAAAGAATAAAATCCGAAGGTCAAACAGCTTGAGCTCAAGTTCAAATGCTAATGCCTTGTCCAAGCACCCGAGTTCTAATATTAAGAGTGATTAAAGGAAAATGGTAATATTATCCCCAATTGTTGCGGACAACAGATTGCAATGGTTTGGAAGCAAGTGTCAAGAGCCAACGACAACCAAATACTATTGACAGTGGTTTACAATGAGTTCATTACCTAGCTGCCTATATAAAGTGCCAGCTAATTGTCAACGACAGTGCTAGGAAGTGCCCACGAGGACTACCCAAGTGTCAAGGGTTCAAATTAAGATTCCTTCATGGCTCCAAGATACTAAGATTATATTGATCAAGTTGAAAACACCGTTTTAATGAATACAATGCTTCTTTAATTTAAAAAAAACGCCCAAAGAATGAGAAAGCCGAACCAACGTCCAAGTGTCAAAAGTGATCTCAAGCTAATTCTTTCTATTTCCATGTCAAGTATCAAATGTTGGTGATGAGTTATATTGGTTCATTGAGATCCGCGGTGAGAGAGCATGGTGCTTTCAATCGAAGAGTATCCAGTTTTGAACAAAGTTGAAGGAGACAATGAGTTAATTGTTGGACTGAGCGAGGTCGAATTAAGAATTGACGAGATATCTAAAATTACGGAGACTAAATGCCAAGTACGCAGTGTGGTCGAAGCCTTCAAGGCTATTGTTCAGGCACCTACAATATACACTTTGAAAAGTAAAAGAATGATGACTCTGCTGAATTAAAGGACACTTGAATTATTATCTTTGAAATGAATAATCGACCAACCATAGGAAACTCTGCTTCAGGGATTTGAAAGTGGCAGTCTTGATGGGGACGCATTATTTGTAAGATTATTTGTAACTTTGTCGTTCGTGGGATGGAAATTTTTGTTGCTCAGTTCTACAACAAGAATTTGGGTCTCTATGTAGAGTGGATAGGAGCTGTTAATGTTGTATGCACATTCTACACCCCAATTAGAGTGAAGAGCTAACTTAAAAGGTTTTCTAGATCAATGTATTCAAACTCTTTTGTTCACGGGGCTCAAATTGTGCAAATGTTGTCGTTAATCCAATCTCAAATTTGAAGGTGAAAGGTGGTAGAGCATCTAGATAACCAACTTCAGATTTTAAAGGGATTGAGTTTGAAGTGGCAGAGTATTGGGAGACAGAGGATTAGATCTACTTCTTCAGGCATTCAGTTCCAGATTTCAAGCAGTATTCTCAGCAAGCAGCTTCAAAATCGAATACAAGTGGCAAGTTTGAAGGAATTGAATTCAAGGGTTCAGGATTTCTTGTTTACAGGTCAGGGATTTCTTATTTTTAGTTTTGCAATAATTATCAGGAGGTAATTCCTATAAAGGGATTCATTTTTAATGTAGAAGGCAGTTCCAGCCGAGAGGCTGAGTGTTGTAAAGAGTTATGGGGACTATGATACAGTTTAATTGTAAGCCAATTGGGCATTTTTTCGTATAGCCTTCTTTATCACATATTTATGTGTTTTTAATATTAGATTTATATCTCTTAATCTTTTCACCTTTTTCTTCTTACTCAATTGAAATGGTGTTCGATGGAGTGTCTATTTATAGCCGGTATTCTATGAATTCCTGAACAATGATATGTTTGCTGCGATTGCCCATATTATACAAATTTCATTGTGTATTTGCCTTCATGGTTAGAGAGGATCTCTTATCATTGAATTTTCTTTCTTGTATTGATTGGCAAGCTGTTTGCAGTGATTCATACATTTATGTGCTTCTCAATTCTTCCGTCTTTTCACCTTCAAACCTGTGATGTCTGATATTGAGTTCAAAGACCTTTGATATACGATGTGATGTAGGAAACTCCATGCCCAATGGCCCTGATTATTAAACTACCTTTCTCCTTTCTCTTCCAGTCTACCCGATCCACCATTTATTGCCATCCCAATCATTTCATCTAAATCAATTATTTTCCCTGAGCATTGTGATTTGCTAGCCATGCCCTTGTTAGAGATAAAGCTCACATTAGTGCAGCATACTAAGTTTGGGATTGGTTTGAGATTTTGTAGGAGACTGTTGAGATATTCTCTTAACCAACATCTCCATGTTTGGAGATAGTTGGATCTCACTCCAACTATATATATATGTGATGTATGTGTGTATGATTATGTAATACAAGTTATTATTGTGTGTGAATCCGTTGCAATGGCTGATTTCCATTTTCTTAATTGCCCTCTCCGCAGTCGGAGTGCATCTTTTGTCACTAACACAAAAAATTCTAACATCATACTTTTAGAAAATATACAACCAAATCAAAAAATTCTAACATCATACTTTTAGAAAATATACAACCAAATGGAATTGAAGGGAGGATCTAAAACAATTGATAAATAATAAATGTTATGTATAGATGTTATCAACATGTATAAATTGATAAAGAAGATGTTATATTTTTTTAGATTGAGATTTTTTTTTAAAATTTGTATAGTTAACAATGAGTTAATAATAACTTTTTCACTTTAGAAAAGGTTAAAGGAAGAATAACTATCCTAAATAATTTTTTTAAATCTTAAAATAATATATTATCCAAATTAATTTTATTAATAATGAATATTATTATTTTTAAATTGCTTTAAATATAAATAATGATAAAGATCATAAAAATATATAAATGTTATACTTATAATTATATAAATATTATATAAAGATAATTTTTTATATAAAAATTCATTTCTAGTTTTATATAAAATTTAGGAAAATTAATACATCTAAAATAATATTGAATCATAATTAATTTAATTTTTATAGATTTTAAGATATTGTAAAATTATAAAGTATCTTTACAATCTTTCAAATCCAAAAATGTTATGAATAATTTTAATAATTTTGGATCTTTTGATTTATTATAATTTATGTATCCCAAAACTTACATTACCTATTCTCAATACTTAGTATTGAGAATAATCATTGATAAATTTGTTTATTTTGAAAAACATGTTTAGATTATTATTTGTGAATATTATTTAGGAAAATTTGTTATTATATATAAGTAAATTTTTTAAATTTGAATTAAAAATAAGTAATTTAAATTATAAATAAGTTTTATATATGTAATTCAAATATTTTTATTTATATATATGATTTAAATATTTTTATTTTAAAGCATATTTTTTAATTATTATTTTAAAATGTAGTTTAAATATAATTGATTTAGGTAATTTTTATTTTATTTTTTTATAATTAATAAACTAATATTATTATTATTAATTAATTTATTAAATGAATGTATTGAATTTTGCATATAATAATTTAATTGAAGTTATCATTCATGTTAACAAATTTAGTTAAAAATATATATATTCAATTACATAATTACATAAATAAAATAAAATAATTTTATTTAAAATCAATTATAACATACAATATAAGTAAAAATAATTTTAAAGTAAATATTCTAAAACTATATATTTTTTTTAATAAATGTTATAGTTTAAAAGTAATATGGAAATAATCATATCTTATATTTGTAAAATTTAAAATGTATTTGTATGTGTTAAAAGTTATTAATGGATACATTTTATTTTAATAAGTTTACAAAGTTTTCTTTATAATTGATTTATATAAATAAAAAATGTTAAAATAATTTTTTGAAAAATAAATAAAAAAATTATTTAAAAAAAAATAAAAAATAAAAAATAAAATTAATTAACAAAATGAAAAATTATAATAAAACAAATCAAAATTAAAAATAATTAAAAACCTTATAAAAATCTTATAAATTAGGGTAACAAAAATACTCCATCAAACTTTATAATATTATAATAACATATCATAATCTTAATTTTAAAAATGTTATTAAACTACAATATTTTTATATATATAATTAATAAATATTTACTAATAAAATTTAAAATTTAAATATGCATTCATTATTATCTTGGGACATAGTTTATTATTTAAATATGCATTCATTATTATCTTGGGACATAGTTTATTAGTATATTTCTAATCTTAATATATAAATAAATATATTGTTTTTTTATAAATAATTTTCAATATTAAATTTACTATTTCATTTTCATATTCACATAATTATTTAAAAAAAAATATTTATTATTATCATATAATTAAAAAATAATATACTTTATTTTTATATCCTTACTTTCAAATTTTCATAAACATTACACTTCAAAGTTTAGCCAAAACTAACAATATTCTTTTTCACTCTTTTAAAAATTAGTACTAATTACTATAATTTGCTAATCATTACTTAAGAAAGTAATTTTTTTTTATTTATAAACTTTTAGATATTCATAGGAGAGTGACATTTTAATTTGAGATTAAAGGACATTAAGTAACTTATTTTTTATTTTATATATTAGATATTAATTTATATCATTTATGATAAGTAAAGATTTAAAATATAATAGAAAATATTTATAATAATAATTTTCAATGATTAAAATATTTAAAAAATATATAATTTTAAATGAAATTTAAAAATTAAATTAAAATTGTAATTTTAAATTAAAATTATTAAAATTTTATTATTTATTTGTACATACTATCTAAATATGGCATTAGATTAGACTTTACTGCCTTGTAAATTTGTGAACATGTGCACATGCTTTTGTGTTACGAATATGTTAAAGAAATATTGTTATTATGTATGTTGTTTTTCTATGTTTGTGTTTTTTCCTAGCCTTAGCTTGGCCTTCATGGCCTTACTAAATATCAAAATATATTCCCAAACCGCTTGAAGAATAGTGTAGATGAATGTTTTATGTGCAAGCTCGGACATGAGGGACACACAACTATGGGCATGTAGGACAGTGACATGACGGACACACAACTATGGGCATGTAGGACAGTGAGATTATATGCCTCAAAATCTAAATTCACACAGACTTCGAAGCTAATTACCCAACCACTTAATTATTAAATGGTTTTTTTATATGGAAGCTTAAATTGGCTTGAATCCTTTCAATAAAATGTTCATTCTTATTATGCTCTTCCCACATTAGCCATTGATTCCATACAACCAAAATAATAAATTACCAAAAATAATAATACAACCAAAATAATAAATTACCAAAAATAATAATATAATTTAGTAAGCCAATGATATATATGCCTTGAAAATAAGGTTCCCATCATTCAATGTGCAACAGAAAGGAGAGTTCTTTCACTCTTACTCATCAGAAACCTGTTGCTTTTTTTGACGGAGCTGTAAGTAATGGCTTATATGTGCAGTGGGGGGTGTTATTTATATTAACAAGGATCATTTTTTCACTCTCAAGATGAACTGTGGAGTTGGTAATAACACAAAGGAGGAACTTCTTGCACTCTGGTGTGTACTTACCGTCTCATATTTGTTTGGTCTTCATGAACTGTTTGTATATGGAGATTCGAGGGTGACAATTAAATGGGCTCGTGGAGAGTACAATTTAAATGTTGTTACCCTCTATCAGTGGTGCTGTAGGACTAGGGAGAAAATTCTGCTATTCAATGACATTACTTTCGAGCATATTTACAGGAAACATAATACATTGGCTGACAATCTCTCCAAGGCTGCATATGATGGTGAAGGAGTAATTTTTTGGGAGGAATTTTATGATCTGCAGGTTGCAGGGATCCTTTCATATCTTTGACATATAGTTTCTTTTTTTGAAGTTTATATATAGGTAGATAACGTTTTTGTGCTGTAACTATCCCCATTAGTATATTTTGGACGTTGATGTTTATACGTCCTGGGTTTTTGATCATCAGTCAATTTCTGACGCAGACATATTTGTACTATTTGATTCACTTTTGAATACCAATAATATGGTTTTTTTTCGCTGAAATAAAAGGGAAGGTTTCTCTTTCCATATGCCATGGATTCGTGAAGACTAAAATAATAATATAATTTATGAAGCCAATGGATCCCGTTCTCAAGTGAATGTTGTGTTTCCTATGTTTATGTTTAAATTCCATATTCACTAGAAATGCAATTTCTTACGTTGATAATGCCTACTTTTTTATGAGAAGGATATGAATATCATAAATACCTTAGGCAAGGCGTGTATCTACTTTTGTGATCTATGATTATGAAAAGTGTCATGGAAGACTGATTTCATAGTGAAGGTGCACCGATCAAATTGTTTGGGCTTCAAACTCAACAGAAAAGGGAGAGAAAATAATTCACAATTATCTATAATTGAATGATACTACCATAAGTGTGCAGTTATATTTATTTTGAGCTCTTAACATTTATGCAAGGAATTGTTTATTTTTATCTCTTCATATTTATGGAAGGAATTCACAATGATTATATATTAAATTTTTTAATTATATATAACCTTAATCGATACTAAAATAATATTTAGGATACTAAATAAATATAATCTTATAATAACAAATTTTTAAACTATTTGAAAAATGGAATATCAAGCCAATTCCTTTAATTGGAGCATTGAAGATCAATTATTTTAAGTATATTTTCCCAATAATTTTTAACAATTCCTTGATATCCTTTTGCAAATTTCAATGAGTTTCTTTTACCAACATATTAAAATAGACAAAGTCATTCCTTATTCATATGAATAAAAAGAAAAATGTCATAGTCACTGACATACATTCATTTGATTAAAAATATCATAATCACTTACATTTTAAATAATACTTTACTGAAATGATTATGCTTATATTTTCTTTCTACTTGATCTTGCAGATCTTAATACAGTCTCACTAATCTTTGTGTCTTTCAATACGGCTCATTTAATACGATGTTCATTTTGTTGGAGACTAATTCTTGGTGTTAGGATTGGTGTGCACATTCACGTGCAAAGAACATCAATAGTTGTTGAGGGTAGACCAAGAGTCATTCGAGAGTCCAAGAAACCTCTTGAGAATTTGGAACCAAGGACCCTTTCTCACCTATTCAATTGTCTTTGTGTTTGTTATTTGACTTGTGTATAAGCCATTCTACCTATTTACCCAATGAACAACCTAACAGTACCAAAGCCCTTGTAAATCTTGTGGCCTATGACTTGCAGTCTGTCCAATCAATCATTTTGAGCACTGCTGTTTGATCTGCAATTGCTAGTTAAGTACAAAATAGCAAAAAGGTTATATTATGATCCTTATTTTGGGTTGACTAAATAAGGTGAAAGGCCCTATATCTATATATCTTAGGGTCCCAATTATCTAAAGGGTAAATAAAACCTAAAAATTAGCGTGTTAGCGTGTAGTCAACACGCTTATCCAATTACCCAGGAGATAAAAAACAGTAAGGTGCCGTAAGCGTCGCGTGATTCAAAAAAAGTCACAAATTACAAGCGATACTCGAGCTCCTTTTGATGTACTGTCAGAGATCGATTTGGATGATTTGGGTTTCTGTTTTTTTACCTTCGAAAGCTCAATTTTACAGCTTCGACGTGAATTTTCCGCTTCAATTTCTTTTTTAGATTGAACGCAGAATATTTCAAGCGGCCATTTTTGGATTAAATTCGAGGTGGGTTTTCTCTTTGCTACTTTTTGATTGCGTTTTTCGTTCAAAATCTGTATTGGGTTTGTTCCACTGGTTTTCATATACTGCGAATTGAAATTTGAATGGTTTTATTTTTCTTCTCCCTGTAGGTCAACTGCTGTGAGGTGCTAGGGTTTCTAGGGTTTGGATGGAACCCATGGATATCGTGGGAAAGTCTAAGGACGATGTCTCGCTCCCTAAAGGTTAGTTTATTGGATTCGTATAAACGTTTTAATAGTTTTTTGGATTGATAGCGGTTTTCTGCGTATGAGGGTTTTGTGTAGTGGAAATTGTTTCTATTTTAAAGGGTTTTAAGAGGAAGAAAGTAGAGCTTTTGTCCATATCAAAGGCTCACTGTAAAGGCCATAGGTTCTGTTCTTGAAGCAAAATCAGTAATTGTTAGTTTGGTGTAAAATTCGTAGTTTTAGGTAAATAATAATCGAGCTTTCTGAGGGATTATTACTGAAGGAAATCAGCTCATATAGCCCATCATCCATTTTTTCAGAAACGGGGCTCAGATAGCCTATCATCCATTTTTTTGTCTTTTAAATGAGCTCAAGTAGGGCATCATCTATTTTCTTGGAACTTACTCAAATAACCTATCGTCCCTTTTTCTGAAACGGGCTCAGATAGACCATTATCCCTTTTTCTGAAACGGGCTCAGATAGACCATTATCTATTTTTCTCGTTGTAGCAGCTACCACCTGATGGACCTTTGGCTCTGATATTTTTTCTTGTATCTAGAACCCCTTAGTTTATGTCGTCCTTCCTCTGTTTTCATGTTATGAACCAAATTTGTGCAAAATACTGACTGTGAGTTATCCTTGGGCAATGTCGGTTGAAGTTTGAACTAAGAGTTGATTGATAAGCTGCCAGCTATGAGGTTTGGTGATGGTACAGGGAGATTCTATAACATAGTTGTGGATTGTTTCAGTGATCTGAAATTTTGTGCTTATGTTTGTGGTGTTTGCCTTGTCAGGGATTTCAGATTTGTGGACATAGTAGTTTAGGGATGTGCGTTGTACCTTCTAATATGTGAACTGAGGTATTTGAGTACACATTCCATGGAACAAACCAAAATCTATATCCCAGAAGTTGTATTAGATGAAAGCCATTTAAGGACATTTGTAGTTTTGTGTGTGAGTTGGATTGGAAGGGAAGTAGGCTAATTAAATACCGTATTTTCAAGTTGCTAAATATCCTCTGGTGCAATATCCAGTATCTTTTTGTTTTAGAATTGGAAGTGAAAAGTAACGATTAATGAAATATGCTGTTTAGGTAGTCAATCATGTGCCCGGCCTTGGCCGACTGTCTTTTGACATCTTGGCATTGAGTTGTATCCTGCCCCACATGTTTCATGATTATAGGTGGCCGTACAGCCACAGTTTAGGGTTCACTTAATTATCATGTTGGTGCTCTTTAAAATTTGTAAAAGTGGGAAGCATTGTTTCCAATCAATATGCAAGTTAATTGTCTAGTTGACACTTAAATCATACAGTGTTTTAGTATTCAGTGTGATGTTTGTTCCACTGATTTATAGCATAGTAGCAAAATACGGCTGTATTGGTAGTTGCTGTACAGAAATTTGAACCAGGTTAAAAATACGGCGAACATTCAAGATGATACGGGTTTGGTACAATCAACCATTTATTTACCTAATTTTGACAAAATTGAATTCAGATCGAATTCATATTGGTACAATAAAATATAAAACTCCAAAGCATGGCTGACTAATAAAAATAAAATTAAGAAAAATATTTAAAATACTTTTTCAAATTCTTATAAATTTACCATCCCTCGAACAAAAAGTAATTGTGAATCAAAGAAAATAATAATTTACCATCATTAGAACAAAAGCAATGTGCCTTATTATTATTGCGTTATTACTATTACATGTAGTTTTTTTATTTCTAATTTTGACAAAACTGAATTCAGATCGAATTCATATTGGCACAATAAAATATAAAACTCCAAAGCATAGCCGACTAATAAAAAAAAAATTTAAAATACTTTTTCAAATTCTTATAAATTTACCATCCCTCAAACAAAAAAGTAATTGTGAATCAAAGAAAATAATAATTTACCCTCATTAGAACAAAAAACAATGTGCCTTATTATTATTGCGTTATTACTATTACATGTAGTTTTTTTATTTAAGTTTTATTATTGCGTTATTACTGTTACATGTAGTTTTTTTATTTAAGTTTTATTTTATATGTAATTGTTATTTTATTTTTATTTTTTAGTATTTATTATTTATCAAAAAGTAAATTTATGTAGTTTCTTTATTCTCATTTTTTTTAAGTCATTTTATAAAAAAATAGATTTGTGTAGTTTAATTTTTAATTTTTAAAGTTTCAATGAATAATGAATGAGATGTTAAAATTTGGAATGATTACATATAATCTTATTTTTTTAAAATTGAAATTGCATGTTTTTTGTATTTATAAGATGTCTACTCCCGTATTTTAGTCGTACTTGATTTTTTTGTTACGTATTTTTTCCGTATTGTATCCGAATCATATTTGAATCCGTACTCAAATCTTGCTACTATGATTTATAGTAACCACGCTGGAATAAATGATGATTTGTATCATGAATGATTAGAATGTGTTGAAGAAAAGGGTTAGCATGGTTAAAATTTTACTTGAGATTCACAGTGACCATTGTTTTTCATTGTATCCAGGGTTGTATTGAGAAAACTGATATTGACTATAATTTTACTTTGGCACATTCTGAATATTTGATTGTCCTGCAGCAACCATGTTTAAAATTATAAAAGAGATGCTGCCTCAAGATGTTCGTGTTGCAAGAGATGCTCAGGACCTGTTGGTTGAGTGTTGTGTGGGTGAGCAGCTGCATTCTTTATAGAATATACAGAGTGATAATTTATGATTTGATTTATAAGAGCACATTGAACTTAAAATTGCCTGTTTGTTTTGAATTATATTGAGAATGATGCAATACCACTTATTAATAGCCTGCTCAAAGTGGGAGGACTTTTGTAAAAAATGTATGCCTGTTCCTAGAGTTTCCTTTTAACATCGAATGCTTACCTCAGATGAAATATATTGTAACTTATATCTGTTTATTATGCTGCAGAGTTTATCAATTTAATATCGTCAGAGTCCAATGAAGTTTGTGGCAGAGAGGAAAAACGAACAATTGCACCTGAGCATGTTCTGAGAGCCTTGGAGGTTAGTTCATAGATTAGATCCAATTGTTCCCAGTTGATTGGATGTATGAATCTGCTAGTCTTTTCATAAAATAAGAAGAGCATGTCCTTGTTTTCAAGGACGGTTTGCTGTGACATAGAACTTTTCCTGTGTATTGCTTTTTGAACTGCACTCATTTGACAGGTGTTGGGCTTTGGGGGTTATATTGAAGAGGTCTATGCTGCATATGAACAACATAGACTTGAAACATTGGTATGTTTGTCATTATTTCATCTGGACCTTTGGCCCATACAAATATTATGCTTCATATAATTTAATGGAATAGACGTTGGATATGTTAACAAGAACAAATTGCTTACTGTCTTGTAACTTTCTCATTAGGACTCTCCTAAATCTGGGCGATGGGCTAGTGGGGCAGAGATGACTGAAGAGGAAGCACTAGCTGAACAACAAAGAATGTTTGCTGAGGCCCGTGCGCGTATGAATAATGGCAATGCAAATCCGCCTAGGCAGTCCGATTCAGATTAAATAGTTTCTAACATTGTCTTCTAACATCTAAGAATGGCTATTATAGTCATTGTTGTATTGTATTAGTCATAGAAGTACCTGCATTATCATGCAATCAAGATTAGTTTTTCTAGCTTTTTACATAGAGACTAGACTAAGATACAAGATTTAATGATTATGCTATTCATTTTCTTTATATTGTCTGTTTTCATCTGTATGTATTTTTTCATGATTTATCTATAGAAATTACATCTGCATTTTTTGCTAGGACCTGGCTTTGTTCTAATTGATAATTTGTCTTAATAATATTGTTTTCTTTAGCGTAGCTAAGTTCAGTGTTGGCAGGTCAAAAAATACTTGAGCAAGAAAATGTCATCCCGGAGATTTTTACAAGCTTTAAGGCATGATAACACTGGATATTGGACTCTGCAAAAAATGAATGAAATTCGACAATAATTCCACACTATTTGGTGACAGTGCTGCTGATTTACCTTTATAGGGTGTTATTAATCTCTATGAAATGGTTTTACAATAAAATGAGCTAGCCGAACCGTTTTAGGTTGTACTATTTTTTGTTAATTAAGGATGGATGTTGTAAAATCTAACGAATGGACACTCCTTGGTCCTTTTCTTTATGCATTTTGTTTCTTTGTTAATTAAGGATGGATGTTGTCAAAACTTTAACGAATGGACCCACTCAGTCCTTTTCTTTATGAGTTTTGTTTTTCTTTGATTAAACTTCAGCCATGACCCATATTCCAAGCAACTGTTAGCACTCAGTGATTTCTCTGGGCTGTATCAGAGAAATCCCCAAGGTAACCATTTCAAACCACTTGAGGAAGGGAACTGACCTTGTCCTAACCAAAGAGGGCTCTCTTAATACAAATAAAGCTCAGAAGGTCAGATCTGGAAAAAAGATAGAAGTTTTGATAACTTTGCTGGTTGAGTGTGCAAGAACCATTGGGCATACGGTCAAAAGATAAATAATTGACTGATACATCAAACTGAAAGATGGAATGAACCTTCACAAGGGCAAGATAGCCTATGCAAATTTGGTTGATAAGTCTGTTGTGGTATGGAAAGCAGAATTAGAACAACAATCCATTACACCTGAAGCATTTGACTGAGGATGAATTTCAAGCATAACTTAGAAGAAATTAATGGAGCATTCAATTGCCATGAAAAGAGCATCAACTACAAGATGAATTCCATTCATATATTTCCAATTAAATGCTAGAAGAAAGAACATTTACTGTAAATGAGCTCTAGAGAGAACACACATGAAGAGGACACAATACCAAAAGTAGACACAAGAATCCTTGGAAGACAAGATTGCAACTTCAGTCTTAAAGGCTTTTTTTATTATATTTCACAAGTATAGTCCAAATAGTCTCTTCAAAATGACTCGAACCAGCCACTAGCCTCTCTACTTTAATCTATATATCAACTACAAGATGAATTCCATTCATATATTTCCGATTAAATGCTAGAAGAAAGAATATTTACTGTAAATGAGCTCTAGAGAGAACACACATGAAGAGAGCACAATACCAAAATCATAGTAGACACAATAATCCTTGGAAAATAAGATTGCAATTTCAGTCTTAAAGGCTTTTTTTATTATATTTCACAACTATAGCCCAAATAGTCTCTTCAAAATGATTCGAACCCACCACTAGCCTCTCTACTTTCATCTATATATATCCAAATATTACATATACAATAAATTTCATAGTTGCATGGGTACTGCTCCCGGGATTTTGGCAACCCGTATCCGACGTTTCCCCCGCTCCAGGGAGCTTGGGAGTTGGTACAAAACGCCCCTTTTTGTTGGGAGCTTCTCTGGGAGCTTTTTGGGAACTTGCTTTAGTCGCTCCCTTGATTTTGGGAGCTTGTAGAAGCTCTCTGTCTGGAAGCTTCTAAACAGACATGGAGCTTTTACGAGCTCCCATCCACGTGGAGCCCAAAATCATAAGACAAGTGTCGAAAATCAATTGAATGATTGTTGTTTATTGTTCCAAGAAATCACCAATAATAAAAATTCCAATTGAATCTATCAATAACGCCATTTTTAAATCAAGGTTATATAAATTAAGAGGGCTCACACCTCTTAAATGTTTAGATCCACTCACACTCAAAATATAAGCTGTCAGTGTACTTAAGTGAATAAACATGGATCTTTCTACAATACAAGATATTGAACAACTTTAATTCATGTCTCAAATGTTTATAGCTAGCTTACGTTATTCATATTGATTGATATAGCAATTTAGGATCATAAACCACATCAAACTCAAAATATTGAGGACTTTGAAAGTTTGTTACTTGAACTTGAAACAATCAAGCCTTCATTCACATAAGAATTAAGTAGTAGTTACCATCAAAAAAATTCTAAGGCACCCAAATACTAAGCACTCTTAGGAGCAATAATAGAGATTCAATCTTTGAAAAGATTGAATCTTATGATTTATGAAGTTATTTGTGCTTCGTACACACACACACACACATATATGCAATTTTTCTTTATGAACTTGTACATTGGGAGAAAGTTGTAGGTCAAATTTACAAAACATACCATGGCACTAGACTCATGCATAGTTAGGGTTTACTTTAGGTCGCACAAACCCAATTTTTGTATAATGTGGATCTAGAGGAGTGAGCAAATTTAAAATGATTGAATTTCATGACACCACTAAAGGCTTAAGAGGCTAAAATAGTTTAAGCTATGAAATTAATCAAATATGTTTTTTTAACTCTTTAATTTTTTGTAATATATATTAAAAAATTAATATATATTATTGTCGCTCCCAACATGACGTTTCCTGCAAATTAGGGCAAAGCTTCTAGCCGTACCGGATACTCGTACCCAATGTACCCACATTCCAGAAACTTGTGCAACATATATATTTCAAGAAGATTTTGAAATCCCTTGGATTTCCAAAACTAGAAAATAGTTTAGAATATTTAACACAAAATGAGTCTGTTTCCTACAAATTAGGGTTTACATTTAGGGGCATTTAATGCAACTCTTTTGTGATCCAATTCTCGTGACTTGATGTGATGAGCATGCTCTTCATTTTTTCCAACTTTGGTGTTGAGGTGGCACTAACTGTTACAGCGGGCAAGCTTCTATATGTTTCTTCCTGCTCAATTTGCAGCGAACAAGAAATGTTGCAAAATATTTGTTTTTTCATTTTTTCCTTGTTTCCTTGATGAAGTGATATCCAAACTTGAGGTTTTTGAGGTTGTTGCTTCAGCAAGGATCTTCAAATTCCTTTTTGACACTTTGCTTTTCACTTTCTCCATTTCTTCTTTCAAGGCTTTGTTTTCTGCTTGCAAAGTCATGTTCTGCCTTTTCAAATTAAACAATTGCTTTGTAATGATCAACCATTTTTTTAATAGTTTTGTTGGCATTCTTTATCCTATCTTCAATCCCATTCATCTCATTTGTTATTTTCGTTGCTTGTTCTTGGTGGGCCTTTTTTTGTTTTCTGTTGTCCTCCCTCAATTGAACTATCATCAATTGTGCCCTTTTACGCTGAATCTTGAGATCCTTGTCACTGGGTTGGTACTTATTGCTCCACGGGGACTTCTTCATCTTCAGGAGTAAACACCAACTTCTTTTTGCCTTTTTGTTTCTTTTTAGCATTATCGGGAGTTTTGTCTATATTTTGGACTTGTCTTTTTCCTTTTCCCTTATCTTCTTTTGATGTGCCTGCTCTTGTCTGAGTATTTTTCTGAACAGGGGAAGGTGTATTCTTTTTGGCATGAGAGCTACCTATAGCTTCAAGGCTAAAACTTGTTGATGATAAAAGGACTTCCCAACCCAATTCCTTCTATTTTAACTCTTCTAAAACAAACAATTTAATCAAGCCAAAATGGAAAAGCAAATTCTCAAAGTTTTTCCTTTTCCCTTGAACCTTATCAACCATCTTTCCTAAACTCCTATGAAGATAGAAAGGTAGATTCATGGCCTTATTACCTGTGAAATGCATTAGCAACTTGATATGATAATAATAAACCATCGTGAATCTTCCTTCACAAGTAAAATACTTTTGTACAACTTTCAACAACTGATGAAATTGATCCAGGATATGTGTGTTTGGGACTCCAGGAAATATGGTTCCATCCTTAAATTCAGGTTTAAGAAGTTCGTTGTAGAAGGCAACTTCAACACCCATGCCCTTAAACCACCTCTCACCAGTCTTGGGCATCCCTGTGGTGACTGAAATTGTTCTCTCTGAGACAAAAAGCCTCTAATGGGCCAACCTTCGTATGTACTCCTTCATAATTCATGGTAAATTGTTTGGTAACCTCCATATGTCCACCTTGTAGCCTCTGGCAAAACCCTAAGCCATTGACCCTTTGAAATATTTCAACCATAGACAGGTCTGACTCTATCAGCTTGATATCCAAGGGTTCATACCTGACAAGCTCCCCACCTTTATTACACTTCTTCTTTTGTTCTTTGACCATCGTGATAGCAGCCAAACTTACTTGTAGGAAATACAGCTATGTATTTTGCAGCGAAAAAGGAATTTTGCAGTGTTTGGGAAAATTTGCAGCAATGGGAAATAGGCCAAGGGAGAAAATTGTAGGGTGGAGGGGAGATTCACAGCAGCCAGGTAAGTTTGCAATGACAAGGTAAAACCACGGCTAACCAACAATTTGCAACGATTAGTGATTTCGTAGTGAATTTGGAATTTGCAGCGAAATTGGAGTTCACAGTGACAAGGAATTCACAGTGAACTTTAAACTCATTGATAAGGTGAAACTTAGGAAATGGATTTGATTTATAGATAATTTTAAAGGGAGAATCACCGACTTAAGAGTAATCATGACCAAGACTAAATGTAAGATCTTGAAAAATCAACTTTTGATTGACAAGACTAGTCGCTGCAAAATTTCAGGGGAATTTGCAGCGAACTTTTTGACTTAACCATTAATCATGATCACCACAAAACCGACTTAAAACCCTTTTGACAACTAATTTGGGTATAAAAGACAGATTTGAGAAATAATGATCTCATTTTCTCCTATGCTGCGAAATCTCCTAGCTCTTTGCAGCATGTGCTATACTAAGCCATCATGGTTTATTATGACCCTTGAACAAAAACCACAAGACATGATTACATAAGATGTTATACTCAAACATCAGTTGAAAACCAACTTCAAGCTCTTGATTTATGACAAAGACTAATGAGTTAATAGGTGGAGATATGACTAAGGAGTGACTCATTACTAACTTCTCAATGACCCCTTAATAGACATTTTGGATCATAAACTCTCTAGGACCAAGAATATGACTAACATGGGACCAAAGACTAAAACACATCAATTAAATAACTTTTAACTTTTAGGACAAAAATTTGAAGTATGATCCCACCAAGACCCTAACCAAACACATGACTTGACTTTAAGGCTCTAAATGACTATAAACTCCATGACTGACACAACCCTTTAATCTCAAAACTTTAATGATCATTACTAACTTGTGATCCATAGTGCATTACTATGCACCAACAACGACCATGAAACTATCTTCATAACGTCAGAAAAGCTTCTAAGATCACGATTATTGTGCATGGTACTTTTCATTGTAATGACATGCATCGAGTGTTATATGTCTACGGATGGGGCCAGGAGATAAGGTTTCATCCCAAGCAATGAAAAATTACGCATCCTATATATTTCATTTTTTTATTTGGTTTTGGAGTATTTAAATTTATTTTAAAATTCCTAATTTGGACTGGAAAATAATGCAATAATTAAAAGTTGCTGTGTATTTAAGATGAAAAGGAAATATCATATCTAATTGAATGTCAATGGGAAAAGTAAGTTGGAGAGATGGTGTATTGGATGTGGCTTAGGTGGTTGGGAGGACTGATTGTTACTCTCTCCACTCAAGTTCAATTCTTGTAAGTGATATGATGCTCTTGTTGAGCCTCTATGTAATGAAGCAATGAATGTAATTCTGGTCATACCTTGATTCTTAGGAATAACAAGTGTTGACATATTTACCAATGGATGTAGCCCTTGAGTGAACCACCATTGAAAAACGTAGAATTAGAAAGACTTTATAATATTACAGCACTCCCATTACAGCACTCCCTGAGACAATAAAGGTACAAAGTTTGTAAAAATGTTCACATTAAATCCACTCCATTTGTGAGCAGGTTTGTAATAATTTTACCCTTATTCTGAAAACGAGCCCAAAAGGTTTTAGAAATTCAAATTCAAATGAGCCCAAAATGTTTTAGAGGTATGATTCAGTTTTAGAGGTTATCGATTTATAAAATACATGAATTAGCAGGAATTGTGTATTAATGTACGTATTTAGGAAATCTTAGTGTCCCACCACCTCTTGTTTATCTTTACAGTTCAAAATCCAGAAAAATGATATTGCTGAAATACCTATTGAGATACTAAGAGAATTGTAGGAAAGTATAGGAAAAGTTTTGTGATTATATTCAGTAAAACAGAGGAATTTGTGATATTGATCCATGGTTGCATATCATATTGACGTATATAGGGATCCTGCGTCCGGAATTAATGGCCAACGCAACCTATTCTGTGTTGTGTATACGCATTTTTAAACTGAAACAGCTATATATTTATATATTGAAATAGTTTTATTAAGAGAACAATTATTACAACAACCTAAGTTACACATGGGCACTTGAGGATGTTACAGGGGCAGAAGCTTAAAGTGACAGATTTTTTCCTTGCTGTGAAACCAAATAAAATATACATAAGATGCTGCTGGCATCTTAACCAGATAAAATATACAGAAGATGCTACTGGCATCTTTTTATTCATATGGATGAATCATTTTCCTTTTTAGGTTTGTTTTAATTTTTAAGTAATAAAGACTTTCCTTTGAAAGAAAAAACCCCAATTTATAGTTGAGATTGGCCTCCTTTTTATTTATTCTTAGTGATGAATAGTTATATAGTTTTGGGTTCCTTTTGTTTTTACCTCGCCAATGTCTTTATCGCTATCTTCCAATTTGCGTGATACCTTTAAATTTTTGATATTGTTGTGTTGTCCCTTGCCTTGTTACTTTACTTTATGGTCTTTTTGTTGTTTTTTTTCTTTTCCATTTCATTTTGATTGATTTATGTTTGTTGTTTACAAAGTTAGAGTGGTATTATTAGTTGGTTGCATACATTACTCTTTTTTTTATTTTATTTTTAATTTTGATACAATTTTCTAATTTTATTGGTTTATGTTTTCATTTTCTTTTTTTGGCAAGTAAAAAATTTGTCCTTTTTCTTGAGTCACTAGGATTTGAAAATGATAGAAAAAAATGCAGAGTGTCCATATGCTAAATAATTGATCACTTGAGGAAGGGAATTGACCTTTTCAAACCACTTGAGGAAGGGAACTGACCTTTTCCCACCAAAGAGGGCTCTCTTAATACAAATGAAGCTCAGACGGTCAGATCTGGAAAAAAGATAAAAGTTTTGATAACTTTGCTGGTAGAGTGTGCAAGAAGAACCATTGGGCATACGGTCAAAAGATAAATAATCAACTGATACATCAAACTGAAAGATGGAATGAACCTTCACAAGGGCAAGATAGCCTATGCAAATTTGGTTGATAAGTCTGTTGTAGTATGGAAAGCAGAATTAGAACAACAATCCATTACACCTTAAGCATTTGACCGAGGATGAATTTCAAGCATAACTTAGAAGAAATTAATGGAGCATTCAATTGCCATGAAAAGAGGATCAACTACAAGATGAATTCCATTCATATATTTCCAATTAAATGCTAGAAGAAAGAACATTTATTGTAAATGAGCACTAGAGAGAACACACATGAAGAGGACACAATACCAAAATCATAGTAGACACAAGAATCATTGGAAGACAAGATTGCAACTCAGTCTTAAAGGCTTTTTTTATTATATTTCACAAGTACAGCCCAAATAGTCTCTTCAAAATGACTCGAACCAACCACTAGCCTCTCTACTTTCATCTATATATATCCAAATATTACATATACAATAAATTAAATTAAATTCATAGTTGCACGGGTACCGCTCCCAAGATTTTGGCAATCCGTCTCTGACATTTCCCCGCTCTTGGGAGCTTGGGAGTTGGTACGAAATGTCCCCTTTTTGTTGGGAGCTTCTTTGGGAGCTTGGGAGCTTTTTGGGAACTTGCTTTAGCCGCTCCCTTTTTTTTGGGAGCTTGTAGAAGCTCCCTGTCTGTTTAGGAACTTCCAGAAGCTCCTAAACAGACAGGGAGCTTCTACAAGCTCCCAACCACGTGGAGCACAAAATTATAAGAAAAGTGTTGAAAATCAATTGAATGATTGTTGTTTATTGTTCCAAGAAATCACCAATAATAAAAATTCCAATTGAATCTATCAATAACGCCATTTTTAAAATTTTCAAGGTTATATAAATTAAGAGGGCTCACACCTCTTAAATGTTTAGATCCACTCACACTCAAAATATAAGCTGCCAGTGTACTTAAGTGAATAAACATGGATCTTTCTACAATACAAGATATTGAACAACTTTAATTCATGTCTCAAATGTTTATAGCTAGCTTACGTTATTCATATTGATTGATATAGCAATTTAGGATCATAAACCACATCAAACTCAAAATACTGAAGACTTTGAAAGTTTGTTACTTGAACTTGAAACAATCAAGCCTTCATTCACATAAGAAGTAAATAGTAGTTACCATCAAAAAAATTCTAAGGCACCCAAATACTAAGCACTCTTAGGAGCAATAATAGAGATGGAGTTGAAACAAGGAATTAGAAAAGATTGAATCTTATGATTTATGAAGTTATTTGTGCTTCGTACACACACACACACACATATATGGAATTTTCCTTTACAAACTTGTACATTGGGATAAAGTTGTAGGTCAAATTTACAAAACATACGATGGCACTAGAGTCATGCATAGCTAGGGTTTACTTTAGGTTGCATAAACCCAATTTTTGTATAATGTGGACCTAGAGGAGTGAACAAATTTAAAATGATTGAATTTCATGACACTACTAGAGGCTTAAGAGGCTAAAATAGTTTAAGCTATGAAATTAATCAATTATGTTTTTTGGACTCTTTAATTTTTTGTAATATATTTTAAAAAATTAAGATATATTATTGCCGCTCCCAACCCGACGTTTCCTGCAAATTTGGGCAAAGCTTCTAGTCGTACCAGATACTCGTACCCACGTACCCAACATACCCGCGTTCCAGAAACTTGTGCAACGTATATACCTAAAGAAGATTTCGAAATCCCCTGGATTTCCAAAAATAGAAAATAGTTTAGAATATTTAACACAAAATGAGTCTGTTTCCCACAAATTAGGGTTTACATTTAGGGGCATTTAATGCAACTCTTTTGTAATCCAATTCTTGTGACTTGATGTGATGAACATGCTTTTCATTTTTTCCAACTTTGGTGTTGAGGTGGCACTAACTGCTACAGCTGGCAAGCTTCTAGAAGTTTCTTCCTGCTCAATTTGCAGCGAACAGGAAATGCTGCGAAATATTTGTTTTTTCATTTTTTCCTTGATGAAGTGATATCCAAACTTGAGGTTTTTGAGGCTGTTGCTTCAGCAAGGATCTTCAAATTCCTTTTTAACACTTTTCTTTTCACTTTCTCCATTTCTTCTTTCAAGGCTCTGTTTTTTGCTTGCAAAGTCTTGTTCTGCCTTTTCAGATTAAACAATTGCTTTCTAATGATCAACCATTTTTTAACAGTTTTCCTGGCATTCTTTATCCTATCTTCAATCCCATTCATCTCATTTGTTATTTTCGCTGCTTGTTCTTGGTGGGCCTTTTTTTGTTTTCTGTTGTCCTCCCTCAACTGAACTATCATCAATGTTGCCCTTTTAAGATGAATCTTGAGATCCTTAATGTTCATATCAACATCCTCAGATTCCTGTCGCTGGGATGGTACTTATTTCTCCATGGGGACTTCATCTTCAGGAGTAAACACCAACTTATTTTTTCCTTTTTGTTTCTTTTTAGCACTATCAGGAGTTTTGTATATATTTTGGACTTGTCTTTTTCCTTTTCCCTTACCTTCCTTTGATGTGCCTGCTCTTGTCTGCGTATTTTTCTGAACAGGGGAAGGTGTATTCTTTTTGGCATGAGGGCTACCTATAGCTTCAAGGCTAAAACCCGTTGATGGTAAAAAGACTTCGCAACCCAAATCCTTATTTTTTAACTCTTCTAAAACAAACAATTTAATCAAGCCTAAATGGAAAAACGAATTCTCAACGTTTTCCTTTTCCCTTGAACCTTATCAGCCATCTTGCCTAAACTCCTATGAAGATAGAAAGGTAGATTCATGGCCTTATTACCTATGAAATGCATTAGCAGCCTGATATGATAATAATAAACCATCATGAATCTTCCTTCACAAGTAAAATACTTTTGTACAACTTTCAACAATTGATGAAATTGATCCAGGATATGTGTCTTTGGGACTCCAACAGATAGGGTTTCATCCTTAAATTTAGGTTTAAGAAGTTCATTGTAGAAGGCAGCTTCAACATCCATGCCCTTAAACCACCTCTCACCAGTCTTGGGCATCCCTATGGCGACTGAAATTGTCGTCTCTGAGACAAAAAACTCTAATGGGCCAACCTTTGTCGTACTCCATCACAATTCATAGTAAATTGTTTGGTAACCTCCATATGCCCACCTTGTAGCCTCTGGAAAAACCCTGAGCAACCGGCCCTTTGAAATATTTCAACCATAGACAGGTCTGACTCTATCAGCTTGATATCCAGGGGTTCATACCTGACAAGCTCCCCACCTTTATTACACTTCTTCTTTTGTTCTTTGACCATCGTGATAGCATCCAAACTTACTTGTAGGAAATACAGTTGTGTATTTTGTAGCGAAAAAGGAATTTTGCAGCATTTGGGAAAATTCGCAGCAACGGGAAATAGGGCAAGGGAGAAAATTCCAGGGCGGAGGGGAGATTCACAGTAGCCAGGTAAGTTTGCAATGACAAGGTAAAACCACGGCTAACCAACAATTTGCAACGACAAGTGATTTCGCAGTGAATTTGGAATTTGCAGCAAAATTGGAATTCACAGCGCCAAGGAATTCGCAGCAAACTTAAACTCGTTGATAAGGTGAAACTTAGCACATGGATTTTATTTATAGATAATTTTAAAGGGAGAATCATCGACTTAAGAGTAATCATGACCAAGACTAAATGTAAGATCTTTTAAAAACCGACTTTTGATTGACAAGACTAGTCGCTGCTAAATTTCTGGGGAATTTGCTGTGAACATTTTGACTTAACCATTAATCATGAGTACACCACAAAACTGACTTAAAACCCTTTTGACAACTAATTTGGGTATGAAAGACATATTTGAGAAATAATGATCTCATTTTCTCCTATGCTGCGAAATCTCCTAGCTCTTTGCAGCGTGTGCTATACTAATCCATCATGGTTTATTATGACCCTTGAACAAAAACCACAAGACATGATTACATAAGATGTTTTACTCAAACGTCGACCAACTTCAAGCTCTTGATTTATGACAAAAAATCATGAGTTAATAGTTAGGGATATGACTAAGAAGTGACTCATTACTAACCTCTCAATGGCCCCTTAATAGAGATTTTGGATCATAGGCTCTCCAGGACCAAGAATATGACTAACATGGGACCAAAGACTAAAACACATCAATTAAATAACTTTTAGGACCAAAATTTGAAGTATGATCACACCAAAACCCTAACCAAACACATGACTTGACTTTAAACCTCAAAATGACTATAAACTCCATGACTGACACAACCCTTTAATCTCAAAACTTTAATGACCATTACTAACTTATGATCCATAGTACATTACTATGCACTAACCGCAACCATGAAACTATCTTCATAACGTTGGAAAAGCCTCTAAGATAATGCTTATTGTGCATGGTACTTTTCATTGTAATGACATGCATCGAGTGTTATATGTCTACGGATGGCGCCAGGAGCCAGGAGATAAGGTTTCATCCCAAGCAATGAAAAATTAGGCATCCTATATATTTCGTTATTTTATTTGGTTTTGGAGTATTTAAATTTACTTTAAAATTCCCAATTTGGATGGAAAACAATGCATAATTAAATGCTGTTGTGTATTTAAGATGAAAAGGAAATACCATATCTAATTGAATGTTAATCGGCAATGTAGAGTTGAAGAGATGGTGCATTGGGTGTAGTTTAGGTGGTGGGGAGGAATGATTGTTACTCTCTCCACTCAAGTGCAATTCTTGTAAGTGATATGATGCTCTTGTTGAGCTTCTATGCAATGAATGTAATTCTGGTTATACCTTGATTCTTCGGAATAAAGGTGTTAGCATATTTACAGATAGATATAACCCTTGAAAAACATAGAGTTGTAAAGGCTTTATAATGTTGCAGCACTCCGTGAGAAAATAATAATGTAAAGTTTGTAAAAATGTTCACATTAAATTCACTCCCTTTGTGAGCAGGTTTGTCCTAATTTTACCCTTATTCTGAAAACGAGCCCAAAAGGTTTTAGAAATTAAAATTCAAATGAGCCCAAAATGTTTTAGAGGTATGACTCAGTTTCAGAGGTTATCGATTTATAAAATACATGAATTAGCAGGAATCGTGTATTAATGTACATCTTTAGGAAATCTTAGTGTCCCACCACCTCTGGTTTATCTTTCCAGTTCAAAATCCAGAAAAATGATATTGCTGAAGTACCTTATTAATTAATTGAGATACTAAGAGAATTGTAGGAAACTATAGGAAAAGTTTTGTGATTATATTCAGTAAAACAGAGGTATTTGAGATATTGATCTATGGTTGCATATCATATTGACGTATATAGGGATCCTGCGTCCAGAATTAATGGCCAAAGCACGCAACCTATTCTGTGTTGTGTATAGGCATTTTAAAACTGAAATAGCTATATATTTATATATTGAAATAGTTTTATTAAGAGAACAATTATTACAACAACCTAAGTTACACATTGGCAGCTTAAAGTAACAGATGTTTTCCTTGCTGTGAAACCAAACAAAATATACATAAGATGCTACTGGCATCGTTTTATTCATATGGATGAATAATTTCCTTTTTTAGGTTTGTTTTAATTTTTAAGTAATAAAGACTTTTCTTTGAAAAAAATACCCCAATTTATACTTGTCATTAGCCTCCTGTTTATTCATTCATAGTGATGAATAGTTATATAGTTTTGGGTTTCTTTTGTTTTTACCTCGTCAATGTCTTTATCGCTATCTTCCAATTTGCGTGATACCTGTAAATTTTTGATATTGTTGTGCTGTCCCTTGCTTTGTTACTTTACTTTATGGTCTTTTTGTTGTTTTTTTTCTTTTCCATTTCATTTTGATTGATTTATGTTTGTTGTTTACAAAGTTAGAGTGGTATTATTAGTTGGTTGCATACATTACTCCTTTTTTTTCTTTAAAATTTTAAATGTTGATGCAATTTTCTAACTTTACTGGTTTATGTTTTCATTTTCCTTTTTTGGCAAGCCAAAAATTTGTCCTTAGTCACTAGGATTTGAAAATGATTGAAAAAATGCTGAGTGTCGACATGCTAAATAAGTTTTATACCAACAAATTATTTTTTCACAATTAAAAACCTATTTCTAAGAAATTTGGGCATATGCATGACAAGATCTATAGTGGAATCTTACATTTTTCATAATTTCAAACCTATTTCCAATAATTCCTTTGAGCTCTATAGTTAGCCCCTTTGAAACCATTTTTGTGTAAAGAATAGCACAATGTCTTCTTGAGGGACGTTGGGAAGCTAGAAACTTTACTAGGTGATTTCTGAAACTCTGGCACTAATTCATATAAAAAATGCACTAATAGGTTTATTAGTATAACCCAAATCTTGATAGCCTCAAATGTGGATGCCATGGTTTCATATAAAATGTTGGTTCTTGATAACCATGGCCTATTTTTTGGAGTAATGTACATTTTATACTATGAATAAAAATTCAAGACAAAATAGCCCCACATGACATTGAATATTTATAGTTTAAGTCCATGTGAAAATCCAATATAGATCCTATTCACATGACTAAATATTTTTGAATATAAAAATTGTAAGTATTAGAAAGCTTTGTAAAACCTTTTGAATCTATATATCATAATTGTAAAAATTTAAAAATTTTGCACTCTAAAACACTATAATTTTTGTTTCATTTACTTAAAGTTTTTTTTGGATATATTTCATAAAACATTTAGATTTGGTTGAATTTGAAATATAAATTACAATAACAATATATTTCACTTCCATTCAACTAAATCACTAGGTAAGTTCAAGAAAATAGAAACCGAAAATATCACCTTGAGATATGATTCATAGCTTTGGACTTAATCAGATCTGGAAATCACTTTAGTTACAATAAATTTCATTTCTAGTTTCTTCTTAACATGTTAAATCACATAACATATCAGCAACATTATTGAAGTAAATCAACATATAGAAACAACCAAGGAACCAACTCATAAACAAAGAAAACACAATTTTGATTTTTAGATTTACAATAAGCGACTTTGGATAGTGATGGTACACTTTGTACGACAACATATTATACAATACAATATCTAAGCTCACCCCATGTTGGTACAACATGCCGTTTCATTGTATCCAAGGAAAGGATTCTCCAATTTCTACTAAAACTTAGCTAGGGTATACATCATTAACAACAAATACTAACCAATGATAATGTGGCTTAGTAAGGCATTTGATCAAGCTCTCATAGTCTTATCAAAGGCTGTACAACAAGCTATATCACCACAACAAGTTCACCTTCAGATCTTCCACTTGCATCACACAAGTCTTTAAGGATATTCACAAGCTTGCATCACACAAGATCCACTAATATTAAGCACTCCAAGTCTTTTCTAGAGTTTCATGAAACCCTAGGTCTTGCTCACACCAAGAATTCAACCCTAGAATAACACTGCATCTGTCTACATCCTTGGATTGGAGCCATAATAGTGGGTGTTTCACCCCTACAAACATATACAGACTATAAGTTAAAAAAATGATGATGTTTAAAAACACTAATATATCCATACATTGATCTCCTCACTCTACGAAACTCACTAATAAGAGAGAAATTAAGAGAAAAGATATAACAACTAATATGTTAAAGAGTTGACAGCATACCATATGTCAAACCTTGCAAATCATCGATTGGAAAGTTGTCAACCAATTGAGTGTCTTCCGAAGGAGGAAGATCCCTAGAAGAAACTCCTATATCTATCATATAACAATGCAATCCTCATTAGAACCCATATTGGCATGTAAAGTAACACACACATGAAAACATCGATCACATCATTTGGGAGTCCATCAAATGTACCTCGAATGGGAGGAAAACTAGAATGGAACTGCATCCATCTACATCCTTGGATTAAATCCACAGTAGTAGATTGTTGCACCGCTAAAAACATCCACATACTACAAGTTAAAAAAATGATGATGTTAAAAACACTAGTATGTCCACACATTGATATCCTTACTCTACAAAACTTGCTAATGAGAGGGAAATAGAGAGAAAATTTTATTAATATGTTAACGAGTTGAAATCATACCATATGTCAAACCTTGCAAATCACCAACTAGAAAGTTGTCAACCAAATGAGAGTGTTCCAAAGGAAAAATATCCCTTGGAGAAACTTCCATATTTTTCATATAACAATGTGATTCTCATCAAAACCCCTATCAACATGTAATGTAATACACACATGAAAACATGGATTACAATGATTGGGAGTCCCTGTTAATTTTTCAGAATTTACTTCAATCTGATCTAGGATCTTAATTGAGAGAACAACATGTACAACATATCTACAGCATATCAATCATGGACACAATAATGCAAGCACACAAGATGCACAGAGTTTACTTGGGGAAAACCATAAAGGTGAAAAACCCCAATAACTTCCTCAGAGATAGATAGAGAAATGATACAACCCAAGCATAAGAGATAGACATCTCCTAGCAGCAGCTTCTCCTCCTCCACAAGTGCGCCACTCTCCCGAGAGTGAGAGAGAATAGAATGATGAAATAGAGTGCCTCCCACACTCTATTTATACTTGACTTGACTTGCCTAATAACCTTTACTAGGTCGGCCTTAACTTAACCACATAACATAATGTTGACTGGGCCAACACCCAATAGGGTGGTCTAATAACCCTTTGACCCACATGACTTATACAGGGCCGACCCCAACAAGGTGGTCTAATAACCCATCAAGTATAAGTTACGACACTTACAATATAAATGACGACACTTCCGTATAGAGGAATAATACCATCTCTATAGGAGTACAATATACATATATGAAATACATTCCAAAGTTACATATACATCAACACTCCCTCTTAACTAGGAAGGTATTTCTCGACACAGATCTTCTAGCACAAGTCTTCTTCTCTGGATCATCATCAACGAATCATCGTCCCTGAATCATCGTCATCATCATTGCTGCTGTTATCTCAGTCAATCTCTGAATCTACTCGTCATAGGAAGTTCTACAGAGCCAGTCCTTTTTCATACTGGGTGTAGGCCCACCACCTGCAGGTCTTCATCATCATTGGCCATACTATGGAATCCTCAGGACTGATTATGTGCATCAACAAAACCTTGAAAGAGCATCCCAGGATTGATTACGAGCATACTACTCAACCTATCGGATCTCCCAGGATCTTTTGCATGTAACTGCACAACCTGTCCACAACCATGGAGTATCATCCTGATACTCATAATCATACTAATCATCATCCACGAAGCACAGTCCAGATGCACACAACACAACACTTACACTCACCGGCATGGAAGGACTTTCCTCTGACCATCATGGAAAGGCTCAACACTCACATCAACGCACATGGGAGAACACATCTGCCACCATGTCGAAAAGGCTCTGCACTTACATCAACGCACATGGGAGAACACATCTACCACCATGTCGTAAAGGCATTGCACTTACATCAACGCACATGGGAGAACACATCTACCACCATGTCGGAAAGGCTCTGCACTTACATCAACGCACATGGGAGAACACATCTACCACCATGTCAGAAAGGCTATGCACTTACATCAACGCACATGGGAGAACACATTTACCACCATGTCGGAAAGGCTCTGCATTTACATCAACGCACATGGGAGAACACATCTACCACCATGTCGAAAAGGCATCATGCATCTATGTCTTCGAAACTCATCACACATAATCCAACTGATTATGTAATGTATCCACTTGATACATATGATCATCCTGATCATCATCCTGATGCATATCATCTAGAGTATCATCCTGATACTCATCACTGCATCGTCCTGACGCATATCTGGAGCAACATCCTGAAGCTCGTCATCCATGATCATCCTGATCATACAATGCATCCACCTGATGCATACATAGTATCTTCCTGATACATATCATCATACCTGATCTACCTAATCATACAATGTATCCAATTGATACATATACAAATACATGATCCACCTGATCATACCTGATACATATCAACATACATCATCTACCTAATCATACAATGTATCCACCTGATCCATCTACAGATACATAAACATGATCCAACTAATAATATCCAGCATCCAACATGATGCATACATACATATATATAAATGATCCAACTGATAATATCCAGCATCCAACATGATGCGTACATACATATACATATAAATGATCCAATTGATCATCTCCAACATCCACCTGATGCATATATAGAGCAGTAACTGGAGCATCGTCCTGATGCTCATCATCCAGCGCTTACATCCACATCCATGGGGAGGATCCTCCTCTCACCATGCTTGGAATGGCTCCAACAAATGTCTCCATCACTTCTTCCTGAAAGTGTCGTCGATCTGAAGAACACCAAGCCTCTCTCTGAAGCACTTGAACTTCACTCTGGCTAGTGGCTTTGTCAATACATCTGCAATCTGCTTATCTGTCGCAACATACAGGAGCTTCACTACTCCTCTCTGCACCATATCCCTGATATAGTGATATTTGATCTCTATGTGTTTCGACTTGTTGTGGAACACCGGGTTCTCAGACAGCTTCACACAACTCTGGTTGTCACAAAATATACCAGTAGCCTCCAACGGTAGATCAAATAACTTAGACAGTAGCTTCCGAAGCCATACTGCCTCACAACTAGCTGAACAAGCTGCAACATACTCTACTTCGGCTATACTCAGTGCTACACAGGACTGCTTCCTGCTAAACCAAGAGATCACACCTGATTCCATACTGAAGCAGCACCCAGAAGTGCTCTTCCTATCTGTAGCATTGCCTGCCCAATCTGAATCAACATAACCTTGTAGGTTAAACTTTTGATTCGCATCATACTTGAGCCCATAATCAACTGTACCCTTCAGGTACCTCAGAATATGCTTTACAGCAACTAGGTGAACACTCCTCGGATCCGCCAGGAACTGGCTCAATGTGTTCACCGTAAAGCAAATATCTAGTCTCGTGTTTGTCAGGTACATCAAGGACCCAATCATCTGACGATACATAGTGATATCAACTGGCTCAGATAAAGCATCACACAGAAGCTTCAAGTTTGATGCCATAGGTGTGGCCATGGCCTTGCAGTCCATCATCCCGAACCTCTTCAGGATCTCTACTGCATACTTCCCTTGTCCAAGGAAGATCCCATCTGCACTCTGCCACACCTCCATACCTAGAAAATAGTGCATCATCCACAAGTTCTTTATCTTGAACTCGGCAACAAGCTTCCGCTGCGTTTCGACAATCAATCTATCTTCACTTGTAATAAACAGGTCATACATATACAAAAGTAGATCACTGGATTGCCTTCCTCAAGCTTGTAGTATAGGTTG
The DNA here is from genome assembly GCA_027924585.1 of Larix kaempferi. Taxonomy (NCBI): domain Eukaryota; kingdom Viridiplantae; phylum Streptophyta; class Pinopsida; order Pinales; family Pinaceae; genus Larix; species Larix kaempferi. The sequence continues at coordinate 2,143,855 of BSBM01001027.1, read as the reverse complement.
GAATCCGCTTTACTCTTGGTAAATCCCAAACTGGATAGAACGCTGTCTATCCTACTGTACCAAGTTCTGCACATATATGACTCCCTGTCATGTGTCTCAGAACCAAATGGCTGCTCCACATACACTTCTTCTTCAACTACACCATTCAAGAAAGCTGTCTTGAAATCCATCTGGTGGATCTTCCATTTCATCACTGCAGCCAGAGCCAGTACGGATCTAATGGAAGTGTAGCTGGCTACAAGAGCAAAAGTCTCTATGCTACCACCTGCAACATGCTTGATCTTCACGCCAAGAAAATTCACGAACATTCACGCCAAACTCTCCCCAAACAAGCTTTCTGCATATTTATTATCGCCTCAATGCGGAATTGCATACATACAGACTTCCAATGGATCGCCTTCGGACAGCGAAGGTCATCACCATACACTCGACTGAGCACCTGGATTCAATGACATGGGGCCGTTTAGCGTTCAGCACTTCCCGAAGGCATGAGCTTAGTAGCAGGCTACTGGGACTCCCATGGTATATCCACTAGCGCACTTATAGACTCTTGATACAGAGGCGAACATGCAGTTGTTCTGTTGCTATGTTATACCACAAGGGCAACTAGCAGAGCATAGAACTACAGTTCTCACACACCTAAGACTCAGAGCTTCCAACTACTGGATCAGCTCGACACCTAACTTATTTACAGAGCTCTTAACCAGCTCAATGCACTAGACTCGAATGAATGGAATGATCTCGGGCTCTTCCTTATATATATTGCTAGCCAGTCATCCGGTCACTTGAAACTTACACCAACTAGTCAAAAGAAAAGGAATCCGAGGACATGGTGGGACAGCACCATGTTTATCTCGTCCCTATGAGGCAGCGCCATGAGGGGACTCGAAAACCGACAACCAAAAGTAGATTCGATGGCCGACAATCTACTGGCCCATCTTATTATTCCTACGGAAAGCAAAACATGGCCGACAAGCTTGGCCAACAATACAGAGTGGAGCTACTATTACCGACCCACTACGGCTTCCATTAAAAGATGCTTATGTACAAAAGCAAATTATTACAATTCAATCGGACCATGGGCTCCATTCCCATTATGAAGATTCTCCATCAGTCACTTCCGGATCGGCAGACACAAAAAACATCAGGATCTTCTGGCGGTCCGACACCTTGACCTCCACACTAGCATTCCTGTTCATCATCATACAGTGCTTCTTCTATTTCTCTCTGAACAAGCTCATCTTCCCAATGATATGGCGGTTGGGAATCATAGATGTACTGCTCGTCTTCAGGATATTCAACCTCTGGATAAAGCAGATCACCGAAACAACGCTCTACATCAGAACCAAACACAGCTTCATGTCCTTCTTCATAAAGATATTCACTCTGAAATTGAGATTCAACACGATAGTTCAAAGGGAGAGTTCGTCTATGAACCTTGGTGTCAATCCGGTTACCATTTTCATCTCTTTTAATATATTTCTGTGTAACATTTACACAGTGTTCAAGTTCAGAGTATCTTCCACCATGATGTCGAAGCAGAAACTTAAACCAAAGATTTGCCTGGTCCACAGCCTGCATATCTGCTTCAAGATGAAGGATAAAATTAGCTCTGCGCACAGTCCAATCTTTTCTTGGACAAAATTTATCCAACAAAATTTCAGTCCACCCTGACCACTTCTTGTTGCGCATGTTTCCTGGGTCAGCACATATGACAACTGATGTCTCTTCCCTGCAGAATTGCAAAATCAAATTATAAGAAGTCCATGTGAGGTCACCCTCACCAATATCCACATACCATCTAGGACCTTCTTTTTCTTCATTATAATCGATCCACAGCTCGAAACATTTCCTAAGCTGTTCTCTGGCATTTTGCAATCCTCTGAATGCTTTCTTTTCCCATCGCTCCATGATGTGGAGTTTACAGGGACTCATTTGAATCTGTTTTATTAAAGTCAGACTGAGATATTTTTCTGCATCTTGTCGATTAGCATAATCGAGCAATTCTCTTCTTTCCTCCTCAGTAAGACTGTTATCCCATGGTTTCATGAATAGGGCCTCTTTTGGAAGCTTCTCTGGCTGGTTTCCAATTATGGGATTTCCATGGAACATTGGTCCCTCATCATAGTTTGATATTGGCTTTTTGCCTTTAGGATCATCATCACGATCCTTCCTGGAACTGGAGCTAGAACCTGCAGAAAACATCTTTAAACTTGGAACTTTGCTATCTTCAATCTGCAAGTTTTCCCGAGTGAGCATATCAGCTAAACAGTTCAAATATCCAGGCTTGTACACAATATCAAAATCAAAGTTATTCAACCAGATGAACCATTTTAATATTCTACTTGAATTATCAGCCATCAAGTTTTCATTTCTAAATATTCCAGGCATTATCTTCAAATCTGTTCTGACTATAAACCTGACTGGCTTGAGATATAAAATAAAGTGATTGACTGTCTTTTTAACAGCCAAAATTTCTTTGTGGCTGCTTGGATAATTTAATTCTGCTCCTCTGAACGATCCAGAAGCATAACCACAAACATTTTCTTTTCCCTCAATCTCTTCAAGAAGAACTCCACCCCATGTAGAGTTTGAGGCATCTGTTTCAATAATCAGCTTACCAGTACCCAGAGGGAGATGAAGTGCTGGAAGCTCTTTTACTCTGGCTTTTACTGCTCTGACTGCCAGAGTCATCTCTTCTGACCATGCAACAGGATTTTTCTTGAGACGTTGCTGCAAACATTTTATGTCAGAAGCTTGGCCTTTATAGAATGGCCGAATGTAATTGAGGCTGCCAAGGAACCTCTGCAACTGTGTCTTATCTAAAATCTTATCTGGAAACTTTTCAAAATTCTTCAATACATGTTCTTGCAGAATGACAGTTCCAGCTTTAATATGAAAACCTAGGAAATCCATTTCTGTCTTTCCTATTTCCATTTTTGAAGCAGACAATACCAATCCATGCTTAAAAACTAAATCATAAAATTTCTGCAAATGTTTTATATGATCTTGTATATTCTTCGAACAAATTAATATGTCATCTATAAACACAAGCAACCATGGTATGTCTCTAAATATATCTTCCATTCTTTTCTGGAATTCTGATGGAGCATTATTAATTCCGAATGGCAAGACTTTCCATTGGTACTGACCATGTGGAACAACAAAAGCTGTTTTGTATCTGTCTTCTGGTTTGATCCCTATCTGATAGAATCCAGATTTCAAGTCAAATTTACTGAATATAGTGCAACCATTGATTTTCTGCAACAAGCTTGACTTATCAGGAAGAGGATACCTGATTTTCTTCAACACAGCATTTAGTGGCTTGAAGTTCACCACTAATCTTGGCTTACCTCGCTTTTTCTCTGAATGTTTATTTACCACAAAGGCTCTACATGCCCAAGGGCTCTTTGATGGTTCAATTAGACCTTTGGATAACAATTCTTGAATTTCTTTGGAGCAAAAGTCTCTCTCAGACGGACTCATAATTCTTGCCGATGCCTTCACTGGTTTTATTTTCTGGAGAGGATCTAGCTCAATGGAAACAAAGTATTTTTCCCTCTTCCAGAAGGCATTTGGATTCTCAGAGCAACAGTCTCTGATAATCTTTTCCTTGATATCTGCAAGAATCTTTTCACCATGAACCTCTGCATAGGAGATGCAGCGTTCCATTTTATTCAAACTTTTATTGGACTGACCAGACACCCTTGACTCATGACTATTTACAATTGGTTTACAACGAGGACTAAACTTATTACTTAAAGAAACTGACACGGACTGACCATTGACTGTACACATGAAAACCATCTTTTGGGTATCAATAGAAAATGGACTGACTTTGACAAGGAATTCTGATCCCAAAACACAATCTTCTTTTATTTGGTCTAATTTAAACAAAGATAAAGAACTAGAATGACCTGACACATTTACTGGAAAATATTTGACTTTACCTGTTAGAAACACAGGTGAACCTTGAATTGCAGAACCTAACTCTTTACTCTTTTCCCAGTAGAAGGATGGAAGGGCATTCCCTTTTGCTAAATTAAACTGACAACCTGAATCTATTAAACACTGTACAGGGTAAGGTTGAAATTCAGCTGGACAAAAATTTACAGTTATAAACAACTTTGGACCTGATACTGCACCAAGCAAACTTATGGATTGAGACTTAGGAGATGGCGACCTTTCAGGAGTTGATCTAGGAGATGGAGACTTTTCTTTAATACCACAAACCCTTTCAATTTCTTGAGAGAGCTCTTCTTCTGAAGACTGATCTCTTTCTATTGATAACACTGAAATGGATTGTTTCAAATTCTCTATCTCTTTTAGCAGTGTCTTTATTTGCTCGTGCTTCTGTTTGATCTGGTTTTGGAGCAAATTCATTCTGTCTTGTCTGTGGCTTTGTCTGTCAATGTGACTCTCAGGATATTGCTGATACAGCTCTATAGGGTTATAGCTATGATCTGTTAGTTTTGTTTTGCCTCTCTCTTTCTTCAGGGTTTCTATTTTTGCTAGAATTTGTTTCTTTTCTTCTCTTAGATCAGTTCTTTTAGTGTGCCTATAAATAGGGATGATCGACAACTGAAGGTCAATGTTAGCTACTTGTTTTTCTAGCTGATGGATGGAAACTCTGGAAGAAAACATATAAAGAGAAAAGTCAAACTCTGGCTGGCTACACCCCCCTAAATGTGGATCATATAAATCAGAGTCGGATGAAGAGGATGAATTTGGAGGATCACATTTAGCAATGAGCGGGTTCTCAGAACTAGAGTCAGAAGCAGAATCACTATCAGAATCAGGGAGTTCAATTATTTCTCCAGGAGGGAGAGGGGAATCAAAAGAAACTTCAAATAAATCCCACCAACCGGGATCTAAAGCTGTACAAAGTGATGCAAGCCTTGGCTTAGATTTCCTCTTAGGACATTTGCTTGCCCAATGTCCTTTTTGTCCACAGATAAAGCATTTGTCTGCAGAACCTTTATCTGTGTGCCGCTTGACAAATATTTTATACTTATGCTTCTTTGCAGATTTGTAATCTTGATAGCGGTGCCTCGGCTTATGTCTATAGGAGCCTTCAGGATGATATCTTTTTTCAGAGGTGTAGAAATGCTTTTTCTTCTTTTTACATTTACATTCTTTAAGATGACCTCTGTTATGTGCTCCACACCCCCAATCTGGCATACCTGCAACTTCTTTACAAAAAGAAGCAGAAAACATTTGCTGATGTCGTTTAAAATCTTTGCTTACTCTTTTATCTAAGCAATGTTCTTGCCAGCATTCTAATATATGACCATGTAGTTGAGCTAAGGACAAGCTTCTTAATTCAATATTCAAATCTTTTAACCTTTTTTCAACCGCATCCGGAACATGGCCGGGGTAACTCCTCAGATAATGCTTGAGGTAAGCCGGATTTCCTGATTTACCAGAACTGATTAATAATTTTTGCATATAAAAAAAATATTCTTCAGCTTTACTCAGATCACACAGTCTAGCAGTCATAAACAAGGATGCTAGATGATCGGTATCTTCTTGGCCTGCCTGACCATAGAACTCTCTTCCCAATGCAGAGAGAAGTTGTTCATCGGCATCATTTGTAGCAAGTATTTCATGCCTTGTTTCTTGTGGCAACCATCGCCACCATTCATATGCTAGACCTGACAGTCCTGCAACCAATTGTGTTGCAAGCATCTGACCTGTCAGATTATGGTCTTGCTATTTTTTATACAAAAGCCAATGTTCTAATAATTGTATTGCATTTTTCACTTCTTCTCTTTTCTGACACTGGATGTTGAGCACTGGTTGCTCAGGCATTTGGGAAATGAGATTATTCATATTATTTATACCAAAGTTAAAAAAATTTGGTGGGGTTTCTCCTACAGCTTCTGCATCATGCATGTGCTCATCATAGTGTTCTCTTGGACCAGTAATCCTCATTCTGTTAGAGGATTCTTCTACCATCATGTTTAATGACACTTCATATTTTGGATCTAAGACAGGAGTGAAAGATTTAAACTCAGAGATCCAGTTTTCAATGAATTCTATTTTGGCATCACTCTCACCAAAATCCCATACTGGCTTTTCTTCTTCTGGGACAATATTGAACTGTCCTAGGGATTTACTCCTATTATGTCCTTGGGCTGCTAGGCGATGAACGTGATCTGGGACATAATATCGCTTTTTCTTTAATTCTTCTGTTTTACTTGAAAGTTCCTTTAAAAAAGAAATTCTTCTTTCTAGTTTATCAGAAGCTATAGTGATTTCCTTTTGTATCTCTGTAGTGTCATGTAATAAATGATCCAATAGTTCCAACTTTGTTATAACATTGTCTAGGTGGATTCTTTGTTCAGAACACTGATGTTTTAACATTAAAATATCATTTGCCATATCATCAATATTTCTTGCAGTGCACAATTCCTGCAAGTTTCCCCAATTTGCTAACTTTATGTCATCTGACACAGATTGGTCAGCAGTAGAAGACTTCACAATCATGTATTCTCTTTTGGAGGAACCATCTGAAGCATACTGGAGGAAAGGTGTTTCTGGAAGATTCCTACCAGGGTAGAAAGACTTTTGGCCAAGATTATTGGTGGTCTCGAAATCAGCTCCAGAACGAGGTAAAGAGAACATTCCTAAGGATGGATATTCATGGGGATTTTCTTTAGCTTTTTTGATTTTTTGTTTTTGTATTAATTTTTGTTTAATTTTTCTACATGCAGGGAAGTCTGCATGTTGACCTTTATGTTCAAAATCTGACACACCAGAAAAAGAAGTAGTATTTACAGAGGTAGACCTAAGCAGAGTGTTATTATCTTCAGCTTGGCTTTCTTTGCTCACCTGATCAGACATGGCTTGTAGTCGGGCATTATTATAAGATGCCATTGAAGTAGATCTGATGAGTGGAGGATGAGATCTGGAAGTAGGATTTTCTTGGGCTGGTCTGAAAGAACAACTGGCTTCATCAAAGACAAGAGGTTGTGGATTATATGAGGCTATCATTCTTTCTTGGTTTCTCAACTCATAATATTTAACTTCCCAAGAGGATGGATACTTTATCCCAGTCCAGTTAAAAGTGATCGGAGTGGCATTTTTGGAGATAGCTGCTTTTGATTTAGCAGATTTTGCGGAAGAAGTGGGATATTCCACCATGCTGCAGTCTGCTGAACTCTGATGGACAGCAGTTCGCAACTACGGGAGAGTATCATTACCAAACCGAATACAGACACCTCCTTTGAGATGGATAATTCTAGATCCAGTCTCCATATCAAAACCTTTGGGCAAGATATAAGCCTTAAGAATATTATAAATATGAGGATCGTCCAAGCTGACAGAGAATTTGGGATAGATTGTCCCGAAAGCAGGACCATCATGCAAAGGGGCTGTGAATCCACCGATTACAGCATTCGAAAATTTTCTATGCCTAGTATCAACTATACAACACAAAGAAGAAATAGCAAGCCGTGGACGAACCAAGGGTCCAAGCCCTAACTTAACTGCTCCAAAATGAGCATACTTATACTTCATGGACTTAGCCCAATCGATCTGTGCTCGGTCTAACAGATTTATGTGTATGGGTTCTTGCTTATCCCTAAAAGCAACATCAATACTGGAAACACGGATATGGGTAGCAGAAGTAATGTTCCACCAATGGAGTCTATAAACATCTCGAGGCAGGATTTGGGCTAATTGCCAATCAGCGCTAGGATTTTGATCACGGATAGTGATATAGGATGCATCTTCAGAGGTAGAGGGATTAAAGGAAGACTCTCTGTGCTCGGCTAAAGAGATTTCAGTATCATTTGCTGATTCACACTCTATGTGATTTGTCAGCTCAATAGTATCCATAGTTGGGTCCATTTTGGAAAGAGGTGAGTGCTGACTTTAATCTAGACTCCAGAAACTCTATAGACTTACTCCCCTTTACTCTACGGGCCTTACTGCTACTCTGTCATCAGACGTCTCTTACACCCCTGTGGATTCCAACTATCACTCAGTGGTCATTTCCACCACCTACAGAATACTATTTGTAGAGTTTATGACCAACAATTAGAAAGACACTGACTTATGCAGAGAAATAGTTTCGGATTTCTTTTAACAGTATTTTAGACATGCATCCCAACAATACAATGCATACAGCAACAATAATAATCATGATTGTTAATTCATTCATATACATTGTGGTATAAAGATATTACCAAGAATGAGCGAAATTCACCCTTGACTGGCTCTTATACCACTGGCTCTGATACCATTCACGCCAAGAACATTCATGAACATTCATGCCAAAATCTCCCCAAACAAGCTTTCTGCATATTTATTATCACCTCAATGCGGAATTGCATACATATAGACTTCCAATGGATCGCCTTCGGACAGCGAAGGTCGTCACCATACACTCGACTGAGCACCTGGATTCAATGACATGGGGCCGTTTAGCGTTCAGCACCTCCCGAAGGCATGAGCTTAGTAGCAGGCTCCTGGGAATCCCATGGTATATCCACTAGCGCACTTACAGACTCTTGATACAGAGGCGAACATGCAGTTGTTCTGTTTCTATGTTATACCACAAGGGCAACTAGCAGAGCATAGAACTACAGTTCTCACACACCTAAGACTCAGAGCTTCCAACTACTGGATCAGCTCGACACCTAACTTATTTGCAGAGCTCTTAACCAGCTCAATGCACTAGACTCGAATGACAAGAATGAGCTCGGGCTCTTCCTTATATAGATTGCTAGCCAGTCATCCGGTCACTTGAAACTTACACCAACCAGTGAAAAGAAAAGGAATCCGAGGACATGGTGGGACAACACCATGTTTATCTCGTCCCTATGAGGCAGCGCCATGAGGGGACTCGGAAACCGACAACCAAAAGTAGATTCGATGGCCGACAATCTACTGGCCCATCTTATTATTCCTACGGAAAGCAAAACATGGCTGACAAGCTTGGCCGACAATACAGAGTGGAGCTACTATTACCGGCCCACTACGGCTTCCATTAAAAGATGCTTATGTACAAAAGCAAATTATTACAATTCAATCGGACCATGGGCTCCATTCCCATTATGAAGATTCTCCATCAGTCACTTCCGGATCGGCAGACACAAAAAACATCAGGATCATCTGGCGGTCCGACACCTTGACCTCCACACCAGCATTCCTGTTCATCATCATACAGTGCTTCTTCTATTTCTCTCTGAACAAACTCATCTTCCCAATGACATGGCGGTTGGGAATCATAGATGTACTGTTCGTCTTCAGGATATTCAACCTCTGGATAAAGTAGATCACCGAAACAACGCTCTACATCAGAACCAAACACAGCTTCATGTCCTTCTTCATAAAGATATTCACTCTGAAATTGAGATTCAACACGATAGTTCAAAGGGAGAGTTCGTCTATGAACCTTGGTGTCAATCTGGTTACCATTTTCATCTCTTTTAATATATTTCTGTGTAACATTTACACAGTGTTCAAGTTCAGAGTATCTTCCACCATGATGTCGAAGCAGAAACTTAAACCAAAGATTTGCCTGGTCCGCAGCCTGCATATCTTCTTCAATATGAAGGATAAAATTAGCTCTGCGCACAGTCCAATCTTTTCTTGGACAAAATTTATCCAACAAAATTTCAGTCCACCCAGACCACTTCTTGTTGCGCATGTTTCCTGGGTCAGCACATATGACAACTGATGTCTCTTCCCTGTAGAATTGCAAAATCAAATTATAAGAAGTCCATGTGAGGTCACCCTCACCAATATCCACATACCATCTAGGACCTTCTTTTTCTTCATTACAATCGATCCACAGCTCAGAACATTTCCTAAGCTGTTCTCTGGCATTTTGCAATCCTCTGAATGCTTTCTTTTCCCATCGCTCCATGATGTGGAGTTTACAGGGACTCATTTGAATCTGTTTTATTAAAGTCAGACTGAGATATTTTTCTGCATCTTGTCGATTAGCATAATCGAGCAATTCTCTTCTTTCCTCCTCAGTAAGACTGTTATCCCATGGTTTCATGAATAGGGCCTCTTTTGGAAGCTTCTCTGGCTGGTTTCCAATTATGGGATTTCCATGGAACATTGGTCCCTCATCATAGTTTGATATTGGCTTTTTTTCTTTAGGATCATCATCACGATCCTTCCTGGAACTGGAGCTAGAACCTGCAGAAAACATCTTTAAACTTGGAACTTTGCTATCTTCAATCTGCAAGTTTTCCCGAGTGAGCATATCAGCTAAGCAGTTCAAATATCCAGGCTTGTACACAATATCAAAATCAAAGTTATTCAACCGGATGAACCATTTTAATATTCTACTTGAATTCTCAGCCATCAAGTTTTCATTTCTAAATATTCCAGGCATTATCTTCAAATCTGTTCTGACTATAAACCTGACTGGCTTGAGATATAAAATAAAGTGATTGACTGTCTTTTTAACAGCCAGAATTTCTTTGTGGCTGCTTGGATAATTTAATTCTGCTCCTCTGAACGATCCAGAAGCATAACCACAAACATTTTCTTTTCCCTCAATCTCTTCAAGAAGAACTCCACCCCATGTAGAGTTTGAGGCATCTGTTTCAATAATCAGCTTACCAGTACCCAGAGGGAGATGAAGTGCTGGAAGCTCTTTTACTCTGGCTTTTACTGCTCTGATTGCCAGAGTCATCTCTTCTGACCATGCAACAGGATTTTTCTTGAGACGTTGCTGCAAACATTTTATGTCAGAAGCTTGGCCTTTATAGAATGGCCGAATGTAATTGAGGCTGCCAAGGAACCTCTGCAACTGTGTCTTATCTAAAATCTTATCTGGAAACTTTTCAAAATTCTTCAATACATGTTCTGACAGTTCCAGCTTTAATATGAAAACCTAGGAAATCCATTTTTGTCTTTCCTATTTCCATTTTTGAAGCAGACAATACCAATCCATGCTTAAAAACTAAATCATAAAATTTCTGCAAATGTTTTAGATGATCTTGTATATTCTTCGAACAAATTAATATGTCATCTATAAACACAAGCAACCATGGTATGTCTCTAAATATATCTTCCATTCTTTTCTGGAATTCTGATGGAGCATTATTAATTCCGAATGGAAAGACTTTCCATTGGTACTGACCATGTGGAACAACAAAAGCTGTTTTGTATCTGTCTTCTGGTTTGATCCCTATCTGATAGAATCCAGATTTCAAGTCAAATTTACTGAATATAGTGCAACCATTGATTTTCTGCAACAAGCTTGACTTATCAGGAAGAGGATACCTGATTTTCTTCAACACAGCATTTAGTGGCTTGAAGTTCACCACTAATCTTGGCTTACCTCGCTTTTGCTCTGAATGTTTATTTACCACAAAGGCTCTACATGCCCAAGGGCTCTTTGATGGTTCAATTAGACCTTTGGATAACAATTCTTGAATTTCTTTGGAGCAAAAGTCTCTCTCAGACGGACTCATAATTCTTGCCGATGCCTTCATTGGTTTTATTTTCTGGAGAGGATCTAGCTCAATGGAAACAAAGTATTTTTCCCTCTTCCAGAAGGCATTTGGATTCTCAGAGCAACAGTCTCTGATAATATTTTCCTTGATATCTGCAAGAATATTTTCACCATGAACCTCTGCATAGGATATGCAGCGTTCCATTTTATTCAAACTTTTATTGGACTGACCAGACACCCTTGACTCATGACTATTTACAATTGGTTTACAACGAGGACTAAACTTATTACTTAAATAAACTGACACGGACTGACCATTGACTGTACACATGAAAACCATCTTTTGGGTATCAATAGAAAATGGACTGACTTTGACAAGGAATTCTGATCCCAAAACACAATCTTCTTTTATTTGGTCTAATCTAAACAAAGATAAAGAACTAGAATGACCTGACACATTTACTGGAAAATCTTTGACTTTACCTGTTAGAAACACAGGCGAACCTTGAATTGCAGAACCTAACTCTTTACTCTTTTCCCAGTAGAAGGATGGAAGGGCATTCCCTTTTGCTAAATTAAACTGACAACCTGAATCTATTAAACACTGTACAGGGTAAGGTTGAAATTCAACTGGACAAAAATTTACAGTTATAAACAACTTTGGACCTGATACTGCACCAAGCAAACTTATGGATTGAGACTTAGGAGATGGCGACCTTTCAGGAGTAGATCTAGGAGATGGAGACTTTTCTTTAATACCACAAACCCTTTCAATTTCTTGAGAGAGCTCTTCTTCTGAAGACTGATCTCTTTCTACTGATAACACTGAAATGGATTGTTTCAAATTCTCTATCTCTTTTACACAGGGTACACAGGGTACTACCAAAGGACCGAACACCAAGAGCAACCACTTCACACAAACAGATCACAGATCAACACACCGATTTTTTGACGTGGTTTAAACCCTCTTGAGGGAAACACTCCACGGCCCCGGCCAAATAGCTTCTACGGGACAATTTATTATGCAAAGAAAGAAAGTTACAAATGAGCTTCTCATAATCGATCAACTAAACAATGACCCTCCATGCTCTTTAAATAGAGATCATGGACCAATCGGGTGTTAAGCCACGGATCAAGGTTAGGTTTGATCTAAGAGAAGTTGAGCCGTCGGATCACTCTATGTCGGAAACATATCGTGACCGTCGGATTAAGTATTTACAAATGCATACTAATGCATACTAAAGAAACACACTATCCCTAACGGATATATTACTCAAGTTGATCTTAACTAACTCCTAAGTGTCTAAATATCCTAACATCCCCCCTTAAGAACAACTTGGGATAGGATTGAAGGATTTACAAAAGTGACACTATTAGGAGAAGGAAGGAGGCATTAGAGCCTATCCCCCCTTAATGACAAGTTCCTGAACTCCTAACATAGATCGAAGTTTAGAAAACTTCGCTTCTGTAAGAGACTTGGTGAAGATGTCTGCAACTTGATCATCTGTAGGGCAAAAGAGCACTTCAAGAACACGATCATGAACAAGATTTCTGATGAAGTGCATGTGTAGATCAATGTGTTTGCTGCGTTGATGTAGAACTGGATCTTTGGCAAGCTTGATGGCACTTTGATTGTCGCACCAAAGTGGAGTAGGCTGCTACTGCTCGAATCCAAACTCTGAAAGGATCTGTCGAAGCCATAAAGCTTCCTGACTGGCATTAACCGCTGCTCGATATTCTGCCTCTGCTGAAGAAAGAGCAAGAGCTTGTTGTTTCTTACAAGCCCAAGTAATAGGTCCAGAGCCCAGACTGAAAACATAACCTGCAGTAGACTTTCGATCATCAGGATCGCCGGCCCAATCTGAATCAGTGAAACCAACCAACAAAGGTTTCCCCCCTGTACTGTAATGAATCCCAAACTGAACTGTACCTCGAATATATCGAAGTATTCTTTTAGCTGCTTTCCAGTGACTTTCATGAGGTGTCTGCATATAACGGGCAACTCGACCAACGGCAAAGGAAAGGTCAGGACGGGAATGAGTCAAGTATAAAAGACAACCAACAAGCTGACGATACAAGGTGGCATCTACTTCAGGTGAAGTACAAGTGGCAGAAAGTTTGACTCCAGACTGGAAGGGAGAAGGGGCTGGTGTACAATCTTCCATGTGAAAGCGACGAAGAAGGTCACAAGCATACTTAGACTGAGAAAGAAAGATTCCTTCTTTGGTTTGCAGAACTTGGAGACCAAGAAAATAATGCAAATGTCCTAAGTCTGACATTTCAAAGGTTTGTTTAAGACTAGATTTCACATGGGTTATAAGCTTAGGGTCACTACCAGTAAGAATAAGGTCATCAACATATAGAACAAGTATGATGAGATGGTTTCCTACTTTCTTGGTATAGACATTGGGGTCAGAATGGCATCTAGAAAAACCAGTGTCAAGGAGAAAGTTATCCATTTTGGCATACCAAGCTCTAGGAGCTTGCTTAAGGCCATATAAGGATTTCTTAAGGCGGCAGACAAGGCTAGAGTTATTCTGAACATAGCCAGGAGGTTGTTCCATGTAAATTTCCTCCTGTAAATCACCATGTAAGAAGGCAGACTTGACATCCATTTGATGGACTTCCCAGTTGTGTAAGGCTGCAAGGGAAAGAACAAGGCGGATGGAGTTCATTTTGGCGATGGGAGCAAGGTTTCATTGTAGTCAATCCCTTCAACTTGGGAAAAACCTTTGGCAACTAACCTTGCCTTAAGTCTTTCAACACTTCCATCTGATGCATACTTAGTTCTGTAGACCCATTTACATCTGACAAGTTTTCTTCCTTTTGGAAGAGGTACAAGATCCCAAGTATCGTTCGCCATTAAGGAACGATATTCTTCATCCATGGCTGCATCCCAATCTGGATTCCCTGAAGCTTCTGCAAAATTTTCTGGATCATGATTCTCGGAAACTTGAGCCAAAAGAGAAGAGGCTCGCTGAAACTGAGAACGTGTTCGACGTTGATCTCTAGGATCACCGGCAAGATCACCAGCTGCTTCACATGTTGAACGGACCCATCGAGGAAGCACTTGTGCTGGTGCAACTGGAGGAACATGAGCAGGCGGAGGTGGATTTTCATCCTCACTGTCATCATCATCAACTGGAGTTGGAAACCTGTCAAGGAAGTTGGAAGAAGAAGAAGAAGGCACAAACGCCGAATCAGGCTCGCAGGCCAAAGATGGCACACTCGCCGAGTTAGGCTCGCAGGCCAAGATATTTTCATCAAATTTAACATCTCTTCTAATGATTATAGCATGAGAAGGTGGTTGAAGAAGTCTATAACCTTTTACATCTTCAGAATATCCAACAAATATGCACTTTTCACTTTTAGGCTGCAATGCTTTCCGTTTTTCATCCGGAATGTGAGCCCATGCTTCACTACCAAACACACGAAAGTGACTTACATCAGGTTTAATTTTACTCCATGCTTCTTCCGGTGTTATACCTTGTAATGCTTTTGTGGGGGTGCGATTAACTATGTAATTTGCACAATTAATGGCTTCAGCCCAAAATTGAAGACTTAGTCCCTTAGATTGGATCATACAATTAGCCATTTCTTTTAAAGTGCGGTTCTTCCGCTCAGCTACACCATTTTGTTGTGGTGTATATGGAACAGTGTGCTGTTGTTGGATGCCTTGTTCAGTGCAGAAAGTAGTGAACTGTTTGTTAACATATTCTCCTCCATTGTCAGATCTTAACTTAATAATTTGATGACCAGATTGTTTTTCAACAAGGGCCTTGTAGGCCAAGAACATGTTAAATACTTCGCTCTTAAGTTTTAGGAAATAAACCCAAGTGCGTCTGGTGTAATCATCAATGAAAGTTAAGAAATACTTGAAACCAGAAAAGGAAGCAGATGGAAGAGGGCCACACAAGTCACTATGCACAAGCTCCAAGGGAACCGAGGCGTGCCAAGAGGCACGTTTGTCAAAACTGTCCCGATGATGTTTTCCGAGTACACAACCGGAGCAAACACCATCTCTGCAAGATACCATCGGAAGACCTGTCACCATATTTTCTTTACATAGTTGTTGCAATGAGCGATAATTTAAGTGACCAAATCGCTCATGCCAAAGTTTGCTCAAGTTATCACTATGAGCAACAAAAACTGAAGGGAAAGGTGATGACCCAAAGTTGTTAAACTTGTACAACCTGGTAATATCATCAACAATTCCGGTAGCTAGAACCTGTTGAGGATCTTTAAAATCCTTGATTACAACTTGGTGAGGTGTAAAGGTCACAGTTTTACCTTCACCAGAATGAGTGATCTGATAGACTGATAACAAATTGCAGGAAATTCTTGTAACACATAGTACATCACTAAAATGACCATTATCTACTGGAACTGTTCCAGCTCCTACAACACTTAGAGATCTATCATCACCAACAAATATCTGTTTGGTGTTACATTCATGCATAGTAGAAAAGATGGCTTGATCCTTAGCCATATGATAAGATGCTCCAGAATCAATGAGCCATTCATTTGAAGTAGAAGAAGAAGATGCATTATAAGAATAACCAGAAGCACAAAGTGCATGTCCATGAGAGGTAGATTCTGATGGCGAATCTAGGCTGATGTGGTGCTTCTTCATTGCTGCTTCCAAGGCTGCCATCTTCTTGAAACACTTTGATTCATCATGATTATCTTTCCCGCAATAGTTGCAATGACGCTCAGTCTTCTTGCCTTTTGGTTTGGATCCTTTGTCATTTTTTAAAGAAGGAGTTGACTAAGAGGGTTTTGGACCCTTGTTTGACTTATTATTGCGAAAATTTTGTTTCTTGGGAGGCTTGGACTTTTCTTTCTGTTGGGACAATAAGGCTTTCCCAGATGTATCTGCATTGTTGATTATTCCAAGATGAATGAGTTTATCTTGTTCCCTAATCAAGGAATCACAAAAGGATTCAAGACTAGGCTCTTGATAGCTAGCTGCATTCAATGACGCTTTCATGGAGTAAAATGTAGATACAAAAACAGAATATGCAGGTCCAAGTTTGGAAAGAATATGATAAATGCATTGTTTGTCTTCCCTCTCAATCTTACATTCTGCACATAAGAGCTTGAGAGTTTTGTACTTAGATAAATAATCTTGAATGCATGAAAAGTCACTTGGATTTAGAGAAATCAACTCATTTTCGAGTTGGTGACCTCGAATTTCATTGTGTTTACCAAACACAGTTTCCAACTTGTCCCAAGCAGCATTAGGTTCATCAATTCCAGATATGTGGAATCGCAAATCAGTAGAGATTGACATCCCAATCAATCCACGAGCTTCATCACATCTATTTGCCCATTTTATTTTCTTATCATCATCAGTGGGTTCTTTTTCTTTCCCTGTTGTAATTCTGAAAAGTCCCCTACTTCGTAGAACATCCTCCATACGAGATTTCCATGAGAAATAGTTGGAACTGTTAAGTAGAATATCACAAGGGGCGGCCATATTTGTAAATTAATGGCTGTAAAAGCAGAAACCAATAGTCTGGATGTGAAGAGCTCGAAAAAATAGGCGGTTTCAAAAAAAACGGCACTGAAAACGGACTCTGTATGATGAAGTTATGCTTGAACAAAAAAACTGTTGAAGATGTCCCCAATAGTGACGTGGCAGCTAGAGAATGTCCAGCAAAAAAAAGAACCCCCCTCTTCCCAAGATGAACCTTTTGACAATCACTTTACAAAAAAAAAAAAGTTGCTTTTAAGTGAATCACTTTTGTAAAATAAGTGATTTCACTTTTACAATGATATTACTTTTAAATAGTGCAACAATAAATAAAAGGCTTAAGTGACTCACTTGTATTTTATTTTTTATTATTTTAGTGAGATGCACTTTTACAATAAAGTAACTTGAAAATAAAAATTGCATGCACTTTTCTTTTTAAAAGTAACTTCCTAAGACTTGAACTCAAGACCTATTAAGGAATAAAGCAACTTTGGACCAAGTGAGCTAGTTTAAAAGGTATGTAAAATATGGAAATGAGGAAGGGGGTTTTTTTTTTTTTTTTACTCTTCCTGCTCGGTTTGCGTGCTTGCCCTTTTTCCTGCAAAACAAACCACAAAACAAAACAAAAAGACTTTTCCACACTTGTGGAGTTAGATCTTGTTAGCTTGCCCGGAAAGTCTACGTTTTCTCTCTGTTTCTGATTTGCCGAGATCGCGCAAAGTGCACGGCAAAGAGCATACGCAGCCGAAAAAACCCTTTCCCTTTCTGTTTCTGATTTGCCGAGATCGCTCAAGGTGCACGGCAAAGAGCATACGCAGACGGGAAAGCAACAATCCGAACCCAAAAAAAATCTAACAGTAAAAAAAAATGAAATATGAGATTTTTTTTCTTATTAAAAAACGAAATAAAAAAAATGCGTCACTGTAACATTATACCTTCATATCTGATGAAATACGCGTTTCTGGAGCAACCGGGAACCGTTTTCGATCAAACGAAAACTATTTTTCAATGGAAACGACGCTCCGGACGCAATGGAACATCTCCCACAGCCCAGAAATGCACAGAAATATCAGAACTAGAAACCCTTTCGAGTTTCGGCAAAAGCAGTTCAAGATCTAGATCATAACCGGAAGCGGCACTTCATAAAAGATCTGATACCATGTTCGGGTACACAGGGTACTACCAAAGGACCGAACACCAAGAGCAACCACTTCACACAAACAGATCACAGATCAACACACCGATGTTTTGACGTGGTTTAAACCCTCTTGAGGGAAACACTCCACGGCCCCGGCCAAATAGCTTCTACGGGACAATTTATTATGCAAAGAAAGAAAGTTACAAATGAGCTTCTCATAATCGATCAACTAAACAATGACCCTCCATGCTCTTTAAATAGAGATCATGGACCAATCGGGTGTTAAGCCACGGATCAAGGTTAGGTTTGATCTAAGAGAAGTTGAGCCGTCGGATCACTCTATGTCGGAAACATATCGTGACCGTCGGATTAAGTATTTACAAATGCATACTAATGCATACTAAAGAAACACACTATCCCTAACGGATATATTACTCAAGTTGATCTTAACTAACTCCTAAGTGTCTAAATATCCTAACACTTATGGATTGAGACTTAGGAGATGGCGACCTTTCAGGAGTAGATCTAGGAGATGGAGACTTTTCTTTAATACCACAAACCCTTTCAATTTCTTGAGAGAGCTCTTCTTCTGAAGACTGATCTCTTTCTACTGATAACACTGAAATGGATTGTTTCAAATTCTCTATCTCTTTTAGCAGTGTCTTTATTTGCTCGTGCTTCTGTTTGATCTGGTTTTGGAGCAAATTCATTCTGTCTTGTCTGTGGCTTTGTCTGTCAATGTGACTCTCAGGATATTGTTGATATAGCTCTATAGGGTTATAGCTATGATCTGTTAGTTTTGTTTTGCCTCTCTCTTTCTTCAGGGTTTCTATTTTTGCTAGAATTTGTTTCTTTTCTTCTCTTAGATCAGTTCTTTCAGTGTGCCTATAAATAGGGATGATCGACAACTGAAGGTCAATGTTAGCTACTTGTTTTTCTAGCTGATGGATGGAAACTATGGAAGAAAACATATAAAGAGAAAAGTCAAACTCTGGCTGGCTACACCCCCCTAAATGTGGATCATCTAAATCAGAGTCGGATGAAGAGGATGAATTTGGAGGATCACATTTAGCAATGAGCGGGTTCTCAGAACTAGAGTCAGAAGCAGAATCACTATCAGAATCAGGGAGTTCAATTATTTCTCCAGGAGGGAGAGGGGAATCAAAAGAAACTTCAAATAAATCCCACCAACCGGGATCTAAAGCTGTACAAAGTGATGCAAGCCTTGGCTTAGATTTCCTCTTAGGACATTTGCTTGCCCAATGTCCTTTTTGTCCACAGATAAAGCATTTGTCTGTAGAACCTTTATCTGTGCGCTGCTTGACAAATCTTTTATACTTATGCTTCTTTGCAGATTTGTAATCTTGATAGCGGTGCCTCGGCTTATGTCTATAGGAGCCTTCAGGATGATATCTTTTTTCAGAGGTGTAGAAATGATTTTTCTTCTTTTTACATTTACATTCTTTAAGATGACCTCTGTTATGTGCTCCACACCCCCAATCTGGCATACCTGCAACTTCTTTACAAAAAGAAGCAGAAAACATTTGCTGATGTCGTTTAAAATCTTTGCTTACTCTTTTATCTAAGCAATGTTCTTTCCAGCATTCTAATATATGACCATGTAGTTGAGCTAAGGACAAGCTTCTTAATTCAATATTCAAATCTTTTAACCTTTTTTCAACCGCATCCGGAACATGGCCGGGGTAACTCCTCAGATAATGCTTGAGGTAAGCCGGATTTCCTGATTTACCAGAGCTGATTAATAATTTTTGCATATAACAAAAATATTCTTCAGCTTTACTCAGATCACACAGTCTAGCAGTCATAAACAAGGATGCTAGATGATCGGTATCTTCTTGGCCTGCCTGACCATAGAATTCTCTTCCCAATGCAGAGAGAAGTTGTTCATCGGCATCATTTGCAGCAAGTATTTCATGCCTTGTTTCTTGTGGCAACCATCGCCACCATTCATATGCTAGACCTGACAGTCCTGCAACCAATTGTGTTGCAAGCATCTGACCTGTCAGATTATGGTCTTGCTGTTTTTTATACAAAAGCCAATGTTCTAATAATTGTATTGCATTTTTCACTTCTTCTCTTTTCTGACACTGGAATTTGAGCACTGGTTGCTCAGGCATTTGGGAAATGAGATTATTTATATTATTTATACCAAAGTTAAAAACTTTGGGTGGGGTTTCTCCTACAGCTACTGCATCATGCATGTGCTCATCATAGTGTTCTCTTGGACCAGTAATCCTCATTCTGTTAGAGGATTCTTCTGCCATCATGTTTAATGACACTTCATATTTTGGATCTAAGACAGGAGTGAAAGATTTAAACTCAGAGATCCAATTTTCAATGAATTCTATTTTGGCATCACTCTCACCAAAATCCCATACTGGCTTTTCTTCTTCTGGGACAATATTGAACTGTCCTAGGGATTTACTCCTATTATGTCCTTGGGATGCTAGGCGATGAACGTGATCTGGGACATAATATCGCTTTTTCTTTAATTCTTCTGTTTTACTTGAAAGTTCCTTTAAAACAGAAATTCTTCTTTCTAGTTTATCAGAAGCTATAGTGATTGCCTTTTGTATCTCTGTAGTGTCATGTAATAAATGATCCAATAGTTCCAACTTTGTTATAACATTGTCTAGGTGGATTCTTTGTTCAGAACACTGATGTTTTAACATTAAAATATCATTTGCCATATCATCAATATTTCTTGCAGTGCACAATTCCTGCAAGTTTCCCCAATTTGCTAACTTTATGTCATCTGACACAGATTGGTCAGCAGTAGAAGACTTCACAATCATGTATTCTCTTTTGGAGGAACCATCTGAAGCATACTGGCGGAAAGGTGTTTCTGGAAGATTCCTACCAGGGTAGAAAGACTTTTGGCCAAGATTATTGGTGGTCTCGAAATCAGCTCCAGAACGAGGTAAAGAGAACATTCCTAAGGATGGATATTCATGGGGATTTTCTTTAGCTTTTTTGATTTTTTGTTTTTGTATTAATTTTTGTTTAATTTTTCTACATGCAGGGCAGTCTGCATGTTGACCTTTATGTTCAAAATCTGACACACCAGAAAAAGAAGTAGTATTTACAGAGGTAGACCTAAGCAGAGTGTTATTATCTTCAGCTTGGCTTTCTTTGCTCACCTGATCAGACATGGCTTGTAGTCGGGCATTATTATAAGAGGCCATTGAAGTAGATCTGATGAGTGGAGGATGAGATCTGGAAGTAGGATTTTCTTGGGCTGGTCTGAAAGAACAACTGGCTTCATCAAAGACAAGAGGTTATGGATTATATGAGGCTATCATTCTTTCTTGGTTTCTCAACTCAGAATATTTAACTTCCCAAGAGGATGGATACTTTATCCCAGTCCAGTTAAAAGTGATCGGAGTGGCATTTTTGGAGATAGCTGCTTTTGATTTAGCAGATTTTGCGGAAGAAGTGGGATATTCCACCATGCTGCAGGCTGCTGAACTCTGATGGACAGCAGTTCGCAACTGCGGGAGAGTATCATTACCAAACCGAATACAGACACCTCCTTTGAGCTGGATAATTCTAGATCCAGTCTCCATATCAAAACCTTTGGGCAAGATATAAGCCTTAAAAATATTATAAATATGAGGATCGTCCAAGCTGACAGAGAATTTGGGATAGATTGTCCCGAAAGCAGGACCATCATGCAAAGGGGCTGTGAATCCACCGATTACAGCATCCGAAAATTTTCTATGCCTAGTATCAACTATACAACACAAAGAAGAAATAGCAAGCCGTGGACGAACCAAGGGTCCAAGCCCTAACTTAACTGCTCCAAAATGAGCATACTTATACTTCATGGACTTAGCCCAATCGATCTGTGCTTGGTCTAACAGATTTATGTGTATGGGTTCTTGCTTATCCGTAAAAGCAACATCAATATTGGAAACACGGATATGGGTAGCAGAAGTAATGTTCCACCAATGGAGTCTATAAACATCTCGAGGCAGGATTTGGGGTAATTTCCAATCAGCGCTAGGATTTTGATCACGGATAGTGATATAGGATGCATCTTCAGAGGTAGAGGGATTAAAGGAAGACTCTCTGCATTCGGCTAAAGAGATTTCAGTATCATTTGCTGATTCACACTCTATGTGATTTGTCAGCTCAATAGTATCCATAGTTGGGTCCATTTTGGAAAGAGGTGAGTGCTGACTTTAATCTAGACTCCGAAAACTCTGTAGACTTACTCCCCTTTACTCTACGGGCCTTACTGCTACTCTGTCATCAGACGTCTCTTACACCCCTGTGGATTCCAACTATCACTCAGTGGTCATTTCCACCACCTACAAAATACTATTTGTAGAGTTTATGACGAACAATTAGAAAGACACTGACTTATGCAGAGAAATAGTTTCGGATTTCTTTTAACAGTATTTTAGACATGCATCCCAACAATACAATGCATACAGCAACAATAATAATCATGATTGTTAATTCATTCATATACATTGTGGTATAAAGATATTACCAAGAATTAGCGCAATTCACCCTTGACTGGCTCTTATACCACTGGGACTTTAATAAAACAGATTCAAATGAGTCCCTGTAAACTCCACATCATGGAGCGATGGGAAAAGAAAGCATTTAGAGGATTGCAAAATGCCAGAGAACAGCTTAGGAAATTTTCCGAGCTGTGGATCGATTGTAATGAAGAAAAAGAAGGTCCTAGATGGTCCTAGATGGTATGTGGATATTGGTGAGGGTGACCTCACATGGACTTCTTATAATTTGATTTTGCAATTCTGCAGGGAAGAGACATCAGTTGTCATATGTGCTGACCCAGGAAACATGCGCAACAAGAAGTGGTCCGGGTGGACTGAAATTTTGTTGGATAAATTTTGTCCAAGAAAAGATTGGACTGTGCGCAGAGCTAATTTTATCCTTCATCTTGAAGCAGATATGCAGGCTGCGGACCAGGCAAATCTTTGGTTTAAGTTTCTGCTTCGACATCATGGTGGAAGATACTCTAAACTTGAACACTGTGTAAATGTTACACAGAAATATATTAAAAGAGATGAAAATGGTAACCGGATTGACACCAAGGTTCATAGACGAACTCTCCCTTTGAACTATCGTGTTGAATCTCAATTTCAGAGTGAATATCTTTATGAAGAAGGACATGAAGCTGTGTTTGGTTCTGATGTAGAGCGCTGTTTCGGTGATTTGCTTTATCCAGAGGTTGAATATCCTGAAGACGAGCAGTACATCTATGATTCCCAACCGCCATATCATTGGGAAGACGAGCTTGTTCAGAGAGAAATAGAAGAAGCACTGTATGATGATGAACATGAATGCTGGTGTGGAGGTCAAGGTGTCGGACCACCAGATGATCCTGATGTTTTTTGTGTCTGCCGATCCGGAAGGGACTGATGGAGAATCTTCATAATGGGAATGGATCCCATGGTCTGATTGAATTGTAATAATTTGCTTTTGTACATAAGCATCTTTTAATGGAAGCCGTAGTGGGCCGGTAATAGTAGCTCCACTCTATATTGTCGGCCAAGCTTGTCGGCCATGTTTTGCTTTCCGTAGGAATAATAAGATGGGCCAGTAGATTGTCGGCCATCGAATCTACTTTTGGTTGTCGGTTTCCGAGTCCCCTCATGGCGTTGCCTCATAGGGATGAGATAAACATGGTGCTGTCCCACCATGTCCTCGGATTCCTTTTCTTTTGACTGGTTGGTGTAAGTTTCAAGTGACCGGATGACTGGCTAGCAATCTATATAAGGAAGAGCCCGAGCTCATTCTTGTCATTCGAGTCTAGTGCATTGAGCTGGTTAAGAGCTCTGCAAATAAGTTAGGTGTCGAGCTGATCCAGTAGTTGGAAGCTCTGAGTCTTAGGTGTGTGAGAACTGTAGTTCTATGCTCTGCTAGTTGCCCTTGTGGTATAACATAGCAACAGAACAACTGCATGTTCGCCTCTGTATCAAGAGTCTGTAAGTGCGCTAGTGGATATACCATGGGAGTCCCAGGACCCTGCTACTAAGCTCATGCCTTCGGGAAGTGCTGAACGTTAAACGGCCCCATGTCATTGTATCCAGGTGCTCAGTCGAGTGTATGGTGACGACCTTCGCTGTCTGTAGGCGATCCATTGGAAGTCTGTATGTATGCAATTCCGCATTGAGGCGATAATAAATATGCAGAAAGCTTGTTTGGGGAGATTTTGGCGTGAATGTTCGTGAATGTTCTTATGAGGCTATCATTCTTTCTTGGTTTCTCAACTCAGAATATTTAACTTCCCAAGAGGATGGATACTTTATCCCAGTCCAGTTAAAAGTGATCAGAGTGGCATTTTTGGAGATAGCTGCTTTTGATTTAGCAGATTTTGCGGAAGAAGTGGGATATTCCACTATGCTGCAGTCTGCTGAACTCTGATGGACAGCAGTTCGCAACTGCGGGAGAGTATGATTATCAAACCGAATACAGACACCTCCTTTGAGCTGGATAATTCTAGATCCAGTCTCCATATCAAAACCTTTGGGCAAGATATAAGCCTTAAGAATATTATAAATATGAGGATCGTCCAAGCTGACAGAGAATTTGGGATAGATTGTCCCGAAAGCAGGACCATCATGCAAAGGGGCTGTGAATCCACCGATTACAGCATCCGAAAATTTTCTATGCCTAGTATCAACTATACAACACAAAGAAGAAATAGCAAGCCGTGGACGAACCAAGGGTCCAAGCCCTAACTTAACTGCTCCAAAATGAGCATACTTATACTTCATGGACTTAGCCCAATCGATCTATGCTCGGTCTAACAGATTTATGTGTATGGGTTCTTGCTTATCCGTAAAAGAAACATCAATACTGGAAACACGGATATGGGTAGCAGAAGTAATGTTCCACCAATGGAGTCTATAAACATCTCGAGGCAGGATTTGGGGTAATTGCCAATCAGCGCTAGGATTTTGATCACGGATAGTGATATAGGATGCATCTTCAGAGGTAGAGGGATTAAAGGAAGACTCTTTACGTTCGGCTAAAGAGATTTCAGTATCATTTGCTGATTCACACTCTATGTGATTTGTCAGCTCAATAGTATCCATAGTTGGGTCCATTTTGGAAAGAGGTGAGTGCTGACTTTAATCTAGACTCCGAAAACTCTGTAGACTTACTCCCCTTTACTCTACGGGCCTTACTGCTACTCTGTCATCAGACGTCTCTTACACCCCTGTGGATTCCAACTATCACTCAGTGGTCATTTCCACCACCTACAGAATACTATTTGTAGAGTTTATGACCAACAATTAGAAAGACACTGACTGATGCAGAGAAATAGTTTCGGATTTCTTTTAACAGTATTTTAGACATGCATCCCAACAATACAATGCATACAGCAACAATAATAATCATGATTGTTAATTCATTCATATACATTGTGGTATAAAGATATTACCAAGAATTAGCGCAATTCACCCTTGACTGGCTCTTATACCACTGGCTCTGATACCATTCACGCCAAGAACATTCACGCCAAAATCTCCCCAAACAAGCTTTCTGCATATTTATTATCGCCTCAATGCGGAATTGCATACATACAGACTTCCAATGGATCGCCTTCGGACAACGAAGGTCGTCACCATACACTCGACTGAGCACCTGGATTCAATGACATGGGGCCGTTTAGCGTTTAGCACTTCCCGAAGGCATGAGCTTAGTAGCAGGCTCCTGGGACTCCCATGGTATATCCACTAGCGCACTTACAGACTCTTGATACAGAGGCGAACATGCAGTTGTTCTGTTGCTATGTTATACCACAAGGGCAACTAGTAGAGCATAGAACTACAGTTCTCACACACCTAAGACTCAGAGCTTCCAACTACTGGATCAGTTCGACACCTAACTTATTTGCAGAGCTCTTAACCAGCTCAATGCACTAGACTCAAATGACAAGAATGAGCTCGGGCTCTTCCTTATATAGATTGCTAGCCAGTCATCCGGTCACTTGAAACTTACACCAACCAGTCAAAAGAAAAGGAATCCAAGGACATGGTGGGACTGCATCCCAAACATCTTCATGATCGACTGGTACTCCTTGATCATGGAATTCTTCTCAGATTCTGGGAACTTCAATATCTTCAATATTTTCAATAGATAACTTTGTTGCTGAACAAATGTTGTAGTCCTTCTTTTGTAGGTGATGGTATACAATCTTTCCTACACAACAAGTTAAATTGCATGATTAGAAAACATCTCATAGTTTTCAGAACCAATTCTTACACATAAAGAAATATGTCATACAGTCATGCAATTATCTTAGCCAATGCTTCAATACAACATTTATCCATATCCCATAATTTTCTATATGCCTTCCAATCTCTACCAGAACATTGTTAAGATTGTGCACAACTCCCAACATGTCAGCAAAAAGGTTTCATTCTAGAGAAGTAGCAATGGAATGTTGTACAGTGCCATAGGCCACTTACCCACGTATATTAGTAGTATACTGTTCATCAATGCAACTATGCATAGTACACAACCTAATTCTAGGAACATGAGTATATACATTATTGAACAATATTATTTAAACAATAAAATATGCAAGGAATGATAATTCAAATACTTATCTTTGTTTGTTTGTTGGGTTGACTCCCTCTTAGTCTTTGCTTCTTTTCTGGAACTCCATTCTGATGTGGATTGTGAGAAGTGGTCAACTCCCTCTGAATATCTGCATCCTTGCAGAAACTACTGAAGTGTGCTCCTTCTTGATATTTGCTTCCTTGTAGGAACAACTGGAGTTGGATTAGGGTTTGTCAGAGAAACCCTAAAAATTCAAACTTCCGAAAGGATATAAATATGCGCCTTGATGAGCTAATCAAGCTGGTATACTCATAATTTGAAAACTGCAAAGTTTCACCCCTCAAATTTTCCTTTGAAACTTCTGGATTCACTGGACATGACCCCGAACTAGGGTTTGATAAATCCCACCCTTCTGCCCAATCAAAAAGTTCGATGCAAAGCTCTAAGATTCTATTTTTCTGAGGAGCTTCCAGCTATGGTCACAGATTTAAAAAATTTCCATTTTTGCAGAAGCCCTAATTTTCCACTTTTCCGATCAAAGTCCCGAACTAGGGTATGATCAAGCCTGACCTTCTGCCCAACCAAAAATTCTGATCTTGGTCTATAAATTTTTATTTTGATGAGTAGCATTCAGCCGTAGTCTCCGATTACAAAAATTCCAACTTTCTCCGAAACCCTAAATTCCGGAAGCCATGAATGAAGGTGCTAAAAAATAATTATGTTTTGACAGAAATATGTACCTAATTTTTTCTGGTGTAACTCTGAACTTTTCGATCCACAGGGTCTGAATTTGTTTTTCTTGTGATAGCCCGACCTGTCATCTTTCCAACCCCATAGGTCTGACCTCAAATGGATTCTCTGAGAGAGAGTTATGCCAAGTGTCGCAACGTGACCTATTTATGGGATAAAATAGGAGAGCGAACTTGTATGGCGTGCCACATGTCACTAGTTTAGTTTCGGCCTATAAAAACTTTACTTGAGAAACTACAGTCCGTGTAGTACCTGTCACGTTTTACGAAATTTCATTTGGATCTTCCTAGCCCAAGTTATGACCTTTTTGACAAGGTCACCTGATTATGACTGAGATCTGAAAGAGGCAGAAACCCTATATTGTACAGATCATAAATCACAAAGTACAACGAATTAGAGGTTGTCCTTTGGACACAAGGTACATGGGGATCTTCGCTTCACCCTGTACGATTTTTAGACCCTGAAATATTGCCTAAATTTATTTATAGAGAAAGTTCTACGATGACTGGTTTTTTCTATATCAAGCCCTAGCTTCACAATTGCAACAAGTGTCATACATGCCATACCATGCCTTCTTTCAGGCTAGCTTTGATTCCATGTTAATTTTTCAGAATTTACTTCAATCTCATCTAGGATCTTAACTGAGAGAACAACATGTACAACATATCTACAGCATATCAATCATGGACACAATAATGCAAGCACACAAGAGACACAGAGTTTACTTGGGGAAAATCATAAAGGTGAAAAACCCCAATAACTTCCTCAAGATAGATAGAGCAATGATACAACCCAAGCATAAGAGATAGACATCTCCTAGCAGCAACTTCTCCTCCTCCACAAGTGCGCCACTCTCCCGAGAGTGTGAGAGAGAATAGAATGATGAAATAGATTGCCTCCCACACTCTATTTATACTTGACTTGACTTTCCTAATAACCTTTACTAGGTCGGCCTTAACTTAACCACATAACATAATGTTGACTAGGCCGACACCCAATAGGGTGGTCTAATAACCCTTTGACCCACATGAATTATACAGGGCCGACCCCAACAAGGTGGTCTAATAACCCATCAAGTATAAGGTACGACACTTACAATATAAATGACGACACTTCTGTATAGAGGAATAATACCATCTCTATAGGAGTACAATATACATATATGAAATACATTCCAAAGTTACATATACATCAACAATCCCAACAAATGTTCTAAAGAGGAAGACACCTAGGAGAAACTCCCATACCTATCATGTAACGTTGTAATCAACATTAGAACCCCTATCTCCATGTAGAGTAATACACCCATAAAAACATGGATTACAACAATTTGAAGTCCCATTAAATGTACCTAGAATGGGAGGAAAATTAGAATGGCACTCAATCCGTCTACATCCTTGAATTGAAGCAATAATAGGATTGTTGCACCCCTACAAACATACACACACTACAAGTTAAAAAATGATGATGATGATTATGATGATATATATATATATAAAATTTAAACACATTTATCTCCTTGCTTTATGAAACTCACCTGGTACCATAGAGGTGTTAGAATTTTGATACTTCCAAAATGGTTATGTCAGGTCTTCAAAAATATTATATATTATCACAATAACCATAAACAATAGTATCACTGAAAGATAGACAAGCACAACATAAACAAGAGAACACAAATATTTACCCTGTGAAAACCCTCTCACGGGAAAAACCCAGCAAAACTTCTTCAATATAGATTCGTCACAAGTACAATTCCTATCTAGTACTTCAAGAACTAAAGGCTCTTACACAAAGATCCTGAGAATAAGATAAGATATAAAACCCAAGCATAAGTTTCCTCCAACTACAACTACACTCCCATGCGCACTTGTTCACTTGCTTGAGCGAAATTGTGATGTTCCAAATGAGGAATTTGACCCCCTTATTTATACACATGTTTGGATGGATTTTCCACTATAGGGTCAACTTCATTGGGAAATGTTTCCCATAGTTTGGGGTAGATTGCCCATTGTTTGGGGCAGTTTACCGATTGGATTTTGTTGAGTTGACTTGTCTATTTTGACTTATTCTTTTAGGGTTTTTACATAATCAAATACAATATGAATATTTCCCAAAGGAAGTAAAATAAGAATACAATAATAATACAATAGGAATATCTTCCGAAGTTACACAATATTCAACACTCCCTCTTAACAAGGAAGGTATTCTTCTGGAATGGTCATCATTGTCATTATTGTCTTGATCGTCATCATCATCATCATCATCACTGCTGCTGCAACTTTGTACTCTAATCATTGACTTGTGACATCTCTCTTGAATCTATACATCACTAGAGGTTTTGAATGAACAAGCCATTTTGTGGGTCCATCCTAGGAGCGTACATTATGTATCAACAATGACCACCTGCGTTACCTCACCACATGTCCATATCATCTTGTGACTGTAGCCTAGGAGACTCAATTACGTCACACACAATGACTACCCGCTAACATGTCATATCATGTGGATAACATCCCAAGTCTGAAACCTGTGTCTTCGCACATAAGGGAAACACAACTCTATAAGTGTATCC
The DNA here is from genome assembly GCA_027924585.1 of Larix kaempferi. Lineage (NCBI taxonomy): Eukaryota > Viridiplantae > Streptophyta > Pinopsida > Pinales > Pinaceae > Larix > Larix kaempferi. Next base: position 2,113,917 of record BSBM01001027.1, on the reverse strand, counting down.
CAGGAGACTCAATTACATCACACACAGTGACTGCCTACTACCACGTCACCTCATGTGGAGAACAACCCAGGTCCAAAACCCGCGTCTTCGCACATGTGTGTTTCCCAACATAACACAACAGTCAGGAGACTCAATTGACTACCTACTACATCCTCGTGAGTGTACGTCACACACAGTGACTACCCGCTACCACATCACCTCAAGTGGAGACTCGCCCAGGAGCTCAATTATGTCACTACGTGACTACCTGTGTCTCACATGTGCTATGTTGCTCATCCCTTCCTCTTTCGAGGAACCTCGATGTAGACCACTCCAAGCTTGTCACTAAAGTACTCAAACTTCATTCTCGACGGAGGCTTGGTAAACACACCAGCTATCTTCTCCTCTGTCACTACATACTAGAGCCTCACTTCTCCTCTTTGCACCATATCCTAGATATGTTGAAACTTGATCTCAATGTGATTCGACTTGTAATGAAACACTGGATTCTCAGACAATGTCACACAACTTTGGTTGTCTCAGAAAATGAAAGTCACCTCTAACTCGAGATCGAACAATCCTGCAAGTAGCTTCCCAAGACACACTACCTCGTAGCTAGATGAACAAGCTGCAATGTATTTTGCCTTCACTATACTCAATGCCACACTCGTCTGCTTCCTGCTGAACCAGGAAATCATGCCAAACCCTAAATTGAAGCAACATCTCAAAGTGGTCTTCCTATCTGTGACACTATCATCCAAATCTGAGTCAACATAGCCTTGTAGGCTAATCCTTTGATATGTTGCATATCTGATCCCATCATCAATCATACCCTTCAGGTACCTCAACACATGCTTTGCCACAATAAAGTGAACACATCTCAACTCTACCATTTACTGACTCAATGTGTTCACCGCAAAGCATATATCCAACCTCATGTTTGTTAAGTACATCAATGAACCAATCATATGTATGCATACAGTGGCATCCACTATCTCTGAAGAAGTATGACACATCAACTTCAGATTCAATGTCATAGGTGTGTCCATGGTCTTGCAATCCATAATCCTGAATCTCTTCAGGACCTCTACTGCATATTTTCCTTGGCTAAGGAAAATATCTTTTGAATTCTGCCACACCACGTCCTGGGTGCCTATTTCAAACCATACAAGGCCTTATTCAATTTTCACACATGTGTTTTCTTTTCATGTGTCTCAAATCCTAGTGGCTGCTCCACATACACTTCCTCTTCTACTACGTTGTTAAGGAAGGTGGTCTTCATGTCCATTTGGTGTACCTTCCACTTCATCATTGCAACTATCGCAAGTATAGCTTTAGTTGAAGTGTAGCTTGCTATAGGAGCAAAATGTCTTGTCATGATCGACTCCCTCTTCTGAGAGAAACCATGAACCTTTACTTATACTTCCGTAGTATGCTTGATTTTGTAAATCATCCTTCTCTAGGTCATAGCACATGATTTTTCGTACAAGTCAAATTTAGTGGTATGATTAGTAACATTCCATGTAATGACAACTTCTTATGCATAATGTACACAGTCATGTAACTAATAAATCTTATCCAATGCTTTGGCACAACACTCATCCATATCCCGTATACACGCGGTAACTATCTAGATGCCTTCCATCTCTACTAGAACATACTGTTAAGAGCGTGCATTTCTCTCAACATGTTAGCAAAGACGTTTCATCTTGGACTAGCTCCACATAGGGCTCATGATATGTTGTGCAACACTATAGGCCACTTACCCATAACATGCACTACATGAGTCTACTGCTAGTCAATCTTAGTCATATATAAATGCATAAAAGAAAATGGTATCATAGATCTACATGTAATTGTTATGATCAATATCTTTCAAAATATTCAGGAATTCAAATGATAGTAAATACTTATCTTTCATGTGTTTTGTAGGATCCATCTTGGTTTCTTCCTCCTTCCAAATTTACTGGAGTTTCTGGAAGTGTACTCTACTCCATCATCTGATTCTGAAGACCTTGATCTTATTCTTCGTCTAGTCTGGAACTTTATGAATTCTTCATCCTTGGTCCTCATGTATTGGATTCAAGATCTCCTTTTTCTTAGAAACATATTCTTCACATCCTTTACATACACCATCATGTTTTGTCTGGATCTTGGGTAGACCAGACACTATTTTGGTAAAGCCTTGTAGTGTATATATATGCAATCCTTTTTGTGCCATAGTTCACTTGGTTCCATAGTGTCATGAACCAATGCTTGATCTGGTTGGACTTATAATTTGAGCAAGCCTCCCTCTTTCTCTTCAATTACTACTATATCATCAAAAGTTAAAGACATATTCTTCATCACTTGGAGTAATCTTCCCTTTCTCTCTTCTTAACTGGTTCATCCTGCCATGATGCCTCTTCTTCTTTCCTTTCTTGTTGTTTCCTTTGTTTTGGGGAAATCTCTTGCAAGGTGCCCCTTTTCATCACAAGTTCAACATTTGTAGTTTGAGTAGTCCTTATGAGGTCTATGATTCTTTTGGAATCTTCTAGGCTTCTTGTGAGAGTGTTCTTATTTCTTTCTCTTTTCCTTCTTTGTATGAGTGGCTAAGGCTTGATTTTCATCTTCATCCATCTTCTCTTCTCTTGCTTCAATTCTGGATTCCTCTTGTGCTCAATTTTCCAATAGCCTACTGAATTTGGTGAGCTTCCTTCTAGAACAAATTCCTTGAATGAATGATTCCCATGATCGTAGGAGACCATTCAATGTAGTTGTCACTAATTCTGCTTCTTCAACATGTTCTCCAGTAGCTTCTAATTGTTCTTTGATTTGGGAGACCCATGTGAAATAGGATTGGATGCTTTCTGAGTTCTGCATCTTCACACCCGTTATTTGAGTTCTCAAGGACATCTTCCTATTAATGTTCTTTCCTTCATATGGTCTCTTCAATGCATCGAACATCTCTTTAGGAGTCTTTAAAGATGAGATGTGAGGGATAAAGGGATCCTTGATGGAGTCAACAATGATCCTCTTGGCCTTAACCAATTTATTCTTGTGTTTATCTTTGTCTTCATCTCCCTCTGCCTCCGCAACTTCTTCTTTGACATAGTTGTCCAAATCATTCTCTTCTAGAATGAGCATCACTCTATACTTCCAGGCATGGAAGTTATTTGCTCCTTCAAGATCATCCTCAAGCTTGGTATTATTTGTCATCTTGATAAAATGAGAACCTAAAATGGAAATAAATATAATAGGACTTACCAAATGAGATGCTCTAATCAAGTGCTTGCTTCAATGTCTTCTGAGATCTGACTTCTAGATGACCTAGGGTTTTTTAGAGAAACCCTAATTTTTCAACTTTGGATTCTTGAAAAACTGGATGGGGAGAGAGATGTGCCTCCCTAAGGTGAGTTGATAAAAGGTAATTTTATTCCAAATCTGTGGACAAAACTGCCAAAAACTTGATTGTATTTTAGTGTTGCATAATTGCTTTAATGATGTTGTAGAATGCAGACCTGCATAGTGCACATGACTTCTTTAAATGCATTGTGCAATACTGATAGCTCTTTTCTAGCCATTAGTGATCCTACATAATTGAAGATAAGTTACAACTAACAAATAGAAGTGAGATTGCAGAGAATATTTGAGATCATTTTGGTGTGCCCAAGGTTGTAGTTCTTGCTAATAACTGCTCCAAAATAAGATAAGTGTTACATCATTCATGTATAGAAGATTCTCAATTCAACATTCAAGAATGTAACTTGCATACTGTGTTTTGTTTTGTAATTTCTAGTGTTTTTTTTTGTACTTGCATTTGTGTTTTTGTACAGTACCAAACTTAAGTCAAGTTGAATTGCACATTGTATGTGGGTGCATTTTCGGCTGAGACCGACACCCCTTCTCTTTTAAGTTTGAATCTGTTGAAACGTTGCTTGTAAAGGGAGGATTTGCAAGAATCCCTCAATCTTATTGATCTTTATACTTGGTCCTACCTGCACAAGGAGGCCTCAAATTGTATTCACTATGAATAATACAGAAGAAACATTAGAATTTTTGAAGACTCTAGTACATTTAGCTGCAGATGACTCAATTGCAATAAAAAAGACACACTCCAAACTATCACCAATCAATTGCGGAATTTGAAAGCCATTGAGGAACATGTAAACCACAAGAATCAACATTTTGAACTAGTGCTTGTTTAGAATAACCCCTTGTTTGAAGATGATTCCTATCAGCTGCCAGAAAATAGTGAGATTATGTCAGATGTACAACCTATTCATACTTACAGGTGCCAACATTGTGACCGATTTGGCCATATGAAAGATCAATGTTTTGATCTTTATACTTGTCGATATTATGGGAAGCGCAACAATTCTTCAGATCGGTGTGTGAAGCTGAAGAAACCTACAAGAGTGAAACTTGCAGCAGATTATTGTACTTCTTTTTACTTTGTACCTGACAGGGGGGGACATGATGTCAGGATTCAAGTTTCGAAGCCTTGTCCCTCTGACAACAAACACTCACAACCTTCCTTGATTAAGTCACATCAAGCGATACTGAGCCAAAGTGAGTTTGGAAAGCCACCAGATTCAGAGATGCTACATATGCATGTATCACGAAGACATAAGATATACTCGACATAGAGTATTCATGTGTTTTGTGTCTAGTTGTGACACCATGAGACTCTCCTCTCCTCACATTGTTCCTAACAAGGGGGAATGAAGACTGTCATAACAAGTGAGTGATTACAAGCAAGATGGAACAAGCAAGCATGTGAAGAGCTATGTTCAAATGAGATCCATAGTTGGTGGTCATCCTAAAACCACCAATATTGAGATCACCTTATATTAGCAGAAGCCAGTGCAAGCTTCTAGATAACTTGGAAAAAGGTTGTCAAGTTGGAAATGTTTAGTGGGTGGTATTTGTTCACTTCTTGTTTTCAACTCTCCAATTTGTTTGTGGTCAGCCTAAAACCACCATTCCAGACATAACCTATAATCCTTCGAGCCAAGTTCCATAGAACCTCTGAGCGAGTGTTGTATCCAAGTTCCATATTTTGTGGTCAGCATTAAACCACACATATAGTAGAATATGTCAGCTTCTGCTAGTCCTTTTCGGTTGGTGGTCAGCTAAAACCATCCCTTCAGATAGCTATTGTATTTAGTAGAATCATGTGCAAGCTTCTAGCTAACCTTCTTGGTAAAGGATGTTCGAGATGGAAATGTTCAGCAGGTGGTAGTTGTCCACTCCCAACTATTCAACTCTCTTCTTTTTCTTGGACTCATATACACCCTCTGGATTAAGGGGGATTTGTTGGAGCCTAATCCTTGGTGTTAGGATTGGTGTGCACCATTCATGTGCAAAGTAGATCAATAGTCATTGAGGGTAGACCAAGATTCACCCGGGAGTCCAAGAGACCACTTGGGAAGTTGAATCCAATGATCATCTCAATGTATAAATATGTACATTATTAATGAGATTGGTGTGCTTTGACGCCTATTTTTCTTGTCTTCATGAATGATTTCTTATGTGCCCAATGTGTCACCTTACATATATAAACTCTCATAACTGGATAAAAGGAGAAAAACACACAGGATAAAAAATCCTCTCCAAAAGAGAGTCAATCACCAATGCAGAAAAATGCACATTTCAAACTGCTAAGGCAATGAGAATTGAATGCACACCCCCCAAAATAAATTGATCCTCTAAAAATGAGTCCCGACACAAAAGGATTGATTAGGTACTCATTTACAATCGAGAAAACATCATATATTGAGTGTCCCTATGGATGTCAATCCATCATGTCAGAGTGCATGGGTCACTAGCCACTACGAGGGTTGAGTCAATATAGGAATTAGTGATGTGTACAAGGCTCACTCAAAAGACACTTGATCTCGATTAAAAAGGTGAATAAAAAATCACCCAAGGAAGCATTGCATACCATACCCCACAATGCTAAACATGGTGGACATGATGATGGAAATGGATGCCATTAATGATGGTGAAAGTATGGAGGTATGAGCTAAAGGTGGCAATGATGCAAAAAACCTAACCAAGAAACACTCCAAAGTGGTGAGCTCCACGTGACTGTAAAACAAGGTAGTGCACTGTGACAAACACCTAATGACACTCTAAGAATATATGCACGTGTTGCACAAAATCCACTACTCAAAGGTGCAAAATAAGAGGTACCATAAATAATGTGGCTAGATCCAAATGAATGCAACCAAGGTTGTTCATGTTATGGAGTCAGATGCCTAGTAACACTCAAATACTATTTGCACGATGACACATAATCCACTACTCAAAGGTACAGAATGAGAGGCACCATAAATAAAGAACATCATGGACAACAATCCTCAATATGGGCCTCAACAAACAAGGCAATATTAGGTACCCATTTACAATCGAGGAATCAACATATATTCATTGAGCTCATGAAAAACAACTATCTCAAATAGGCATATTAATGTGATGGGAAACCACTCATTTGAAATAGAGAAAAATACTCTTTGCAACGCCTCAGTTGGTACAGAAAATGGAGACTCCACTGAAAGTTATGGAAAAAACTTTGCCAATGACCTCTTTATAGTAAATTGGAAAAAAACAACTATGCCAAAAATGCCTCCAAAATGAAAACTCCTTTTAAATGCAAATAGTATAGAGTTTATTGATTGTGAAAAATGACAACTAAGGGAATACATCCTTGATCTCCACAATCAAATACAAACCATACACCAACTCTCCACAATAAGTTACATCCATTTGAGAAAAGAAAAAGCTTGAGGAGCATAAAATATAGATCCACATGAATGCCTATGTAAACTTTTGCAGATCAAGAGACATATAAAAGTTGTCAAGGTTGATCTTAAAACATAGGAAGGTTCACATTACATTGAAAGACAACTTGAAAGGAAGGGTTCCACCATGAAATAAGGATGACGATGATTTATTTCTCCGTGGGATTGGTAATTATATAGTTTTTCTCCATGCAATCGATCAAACCGATAATGTAGAGGAATCTAACACCTAGGACAATGAATCGCCCCAGTGATCATGGTCACCATCCACCACCAGATGTGGTATTCCATCGAAAGGAACATCATGATAGAGATTCAACCCCCCTTGATTCCTAGATTGGAATCCATTCCTTGAATCAACTGAGGCTCCTAGACAAAGACAACTAATCAGGTGTGTGAGCAAAGGTAAAGAAGAGCCCTCCAAAATTATTCTTACCCTCTATAGTGTTCTGAATGGAAAAGTACTATGTATAATGAGAGATAGCAACCCCTAAAGTAGATCTGGTGTGAAGAGAGATGCTCGATGTCCAACAAGAGATGTGTACACACATTGAAAACCCTAGAGTGCTAAGCAATATGTTATCTCAAACGTAGGGAGGGCAGACTCCAAATATACATGTTGTTATCACCCAAGATTTTCTTGGGTTGTGGCATGAAAGACCATGGGGTAACTGTTGCAAACCAATCTTTAGTGGATGGAAACTATCATTTCCAACCACAGGGAGGGATCTCCCTTTGGGGATTCCAACAACAAGATGCAGCTTTAAAAGGGGTGGGATATTAGTAAAAGTGGTGGCTAGACCCTCAAAACAATGAATTAAAAGGTGTTTTGGTTGGTTGGTGTTAAGAGCAGGAGGACAGTTGGGAATGGAGTCAACTTCGATGGGTTACTGTCATCAATGGAAGATTTGGACCGCAACTGCAGGGGCAGGAGGCAAGGTAGATATGGTTCTTTCACGTCAAAGTAATCAACAGGTGAAGGTAGAGGAAGAAGACAAGTTCGGCCACGAGGCTAGAGCATTTAAGAATGAATTCTAACCCGCAACTTCGAGAGGAAAGGGTGGAATACTTAGTCATATGAATCTAGAGCATGTGCGCATGAATTCCAGACCATGTAATCTTGATATTTAGGTAATGCAGAAGTAAACAATTAATGGAAATACTAAGCAAGAACACATACAGAGGAAATAACAGACATCGGAACACACATCACAGGAATCTCAAGCTCCAAAATCGGGCCTGCTCATTGAATTAAGAGGCCGAGTTTAATACAAGCACAGAGCAGTAATCTCTTTGAAACAAAAACGTCCAACCTTTTGGTCTACTTTGGACCTTGCCTTTAACTGTTTAAAAAAAACTTGTACTGGTAATGATGAGGCTGCTCAAGCTGGGCCGCCCGAATCAACATCCACTGATTCTGTCATGCGCGGAGGAAGGAATCACCTGCGCTGGAAGTGCACCATTGGGCCATGGAAGCCACCTGTTCAATCTGCGGATTGGGTCATTTTAGATTGATTAGGACAGGTAACTAAAACAAGTCCCCCTTCGTCGTTCTCAAATGTGCCATTCCTCTTTGAAAATATCCATTCCCCGCGATGGTAATTTTCTCTGTAAAACTTCTCTCGATCCGCAATTGCCCTTCCGCAGTTTCCCTTCCGCAACAGTCTTCCCATAATGGCCCTTCCGCAATGACATTTCCACAATGGCCTCCCTGCAATTTCCCCTTCCCCAATCCACAATCCGCCACATGGAATGCGGGGATTGGAATTTAGGTCCCGTGCTTTCTAGAGAATCACCTTTCTACAATCTACAATCCGCAATCCGCAATGCGGAATGTGGAATGCGGAAGCTTATGTTTTTTCCATTTGGAAAACTGTCGCTCTGTAATCCACAATCCACAATGTGGGTTGTAGAATGTGGAAACTTATCTTTGCGTTCTTTGGGAAATTTCTTTTTGCAATGCGGATGCAGAACTCGGGAACTGGCTTGCAGAACGCATTTTCAATCGTTGATCTGATCCGCTCCTTAGTCTTATCCATCCAATCTTCTTTGGTTGTAGAAGAAGCTCCTATTGCCTTGTATTTTCTCATTTTCTCACTGTGGCTTGGTCATTTGGCTTGGATTTGCTTGACACTTAGCCATTTTTGGGTTTCCTAATTCTCTACTTGATGTAACCGGCCAATGGATAACCTTGGGGATTTGGGTAGGGGATTTCCTTCACCTTCCCTGGTGGAAACCATAATAAGTGTTAAAATCAGCTCCAACCGGGGATGTTATCCTCCCTGTGAGGTATCAAGAACACGTAGAATAGTGGCCCTTATTCCATTCCTCTTTTTCCTTCTTTGTATCACAAAACTAGAACACGACTAACTGAAAATAAAAACGACAATGTACAATGGGGGTGGGTCGGTGGACTTGCTTTTTACTTGAAATAATGTTTCAATAACCGCCCATTAACAAATCCCTTTCCAACTGGTTCATCATATTTGTCTTGTAGGAAGAAAGCATTATTCCCATGGTAGGTAGTGCTTGTATAGGCCTCGTGCCAAAGGTTATCAAACTTGTGGGCCTGGTCTTCTCTTCTAACATCCCATTTTAATACCAAATCCCCCACTTGGAAATAATCCACCTTGGACTTTCTGTCAAAAGTCTTCTTGATCCAGTTCTGAGCTTTCATGGCTTTAGCCAGCACCCCTTCTCTAATTTATTGCACCTCCACCAGTTGGTTAGTTCTCCTCAGCTCGGGGTTTGGCTCTTCTTCTTGTTCCTGTAGCAATCTCATTGCGGGCCCTCTGAGGGAGTCTGAGAATATTACCCCTGTTCCATATACTAATTTGAAAGGAGAAGTTCCAATGGACCTTTTAGAGGTGATCCTATCATCCCACAGGGCAAGGATTAGCTTGGTGTGCCAAGCCCTTTTATTTTCTTGCAGCAACTTCTTGATTATCCTCATAGACTTTTGTTGGAGGATTTTGCCAATCCATTTCCCTGGGGGTAGTAAGCAGTAGAATGGCCCAATTTGATGTGGAACTTGCCACACAATTTGACCATCTTCTTTGATTTTAAATCCTGTGCATTATCAGTGATTATCTTAACAGGGCACCCAAACCTAGACATGATATTCTCCTCCATAAACTTGATGATGACTGTATCTGTGGCTTGTATGGTAGGTACTACTTCGATCCATTTGGTGAAATAATCAGTGGAAATCAGTATACACCTATGCTGCCCAAAGGAGTTGGGGAAAATTTCAGCAATGAAGTTAAGCCCCCATTGCTGGAAAGAGTCTTCCACCGATATCTGTTTCAGAGGCAATGACAAGAGTTTCCTCTTCCCTTCAAAGACCTGGCATTCACGATAGCTGGTTATTTCCTTATTAGCATCCTTGAACATAGTAGGCCAATAGAACCCTACCCTAATAATTTTGTTAATAATGGCATTCCAGTAATGATGTCCCCCACAGATTCCCTTGTGAAACTCTTTCAATGTAACTTTGGCCTCATCTTCCACTATGCAGTTTAGAAGGACACCTCCAGGGTCTTTCCAATAAAGACAACCACCCAATATGCAAGATTTCGCAGCCTTCATCTTGGTGGATCTAGCTTTTCTTTTTCCCATCTTAGGGGGTGTTTTCAAGTTCTACAAAACATATACAACATCATAATACCAAGGAGAGGAAAAGAATTTTTCTGATACCTGAGGTAGTGGATCTTGGGAGGTTTCTCCCTCCATGTGTGACAACAGGTTCATACTCATTGAATCCCAATTTGACTCGGTCATGATCCTGGACAACCCTTGCCCCTCAATAAGATTAGTAGGTTTAATCTCCAGATCATATTCTAGTAGCGTAGCTATCCACTTTGCTCTTCTACCTTCTGGATTAGGTTGTGTCAATATATCTTTCACAACAGCACTAGGAACATAAGCTACAACACGGGAATGTAGGACATAAACCCTGAAATCCTTTAGAGTTTTGATCATGGCATAGACTTTCTTTTCCATAATCTTGTATTTGATCTCAGCATCTCTGAGAGCTCTGCTAAAGAAAGCTATGGGTTTCTCATCTCCTTCCTGATTTTTCTGTAAAAGCACACCTGCTATGGAGTGCTCAGAGGCGAAAGAAAACATAAGAAATTCCTTTTCAAAATTTGGGCTGATCAGTATAGGGGCTTCAACAATTGCTTTCTTTATATCTTCAAACGCTTGCCTAGCATCGACAGTCCACCTAAACTAAGTATCCCTCTTAAGCATGCAGGTTATCGACCTCATGATCTCCACAAAATTGGGAATAAACCTCCTTATGAAATTCACTATGCCTAGAAAAGATTGAATTTCCCTTTTACTCCTGGGGAGTTCAATTTTCTGTATTGCATCTATTATGTTTGGGTCAATTTTGATCCCATATTTAGATATTATGTGGCCCATCAGCTTTCCCTCTCGCATGGAAAAATTTGATTTTTTGGGGTTCAAAGATATTCCAAATTTCCTACACTTGGTGAACACTTGGTGCAAATGTCTCAGATTTTCTGCATTAGATTTAGAATATACTGTGATGTCATCCATGTAGACCACTACAAATTTGTCTTTCTCTCCTGCAAAATCTATATCCATATCTCTTTGGAAGGTAGCCCCTACATTCAATAGACCAAAGGACATCTTGGCATACATGAAAGTTCCCCAAGGTGTGGTAAAGGTTGTCTTGATCCGGTCTTTTGGCTGCACCTTAATCTGATTGTATTGTGAAAACCCATCCATCATGGACATTCCTGCTGCCCCTACAACCTTCTGCAAAATGTGGTCCATTTTGGTAAGGGGTAGTTGTCTTTTAGGGACACCTTGTTGAGATTTCTAAAGTCGATACATAGTATGATATCTCCATTCTTTTTCCTCACTGGGACTATGTTGGCCACCCACTCTGAAAATCTCAAAGAGACTATGATTTTGGCTTCATACAGCCTTTTTACCTCTTTTTCTATCAACGGGAGCAGCATGTGATTCATCCTTCTCAGCTTCTTCCTGAATGGCTTCTCTCCTTTCTTGACTGGTATGGTATTGTTGTTGCATCAACATCCCCCCCCAAAAAAAATTTTGTACATATTGGGGCCCCTCCTTTTATTTTTAGAAAGGCTGCCTTAAGAGGCCATTTCCATCTTTTAACTTTGTTTTTCAACAGAAAATCTTGCCATGAACCTTTCCAAGTTCCCTTCCAAAAGATAGAATTCCTGATGTTTTCCTGAAAAATCGCGGAATCGTTTGAGAAAGCCCCAAAGATGCGGAATTTTTTGAGTTATCTCTCCGAAACAGCGGAAGCCATTCAAGTTAGTCTCTCGAAACGGCGGGAACCGTTTGTATAAGCCTCTCGAAAAGTCTTAGAAATTATTATGGGAAAGTTGCGGAAACATTCGAGTTTTTGTCCCGAAACGACGGGCGCCATTTGCCAAATCTCCCCGAAACTCCGAAAAGAACTTAGAAATTTTCTTTGAAATTTGCAGAACCATTTGGCTTTTCCTCCCGCAGTTGCGGAAGCCTTCAGGTTAACTTTCTGAAACGCTGAAACACTTAGACCTTTTCGGAACCATTCGCAGAAGCCGTCTGCAATTGCGGAAGCTTTCAGGTTACCCCTCCGTAACAGCGGAGGCATTCACCAATTCCTTCCGAAACAGCAGAGGCTAATGGCAAAAGATTTCCGAAGCGCTCTTGAAGCCCGGCCGAGACTTAGAAAATTTCTCAAGTTTGCGGGAGCCTTTTGCGGAAGCATTCGCGGAAGCCTTCCGAAATTGTGGAAGCTATTCGCGAAATCCTTCCGCAATTTCGGAAGCTTTCACGTTATCATCTCGAAAACCCGCCAAAGAACTTAGACGTCCACGCTCATTTTGCGGAAGCCTTTCGCCAATTCCTTCTGAAATGGCGGAAACCTTCGTGGAATGGTGTCACATTTGCGGAAGCGATCGACTTATCTTCGTTAAAATTGCGAAAAGATTCACCAATCTCTCCCAAAACGTCGAAGGAGTTCAGCATAACCTTCCGCAATGGCGGGTGAAATTCACGAGTTCATCCTGCGGGTGGCGGTCGCGCATGCGTATCAAGATCACTTGACGTGACCGCGACGTACAAATATTTAAAGTCCATTTTAAATGCGCCACCCACCATATTTAAACCCCGCACGTGCCCAATTCGTTTAAATAAACGGTGGGGTTTGGGCCAAACACATTGTGATTTTTCGATTAACGAACACCGTAGGACGCCGCGCCAGTCTGTTCCAGCTCAGCTCGTCCACGTCCGCATCCACCTCATTCGGCCACCTCATCGTTGCCAGGTAGGTTTCTAACCGTTAATTTTGTTTCATCTACGCGTCAGATTACCTTTGGGTTGTGCTTTTTGTTTCGTCTAGGTCGAAGCCGATAGGTATTGGTCATATACGTCGTTAATTTTGCGTTTAAAGTCACCGAGCCCCGTTAATGTCTCACAGAGTGACCACCCGACTATTCACCAGCCGCATCCTAGGGGTCTCCACCCCGTTCAAATTATGAACTTGCCATAAGAGCGCCTCGTCAACTATTATAAATAACGATAGCGGTCCGGCTGAAAACCCTTGCCTGTTCATCAACGCGGAGAGCCATCCCTGACTTCGTCTTAAGTTCACCTCAATCCGAGCTCACCCGCCGAAGCCCCGTAGTTTCTCAATTCTTCCAAATCCATAGCTGCTCGAGTTTGTTTCAAGCGTCGTCACCCTCCTTTAAGATCCAAAGCCGACCACGCAGCTTCTCATAAATCTTAGTAATAGCGGCAATGGTCGGTTGAGATCCCTCGTCGTTTGGTGATTGTGTTCTGGCCCCTGTTTTCCCCACTATTAGCCATTTAAACCGCAACCATGGAAGATACCATCTCTCCTAGAGCTAGACCGAGAGCAGGTTGTTGCCTCGACGTATACTTACTCTTTCGGGAACTTTCTAAGCTGTGTCCCCTTAAGATAGCCAAATATCAGAACTATGTTTCCTATTGGAATGGTGTATTTTGCTTCCCAACATGCAGCTTCACATTTTATTTATCTCATTGACATATTAAAATGGTGATGCTCTTTGTTAAAATCTCACAGTATGTTGCACATTTTTATAATGACTGGTATTTGGTTGCTATCAGGGATAAGTCAAAATGCCAAAAGGTGGTAGGAAGAAGGCTAAAATGACAGAAAAACAGCCTACACCACTTAGAACTGAGACTACACTCCAGGATACTAGGTGCACCACCGGTATTCCTCCAGAAATTCGCTGGGGTGACATCTACAGGATGATCCGAGACCAAAATATCCTGGATATGTTGCTAGAAGAGGAGCAGATTTATCTCAATATCAGAACTTCAGGCATAGCCAGGGCTTCTACCCACCCTGAACTGTTCCCATGTTCTAAAGTAATCGGATGGATACTCCAACATACTGATGCGGAGGCAAGAGTAATAAATGACAACAGAAAAATAGCCATCGCCTCATTCCACCCCGCATATCTTGCCGCAGCCTATAAATTTCCCCGCCCCCAACAATCTCTGACTGATGAATGGCTGGGCCAAATGAACAACATTGAAATGGCCAAAAAACTACTAGTCGCAAGAAAGCATTTGAGAAAGAAAGGTAATGACGAATATGACGTCCAGAATCTGAGACCTCCTTTCAGGTTGATCGCCTTGATGTTGTGCAGAATCTTCGGCATGCCCGATGGCACCGTGTACAAGATTCAGTGGGTCCCCATCATCCACTTCATGGCATTTAAAGGAACTGTGTTTGACTGGGCCACTCTCCTGTCAGATAGTTTGGCCTCAATGGTAGTTGCTGCAAGAGAAGGACTGGCCTTAAAGAAGGTAGAATTTTTCATGTCCTCATATCTTATTGATTGTGTTTTTGCCAAGTTATCTTTTCCCAAATTAGGCTGCACATGGGATAAGGCCAACAACCCGGTTTATACCGCTTTCAGGATGTTGTGGGCTCAGAATTACAAACCCAGCTATAAGCTCATCTGTGAGGGGTTCATCATGCCCCTATATGAGCAGCTATTCAAGGAAGAGCCCAACTACCTATCGGAGAATGCCATGGAAGTCCTTGAAAATTATGGAGATTTTTATTTCTCGGAGCAAGGCACCTATCTCAGAATGTTTGGAGGGACTAAAGATCCATATATTTTGCCAAGATATGCTACAGATTATGTGGTCCTTAAGGAGGTGGTGAGACAAATGTTCCTGGATGGAATCAGAGTAGTGCTCAACAAACAGCATAAGGCTTCTTTCCCGCCTTTTCCCTTCTGCGTAGGAGCATACAAATTCTCAGGGGTTGCCTCAGCCGAGGAGTTTGTTCAGGAGCTGAAAGCCTTCCACTTCGGCGAGGTGATCTTCCATAGGAATGACAGGAAGGGAAAAGTGGCCGAGCATTGTAAGGAAATTTATGCTCATTTTGAGTACTCTCACTATCATGATGCCGAGGAAGAAGTATTCAGAGGCATCAGCAACATGGCTGAGCTGCGAATCTGTCGCCAAGGCACTGGAGCAAGCTCTAGCTCTTCCAAGGCCCAAAAGACCAGCCAGCAGAAAGACAAAGAAGCAGATGAGGCCCAAGCTCAGGAGGAGCTCAGATTAAAAGAGGAAGCAAGGTTACTACAAGAAGCTGAAGAAGCCAGATTGCAGCACGAAGCTGAAGTGGCGAGAATGCAGCAAGAAGTCGAAAGTGAGAGACTGCAGAAAGAGGCTGAGGAAGCCCAGCATCGAAAAGGGACTGAAGATGAAAGGAAGCAGAAAGAAAATGAAGATCAACCACAAGTTGAAGGAGAAGAGAGAAGACAGCAGGCTGAGGTAGAGTGGAAAGCAGAAGAAGAGCTTAAAGCAGGTGAAGATGCCTAGGCAGGTGGCTCCGGTGCACAGGACATGGAAATTGACATACCTCAAACAAGTGTCTCCGGCACTCAATATGTGGAGGCGGACGCAGCACAGGCAGGTGGCTCTGGTACCCAAAATGTGGGAACAGATCTAGCTCAGGTAGTCCAGACCCCACCAGCTGAAATAGAAATAGACATTATAGACCTCCCAATTGTCCCGTACACTCCATCAGAAAAACATACGGTGTCCAGGTGGGATGAATTTGTCTATGATAAGAAAAGGAAAGCAATGGTCCTTAAATCGGAAGAGAGGATCAAAAGACTCTTCTAGGAGGATATCATTACCCACCGGGAGATCACTATAATGCGGAATACAAATAAGGATCCCTTAGCTATGGCATCCGCAGTTGTAGAGACAACAAAAGCATCACTGGACAATGTAGGCGATATAGTTAGAGAAAATGAATCGACAAAGAGGAGAGCTCGTATGCTACAACATACTGTGGCTAATGAGCAAGCCTACAGGGATCTTGTGGTGAACAAGTATAATCGCCTGTCTGTCGAGCATAAAGAGCTATCAGACAAGTATAACCAACTGGAGGAAGAAAAGGAACAACTATCAGTCTTGATGATGATTGTGGAAGAAGAAAAGAACGATGCAGGAGCCAGAGTGTCCCAGCTAGAAGCAGACAAGCTGGCATTAGCTGAGCAATTAGAGCAAGCTGAGAGCAGAACGATGGACATGTCTCCCTTCCATGAGCTGTCCTGTAGCATCCTGAAGCAAATATATGACACTCAGGAGCTAATCACTGATGAAGTTTGCAAGCTCAAAGCCATGGTGGTCAGATTAAAAGAAGTTAATGCAGAGGCCCATAGGCTTAAAGCTAAGCATACTCGGGTTAAGGCAAATATCCTGAGCCAGATAGAATGGAGAGAAGGAAAAGTGGATTTCCCCACGCATCTCCCATTCAAATCTGTAGAAGGTTTTAATGAAGATATAGCCCTTTTGGAATTCTGTAGAAATTGTGGCAGTAAGCTAATGGCCAGCGTGCAAGGGACAATGGATAGGATTAACGGTCTGTATCAAAAAATCCAGGGAGTGCATTACAAGTGCAAATTGAGCTTCCCGCAGCCCCTTGATGACTTCCTGGGCAAAGAACAACGTTTGTCTGAGCTAAAGGAAGAGCTGGGCATCCAAACTCAATATGTGAAGAAAATTGATGTCCTAGCTATTGATGACCTCCAACATTATATTGGAATGTCATCAATCCACAGCCATTTGCTTAAGGAAGTGCATCAAGCTGCAGTGACGGAAATTCAAGGCATTGGAGCAGAGCTTAGAAAAAATGTGACTTCTCAGAAAATCTTGCTCCCTGCTTCCGCAAATGTAGTCATAAGGAACACTGGTATATGGTATAGCTACATTGCAGAAGAGGAGAAGAAAGCAGAAGCAGCAGCTGTGACAGCAAACCCGGACTCTTCTCTCCCAGCAGCACCAGCTATGGCAGCGAGCTCGATTCCCTCTCTCCTAGCAGTAACAAAAATTCCAGCTGGTTTGATTCCTTCTTCCCAGGCAGCAGCAGCAGCTACAGTGGGTTCGAGTGCCTCTCTTCAAGCAGCATCAGCCAGTTTGAGCGACTCTCCTCCAGCTAAAGCACATGTACAGGAGTGAAAGCGCTGATGTTAGAGTATTATTTCTGATGTTTTGTATTTTGGGCTTGCATATGTATGAGACGTGGAGCTATGGGACAGCTGTCCCTATTTTCTTTTAAAGTAATTTCTGTAAAGAAAAGGAGTCACATTTTTGTCTGTTATAAAAGGAAATTTCTGTAGATGACAAGTGTAAAAGGCCAGGTGGCATCCCAAAGGGCAATTTTGTAACTATAAATAGAAGTTAGGAAGGAATGAACAGGACTTTTGGCAGGGAATTATTTTCTAGACTTGTACGGGCTGTCCTGCACATGTTTTAAGAAAATAAAATCTTCTAATAAGAGCCTGGAGAGGACGTTTATGCATGGAAATGAAGAATGGATGTATATTGGATTATTCTGGCGACTTCCCTACTTTACTGTGAGATCTTTCTTGCTGTCTGAATTATTTCTTTGCAACAAATGATTTTGCTCCTTTCTGTGCAAACGAATTCTCCTTTTCATGAGTAATGGAATGTGTTTTATGTTAAATTAGAAGTTATCTTCTGATATCTCTCATCTCTGCTGTAGCTTTATCTGTAAGATGTAATGGTTGTCTGTTTATTCTTTAAGATAATCCCTACAGTTCACTGCTCATGCTTTAAATTTGCTCCTTGCAGGGATAGGTAGATTTATTTCAGTTTTAGACTTAGATTTGTTTCAGTTTTTCATTTAGATTAAATTCAGACTAGGCACTTGCATATCATTATAAAATATAAAATCAAAAGAACGGTGGATCGGGCCATAACCGGTATAATTGGAATAAAACTCCAAACCCACGGTTGCCGGAACCGCTAATCGGACAGATTCCCTATACCAAACGGTAGATAATCTAATTGGGATAATCTATCGGGGAGAATCCCTTTCTGATTGATGCTACGATATCCGAGGCATCAACAGGTATGCTGCATAACAACTGTGTCATATTCTTTTAGATCTTCATAGCACCATGCGAACACATCAGAAAACTTTCTCATTAAATCCATATAGTCCATTTTGATACCTGGAGCCAAAGACTTTGAGAGATTGACAACTTTGGGTTCTTCATTACTCCCAATGTTACAGTCTTCTACTTCCTTCGGGTTTGGAGCCACCTTATGATCTCTAGCTACATTATTTTCATCAAACAATCTTTCCAGCGGGACCAACCCTTTGGGTATGTAGTTTCTCTTTAGCTGCAAAATCTCTTTGCCTCCCAAAGTGGTTCTGAGCTCTGGTGGGTCAGGTTCCCATTCCTCCCCTTCACAATCCTCTTGATCAATCTGGATATTGGAAAATTCCCTAGTCATCTCCATAAACTTATTTATCTGTTGGCCATCTTCAAATATTTTCCAGTGCTTAGTGTTTTCTGGGACATAAGGCCTATGCCCCATATTAATCATGTGAGTTCTGGAAGGATAAGCATGGAGATGAAATTTGCTAGCAGAACTGGCTAGAGTATCTGCCACCGTATTCTGTTCTCTAGGAATGAAAAAGATATCGTGCTCTGTGAAGAAATTGTCAAACATGTCCCACACATCATTCCTGTAAGATTTTAGCCTGGGATGCTTAGCCTCATAGTTTCCTTTCACCTGCTGGATTATTAGCTCTGCATCTCCATAG
This sequence comes from Larix kaempferi, assembly GCA_027924585.1. NCBI lineage: Eukaryota > Viridiplantae > Streptophyta > Pinopsida > Pinales > Pinaceae > Larix > Larix kaempferi. Next base: position 2,095,008 of record BSBM01001027.1, on the reverse strand, counting down.
ACCTTGATCTTCAGGTCTTTGAGTACATTCAAGCCTAATAGCAGAGCTATTAGGATATTCCTATACTCCACCCTAGTCCTACCAGCATATTCATTATTTGCATTTTCAGTCTTGCATGTATTTCTGCATGTAGCATGCATTCTGCATGCATGCATCCCAATCATCAGTCCCAGCACCTAGCCCTCAATTAGCTAGCCCCGGGAGATTCTCATTGATCATTTTTATCCCTCCTAGTGCTTAGTGCACCCTTCATGCAGTTGCATGCATCTCATGGGCCCTCTCTCACCTACCATTCAGTTGTACTTCAGTTATCTTCAGTTGTTTCCTTGATTTAAGGCTAGACTGACTCTCAGCTGATTGTATCACTCCAATAGACCTCCAATGAGACTACACTACCCATTATGACTCCATTTAGCTCCTCATGCGCCCTCCACTGAGCCTCCTTCATTCAATTAGTGCCAGTTACAATCAGTTACACCTACCACACTCAGTTATACTTAGTTTGACTAATGATTGACAATTACTTGTGCATTGATGACTCCACTGATGATGATGAAGACTTCTACTTGTGCTCCGATGACACTCCAGTGATCTTTTGATCTCTCCATGAAGGCTAATTCAAATTGCCACCTTGGCATTCGAATCCTCATGCACTGTATTATTTATTTGTCCTTATGTGATTAATGAATTAGTGTGTGTGAAGTTATTTTGCTTCTATCCGAGTTCTACTGTATTATTATTATGTTGCTCATTTACACTGCATTGACCACTCTTCTTCTATCATCTTGCTTAATCATAATCTTTCTTGTGAGGTATACATCAGCTCTTAGATCTGTTGTGAGGATTTTCACATGGTATCAGAGCATGTTGAGAGTTTTGTCTATCTCCATTCCTGAGAGTTTTTTGCAGGTTATTATCAAGATTTCGAGTGCAGCAGTTTCTGCACTTTTGCAGTAGTAGCAGTTGCAAACTTTTTCTATTGTTTTTGTAGGTCTTCTACAACTTCCATGTATTCAAAATAAATCCCTCCTCTTTCTCCATTCAACTATGATGAATGGAAACAAAAAATGATAGCATATTTGAAGAGCCATGATCTCTTTGATTATTGTTTTGAAAGAGAGTTCGAATCCTCTTAAGAAGAGAATGTCTGGTTAAATAAAGGTGACGGTGTCTCTGGAAAAATGTTTCTTGCTATGTCTCGTTGTATGTTTACCCGCTTCATTGATTCTGTTGAATCTCCAAAAGAGCTATGGGACCAACTGGATGAAATATTTGGAAAACAGAATGAAGGGATTGGTCCAAACCCTTTCGAGAGCAATCCCAGTGATGCATTCATCCTCCTTGATGATCTCATTGATCATGAATCAATATCAAACATATCTCATATTGAAGTTGTCCACAAAGAAGAAGAACTTGCGGATTCTACACTCATGCTCCAAATTTCTTCTATTTCGAATTATGTGCTAGCTCACACTCTAGAAATTGCAGAGGTTCCTAAATCCTCTCTTGCACCAAAGTCTATTGGTTTGCATCATGATCTCATGAATGTTTCGGAGGTTAAATCAGCCATTGGAGGTAATGCATTCGCTCTCCTTGATCAATCACCTCTTATTTACTACTGTAAGATCATTATTTCATGCTCTCAAAAGGATATTGAAGATGATGGCCATTGCCATTCGCTTGGGATAATTTCCCATGCATTTACTGGTTTAGATCTCACCTCTAATGGTTCAAAGGAGATCTTAAGCAACCATTTTTCAAGTCTTGGATTTGATTTGGATTCCAAGCAATCACTGATATTTGACAGTTCTTTTGGGCATAATCTCACCCATGATGGTTCAAAGGAGAAAACAAAATACTATCTGCATATTCATATATTTGATCCTATCTCAATTGATTCGAATCACAGGTTCAAGGATCATCCTCATACTTTTGGATTTGTTCTCATCACATTCGATCTGACGAGCAAGTACAAGCATATGATTTTTGAGCATGAACCACTTCTTACCAAGAAGAAGATACCTCCAGACATATGACCAAGCATCACACCTGCTTGAGTTTGGAGCATTTATTTTTTGTGTGTGCCTTACAGTCTATTTTGAGAGGGGGTATTTTTCCCATGAGGTTTTTCCCATTTCCTCGGTTTATTGACTGTTATTATTATTCATTTTATTGCGTGACCTTTGGTCTCAGTTACCAGGGCCCAGGATGGATTAAGGGGGGGTGTTAGGATGTTCCTATACTCCACCCTAGTCCTACTAGCATATTCATTATTTTGCATTTTCAGTCTTGCATGCATTTCTGCATGTAGCATGTATTCTGCATGCATGCATCCCAGTCATCAGTCCTAGCACCTAGCCCTCAATTAGCTAGCCCCGCGAGCTTCTCACCATAGGTTTTATCCCTCCTAGTGCTTAGTGTTCCCTTCATGCAGTTTCATGCATCTCATGCGCCCTCTCTCACCGACCATTCAGTTGTACTTCAGTTATCTTCAGTTCTTTCCTTGATTTAAGGCTAGAATGACTCTCAACTGACTGTATCACTCCGATAGACCTCCAATGAGACTAGACTGCCCATTCTGACTCCAATTAGCTCCTCATGCGCCCTCCACTTAGCCTCCTTCATTCAGTTAGTGCCAATTACACTTAGTTACACCTACCACACTTAGTTAGACTCAGTTTGACTGATGATTGACGGTTGCTTGTGCATTGATGACTCCACTGATGATGATGAAGACTTTTAGTTGTGCTCCAATGACACTCCAGTGATCTTTTGATCTCTCCATGAAGGCTAATTCGAATTTCCACCTTGGCATTCGAATCCTCATGCATTGTATTATTTATTTGTCCATTTATGCTTAATGAATTAGTGTGTGTGAAGTTATTTTGCTTCTATCCGAATTCTACTGCATTATTATTATGTTGCTCATTTACACTGCATTGACCACTCTTCTTCTATATTCTTGCTTAATCATAATATTTCTTGTGAGGTATACATCAGCTCTTAAATCTGCTGTGAGGATTTTCACAAGAGCTTCATATTCTGCCACATTATTTGAACAGTCAAACATTAGTTTGAAAGTATGAAACCTGACACATGCATTTCTCTCATCTGGAGGGATGATCCATATCCCAGCTCCAGCTCCTTCTTTCTTCATAGCCCCATCGAACCTTATGACCCAATGGTCCTCCTTCGGGAGAGTGATCGTGGCCTCTGCTTCCAACCCTGATTTCTCATTATCGCCTTCTTCCATCTATTTCCCATCATTCTCTGTGTTAGCTGAGTTGTCAAGGCATTGCACCCCATTCCTATCATTAGCTTCATCATTTGGTTTAGGTAACTTGGCAGCCCCCACACTTTATTCTTCTGGACCTAGACCATAGCAGAGAATTGAGGAACCTACATCTGTGGCCATGGAAAATATGGGGTGGTTATCCGGCCTGTCCTTGTCGCTGACCACGTATGACAGCCTCTGTTCCCTATACAGCCTTCTGCTCTCCCCAAAGATGGGGATGGTAGCATAATACATGTCCATTTGCATGGTTCCCTTTAACTTTGCAGTCCATGACATGGACAACAACATCCCAAACTTAGGTGGAATATCATCCACCACCACATCCATGATCATGTTCTTCTGAGGTATCTGGGTTAGTGAGACTACCATGTCTTTAATCATCCCTACACATGGAACACTTTTAGAATCAAAGGAGAACATGTATTTATAAGGTATTGTGATTTCTAACCCTATATTTTCCACCACTGAGCTTGGCATGAGGTTATGGGAGGATCCTGAATCAAACATGGCATTGTGCAGGATATGGGCATGTATGTTGAGACTGATATAGAAAGGGGGGACATCAATATTTGAGGCATTTTCCACATGGGGGCCAAACTGAAGAGTGGGTTTGTCATCATACAGATTGAGGGTGTCAGGTTGCTTCCCTTCCCCACCATTTACTACCTTCAGGATCTGGTCTTTGTACTCTGAGTTTTTGACCAATTCATTCAAGGGGATGGAGATCTTAACCTTAGATATTTCATTCTCCAAACTGAAAGCAGTACGGGCCTTCTCTGCTATATTTGTCTCACCTTCATCTCTCCCTTATGAAATATTCTTGGGAGGTTATGCCCCCTTCCCAAGAGTCTCCTTAGAGATTGCATCCTTTGGGTATTTCCTCCCAGGGATTTCCTAGGCTTGGTGGCTGAGAAAAGGATGGATTAGTAGCTGCCTTTCCTCAGTATACTGTTACTTTTCTACTCCTCAAATTATGCTGCCTCTCGAACTCACATATGGCATTGTGGATCCCTCTCTGGTACTAGTCAGATTATGATTCCCTAAGGACATCATCTGATTGCATGGAAGAATGGTCATGTTCATCTTTAGTCAAATAGAACTGGCGTTAGATCTGATCAAAGAGATGGATTTGGTCTTCAACCTATCTATATTCCTCTTCTTCATCTATGAAATTCTCAGCAAAAGGTGGTCTGATTGGTTGATTCTCAGGATTTCTTGGCTCTCTAGGTCTTCCTTGTGGGGAAGGGAGTCTTCTGAGATTGTTATTTCGAGCTTGAGGCTATGGGTTTTCTCTGCCAGGAGGCCTACTATCAAGGGAGATCCTATACACTAGTCTTTCCATAGTTCTCATCATCTGCTCAAATTTGGAATCCATTGACAGGGATGTGGAAGGTTGCACTACTTCATTGCATCTCTTTTTCTCAACTTCAGTTATGTGCTTCATTTTTCCCGAGGCCATCAAGTTGGCTTTCACTTCTAATGCATCTTGCAGCATATTGGGGAGAGTGGTAGATCTCCTTTCTCTCAGCATGAGAGCAAATTCATTGTCAAAGCAATTGGAAAAATGAAGCTTGGATGCCCCTATAGGGGGTTTTATGTCCACAGGGATAGAATTGTACATTCTCATGAACCTGGTTGAGAATTCCTGGACGGTCTTAACATTGGTTTTCTTTGTATTTTCATACTGAGTGAGAATCTGGAGAGGGTTTTGCTTATCCTTCCATCTGGTTAGGAAAGCTTCTTCAAATATTTCATAGGTAGCTATTCCTCTATTTGGAAGGGCCTTAAAACATTTCTTCACTTCCCCTGCTAGGCTTTGGGAAAACAACCTCATCTTAACATCATCTTCATCCACCTCTTCTAGGTCGGTGAAGTCATTGAACTGGTCTATATGTTGTTGAGTAGAGACTCTTTCATCCGCATCAAATATCATGAGGCATTGGGCATAACCCACATGTATATCATCAGGATTTGCTAGAAGGGCTAAAGGAGCATATTTGGAAGCCATGACTGACTTAGGTTTTGCTTGAGAGCACAGGGATTTTTAGGAGTAGCAAGAGTGATACTTGGGACTTGGTTACTTTGGCCAGCAGCTTTAGCGAAGGGAGACAGGCCACTAGTTTCTTCCTAGGCTTGTAAATTTCCCCACAAAGCACTCAAGAAATGGGTTTGGAATTTTCTTTGGTCAAACAGGGTTTCCCTTATATCAGTCTCAGACCTAGATCTTAATGGGGAAGACTCAGTCCTTAAACTTGGAGGGATGTTTTCTATAACATATGCCTCTTTCTTAGGAAAAGAAAAGGACCTAGCTAATAGATAAATACCTTTTTGGCCTCTCTTTGCTTTCTTGATGACCTTCTCTAGGTCTGAAGTAACTTTTGGTAGCTTAGGATCTAGATGAATTCTAGTAGGTATTCTCCTAGGAGCCAGAATTTCTCCTAGGGTTCCTCTGATTCGAAAGATGGACTCGCCACAAGAATAATGCAGGATCCTCTAAGCATCTGACTACTGTTAACCCTCAGTAATAAGCTTTGATCTGATACAAATATTTTGAAGTAAGTTCGATCTCCAGTGGAATCATCAGAATGTAAGTTGGAGTCGCCAAGGAAAATGATACAACCTTGGAACCTCAGATTCTCTATTCCCCCTCAGAGGTATGATTTTATATCGTGAAAACCAGATATTCTCCCTAGCGGAGTAGCCAAAATATTATCACCCAATATTTTCTTGGGTTGTGGCAGGAAAGACCATGGGGAAACTGTTTCAAACCAATCTTTAGTGGATGGAAACTAGCCTTTCCAACCATAGGGAGGGATCTCCCTTTGGGGATTCCAGCAACATGATGCAGCTTTAAAAGGGGTGGGATATTAGTAAAAGTGGTGGCTAGACCCTCAAAACAATGAATTAAAAGGGGTTTTGGTTGGTTGGTGTTAAGAACAGGAGGACAATTGGGCATGGAGTCAACTTCGGTGGGTTACTTTCATCAATGGTAGATTTGGACCGCAATTGCAGGGGAAGGAGGAAAGGTAGATATGGTTCTTTCATGTCAAAGTAATCAGCAGGTGGAGGTAGAGGAATAATACAAGTTTGACCATGAGGATAGAGCACTTAAGAATGAATTCTAACCTGCAAATTCGAGAGGAAAGGGTGGAATACCTAGTCATATGCATCTGGAGCATGTGCACATGAATTTAGTAATATTGATTTTTAGGTACTGCAGAAGTAAACAATTAATGGAAATACTAAGCAAGAACACATACAGAGGAAATAACAGACATCAGAACACACATCACAGGAATCTCAAGCTCCAAAATCGGGTCTGCTCATTGAATTAAGAGGTTGATTTTAATACAAGCATAGAGCAGTAATCTCTTTGAAACAAAAATGTCCAACCTTTTGGTCTACTTTGGACCTTTCCTTTATAGGATTACAAAACATCAAAGTATCTTAACTGCTTCAAAACAAACTCAAACTGGTAATGATGAGGCTGCTCGAGCTGGGCCACCCGAATCAACAGCCACTGATTCTGTCATGCTCGGAGGAAGGAATCACCTACGTTGGCAGTGCACCATTGGGCCATGGAAGCCACCTATTCACTTTGCGGATCAAGCTGTTTTAGATTGATTAGGACAGGTAACTGAAACAGGCCCCCCTTCGTCATTCTCAAACGCGCCATTCATCTGTGAAAATATCCATTCCCCGCGACGGTAATTTGCTTTGCAAAACTTCTCTCGATCCGCAATTTCCCTTCCGCAATAGTTTTCCAGCAATTTCCTTCTGTAATCCGCAATCCGCCACGTGGCATGCGGGGATTGGAATTTCGGTCTTATGCTTTTTGGAGAATCACCTTTCCGCAATACGGAATGCAGAAACTTACTTTTTCTCCATTTGGAAAACTGACGGTCCTTAATCTGCAATCCGCAATGCGGGTTGCAGAATACAGAAACTTATCTTTGTGTTCTTTAGGAAATTTCTTTCAGCAATCCGCAATGCGGATGCAGAACTCAAGAACTGGCTTGCGGAACGCATTTTCAACCGTTGATATGATCCGCTCCTTGGTCTTAGCCATCCAATCTTCTTTGGTTGCGGAAGAAGCTCCTATTGCCTTGTATTTTCTCATTTTCTCACTGCGGCTTGGTCATTTGGCTGGGATTTGCTTGACACTTAGCCATTTTTGGGTTTCCTGATTCTCTACTTGATGTACCCAGCCAATGGATGACCTTGGGGATTTGGGTAGGGGATTTCCTTCACCTTCCCTGGTGGAAACCATAATAAGTGTTAACACATGTGATAAACCGATGATCAACCAATTGGAATAGAGTGAACAATATAAGAGATCGCAATGCTGAATAAAATGTATCTACTCTAGAAGTGATACACAAAACCTTGGTTTAGAGAGCTTGGAAGCACTAAAGAACTAAGATAATGGGAGGAAAACTAGAGGAGATCCATAGATCTATAAATCAAAGAAATAATACTCTTATTTGAGAATGAAGGTTGATTGTAAGCAAAATCCAATCTCAATCCCATAAAAGAAGTTGGAGGCCAAAACTAGGAAGTGGTGAAAAAAATCTTAATACACTCACTCATAAAACAACATGGTAGGAAACGCTTGCTCTAATAGCATGTAGAAATCCAAGATTAACTCGGATCGTGAATGAGGATCAACATGAATAAAACAATAAACAATGTATATATTATTAGAATTTGATTGATATTAATACAATAGAATGTCTTCCATTTATAACAATGGAAGAGGCCCAACATTAACTAAGAATAGTTGGGAAGATAAGGATTCCTACATCAACTTACAACTAACAATAGTTGGTTGTATTGGAAAACACTCATATCGAAATCAATAAGTGCAAGCATATCAAAATAAACAACATAAGGATATATTATTTGTTGACTATGTGGCTCTTTTATTGTGGTGTGTGAGAGTCCACTCCTCGTCATTGTTTCTCATTGATGATCCTCTTAGCCTCTTTGAAATCCTTAAAGATGTTTTTAAACATAGTTTTATCAATATCAAATTGTATGTTTTTTGTCTTTCTATCCTCCTTATAGAGTTTAACAATGTACTCACTTAGTTTGTTTAAAACCACATAAAATGAATTTAGCTATAAAATTCAATAATGATACCTAATAAACATATAAAAGGTAAAATACTAACAACATAACAACATGCATGACTAAATAGTAGACTAATTCAAATAAAATTCATTTGATATGGTTTCTCCTCTCCTTATAGTCTTGAAAAATATATTAAGAACTCATGTATCACTAACTACTACATGTGGAAGTCTATTATGTAGATGTTATAATGTTATTTACATACAAGCACTACTTATTTCAAACAAAAGTTTATGCTATTTTTTTTACCACTCCCTCATGATAGTATCAAAACTTAATGTAATATCTAATGTGGTATATTATTGTTTTGACCACACCCTTATGATAGTATAACAATTTAATGTGTCAATAGAGATTAGATTGGATGGTTGGGTTGTTGATAGATTTATCATACATTTGTTATCATAATAGAGGGTTGTTGGGGATGAGAGTTTCGGGGAGATATTGCAGTCTGACCATTGATGACCCTGCGTAAATGTTGCATTGAAGGTTTGGCGACAAGTTTTTGGTGTTGTGTTTTGCTTTTCTTGGCTGGGTTTTTTTTTTCCGGTTAATATTGGGAGTTTTGGTGTAGAGGGTCCCGAAGATATCTTCAGAGCTACATCCACTAGCTTGTTGTTTGTGCCTACCATTACTGTGGTGATTGACCACTAGTATTGGGTTGCAGTGGAAGTGTTTATTGTCTTGACTACCTTTGTCTTGGTGGAAGTGACATTATTGTCAGATGGATTCTACTGTTCCCAATGGTGGGTCCAATGGGTTTGGAATTATGGCAGGTTCTAGGGGTTTTAGTGCCAGATATATTCCTTTAAGTGATGACCCATTACTTTGTGATTCTGGTGTTGAAACCCTCATTTCGTCTGGAGATGATTCATAGATCTCTGATAGTTTTGAACCTGATAAAATTCCAAGGGTGGAGGACTCTCTAGCAGTAGGGGAGAGAAGGCCTGAGATCATAGTGCGCAGAAGGTATTTAAGCTCAGAATGGATGATCCAAATATGACTGTTGGTTGGGATGTTCAGTTAGGGAGGGTTGTGAGCCTGTCAACGCGAGCACTGGTCAGCAAGATCTGCTTTACCAATGTCAGCCGCTCGACACTCCTGGCATGGGTTAATTATTTTTGGAAACCTATACTTAACTATTTCCCGCAGATCCATATGTTGGTTAACAATTGGATAGTCTTTCACTTCATCGATGAAGACCATGTTGCTCATATTTTGGCTCGTCCGTGGGTGATTGGCAGGGGTTCCTTATGCCTTAAGCATTGGAACTCCAATTTCAAACCATAGAAGAAGACACTTCAAAGGACTCACTTCTGGGTTTTGCTCAAAGGTTTCCCACTTGAGCTCTGGTCCCGTGAAATCTTCGTATCCTTAGCTAACATGATTGGGATCTTCATTTACTTTTATGACAAGTATCTCTATCATGAAGATAAACATATAGTGTGGGTATTAATTGAAATGGATGTTGAGTTGGGCCTGCCAGATGTGATTTCAGTTATTTTGGGTGATAAGTCTTTTACACAACCTTTGGACTACTGGCAGGTTCCACTTAGGTGCCATATCTGTGGGGTTGCTGGACATTTGAATGCCAAGTGTCTGTTGAAGGGTTATGGCGGAGACAACAAGAATATTTTGTCTCCCTTGGTCTCGGTAGAAATTCCTGATGTGGTGGTTTCAGGTCCCTTGGTGACTAGTGAAGAAGTTCGGTTTCGTCAACAGTTGGTGGATTTCTAACGACCTTCTTGGGTAAGATTAAGTCTTTGTTTCCCTCATTTTTTGCTTCACTGTCAGATTTAGAACTTTATAGGCTACAAGTTGTGGACACAACCCTATTGGGGAGGGTTGGGAAACTTTGTTCCATTCTATGCTAGCAGAGGAGGGGGGCATGTCGTGGGAACCTAACCTAGGCCCAGGAAGCTCTAGTACTTGTTTGGGGGGTCCACTTTCAGGACTACATATCTCTTAGGTCAATTTACCCCTCATATCTTATTCAAAACTGTTATAAGATGAGATTATAGTCTTGATCCATGTGAGTCAATCCAGTGACAAAGGCCCTATGGATACTTCTTCTCCGGTGGTACCTCAATTGGGTTTATTCCAGGACCCCCTAAATGTCTTTAAGGGTAAAGCATCCTCATCTAACCATTCATATAGTGGTAACCCTAATGTCACCATCCGAAAACAGAACGGGGGAACGAGACATAAATATATTTCTAGGGGCTTAATTGAGGATGACAAGGTTTTACACTCTGAGTTTACAGGTTGTTCCCCTCTAGGACCAGGTTCTAATACTCGTTCCTCACTTTCAGATACTTTTGGGCCACTTAGAGCAGTGCAAGCCCCTTCCATGGTTTCTAGATGATCTTACTACCCTTGAACTTCAGAGGGGTTGGGGGTGCCCCTAAGTTTCGATCCCTCAAAAGGTTGGTGGAGGTTCTCTCTTCGGAATCATTTTTTCTAGAAACAATGGTTTTGGGAACTAAGGCTCGTGAACTATTTTGGTGTTTATTCCCCTCCAGGGAATGCAATACACTTGATTCTGTTGGTCTTTCTAGTGGCCTTTTTTCTACGTGGAATTCCCAGTTTCTTTAGTTGAACTCTTTCAATATTTGTGGAGGCATTTTATTAGCGGATAAGAGCAGAGAACTGGATTCACCTACACACTTGTTTAATTGTTATGGTCCCTTCTTGGAGCGACAACAATTTTGGTCTATGATGGAAATTAGTGGTTTATTAGATCTTAATTCTCTCATATTGGTAGGGGACTTAAACCTGACTTTGAATGCAGGAGAATCTTGGGGGGATAAGGCGAGATTAGATACATTACAGACATGGTTCCTTAATTTCTTTGGGAACTGAAACCTATTGTCCCGACAGGAGGAATGGGCGTAAGGGTTCAGATTGTATTTCTAAGAGGCTCGATCGTTTTTTTGTGCATGAATATTTTTACAATTCTAGCAACAGGTGATCTTTCTATATTGAACCTGCAACCATCTTGAATCACACTCCAATTGTTTTGCGGTTGGGGAATGGCCCCAAATTGAACAGGTACCCTTTCAAATTATGTCTGGTTTGGTTGGATGATTTGGAATTCCAGGCCTTGGTTCGTTTTCAATGGATACACTATTATAACCATGCTCTCGGTTTCGCGATGATTGATCTGCCCAGTTTTTTGCGGTCAATAAAGGAGGCGATTGCTCCTTGGATTAGGAATAAAAAGAATGAGCCAAAAACCCAATTATTGCACATTGAGGGCCTCATTAAGGACTATCATTTTGTCCCATTAATGGGCTTAGTGGCAAACCAGGATGCAGTGGTCATTAAGGATTTGGTGTGATATTTTGTGAGATTCTCATAGATATATAAAGACAAAGATAAAATTCACACTAATTCTAACATAGATCAAAATAATTGAGCAGGAAAAATAGAGAAGGAAAAATTGTGTTACAACACAAGAGAATGAAGAACAACTGGAAAAACTTCCATTACCTCCATTATTCAGTAAAATGTGTACATAAATAATACATCTCCAAAGGAGAAATTCATGAGCCCAAAGAGGCAGTTGGAATACACACATGTGGTAGGATTAGTTTGCATTCAAACTGTTAGTGCTAGAAATTGTCCTTAGACTACAGAGGGGCAAGCTAGTACAATCTCAACATAATAAACAGAAAACAAGGTTTTGTATTTTATGGGTTTGAGGGTTTCATTCACAAGAAGGCAATCAATATTCAAACTAATGCAGGTAATAAATCATGATACAACATCTAAGAAATAGAGATATAAATGTAATACAAACAAACATAAACCATGATCACTCATAAACAAAGTACTGTTTTTGTCCACAACATATGAGCATTAACATGAATTAAACTTTACTCAAGAAATGAAATCATAGGCTGAGTGGTCAAACTGGCCATAAACAAAATCAATAAATAGAATAAAGTGGCTTATATTTGTATATATATAAATCACAGTCTTCAAAAACTTACATCAAAAGCATAGGCATCAGTCTGAATGTATATCCCCAAATATGCTCCAAGCTCTATCTTGTTGCTTGAAACCAAAATCCCCCTTTTGAACTGTATGTTTGTCTTCCTTTTATCATTACAATAGTAGAGTAGTTCCATAAATACCTTCTAGGTCGAATTTTGAAGTAGTTACATCAATTAGTTACACTCTAACTTGAATCTGTAAAGACAATTAACTAAAAATAACAAATTGGACTTTGGGAAATTAGGCGAATTTCTGGAAAAATGGGTTTCAAATATGCCTCCATATATCTTGATTCACGACACCTGTTAGAAAACTGAGAGAGGTTGTTTTAAATGAGTCCATGAAGAACAAAAACCTCTCTTTTTTTTAAAAAAATTCTTCTCCAATTGATCAGAATACGTGCTGGAAATTTGTGACTAAAATAGGAAAATATTAAATATTTTAATCCCTAAAAAATAGGACACAAATATGAATTCGAATCTTTCAAACAGTGACACCAGTCGCAAAACTGAGAGAGGTTTTTGTGAATGACCCTGTGCTTGACAAAAAAATCTTTGGGATTTCTGAAATTCATCTCCATCTTCTCGTAATCTGCACTGAAAGATCATGACTAAAACAAAGAAAAACATACATTCCGGTAGCGCCTTAGTGTATGCAGTTTAGTTACTGCGCTGCGGGAATGTCTCCATATGAAGATTTTGTATCAAAAATTCAACATAGAAGTTAAAATTTGGATATAGCATTAGAATAGACTTAAGTAAGCATTTTGAAGACTTTGAAATGAAATAGAACATAAAATAAGTCACTAAGGATAAAATCAATTAAAAAAAAAACTATAACACAAAAATTTAAAAAGACAATCAAAATTATTTAAGATTTAAGAAATGAAAGCGAAATAAGGAACAAACATTTAAGAAAAAGACATAAAAACTAAGAACAATTTCAATGTTAACATCTGGCTCCGGCTGGTGGATGAATGCCCCCTGCGAGGTTTCAAGATCATGTACACCTTGTGCCTTATTCATTGGGCGATGGAGTCATTTGTATCTCGTTCCCCAATCTGTTCCAAAATTGTAACCCTGTTCTTTTGACTGTTAAAAACAAACTGAAACTACTCATTCTAAACCATACTGGCTGAAAACAAACCTCACACCACAAACTAAAATCATTGCTCAAGAAATGAACTTATTTATTTACACTGCCTTCATCACATTCACACTAATCAGCTAAAATCTGCTTCATCAAGTGTAATCCCAATTCCAATTCCAATGAAGCCAAGAAATGATTTAACTGAGAATCATAATTCCATGCATGCTATTGTTTGAGAAGACCCACAAAAGATGTGATAAATGCAATAAAAAATCTGTAGGAAGCTGATATTTATAGCTGGAAATAGGAAGTATGCCAAAAGCTGGAGCATTAGAAACCTTTGAAAAATAAAACTCCATCCAAGAAGCCACGGGATCATGAAACTCATGCAAAATTATTCCTTCGTGTTGTTAAAAAAGAATGGACTGCAAATGGGTGTCCTCAATTTTCAATACTCCATGAGATAATGCAATAAGAGAACAATATATAAAATCTTCAACTCTATTGAGGTTATCCTATTTTATATCTTCCACGAACCCAAGCTGACTAATTTCTGAAGAGTGCTGCTTGACTAATGAAGACTGAAAGAATGGTTGTAGTATTTCTTTCTTATCTTGTTCACTGACCACATAATTATCAAATAAAGGAGGACTAGTGGGAAATTCAGTGAGTGTTGATATAAATTTTTGCTCTTTTAAATCCTCTTCATATCCATAAAAAATTGGCACATTTTCATAATGGTTTTGAGTAGCAAAGTTATCACGGCCATGGCTATTAGACATATCTAATTCGATTTGAGAGTCAAAGCAATTCAGAACTTTTTCTTGTTCAAAAGAAAGATTGGAATATAATTCACCTACAATCGGTTGTTGCTGATCATGGAATTTCCAATCTAAAACTTCAATGTCTTCATCACATTCATCATAAAGTGAAGCATTCTAAAAATTTTCCAATGATGATGTTGAAGGTTCATGTTTTTCTTCATTCAATAAAACGTGAAAAGCCTTTTGTGACACCATATCATCATGTAAATAACCAGAATATTTTTTAGAATCATTTGAACCAAACACTTCAACAATAATTTCTTCATTACAAGGCTGATCTTCATCACAGGAATGATCTTCAAAATTATTTAAAACAACAGTTTCTTCAACAAAAGGTTGATCTTCACAAGGATTTTCAATAACAAACGTTGCATGATAATGATGTATTGAATCTTGAAAACTGTCAAATACCTCCTGAAATTCATTGTTTTGAACTATTTCTTCATAAATTTCATCAGTAAGGCTATCTTGATCATAATTGCTAAGAGATTTCTTGGATTCAAATTGCTCACAATAGTCCTCTAAAAAGAGATCAGCGGGATAAATCATCTTACAATATGAATGAAAGACAACATGAAAATCTTTTAATGAAGAGATGCTAGAGATAGGAAGAGACCTGTACCACTGTCTAGCATCTCCTTCCAAGGAGTACATAAACATTTTCAACAATACATCCTCGTGATGAATATCGAGCTGGTCCATGTATTGATGAAAATCAATCAAGTGTTGTGCCGGATGATCATGATCATCTCCTCTAAATCTTGGACGAAAGTATCCCCATTAATAGTGGGCACATCATTTGGAAATCCTGGAATATCAACAAAGATAAAAGGAGCAAACCTCGATGCCAACATAGCAACAAAAGACTTTGACATTCTGAAAGTGTGAAGTTGCTTCTGAATTTTTCAAACATGGAGTCGCCAACAAATCCTTCCCCTGCGGAGTCACCTGGTGAAAAATTGTAGTCTAAAAACTTCTGATCTTATTCACCTCTCAAAATCAGAACAATGAAAATACCCTAGGGAAGATTTTTTTTCTTTTTTCTTTGTAGGTCTAAGATTTTTCAACCAAAGCCTCTCGTTCTTGATGCAATTCAATCAATGAAAAAATTCTTCTTTGAATATGGCTAGGTTCTCCCTGATTGTCTTGAAGAAACTTAATCACTGGAATACCTAATTGAACTGGAAAAACAACATCAGTACCATACACTAACTGAAAAGGAGATGAACCAATTGCTTTCTTAGTGGTTATCCTATCTGCCTAGAGCGCATATTTTAACATTGAATCCCATGATCTTTTGTTCTGAGTTAACAACTTTCTAATGTTCTGAATAAGATTCTTATTAGTTGATTCTGCCAATCCATTGCGCCGAGGATAATAAGTTGTAGAATACTTCAAAACAATTCCATTTTGTTGACAGAATGTAATCATGGCTTTAGATTTGAATGCTTTGGCATTATCAGTCAACAATGTCTTAGGACAACCGAACCTACTCAAAATATTTTCCTGGATAAAATTTATAATCACCTTATCAGTTGCATTCTTTGTAGGAATAGCTTCCACCCATTTCATAAAATAATCAGTAGCAGTAAGTATCCATCTATGTTGACTAGAAGAAATAGGATTTATCTCACCTATAAAATCCAAACCCCATTGTTGAAATGGAGTATTTACAACAATAGGCTTCAAAGGTAAAGACACAAGTTTTTGTTTACCAGCAAATTTTTGACATGG
Source organism: Larix kaempferi (assembly GCA_027924585.1). Classification (NCBI taxonomy): domain Eukaryota; kingdom Viridiplantae; phylum Streptophyta; class Pinopsida; order Pinales; family Pinaceae; genus Larix; species Larix kaempferi. The sequence goes on along the minus strand of BSBM01001027.1, from coordinate 2,078,934 downwards.
AATACAAGCCCTAACTTGCTGATATACATCAGAAAACAAAGAAGGCCAATAGTATCCATACCTTAAGATTTTATAAGCAGTTGTTTTCCATAATTTGCGACCTCCACAGGCACCCTCATGTGATTCTGAAATCACCTCTTCAATTTCAGGCTTCTTCAAACATCTAAGCAATATTCCTCCTGGGTCCTTCCAATATAGTTGCTGATTTATTAAGCAATACTTAACAACCTTCAACTTCAGTCATCGAGCTACCTTCTTATCTAAATGTACTGGACACTGTAAATACAATAAAAAATGAACAATATCTACATACCATTCTGATTCTGCATACTGGTCCATGATATGTTCTTTCTCTTGTTCTGTTTGCAATTCTTCTTGTATTGGTTGTTATGCCATCAGATGGAGACCAAGAGATTCACAATTTGAATATGCCAATAAATTTTCTAAACCCTGTCCTTTCACAAGATTAGTAGGCTTGATCTCCACATTATATTCCATAATATTTGCAATCCATTTCCCCCGCTTTCCTTCACTATCTGGTTGAGTTAAAATATCTTTAATGGCAACATTAGGTACATAAGCAACGATCTTTGAATGTAAAATATAGATCCTAAAAAAATTCAATGCCTTTACCAGTGAATAAGCTTGTTTCTCCCAAGTACTGTATTTCAATTCTGAATCTCTGAGAATCTTACTAAAGAAAGCAATAGGCTGCTCTAGACCATCTGCATTCTTCTGTAATAGTAGAGCAGCTATTGTGTCTTGAGATGCAAATGAAAATGTCAAAAAATCTTTTGTAAAGTCTGGGCTTACCAACACTGGTGCTTTAGTAAGAGCTTGCTTAATCTTCTCAAATGAAGCTCTAGCTTCTGCTATCCATTTCACCTCCTGATCTTTTCTCAACATGGATGTGATGTGTTTGATTGTCTCAGTGAAATTCGGGATAAACCATCTCAAAAAGTTGATTTTTCCAATAAAAGATTGAACATATTCCTTACTTCTTGGGATAGTAATCCTCAGAATTGCATTAACTCTCTCAGGATCTATTCTAATACCATCAGCTGAAACAAGATGTCCCAAAAGTTTTCCTTCCTGTACAGCAAAATGTGACTTTTTGGGGTTTAATGATAGCCCAAATTTCCTACACTTCAGAAATGTTTGCTCAAGATGCTTCAAGTGCTCATCATCAGACCGAGAGAAGATAGTAATATCATCCAAGTAAATTACAACAAATTTTTCTTTTTCTCCCACAAAGGCTATATCCATAGCTCTTTGGAATGTTGCACCCGCGTTCATCAATCCAAATGGAATCTTATCATACATGAATGTACCCCATAGAGTAGTGAAAGTTGTTTTCTCCCTGTCATTCGGGTGTACAGCTATTTGATTGTACCCTGAGAATCCATCAACCATGGAGATTCTCTGAGCTCCTACCACTTTTTGCAAAATTTGCTCAATCTTTGGCAATGGGTAATTGTCCTTCAAAGAAGCTCTATTAAGATTCTGAAAATCTACACATAACCTTATCTCTCCATTTTTCTTTCGAACTGGAACCATATTTGCAACCCATGATGAATATCTCAGTGGAACAATTATCCTTGCATCTAATAACTTCTTGACTTCCTTCTCTATAACAGGAAGCAAAGCTGGATTAATTCTCCTCAATTTTTGCCTAAATGGTTTCACATTTGGTTTTAAAGGCACTTTATGCTAAATAATACTTGTATCACAAGTTATTAAAACTTCATAACACCAAGAAAAAATGTCAACAAACCTCCTCAACAATGCAATATACCTGTTCCTTTTCTCAGCTGGAAGAGACTTAGAAATCTTCACTATTCTTGGCTGCTCTTCTGTACCAATGTTGTAGCTCATGATATTTTCTTCTGAAGATTTCATTGATGGTTTCAGCAGAGTATCATCTTTGGAAAAGATTCTTTCAAGGGGGACCAATCCCTTAGGAATAAAATTACCTTTCAATTCAATGATTTTATGATCAGCAATTATATTCTCTATGTATGCAACAGTGTCATCTAGCTCCTCATCTTGATCCTGATCGATTAGAGAATTAGAAAACTCTCTAGCTAATTCCAAGAATTTTTTAATCTCTACATCATCCTCAAAAACTCTCCACTGTTTTATATTATCTGGCGACGAGGGTCTATATTTAACTTCAATTGGATATTTCAGCTGAGTATGCTTTGGAATACTGAAATGAGTAGCTGCCAAGGCTAGTGAATCTGCAGTCTGATTTTGATCTATCGGAATAAAAGTAATATTAAATGCTATAAAAAAGTTATCAATCATATCCCAAACCTCATTTCTGTAGACCTTCAACAAGTCCTGCTTCACCTGATATTTTCCCTTTACATGTTGGACAACCAATTCGGAGTCGCCATAATCAGAAAGTTGTTGAATTCCCAAATCCTTCGTAGCCCTTAAGCCAAGTATCAATGCCTCATATTCTGCTGTGTTGTTGGTAGTGACAAATTCCAATTTATACATCAAACTAATTACCTCTCCGCCAGGGGAAATCAAAACAATGCCAGCTCTTGCTCCTTCTTTACATGAAGAACCATCAAAATACTTCTGCCACAACTCATCTTTTTGTTCAACATTAGGTTTTACTGATGCTTCTTTTTCTACCTGTAGTACTCCATTTGTACTCTCATCACTAAAATGAAGCATACAAGAGCCCAACTCTTCATCTACTGAATAAAGGGGATGATTAGTTGGATTCTTATCATCAATGACTATAAATGCATACTGTAACTCTCTGTATAATCTTCCGTTCTCTCCACCAAACACTGGAATAGTTGCATAGGCCAAGTCTATTTGTAATGTACCACCTATTTTCTTCGCCCAAGACCTTGAGAGAAGCATGCCAAACTTAGGGGATATATCAGCAACTACTACATCCATTATAACACTCTTCATTGGTAACTGAGAAAGATTAACCACCATATCTTTTATTACTCCTAGACATTTCACAGCTCTAGAATCAAATGCAAATAAATCATGATATGGTTTAGTGACACTCAAACCAAGGGCATCCATCACTGCCTTAGGCATCAGGTTATGTGATGCTCCAGAATCTAGAAGCCAGTTGTGAATCATTTGGTCATGGACAGTCAAAGTTATATAAAAAGGTTGAGGAAAGGTTGAAACACTTTCAGACTTTTCGGATGAAGTTGACCCAAGAATTATTGTTGGTTGTTCTTCATGTAAATTCACTATATCTGAAGGAGAAGAATTGACTGGAACATTCAACAATTTACATGTAGAATCTCTAAAACAAGGAGTTTTCATTAACTCGGTCAATGGTACTGGGACTTTGATTTTACACAATTCATTCTCAAAGTTTAAAGTCTATGAATTTTTGTTGTTTTCTTTAATTTCTGTTGTTTTGGTCTGATCACTATGATCTTGTTTTTTTCCCTGAATTTGATTAGGCAGCTGTTTGACAGGTGGAACTACTTTCTTTTTTTGAATCTGAACAACCTATTTAGGGCCTGATCTTAAATTATAAGATTTTTTTGGATCAGTTTGACATATACTGGCTGAAACCTGAGGACGATGATCACTTCCTTCTTGATACTGATATGAATCGTAATATTCAGAATTCTGATAGCTACATTCAGTTGTAAAGCTTTTAGATGATAGCTCCCCAAAATAGTTTAAATTCTGATTTGAATCATCCTCATACTACACATCTTCCACCTGCTCAACTTCTTCTACAAAATTATTTTGGAAATTGGGTGGGACTCTCTGATCTTCATTTTCTCTTCTCTCCCTCTGAATATCATTGTTTCTCCTTTCCTGAGGAATAAATCTTGGCACAAATGGTCTTCTAAACTGGTTTGGATTTTGATTGGGATTTCGTTCTCCATCTTGAAAAGGTTTATTAGAACTCTTCTCCAGCTCCAATCTATTCACTTTTGCAATCAATATTTTAATTGTCTTACTCATTTCATCTAATTGGCCTTCTTCCTTCTTTGATGTAGAGGCTGCAGGAATTATTATATTCTTACCCTTTCTATCATGAACCTGATGGTCTGACTGATCCTTAAGTCTATTAGAAGCCAAAATATTAGATTGCACCTCTAGAGTAGCTTCTTTCATATTCAGTAATGTTATAGGTCTCCTTTCTCTCAAGTGCAAAGAAAAGCCGTGATCGAATACATTTGCATATGTCAGCTTGGCTAAAGTTTCTGAAGGTTTAATTTCCACTGGAATTCTGCCATACATTTTGTTGAAGCATTTTGAAGAGTCAGCTATAGTCTCATCATGTTTTCTCTTTAAAGCTGCAAACTCAGTAATATGTGTGATCTTTTGTATCCCCCATTGCCTCATAAATACGTCTTGTAACTCCTCTATAAGTCTTATTGAATTTGTTGGTAACTCCCTGAACCATTTTCTAACATCACCATGTAGACTTTGCACAAACATTCTCATCCATACATCCTTTGCTTCTATATTCTGATTATCAACATAACTAAAAAATGCATTCTAGTGTTCTTCTGCAGTTGCTTCTCCTAGTCCATTAAACCTAGGTAAATATTTTTGATAATCTCCTCCCGGAAGAGCATTTAAAGGTTGTGGAAGCACCAAGGGAGCATACCTAGCTGCTACCATTCTATCCATCATATCAAGTTGTTGTCCAGCCATCCTGGAAGTAGTCTGACTGTTTGAGGACAAGGGTTTATTGGTTTTAACTGAACTGAGATGAATAGAAGGAATATTAGCTTTAGACTAAAACAAGGGAAATAACTCAGTTTTGAGTTTTTTAGGAGACAATGGATTGATAAAAGTTTGAAATCTATCTCTTCTAATTTTGGTTCAGAATACAAAAATGAAGATAAAAAATGAGATTGACCAAGAGGAAGTAAAGATGGGGAAGATTTAGATCTCCCAAAAGAAGGGTTATGAGACTCTTGTTTAGATTTCTTCAAGATCTTTTTTGGATCTGACACCCCTGGGTGCGATGGTGAAGTAGGCTTCCCTCTAGTCCCAGACCTCCTGGAAGCCACTGTGAAATAATACTTTGGTGAACTGTAGTCTGAAACAAAAAATTTCTGATTCTGTCCACCTCAAAATCAGAACAATAAAGATTTCCCAGGGAAGATGAAACTTCACTTCCGTCCTCGGAAACAACGCCAGAGATGTTTGTGCTAGAAATTGTCCCTAGACTACAGAGGGTCAAGCTCGTACAATCTCAACAATCTCAACATAATAAACATAAAATAGGGTTTTGTATTTTATGGGTTTGAGGGTTTCATTCACAAGAAGGAAATCAATCTTCAAACTAATGCAGGTAATAAAACATGATACAACATCAAAGAAACTGAGATATAAATGTAATAAAGACAAACATAAACCATGATCACTCATAAACAAAGTACTGGTTTTGTCCACAACATATGAGCATTAACATGAATTAAAATTTACTCAAGAAACGAAATCATAGGCTGAGTGGTCAAACTGGCCATAAAAAAAAATCAATAAATTGGATAAAGTGGCTTATATTTGTATATATATAAATCTCAGTCTTCAAAAACTTACATCAAAAGCATAGGCATTAGTCTGAATGTATATCCCCAAATATGCTCCAAGCTTAATGCTCCAAGCTCTATCTTGTTTCTTGAAACCAAAATCCCCCTTTTGAACTGTATGTTTGTCTTCCTTTTATCATTACAACAGTAGAGTAGTTCCATAACTACCTTCTAGGTCGAATTTTGAAGTAGTTACATCAATTAGTTACACTCTAACTTGAATCTTTAAAGACAATTAACTAGAAATAGAAAATCAAACTTTGGGAAATTAGGCGAATTTCTGGAAAAATGGGTCTCAAAGATGCCTCCATATCTCTTGATTCACGACACCTGTTAGAAAATTGAGAGATATTTCTTTAAATGAGTCCATGAAGAACAAAAACCTCTCTTGTTTTAAAAAAATTCTTCTCCAATTGATCAGAATACGTGCTGGAAAGTTGTGACTAAAACAGGAAAATATTAAATATTTTAATCCCTGAAAAATAGGCCACAAAGATGAATTCGAATCTTTCAAACGGTGATACCTGTTAAAAACATGAGAGAGGTATTTGTGAATGAGCCCGTTCTTGACAAAAACCTCTTTGGGATTTCTGAAATTCATCTCCAGCTTCACGTAATATGCACTGAAATATCATGACTAAAATAGAGAAAAAACATACATTCCGGTAGCGCCTTAGTGTATCCAATTTAGTTACTGCACTGCGGGAATGTCTCCATATGAATATTTTGTATCAAAAAGTTAACATAGAAGTTAAAATTTGGATATAGCATTAGAATAGACTTAAGTAAGCATTTTGAAGACTTTGAAATGAAATATAACATAAAATAAGCCACTAAGGATAAAATCAATTAAAACAAAAACTATAACATAAACATTTAAAAATACAATCAAAATTATTTAAGATTTAAGAAATGAAAGGGAAATAAGGAACAAACATTTAAGAAAAACACATAAAAACTAAGGACAATTTCAGTGTTAACAGAAACCATCTCCCGATAAGTTCTAGTGGCCAATGATGATGAATGACTAGTCAACTGGGGTGGACTGGCACATAAATGACTCATTGTGGATAGAGATTAGGGGATGAGACTCTAAGGAGGAACAATACTGACTTGTAGTGGTCAAAATAGGCGCTCATACACTCAGTAGTAGTGAAACTAGGTGTAACAGTCAGTTAACTGAGTAATCAAGGGGACAAAGGCACCCTAAATCTTGGAACTAATTGTACTGACTCCTATAATCATGCATGAGGGCGCCTTTGGACTTCAGTGATGTAACCAAGGTGCTCTGAGTGGATAAGAGGGATAATGATGTTCAAATTTAAGCTCTAAGGGGGGGAATAAGGACTAGGTGCTAGGAGACTCACCTACCACTGCATGGAATGCACGAAAGATGCATGCAAAGCATGCAAAACCAAGATCAGATGGTTATAATATTCCAACACTCCCCCTTAAGACTGACTATGTGAGGAAAGATCATAAATAGGGACTTAGTAACTAAGACCAAAGGTCACCCTTTACAAATTTATTATTCCATTTAAGTGACGAAAGAGGGAAAACCCCGTGGGAACAAACCCCCCCCTCAAGATGGACATGATGCACACCAAAAAAGGATTAATTGCTCCAAACTCAACTAGGTGTGATGCTTGAATCAATGTCTGGAGGTATCTTCCTCTTGGGAAGAAGTGGATGATGCTCCAAAAACATGTGTTTGAATTCTCCTTCAGTGGATGCAAGCGAATCTGGAGGATCTCTGAACTTGCTCTTCATATCAAACATGGTGAGAACAAATCCAAAAATATGAAGATCATCCCAAAACTTGAAATTCGAACCAGCTGAAATAGGATTAACTCCAGGAATGTGTAGATGGTTATTTGATATCTCCTTTGAACCAACGTAGGTGAGATCAGAACCAAACGATCCATGACATGATGGTGGTGGTTTGGACTTCAAATAAGCTCAAAGTGAGAGGAGCAAGTGTCCAAACGAATACAGAATGTCCCCAACTTCATTTGCAACTTGAGGAAGTGTGCATTTGATATTTATGGAATAGGGAGGAGACATGGAACCAATAAGAGCATATGTAGCAGCTCCAAATATTGATCTAGCCTCAAAAACATCTAGTAGATCACAATCTTGCACATCATTAAGCTCATTGGAAGTAGATAATTTGAAACTTTCATCAACCTTTAGAGTAGTGACTGACATATTTTGCTCAAAATTTGAAATAGAATATATTGAGAACATGAGTGAGGAATGGATAATATCTCCAAAAGGATCATCTTCATTATTTGTATCACTTTCATCTGCATCAACTACATGGGAGGGGACAATTCGAAACTGTCTTCAACTTCTAGAGAAACAAAGGAAGGAATGTCTTCAACATGAAGTTTATGTCTTGAATCTGCAGCTTCTTCTTCATCTTGAATAGCTTCATCATGAGAGATACTTGAGGCCAAGACATAATTAGAGAGAACACTTGAGGAGGTATCAATGGGCTTGTTCTCCAAATGATTTGCACCAATCTCTTCATTCTTCTTTCCAAATGCTTTGTCCAATTGGGTCCAGAGATCACTTGGATATTCAGCAGTTTCTATGAACCACTTGTACTTTGAAATGAGAACTATATACTAAGAATGAGAACTCTAGCCATACAAACTTATATTTTTGCATAAAAAACACCAAAAACAACCCCAAATCAAAAAGTGTTGATACCAATATCAACATTTTTTTTTTATTTAAAAATATAGCCATGGCCTAAAAATACCATACTATTGTTTACGAAAGCCTTAAAATCAACCCCTAAATTGAAAAGAATTTTTTTTCAACAAATAAATTCCAATTTCTTTGCAACTACCCGCACTACCTACCTTACCCCCGCCCCCTAACCTAACTATTATATTTTACGCCATAACCTAATTATTATATATAATAATATTAAAATTAAACCCCCCCCACCTACCTTCGCCCCACACAAACATTTTTTTATTAAATTAAAAAAAAAAAAAAAAAAAAAAACGTGTTACCCCCTTAGCTAACTACCTTCCCCTTAGCCACCTACCTTCCCCCTAGCCACCCCTAACCCCCTACGTTACCCCCTACCTCTTCACGCACACATTGTTTTAACAAAACAAAAAAAACCCAAAGTTTAAAACCTTACCTATGAAATATTTATAATAAAAAAAAATTAAAAAAAAACTGAACTTTCTCCCTAACCCCCTACATTACCCCCTACCTTAACCCCCCCTTACCCCCACACATTGTTTTAACAAACAAATAAATAGAAACCCAAACTTTAGCCCCCTAACTATTATTACTTTAACTAAACAAAAAAAACCAAAACTTTATTCCCTCCAAAAAATTTATAAAAAAAAACTAAAAAAAAAATAACAACCAAACTTTATATAACAAAAAAATTTAAAAACCAAATATATATAACGAAAAAATAAATTAAAAACCGAATATATATAACCAAAAAAAAATTAAAAAAAAAATAAAAACCAAGTTTAAACCCCAAAATACATAAACAAATAAAATAAAATAAATAAAAACCTGAAGTTAAAAAAAAAAATATTAAAAATAAAAAACCAAAGTTTAAAAAAAAATAACAAACAAATAAAATAAAAAATATATAACAAACAAATAAAATAAACTCCATACTTAAACAAATTAAAAAAAAAAAAAACAATTTCCCTCCCCCCACCCCATCCCTCCTCCCTCCCCCTTTTCCCTTCCCCCTCCATCCCTCCTCCCTCCCCCTGTAACAACCCCAATCTAAAAAGCAACAAATTTAAAACTTTTTACTTTACCTAATGAAAATAACATACTACCAAAAGTAATAATGATTACATTTTATCACAAGTGAATCTTTTTAACCTTCAAATATAATTTCAACTTTAAACTTTATCCATAGTCTCGTCTCTCCATATGCAATTCAGAAAAGGGATGATATGATAACATAATCAACGTTTTAATGTTGGTACTATGAACTCATTTAGTATGCATTATCTCATAATCCCATTGTTTTCATAATAATAATACCATGTATAAAATTACTCAAATTTGACTTAACTTTTTCTTTCTTTTTTGTTTTTGTTTTCACCATTGAACTTCATACCTAATATACACACGTGAGCGAAATAAATGCATGTGAAGTGTAACCCTTGGAATAAATATATATAAGTTTATATATATATATATATGGAATAATTATAATTCCTAAAATAATCATAACATACTTTACAAATATGTTTTATAAATTAAAACAATATTATTAATTATAACGTGTAAAGGCAAAAGACGGTCCACGCTACCCTAGTGTAGACAATTCCACTAAAACCCCAACCCGATCTCTAGTTAAAAGAGAAGAATAAAATACAACTTTAAACATAAAAAAAAATACGACAACACTTATGCAGAAGTCTTTCTAATTGATATGTTCAGAGGTGTAACCATACTCTATCAAGGAACTGACATTACACTGGCAACTCATCCGATTAAGTGGATATCGTCGAGCCAAAAACAAAATACTGATATATATATATATATATATATATATATATATATAATCCAAGTAACACACACGGATACCACATTGTAACAGAGATAAAACCTGAGAGGAAGATGCATGGAACTCTGTCCACGCATCTACCACACAGAAAACATGATTACAATCCTGGGATAAGCATTTGGCTGCCCATCCCTATGGACTCAACAATGCACAACATACAAATATATAACACAGAATACGATTCTGGGGTCAGCATTGAGCCTCTTTGTCCACGCATCTAACACATAGAGATCATGATTACAATCCTAGGATCAACATTTGGTTTCCCATCCCTACGGATTCGACAATGCACAGCAATATATCACAGAGAATAGAATTATGGGGTCAACGTTAGCTTCCTCTCCCCATGGATCCAACAATGCACAATATTAAAATTTATATAACATAAAATTTACAATCCAGAAGGTTATATAAGCAGATCATGGTGATTGCGATCTAACATATAATATGTAAAACATGGATTCACGATCCTGGGGTTAGCGTTTTAGTAGCATACCAATATATCACAGAGAATACAAATTCAAAGTCAGCTGTTACAACGTAATTTTCCACCTTGTGAGAATCAACACTCTTTGGCCTAGAGGATCCATTTCATTGACTCAGAACCACTTTATATCCTTTAGACACTATTTTCCCCTATTTTTCCCTCGTACACTTGTTGCATCATTACAATGGGCGTACCCGTGAGTTGCATCACTATAGCCCGCGGGTAGCATGTAAAATGGTAAAAATCACTAGTTTATTACTTTTTATTCCCAAAAAGTGGTCATTGGGTGACCTTTGACCCTCCATATTCCCAAGAAACACCTCGATGTGTCCTTTCACTTACCTTTGAGAGGACTATATATTGAGCACATATGGCTTATGGATGGGAGGGGAGAAAGAAGAGCAAGAGAACTCTAGTGGATTTTTTCCCTATCTTGAGTCTACACTCATTGATCCTTGTAGTTGTGAACCCTTTATGTTCACTTTCCAAACTCCTACCATAGTTTGAGTTTTCCATTCCATGGAGGATTGAAGTGGTGGAGGCGCAAGTAGATTGACCTAGATCTTGGTTCAGATTGGTTGCTGGCAAGAGGTCGTATCACATTGTACTTCTTCTTGTTTATTAATAGAAATACTCATATTCTCGTCCATTAATGTTGTAAATGTTGTTTATACTACATTGGGTTGCATTTACTTGTTATATCATGGACCATTGCTATTGATGATGTTAATGCTGTTTATATTTTATATGTACTTGTTGTATATTGGCTGTCAAGACTAATTTGCAGATTCAAGTGCACAGATTGAAAAGCTCCAACGGGGATCTACATCAAACGTTTGGATTGAGGTTGGTTATATTCTTCATTATCTTAGCATTGTCATTTATATAGCATAGCATTGGGAATTGAGTTGATTTCTAGTAGTCAGCTGTCTGTTGTGGTCTACCCCAAGCCATAGTGAGTTTTCTCCAATACAGAAATGGTGACCATACTGGGGAAAACATCCATTTTGGGGGATTTTTGAGCATTAGTCCTTAATTTAGAGTTGATGTTTGTCGAAGCTCTATGTCATTGATTGGCCATTGAGATACACTATAGAAAACTGGTTTTTTTCTGAGCTATTAGACTCTTTATTTGCCCATTTTCCTTTCCTTACCCGTAGGCTAGCTTAGCTTTTCCCGCGTACACCCGCCTCTGTTTACTCTACTGCTGGCGGGTACCTGCAGGTTTTCCTTCGACAGTAGCGTACAACTCCGGCTTTGGTTGATTTATGACTTTTAGTTGTTGCTGGGTTGGCTTTGGATGATCCTGAGTCTTTGTTGGCTTGTTTCTTAACTGTTCCATGCCTTAGTTGTGACCGGAACTCTTCTTTTCTCTTGGTTGAGCCTTGCTGGTTTTTTACCCATCTTTGGATTTAGCCTTGTCGGTTTTTTCCTTTTGAGCTCATTCTGTTGGCTGAGTCTTACTGTTTGGTATCTGCTGGGTTGTCTTAGTGATATTCTTAGCATATCAGTGACTAGATAATAGGATTTTGCTTGCATTTTTCATTTCTTTATATTGAAAAATACAAAAATATACATATAGTTTTGCATTTTCCTTTTGTTTATAAGAGAAAATATAATTATTTTTTTTGCTTTGATGTACTGCATCTTGCATTGAGTGCTTTTTTCCTTCATTTAGATTCTAATTGTGAATCGAAAATATAAAAGGATTGCATTTTTATTTCGAAACCGTTGGATTGATTTTGCATGCTAGTGGCATTGTTTTCGTTGGATAGATGAGTCTAGGATTTGACGATTTTGCATACTATTGAGTCATACACATCACTAGTTTCACAACCATATCACTTGAGTAACCACAACCATTAAAATTAACGCTTAATCTTAAAATTGATTAGACCGATGTTATTTATAGGGTACACCAACTAGCATTGGTTTAGAGTCTTGGAATAGATCATTGTGAGTTAACAATCCAAGGCTACTAGACGAAACATTAGGTGTCTGACCAGGGAGTGGAGGAATCCATGGTATATATCGGTGTTCTCAGGAAGCTTTACTCAAGCTAGAGTTAAGCACGAGGTCACGGGAGGTTGGTTGAAGAAATATCCCTCTGATACCGGTTGAATGTGGGAGATATTTCCAGGATTGGTTCGTATCTGGGGACTCTTGTGGGATTTGAACCTCATTGAGTTTCGGGCTCAGCTATCCTTCCCATACGATGGATCCCACCTACGACTGTCCCCCTGATTGGTTATATTGTGGTGACCATAGTTGCCTTACCTAGGTATCGCATAGGGTACTTGCAGTGGTTATGTTGTTTGTGTCCTGAGTCAGATAGGGGTTGGACAACACAGTTTCCGTTGTATAGGGACTTGACCCTGTGCACGCAGTGAAGTCTGGGGGGCATTATAACTGATTCTGTTACCTCCAGCTATAGTTTGGGAGTCTCAAGCCTCTCCTAGGCGAGACATACCGGCTCTAGTGTCAGGAGCTCATTTAGCCACTCTATTTGTCTTCTCTTGGCTGTAGTTTCTCTAGGTGTGTTCTTTTGATTTACTGTTTTTGATCGATAGTTTGCCTTTAGGGGACGTTTTGATTCTATATTCTCTCCGGAGATATCGTGGTGCGGATTCCTACTCTCCGCTGATCCCGTCGGTTGGTTGGTTTAGAACCTGTCGAGCTTTCATGCCGCGTTGCTAAGGGACGCCGGCGGGCTCCCTCTGAGTCTTCGGATTCTTATGAGACATACGTCCTAGACGTCATGACTGCTACACATTCTGATACTAAAGAAATACCTACGACTCCATCGGGTAGATTCGAACACACTTCAAACACCCCTACTCCTCATGAGGCGTGGGGGGGTGATCCACCTAAGACGCAACGTAATTTGTTTGGTCTAGATCCACCCGAGGATGACCCGTTCGATCCTTCATTTCCACACAATTATATACACAAAATGCCAGAGTTACATGACGACACTGGTCCTACGGTCAACCCAACCGCATTCTCTTTTGGTATGCCTAATTATAATACAATTGATCCTTCCACTACGTTTGGTAGTCACGCTGGCACTAGCCATGGTGTTAGCCACACTGAACCCACTTGGGGAAATACCCTCGCTGAGGGCACCATGTTGTCCACTCAAACACATAGTATGGGGACCGGTCGTATCCCTCGTAACAATGTTAATGTTGGAAGGCGACTGCCTCCCAGGGCTACCCAAACTAATAGGAACACTGTGCGCAACACGACTTGCCATCCACCACCTAATACACATGCCACTACTCGTCAACCCAGGACTACTTTCGCAAATGTTAATGCTCCTCCTAACCACGGGGGTAGACATATACTGCATACTTTTGCGTCCACTGCTGCCACTAGTAATGCCAATGTAGGAGGTGGGAATATATCCTATCCACATGGACATAACACCACCATCCCTGCTACTAGTAACACCAATGTTGGGGTTGGGAATACATCTCATGCTTATGGTCACCACACGACTGCTCAAGCTGATCCTAATGCTGGGGGTGGGAACATACCGTACCATTATGGTCATTACAACTCGGTTCCCGCTACGAATAGTACGTATATGCCCCATACTTATGGTGGCAACCCTTACTACAACACAGTCGGTGTTAGCCACCAGTACAACCCACCCCAATATGGTGCCCAAAACACGTATATACCTGCTTACTCACATATGGGTCAGGTTGGAGGAGGTTATCAACCCTATGGCCATGGTCAAGCTTATGGTCCGTCAGGTCCTCATTATCAACAATTTAATGCTCACGGTCAAGCTTTTGGTCCATCTTATAATTCAGTTTCGTTCAACCAACCTTTTATGGGAGCTTATAATCAAGATTTCTAGCCACAGCTCTCATTCCTTGCACGTTTGAACCTTCCGGATCTTTCGAAGCTCATGAATGATCCGGTGTGTCACGACCCTAATTGGCCTTCGGTCCCTACCAAGTTCCCTTCGAACATTCCTAAGTTTGAAGGGAAAGGTGGTGAGGACCCAGGTGATCATGTCACAACATTTCACCTTTGGTGTTCCTCCAACTCATTGAATCACGATTCCGTTAGATTATGACTATTTCAACGCACCCTCATGGGGGCAGCCACGAAGTGGTATGTCGAGTTGCTTGGAAACACTTAGAGGGGTTTTAACAAGATCGCTTTGGTTTTCTTGGATCATTTCCAGTTGCTGGTTCGCTATGATACTGGTACTGAACTTTTGTCTACCTTCCATCAGAATAAGGCCACACATATTTCTGACCATGTTCAAGAGTGGCGTCGGCGGAAGAGGTTAGTGAAAGCCAACATTCCTCCAGAGTTCCTGTTGGAATGGTTCCTCAAGTCTCTACTCCTATACATCGCTAAGGATGTTTCGATGTACGGCATTGTGACTGAGGAACAAGCCATCTTGAAAGTCCAGCAGTTAGACTTACTATACTCTCAGTCTGGCATTTTGTATGACATTATTCCTGACACACCGTGAACACGCCATGAGCCTCAGTCAGTTCCTGGACTGCATGCCGATGGCATCGTAGGATCCGCAACCACTCGCCCCGTAGATTTGGTAGCTAATCAAATGCAAAAATTTTCGCTAAACCAGTCTACTCCCGGACAGGTTCACACCTTGTCCACTTCCACCCCGTCGTCCGATGTACACAGTATGCAATCAACGAACCAATCAGGTAACCAACAACCTGGTGGTAAGAAAAAAGGGAGAAAAAACCATAAGGGTGGAAACAATGGAAACAACAATAGCAATCGCAATACCCCCCCGTAAGGATAATGCCAACCCTCCTCGGGAAGGCGAAAATGCTGGTGAGGACCGTAAACCTAGGCATAAGGTGAAGTTTCCTTGTAAGCTTTGCGGGGAAGATCATCTTACTCACTTATGTCCTCGAATTGAAGAAGCATCGAAGCATTTGGCATAGAACCGAGCTGTGTTAAAGGATCCCCTTTCTCATCATCAAAACATGGCTTCGCATGCTTCCACCACTGGTTATGGACCTACTGAGACAGCAATGTCTTCTTCCAATACTGGTGGTTATGGATGTGTGAATATGGTTCAATCGGAGGTTAGTGTTTCCACTCATCAACGCGATTATGGTGCACCACAACCTAATATGGGGAGTGAGCCTCCCCCTCCTCCTGACAATTCCTTTCATATCGAGAAGCCCTCTAATATACCGCGGATACCGAAAGGTGTTCTTAAGCGCTCTACGCATAATCCTAATGCTCGAGCCGCCCATAACTACTCCATCGTGGAAGATTTGGGCCAAATTCCGTGTGCCATGTCGGCTCTTGAAGTTTTGCAGGCCTGTCCTTCTCAAAAGCATGCCCTTTTGAGTGCGTTAGGATTTCAGGATGGGGAAAGTCCCAGTGTTATCAAGTTCGACACTACTGACGTCCAACCTCGCTTAACTTACCACGTGGCTTTTCAAATCCAGGTGGCATGCCTTCAGAATTTTGTCAAACATACGATGGTTGACGAAGGTGCTTCCACGTCAGTAATGTCGTTAACTTGTTGGAAAGCTCTAGGCTCTCCTCCTCTACTCGTGTCTAGAACCACGCTCACTGCATTTGACGGTCGGTCATTTAAGCTGCATGGAGTTATCCCTTCCCTTGTTGTTTGCTTGGGAGGTAAATCTGTGCCTATTGAAGTCGAGGTGGTTGATGCGCCCATCGACTACAACCCTTTACTGGGTCGGAATTGGATGTACGCTATGAAGGCTGTCGTGTCTACTGTATTCAGAGTTATCTGCTTTCCTCACGAAGGCAAGATTGTGACCATCAATCAGCTGGATTTCGTTAATTCCTCTTCCACAACATCCACGAGATCCATAGTCCCGCAGGTTACTCATTCTCAGCTGAAAACTAGGAACAGGGGTGTTGGTATGTACCCTTCATCAATGGAAACTTATGATTTTGCCACACCTTTGAATTTTATTGGAACCATTACCAACAATGCGTCTCCTCCTTCGCATAGTATGTCGTTCCGGACTTCCTATTTTAATGATCCATGGAATTTACCGTCCACGAGTTCCACATCTAGAGACATTATGCATATCGAGATGTCTATGCCACTCTCTGTAGCTGAGCTTGCTTACTATAATATTCAACAAGCCACTGCAGAGCTGGATCTTTCTTCTTCTCGGACAGTCGAGGAAAATCCCGCTACGCTGCCAGTTTGGGCGGCCAACTTGTCTTGTTCACATGACTGCCTTGATGATACTTTGCCTTCAGATGAAGCTATTATGGAGGCCATGTGTGGTAGTGAGAGGCCTTGGGGAGATATGCACCATCGCTCTTATTTCCTTCCCAACCTCGAGCTCGCCGAACAAGAAGAGTTTAGGATGACTCTAGCAGAGATGGCTGGTCACCCTGTGGTTCTTTTAGGGTCGCATGATGTTTTTGCAGAGGGGAATATGGCTAACATTTCCTCGACTACGTCGATCAACATCTCTCGTGCTCCTGGAAAGGTCGATAACGTTTACATCGGTGACGATTGCACTCCTGAAGAGATCGCTATTTACACTAAATTGTTTACAGAACTCCAGAAGCTTTCGCCTAGTCATATGAGGAGATGCCAGGAATAGACCCCCGTATTGTTGAACATGAAATTAGAACATATCCCAATGCTAAACTGGTTCGAAAACGCTTATGTGCTATGAACCCTAGAAAAGAAGCCGTTATCAAGGCAAAGGTGGAGAAACTGCTCAAGGATGGTTTCATCTACCCCGTTCCCCTTATCGAATGGGTGTCAAATCCTGTTCCCGTGGATAAGAAGAATGGAACGATTCTTGTATGCACTGATTTTAGATATTTGAATCGTGCATGTCTGAAATACAACTTCCCCATGCCATTCATTGATCATATCTTGGATGCTTGTGCGGGAAGTGATTTTTTTCATTCATGGATGGCTTCTCAAGGTATAATCAGATTCAAATCAAACCCAAGGACCATCATAAAACAACTTTCATTTGTCCTTGGGGAACGTTTGCATATCGGAAAATGCTCTTCGGCCTTAAAAATGTCGTAGCTACGTTTCAGATGCCATGACCTACGCCTTTCACGATCTTAAAAAGATTATGGAGGTTTTCTTGGATGATCTTGCCGGCCATTCTCGCAAGAGAATGGACCACCCTAAGCACCTCCACATGATTCTCGAACGATGTATACGATACAAGATTCGATTGAATCCTAACAAATGCATCTTTGTTGTAAGGACGGGTCTCCTTCTGGGCTTCATAGTTTCGAAAGAGGGTATTAGAGTCGATCCTCTTAAAGTTGAGGCAATACTTCGGTTGCCTCCTATGCGCAACTTGTTACAACTTCAGAGCATCCAAATGAGAGCCACTTTTCTACGCCATTTCGTAGTCAATTATGCTAACCTTACCAAAGGTTTCACGCACTTATTGAAGAAAGACACACCCTTTATCTGGGATGAGCGAGCCCAGCAGTCTTTCGATGCCCTTAAGAAAGCTTTGGTATTGACCCCTTTGCTTAGTCCACCAAACTTCACACAAGATTTTATTCTTTATGTGGCCACATCTCAAGAGACGATTGGAATGGTCTTGGTTTAGGTTGATGACGTGCTTGTCGAGCATGTCATCTATTACCTTAGTCGAAATCTAGTAGATGCTGAGCTAAGATATACTCATGTGGAAAAGCTGGCACTTGCCACTATTCATTCAGTCCAGCGGTTATGACATTACATTTTGCTTAGAACAACCACAGTTGTCGCACATATCAATACGTTTCGGTTCGTGATATCATGGCGCCTTATAGGGGGGAAGTACAATAAATGGATTGTGATCCTTCAGGAGTTCGATCTCGATTTTTCTTCGACGAAATCGGTGAAATCGTTGGTGTTTGTTGAGATTATGTCGGACCTTCTGAGACTTGATGAGGATGTCATTCATGAAGATTCCTTTATGGATGAGCACTTATTTATTATCTCATCTGAAGACCCTTGGTATGGGGATGTCATTGTATATCTCCAAACTTTGAAGTTTCCTCTGCACTATTCATGAGACAAGCGACGGCGTGTGAAACATCACGCTAAATATTATAATATCGTCGGTGACACTTTGTATCTCCGAGGAAAGGATTCTATTCTCCATCATTTCTCAACTCACGAAGAAGCAGAGTGGGTGCTTAATGATTTCCATGCGGGGGTGTGTGGCGGTCACTTATCCGGGATTGCTACATCCCAATGTATCTTGCGAGCTGGTTATTTTTGGCCTTCAATCTTTAAAGATTGTATTAACACTGTGAAGAGATGCCACCCTTTCCAGGTGTTTTCTTGGAATATACGCTCGCATCCAATGCCCCTTCATCCGGTCGTCACCGTCGGTCCCTTCACCAAGTGGGGGTGGATTTCATGGATTGCAAAGCAGCTTCGGTTGGGGGGCATCACCATATTATAGTGGCCGTGGACTACTTTTCCAAATGGGTTGAGGCCATGCCTACCGTAAAAGCCGATGGTGCTATAGTATCCCATTTTGTGTTTAATCAAATGATCACTCAGTTCGGCATTCCGAAAGAGATTGTCACTGACCATGGCAGTCACTTTCAGAACAAGATGATGGAGGATTTGTCTCTCAAGCTTGGGTTTTGTCAAGAACACTCATCTTCTTATTATCCTCAAGCGAATGGTCAAGTTGAAGCAGTTAATAAGTCTTTGAAGACCATTCTCCAGCGTACCATCCAACAAATCAAGACCAACTGGCACATCATGTTATATCCTGCTTTGTGGGCATATCGAACTGCGATCAAGACTGCCACCAGGTTCTCACCGTTTCAGCTAGTTCACGGTGTGGAGTCACTTTTACCGATTGAATGCAAAATCCCTTCTCTTAAACTGGCCATAGAGCTCCTCCCTAATACGACAGGTCTTGAGCAACATTTAATCCACCTTGAGCAACTTGATGAGCAACGTCGAGATGCTACCATGGCTATAGATGCCAACAAACGTCGTGTTAAGGTTTAGTACGATAGGTTTGTCCGTACCCGGCAATATGCTGAAGGTGACTTGGTCCTCTTATATGACCAAGATAAAGAACCCCTGGGGGTAGGAAAGTTCAACCCCATGTGGCATGGTCCTTACATCGTGAGGCGTGTCCTGGAAAAAGGATCCTATGAATTAGAGGACTATGAGGGGATTGTCTTGAAGGAGCCTAGAAATGGGCTCTACCTCAAGCAGTATTACGCTTGAACCTCTGGTTCAGGCTAATACTTTTGTATACTAATGTATAGTTACTTCTATACATAGTTTAGCTTTCTTTTGATTTTCGGGTTTGTTGATTAGCTTCCATTTGATTGACAGATATCATCAGAGTTTCCTATGTTCTTAGGGTTCCCAGATGGTGTTAGCCGTCATACGCAGCAGCTTTCTTCTGCTGCCTGGGTTATTTTCTCACCTGACCACCAAGTTGTGTCCTCAGGAGGTGCTTGTCTTGGTCCTACATCCAACAATGTGGTTGAGTATAGTGCCATCATTGACCTATTTCGGGATGCCGTCACACATGGTATCCAGTCATTAGAAGTCTTCCTGGATTCACAACTAGTTGTGTCTCAGCTGAATGGGCAATATCGTGTGCGAGATCCTACGCTACTACGGAAATTCCTAAGGGTAAGACTCTTGGAACGACATTTTGTTTCAATCACGTACATTCATGTTCCAAGAAGTGTTAATCATATATCTGATGCATACGCTAACTATGTATTAGATTGGCATTTGTCACATTCACAATGAAGCACACAAATAAAAGAAGACATTCACACATTTGTACATACACACATATAGTAGAACTAGAGAACCGAAGTTTTTTATAAATAATATGTCCAAAAATGGTAGTGTCATGATACAAAACTGGAGCTCCTATCCCTAAAAAATATACATATCGAAACAAAAATGAGATCCTAAGATATCTAATCCCTACGACGAGGCCTAGTCGCCACCCCGATAGGATGTGTCTCATAGAAGTATTGCATTGCATTCACGACACGCTGCAGTAGTCACACCCAGTTGCTCGACACCCCCACTACCTGGCGCTGCATAGCCTCTGGCAGCTGCGCCACCTCTGCCTGTGGTACCCTGTAAGTCATCCGTGATATGTTGGACCGCAGAGTCTGTAGTGTTCGCTTTGCTGCAGCACATACCATCTCATCTCCCCTGCCCCGGCGACGATGTCTCGGGAAGCCATCGGGTCTCACTGGGCCCTTGTCTGTGAGCAAACAGTCAAACATTAATACATGATACTACCCCCAAAAAGATTTTTGCATTTACATCTATATTAAAAAATCCATAAAAATTTAATACACAACAAAAAACCTAAAAAGAGTACTCACCGATGTCTCTGAACGCTGCATCTAGTGGAAGCAGCATGTCTCGATCCTGCTGGAAGTCTATCCCTGCATAGGGGTAGTCATTTATCGCTATGATCTGTCTATCCCACCAAGAAAAGAACCCCTCTGTATATGGTGATGCCTGACGGACACCATCATGTCACGTCAAGACCTCATGCCACCCAGTCATGGATGGGTCACGAAGACTATGAGGAAGGACCTCAACCCTCGGACTCAGCCCCGGAACCCGCTCGAAGAAGAAGTTGCACAAAATACAGCCATACCCAAAGTTTTTCGCATCCCCCTGCTTGCACTCTATCAGCTGGGTCTTCATGAACCCCATTAGCATAGTACACCAATCAAATATCATAGGTTGCATGGACTATGATGCATAGAACATAATTGGCATAGATTCCTGGTGAAGAGCTTTGGATCCAGCGATCTGCACTA
Source organism: Larix kaempferi (assembly GCA_027924585.1). Classification (NCBI taxonomy): domain Eukaryota; kingdom Viridiplantae; phylum Streptophyta; class Pinopsida; order Pinales; family Pinaceae; genus Larix; species Larix kaempferi. The sequence goes on along the minus strand of BSBM01001027.1, from coordinate 2,057,513 downwards.
AAGTTGCCACGACAACCTTCATGCTCAGGTTGACTATGGCTCGGATGGGCACCTGACTTCCCACTGCCCGATTATTTGGAACACAATATCTCTCTATGTAGTCGGGGATGGTGATCCCACCACCCACAGTTTGAGATTGAAGGCTTGCCACCTCACCTCGGCGGGACAAACCTATGATGAAATAGATATCTTCCACTTCCAATGAAAGTATTTTCCCGTCTAGGTTGAAGTTCTATGCATCAAAATCCCAATAGTCTATCAAATGCTGGAGCAATAGGTTTTGGGCCCTCAAACCCCCTATGCTCCAAAACTTGTATAAACCACATGCTTGCAGTGCTTGTTGTGCACGCACATCGTTACGAACAGCCTCATCTACTAGGTCATGTTCTCTCTCTCTCCACTCTAGAACCATCCTAGAAAGAGAAAAACCCAAATATTTGGTCAGTTTAGCTTAAAAAACTTACTTCATGGTCGTACCCATGGGAAATTGTGCTCACAGAGGTAGGTACCCATGGTCAACATGTGCGTTGACTATGCATACCCAGCCCTACCCATGACCTGCATAGTTATATCCCGAGGGTAGCGCCGTGACCATGTAGGGCATGGCCAAACAATTTTTTTATCCAATGAAATTTGAAATAAAAACATTAAAATGGAAGGTGGGGATGAGATTACCAACCTGATCCTGAGAGTTCGATGATCAGATGCCTGTAGCTCCCAAAATCAACAACTGAACTTTGAGGTAAAAACTTACCACAAAACTCCAAATGGGTGAATAGTAAAAATGAATTGTAAATTGTAAATTTTTATTACTATTTATAATTTTCAAGACCCACTTGTCTATAGTTTTTTCCATTTAATGCTATTGTGGACTAATACAATGTCATAGAGTAGCGTTTTAACCAGATTTCTTCGATGAAAATATTTTCTGAACGTTTCACACCTACGACAGGTACGTTTCACACCTGGCATATAGGTTAGATGTCATTTTCACATGCATTATGCATTTGACCTTTTGACCATTTTCATAAACCCTAGGTGCGACCCTGCTTCTTAACTGACACGAAGCCTTCACGCTGTCATAGAAGTGTCGTTATGTGGCAGTAGGGACTTTCCGAACATGGGTACCCTAGATAGAACCCCCGTTTTCATTCTGGTTCCCATGTCGTTGTTTGTCCTTAGGATCGGGAGTCCTTTGTAGTGACGCCATGATGTTGCGATAAAGACTCATACTCTACTTTGTCTTATGCTGGCCATCTCCCATAAGGACACCCCTGTTTATATCAAGTTGTGATTGCATTACATCATCCTGCTTGCTGCTTGAGCCTTGTGCCAGCTCCCGCTTACTCTGTTATTAGCTTGGTTCCTGAGCACTTTTCCCTATCGAGCCCTGCAGAGCTTATATTTTCCCTTCACAATTTGATGACCTTTTGACCCTGAGGGAACACACCCCCCGAGTGTCCACATCTTGCATGCACTTCCTTGCATTGATAATAGGTATGTTCCACTGCTTGGAACTAGTCTGCTCGCTATTTGACACTCGTTCCCTCACTTGTTGTACTATAAGCAATTTTATTCTTTTTCAAGCTTTCACCAAATATTAAAAAGACCAAAAAATCAAATATTCCAAAAAGCCGGACGGGATTATGGTTACTACTTCTAGTTGGCAGCTATTGTGTCGCCTTTGAATAGATCATCATTCCACTCCATACATTATGAGTCGGGACTATAGTTGGACCTTAGGAGTTGTACTTGTTTCTCAGTTTACTCCACCGATTGATTAAGCTTCCAGCCATTATGGAGCCCTTTGTAATGCCTCCTGCATTGCACAGTCTATATCGAGTCTATGCTGCCTGAGTCTATCCATCTGCTCATGCTCTTGTTCAAAGGAAGTCATGAAACCAGAGTCGGCCACTCCTCGGATCTCTTGACTATTGCATGTCGACCATCCTTATTGAGTCAGTCTGTTTCACCTGAGATCTTCCAAATCTTTCAGCGTAGCTGGTACCTCGTGCTGGTTGATGGGGGATGTCTTAATTCCCTCCTTCCAGCGAGTCTCGTTTCGTCGACTTCAACCCATTTATTCTGGAACTTGAGGCTTAGAGTTCGGTTGAGTACCTTGAGGCTTGCAGTCATTAGTGGCAGGTTCTCTTGCCATCGACAGTTTTGGGAATACATCAATGTCCCCTGATCGATGGATTTATCCTAGTGTTCGACTTCAACTCATCTATTCACACTCCGATGATTGTGCTCTGTGCCTTGATGCCCATTTTCATTATTGGTGGGTTATCTCGCATCTGTTAATGGTATACATCATTGACCGGTAATCAAACGATGTCACATCAAGTTTGACCTCAACTCCTTTATTCACTTGATGGGACTTGCACCGTCGAAGACTTGTGTAGAAGACCCTGGGCGATAGTGGCATTCAGTATGCTACTTATGATGATGACTTTACATCTGAGATATCACCTCTCAGATATCAACAGTTTGTACCTCCAGTTTGTACCAGTTGTTTCCTGTTCAGTAGGAGACCATATCTTACTACAGAGGGATCATGGCTATGATTACTTGTGACATGTATTCACTATGTACTGCCTATTCATGGCCATTGTATCATATTGTTATACTACCGACATGTATTCAGGGATACTATTGTATTGTGACGAGTGATTTGTTCCTTCCACTTGTGCCTCCATCACTCCACTTCTGAGATTTATAATGTATTTCAACCATCGTAGCATCAGTCTCTAACCTCACACATTAGGGGGCATCTGTTACAACGTAATTTTCCACCTTGTGAGAATCAGCACTCTTTGGCCTAGAGGATCCATTTCATTGACTCAGAACCACTTTATATCCTTCAGACACTATTTTTCCCTATTTTTTTCCTCGTACGCTTGCTACATCATTACAGTGGGTGTACCCGCGAGTTGGATCACTATAGCCCGCAGGTAGCATGTAAAATGGTAAAAATCACTAGTTTATTACTTTTTACTCCCAAAAAAGCGGTCATTGGGTGACCTTTGACCCTCCATCTGCCCAAGAAACGCCTCGATGTGTCCTTTCACTTACCTTTGAGAGGACTATATATTGAGCACATATGGCTTATGGACGGGAGGGGAGAAAGAAGAGCAAGAGAACTCTAGTGTATTTTTTCCCTATCTTGAGTCTACACTCATTGATCCTTGTAGTTGTGAACCCTTTATGTTCACATTCCAAACTCCTACCATAGTTTGAGTTTTCCATTCCATGGAGGATTGAAGTGTTGGAGGCACGAGTGGATTGACCGAGCTTTTGGTTCAGATTGGTTGCCGGCAAGAGGTCGTATCACATTGTACTTCTTCTTGTTTATTAATAGAAATACTCATATTCTCGTCCATTAATGTTGTAAATGTTGTTTATACTACATTGGGTTGCATTTACTTGTTATATCATGGGCCATTGCTATTGATGATGTTAATGCCATTTATATTTTATATGTACTTGTTGTATATTGGCTGTCAAGACTAATTTACAGATTCAAGTGCACGGATTGAAAAGCTCCAACGGGGATCTACATCAAACGTTTGGATCGAGGTTGGTTATATTCTTCATTATCTTAGCATTGTCATTTATATAGCATAGCATTGAGAATTGAGTTGATTTCTGGTAGTCAACTATCTATTGTGGTCTACCCCAAGCCATAGTGAGTTTTCTCCAATACATCAGCGTTAGCTTCCTCTCCCCATGGATCCAACAATGCACACTATTAAAATTTATATAACATAAAATTTACAATCCAGAAGGTTATATAAGCAGATCATGGTGATTGCGATCTAACATATAATATGTATAACATGGAGTCAGTGTTAGCTTCCTCTCCCCACAGATCCGACAATACACAACATACAAAAATTATATAGCACAGATTTACGATCTCGGGGTCAACGTTTAGCTCCCCATCCCCACAGATCCAAAAATACACAACAAACGAATTATATAGCATAGATTTTATGATCCTGGGGTCAGCATTGTGCTTCCCATCCCCACGAATCCGACAATACACAACATACAAATTATATAGCATAGATTTTATGATCTTGGGGTCAACTTAGATCTTCCCATCCCCACGGATCCGATAATACACATCATACAAAATATATAGCATATATTTTATGATCCTGGGATCAGCGTTGAGCTTCCCATCCCCACAATCCGACAATACACAACATACAAATTATGTAACACAGATTTACAAACTAGAATAGGTTATATAACAGATCACTGTGATCTCAATCCAACCTACAATATATATAAGCAGAGATCATTTAAGTGAAACCAACATTACATAAGTAAAAAAAAGTTTAAGGTACAGAATGCAATCGCACGTTCAACCACAGGGACGATATAAATAATAGATCCGGAATGCATAATAGATTTCTAGAGGGAAGATGATTTAAGAAAACATGTCCTTAATAGGTGTAACACATTCCACTTAAATAATACTATCCCAAATTCTGACAGCTGCGGATACCCATAATAAAATAACCCAAAAAGATATACAATTTACTTACTTGAATAGGAGAATTATGCCGAACGGAAAATACACGGGAGAGGTATCAATTCCTCCCAACCATAGAGAATTTGAAAATCACCAGATCTCAACCCTGAGCTGGATCACCACCCCAATCTACTGGACCAGCACTACTGCAATGCAGCACTCCTACCTTGGAGTCTGTAACAATTAAACTAGATGGACTTATCAAATAAGAGGTCTCAACAAAAATACTCCAGCATAATGGTTCTCCTTTTGCACAGCATGCCCCCATGCTCTCAGTGCTCCTCTTTATAGTATTTTCCTAGGTCTTGTGCCATCACCAACCCAATCTCAAGTAAATCCTGGTATCCCTATCTTTGTGGATCATGTTGGAGTGTTGAGATCTCCACTTGGATTGATTGGTTTTTCATAATAGTTGTGCTATCTTATGTCCATAGTTGTAGGTGGTGTCCCCTCTTTTAATTGATCCTCTCCAACGTTTTTCTTTTATTTAAAATAATAATAAAAAATAGTTTTGGTGCACATAACTCTCACATAAATGTGAGTTACAATTTTCTGAGTTTTACTAACTCAATGAATAAAAATAATAATAAATCCTTTACTTTAAGTAAAATAGAAATTGTCTTGTGAGGGGGTGTCACATTCCTCCCCCCCTTATTCTTAACACCGTCCTCGATGTTTTATTTTTAATCAGAGCCTTCTTGCTCTTGCTGGAAAAACAAAGGGTATGCCTCTCGCATTTTATCCTCTAATTCCCAGGTAGCCTCTTATGGGATAAAGTTCTTCCATTGCACTTTAATTCGAGCAATAGCTCGGTTCCGCAGCATTAACTCCTTCCTCTCGAGGATATGCATAGGCACGGTTTGGAATTCTCCCTCTAGTTCTACCTGAATCATGTTCCATTCAAGTATGTGAGTAGCATGAACATACTTTTTCAACAATGATACATGAAATACATTATGAACTTTAATAGAGGGAGGAAGTGCGAGTTCGTAGGACACCAGCCCTACCTTTTCCAGTACCTTGAAGGGTCCACAATACCTAGGAGCCAGCTTTGAACACTTACCCAACCTTAAGGAACTTATTTTTTATTTTATCCTTAAGTGGACATGGTCCCTGACATTGAACTCTTTCTGAGTTCTTTTGAGATCTGCATAACTTTTTTGACGATCCTGTGCACATTTTAGATTTTGCTGTACCTGTTTAACAATTTGTTCCATGTCTCTTAACAAATTGGTTCCGAGCACAATCCTATCCACGGGGCTATCCCATGTTATAGGTGTGTGGCACCTTCTACCATATATTATCTCAAAGGGTGTCATTTTTGTTGATGTTTGATAACCATTGTTATATGCAAACTCGACTAAATGCAGATATTCTTCCCATTTACCTGGTGGGTTCATTGAATACATCCTTAACATGTATTCAAGTATTTGGTTAGTTATTTCCGTTTGCCCATCAGTTTGCGGATGGTATGCGGTACTAAAATTTAACTTTGTATCTAACCCTTGAAATAATGCTTTCCAAAAATTGCAAGTAATTTTGAATCTCTAACTGATATTACCAAATTCCATGCAATCTAAATATTTTCTTCATAAAAATGTCAGCAATATTAACAACTTTAAAAGTAGACTTAACCGGAATGAAATGTGCAGCTTTATTCAGTTTATCCACTACTACCATAATTGAATCATGTTGTATGTTATTCTTAGGTAATCCGGTTATGAAGTCCATACTTATTGCCTCCCATTTCCATTCTGGAATGGGCAAGGGTTGTAACAATACAGCTGGATGTTTATGTTCAGTTTTTACTTGTTGACATTCTAGACACCTGGCTAGATAGTCGACAACATCCTTCTTCATATTAGGCCAATAATATTCCTTATTTAAAGTTGTTAACATTTTCGGGTACCCAAGATGTTCGGAGTAAGGTTTCTTATGAGTTTCATTTAAGATTAATCTTTTTACTTCTTCCGAATTGGGTACATATATTCGGTTCTTGTACTTATGTAAATTTTCAGTCCCGAAATTAAAGTCGGTTGGTTCTTCCTTGTTAACATTTCTTTGCCATTTTCCCTTAGTTTTCAAATACTCTTCATCATTTTCGGCAGCATTATTTATTATGTTCTCCAAGTCTGTTTTATAATTGCTCATCGTAGTAGAAATCTGGAAATTTACATTCCTACTTAAAGCATCAACAATCTTATTTTCTTTTCCCTTAATGTGTTTAATTTCAAAGTAGTATTCGCTCAAGAAGGCCAACCACCTTGCTTGTCTAGCATTTAGATTCCGTTCATCAAACAAATATTTTAGACTTATGTTGTCCATTTTTAAAATGAATCTTTTCCTGATTAGGTAATGCCTCCACATTCTCAATGCATGAATTATGGCTGCCAACCCTATGTCATGAGTCACATAGTTCTTTTCATGTTGTTTAAGTTTTCTGGATTCATAGCTTATTACATGATCTTATTGTAATAATACCCCACCTAACCCTTCTAAACATGCATATGTACAAACCACAAAGTATTTGTAGGGATCAACTATTTTTAGAATGGGTGTGGTGGTAAGTAAGTGTTTTAACTTTTAAAACGCTTTCTTGACACTTAGTTGTCCAAATAAATTTTATCCCTTTCTTTTGGAGTGAGGTTATAGGATATGCAATTTTTGAAAATCCCTCGATAAATCTACGGTAGTAACCCGTGATCCCCATGAAGGATCTAATGCCCATCACATCCCTTGGGACTGGCCAATCTATGAGTGCTTTGATTTTGTATGGGTCTACAGCAATTCCATCTTTTGAAATTACATGTCCTAGATATTGTACCTTATCTTGGTAAAAGTCACATTTACTAAATTTGGCATAGAGTTTGTGTTCTCTTAAAGTTTGTAGGACCATTCTTAGGTGTTCTTCATGTTCTTCTTCATTTTTAGAGTAAATTAAGATGTCATCTATAAAAACGACGACAAATTTATCCAAATATTTGTGTAACCCACTGTTCATTAAACACATGAACGCTGCTGGGGCATTGGTCAAACCAAAAGGTATGAACATGAACTCATAGTGCCCATAACATGTTCTGAAAGCAGTTTTATAAACATCTTCATCTTTATTCTTATTTGATGGTATCCAGTTCTTAAATCAATTTTTGAGAACACTGTCACTCCTCGTACTTGATTGAATAGATCATCTATGCGAGGGAGCGGGTATCGATTTTTAATGGTCATCTTGTTTAGTTGACGATAGTCAATGCACAACCTCAATGTGCCATCTTTCTTTTTTACAAAAAGCACTAGTGCTCCCCATGGGGACACACTTGGTTTAATATAGTGTTTATCAATTAATTCTTGCAACTGCATTTTAAGTTCTATCAATTCTGGTTGATTCATTCTGTAAGGGGATTTAGAGGCAGGTACCGCACCAGGTACCAACTCGATTGTGAAATCGATATCCCTCCTAGGGGGTAAACCAAGAACTTCATCAGGGAATACATCTTTAAATTATTGTAGGATAGAATAATCTTCTAGATTAGGTTTATTATTCTCATTAGAGTTTTATGTTATATGCACAACAAAAATTTTACAACCTTTTCTAGCACACTTCTTCAATTGTAATGCAGATACTTTTCTAATTGTATTTTTCTTTGGAATGCCTCGAACAATTCTATGATTACCATATTCATCAATGCAAGTAAAACTTTTTTCGTAACAATTTAAAATTACTCTATGTTTTTCAAGCCAATCCATACCAATCAAAATATCTTAGGATCCTAAAGGTAATATGTTTAAATCAACCTTTGTAACATAATCATTCATAAAAAATTCACATGTGGAAATAAAACTTGTTACCTTTCTTTTTGTTCCTGTGGCTAACTAAACTAACCAAGATTTTTTAAATTCTTGTTTCTTCAATTTACAAGCATCTACCAAACTAGGAGATATATAACTTAACGTTGAACCATATTCAATTAAAACAGAAATAGATCTTTCAGAGATTTTACCTTCTACCTCTATCATGGAGGGTTGAAACTCTGCTTGACGATTATCCAAGGTTGCGCTTATCTTTGGAATGTTCCTCACAACTTATCCAACTGTGGTAGCTTCTCTGACTGCATGAATACTTCGGTTGTCCTTTTTATGCGGACAGTCCCTGTAGAAATGGATTTCTCCACATCCCCAACATTTTAAGGGTTCTCTTTTTATTTCTTCATTTCTCTTATATCCAGTGTTATCTTTAAAATCAGGTTTGGCTAGTTGAATTTTGTGAAAATGATTTTTGGGGAAGCTTCTATTCTTATTGAAGGGTTTGAATTCTCTTCTTTTAAATTCTTGTCCCTATTAGGAACCCATGCCAACCCTTCTTTTACTTTGTTAGCATATTGTTGTTGGATGCATATGCTTTGTAAATCGCCCCATAGTATTTGCTAATCCATAGTTTGTCTTATTGTTGTTGGACGCATATGCTTTGTAAGTCATCCCGTAGTAATTGTTGATCCATAGTTTGTATTGGCCCATGGTTTGTATTGACACATGGTATTGACCCATGGTATTGGCGCCTAGACTTAGTATATAAGTTTGTGTTGAAACCAATGAAGGTACCGTGAAGTTATTTGTATTGAGCTTGCTCAAAGGAGGTTGCCCTCTTGAAGTGGCCTGTGATCAATAAAAGTGATTCTGAGTTCTGTTATTTCTGCTATCGCGTGTAATTTCATTAATTAATTGTTGCAGGTTCTTCACATCTGGTATCAGAGCACTTTCTTGGGCTCGTTGGGTGAAATTTCTGCCAAATTTTTTTTTCGCATCTGTTGCAGCTTCGAATCTGGGAATAATCCCTATCTACTTAACTGTGGGAAGTACTTGGGAATAAGCCTTAAAACTCATTGTGAGGCATACCACAAGAACCTCGAAGTAGCTGGCCCATTGAGAGGACCTGCCAGCGAAAAGGGCAACGACCCCTACCTGATTGACTAGTTCCCACCCATGAGGAAAACCAAGAGTTGTCATTTGTGGCAAAGCGGTTATCAATTTTACCTGAGCCATGGAATGAGGGGTACTACCCCAATACGCAAGCCTTTAGACAGAATTGGTGGCCGAGTGAATCCCCTGAACCGATAGGAAGCCGAACATACCTGGGGTCCATATCTATTTTCAGCTGAACTATTTTCGATCACTTCGATGCCATTGCAGATCCATCTGTTTCTGATCACTTCCGCGCCGTTGCAGATCCATTCTGAAAGCCGGTTCAGATCCATTCTAAAATTCATTTCAGATCCAGCCATTTTTTATCCATTTTGAGTTGTTCCAGATCCTTGTTTTAACTCTGTTTTCCCTGAAACTTCACTGACACCCCTGCAATACCATTCTGCATATTTCATTCCTGAGGACCCTATCCCAAATTCCACTTCCCAAAGCCATAAATCCCACATTTTTCTATTTTTAGGGTTTTCCATAACTTCTTCAATTTTCACCCCCTCGCCTCCAAATTTTGCTACCGTGTTGTTTCCCTATTTCTGCTTCTTTGTCCCTCTTTGACAAATTTTCTCATTCTTTCACCCTGCTTCTGAAATCCCCATTTTTTGCTTCCCTGTCCATTAGAAAGTGTCCAAAACCTAGTCAAACCCCAATTACCCCTCCGAGTTTTTCCCAAATCCAAATTTCCCTTTACTAAATAAGCTTTTGTTTGTGTTTTTCTATCCATTCCCCCCTCCAAAAAAAAAACTCCTGGTTATGGTTGTCACCCGTGCAAGATCAAAAACCATGGAGGAAGAACTTGCAGCCATCCAAACCAAACTCCAAGATCTGGATGAAAAATTTCTCAGCCTCCATCTTCAACATTCAGCCATGAACAATAACCGACAACAAGAATCTTCTGCAGCCAATGGGTTCTCTTCTTTCATCAATTTCCGTGGTCTGAAGCTTGAATTTCCTTGCTTCAATGGTACTGATCCATCTGGATGGATTTATCATGCAGAACATTATTTCAGTCTGCATAATACTTTTGATGTCCAAAATGTTCCACTTGCATCCTTTCATTTGGAACAAGAATCCCTTCAATGGTACCGTTGGTACATCAAGGCTCATGACGAGCCAAAATGGACAGATTTTTGCCAACTCCTTTTGCAACGATTTGGTCCTAGTGCTTTTGATGACTTCACCGGAGCACTCACTAAACTTCGTCAAAGTGGCACTGAGAGAGTATCAGACATAATTTGAGAAACTAGCCAATCACACAGAAGGATTGTCTAATGAATTCTACAGGAGTTGTTTTATCAGTGGTCATAAGGATGAACTCCGGTTAGAGGTTAAAATGTTCTGTCCCAACACAATGACAGAAGTCCTAGGGTTGGCTAAGTTGGCAGAAGACAAGATTGCAGCCCAACAACGCTCCAAACCCACTTTTGTTCCCTTTCGAAATATGGGTTCTCAACAACCTCCCATCCCGCCAGCTCCTCAACCAACTCCTATCAATCATTTGTCTGAAATAGAGATGCAGGCACGCAAAGAAAAAGGGCTTTGTTATAATTGTGATTAGAAATTTACTCGGGGACATAGATGTGTTCAACAAAAGCTATATCTCTTGGATATGGATTTTTCGCCTGCCTCTACAATTGGTGAAGAAACTCCAGATACAATGGATGATCAGGTCAATATTCAGGATCCGCCTATTGACCCCCCATCTCAGGATGAACAACAAGAGATATCTCTCCATGCTTTATCCGGCATCACCACCCCCCAAATAATGCGGGTCAGGGGTTACTTCAAGAAGCTTCCTCTTACAATACTCATTGATTCTGGTAGCACTCATAACTTCATTGACCCTCAGATCGCCAAACATGCTGATTGTTTTGTCCATCCTTGCTCCAACTTTGAAGTCATGGTTTCCAATGGGGGCACCTTACCTTGCAAGGGGAAGTGTCACAATGTGTGTATCTCTCTAGAAGATTATAACTTGCACTCTAACATGTTTTCCTTGTCCCTAGGCGGATGTGATGTGGTTTTGGGCATTCAATGGTTATGCACACTTGGCCCCATATTATGAGATTTTGCTGAACTTTGGATGCAGTTTTCAATCAATGGGAAACAACAAAAATTTAAGGGCTTACAACAAGGGTCTCTTCACATCATCAGTTCACATCGCCTGGAAAAGATCCTTAAGAAGAATTCACATGGTGTCATCGCTCAACTCCATTCCATTCAGATGCCCCCATAAATGATCTCCCCTACTTCCTTGGATAGATATGCAGGTGTCCGTGCTGAACCAGTGGGCTTGTTGCCTTCAAGAGACCTTTCCGGTAAGAATTTAGCTGCATCTACATCTCAGCAGGGAATAATGGCTATTTTGTAGGCAGTACAGAAGTGGCAGCCATACCTATTAGAAAATTATTTCTGCATCAAGACTGATCTCCAGAGTCAAGAAAATTTCCTAGAACAATGGGTCTCCTCCCCAACACACCTGAAATGGGTTATCCAACTCATGGGTCATGCCTATGTAATCACTTACAAGAAGGGTACGGGACAACATGGTGGCAGATGCTTCTTCTCGCACATTTGATGACCCAGTTCCTCTTACAGCTATTTCTCTGCTTGTTCCAAATTGGTTGCAATCTGTTCAACAGGGTAATCTCTTTTATGAACTCCATGCTTCTTAATCAGTAGGGCACTCTGGGTTCCTCAAAATGTATGACCGGAAACAATGTAACTTCTTTTGGCAGGGACTGAAAATGACAATTCAACAGATGGTGGCTAACTATGATACTTGCCAGGTCAACAAGGGTGAAACGACACTCCTTTCGGGACTGCTTGAACCCTTGCCCATCCCTACACAGATTTGGACAAATATTTCTATGGATTTCCTAGAAGCACTCCAATGGTACAATACCACATCTAAAAGGACACCATATGAAGCAGTCTATGGACAGCCACCGCCAATTCTTCTTCCATACACCCTCAAAAGCTCCCCAATTCAGGAAATTGACTCGGCTCTTCGAAACCGCAATCAGATTCTTCTCATTCTGCAGGACAATCTTCACATGGCAAGAATTCGACTGAAACAACAAGCCGATCAGCACTGTTCTGCGTGCACTTTTCACGTAGCTGATATGGTTCTTCTTCGTCTACAACCTTCCAAGCAACCCTCCCTGAAACTCACAAGGAGTCAGTGGCTTGGAATGCAACCCAAGGATGCTACAGGGGAACCACTCCTTCAAATTCTGCATCAATTTCCACATCTAAAGCTTTGAGGACAAAGATTTTTCTAAGGGAGAGGGGATGTTAGGAACCCATGTCAACCCTTCTATTTACTTTGTTAGTATATTGTTGTTGGACGCATATGCTTTGTAAGTCGTCCCGTAGTATTTGTTGATCCATAGTTTGTCTTATTGTTGTTGGACGCATATGCTTTGTAAGTCGTCCCATAGTAATTGTTGATCCATAGTTTGTATTGGCCCATGGTTTGTATTGACACATGGTATTGACCCATGGTATTGGTGCCTAGACTTAGTATATAAGTTTGTGTTGAGACCAATGGAGGTACCGTGAAGTTATTTGTATTGAGCTTGCTCAAAGGAGGTTGCCCCCTTGAAGTGGCCTGCGATCAATAAAAGTGATTCCAAGTTTTGTTATTTCTGCTATCGTGTGTATTTTCATTAATTAATTGTTGCAGGTTATTCACGGTCCCTCCCTCTTCTTAAAGGTTTTTGGGTTATCTTGTTTATGCTTAGCTTGATCATAAGCTAGCTTGGATTTCCTCATTGCTTCATAAAGTGTTTTAGGGTTATCAAATTCTAGTCTATCTTTATAAAAATTAGGTAGACAACCAAGGAACCTCTGTATTTTTTATTTTTCTTCAGTGAGGTAGGGTACATATCTTAATAGGGACATGAATTTAGTGCATAGATAATGCGTCAACATTTGACCTAGCCTTAGTTCATAAAATTCTTTAGATTTACCCTCATAGTAATATTCACACATATACTCTTTTTTAAATACCCTTTTAAACCAATTCCAAGTAACTTTATGGTCATTAATCCCCTTAGCTTTCTTTAGGTCTTTCCACCATATCTCCGCTTTACCAACCAAGTTAAAAATAGCCAATTTTGCTTTCATTGAGTTAGAGTAGTTATACATGGTGAAATACTTTTTCATACCCGATAGCCATGCTTCATCCTCTTCTCCTTTCTTGACTTCCCCGTCAAATATAGGAGGTTTAATCTTTTTAAATTCTCCGAATATCTCATCCCTACGTCTCTTTTTCCTTCCTTGTCTATTCTCATCATCGCTGCTAGAGTCATCCAACTCACTGTCAGTGGAGTTGTTATCAGAAAAAGTTTCAGATGAAGAATCCATTCTTTTATTTTTATATTTTCTTTTCATCCCCACATGACCCTTGTCTTTAGAAAATTCAGTTAATTTTTGTAATAGAGCTTCATTTACATCTTCTTGGGTCTGCATCACTAGTTCATGTTCCAGATTAAACCTTTGTAAGTCATTTTGAAGTTCTCTTACAGTTTGCAGAATTTCCTCTTGATTATCATTCATAATTTTATTATGTTGTTATTCTTCAGTTAATTCAATATAGATGGGAGTGGAAGATCTTTCTTCGGCCATTTCTTAGTGACAACAACTTAATCGCAATATAAACATCAAACAAAGTTACCACACCTGGTAAGAAATTTATATAATGTATAAAAACATTATAAATGAGCTCCATTAGGTCCTAGTGTAGGAACCTAGAGCTCTGATACCGCATTGTAACAACCCCAATCTAAAAAACGACAAATTTAATACTTTTTACTTTACCTAATGAAAATAGCATACTACCAAAAGTAATATTGATTACATTTTCTCATAAGTGAATCTTTTTATCCTTCAAATATACTTTCAACTTTAAACTTTGTCCATAGCCTTGTCTCTTTATATGCAATTCATAAGAGGGATGATATGATAACATAATCAACGTTTTAATGTTGGTACTATGAACTCATTTAGTATGCATTATCTCATAATACCATTGTTTTCATAATAATAATACCATGTATAAAATTACTCAAATTTGACTCAAATAGTTTCACCATTCTTAGCTTTTAAAGACCATATTGAATTATGAACGCATCACCGATCAGCAAATTTTTGGAAAAATTTAGTATTTTTATCGCCCAGGGCAATCCATGTGGCCCTGCTTTTCAGCCTCCACCACTCCTCTTCTCTCAAAAGCAGTAAGTGTTTATGTTGTTCCAACTCCCTAAGTGATGGAGGAGTGGGAAAATTGACAGCTCCCAATTTGTGAATGTATTGGATCTCATCAATGGCCACCTCAATGGATACAAGCTCCCTAGAGAGAGCCTTTTTCCTCATCCTTTCCCATTTGATAGTGCATGATTTAAGATACCCCAATTTCTTCATCAGATGGTAGGAGGGAGAGTCCCTCGGATCTCTAGAAAACTTTGTCCAAGCTTTTTTTACCAACTCCACAAACCCTGAATCTTGAATCCAAGTGTGATTAAACTTAAATGGATAGTTTTGTGGATTGGCCTCAAAATCGATCTCCAGAATTATTGCCAAATGATCTGAGATCTTGGCAGAATCAATCGAGGACCGGAATCTGTGGGATTGCTCCAGTAGAGAGTCCGTAGCCAAAAATTGATCCAATCTTTTTGCTACACAGTCAGGACCACTCCAGCCATTACTCCAAGTCGGATTAAGTAGATACAGCTCCAAGTCATTTAGATTTAATACTGAAAAGTAATTATGAAAAAAAAGCAGATAGAGGATCCAGTCGGCAAGAATCACCCCATACCTCAGCATCAGATAGGGTGAGATTAAAATCGCCAGCCATCAACAGATTTGGGAGAGCCAAAATCTCCATATGTAGAGCCGACTCCCAGAATGTCTTGTGATCGGAATATGGAGCATAAACATTTATGATATTAATATCACCAGAGAAATTAACTAGTGAACCTTTCAGCAGAATGCCCTAGTGAGTGTTGTAAGCCATAAGTTGAGCCACCCGAGGGTTCCAAGCAGATAACAGAGCACCAGATTGACCCATCGAATCCACCGAATCCACCACCCAATCTGGCTTGATCAATTGAAAAAATTTCCTCGCCTTCACGACCGAAACCATCGTTTCTTGAAGTAGTACAAAATCCGGAGACTCCTTCTCCAAAAGACTTTTGAGGATCAATCTTTTCTGAGGGCCCCCAAACCCTCTAATGTTCAGAGAGATCAATTTCATCTCTTCACCCGTGCTTGGGCTTTTAAATCTCTAAGTGCCCTTTTTGAGTTGGAATTTTGTGAAACCGAGTCCAGGGTAACCGCAATCCCAATAGAAGAGGAAATAGCAGGTGTGGGATGGCCCTTACGGCCACTCCGAGTATGAAGGGGAGACAGTTCTTTCACCAAACCACCTCAGACCATTCCTTTCGATTTCTAAAAATGTGAAAGACCCGAACCCTCAGGTATATCATCCACCGGAACATTTACGGTCGGCCTATCCCCTACATATGTAATTAATGGAGACAAAGTGATTTGGTCGGCCATGGAAGATGATGTATCCATCCCACACTCATCCTGGAGACCCAAACGATTTATAGGGTTAAATGACGATGGAATGGACTCAAGAGGTCCCTCAGCATCAACCCCCAAGCACAAATTAGGTAATGGAAAAATAGAGCTCGAGGTACCTGGGTCAAGTGCAGCCGGAGACTCAAATAATAATGGAGAAGGAAAAGGGTTGACCCCTTCCAATGAAGCAACAGGTATACCTAATGGATCTATCCCTGGATCCACCGCAGACCCAAGATCAATACCCTGATAGAAATATGCCCCCCCCCCAATGATATTGTCCCCCAATCGACTCCCCTTATCCTCCAGTGATGTTATAAATTCTTTATCCTCATCATTGAGTGATTGAGTGAAAGATGGATCTAGCGTTACCAATTTACTTAAAAGAGAAGTAGTCACCTACAGATTGGATCCATCCGGCTCAAGAAGGGCATTGTCTGATAATACCCTGCTAGGAGCAGAGTCATCTGAATCCTCACCACTATCCGACGACCATGCAATGACATCTTCCGAGGAGTCTTCCTCCTCCTCAGTGCCAGATATAGTTTTCTCACAATCTTTCCAGAGATGGCCCACTTCCTTGCACCTGGAGCATCTAAAGGGCAGACCCTAGTAATCTAGTTCTTGAATGATAGATTTGCCCCGCCATTTAATTTCCAACTTCTCCTGAAGGCCCTTATTCATGTCAATCTCGACCATAACCTGACCCACACGATGATCTCTGCCTTTCAAATGGCCTTCCCGTAAGTGAATGAACTTACACAAATGGTTGGCCACAGATTCGAATGCCTCTTGATTCCATAGGGCCAAAGGAAACCCCAGCATATGAACCCAGAGGTGTCTGTAACGAATCCGTTCTTTATCTGGATTAAACCCTGAATACCACCGCTGGAGCATCAAACTTCCTATACCCTTGATCCATGGCCTGCCCAGGATGTGTGTAGCATGTTCCTCAGTTCTGAAGAAGAAGGTATACCATCCCTTATTCAGAATGATTATCTCAGGAGTATACCCTAAGATTGGTGACCAAACCGAAGCAGCCCAGAGCCCTATATCCTTTGGATTCATAACCTTATATGAGAATTCACCCACCAATGCTTTCAGTGATAAGGTCACCATCCCCTCCAGCCCTATGTGATTATTCATATTGTGGCAGTCGATACCAGGTTGAAGAAACCAGTTTCTACCTTTTATGTTATTAGCAGCTTTCTTCGTATTATACACACAACCCTTGGTATTGGAACAACCATCCTTCTGAGTATCTACCTAATATACACACTTGAGCGAAATAGATGCATGTGAAGTGTAACCCTTGGAATATATATATATATATATATATAACCTACTTTATAAATATGTTTCATAAATTAAAACAATATTATTAATTATAACGTGTAAAGGCAAAAGAGGGTCCACGCTACCCTAAGTGTAGACAATTCCACTAAAACCTTGGCCCGATCTCCAGTTAAAAGAGAAGAATAAAATACAACTTTAAACATAAAAAAAATATGACAACACTTATGTAGAAGTCTTTCTGATTGATATGTTCAGAGGTGTAACCATACTCTATCAAGGAACTCATATTACACTGGCAGCTCATCCGATTAAGTGGAAATCGCCGAGCCAAAAACAAAATACTGATATAGATATCTATCTATCTATCTATCTATCTATATATAATCCAAGTAACAAACACAGATACCACATTGTAACAGAGATAAAACCTGAGAGGAAGATGCATTGAAATCTGTCCACGCATCTACCACACATAAAACATGATTACAATCCTGGGATAAGCGTTTTGCTTCCCATCCCTACGGACTCAACAATGCACAACATACAAATATATCACAGAGAATATGATTCTGGGGTCAACGTTGAGCCTATCTGTCCACGCATCTGACACACAAAGATCATGATTACAATCCTAGGATCAGTGTTTGGTTGCCCATCCCTACGGATTCGAAAATGCATAGCAATTCAATATATCACAGAGAATACAATTATGGGGTCAGCACGTTAGCTTCCTCTCCCCACAGATCCAACAATGCACAGTATTAAAATTTATATAACATAAAATTTACAATCCAGAAGGTTATATAAGAAGATCACAATGATTGCGATCTAACATATAACATGTAAAACATGGATTCACGATCATGGGGTCAACGTTTTAGCAGCATACCAATATATCATAGAGAATACAAATTCTGGGGTCAACATAGCTTCCTCTCCCCACGGATCCAACAATGCATAGTATTAAAATTTATATAACATAAAATTTACAATCTAAAAGGTTATATAAGCAGATCATGGTGATTGCGATCTAACATATAATA
This sequence comes from Larix kaempferi, assembly GCA_027924585.1. Taxonomy (NCBI): domain Eukaryota; kingdom Viridiplantae; phylum Streptophyta; class Pinopsida; order Pinales; family Pinaceae; genus Larix; species Larix kaempferi. The sequence goes on along the minus strand of BSBM01001027.1, from coordinate 2,039,072 downwards.
TGTATAACATGGATTCACGATCTCGGGGTCAGTGTTAGCTTCCTCTCCCCATGGATCCGACAATACACAACATACACAAATTATATAGCATAGATTTACGATCCTAGGGTCAGCGTTTAGCTCCCCATCCCCACGGATCCGACAATACACAACATACAAATTATATAGCATAGATTCTATGATCTTAGGGTCAGTGTTGAGCTTCCCATCCCCATGGATCCTGGGGAGGAGGGAGGGGGCAGGCGGAGGGGATGTTTTTTTTTAAAAAATTTATTTTTTATATATAATATGGGGAGTTTTAACTTTGGTTTTAATTTTTTTAATTTTATTTGTTTGTTATTTTTTTTTAACCTTTTTTTTAAATTTTTAATATGGTTCTTCTTAACTTTGGTTTTATTTATTTTATTTGTTTGTTATATGTATTTCGGGGGCTTGCTTTATTTTTATTTTTATTTATTTTTTAATTTGTTTTTTTTTTATATAATTTTTTATTTTTAACTTTGGTTTTTATTTATTTGTCTTTTATATGTATTTTGGGGGTTTAAACTTGGTTTTTAATTTTTTTATTATATATATTTGGTTTCTAAATTGTTTTGTTATATAAAGTTTGGTTGTTAATTGTTTTTTTTTTGTTTTTTTGTTATATGGGGTAAATTTCGTTTTTTTTTTTATCTTTAAATATTTTTTTGTTATATCGGTAAAGTTTATTTTTTATTTATTTTTAGTTAAAACAATAATAGTTGGGGGGTTAAAGTTTGGTTTTTAATTTTCGTGGGGTCTAAAGTTTGGTTTTTATTTTTTTAAGTTGGGTTTTAATTTGTTTTTAGTTAAAATGATGTGTGAGGGGTAATCAATTAGAAGAAATTTGGATGAAAAATGGGGCTTTTAACCCTAAAGTACAATTTCTTGTCATCGCATGTTAGCCAATCAAAATACTTTAAAATTCAAACAAGGTGCATGTAAAACAATTGTAGGGAAAAAATAAAAACTATTTTTTTTTATCGTATTTTCGACTTATCTTCTTGTAGGTTTACTCAAATTTCAAGTGGGGGGACTTGTTGGATGCATAATTAAATTATGCATCCAACGAGTACCCATGTTGCATATGTTTAACAACATCCACACCATGAAAAAAGGAAAATACATTAGAAAACGTGTTTTCTCTCACTAGAAACATGTTTTTTAATGTATTTTCAATTTTTCATGGTGTGGATGTTGTTAAACATATGCAACACGAGTACTTGTTGGATGCATAATTTAATTATGCATCCAACGAGTCCCCCACCTTAAAATTTGAGTAAACCTACAAGGAGATAAGTTGAAAATACGATAAAAAAAATAGTTTTTTTACTCTCTCTCTACTCTTATTTTATTATTTTCCTTAGGAGGTCGATTTTTTACCCAAATTTCATCTAATAGTAACATCCGGGGGTTAAGCTAGTGGGTAGGGCATTAGGAAATGTTATTTTTAGGGGGTTAAGGTAGGAGGTAATGTAGGGGGCTAGGGCATTAGGAAATAGACTTTGTGTTTTTAAATGTAATTTTTTTAAACGTTTATTAATGGTTGGTTGGGAGGTTAGGGTAGGAGATGTAATTATTTTTTTAAATGTAAATTTAAAAAAAAATTATTAATAGTTTGTTAGGGGGGTTAGGGTAGGAGGGGGGCATTATAATTATTTTTTTAACTTTTGTAATAGTTTGTTGGAGTGTAGGGTTAGGGTTAGGCTAGGAGGGGGGAATGTAATTTTTTTAAATTTAATAATAATTGGTTAGGGGGTTAAATATTAAAGATTTAATAATATAAAGACAATATCCAACCATCCAAAGCACAAGACAATATAAAGAATTAAAGAAAATTTTAAGTCAATGAAGAAAGCCAAGTTCCAGAAAATGCCAATTTTGATGAAGAATATGGTGTGCATTATGTTGTTGATTAGTTTCATGTCGTTGAAAAAATGTTAAATTTGGAAAATTTTTGATACAATATATTTCTAATGTTTTGACTTTAACATTTTATTTTAGAAATATTTTTTTATATATTATGTTTTTACTTTGTTGTTTACAAATATATGGTATAGTTTTTGTTAAGTTTATGCGAATCGTCGATTTATGGAAAATAATGTGAAATAGTATCATTTTTATACAAAAAATGTCAAAAAATCTGTTAAAAATGGGTTTAAATGTATTCATTTTCTCGATTGTTTTACAATTTTTTCCATAGAAATGTCTTATTTATGATTAAATTTTGAAAATGTATGTATTTTTTATTATAGCTAACTTCTAAATGTATGTTTTTTTGTTAAATTTCTAAAAAACACACTTGAAAACATAAATTAAAAATACTTTACAACAAAGATGTGTCAAAGGCCCCAAAAAATGCCTCAAAATGAAAATGTGTGATATTGGTATCAACCCTTTTTGAAACGGAGGTAAAAATAACTACTAAAATTAAGAGAGAGAAAAACGAAAACTGTGTCAAGTTCTCGTTTCATAGTATAAGTGGTTTATGAGGTAGCACATACTAGGAGACAACAAGACACATTGCTCCATAGGCTCCGTCACAATCATTTATACAATCATTCTTCTCTTCATAGGAGGCATAATCTCTCATAACACCAATGCACATCTCAAAAAGACCCTGTCTCTTCAGATATGCTATCATCTTTGGTTTCCACTCATCATAGATGAATGGAGAGAGAGGAGGAACTGCTTTTAGATTCATGGAAGCTATTGTAGAATACCTGCACAATTTTTTTTTTGAAAAAACTCTCTGGAAGATTACTTTGCTCAGTAAAGCTCTGATACTATGTGAGATTTTGTGAGATTCTCACAAATATCTAGAGACAAAGACAAAATTCACACTAAGTTTAACAGAGATCAAAAGAATTGAGCAGGAAAAATAGAGAAGGAAAAACTGTGTTACAACATAAGAGAATGAAGAACAATTGGAAAAACTTCCATTACCTCGATTATTCAGTAAAATGTGTACATAAATAATACATCTCCAAAGGACAAATTTGTGAGACCAAAGAGGCAGTTGGAATCCACACATGTGGCATGCTTAGTTTGCATTAAAACCATCTCCCGATAAGGTGTAGTGGCCGTCGATGATGACTAGCTAGTCAACTAGGGTGGAATGGCACATAATTGAGTCATTGGGGCTAGAGATTAGAGGATGAGACTCCAAGGAGGTGCAATACTGACTTGTAGTGATCAAAATAGGCGCTCCTACACTCAGTAGTAGTGAAACTAAGTGTAACAGTCAGTTAACTGGGTAAACAAGGGGACAAGGTGCCCAAAATCATGGAACTGGCCATACTGACTCCTAAAATCATGCATGAGGGCAGCTTTGGACTTAGTGATGTAACCAAGGCACTCTGAGTGGATAAGAGGGCTAATGATGGCCAAAGTTAAGCTCTAGGGGGGGGAAATAAGGACTAGGTGCTAGGAGACTCAACTACCACTGCATGGAATGCATGCATGCAAAACCAAGATGAGATGGTTAGAATATTCTAACATTTGGAAGGTGAGAAGGACGAGCTACTACGCATGGAAGAGATGATTTGGCGTTTAAAGAGCTGTGCCTTATGGATTAAACAGGGGGACTATAACACTAAGTTTTTCCATTCTTATGTTAATATGCGTAGGAAAAACAATGTTATTTGGGAGATAGTGGAGCAAGGGGACCGAAATATTACTTCATAGTCTGGTATTGAACAAGTGACTACCTACTATTTTAGTACTCTCTTTCCCGAATCACAAGCCCATAATTTGGCGACACATATGGAGATATTACAATGTATGCCTTAGATTTTCTCGGAGGAAGAGAGTGAATTGTTTGGCAAGTTGGTTACGTCAGCAAAAATTGAAGACATTCTCAAGAAGATGGACAAGGACAAGAGTCCTAGGCCAGATGGATGGATAGTTGAATTCTATTTACAATTTTTTGACTTGATTGGAATGGAGATAGTTTGACTGGTGGAGGAATATTGAATTTATAGGAGGGTATCTGGAGGGGTCAATGCTACCTTTCTTACACTTATTCCAAAGGTTTCAGATCCATCATCATTCTAGGAATTTCATCCCATATCGTTGTGCAATTTACTGTATAATATTATCTCAAAATTGACAGCAAACAAGGTGAAAGCAAGCTTGTCTAGAGGTATCTCCAAGGAACAATTTGGGTTCCTGCATCAACGCCAGATCTTTGATGTGATAGGGATATCTCAAGAGACCCTACATTTTGCCAAAATAAATAGGTGCAACTCCTTAGTTCTTAAGATTGACTTGGTTAAAGCTTATGATATGGTTGACTGGTCCTTCCTATGACTTTTATTATTGAATGTAGCTCTGAACTTTGAATTAACTCAATGGATCCTTGGTTGTGTTACGTCAACCAATTTTGCAGTACTCGTCAATGGTTTCCTTACTTTTTTTTTAAGGGCGCTCTTGGTCTACGCCAGGGGTGTCCACTATCACCTCTTTTATTCCTATTAGTGATTGAAGGTTTGAGCAAACTACTTAATAAGGAGAAAGTTGTTGGTAAGATCTATGGGATAAAAGTATCCAAAAACCATACTATCATGCATTTATTGTTTGTAGATGATGTACTCCTATTTGGTATCAGTAAGCTTTCGAAATGGTAATACTATAAAGAACTTTTGGACCTCTTATGTTTAGCCTCTAGTATGGTGGTAAGTTCGACCAAATATTGTCTTTATCATCTTAATCTTGAGGAAGAGTTCAAAGTTCAGGTACGCTCTATTTTCCCTTTTGACCTACAACAGATCGATGGTGGTTTGAAGTATTTGGGATACTTCTTAAAGACAAATGATTACCATGTCTCTGATTGGATTTGGCTTATTAATAAATTCGACAAAAGGATAAATGCTTGGTATAATCGCAAACTCTCCTTAGGGGGACGACTTACTCTTCTGAAGTTAGTGCTTTCTAACTTACTAGTTTATTGGTTATCTTTGGCAAAAGTTCCATTGGGAATTCTACATCATATTAGGCATATCTCATATAATTTTCTGTGTTCGACTGTGTTGCATAAACAAGGTGCACATCTGGTATCATGGTCATTAGGCATAAGTATATGAAGGAACAATCAGTTCATGAATGGATTAGGAGGACACAAAAAAAATCAATGGGTTCTTCAACTATGTGGAGTGGTATGCTAGAGGTTTTTCCGTTATTAAATAGGTGGTTGGTGTGGTAGGTTGGAGATGGTTACCAAGTGTGGTTGGGGGTGGATCCGATGATCAGTTGCAATATTGTTTTATCTTAGACAACTAGAAACTCATTGCATTTGAAAGGCTTTTTCTTTTGAAATCATTCGAGGAATGTATTACCGGCTACCTCCATACATTATTGGTTATCAGCTTTGGACATTGGACTGGTGGGTGAGGAGGCTTGGGAGTGGGATTCTTATATAGCAGAACTTGATCATAATGGGATTAGATTGCAGAATCAGTCGGATAGACTTGTCTGGTCGTGTAATGAGTCGAACGGGGAGGTTACAACAAGCCTGGCATATTCGGCTATTGTTTAGGTGCACTCTTCATTGAAACAATATTGGTGGAGTTGAAGACTATGGAGTTGGACAACTCCTATCAAAATACTATGTTTCATTTGGATGGCCCTGAGCAATAAGGTACTTACAGGGGATAACTATGTTAGACAAGGGGGGATGGGCTCTAATGGATGCCCTCTCTTTTATCGGGCAGCAGAGACTGTGGACCACTTATTTGTTCAATTCCAGTTCACCCTTCAAATCGGGAGCGAATTATCTGAGCAGTGGGGTATAGATTACTGCTGGAACTCAGGATCCTTGGATTTGACACTTGCTGGGTGGTTTAGTCAGAGGAGAACACTTTCTTCATTTCCTCTTCTATTCATCTGGGGAATTTGGTGATGAAAAAATCTCATACTTTTTGAAGACTTCAGCTGCAATTGTGCTCGGGCATGCTCTTATATTATGAGGTTTATTATAGGTGCTATTGAGAAGGAACCTCCTATAAGAGTTAAAAAATTGTTCCTTCCTATTACTGTTGATATGATCCTAGTGGGATATTTTGATGGTGCAGAACAAAGAGGCATATGCGGAGCATGTTTTCTTCTATGTGCTTCAATGAACGATATTATGAGGTCTATATTGGTTGCCGTATGGGAAGCAACACCAAAGCTGAATTTATGGCATTATGGGGATTACTTACTTTTGCATTATCTAAAGGGATCAAGGAATTACAGATTTTTGGAGACTCAACAACTATCATCGATTGGATCAAAGACACTTGACTGCTTCAGGCTACTTCACTTGAGCATTGGAAATTGAGGACTACTATACTACAACAACAGTTCTCCACTGTTTCATTTCAACACATTTCCAAAATCTATAACCAGATAGCAAACTTACTTTCCAAAAAGGCACCGATCCTTGGAGAAGGACTACTACATTTCTCCAGTTTTGTTGATAAGGTGCCGGTGGAGGAAGGACAAGCCCATATCTATTAACTCCAACGTTAGTTATATTGTTCTATTTCTAGAACAATAAATCTCTTTGGACAATGTTATTATAGTTTTTCTAGGAGAACAGATTTGGCATTTTGATACACAACAATGTAACTACTTGGTATACTTGATAGATTGATAAGGGACAATTTTCAACACTTATAGGATAAAATGTAAAGATTTGTGTGAACACAATTTACTATCCGAGGGATAGGTAAATTATGTAGTTTCTTTAATTAACCCCATGAATAGCAAGAAACATTTTTTTCAATTGAAAACAAAAGATTGGATGGCTGGGAATATTGGTTATGATACTCACCATCCAGATTCAAATCTAACTTGGGACATGTTATGATAGACATTGAAGATACCTTGATTCTTTGTGAATAGAAATGTTTGTTCTTTCCGTGACACAAACTTTGGTATATTGAAATTTATAGATTTGTGTAAATTATATATCCCAACATATATTTCATATAGAAATTTTATTTCTACATTGATGATGCTGACCTAAAATATGTGTATCGATCCTTATGATTCTGCATTGGTGATGCTGACATAAATATGCCTATGGATCCTTATGATTCTGGTTCTCTCACACAATCTGAACACACAACCTGGGAAAAGAAAAAAAAAGTTATTTGCATCGGTTTATGCGGCTGAACTCTAAATCCAAAATGTGTTCAGACAATTTTTTTGCAGTCTGTCTAGCACACGCAGCATCTCTGCTATTGGAACTCTCAAATTTTAGCTGACATTCTCAAGGTCGACACTCACTTATTGTCAGTGATTTTTCCAATATAAATATAACACTATTTGATTTATATCTAGATTGTCTGTTCAATGATTTGCTCAATTTATCCTGACTGCAGAGAAATTTTCAGAACCCAGTTTCTTAGAATAGTTGCTAGCCACATAAAACAACAATTTCTTCATACAATCCCCATATAGCAAACCCTTATTTCAATAATCTTGGTATTTTATCACATCTTGGGTTCTATAAAGCGTCGGGAATAAATGAATTCTACATGAAGGCAGGAAGATGCTCTTTTACCCCATTATGTTACATTACCTTCAGATGCAGATAATTAGATTGAATGATATAACATGTTCACAATCGATTTAGTGTCAGGGTATACCAACTCTGTGGATTAAGGTTTGGCACCTCCACCATTGCCAGTGATACCAATCTGTATAATGACAGCAAATCAAATGGAACACATAAGAATGTGCATGTTATAACTCAACAAGAACTCAGCGGCGAGGTTTTCCATAGTTATGCTCGTCTCTTGCAGGTATGCGTGAATACCAAGTGCCTAAGAGATGGAAAGCAGGTCCATGGCCACATGATAAAAACCAACTTTCAGGGGGACATATTTGCACATAACAATCTCGTTAACATGTATGCTAAGAGTGGCCTGCTAGAGGATGCATGCCAAGTGTTTGTAAAAATGACTGAACGAAATGTGGTCTCATGGACTGCCATGATTGCAGGTTATGCTCAAGATGGGCAAGGGAAGCAGGCATTGGATCTCTTCTGTCAAATGCACAGGGTAGGTGTAAAGCCAAACCAGTTCACTTTTGCCAGTTTTCTACGGGCATGTACAGGATTGGCGTCCCTAGAGCAAGGCATGCAGGTTCATGCTTTTGCAAGCAAAACTAGATTCAGGTTAGATGTGTTTGTGTGGAGTGCATTGGTGGATATGTATGCTAAATGTGGGAATATAGAGGATGCACGCAAAGTGTTTGACGAAATGGTGGAGAAAAATGCAGTTTCTTGGACTGCAATGATTGCAGGGTATGGCCAGAATCAGCAAGGCGAGGAGGCACTAAAACTGTTTTGTCAAATGCAGTGGGAAGGCATACAGCCTGATGGATTTGTGTTGTCCAGTGTTCTTGGTGCATGTGCAATCCTTGCATTTTTGCAAGAGGGGAAACAGGTCCATGCCTATGTTATTAAAAGTGGGCTAGAATCGGATGTCTCTGTAAGGAATGTTCTGGTGGATATGTATGCCAAGTGCAGCCACACAAAGGATGCACACCGTGTTTTCAAGAAAATGCCTGGAAGAAATACAGTGTCTTGGACTACAATGATTGCAGGATATGCTCAGAACTTACAAGCTGAAGAGGCCTGAAACTCTTTCAACAAATGCAGTGGTCTGGGATGAGGTCTGATCAGTTCACCTATGCCAGTGTTGTGAGTGCTTGTGCCAGTTTAACAGCTCTAGAAGAGGGCAGCCAGATCCATGCTCATATCATCAAAATTGGAGTTGAGGCAGATGAATTTGTGAAGAATGCTCTTGTAGACATGTATGCCAAATGCGAGAGCCTTATTGATGCATGCACTGTGTTTGACAAAATGCTCGAGAGAACAGTTGTTTCGTGCAATGCAATGATTGCAGGTTATGCTCAGCAAGGTCATATATATGGAGCCCTGGAACTCCTACTCAATATGCAGCGTGCAGGCATGAAGCCAAATCAGTCAACATTTGTCAGTATTATCAGAGCATGTGCCACTGCAGTAGCTTTGGAGCAGGGCAAGCAAGTTCATGCCCACATCATCAAAACTGACATTGTCTCAGATATTTTTGTTGGAAGTGCACTTGTTGATGTGTATTCTAAATGTGGAAGCATAGTGGATGCAAGCAAACTTTTCAGCAGAATGCCTGAACGAGACACTGTTTCTTGGAATGCAATGGTTGCAGGGTATGCCCTGAATGAGTGTGGTGAGGAAACCATCAAAATTTATACCCAAATGTTGTGGGATGAGATGAAGCCTAACCATTTCACCTTTGTTGCTGTGCTTACCTCATGTGCTGACCTGGCAACTTTGGAACAGGGTATACAGGTTCATAACCAAATTATCAAATTTGGGTTTGAATCAGATGCTTACGTGGGGAATGCTCTTGTTGACATGTATGCAAAATGTGGGATGCTTGAGGATGCACGCAAATTGTTCGACCATATGTTCGATAGAGATGTGGTCTGCTGGAATGCAATGATTGCACGATATGCCCAACATGGCCATGGAAAAGAGGCTCTGGCACTCTTTGCACAAATGCAAGATGCTGGAGTGAAGCCCACTCATATAACCTTTGTTGGTGTTCTCTCTGCATGCAGTCATGTAGGCCTAGTTGATGAAGGATATCGTTATTTTGAATCCATGAATGTGGATTATGGTATTGAACCAAGAATGGAACACTGTGCTTGCATGGTTGATCTTCTAGGTCGTGCTGGGCGCCTGGTGGAGGCAAGGGGCTTTATCGATCAAATGGTATTTGAACCTGGTGCAGTACTGTGGCGAACTTTGCTTGGGGCTTGCAGAGTTTATGGCAATATCAAGCTAGGAAGACATGCAGCAGAACGTGTTCTTGAACTAGAGCCACAAGATGCTGGGTCATATGTTCTGCTGTCCAACATTTATGCCTCAGCTGGAAACTGGGAGGAGGTAATAAAGGTGAGGAAAATGATGAATGATAGGGGGGTTAAAAAGGAACCAGGACGGAGCTGGATTGAAGTCCAAGCGAAAGTACATGTATTTGTTGCAGGAGACAGATCACACCCACAGACAGACAAGATTTATGCAGAGTTGGACAACTTGACTGAACAGTTGAAGAGTGCAGGTTATGTTCCTGACATAAATTTCGTGCTACGTGACATGGAACAAGAGCAGAAGAAACACTCTCTAAGCTACCATAGTGAGAAGCTGGCCATTGCATTTGGGCTTCTCAACACAGCTGCTGGAACACGCATAAGAATAATAAAAAACCTCCGTGTGTGTGGTGACTGCCACACTGCTTTCAAGTTCATTTCCAAGCTTGTTGAGAGGAAAATTGTTGTAAGGGATACAAACCGTTTTCATCATTTTGAAGATGGGCTATGTTCTTGCGGAGATTATTGGTGACATAAAGCAAAATGAAATGAATACAAGATTGTCTACATTTGTTCCTGCCTTGAGAGACAGCTACCAAGGAGAATATTATTTTCTGCAGTCTTATGGTTCTTATAGAAGAAGTCAAGACCAGAAGCATTGGCAAGTAGCCATATATTTTCACATGATTCTTTGCGAAGGAAAAGATGTGAGTTGGAACTCGCTGTTGATGTCAAGAAGATTTTCTCTTAGATAAAGTTGGCCATTGCATTTGGCCTATCAACTCAACTATTAGGACACTGTTACACTGAGCTTCGGGGATGAGGAACAAGGGGAGGGCTGGATGAGGTGACAGTTTTCAGGATGTGGGGAGGATGGGGTTCATGGGAAGACATGAATAAAATACTAAAAGATTATGAAAAAAAAGAATATTTTACATACAGAGTAATGAACATAATCACATGCAAATTGAACAATTCCACGGACAACATATACTATTCATGATTCCGGAGAAGTTGCAATATGAAAATTCCAATTACATAATAGTAAGTACATTGTCTAAAATTGTAAAATGCCCAAAATATGTGCTGATAATTGATAGCCTGGCCCTTGAAGGCTAATATCATAGCTACCAAATTCGGCCGAATCAAGCCCATTAATACAAAAGTTCGGAAATTTGATCCGTCTGGCATATTACAAGGTTTAATTCAATTCTATCAGTTCGTCCAAATTGCCTTCCTGTCCAAAATTCCAACTTGCTGTTTGTGTAAATGAGCTGCCTGTGTCTGCTTAAATCAAGGTGGGAGCATCCAAATTCCAAATTGTTGTGTGCATAGATTAAGCTGCCTGGGTGTCTGCTTAAATCAAGGTGTGAGCATCCAAATTCTAAATTGTTCTCCGAGTAAATCAAGCTGCCTAGATGTCTGCTTAAATGAAGCTTACATTACAAATTGATTTATGTTCATTAAATCAAGTTGTCTGTGTAAATCATAAGCCTGAAATATAAATTCTTTCTTATAAACATTTGGCTGTCTACCACTTATCCTGATTTAAGAGGTGCATCGGTGATTTATTTCGAATTGAATTTTTTTACTCGATTTGATTTTTTTTTCCGAACCGAACTCAAATCCAAATTTGAATTCGAACTTGATAACTATGGCTAAATGCATGTAATATAAAACGTTCTTCTACTACTAGGATGCTTTTGAAAATTAATTGTGCATCACTTGGTTATGTTGCATCATTATTGTCAGTCATCCTCCAGTCTAAGGCCATCTAACAACCCATTAGACAAGCCCGCCCACGGTCCTACCTTCCTCCTCAATTCATAAAGGATCCTTGGGTTCACATTCGATCATACTACAGCTCCTCGTAAACACTATGGACCCTTCCGAGTTTAAAGGTAAAGATTATTCTCCACAAAACAAGTTTTTTATGCTCTCTAAGAGTTGAGTTTGTTCCTCTTAAGAGAGTGGATAAAACAATATGCGAATCAATTGATCCATAATCGAGGGACTTATAGCCCACTCAACTCATCAACATAGATCCTATGTTTGAAAAAATATTCTTAATCTCTGTTCTTTATGTTATACAAAGCTCTCTATGTTCTTTATGTTATACAAAGCTCTCTATCCCTCAAAATGGCTTCAAGGCATGTTCTTAAGTGTAGCCTGCACACAACAACTAGCTATAAGGCAAATGAAGAAACAATATATTGAGTTAGCCTCCTGTATTGTTTTTCCTATGCACTAAACACCTGTAGGTTAGGCCAATAAACCAAGCTCTACAAAGTCTCTGCCCTCTCTTGGTTGGTTGAGCCTCTTATTTCTTATGTTTACTTTGACAATAAGTAAGGCTTCTTGTGCTAGATTCAAGTTTGAATCCGATCTCTAACCTGCGTTATCTAGATTGGGTGACAATAGGTAATATTTAATCCTCTGCTAGCTTGTCCCCAGGTTGTATGTGATTCATAAACTGTAGGTTTATAGCCTCACGATTTCACCAACATGGATGCTTACAACCATGAAAGAAACTCTAAACGTCCACAACAATAAATTGTGTGGGAATTAACTTAATAACGCCAAGGACATTTCATAGCATACAATTCATAAAACAATGCACCGCAACAACCATCACACACAGAACAACATTACACAAAAGACGATGTTTACCCTGGAAACAATGAGAAAACTAGAATTCAAAGGCTTCATTGAGCTCTTTTATTTTTTGAAAATATGCAAGTTATAGACTCTCAGGAAGTCTTCAAGCTTCCTCCAAATGCAAGTATCAAAGCACATGTTCGAATACAACTCGTGAGACCTGTATGGTTAAAAGTCGCATCAATTATAAAGGGAGTGGAGAGGAATTATTGATAGGTTTGGAAAGAAGCAGGGCAGTTGAATCCTGACCGTGACACAATTGTCAGATTTTGAAGAAAACTTTGCAAACCTAACATGGGTAAAGCAAACAGAGGAAGGTTGGAAGACATGTAGGCTAGCCATGCTCAACTTCAAGAAGAGAACAAGCGGTTGAAAGAGAAGCTTCAAATGTATAGCCAAAGGATGGCAAGGATGGAGAAGAAACGTGAAACCTCTACTCAGTTGTTGCCATTGCTAAAGAACAGGTTTGATGAATGTAAAGACTCCCTCACCACTATCATGGCAGAGTGGGACAAGTGTAGAGTTCAGTTGGTGCAATTAGGAGAGAAGGTCATCTAGATGGATAGCTGGCAAGAGGATACACTCATTCATATGGAGACATAGTTGAAGAAAAAGATGACAGAAAAGGAAGAATAATTGGCAAAGTTACAAGCAATTATCAAAGGGCACTAGGAAGCAAGGCCACCTTCCATTACCATTGTTGAAGCTAACACCGTAATTGAGACCACTAAGGTAAGCTCACCTAAGTTTAGACATTCCTCAAGAGCATGTTGGTGAATTTGAAAAGCATACAAGAGGCACTGGTTCAAAACTGTTAAGACAAATGGGCTATGATGGATAAGGCCTAGGTAAGCGAAGGCAAGGCATCCTTAACCCTATTGTAGCTGAACCAAGGGCCAAGCATGAAAGCCTAGGCTTCGATGGTAGAATGGAAAATTCTATGTCCATGAAGACCCTTTTTGTGAAGGTGCATGACATGACAAATTTGGCTTGCTCATCAAGAGAAGAAAGAGTACCAACAAGTGAAAGTAGCAACTCACTATGTTAAGCCCTATATATTGTGACATTACATTTCTATTATGATATAGTACTATCTTTATTAGAGAATGGTAATGGTACCATTTATTTCATATATATATATATACCAAAGAGATCTAGTTTGGAATCATCTCGTATCATCTAGTTTTGTATCTAAAATATATTGTAAATCAGGTTTCTTCCTCGAAAAGAGGTTGGTTATTCATTTTTTTATTGCATTCTTAAGGCGTTGGAATACTATCTCTTCTTGTTTTATGCTATTTATGGGAATTTGGTGCATAACATTTGGTATTAGAGCCATTTTCACTATAACATTTTTTCTATGATGTTTCAAACAACGAAACTAGGAGGGGACATAGAGGAGATATCAAACTAGTTGTGGTGTGATTTTTTGGTCTTGATTCATAACAGGTATAGAATTATACCCTGTGGAATTAGGGTTTTTGACTAGTCCAAAAACTAGTCTCAAACATGTGTTTCGGGAAAAAATGTTATATTTGAAGCTTGAAAGATCCAAATTGAGCGAGACCCATTGCATCAGAAAGAATACAAAGCATATTATTTTTGGTAGCAATTTCATAATCATATCATAAAAATTGGACACGTGGAAGGTCGTACATTTTCGCTCTCTTGGAAGGGACAAAAATAACAAGTTTTGGGAAACTTACCATAACTTTTTATTGGCACATCAGAATTAGGTCAGACCTATGGCATTGCAAAGAAGACATATCTGGATACTATAGAAAGAAATTTCAAAACTAGAGGGGTCGAAATCGTAGAGTTATCTTAATTGGAAGGTTGGCTAGCACGATAGTCTCCAAATCAGGGTTTTAAAGGTATGTTATTTTGAATTTTGCATAACTTTTGATTGGAAGGTCTAATTTTGGTGATTCAAAAAGTAGGATAAAGAAGAAATACATAGGACCTCTATTTAATATTCAAGTGGAATAAAATGGAAATATGTGGAGAAACAATTTATACCCCCCTTAAAGCTCATGAAGGCTCAACTATGACACAAGAGGAGCGGGAAGGAGTGAACTATGACTTGTCCAAGTTTTCCAACCAATTAGGAAACCTTGAAAATAAAATTATGGTAAATGATATTGGATTCCTAATATTCAAAGAAGATATACAAAATAAGATTGAAAATATGACCAACAAAGAGGATCTTGAAGTTATGGAAAATTATTTTTTGAATGTGATGAGGCATGGCCTTCTTCATAATTTAGATCTTAAAGTAGAGTAGAAGGAGAACAAGAGGGACTTATCCCAATCACATATTGAGAAAATTGAAAAATAGTCAGAGAATAAGAGGTTCGAGTCTTCGACATTTGATGATTCATTGCACCATGATGGGTTCAACTCTGGTCTAAGGAACTACTTCATTCCCAAGATTTAAATGAAAAAAAATGATGGAAATTATCCAATAACATGGATATTCCAGATGGATTAATTCTTCAATCTACACCAAGTGCCAACTTTGCAAAAGGAAACTATTGCGTCCTTGTATTTAGCGCCCAATCAATTGTTTGGTACCAATGGATTTGTGATTATAAAAATGACTCTATTGTCTCTTGGTTTATATTTAGAAATGAATTAATTGCACATTATGAAGATATTAAGAGCAACACATTCTTTAGTCAGCTAATAAATCTCAACCAAAAAGGTCTACTTACAGAGCACATCATGCAGTTTTAGAAGTTAAGTCTTAGAGTGGAATATTCCATAAGATAATTCGTTGGATCTCTTTATGGGCACTTTAAATATGGATATTCAACATGAGGTGTGTATCTTTGAACCTAAATAATTGGAGAATGCTTTTAGTTTGGAAATGAACATTGAAAGTAAAAACATGGTGCTTGAAGGAAGGCATGAAAATAAAAATATGACTACTAGAAGAACTACCACTAATACATATAGAGAGGGAAATGTTTCCCCTCCCAACTCCACTCAGTTGAAATCCTACAAGGTTAACACCTCAACAAGTGGAGGAAATAAGAGCAAGGGGACTATGCTTCAATTGTGATAGCAAGTACAATAAGGGGCATACGTGTAGTGAGAATAAATTATTCTACATGGACTGTGAAAATGAAGACGATCGAAATTTTGGACAACTTTAAGAGGCGGATATAGAATATACTAATCCAACCATATATTGTCATGCATTGGCTGACATTAGCACTCCTCAACTCTCGGGATAGAAGGATATATCAAAAAGAGAAAGGTAACACTGTTGATTGATTTTGGTAGTACCCATAACTTCATTGGTTGTAGATTAGCCCAACTTCTTAACTGCTTTATATATCCAGCACCAGAATATCAAGTAATGGTTGCAGATGGAGGTACCATAAATTGTTCAAGGAATCACTATAGTATTAAGCTTACAATGGGTGAGTATTCACTAGAAATCCCATTGATTGCAATCCAAATGGGTGGTGTTGATGTTGTACTAGGGGTCCAATGGATACAATCACTGGGAACAATATTGGCTCTTAATTTCTAGGAACTATTCATGATATTCTCTTTAGAAGAAAAATAAATTGAATTCAGAGGTATTCCAGGGAAATCCTCTAAATTGATAAGCTCTAACATCATGACAAAATTGTTGAAAAAGGGACACCATGGAATAATTATACAATTGTGCTCACTAGATGTTCAAGCATCTATAACCTCTATTCCAATGGATCTCCAATAAGTTATTGAAAATCATTCTAAGGTATTAAGAGAGATGCCTAAAGGTATTCCACATATTCAGGAACATGAAAATTCTATTAACTTGCAACCAGGAAGTGTACCACCTAATATCAAACCCTACAAGTACCCATATGCACAAAAACGTGAGATTGAAAAATTGGTTCAAAAAATGGTAGATGCAAGTATCATTCAACCTATCCAAATTCATTTCTCTACACCAGCGGTGATGGTTCACAAATAGAAAGGTTCATGGCGTATGTGTCCATATTATAAAAAGCTCAATAAGATGACCAATAAAGATAAGTTTCATATTCCTGGCATTGATGATTTATTAGATGAATTAAATTGGATCTCTGTTACCAAATTGGTGAAGTGTTAAATTTTTTGATAACTTCATTCCATTATCATTCAGGATCACTAAGAGAATAACATGTACAACATATCAATCATAGACACAAAAGCAATCACACAAGAGACACAGAGTTTCACTAGGGAAAACCAAGAAGGTGAAAAACCCCGCAACTTCCTCAGAGATAGAATAAACCCAAATACAATATCACAAGGATCAAACCCAATAAGATGTCTCTAGCAGATGCTCCTCCTCCTCCACATGTTCGCCACTTTCTCTCTTAGCTATGCGAGCTTGAGAAGTGAGTGAAATGAATCAAATGAGAGACACAACCTCTCTATTTATACACTGACTTGACATGCCAATAATTCATTGGGGTCGACTTGCTACTCAAGTCTAATAACCCAACCACATGACCTAACTAGGGTCGACCCCACACTGGTGGTCTAATAACCCATCAATACAAATTACGACACTTACAATGTAACTTGCGACACTTGCAAATACAAATGACGACACTTCCAATCAGAGGAATAATACATCTCTGTGGGATATACAATAAAGTACAAATGTAAAACATAGAAGAATATCTTCCGAAGTTACAAATACATCAACACTCCCTCTTAACTGGGAAGGTATTATGAACACAGGTCATCAATACATATTGGTGCAAGTATTCAATTCTGGAGTTGGATCATCATCACTGGATCACGGAGCATCATCATCATCACTGTTGTTGTACTCGACATCTTGATCACTGGGCTATCTTTGAATTATGCTCATCATAGGAAGTTCTACAGAGCCAACCCTTTTTCATGCTAGATGTAGGCCCACCACCTATAGGTCTTCGTCATCACTGGCCATACTGTGGAATCCTCAAGACTTATTACGTGCGTCAACAAAACCTTGAAAGAGTATCCCAGGATCCTTTATGTGCCTAAGCACGACCGACAAGATCTCCCAGGGCGCTATTATATGTTGACTGTCACAAAACCTTAAAAGAGTGTCTTGACTAGCAATAACTCTAAAGAGCATCCGAGGCCTTTTACGTGACTAGCACAACCTGTCCGGATCTCCAGGACGTATTACATGTAACCCCCACCACAAAACCTTAAAAGAGTGTCTTGACTAGCAAGAACTCTAAATAGCATCCCAGGCCTTTTATGTGACTAGGACAACCTGTTCGGATCTCCAGGACGTATTACATGTGGTCATGGCAAAACTTCGAAAGAGCATCCCAGGACTGATTACAAGAGTATTGCTCAACCTATCGGATCTCCTAGGGCGCTATTATATTCCATAGGGAAAAACCTCGAAAGAACATTTTCTAGATATCCCAGGGCACTATTATATGCCATAGGAAAAACCTCGAAAGAGTATCTGCAAACCTCCCAGGGTGCTATTATATGTCCTCCCAAGCAAAACCTCGAAAGAGCATTTGCCAGATATCCCAAGACGCTATTATATGCCATAGGAAAAACCTCGAAAGAGTATCTGCAAACCTCCCAGGGCGCTATTATATGCTTATCTGCACAACCTATCCATGGCCACAGAGTATCAACCTGATACTCACCATACATCATCTCGATGTACATGATCACCCTAATCATCGTCACTACATCATCCTGATGCACGTCATCCAGAGCATCGTCCTGATACTCATAACACATAATCATCTTGGTCATCGTCACTGCATCGTCTTGATGCATGTCATCCATAGCATCGTCCTGATAGTCATCACACATGATCATCCTGATCATCGTCACTACATCGTCCTGATGCACGTCATCCAGAGCATCATCCTGATACTCATCACACATGATCATCCTGAACATGATCCAACTGATCATACAAAGCATCCAACTGATGCATATACAAAGCAGTAACCTGAGCATTGTTCTGATGCTCATCACACAACACTTACATCCACAGCCATGGGAAGGATCCTCCTCTCACCATGCTTGGAATGGCTCCTAGAAGATGTGTCCCATCACTTCTTCCTCGAAGTATCTTCTATCTAAAGAACACCAAGCCTCTCTCTGAAGTACTCGAACTTCACTCTGTCTAGTTGTTTCGTCAACACATCTGCAACCTGCTCATCCGTCGCAACATACATGAGATTCACTGCTCCTCTCTGCACCATATCCCTAATATAGTGATATTTGATCTCAATGTGCTTCAACCTGTCATGGAACACCAGGTTCTCAGACAGCTTCACACAACTTTGGTTGTGACAAAAGATACCAGTAGCATCCAACGGGAGATCAAATAACTCAAACAGTAGCTTCCTCAGCCATACTGCTTCACAACTAGCCGAACAAGCTATGACATACTCTACTTCAGCTGTACTCAGTGCTACGCAGGACTACTTCTTGCTAAACTAGGAGATCACACCTGATCCCATACTGAAGCAACACCCCGAATTGCTCTTCCTATCTGTAGCACTACCTGCCCAATCTGAATCAACATAACCCTGCAGGTTAAACTTTTGATTTGCATCATACTTGAGCCCATAATCAACCGTACCCTTCAAGTACCTCAGAATATGCTTTACAGCAACTAGGTGAACACTTCTTGGATCCGTCAAGAACTGGCTCAATGTGTTCACCGCAAAGCAAATATCTGGTCTTGTATTCGTCAGGTACATCAAGGACCCAATCATCTGACAATACATCGTGACATCAACTGGCTCAGATGAAACATCACACAGAAGCTTCAGGTTTGATGCCATAGGTGTGGCCATGGCCTTGTAGTCCATCATCCCGAACCTCTTCAGGATATCTACTACATATTTCCCTTATCCAAGGAAGATCCCATCTACACTCTGCCACACCTCCATGCCTAGAAAGTAATGCATCATCCCCAAGTCCTTCATCTCGAACTTGGCAGCAAGCTTTCTCTTGGTGTCGGCAACCAACCCATCCTCACCTATAACAAACACATCATCTACATACAACAGTAGTATCACTGGATTTCCTTCATCAACCTTGTAGTAAATGTTGGAATCCGCTTTACTCTTGGTAAATCCCAAAATGGATAGAAAGCTGTCCATCCTACCATACTAAGTTCTAGGTGCTTGCTTCAAGCCATACAAGGATTTCTTCAACCTGCACACATATGACTCCATATCATGTGTCTCAAAACTAAGTGGCTGCTCCACAAACACTTCCTCTTCGACTACATTATTCAAGAAAGTTGTCTTGACATCCATTTGGTGTATCTTCCACTTCATCACTGCAGCCAGAGCAAGTACTGTTCTAATGGAAGTGTATTTGGCTACAGAAGCAAAAGCTTCTTCATAGTATATTTCGACCTCTTTCTGGGAGAAGCCACGAGCTACAAACCTCGCCTTGTATTTCTCTATGCTACCATCTGCAGCATGCTTGATCTTATAGATCCACTGGGAAGTCACAACAGACTTCCCTTTACGTCTTGGGACCACATCCCAAACATCATTCTTCATGATCGACTAGTACTCCTCGACCATGGCATCCTTCCATTCTTTTTTTTTCCGCTGCTTCTTCATAACTAGAAGGTTCTTTGTTCATAATGTCACAGAGTAAGGCAACATAACTGGTATGTGATCTAGTCCTCTTCCTTTCTCCGTGTTCTTCTTCGGGAATTCCATACCTTTCTGCATCTTGAATGAGCTCTCTGGACCATGTAGGTTTCCTCTTGTGAGAGTTCTTCTCACGGGGTGGATCTATAGGTTCTTGTGGATCTTCTTCTGGAATTGCTTCACTCATAGTGGTGTCTTGAAATCTGGTTACCTTTGGTTCTTCATGGTCTTCAACCAGTGTCTTCCTCAATTTAATGTATGCCGAGTCTTCATCAAATATTACATCCCTGTTGATGTCAATCTTCTTGAACCCTGGAAAGTATATTCTGTAAGTCTTCGAGATTTCACTGTAACCCACAAAGATGCCCTTCTTTCCTGAAGGATCTAGCTTTGTCCTCTTTTCGTTTGGAATGTGTGTATATACTGGCCAACCAAATATCTTGAGATGGCTAACTTCTGGTTTCTTACCAGAGAAGACTTCTTCTGGTGTCTTGTTGTCAAGTATCTTGTGAGGTGTTCTGTTCTGCACATATGCAACTATCCTAGATGCTTCTTCCCATAGGTGCATAGGCAGATCCTAGTCATGGAGCATTGCCCATGCTGCTTCCATGATAGTTCTATTCTTCCTTTCTACAACTCCATTTTGTTGTGGATTGTAGGGAGCAGTCAACTCCCTCTTAATCCCTGAATCATTGCATAGTTTCTTGAAATCACCTGAGGTGAATTCTCCTCCATTGTCAGATCTGAAGGCCTTGATCTTTTTATCAGTTTGATTTTCTATCAAGGCTTTGAATTCCTTGAACTTATCAAACACTTCATCTTTATTCTTCAAAAAATAAACCCAAGTCTTCCTAGAAAAATCATCAATGAAAGAAACATAGTATACATATCCACTTAGAGAATTGGATGACATTGGACCGCATACATCAGAGTGGATAATCTCCAAGATTCCTTTTTCTTTGCTTTCACTGCTTGGAAATTCCTTCTTTGTGTTTTTTCCTATTGCACATCCTTTGCAAACACCTTCATGCTTTGACTGGATTTCAGGAAGACCTTCTACAACTTTGCTTGCAATTGGTAGTGCTCTATAGTGCACATGTGCAATCCTTCTCTACCAAAGTTCACTTGGCTCCATGGATTCATGTACCATAGCATGTTCAGGTTGCCCCTTCAATTTGTACAATCTTCCCTCTTGTTGAGATATTGTAACTTCAAAGAATATTATATTTGTACTTTATTATTCCGGAGATGTTTCATTCCTCCGTGAAGATCTTATTGTATATCCGGAGATGTTTATTCCTCCGTCGGAATGTGGTAACTCGGGTTATTAGACTTCCCTAGTGGGGGTCGGCCCTGTATATGTTATGTGGGTCAAAGGGTTATTAGACCACCCTAGAGGGGTCGGCCCAGTCAGTTGTAGTGGGGTATTTAACCCATTGGTTAAATACGAGCCTACGTGTACCTTTGTAAAATACATGTCAGTGTAGTGTATAAATAGAGGAGGTGTGTTCCTCATTTGAAACATACACTCACTTGAGAAAGGAGCACTTGTGGAGGAGAGGTCTGCTATGGTGGAGGAGGAGATCATATCTTTGGTTTGCATCTTTGTGTATTGCTGGTCATCTATATTGAGGAAGCTTTACTGGGTTTTCTACCCCATGAGGGTTTCCCAGGATAAATCTGTGTCTCTTGTGTTTATGCTATGCTTGTTGTTTCTTCAGTGATCCTGTATATGCTATTATTGTGAAATGGAATGTAATGCTGCTATTTTCAGTCTTAGCATATTAAATATTAACACCTCTTGCTCTCCAATCACTACTGCATCATCTATGGTCTTACCCTTTGGCCACATGAGTACTTGGCCATCTACAAATGCAACTCTAATTCCTTTTGCATCCAAAGATGATATCGATAGGATATTCTTCTTGAGCCCAGGTACATATAGAACATCTTTCATCTTTAAAGACTTCCCATAGTCTAGTTTATAGGAGGATTCACCACTTCCTTTGATAGGATATTGATAGTCATCCCCAAGTTTCACTTTATGAGGTGACTCATGTTCAGATAGATCTACAAAGGATTCTTTAAAACTAATCATGTGTTTGGAAGCCCCACTATCAATAAGCCAATCATCACATCCATTAGAGATAGTACCTGTGAGAGCAAAGATTAGCACATATTCATCTTCACTTGATGAGTCATCACTTTCTGCTCTAGCCTTCTTCTTGGGTGGTTCATCATCCTCAACAACATGAGCATGATATCTCTTCTTGCTGCCCTTCTTCTTTTTGTTGTTGTTGTTCTTTTTGTTCTTAGGACAATCTGAGGCAAAGTGTCCCTTCTCATTGCATGTAAAACATCTTAGATCTTTCTTATCTCTATGATAATGATGGTGTGAAGATCTTTTTCTATGAGATGGCTCCCTTTTGAACTTACACTTCTTGGTATGTGCTGTGAGAGCTTGATCTTCATTTCCCATCTTTTCTTCTCAAGCCACAAGCCTAGCTTCTTCTTGTGAACATTCCTCCCATAGTCTACTGAAGGAGATCAATTTCCTTCTTGCATAGATTCCTTGGATGAAGGAGTCCCATGATCTAGATAGGCCATTCAATGTGGTCATTACAATTTCACTGTTCTCCACTACTTCATCCACAACTTCAAGTTGTTCCTTGATTTGAGAGACCTTAGAAAAGTAGGATTGAATGGTCTCTCCATTCTTAAGCTTTACCCCTTTCAATTGGTTCCGTAGAGTCATCTTTCGATTTATGTTCTTTCCTTCAAACAATTTGGTCAAGGAGTCAAAAATCTCCTTAGGTGTCTTTAGGGAAGACACATGAGGTATCAGATGGTCTTTTATAGAATCAACAATGATTCTCTTAGCCTTGACCAAGTTCTTCTTGTGTAAGGCTTTAGCCTCTTCTCCCTCTAGGACAAGGACCTCTTCATTTATGTAAGTGTCCAACTCATTCTCTTCTAGGATTAACCCAATCCTATGTTTCCAGGCTCGGAAGTTATCAGCCCCTTCGAGCTTATCCTCAAGCTTGGTGTGGTGAGACATTTTAATGAGAAAATCAAATGGAAATAAAAGATTTAGGTCTTACCACTTGATTTGTTGAAAACTGGATCTGGAGCTGGATTAGTGTTTGTTAAAGAAACCCTAAAAATTAAAAATTTGAATTTCAAACTTCTGAAAGGACAGCAAGATGCGCCTTGCTAAACTGGTCAAGATGGTATACTCATAATTTGAAATCTGCAAATTTTCACCCTTCAAAAATGATTTTGAAATTTCCAGATTCACTAGATAGGACCCCAAAATAGGGTTTGATTTTCCCGAAGCTTCACCCAACCAAAAAGTTCGATCCAAAGCTCTAAACTTCGATTTTTCAGAGGAGCTTCCATCCGTGGTCTCGAATTTCATAAATTCCAATTTTTGCAGAAATCCTAATTTTTTGGTCAAAAACTGAAAATGCTCAGAATTGAATTCTGTCTCGACAGAAAGATGTGCCCTTGCTAGGAGAGTCAATCTAGCCTCCTTCCTTTGATTATATGTGGAGAGAAACCCAAATATTAAGAATCCCTAGCTTCTACAGCTGCACAGTGCCTTCTTCTTAGGTCAGCTCTGATACCATGTTAAATTTTTCGATAATTTCATTCCATTATCATTCAGGATCACTAAGAGAATAACATGTACAACATATCAATCATAGACACAAAAGAAATCACACAAGAGACACAGAGTTTCACCGGGTAAAACCAAGAAGGTGAAAAACCCTGCAACTTCCTCAGAGATAGAATAAACCCAAATACAAGATCACAAGGATCAAACCCAATAAGATGTCTCTAGCAGATGCTCCTCCTCCTCCACATGTGTGCCACTTTCTCTCTTAACTATGCGAGCTTGAGAAGTGAGTGAAATGAATCAAATGAGAGACACAACCTCTCTATTTATACACTGACTTGATCTGCCAATAATTCACTCGGGCCAACTTGCTACTCAAGTCTAATAACCCAACCACATGACCTAACTAGGGCAGACCCCACACTGGTGGTCTAATAACCCATCAATACAAATGACGACACTTACAATGTAACTTGCGACACTTGCAAATGCAAATGACGACACTTCCAATCAGAGGAATAATACATCTCTGTGGGATATACAATAAAGTACAAATGTAATACATAGAAGAATATCTTCCGAAGTTACAAATACATCAACAAGAAGCTACATGGAACCCCAAATATTATTGTAAGTGATAGAGATCCAATTTTCACTGATAATTTTTGGAAGGAATTATTTTCTTATTTGGGCACTTAGTTGGCTCATAGATCCTCTTACCATCCTCAATCTAATGGGAAATTGATATTATGAATAAATGCTTAGAAGCGTATCTTCGTTGCTTTGCATCTGATAAACAAACACAATGGTTCAAGTGGTTTCCCTTAGCATAATGGTGGTCCAACACATATTTCCATACTTCATAAAAAATTTCACCATTTATGGCACTTTATGGATATCATCCTCCTTCCATCACATCCTCCTTGAAAGAGAAAGCTAAGATTCAAGCAATGGAGGCTCACATAGAGCATCAACAAGAATTTCTCCAATTATTGAAGGATAATTGGTTATATCATAAAATAGGATCAAACAACAAGTAGATCAACATCATAGTGAAAGCGAATTTGAAGTGGGATATAGGGTATTTTTGAGGCTACAACCATACAAACAAATGTCCCTCAAGCAACACAATAATGACAACAAATTAGCACCGAAGTACTATGTTCCCTATAAAGTGTTGCAAATGATTGGAAGTATGGCTTATAAATTGGAGTTATTGTCAACTTCACATGTACATTAAGTTTTCCATGTTTCTTTCCTAAAAAACGTGATTGGTTACAAGATCCCGGTCTTGTTGGCCAGAAGAACTGTCTTAGGCCAACTGGGGAAAAACAGTCCACACACTCAACTTAGTACAGTTTTGTATGTGTTTGGAATAACTGTCTCTCATAGGATTTAAGGCCCTGTTGCCTGTGTTTTGTGCTCTCAAAGATAGAGAGTCTCCTAAGGTGAGCAAATCTCGAAAAAGAAACTAACTGTTAACAACTATCAAAAAATCCTAGAACTGCTTATGTTCTAGTCCTAAAGACTATCTAGAAACCAAAATTAGTGATTGCTAATATTATTCTATGATAAACTAACTTATGCTAACCTATCTAAAGCCAACATTCCTATCTCGGCCAAGAGCAAAGGCTTGTTATTTGACTAAAAATATGAAGTAAAAAACAATATTAACTAGTTACCATTTAGTGATAAACATCCTAAACAATAAAGGTGAATTTAAATTATTTTATAACAGATAGAACACAACTATTATAATATAATATATATATGAGAACTTCAAACCAAAAGCCAAGATTCACTAACAGAATTATGTTATTCAGAAAACATGAAAGATATAATTAAACTAACTTGCAATTAGAACAAGATCACTCTGCAAACTAGATAATTACAAAATTTGATCAACCAGTATTGACATCATAGAAAAAGTTCATCAACATCAATGAGTAAGCAAATCAATTAATGATTCAGACAACATAAGCATTCAAATTTCTCATGAAAACATTTCACATACAATATAAAGACATTTATATATGAAAGGCAAACAAGATAACAAAAGGAGAGATGAATCACACAGTATTGATTATCCAAAACTTAGCTAAGGTTTTGGTATCCTGGCACATTTGACAGTCTTCAGAAGAAGTTCATGAGACAATCTGTGTAAACAGAAAAAAAAAAGTACTGCTGTATAATAAAATCTCCCCAATGTCTTAGAAATCGAACCCTTCATCAAAGTTTTGGGATTGTTTATATAGAAAAAGAAGCGAGCGTCTAAATTCCTATCAGTTCTATTTTCTTGGAACCACGTGGATCCCTACAATAATAACATATCACTTAATGCTGCTTCTGATATAACTGGAATGTATGCCAGCTGGTGACACCTAGATTGGAATAACACATAAGATAATCTTCAAAACTTACTAGATCACTCCAGTATCGTTATTCCTGGGCACGAGATAATTTGCATTAATCACCATCAACTGCCGGCGCCAAAAATGGGATATGATGCCAACGAAAGGAACCAACTACGTGTGTATAGGTTTTTGAATAGGTACATTTCAACAAAATGAACTCCAAAATTGAAGCCACGTGATTGACCTTCATTTCCAAGATTGCATAACACCTGGATTTTTTTATAAAACAAATCAGTTAGGAATTATAAACAAATACCAATAATTGATTAATACAGATATAATAATGAATAGGATGTCTGCAGGATTTTTAATTCTGTAGACGTCCTCATAAAAAGGAAACTCTGTATTGGAATGACGAATTGGTTATAATTGCTGACCTGTATAGATCCGATTTCATATCACCTGACCATTCAAACAAAACCATAAAATAAAAAATGAACCTCTTTTAAACAACATTATGATTTTGGAGATGACTGAATTGATACTTGAACTGGGACCACCCTCCTTGCTTCATTCAATTTAGCTTTGAACCTCACAGCCCTTGTTTTTGCAATCTTGTTTTGCTTGATTAACCGTTTATTTTTCATCAGAAGATTCCTACCATAATCCTTGTACTGGGTTTTCTTCTCCTTCAAAGAATTCCACTTATCAACCAAAGAGGACAAGTCAGCTTTTAAACCCGCGATCTCTTCCATGGAAAACGTATTAACCACATGTGCTTCCTTCAGCTCGGTTTCTAAAGATGAAATAACTTGAGCCACGGGTATTTCAACAGGTGGATGCACCTATTCCATGTTTGGCCTTGTTCACAGCTCTTGGTTCACTTCTTGTTCTGCGCTAGGCATTGGATTGGATTTTTGAACACTTATACCTTCATGCTGAGAGGACGACACATACTTAAGGTCGAGGATCATGGGTCCAATGGGAGCTGGATGTGGTCGTGACTCAGAGGAATCACTCAATTCAAACACCGGGGCGTCTTCTACAACTAGTTCCCTTTTTGCAAAAAGTGCAGCAGCCATGTTGCGAGTAGTTCGATGAATGGCTTGATCACTAAGCATTTTGCTAACTTCTTGTTCTGCTGGTTTGTGACAGGGATTGATCTGTGGCTGAAGCTGAGGATCACATGGGGGAGGTGGAATAGTCGCAGGTTGACTCATTTGGGGCAGAGGACTATCACAGGGTACTTCAGGGTTTAACTCAGCCTTGGGGTTAGAATGACCGATACTTGGGGTTTGGCTGGGTTCAAGCACTTCATCTTCAAAATCATTTTGAGATCCGTGTTCTTCTAACAACGACTCAACCCGTTTAGACCTGGTTTTGGACCTCCGACGGGGCCATTCGTCGTTTTCCCCAAAATTATTGTGGGTAAGGAAAGATTCCCATGAATCACCCAACTCCCCCAGCCGGTAAGAAACAAGAATTTTGATAAGCCCATGGTGAAACAGGCTGCGTTCCTTATCCCCTATATTTTCCTGATAAGTGACGGTCATCTTCTCCAGACTACTCAAAAAATAAGAAGGCATATTTACAAAATGCCCTCTAAAAATCATCAATAGCCTGATATGATAAAACTGGGTTTGAGATAAACGTCCCTCACAAGTAACATACCTGATAATCAGCCCGAGCATGGCACGCCATTTCTTCCTTAGCAGACGAGACGGGAAACTGGACTTGTATTCAGTTTGCCGGTTAGCTGGAGTCAAGAACTCCTTCCATTCATCATTTTTTAAATGCTTACCCTTGTACCAGCGTTCTCCCTCCATGGGCAAGCCAATAGCTTGAGACACAAATTCCTCTGATAATTCCAACACGATATCGCCAACATGTGCTTTCACACCATCAAACGAAATCACAAATGCCCTGGATACCATTAGATTAAAGCCAGAGAACCTCTGCAGGAACCCTAACCATCCTACCCTTGTCACCATTTCACGACATTTAGGAGCGACATCTAATTATTCGTCGCCTATAAGCTCAAACCTAGGCACAGGGGCCATTGTAATGATCATACAAAGCTCTGGGATCCTCACAACCCTGGCAGAACAACGAAACGAGCTCATCCTTGGCCCGCGCAGGTTAATGAAAATCCCAACCGACTTCATCTCGTCAAGGTACTGTAGACACTCATACGCAGTCATAGAAGGTGGAATCATAATTCCTTAGAACTGGTAAGGGTTATCGAAAATCGCAGAAGGCTCAAGGTGCAATAATACCGCTCAGAGGAATGACAGTAGGGTGAGAGTCAGACACAACATTTGCCCCATGTGAAACAACAGATGGAAAAATGGTATGGTCATGCAGCGAAGAAAACCTTCGATCATATGATATTTCCCATATTAGCCGACATCTTCCCATAAAATATAATGCATTAGATATAACCAAAGTTCAAACGTTTAAAACATAAGTTAATGGTTATCATCGCATGATCCTCTACCACTTGATATCATTAATGTCATAACTCAATAATGCATGATAATGTCGATTCAATCAAAATCAAGATAATCATAGTGATAAATAAATAAACAAATAATTAATGAACGTGGTTAAGATTTCGATTATCTTTTAAGAATCATGTTGATCAACTATGATCAAATCATTTGGCATTACCTTAGGCATCATAAAAAAACATTTTATCATTTTATGGATCTTATCCCATTATAAATACAAAATTCTACAAATAAGGATAAGTAGATAAATAAAATGAGCTTATAATATTGGTATGAGACCAGCATTAATATTCATGATTGTCACTAGGAGATTAATTTGATGAAAGGTAACTCATTAGAGAAAACACATAGATGGAAGAGACAACTTAAAATGTGATGTATTAGTCTATTAAGTCATTAGTTTAAGATCATCAATGAAATGAGTTTGTTTGACTTTGGATTTGTAAAGATGCCCAATATGGTAAAGATTAGGAGCTGCTAATTTCAGGATCGTGTAATTCACAAATGATCAACCAGAAAGACAAAACCAAGTCAAGCGGTTTAATTAAAGTGAAGGCTGATGTGAATTCCACTATGCCAATCGACCTATCAAATTTATTGGGAGTACCTTCAAAATCAAATATTCTGAAGGCACTCCTAAAATATAATGGATGAGTGTCGATCAAAGTGGTGACATGCAATATGGTTCCTGGTCTTCGAAACTTATATCATGACCAATTGGATTTTAGTGCTCAATTGCTCCAGAGGGTGTTGCTTGCCAACGGGTCCATACTACTTTACTAGAGATTGATGAAGAAGGAAAATTAATACTAGAACTTAAAGAATCATTGAGAGAAGGATAAAGAAACTACGAAATCGAGCAATCACTGAGTACCTCATCAAGTGGAAGAAATTGCCAATAGAAGAGTCATCAATATATATATAGATATATATATATATATATATATATATATATATATATATATATATATATATATATAAGGAGGTCTAGTTTGGAATCGTCTCATATCATCTTGTTTTGTATTTGAAATACATTGTAAATGAGATTGACCCCTCAAAGAGGCTAGTTATTTATCTTTTTATTCCATTCTTAAGGCATTGGAATACTATCTCTTCTTGCTTTATGTTATTTATGGGAATTTGGTGCATAACATCTCCTCATCCTTCTTGTGGCAATTTGCAGAAGGGTAGCAAAGAGATGACTTCAAAGACTCAATCTACATCAACACTTGGAAGAAGTGGCAAGCCAATCAATTAGGGCAAGAAGAAGAAGAACAAGACAAATGTTTGTCATTACTGCAAAAGGAAGGCCATAGCACAACCATTTGTTGGTACTTAGAGGCCTGTTCATTTGGTGGAAAGAAAGGCCATTGCGTGACTTCTTGTTGGGAGAAGTAAGCCATGTGCAGCAAGCCCTATTTCTTTTAGAGAAAGAATGACAAGAAGGATTCTTTAAACAACCAACAAACTCATGGGCATATGGCTAAGACAAGCGAGCCAAGCAACCCAACATGGTTTACAAATTTTTTCCACTATTTCAAGTTGAGTGGGCATTGTGTTGAGAAGTGTTGTCCATAGACTTCATGCAGAGCTTCACCCTAGACAACGTGCAACCAAGAGGAGTGTGGAGAGTGAAGTTGAAAAATAATGAAGAATTGCCTACATCTCTAGCCCAAGGAGTGGAGGTATTTCGAGAAGTTACAACCGCACAGGAGGTCAATGACACTAATGATGTCAACAACAAGTTGATGCCAAGATCAAGGGAAACCACAATCCAATTGTTTCTTTAAGTATTGGAACAACGAAATCCATTTTGGAAGATGTGCAAAATATTGGTGCACGGAGGTAAATGAACGTTCCTTGGAACTCTATGACACTGAATGAAGCAACCATGGCTGAGTGTGTTTGGTGGTTCAATGAACAGTTGATTGCATTCTTGACAATTGTGTGGAGCAACAACTGTGATAATTGTAGAGAGAGTTGAGTTTGGAATTCATTGTTTCTGATGAATGTTGGGTAAAACCACCACCATAGTCTATTAATGATAGTGTGAAGAACCTGCAACAATTAATTAATGAAAATACATGAGATAGTAGAAATAACAGAACTCAGAATCGCTTTTATTGATCGCAGGCCACTTTGAGGGGGAAAATTCCTTTGAGAAAGCTCAATACAAATAACTTCATGGTACCTTCATTGGTCTCAACACAAACTTATATACTAACTCTAGGCGCCATTACCATGGGTCAATACCATGTGTCAATACAAACCATGCGCCAATACAACTATGGATCAACAATTACTACGAGACGACTTACAAAGCATATGCGTCCAACAACAATAATACAAACTATGGATCAACAAATACTACGGGACGACTTACAAAGCATATGCATCCAACAACAATATACTAACAAAGTAAATAGAAGGGTTGACATGGGTTCCTAACATCCCCTCACCCTTAGAAAAAGCTTTGTCCTCAAAGCTTTAGATGTGGAAATTGATGTAGAATCTGAAGGAGTGGTTCCCCTGTAGCATCCTTGGGTTGCATTCCGGGCCACTGACGCCTTTTGATTTTTAGGGAGGATTGCTGGAAAGGATGTAGAAGAAGAAGAACCATATCAGCTGCATGAAAAGTGCGCTCAGAACGGTGTTGATCGACTTGTTTCAGTCGAATTCTTTCCATGTGAAGATTGTCCTATAGAATGAGAAGAATTTGATCGTGGTTTCGAAGAACCGAGTCAATTGCCTGAACTGGGGAGCTTTTGAGGGTGTATGAAAAAAGAACTGGCGGTGCCTGTCCATAGACTGCTTTATATGGTGTCCTTTTAGATGTGGTATTGTACCATTGGAGCGCTTCTAGGAAATCCATAGAAATAGTTGTCCAAATCTGTGTAGGGATGGGCAAGGGTTCAAGCAGTCTCGAAAGGAGTGTTGTTTCACCCTTGTTGACCTGGCCAGTATCACAGTCAACCACCATCTGTTGAATTGTCATTTTAAGTCCCTGCCAAAAGAAGTTACATTGTTCTCGGTCATATGTTTTGAGGAACCCAGAGTGCCCTACTAATGAAGAAGCATGGAGTTCATAGAAGAGATAGCCCTGTTGAATAGATTGAAACCAATTTGGAACAAGCAGAGAAATAGTTGTAAGAGAAACTGGGTCATCAAATGTGCGAGAAGGAGCATCTACCACCATATTGTCCTTACCCTTCTTGTAAGTGATCACATAGTCATAACCCATGAGTTGGATAACCCATTTCAGGTGTGCTGGGGAGGAGACCCGTTGATCCATGAAATTTTCCAGACTCTGGAGATCAGTCTTGATGCAGAAATAATTCCCTAATAGGGATGGCTGCCACTTCTGTACTACATGCAAATTAGCCATCATTTCCTGATGAGATGTAGATGCAGCTAAATGCTTACCAAAAAGGTCTCTTGAAGGCGGCAAGCCCACTAGTGTAGCAAAGACACCTGCATATCTATCCAAGGAAGTAGTGGAGACCATTGGTGGGTGCATCTGAATGGAATGGAGGTGAGTGATGACACCATGTGAATTCTTCTTAAGGATCTTTTCCAAGCGATGTGAACTGATGATGCAGAGAGACCCTGTTGTAAGCCCGTAAATTTGTGCTGTGTCTTATTGACTGAAAACTGCATCCAAAGTTCAACAAAATTCCATAAGATGGGGCCAAGTGTGCGTAACCATTGAACGCCCAAAACCACATCAAATCCGCATAAGGACAAGGAAAACATGTCAAAGTGCAGGTTATAATATTCCAGAGAGATACACACATTGTGACACTTTCCCTTGCAAGGTAAGGTGCCCCCATTGGCAACCATGACTTCAAAGTTGGAGCAAGGATGGACAAAACAATCAGCCTGTTTGGCGATCCGGGGGTCAATGAAGTTATGAGTGCTACCAGAATCAATGAGTATTGTAAGGGGAAGCTTCTTGAAGTAACCCCTGACCCGCATTGTTTGGGGGGTGGTGACGCCGGATAAAGCATGGAGAGATATCTCTGGTTGGTCGTCCTGAGATGGGGGGTCAATAGGTGGCTCCTGAATGTCGCCCAGATCATCCATTGTATCTAGAGATTCTTCACCAATTTTAGAGGAAGACAGAGAATCCATATCCAAGAGATAGAGCTTTTGATGAACACATCTATGTCCCCAAGTGAATTTCTCATCACAATTATAACAAAGCCCTTTTTCTCTGCGTGCCTGCATCTCTGTTTCAGACAAATGCTTAGTAGGAGTTGGTCGAGGAGTTGGCGGGATGGGAGGTCGTTGAGAACCCATATTTCGGAAGGGGACATAAGTGGGTTTGGAGTGTTGTTGGGTTGCAATCTTGTCTTCTGCCAACTTGGCCAACCCCAGGGCTTCCATCATTGTGTTGGGACAGAACATTTTAACCTCTGAGCGGATTTCATCCTTAAGACCACTCATAAAACAACTCCTGTAGAATTCATTAGACAATCCTTTTGTGTGATTGGCTAGTTTCTCAAATTCTGTTTGATACTCTCTCACAGTGCCAAAGTGCCAATTTGGTGAAGTTTAGTAAGAGCTCCTATGAAGTCATCAAAAGCACTAGGACCAAATCATTGCAAAAAAAACTGATAAAAATATGGCCATTTTGGCTCTTCATGAGCCTTGATGTACCAACAGTACCATTGAAGAGCTTCTTGTTCCAAATGAAATGATGCAAGTGGAACTTTGGTGACATCAAAAGTATTATGCAGACTGAAATACTATCCTGCACGATAGTTCCATCCAGTCAGATTAGTACCATTGAAGCGAGAAAAATCAAGCTTCGGACCACGAAAATTGCTGGAAGAAGAGAACCCATTGTCTGATGAAGACTCGGACTGTCGTTTGTTGTTCATGGCTAAATGCTCAAGATGGAGGCCGAGAAAATTTTCATCCAGATCTCGAAGTTTGGTTTGGATGGCTACAAGTGCTTCCTCCATGGTTTTTTCTCTTGTGCGGGTGACAACCCTAACCAGGAGTTTTTTTTTTTTGGAAATGGGTAGAAAAACACAAACAAAACCTTAATTAGTAAAGGGAAATTTGGATTTTGGAAAAAATTTGATGGGTAATTGGGGTTTGACGAGGTTTTGGACACTTTCGAATGGATAGGGAAGCAGAAAATGAGGATTTCAGAAGCGGGGTGAAAGAATGAGAAAATTTGTCAGAGAGGGACAAAGAAGCAGAAATAGGGAATGATCATGGTGGCAAAATTCGAAGGCGATTGGGTGAAAATTAAAGAAGTTATGGCAAACCCTAAAAATAGATAGATGTGAGATTTCTGGCGTTGGGAAGTGGAATTTGGGATAGGGTCCTCAGGAATGAAAGATGTAGAATGGGATTACAAGGGTGTTAGGGAAGTTTCAAGGGAAACAGAGTGAAAACAAGGGAGATTTGGAAAACAACTTTCAAAATGGATAAAAAATGATTGGATCTGAAATGACTGGATCTGGAATGACTTTCAAAATGGATAATGGCTAGATCTAGAACGGATTTCAGAATGGATCTTAAACGACTTTCAAAATAGATCTGAAATGGCTGGATCTGGAATGCCTTTCAGAATGGATCTGAAACGACGTGGAAGTGATCTGTAACAGTTCAGATGAAAATAAATATGGACCCCAGGTATCTTCGGCTTCCTAACAGTTCAGGGGTTTCACTCGGCCACCAATGCTGTCTGACGGCTTGCGTATTGGGGTAGCACCCCTCAATCCATGGCTCAGGTAAAACTGATAACCGCTTTTCCACAAACGAAAACTCTTGGTTTACCTCATGGGTGGGAACTAGTCAATCAGGTAGGGGTCGTTGCCCTTTTCGCTGGCAGGTCCTCTCAATGCTCCAACTACTTTAGGGTTCCTGTGGTACTCCTCACAATGAGTTTTAGGGCTTATGCCCAAGTAATTCCCACAGTTAATCGGATAGGGATTATTCCCAGATCCGAACTTGCAATAGATGCGAAAAAAAATTTGGCAGAAATTCCACCCAACGAGCCCAAGAAAGTGCTCTGATACCAGATGTGAAGAACCTGCAACAATTAATTAATGAAAATACACGAGATAGCAGAAATAACAGAACTCAGAATCGTTTTTATTAATCGCAGGCCACTTCGAGGGGGCAACCTCCTTTGAGCAAGCTCAACACAAATAACTTCATGGTACCTTCATTGGTCTCAACACAAACTTATATACTAAGTCCAGGTGCCAATACCATGGGTCAATACCATGTATCAATACAAACCATGGGCCAATACAACTATGGATCAAATATTACTATGGGACAACTTACAAAGCATATGCGTCCAACAACAGTAATACAAACTATGGATCAACAAATACTACGAGACGACTTACAAAGCATATGCATCCAACAACAATATACTAACAAAGTAAATAAAAGGGTTGACATGGGTTCCTAATAGATAGCCACCTGCAACCAATCATGTGCAGGAGTTGGCACAATTTTAGATAGTAAATGGTATTACGATTGCACACCAAGGAGGTCTTCAATCGATGTTGTTGCAAATAAAGAGTACAAGTTAGCACATACAAGTAATAGAGAATTTCTTCCATGTTGAGAAGAGCAGGACACACTTGTTCTTGTATATTTGTTGCGAGATCACAAATTTCTTGTAGATTGTTGCAAGATCATAGATTTCTTGTTGATTTGTTGTGGGAGGAAATATTTCTTGTAGATTGTTTTAGGATCACATAATGCTTTCTTGAAGGACACAAAATAAGCAGAGACCAACATTCGACTTGGATTCATTGAACTATTATGATGGACCATCTCGAAGTCTGAGAGGGATATGGGAATGAATGTTGAGT
Organism: Larix kaempferi; assembly: GCA_027924585.1. Taxonomy (NCBI): domain Eukaryota; kingdom Viridiplantae; phylum Streptophyta; class Pinopsida; order Pinales; family Pinaceae; genus Larix; species Larix kaempferi. The sequence continues at coordinate 2,003,558 of BSBM01001027.1, read as the reverse complement.
CTAGAGTTTAGATCAGGTGATTGCAAAAAACTAAGATTCAATGAGTAGAATTCTATAGCAGGAAAAAGCGAGCTATAACCAAGATTCAGATCCATAGCCAAAACCAGATCCATGAGAAATATCTAGAGCTGTATCCAAGAGCCAAAGTTAGTGCCATGTTCCATAGAAGCAAACATAAGGTTCATTGACCCAATTAGTTCTCTACCAGAGCTAGATCCAGAGCCAGATCTAGAGCTAGTAGCCAGAGTCACAATCCAAAAGCAGAACTAGATTCATAGATAGCTAAGAGCCAGCGTGAGTGCCATGTTCCAGAGAAGCATACATAAGGTTCATTGGTCCACTTGGTCCTGTAATATTTTGGAGATAAAAAAGGCTTTCAGTTGGGAGGTATGAACTGAATTGGTTCTAAAGAACTATTCAATTCAGGATCAATTAAAATTGGAAAAATATTGGGTTCAATGTTAAAGATGGGGCATAAGACATAATGATGGTATGAAGGGATCCATTTCACTACTAGAGGCATCTTCCTGCATAGATCAAGCACCTCATCAATCAAAGAAAATACAACAGAACCAGTGCATGAGATCCAATAGTCAGTACGTATCCAAATCTACAGTCCAAATCAAATGAAGATTATGCGAGGTGGCATCTGGACCATCCCTTCAAGTTAAAGCGGTCCTTGAAAAATACTAAACATCCATATTTCGGATTGGTGACACGTGTTGGTGTGATGTGGAATGCATGGCATGGAACCCAGGGTCCAATCCATCGTGATTGAAGGGATTTTCTGGAAATCCAAACTCTCAGACTCGTCCAAATCTAGTCCTTTGTGGGTGGATTGTTTCATAGAAAATATGGATTCCCCAAAATCTCGGGCTCATCTAGACCTGGTCCTTTGTCAGTGCAATGTTTCTCCAAAAATCCAGACCCAGGAATCCTGGACTCATCTCGAATTGATCCTTTGATAGTGTAGTGTTTCTCCAAAAACCCGAACCCCAAGTTCCCTGACTCATTCGAAACTGGTCCTTTGGAAATGCAGTGTTTCTCCAAAAACCAGACCCTGGACTCATCTGGAACCGGTCCTTTGACAGTGTAGTGTTTCTTTGAAAACCCAAACCCTAGACCCTGAACTTCCTGTAGTCATCATAAAATTAAATTTAGTGGTTTTTCATATATCTTGAATTTGTAATGCATGTTATATATATATATATATATTTTGTAACTCCCTATTTTTTACCCGAAAATTGAATATGTATGTAATGTGTAAAGGCTAGATGTCAAACTTATACTATCCATGAAACCATGGATAGTGTAAAATTTTACGTACTTGTTAATATAAAAATCCCTAATAGTTGTAAGTCGAGAAGGAAGAAGAAGAGATGGGGGGCTATGATTCCACAAATGGGGGAAATCAGAGGGGCTAAGGGTTGATAACCCTAGTTAATGTCCTTATCCTTCATTTACCTTTTTAACCCAAAGTTCCTTAACCTTTGTTTGAGTGCCACTTTAATTAATTAAGGATTAAATATCCTAAGTGAGATTAAAAAGAGAAAAGTGGTCACTTCTAGAGAATCCAATTTTCAAGATAGAATCATGCATATATCTTGTTAGAAAATCATTTAGTAATCATTTAGTCCATCGTTAAGACAATAATTTATCCAAGTGAGGTTATCCACGCCTCATAAGCCAGAGAAGAATACTATGTTTCATAGATTCTCACACGATGTACCCTAATAAATATTTGTTTATGTATATAGGTACAAATTTGAAAATTGGGAAAAACTAATGTGGACCCCACAAGTGCCATGTGGATGGAGGGATCTTGATGTGGATCAACCATGTGGAGGAGTTGTACAAGTGGAAGTGACAATAAAGTTCAGATGGTGTGTAGGTTTCGAATTTCAATAATGTTAACTAATACTTAATTCATAAGTCAAAGAGAAAAAGAATGAACTTGGATTAAAAATTTCAATTTATTTACCTCTTTCTTTTGGTCCAAAAGGATCTTCACAACCCTTTCTATTTTCTTGTTTGTTTCCTCCATTCTTTTCATTTGTTCATGTTTATTTTCTTACAACAGATTGGGGTTTTGTTGGATACTTCTAATTAACTCGTGGTCTAAGATCATACTTGTCATGTAATTATGCTTGTAATCATCTACAAAGATTTGATATTGAGTAGACCACAAGTCTTCAGTTTCCCTTTGAGATGACTAAGAAAAATGATTATTGATCCCAAGTGACTCTTGATTTTCTTCTTGAGTTATATGTGTGTAATCACCTTCTCCCTCAATCGAATTCATATCAAGAGAAGCACCATGCTTCAAACAACTCTTAATCAACTTCTTCTTCTAAAATGAATTCATCGACTACATTGTTATTATTCCTTAAAACATATTTAATAGGAGGATCTTTGTTTCATCATTATCTCATTAATAATTGTGGATTACAAGGCCATTTGAATGGATCTTGATTTCTAGTCTAAAAATTGGGAGGTGGATGATTCTTAAGAGCATCATTTTGTGTTGCTTTCCTAACAACTTATTTTTTATTGGAGTAAAGGACCGGAGGTTTCTCTGCGATGGAGATCAACTTATTTTTTATTTCCAATCTAGTGCCCTTATTAGGAAAAAATCTAATTAGTTTAGCCATTTCATCAATCTTAGCATCTTGGGAAATCTTAGCATCTTGGGAATTAGATGAATATTCCAGTGCAAGGTATTCCTCTTTTTGCTTCTTTTTCTCCCCATTATAAGCCCTCACTTTGATTTTTCCAGACACTTCCATACTACCTTCAACATCAACAACATATTTATGCATGTCATCTAGCGTGGTAGATATTCTTTCTCCTAATATCATAGCAAATTCAACATCATTTGTTGCAGCATAAGTCACTTTTTCTGCTACTTGAGAAGGTCTCATATCTTCAAGAATCTTATTGAAGTGTTTGTTGAATTCCAAAACTATTTCTCCATTTTTTATTCAAAAATGCAAATCATGTAAGATAACATTGATGATCGCTTTTCTCTCTGGAATGATTCATTGACATAGTATGAAAAGAAACCCAAGTACAAATGGAATTCACAAGTCAGTTCTTGAATCATTTCCAAGATTCTCAATCTAAGCTTTGGAAAAAAATCCTAAGATACACATCTTCATGCTCAATAGCTAAATTATCAATAAAATTTTGAAATGCAACTATGTGCTCCTTGGATGATATCTCATTCTCACCATTAAACTTTGTTATAGCTTTAAGTAATTTTCAGGCATGTCATGAAGATTGGCAAGGTGTATGGGAACCCCATATAAAGCTATGAGGCATGGGTTAGATCTTCACCAATTTTCCATTACATGTAACAAGATGATGTTTTTGGCTTATGGAGTTACTGACGTACAAAAAGGTGGTGTAAAGGATAACACAATACTTGATTTTTATCTTTTGAAAAAGATAACCCAAATCCGGTCAAATCAACTAGTGGCTTGGATTTACTTCCGAAAATATCAATTAAATATCTTCAAGGAGTGTAAAATATAGGTAAGTTTTCAAAATATTCAACCTTAGGGATAAGGATTTATTCTTGGATAGGTTTTCTTGAAGAGGTAGAACTTGACTTCCGTTGTCGGTTATTATCCCTAATTAAAATTTGTAGATTAGCGTGAACTCGAAAAAGGTGAGGGTCTAAAAAATACTTGGTATGTATTTTTTATTCCAATTTGATAAAGTGAATATCCAAGTGAAGGATATGATCAAATAATTTTTTCAAAATGAAATTTAATAGCCAATTATTCAGTTATAATTCACCATCAACAACAAAAATATGTCATTATAACTTACCAAGGAATGGATGTTCCTTGACAATGACGTCAAAATGGATGTTGTTCCTCGAGAGTTTCTTGGCGAGGGAGCAGTTCCAAGTCACCCTATGGAAGTATTTAAATTCCCTTCTTTGGAATAATATGAAAAACCATGTATCCAGAAGGGGTATCCCTCCTGCATAAGATATTCAATACAACTCATTTTATGAGAATAAAAAAATGAAACTTTCATGTAGTTCAGTAAGATAAAACATAATGAAACTAAATGCAAACTTTATCAATTCCAAGAAGGAATCTTTACGCTATCTTTCAAGATAGCAAGATAGCAAGAGGTGAAATAAACATAACAAGCTATTTCAGACACTATCAAGTAATATTTTAAATATGATAGAAAATCTAAATCATGATGTAGGAAGGCAGTCCAAAAGCAATGTTAACCATTGAATAAAACGTACAAACATCAAACCGATTTTGTAGTAAAAAAGTTATTGTAAACATGCATCTATAAAACATGAAAGAATCAATTTGTTTCTAGATCATGAACAATGAAACAATAAATACCATGGCACTGTAATAATATGCTAGTAAACACACTGATATATTCTTTCATTTCTTTCAAAGTTTATATAATATAACATAGTGAGATAATACATATTATTCACTATAAAACTCATATCATTTAAATCTCATAAGAGCTTGGAGTGCAAATACATAATAAAACACTAAGTGAGCCAAGGATTTATTAAATAACTACATTTCCAACCACTTTCATTCAATATCCAAAAAAAACTTATGAACTTGCATTGTTTTCTTCAACTTATATATTAAAATATTACACCATGTTTGTCTTATTGGGTGAACAAATCTTAATATTCTCCAATAAGCAATATGGGTGAAAACATGAAGTTGGGAAACAATTTTGGCTTGTTTTTGACAAACAAAACTGCTAAATTTTATGTTTTTCAACTTCGACCTCTTCAAACCCATATCTCCCTTAGGAATTTCAACTTGAAGTAAACATAAAGGTTTTAGAGAATTGAATTAGCTTTATACTCGTATTAGTTTTAATATTTTTTATGGACATATCGTGGGACAAATTTGTTGTCAACCAACGGCATATACTTGAAAATTTTAGGTATGGATAATGAGTGACCTGTGTTGACGTCGGTTCTTTCATAGATGGTTATTCATTTTAGGGAAAAATATTGTAGGCTCATAATCTAAGCACACTACACTTGATCATGGACTATATTTTAAGTTTTTTAAGACTTGGGAACTATTTTTTATTATTTATCGAAACAACATATGTTCAAAAAATGGTGCATTATCGACACATGTTTTTGTCTTCACATTTTCTTTCAAAAGTGACTCTTATTGGAAAAACTAAAAGTACCCTTTTGAAGAGGACGGGCCAATTATAACCTCTGTGAAATTTAAAATTTTTTGGTGTTGTCTTTGTTATGATATTGAATTTTCATTTCGGTTGATTTTCAGAGTAATAAAATTATTAAGGGATAAGGTTTAGAAAAAAATTATTAATAAATAGAAATTCAAATCCAAATGAAACAATTATTATATCATTGGAAACTAGATTCAGAGATGAATCCATTGCTACCAAGTCCGACAAATAATACTTAAAAGTTGCAGGGGTTTGGGCTTGCTGAAGTTGCAGGTTCCAGAAAGATGCCAGATATTTTCGTAGGTTTTGTTGACCATAAACTCTCGGCCGAAAAATACCTTCCAAATTCTCGGCTGAGAGTTTAGTTCAAACTTGCGTCTGGGAGTTTTTTTGAAAATACAACATGGCGATTGGTTCAAACTCTTGGCCTAGAGTTTTTTTAAACTCTCGGCCTAGAGTTTGAACTCTCAAAACTGTCAACCTAGAGTTTTTTTAAACTCTCGGCCTAGAGTTTTTTTAAACTCTCGGCCTAGAGTTTGAACCATCAAAACTCTCGACCTAGAGCTTTTTAAACTCTCGGCCGAGAGTTTGAGGTTTACTTTTTTTCCCTTGTTCATCCACGTGCCCTCTTTTTTTTTTCACTCCGTTATCATGGAATTGTTTCCTAGCTTCACGTTTTCACCCATATCTAATTTAGAGTATAGTTCATATGAAATGGGAAGTTAGTTATTATACAAACTCTTGAACAAGGTCAATATACTAAAATCATAAAACAATAAATCAACAGTTTTCTTTATGGAGAGAATGGATTTCCTCCTCAAATTGATGAATGTTACTTTACCAGGATTTGATTTCCTCATAATAGGTTTTATCTCCATGCAACCTGAGATCTTTAGTCCAAGGTGATGGAAGGTCAATTTTATAAACTGGTGAAAATTGAGGTTTGAATTCCTTGGTAGCTTTGTTGAAGTGTGTGCATTTCTCTTTTTCAATGAAGATTAATCCATTCTTTGTATACACCTTCTAGATCTCCATAATCATATGTGTCATGTCCTTGATCCCAATTGCAGAAAGGTACTCCTAAGTCAGGGTGAAGGGAAGAATCAATTTAGAGTCATAAGGTATCATCACCACTAGAGAGAAAAAACTTCGCTCCATAATAAAAGAGTACCTCATAGAATGGAAGAACCTTCCAAAAATAGTCATCATGGGTGATAGAAGAATTCCATCAACAATACCCCTCATTACACTTGCTTTCAAGACAAAGCAATTCTGAGGGGCAAGGCAATTTTATATACATAAAATAAGGATAGGAAATAAATAAAATATAATAATAAAATCAATAAAAATTAATAGATATTAGGGGTGGCAAGTTGTTCCAGCTGCAACCTGATTCCCAATTTCTTTTATAAAATTGTAGGGCCCCTCCTTTATTTTTTTTATTTTACTCAGAGTTTGTTTCATCTTGGATCTACTCATTTTTTACACTTAGATTTTCTTGAAAGACAAAAGAAAAGGCATTTTTGAATCAGGAGAACTTTCGATGTTCCACCGAAATGGTCGTAGGAAAATCCGAACTTGTGCCGACACGGTCGGAAGGGGTTTAATTTATGCATCACATTGCAGATTGCGGATTGCATTTCTTCATTTCCAATTTTCTAAAATCATGCTCGCATTCGCGCAATCCCACAATCTCGCATTTTAGCATTCTCGCATCGCATTGCGGATTGCGGGGATGAAATTGGTTATGTTAGAAAATCATTCCGCATCCCGCAATTCCACATTCCCACAATTATGCATGCCCGCATTCCCGCAATATCGCATTCCTGCAAATTCCGCATTCCCACATCGCATTGCGGATTGCGGGGTGGTGAAATTGGTTATTTTTGAAAATTTGTTTCCGCATTTCAGAGCATAAGTATATTTTGCGCCGAAACCATCTTCATGGTCGAGTTTTGAATTGATCACTTGCGCCAAAGAGATTTCGCCAAAAAGATTTCATGGGCACCAAATGAAAAGCACATCCAGAACATATCGGTGCCAAAGGAATTTGTCTGTGAAACATAATCAAGCCGAAATGTTTCGCTGCCGAATTTCAAACCTCTCCGAAACATTTCGATGCCCAAATACATCAGGATAAAATTGAAAATGATGCTGAAACATGTTGCTGCCAAAAGAAAAATTTTTCGACACAGTTCGTTGCCGAAATGAAAAGTGCTCCAATAGAGTGTTTCAAATAGGTTATCGGTGTAAAATGAGAAATACTTTGAAATGGGTCAATGAACCTCAATTCACACATATTGTCGAAATGCATTTAGTGCTAGGTTTGGGTGGGTGTATATAAAGTTTTTAACCTTGTTTTCACAAATATTATTTGTAACGGCATTTGCGGAGCACTCACCAAACGCTGAGGAATCCCGTTGGATTTGTCTATTTTGACCACTCGCACGCTTCCAGGTAGGTGTCTCACATTCTTCTATCCATATTATGAAAGTGTTTGCTTTACAACTGTGTCTTATTCCTTTTCTTTTTCCCTAGTTACAAAATGGACTTGAGCCTCCGACCATATATGTATTTTTTTAATAATAAAGAGAGCTCGCGGCCAACATTTTCGAGCAAGTGAGGACCGACCGACCATTGGCTGGCTAGTTCCCATGCTTGTAGTTTTCCATAGTTTTCCTTGATAAATATTGTTTAAGAAATATATTCCAGGCCGGAGGGCATCTAACCCTGGGTGTCATAGGTTAACCTGGATTCTCATATGATACTTATACGTGGACACTTAGGTTGAAAAAACCATCCATGAAGTTAGGAAAGACTCATAGGGGTACGCGGCTTAGGTAGTAGCGGTAACATTATTTGATGCTCTAGGTTAGAATATCAGATTGTGTCTCTAGTAAAGCTAACCTAGAAACACTTTCCTAAAGAATGCGGATTTGATGAAGTTGTTTGTTTTAGGGTTACCCTTTCCATTGGCAGTTTGTTTGATCCTTTATTGTTCCTTATTAAAAATGATTTTATTGAGACCACAAGTCAATCAGATACTCTATTTAAAGAATGGATTGGAATGATTTAAATGGATAGTTAATATGGCATATGAAGGAATTTAGGGAATAAGAACTAAACACACTTGATGTCATGGAAGTATGAATCTTCTGTTTTGTAAAAATATTGACAAATCATACATTTGCAATGTATATTATGTTCATTATCATTTTGCTTGGAAGTATTTTTTAACATTGGATTATTCTTGTACATTTACACTTGATTTCTATTCACCTTAGGACTCGGAGATGCAAAGAAGAGCTACTAAACCTAATCCCAAGGTAGCAGAATCAGATTCCAATATTGAGGTTGTTCCAGAAAACCCGATGGAAACCGTGTATGAGGATACCAGAGCGGTAACTAGGAGCGTCCCTGAATTTAAATGGGGTGAACTATATCATCTCATCCGAGATCAGAACATGCCAGATGCATCCATTGAAGAGATGATGGTGTATCAAAATATTAAAATATTTGGTATCCATAAAGCTACCACTCGACCAGAGCTTTTCCCATTTTCAAAATTTATTGGTTGGATTTTACCTCATGTGGGTGTAGGCACACTGATCATAGCTTGGGCGAATGGAGAAGGATTCACTTCATTTCAACCCGGTCATATTAGCGCAACATACAAGTTACCCTCTCCCAAAGTGATGATGATAGATGATTGGACAAGGGGAGTCAACATGGATCACTTTGAGTACGCTAAGAAAATGTTGATCCCTGGAAAGTAGCTAAGGGAAAGGGCAAGTGGGGAATACGATGCCTAGAATTTGAAAACACCATTCAGAATCATATCTTTAATGTTGAGCATGATATTCGATAGGGAAAATGGGAACATCTATAAGCTCAGTTGGGTGCCTCTCATGTATCACATCGCCTCCCATGGTACCGTCTTCAATTGGGTGTACATTATCTCAGAGAGTATGGCATCAACGATAACAGCAGCTCAAGGAGGGATGACCCAAAATAAAGTTGAGTTCTATATGTATTCCTACCTTATTGACTGCATCTTGATTAGACACCCATTCCATAAGTTGGGGTGCTACCGGATCTCGGTTGATACCCCACTATATGTAGGTTACCAAATAATATGGGCACACAAGCATGCAAGCTTCTACAAGCTTATCTGTGAAGAATTCATAATTCCTCTTTATTGGATAATATTTAATGAAGAACCCAATTGCTTGTCAGACAACGCGATGGCTGTCATCTGTGAATATGGAGATTTCTATTTTACCTTGGAAGGAGCGTATATCAGGATGTATGGGGGTACCAAATCTCCATCACTAATGTTGAGGTAGGAAACGGATTATGTGGTACACAAAACGACGGTAAGACAAGTCTTCATCAATGGAGTAGGAAATTTTTTAAATGAACATAAGAAGGCTTCCTACCCACCACTTCCCTTTTTCATTGGGGTGTATAAATTCCCTAAGGTGAAAGGAGCAGAGGTTTTTGTAAAACACTTAGAAGCATTTTGTTTTGGGGAGAAGATTTTTGTCAGAAATGACAAACTACAAAAGGCCGCTCAACACTGTGCATCATGTAAAATCCACTTTGAATACACAGATCATTTCCTTAAGGATGAGGAAGTATATTGGAGGGAAAATAACATGACATAATTGAATAAATGATTTGGGTTCCAGTCGTACTATGGATACTGCTAAAGAAACATAATTACAAAAGTCTAGAGAAGAAGTTGTGGCAACAGAGGAAGTAGAAATACTACGAGCAGAGGAAGCAGAAAGAATACGAGCAAAAGAAGAAGAAAGACAAAAAAGGGAAGCGGAAGATACAAGGAAACAAGATGAAACAAGAAAACAAGAAGGAAAAATAATAGAAGAAGAAAGAGGAAGAAGCAAAACAAGAGAGGCTCGGTAAGGAAATGAAAGAAGCAGTGGATAGAGCAACAAAACTAGAGAAACAAAGGGAAGAAGAAGATAAGCTCAAGAAAGTTGTGGAATATAAAGAAGCAAAAGAAAGAGACTATAGTCTTCAAGACACAGATATTGATCTTCCCGACATCTCCAGAATTCCACTTACAGGAGGCCACCCTCCATTTTTTGAGCTCAGGCTCACTCCTTTTACTCCTTCAAAGCAACATTCAGTAGCAAAACTGGATACGATAATCTTTGACCCCAAAAGGAAGACAATTTCAAGATGAAAATGGGCGTACAACCAGATGTGGTAACTATTCAGGAAAGAACCATAATGGAAGGCACCCACAAAGATCCCAAGTTCACTGTGCCATTCAACATAGAAGCCGCTCAAGCAAATGCTGACAATGTTTTTAAACTGATGAACGATCTGGAACGCAACAAAGGAAAATTTTTGAAGCTGAAGGATAACTTAGTAAAAGCAAGAGGTGAAGGGATTGAGTTACAGAAGAAACATGATGTAGTAATAGCTGAAAATAATAAGTTACTGTTAGACTACCAGAACTTGGAAAATGAAAGGGATGCTTTGAATGTACAACTTGTCATTATGGAAGGCGAGCGAAGTGACTTCGACTCTCGCATCGATGAGTTGGAGGAAAAGGAAATGAGGTCAAACCAATAGTTGGAAGCTTTGATCAGTGAAAAGGAATCTCTACAAGCACACATAGACGAGATGATAATTGAAAAGGAAGCTTTGCAGTCTTAGGTGAGTGAGTTGGTTAGAGATAAATAATGTCTTGTAGAACAGGTGGACATGGCTCAAAATCAAAAGATAGATATGACCCCATTCCATGAGAAGTCCTGCAAGATACAAGAACAGATTTGTCATTCGCAAGAATTGTTGGCTGGATAAGTTTATAAAATGCGGAATATGATAGATAGATTGAAGGAGATTTCTGCAGGCGCCTTCGCTGTTAGACATAAATTGAACACTACGTTTCCCAAAATAAAAAATTTGATTGGCTGGAAAAGGGAATACCCATGTTTTCCAGATCATTTGCCGAACAAATCAGATGCAGGGCTCAAGCTTGATATAGCTCTTTTGGATAGTTGCAGAAAAGCATCCAAAATGATACAAGCAGAAGCGCTGAAATCTATCACAAAGTGTGAAGAAATCTACAAGAACATTGGTCAAGTGCATGAGAGATGGCATATACCAATTGCCCAGGATATAAACGAGTTACCTATCCATGACCAGCGCATAGCAGAGTTGAAAAGTTTCCTAGAGGAAGAATTGGAGTACATAAGAAAGCTGGATGTACTGAATGAATAAGACCTCCAACAGCACATAGGACAAGCATCTATAAATGCATATATTTTGGAAGAAAATTATAGAATGACGGCTAAGGGATTAATAAATGTGGGAAAAGAGTTATCCACTCATAAGATTTCTTTAAATTTATTAGAACCTTTACAATGTAATATAATATTTCAAGAAACAGACTTGTGGGACAATTTATTTCCATCCTGGAGGTCCCACCAGTTGAGTAATATTAATTTGTAAATAATTTTATGTTTTATTTGTGTAAGCACAAGAGACAAATTCTGGGCATCTCAAGAGTCAGGGGTAGATGAAGTGATTAGTCATGTAAAGACAAATTCTCTTGTAATATAAATAGAGGGGGGAGAGTACTAGGAATGGACTTTTGCTGGTGAAATAGAGACTGGATACATTTTGTAAGAGAATTATTTTTCTGCTAATGAGAAGGAGCTATTTATTGGGAAAAGCTTGCACAGATTTTTTGTGTGGAATGTTGTAACTGACATATCAGAATTATTTCTTCTTATGTTCATTCTCATGCTGTGAGATCTTTCTAAAATTTGTTGAATTATTTCAATGGTGATGAATGATTTTGCTTGTCTATGCAATTGTCTATCAGAGTAATAAATTGATTTAATTGTAATCAAAGCTATCTTTTCTAATTTTCTGTTGTGAGTGTGCATACTTTATCTTAATGTCTATATGTTAGATTTGTATAAGCATTCATAGATTATTACTCTTATTAAACTCGCTCCTTGTAAGGATAGATTAGTTAGTTTAGGGTAGGGTTAGATAATTGATTAGGTAGAAGTGGTAAGATGGGAGGTAAGAACCTATGCATCACTTGTGAGGATTCTGGCTGTCAATTATAGGTTAGATGCATTAGTTAGATTAGAAACACTTGCATAATCATACTTTAAAGCATAAAATATAAATGGTGGGTTAGGCCGCAACCAATACATAAATTAAACAAACAAATCTATGGTAGCTAGACTGTTAACCAGATGGATTCCCCATACCAAACAGTGAATGATCTAATTGGGATTGTTCATTGGGGAGAATCCCTACTGTCGATGCAAGGATTTTTCGGGCATCAACACAAGTGTGAGGGGAATTGTCTTGATCCCAAAGGAAACAACAAAATAATCTTTTCCTAGGGATTATGAGAACCCGCCATCAATCAAGAAGACTCTTAAAATAAAGGGAGTAAAAAATATAATTGTAGTCGAAGACTCTTCAATTGATAATTTGACAAATGTGAAATCAATTTGGCTGTCATGATTCAAACCTTTCCATATTCATCCAAAGAGTTCAAGGGGTGTTAAGGAATTTATATCTATAGAATACTATCAGGTGTTGAGGGCATTTAATAGCTTGACATGCCAACCTTAGGTTGATGAAATGGGCATTAACGTTAGCTCACTTCTATGCACCACTCCCTCACTTATTCAAGTACAGTAGAGGAATGGTTATTAATCATGAAGGATGGCTCTATGTAGTGGATGCAGATTTTATCTCTTTTGGGTTTTGGTCTTTGCAAGTGCTAATGAACTATCAACCCGGTTCAATTCAAAGGCACAATTTGGTTTATCTCATTTCATAGGTTGATAAGTTTTCATGGCCTGTCTTTGGTGTACTTTTCCAAGTGAATTGTCCCTTTGTTTGTGACCCTCAACTTTATGATTTTATCTCTTGTTGACATTATCCAAACTAGAAGCAGTGTGTATTCTCATTGGCATTGGGTTATGGTCCAATTTTAAGGCTTCAAAAAACATGGAAGATTATAAACATGTTATACAACTTGACGAGAACTTTATACTCAAAACGAGAACTCTAGCCATAAAAACTTATATTTTTGCATAAATCAACACCCAAAAACAACCTCAAATCAAAAAGTGGTGCTACTGGTAGCACCACCTTTTTTTATGGTTAAAAATATAGAGATGGACCAAAACAATCCTTATTATTGTTTACAAAAACCTCAAAATCAAGCCCTGAATTGAAAAAGTATGCTACGAGTAGCACACTTTTTCAAAAAATGGCATTATTATATCATTGTATCATAATTTAAAATTGTATTTATTAATTCTCTTAATAACACTATAAAACTAGCACCTAGTTAAATACAAATTATCCAAGAAATTTTTTCACCTCTCTTAAAATTAAAATCCAAAAAAAAATTAAAATTAAAATTAAAATGAAACCACAATTTCAAATTTAAAAAAAAAAATACAAATTAAAAAAAAAAACAACATTTAAAAAAAATAAAAACACTTTGAGAAAATTTAAAAAAAATATTATATATATATATATATATATATATATATATATATATATATTTGAAAAAAACTCAAAATATACAAAAATGTTTAAAAAGTTTTAAAGAAAAATTAATAAAAAAATTAGAAAAAAAAGTTAAAAATTTAAATTTAAAAAACAAACTAAATTTATATATATATATATATATATATATATATATATATATATATATATATATATACAAATTTTAAAAAAATTAGAAAACATAGAAAAAATTTCAATTAAAAAAATAAATTTAGTTAAAAATAATCATATAAAAAAATTAAATTTAAAAAAAAAATAAAAAACATAATAAAATTTTGAATTTAAAAAACAATTAAAAAAAGTATTACAAAACCCTCTTCCGCCTGCCTCACTCCTCTTCCTCCCCTCCCCCTTCCCCCGCCTTCCTCCCCTCCACCTTCCCCCATTGCACTCATGACCCCCTCCCTCCCTCCTTCGCCTCCCCTCCCCTTTCCTCCCCCGCCTCCCCTCCACCATCCCCTATCCCCCCGCCCCTCTCCTCCCTCCTCTCCCCCCCGCCCCTCTCCTCCCTCCTCTCCCCCTCCCTGCCGCCCTATCCCCCCTTCTCGCCCTCCTATCCACCCCTCCCCTCCCACTCATTGCACCCCACCCGCTGCCCAAACCGCCACCTACCGGCCAGCCGTGATTCTAAGAATCGCACCGCCCCTTCGCAGTGGTGCAGTTCTCAAAATTGCGGTCGAGTGGTAGGTGGCGTTCTGGGAAATGGGCATGGTGCGGGGAGTGGGAGGGGAGGGATGGATAGGGGGGCGGGGGGGGGGGAGGTAGGGGGACGTGGGGGTATGGGGGAAGGTGAAGGGGAGGCGGGGGAGGAAGGGGGAGGGGAGGGAGGTAGGGGGTTGTGGGGGAATGGGAGAAGGTGGAGGGGAGGGGACGAGAGAGGGAGGTTAGTTTTTTTTTAATTTATTATTATTATCATTTTTGTTAATATTTTTTTAACTTTTTTTTGGTTTGTTTTTTAATTTTTAATTTTTGTATTTTAATTGAAATATTATTTTGAAATTATAATTTGTTAAAATGTTTTTTTTTTATAATTTTGTTATATATATATTTTTTAAATTTGGTTTTCGGTTTTTATTAAAAATTCTTAAATTTTTAAAATTTTGTTTTAAAAGTTTGTTAATTTTTTTTATTTTATTTTTTAAAATTTTGTTTTTAAGTTTTTTATTTTTATTTTGCTTCTTTTTTTTGTTTTTTTTTGGGTGTTTTTATCAAATTTTTTTTAATCTTTAAAATCTTCAGTTAGATAATTAAAATAGTTGAAAATGAATAAAAAATGGTTAAAATTGTTTTTATTTTCCATTTTTTTTTTACAAATTTTCCTATCTAAATTACTTATTTAAGATAAAAGTTCAAAGAAAAAACTTCTAAAATATATATATTTTTAATTCGATCTACTTTCTAAAAGTTTAAAAATTTTGAAAATTTATATATTTTTTCATTATGACTTGCTACTAAATGTATTTTTTTTGTAAAAGTCGAAAAAATGCATTTGTAAATAATTTTTTTTTTTTTTTACCAAGAAGTTTTCAAAATCACAAAAAAGAGCTCAAAATGAAAAATGGTGCTACAAGTATACACACTTTCTGAAATGAGGGTAAAAAAAACTACTAAAATGTAATGTCCCTTTTTCAAAATTTTAAGAAAATGCCCAATTTTCCACTTTTTCCCCAATTTCGACCTTTGACTAGTTTTGATGCCTAGGTCCGAATTTTGTTCCAAATGGTCCCAAATATTCAGGGAAGGTGTATTACTGATATTAGGACTTAAATATGATGGTCATGGATGATATATGGCCACCAAAAGACCTCTGCGAACTCTCTTAAGATTCTGGTTCAAGTATGCAATTTTACTAGTAATTTGGGGTTCAAATCCCCCTGGGTAAGTACTGAAAATAGCTTCCCAAATTCCTCCAAACCCACTCGAATTTATGAACAGAGGTAGGGGATGTTTCAGGGATTTTATTAAGGTACCAAATGCATCATTCATTAGTTATAATAGTTTTTCCAACCCTCTCCCAAACAACAACAAAAACCACTAATTCGACCCTTGGGGAAATGGCACCAAATCTTCTTCAAATGCAAATAAACTGAGTATAATGGCTTCAAATGCTCAGGTACTGAATATGAAACTTGTAATACACATCAATGGAAGTCCATTCGTCACAAATATATTAGAGAAACATTCCTTTATTTGAAATCATCATCATTATAATGGCATACATCAATGTAGTGGGGAAATGGACATTGTTTGCTCATTAATCTTCATTTTTACATACAACCACATGGTATTTCGACCTGAGACTTTCTGAAGGTGAAGAACAGAGTATATAATTCTATTACAATAAGAAATACATCAATAGAATCTCTCCCAAGAAGCACAAGGGCTCACCAAAAATGCCCTCTCTCAAGGAGCATGAATATGCCTTCAAAACTGGAAATGGTTGAGAGATGGTGCTGCACTAAAAAAAACCACGAGCTGCCCTGTAGCTTATACCTGCAAATAAAACTCCATTAAATATCCATGAAAGACCTGAGTGGCCTCTCCAAACACCAACTTGGATGAGAATCTTTCACCCTCGAAATTGGCTAAGGCAAGAAACTAGTCATCCACTAGCTCTCTCTTCACAAATGCAATTTTCTCAAATCATCAAAAGTCGTTCTCATACTTGATTTCTACATTTTACAACCAACATTATCCTTCTAGGGGTCGAAATCCTCTCAATAGCTTCAATATATTTCCACTTAGGAAATATGGAGTAGAAAGAAAGTGTAAATGTAGAAAATTTATATTGAATAATGTAGAAGATGAATTACATTGGAAAAATCTCGGAAATATATATCATAATTCGGGAACGGAGGTGACTTTTCCCAAGGTAGCCTTATTTAATAAATTATATTTAATAATCTACTTAATTCTAATTTATTATTAATTAATATATATAATATTGCCTTCGTTTTTTAAAATGCTTTGTCCTTAAAGCAAGGTAATGACGGATATTGCTGAACGAATTTCTCGGTTTCCCATGACGCATCTTCTTTTGGGAAATTCTTCCATTTAATGAGGTATTCCTTGATCATTCTAGTGCGTAATTTCCATTCTCTGATGTTGATGATAGCTTCTGGTTCTAAGATAAGTTTCCCTTCTTCATCCAGAGCGGGAAGTGTTGTTTGAACGGATTGATGTTGACCCAACAATGTTTTTAAATTTGAGACATGGAAGACATTGTGAATTCGACTCGAATCAGGTAACTTCAATTCGTATGCTAACGGGCTAATCTTTCTGAAAATTTGATAGGGTCCATAGAACTTGGGTGCCAATTTGTTTTTTCCTTGTTGCTTTAGCGACAATTGTTTGTATGGTTGAAGCCTTGCAAATACCCAATTTGCTAATTCAAACTCTCTTTCTGTTCTATGTTGATTTGCTTTCTGCTTCATACGATTTTGTGCCATAGATAAATTATCCTTCAGTACTTGCATTACTCGCTGATTTTCTTCAAGTTGAATTTTTACTGTGGGTACTTTTGCATTACCTTGAACAAATTCCTTCCATCTGGGCAGCTCATAACTGTACAATGCTTGAAAGGGTGTCATCTTAGCTGACATGTGATAGGTAGTGTTATACCACCATTCAACAAGATGTAACCATTGTAACCATTTGTTCTGTTTTTCAGTGACGAAACTACGAAGATATGCTTCCAGACATTTGTTGACAACTTCTGTTTGCCCATCTGTTTGTGGATGATAAGCTGAACTCATGTTAAGAGTGATCCCAATTTGTTTGCAAAATTCCTTCCAAAAATTGCTTGTGAATTTGGCATCTCTGTCACTAACGATAATTCTTGGGAATCCATGTAATTTGTAAATATTTTTACAAAATACTTCAGCGATCTGTTTAGCGGTGTCAGTTTTCTTGATACCCATAAAATGTGCATATTTCGTTAATCGATCCACTACCACGAAGATTTTGTCCTTACTATCAGATATGGGTAACCCTTCAATAAAATCCATAGAGATTTCCTCCCACTTTTTCTTCGGAATGTTTAGTGGGTGGAGTAGCCCTGGAGTCATGACGTTTTTGCTTTTATTCCTTTGACATGTGTCGCATTCGGCTACATATTTTTGAATGTCTTTATGCATTCCTTTCCAATAGAACAATTGTATGGCATTGGAATATGTCTTGAAAAATCCTACATGTCCTGTGGAGGGTGAATCGTGAGCTTCTATCATCACCTTAGTTTTAAACCTTGATGTTGGGTTTAAATAGATCCTTCCTTTGTACGACAAGATGTCGTTTTGCCACTCGAATTTTGGACCTCTATTCAGATCTTCGATTAAGGTGCAAGTGTTTGGGTCTTTAGCATATTCTTTTCGTATTTCATCCAACCACTCCGGAATAACGATTGAAATTGCATATGTTTGGGCTTCATCCTTCCTAGATAGAGCATCAGCGACTATATTGTCTTTCCCTTTTTTATGTAATATCTCCATATCAAAGTAGCGATTTTTTCTATCCATTTCTATTGTTCTGTTGACAATGTCTTTTGTTGAAGGAAATATTGAAGACTGTTATGGTCTGTTCTTATCAATATTTTGCTCCCTAGAAGGTACTGTCGCCATTTTGTTAAGGCATGTATAATGGCTAGCATCTCTTTATCGTAAGTGGACCGCAGACTTTCTCTCTTATTGAGCTTTCTACTTTCGAATGCTATTGGGTGACCTTCTTGCATCAAAACTGCTCCTACTCCGAAACCTGAGGCGTCGCATTCGACTACAAAAGGTTTTGTGAAGTCAGGCATGGGTAATACAGGTGTTGAAGACATCATGCATTTTAATGTTTCAAAACATTTTTCTTCTTCACTATTCCATTGGAAGGAATTCTTCTTCAATAAATTTGTGAGAGGGGCGGTTTTATGGGCGTAATTTTTTACAAATCTTCAATAGTATCCTGTTAGGCCTAGGAATCCCCTTAATTTTGATATGTTATTGGGTTTGGGCCATTCCACGATTTCCTTGATTTTACTTGGATCAACTTTAACTCCTTCCTTCGATATCTTATGGCCTAGGTAGTCCACTTCCTCTTTTCCAAAGGTGCACTTAGACCTTTTTGCATAGAATTGGTTTTATTCCAAAATGGTAAGTACTTGACTGAAGTGTTCCAGATGCTCCTTCCATGTTCTGCTATATACGAGGATGTCATCGAAAAATACTAGTACGAATTTTCTTAAAAATGGCTGGAACAATTCGTTCATTGCAGCTTGAAACGTAGCTGGAGCGTTAGTCAAACTGAAGGGCATTACTTTGAACTCATAATGGCCTTCATGAGTGCAAAAAGTAGTTTTTGCTATGTCTTCCACTCTAACTTTGATTTGATAATAGCCAGATCGGAGATCCAATTTTGAGAAATACTTGGCCCCATGAAGTTCATCCAGCATCTCATCAATGAACGGAATCGAAAATTTATTTTTGATAGTTATTTTGTTTAGTCCTCTATAATCTATGCATAATCTGAATGAACCGTCCTTCTTTCGTACTAACACTACTGGGGCTGCATACGGGCTTTTTCTTTTTGAAATGACACCACATTTTAGAAGATCTTGAGTTAGCCTTTCGATCTTTGTTTTATGGTGATGTGGATATCTGTATGGTTTGCTATTGATAGGTTTTGACCTTGGTTCAATCTCAATTATGTGTTCAATCTTCCTGTTAGGTGGGAGCTCCATCGGAAGCTCTTGGAACACCTTGTGATGTTTTTGAATTAGATCTTGTATCTATGGTTGTTTGTCCATATCTCCTTCATATGTTAGAAGCTCCATTTCTTGACATTGAAGTATGTATGCTGGTGCGCCTTTCCAAAGTAGCTTTTCCATCTGATGTGATGTAACTAACTGTGTCGGAGGTGGTTGGAACCCATATAACTTGTATGTCTTCCCGAGCGATTGGAATTCAATAACATGCTCTTGGTGATTTGCGGAGTATGTACCCAAGGTTTGTAACCATTGTATTCCTAATACTACATCAACTCCTCCCAGTGGTACCGCAAAGAAATCTGATTCTAATTTGTACTCTTGCAATTCTAACTTGACCTTGTGACATTTTCCCACGTTGTCAATCTTCTTGAAATCTGCTACCATAACCTTCATGTTAGGTACTGGAAAGATAAATAGATTAAATACTTTAGCAAGGTTGACATTAACGAAGTTATGGGTGTTGCCACTGTCGATGAGAACTGTGACATTATTCTTTTTGATATGTCCTTTAATCTTCATTATTTGTGGTTGGGAGATTACGGTAATAGCGGCTAATGAAATTTTTGGGGTGTCGTCCTCGATTTCTGTTTGGTAGTCTATTTGACTATTCGTATCATTCTCAATTGGTTCCTTGACTTCCAACTCTGCTTCTTCTACTTCACAGGCATACAATTTCTTTTGTAAGCATCTGTGCTTAGGATCCCATTTGTCTCCACAGAACTTGCATTTCCCTTCTCTTATTCTTTGGGCCTCTAAACTGGGCTTCGTTCCTTCCCTGAGTTGTGGCGATGTATATCTTGGATTTCCTGTGTATGTTGATTGGAAGGGATTCCTTTTGTAGTTTTCCTTATCAAAATTTGTATGAACAGGTTTCTTGAATTTGCTTTCAATGATCCTGGCTTTACGTCGGGCTTCCTCCATGGTTGAGATGTTATGTAACTCTAGTTCATCACGGATGTGCTATTTAAGACCATGTATGTAGGTCTGTAAGCGTTGGACATCGGTTTACTCTGGAACTCGAGTCGACAGCGCTTCCCACTCATAGGTGTACTCATCGACACTGCTTTTCTGTTGTGATCTTGTGATTTTGGCAAAGAAGTCTTTTTCTTCAACGCCTTGGAATCTTTTAATGAGGTCGTTCTTGAAACTAACCTAGTTGTGAGAACATATTCTTGTAGTTTCCTTCCACCATAAGTACCAGTTGTAAGCGTTGCCTTCTAGATGCATGGCGGCATATTTAAATTTCTCCTCTTCGTAATGGATATTGTAGATGTCTAAGTATTCCTCGGCTTTGTTAATCCACAGTATGCACTGTCGTTCGTTCCCGTCATATTTGGGTAGCTCAACTTTTACCCGTATTTGGCGTCCTTGTGTATATGAGAATGATGATGACATGTTGAAAGGATCCGGCTGCTCTGGTGGAGAGTTGGGATGTTTTGGTACTGGTAATATTTCCAAGATGGCCTTTAAAACTGCCTCATTTTTGTTTTGGTTGTCTTGTAGAGTGAGAATGGTATTCTCTATTCGTGACATGATTTGCGTCCAAGTCACTTCCAAATTGTCACTGGTTTGATTGATCTTTTCCTGGAGTTCCTCATAGTTCTTGTTAATCTTCTCATTGATTGAATCGAACCGGGCGTTTAATTCACTCATTGTTTGGTGATTGGTGGAATCTTCTTAGTGCTAAACATGGATTTATTTTTATTAGTTGTACAAAGCCAGCCCGCCACGATTTTTTTTTTAAACTAATTATAATGATAATAATAATTATTATAATATAGTTTTTTTTTTTAACTTTAATAAAAAAAACAATAATATTAATATTATTATAATAATAATATAATTTTTTTTTGTTATTAAAATTTTTGTGTAGGGCTCACGTGGAGCGGGAAGGAGGTGGCGGCAGGGGGGCGAGGTGGTGGCGGAGGGAGAGAATGTGGAGGAGGAGGAGGCTGGGCTACGACGGCAGACCGAATGGTGGGAGAAAGAAGGAGGATGGCAGGGGCTGCGAGCAGCAGTGCAGCGGGATGGCAGAGGTCTAGGAGGGCGCGCAGGTGATGGCGGGAGTGCAGGGTGGCAGTGGCGATGAAGGAGGGCGCGGTTGGGGAGAGCATAATGGTGGTGAGTGCAGCAGAGGATGGCGTGGGAGTGTGGTGGGGGACAACGATGGAGCGGGAGTGGAGTGGGAAAGCGATGGGGGAAGCAAGAGGAGGGGACAGCGATGGAGCGGGGAAAAGAGTGGGTGAAAATGATGGAGGGGGGTGTGTACAGCGGACGTGGTGGTGGTGGTGCAGGGCCGGTGGCTCTGATACCAATGGAGTAGAAAGAAAGTGTAAATGTAGAAAATTTATATTGAATAATGTAGAAGATGAATTACATTGGAAAAATCCCGGAAATATATATCATAATTCGGGAATGGAGGTAACTTTTCCCAAGGTCACCTTATTTAATAAATTATATTTAATAATCTACTTAATTCTAATTTATTATTAATTAATATATATAACAAAATATTCCACATTTGCCACTTGTCTCCTAGTTCCAACCTTCCTTCTTCTCCCAAATTCGAATTTGAGTCTCTTTGGATTCTTCCACTTCCTTGAGCCTATTTTTGGGGATGACATGTCATAATGGTCAGATGTCAGAGGTCAGGTCTGCAATTTGTCATAGTTGTCATAGATTCTCCATCATTGGTGTCATAGGGGCTAGGGAATCTAGCCCAAGTGTCCACAAACTTCCAATTTGACTCTTTATCTTCCATGGAGGTTACCAATCCATCCCAATTCGACCTAATATGAACAATGCCATGTGTTATGATTTACCAACTCACCTAAGAGTCTTCACCTTCCCATGAATTCGAATTGGCAAGAGAGAGATGCCATGTGTCATTGAAAAATCAAGCTAGTGTGGGTCCCACACCCTCCATATGTCTCCAAAACCACTTGCCACCTAGAATTTCTCTTGAATTTATTTATTCACCATATTTATTAAATACTTGAACCCTTCTAATGTCTAAACATCATTTATTAGCTTCCTTATTACAATTCCACATGTGCCCATCCAACCTAGGAAACTAGTAGGATTGATGGGATTGTCTTACTATGCAATTATTTGAATGGGGACATTACAGTCCTCTCCACCCAAGATTACTTGTCCTCAAGCAATTTCAAATTTGGATGCTGCAAAATCTTCTCCTATTCCCATGTGGCATCTTCATTTGGTAATTCCTTCCATTGCACTAAATATTCTTTGATAATTCTACTCCTCAACCTTCTTTCCCGTGTCTTCAAAAGATTTTCCGGAACAAGTGTGAGCTGACCTTCATCATCCAAAGGAGGAAGTATTTCTGAAGTGATAATTTGCTGACCAAGGTCTTTCTTGAGATAGGAAACATGAAATATATTGTGTATTTTACTCCCTTCCGGAAGTTCTAGTTCATATGCTACTTCTCCAACCTTCTGCACTACCTTGTATGGCCCATAGTACCTTGGTTTTAATTTTTCTGCTCCATTCTTTTTGAGAGATGTTTGTTTATATGGCTGCAACCTTAAATATACTAAATCATTGACTTGAAAGGTTCTTTCTTCTCTATGTCTATCAGCATATTGTTTTTGTTGATTTTGAGCAACCTGCAAATTGTCTTTGAAGAGCTTTAAAATTTATTGGCTCTCTTCCACCCAATATTTAGCTTTTGGGGCTCTACTATCACCAAATATAATTTCAGAAAATGTAAGTGCATCATAACCATATAATGCTTTGAAAGGAGACATTCCTATTGACATATGATAAGTGGTGTTGTAGCAAAACTCACCCAAGTGTAGCCATTTTTCCCATGCTTTTTGTTGCTCTCCCACATAGTTTCTTAGGTATCCTTCCAACCATTGATTTACCATCTCTGTTTGTCCATCAGTTTTTGGATGATATCTGGTACTTGGAGTCAATTGAGTTCCTACCAATCTAAAATTTTCTTGCCAAAAAGCACCCATGAATCTACTATCTCTATCACTGACAATTCTCTTGGGGAGCCCATGCAATCTGAAGATTTCTTTGAAAAAAATATCAACCACTTGTGCAACACTAAAATATGATGTAACAACAAAGAAATGAGCAAATTTTTTCAACCTATCAACTACCACATAGATACAATCCTTACCCAAATATTTAGGCAAATCGGTGATGAAATCCATGGAGATACTATCCCATTTTTGCTCTGGAATGGGAAAGGGTTGTAATAGTCCAGCTGGACATGTAAGTTCTGATTTGTTTTGTTGACATACTTTACATTCATTCACATATTTCTGAACATCTTCCTTCAGCCCCTTCCAAAAAAATCTTTGCCTCAACTGTCTATAAGTTTTGAAGATCCCCGAATGGCCCACTAGTGGGGAATCATGTGCTTCTTGCAAAATTCGGTACTTGAGCTTGGAGTTATGAACTAAATAGATTCTTCCCTTATAATATATCATCCCATTCAAAATCTTGTATTTATCATCCCCTTTGATTCCATCCAACACATCACAAGCAAATTTGTCTTTAGCATATTTGTAACGTCCCCTCCTATCATACCAGCATGATAGGGAGGATCGTGATGCTAAATCTGGGCATCTAGCCCCATAAACTTTTAACCAAGCATTCACTAGTATAAAAATTCATATGGAAATGTAAAATTATAAGGAAAAACAGCGAAATTTAATTCATTAGCACATCCATCATTCATTCCAATATTCATCAAATGATAATTGCAAATTTACACAAGAGAATACTTATCTCAATAAGGTAGTCCCAAGCAACTAGCTATGCAACTGCAACGTTCCACCCAACCATAGGCCAGTTGTGCTTATCAACCTCTTGATACAACTGCCACCCCCGCACTAGGCATGATTACTACAAGGAACCAGGGAACATCAGACTCACACATAGCCACGCATACACCAAGATGAGCCAAGCCAATCTGCAATTGGGTTTATCAGGCTGCTAGGAAATGGGAAGGAAGAATTGCTAAGCTAGTGAGCTCAACCACAGAGCTATGGGTACCCCTCCCAGATCTATTCAGCTTGGCACTCATAATGCCTACACACCCAACACAAGGAAGTATTGTCTTCACTGCCACACAGTCCCTCAAGCCATACCTTCCTTTCTAGTGCTCTCAGGGTGTGCATAGAAAAGTAGCTAGCCCTCTTGATCTTCTTGAGAGGTTACTCCCTACACTAGGTTTATCAAGCCAATTCTGTCCACTACCATTCCAATTTCTTGCTTACAGGTTCAAATCAAACAAGGATGCACATAGCAACAAACTACACTAGCTGAGCATGAGAAAACGTTTCCAACAGTGGGATGCATGAGATGGGGTTTCCTGAGCTTCAAAAAAACGTGGGTAGACTCAAAACGTATTGGCACTTGGAAAATTCGACTAGGAGAGAAAAACCCATTCCAGAAAAATGCCCCAGGGGCAAAACGACCTCTCCCTCAGTCCCAAATCGCGTCCCTCCTTCCCCAGCTGCTGCACAATACCAAAAACGAATTCCTGGGCATGGAAAAACGCAGGGTTATGGTGAAAAACGTGAGGGTAAATTCCAGTGAGCTTAGTCTACGTGAGAGGAAGAATGTAATGGATGAGGAATTGCCTTAGGCAGCATTTCGTGGGGGTTTTTTTTCCCAGCAAGCTGAGAATACGATTTTCAGGTTGATGGCTTGCCCATGCACGAAAATCTGACTGCCATACTTCTCCAATCCCAAGACATTAACTGCCCCAACCAATCTTTGGAAGAATTAAATGATTGGGTGCATGAGACAAAATGGATAGTTAAGAGTTCATGGGTTTTCTCATTGCCACATGGGCTGACACCATTGGCTCAAGGGTTTGAACAATTTCCCTCCCTATTCCTTGTAGAATCATGCCCCATCTCTTTGTTGCATTGCATAGCTAGTTGGGGTTTTTCCATTAAAATTCGTATTTACATGATGTCTTATTTACATTGTGCCCATCTCGCACAAGAACCATAGGCATCTATTTTTAATTTCCGATACATGAAACGCTATATCAATGGTGGGGCCTTGGCCTTGAGCTCCTCACCATGATTAAATTACAATATTTACATCATTTACAATTTAATACAAAGGGGGTCAAAATGGGGACATTACATTCCCCTCCCCTTACATTAGCACTGTCCTCAGTGCTCATCAAAATTGAACAAAAATGGATATGCCACCCTCATGGCATCCTCCAGCTCCCATGTAGCCTCATCGGGACCGTAGTGCTTCCATTGCACCTTTACCTGTCCAATGGCTCGGTTCCGGAGCAATGTTACTTTCTTGTCTAGGATGCACAACGGATCGGTTTGGAATTCTCCCTCGGGTTCCACCTGGATCACATCCCAATTAATCACATGGTTAGGATCATGTACATATTTCTTAAGCAAAGAGACATGAAAAACATTATGAGCTTTAGTGCTAGCAGGCAATGCAAGTCTATATGCAACTGGTCCTATTCTTTCGAGCACTTCAAATGGCCCACAATATCTAGGTGATAGCTTGGCACAGCTCTCAAGCTTCAAGGAACTCTTCCTTGATCTCACTCTAAGATATACATGATCCCCAACATTGAATTCCCTATGCACTCTATGTTTATCTGCATAGCTTTTCTGTCTATCCTAGGCTGCTTTTAAATTCTGTCTGATCTTGGCAACTTCTTGCTCCATTTTCTTAAGCAATTCTGGCCCAAGTACAATTCTGTTCACTGGATTGTCCCAAGTCACTGGTGTCCTACACCTTCTGCCGTACAAAGCCTCATAAGGACTCATTCCCAATGATGCTTGTTGCCCATTGTTATATGCAAATTCTACCAAGTGTAGATAATCCTCCCACTTGGATGGTTTGTCCATTAGATACATGCGGAGCATGTCTTCAAGCACCCGATTTACTCTTTCGGTTTTCCCATCTGTTTGAGGATGGTATGCGGTACTAAAGCTTAGCTGTGTACCCAAATCTACAAAGAGACCTTTCCAAAAATTGGAAGTGAACTTGGTATCCTTGTCAGAAATTATTGCCTTAGGCAACCCATGTAATCTGAAAATTTTCTTCATGAAAATATTTGCAATGGCATTGGCTTTATGTGTGGATTTAACCGGTATGAAATGTGCTGCCTTTGTTAGCTTGTCCACCACAACCATGATGGAATCATGTAGTCTCTTAGTCATTGGCAATCCTGTAATAAAATCCATGGATATTACTTCCCATTTCCATTCTGGAATTGGCACTGGAAGCAATAAACCTGTTGGATGTTGGTGTTCACCCTTCACCGGTTGACATTCCATGCACTTAGAAATGTATTCAGCGACATCCTTCTTCATGCCTGGCCAGAAATAATATTTTCTGGCTGTAGCAATTGTTTTCTGATATCATGGGTGACCAGAGTATGGAGCTTTATGGATCTCATCCATAACCATTCTCCTCAAATCTGTCGCATTTGGAATATAGACTCTATTCTTATAAGTAAGAAGTCCTCCTTCTTCCAAATGATAGCCCTCATACTTCTTTTCAAGGTTTTGCTGCTGCAATTTGCCCTTTATCTGCTCATACGCTTCATCCTCAACCATATGGTTAACAATTTGTTGCTTCAAATCTGGATAGCAAGTACTAAGCGCTGCCACATACATTTCATGTACCTTCCTGCTGAGTGCATCAGCCACCTTGTTTTCTTTCCCTTTTATGTGTTTGATCTCAAAATCAAATTCACACAAAAATTCCAACCATCTAGCTTGCCTAGCATTTAAAGTTGGTTGATCAAACAAGTATTTCAGACCACAATGGTCTGTCCTTAACTCAAATTTTCTTCCCATTAAGTAATGCCTCCACATCTTTAAGGCATGTACTATGGCTGCAAGTTCTATATCATGAGTAGCATAGTTCTTCTCATGCTCCTTCAATTTTCTTGACTCATAGCATATCACGTGGTTGTCTTGCATAAGAACTCCTCCAAGTCCTTGATTGCATGCATCTGTACACACCACAAAATCTTTTTCCGGGTCTGCAATCTTCAGAATAGGTGCACTTGTAAGAAGATTCTTCAATCGTTGAAAACTTTCCTCACATCTTGGTGACCATTCAAACTTTATCCCCTTCTTTTGCAAAGAAGTGATCGGGTTAGCAACCTTGGAGAATCCTTCGATAAACCTCCTGTAGTAACCAGCAAGGCCCATAAAATATCTCACATCAGTCACATTCCTTGGAGTTGGCCAATTCATAATGGTTTCAATCTTCTCAGGGTCTACCGATATTCCTTCATCGGAGATGATGTGCCCCAAATAATGAATTCTATCTTTATAGAAGTCACATTTGCTCAACTTTGCATACAGCTTATGCTCCCTTAGTAATTGCATTGTCATTCTCAAATGTTCTTCATGCTCTTCTTCATTCTTAGAATAGATAAGAATGTCATCTAGGAATACAAGAACAAACTTGTCCAAATACTTGCTAAAAACATTATTCATGAGACACATGAATGTAGCTGGTGCATTTGTGAGACCGAATGGTACCACTACAAACTCATAGTGTCCATACCTTGTTCTAAAGGCTGTCTTATGAATATCTTCTTCTTTGATTCTTACCTGATGGTAACCAGACCTCAAGTCAATATTTGAAAATACCTTTGCTCTTCTCATTTGGTCAAAAAGGTCATCAATTCGGGGCAATGGGTATTTGTTCTTCATAGTGACTTTGTTCAACTGCCTGTAGTCAATACATAACCTGAGTGTTCCATCTTTCTTTTTCACAAATAGAACAGGTGCTCCCCACGGGGACACACTTGTCCTAATATATTTCTTTTCCAGCAACTGTTGTAATTGCATCTTCAATTCTAGCAATTCCGGTGTACTCATCCTATAGGGTGTTTTAGACACTGGTGCCGCTCCTGGCACAAGTTCAATTGTAAAGTCAATGTCTCTCTTTGGAGGAAGTCCTGGGATCTCATCAGGAAAAACATCCCTGAATTCTTGCAATACATGATAGTCCTCCAATTTAAGAGTTTTACTCTCTACTGCCTCTAAAACGTGGGCTGCATACAATTGACATCCCTTCCTACAGAACTTCTTCAACTGCATGGCTAAAACCTGTCTAATAGAAGTCACCTTTGGAATGCCTTTTACAACCCTCGGGTTTCCCTCTTCGTCCATGCATTCAAATGTCTTATTGTAGCAGTCAAGTTTAACCCTGTGTGCTTCTAACCAATCCATTCCAATGAGAATATCGTAGGAACCCAGTGGTAAAATATTCAGATCTGCATAAGTGAATAGCCCATCCATCTCTAATGGACATTTCTCTACTATTTCACTAACTTTTCTCTTGGTTCCAATGGCTAGTTGAACTAACCATGATTTACTATGCTTTAATTTCTTGAAAGCACACATCTCAACAATTCTAGGAGTGACATAACTGTGAGTAGATCCAGGATCAATCAAAATAGAAACAGATTGCTTAGCAATATTACCTTCAACTTCAACCACAGTTGATTGATGATCTGCTTGGTGGTCGTCTACTGCTGCATAGATTCTAGGGATTGTCCTCGCCACTTGACCCACAGTTCCAGCTCCTTGGATGTTGTGAACTTGATTTGCATTCCCATTCCTATGTGGACAGTTCCTAAGCATGTGGTCTCCTCCACAACCCCAACATTGAAGTGGTTCTCTTGGCTCCTTTGGATCTCTTGGCTTGTCTCCCATCATCCTAGTTGGCTTAGTCACGGCCTGTGATGGTTGCCTTTGTTGATTCCAGAATTGAGGAGGCTTGAACCCCTTCTTCCTTTGATCAAACTTTTCATTTTTCCTATCCTTCCATGCCTTATGGAATTCCAGTTTAATTATGTTATGATCAAAGTAATACTTGGCCTTTCTTATGGCCTCCTCTAGAGTTCGAGGTTCATCAAACTCAATTCTGTCTTTATATGACTGGGGTAGTCCACTTAGGAAATGCTGAATTTTGACCTTATCATCTCGAATACACTTGACATACCTCAGCAACTCCAAGAACTTGTTTGCATATTCTTCCATGGTCGACTGTCCCAATCTCAGCTCATGGAACTCTTTGATCTTATCATCATAGTACCTATCAGAGAGGTACTTCTGCTTGAAGTATTTCTTGAATTGCTTCCACACAATCTTCCTCTCATTGATCTTCTTCACTTTCCTGGTGTGTTCCCACCATATAGATGCTCTTCCATTCAAGTTGAAGATGGCTACCCTTGCCTTCATATTTCCTGAGTAGTCTTGGACTTGAAAATACTTTCTCATCCCAAGAAGCCAAGCCTCAGCTTCTTGACCGGACTTTATCTCTCCATCAAATGTAGGAGGTTTTGCCTTCTTAAATTCCCCATGTGAATTATTCTTGTAGTGCTTCTTCCTCTTACTCATGCGAGATGAAGAGCTTGAACCCTCAATGGATTCTTCAGAGTCAGATGATTCATTAGAGGAGGTTTCTGGAGTATATGTTCTGTCTGTAGAAACTCTTCCTGGGCTACTGGCCCTCTTACAGGAATTCCTTCTAGAACTACTCCCACCCCTTTCTAGATTTGATATCTGATGCCCAGAGTTTATTTGCCTTTGGATGTCTATCAAACTCTGTAGCATGGCTGCATTCAACTGATTTTCTTCTTCCTGAGCTTTAATCATCCTTTCATTATCTTCTCTACAGCTTTGCAACTCCACCCTTAGGATTCTCATGGTGGCTGCAATACTTGGAGGAGTCTCTTGATTTCTTCTCCCATTAGATTATGTTTCAGCATTTTCAACATGTATGTTCTCCCCCATGGCATCTGTCTCAGGCTCATAGGGATCCTGTGCATCATCTATGATGTTGATTTTCTTGGCCCAACCAAGATTCAAAACTCTTTGACTGTATTATCTAGAGTGCTACACTGCTGTAACTGTGACTCTGTGAAATGTGTTCATCAACACAATTGTTAGCTGTATTACATTCTTAGGAATTCATAACTTACTTCATGCACGTGGAAAAATGCCATACTGACAATTCGTCAAATCACAAACAACGACATATGAGGGGGAAAAAGAAAGGGGGTCAAGGGGGCTTGCCCCCTTGTGGCTGCCACTGCAGGGTGGGTCGAGGGCAGCGCCCTCGTTTTTTTTTGTTTTTTTTAGGAATCTTGCCGCAACGGGCAGTTCGTGGCTTGTCTCCGTTGCGGGGCAGTTTGCTGATCGCTCCCGCAGTTGCGGAGCCATTCGGCGAAGGCTCCCACAGTTTCGGGGCGGTTCGCCGAACGCTTCCGAAATTTTGGGGAGGTTCACGGAAGCCTTCCGCACTTGCGGAACGATTCGCCGAAGTCTTCCGCAGTTGCGGAACGATTCGGCGAAGTCTTCCGCAGTTGCGGAACGATTCGGCGAAGTCTTCTGTAGTTGCAGAATGATTCAGAGAAGTCTTCCGCAATTGCGGAACGATTCGCCGAAGTCTTCCGAAATTTCGAAACGACTCGCCGAACTCTTCCGCATTGCGGAACGATTCGCGGAATCCTTCCACAATTTCGGAAGAGAATCCCTTCCGCAAAAAATTTCCTTTCGACACCGACACTTAGAAAATTTTTCCGCGTTGCAGAACAACTAGCGGAATCCTTCCGCAGTTTCGCGACGACTGGCGGAATGCTTCCGCAGTTTCGGGGCAACTTCCCGAAACAGACTTAAACCAAAATTTTTCAAAAACTCTTAGGAAAATTCAGAATCTTTCCTTCTTTCAGTGATGATTGGATTTGGCCCATAGAGGTCCAATGCTGCAACCAGCAGCTCTGATACCAAAATGTAACGTCCCCTCCTATCATACCAGCATGATAGGGAGGATCGTGACGCTAAATCTGGGCATTTAGCCCCATAAACTTTTAACCAAGCATTCACCAGTATAAAAATTCATATGGAAATGTAAAATTATAAGGAAACACAGCGGAATTTAATTCATTAGCACATCCATCATTCATTAGCCATACCTTCCTTTCTAGTGCTCTCAGGGTGTGCATAGAAAAGTAGCCATCCCTCTTGATCTTCTTGAGAGGTTACTCCCTACACTAGGTTTATCAAGCCAATTCTGTCCACTACCATTCCAATTTCTTGCTTACAGGTTCAAATCAAACAAGGATGCACATAGCAACAAACTACACTAGCTGAGCATGAGAAAACGTTTCCAACAGTGGGATGCATGAGATGGGGTTTCCTGAGCTTCAGAAAAACGTGGGTAGACTCAAAACGTATTGGCACTTGGAAAATTCGACTGGGAGAGAAAAACCCATTCCAGAAAAATGCCCCAGGGGCAAAACGACCTCTCCCTCAGTCCCCAATCGCGTCCCTCCTTCCCTAGCGGCTGCACAATACCAAAAATGAATTCCTGGGCATGGAAAAACACAGGGTTATGGTGAAAAACGTGAGGGTAAATTCCAGTGAGCTCAGTCTGCGTGAGAGGAAGAACGTAATGGATGAGGAATTGCCTTAGGCAGCATTTCATGGGGGTTTTCTTTCCCAGCAAGCCGAGAATATGATTTCCAGGTTGATGGCTTGCCCATGCACGAAAATCTGACTGCCATACTTCTCCAATCCCAAGACATTAACTGCCCCAACCAATCTTTGGAAGAATTAAATGATTGGGTGCATGAGACAAAATGGATAGTTAAGAGTTCATGGGTTTTCTCATTGCCACATGGGCTGACACCATTGGCTCAAGGGTTTGAATAATTTCCCTTCCTATTCCTTGTAGAATCATGCCCCATCTCTTTGTTGCATTGCATAGCTAGTTGGGGTTTTTCCATTAAAATTCGTATTTACATGATGTCTTATTTACATTGTGCCCATCTCGCACAAGAACCATAGGCATCTATTTTTAATTGCCGATACATGAAATGCTAAATCAATGGTGGGGCCTTGGCCTTGAGCTCCTCACCATTATTAAATTACAATATTTACATCATTTACGATTTAATACAAAGGGGGTCAAAATGGGGAATTTACAATATTCAACTAGTAGCATGTTTTTCCAATCCTTGGCAATGTCCATGAGAGAAAAAGAAGGTCTTCTTGACAAAACATCTGCTACTATATTATTCTTTCCTTTGACATATTCAATATCAAAATGATAAGCTTGAATCTTGCTTACCCACTTTTGTTGCCTTTCATTTAGATCTTTTTGGGTGAGAAAGTGTCTTAGACTATTGTGGTCAGTTTTCACCACAAACTTGCTGCCCACCAAGTATTGTCTAAATTTGGCCAATGCATGCATAATGGCCAGCATTTCTTTATCATAGATGGAGTAAAGTTTTTCATGAGGCTGCAACTTTCTGCTCTCAAAGGCTATGGGGTGTTGGCCTTGCTTTAGGACAACCCCTATTCCTCCACCTGAAGCATCACATTCCACAACAAAAGGTTTAGTAAAATCAGGAAGTGCAAGTATGGGACAACTACTCATTACCTATTTCATTTTTTGGAAGGCCTTTTCAACCTCTTCATCCCACTTGAAAACATCCTTCTTACTCAAATCAGTGAGTGGAGAAGTCAACTTGGAGAACCCTTTCACAAATTTTTGGTAGTAGGTGCATATGCCAATAAAGCCTCTTAATTCGGTAATATTTTTGGGTGATGGACATTCCAAGATAGCCCTGATTTTTTTCATGTGTACCTTCACTCCTTCTTTCCCAATAATGTTCCCAAGATACAGTAGTGCTTTCATCCCAAATTCACATTTCGATAACTTAGCAAATAAGGACTCTTCTTGCAAAATTTTCAACACAATCTCTAACTGCTGCAAATGTTTTTCCCATGTTTTACTGTAAATGAGAATGTCATCAAAGAAAACCAAAACAAACCTTCTTAGTTGCTTGCAAAAGATCCTATTCATACATGCTTGAAATGTGGCTGGAGCATTAGTTAGCCCAAAAGGCATGACAAGAAATTCAAAGTGGTCAAAATGACATCGAAAAGCAGTCTTTTGCACATCTTCATCTTTCATTCGAATTTGGTGATACCCTGATCTCAGGTCAATTTTTGAGAAGTATTTGGCCCCATGTAGCTCATCCATGAGCTCATCAATCCTAGGAATAGGATACCTATTCTTGATAGTCTTTTTGTTCAAGGCTCTAAAATCTATGCACATTCTCAATGTTCCATCTTTTTTCTTCACTAGCACTACTGAAGAAGCATAAGGGCTAGAGCTTGGTCTAATGAGTCCCAACTCTCGGAGTTATTGGATGGATTTTTCAATCTCATCTCTGAAATTTTTAGGATGTCTATAAGGTGGTATCTTAATGGGTGAAGTAACCTCCTCCAAAATAATACTGTGCTCAACCCCCCTGTCCGGTGGTCTACCATGTGGAAGGTCTCTAAAAACCTTTTCATATTTTTGCAAAAGTCTCTCTATCTCCTCTGGGTGTTCAACAATATTTATAGTGGGATTGGGAGATGTAATATGACATTCAGCAGCCCATTCTATGTCCCCATGCCTCAATATAGATCTCATACTATTGCAAGTCACTACTTGATTTGGATAAGTGTGCTGCCCTCTCACAACTCTTTGTACCCCTTTTGAGTCTTGGAATTTCATTTCGGGAATTTGATAATTTACTATATGCTGTCCTATTGAATACAACCATTGCACTCCCAAAACTACATTAGTATCAACAGCATCAACCACATAAAAGCTATCAACAAAAGTATAGTTACCTATGGTGACTTGCAGCTTTGGAACCCATGTTTTGCATTGCATTGTGTTGTGACCGGGAATGACAACTATGAAGCCATCAAATGGTTCAATAGGTATATTTATTTTCTCCACCATCTCTGCATCAATGAAGTTATGGATGGATCCTCCATCTACCAAAAATGAAGTTCTTTGTCCTTGTACCACACCTTTGCATTAGATAGTATGATAGCGAGGTACTGCTGAAAGTACTGGCATTCTTGCTTTGTCCGTTGAAGGCTGATTTTCTTCTTGTCTTTCCTCTTCTACTGCTGTCTCATATGCCTCTTCTTGATATGAAATATGTCCATCTTCATCCATGCCCCCATCATACCCCTCATTATCAGAAAATACTTCTATGTATTGAGCCTTTCCTTTAGTACATTTGTGCCCCGGTGTCCATGGTTGGAAGTATGTGAAGCACAGTTTCTTTTTTCGAAGTTCATCCCTGTTTAGTCCTTTTTTTATTCCTTTCAAATGAATCTCTTTTCCAAGGTTTCTTATCATATCCATCCCTTTTCCAAGGTTTCTTTTCAAATTTGTAGCTAGGCTTGGGAGGAAATCTTGTTCTAGGAAGCACATTTTGGAGATCCCTAGTCACGCTCATTGCATCTTTTAATGTAGTTGGCTTGTGGGCTTTGACCAAACCTCTTAAGGGTTCAGCCAAACCTCCAGTGAACAGTAATATTAATCTTCCCATAGAGACATCAGCCACCTTGACTGATAATTTTTTAAAGTCCAACATATATTCAGTAGGGGACCCAGTTTGCTTCAATTGAGCTAGTTCTTTGAAAGGCAATTCTGGATCTTTTTGTTCAAATCTTTCTAGTACCCTGTCAACAAATTCTCCATATGTTTTAACCTGATTATGGCCCAAATTTTTTATCCCATGAAACCACCATTCATTGGCATCTCCTTCCAAATGCAAAATGGCCATTTTTAATGCATCCTCTTCCAACATAGGATTCAGCTGAAAATATACATCCAATTTTTGCATCCAAGTGTTAGCAGAATTTTGAGAAGAACCATCCAAAGTAGGAAGTGACATTTTTCCAATAGCACTATTTAATTCTTTTTTTTGGAATGGACTCCTATTGTCTTCCCTCCTTTTAATTTTTTGTATAGCATCAATGTAGTCACTGAGTGGTACACCTCTTTTACACTATTCATTCAAATCATTCCAATCGTTTACTAGTTTCTTATAATCCACCTCAATATTGGGCTCTTCTTTGGGTGTGAGAAATTTAGGTGCAGTATGCCTTTGTGTGCTTTGGAATTCATCAGGTCTATTATGTGGTCCTGTGCTTGAAAAAATATGCTCACTCCCTTTTATCTTTTCCCCTGAATGTGAACCACTGTTATCTCCTATCATCCCTTTGCCTGAAAGTTGGCTACCCAACAATTCGAAACTTTTCATCATTTGTTTATACATCTATAGAATAACCATGGTAATTCCATCAAAACATGGTTTTAAGGCTTCAATAAATTCCTCCTTATGTCTTAATTTTTCCTCCTCCTCTCTACCCATTGTTTTAGAAAAAAACCCTTTTTCTGCTACTATCTCTTCTTCAACTACTGATTCAAAGGGTGGGATTTTATTTGTTTGGCTTCTTGTTAATACCATCAGGTGCCAATAACATGCTCTGATACCACTTGTAATGTCCCTTTTTCAAAATTTTAAGAAAATGCCCAATTTTGACCTTTGACTAGTTTTGATGCCTAGGTCCCAATTTTGGTCCAAATGGTTCCAAATATTTAGGGAAGGTGTATTATTGATATTAGGACTTAAATATGATGTTCAGGGATGATATATGGCCACCAAAAGACCTCTTCAAACTCTCTTAAGATTCTGGTTCAAGTATGCAATTTTACTAGTAATTTGGGGTTCAAATCCCCCTGGGGTAAGTACTGAAAATAGCTTCCCAAATGCCTCCAAACCCACTTGAATTTATGAAAATAGGTAGGGTATGTTTCAGGGATGTTATTAAGGTACCAAATGCATCATTCATTAGTTATAATATCTGTTCCAGCCCTCTCCTAAACAACAAAAAAATCCACTAATTTGACCCGTGGGGAAATGGCACCAAATCTTCTTCAAATGCAAATAAACTGAGTATAATGACTTCCAATGATCAATTACTGAATATGAAACTTATAATACAAATCAATGGCATTCCATTCATCATAAATATATTAGAGAAACATTCCTTTATTCGAAATCATCATCATTATAATGGCATACGTCAATGTAGTGGGGAAATGGACATTGTTTGCTCATTAATCTTCATTTTTACATACAACCACATGGTATTTAGACCTGAAACTTTCTGAAGGTGAAGAATAGAGTATATAATTCTATTACAATCAGAAATACATCAATATAAGCTCTCCCAAGAAGCACAAGGGCTCACCAAAAATGCCCTCCCTCAAGGAGCATGAATATGCCTTCAGAACTGGAAATGGTTGAGAGATGGTGCTGCACTAAACAAAACCACGAGCTGCCCTGTATATAATACCTGCAAATAAAAATCCATTAAAGCTCCATGAAAGACTTGAGTGGCCTCTCCAAACACCAACTTGGATGGGAATCTTTCACCCTCGAAATTGGCTAAGGCAAGAAACTAGTCATCCACTAGCTCTCTCTTCACAAATGCAATTTTTCTCAAATCATCAAAAGCTGTTCTCATACTTGATTTTTACATTTTATAACCAACATTACCCTTATAAGGGTCGAAATCCTCTCAATAGCTTCAAGAGATTTCCACGTAGGAAATATTCCACATTTGCCACTTGTCTCCTAGTTCCAACCTTCCATCTTCTCCCAAATTCGAATTTGAGTCTCTTTGGCTTCTTCCACTCCCATGAGCGCCTTCCTTGAGCCTAGTTTTGGGGCTGACATGTCATAATGGTCAGATGTCAGAGGTTATTTCTGCAATTTGTCATAGTTGTCATAGATTCTCCATCATTGGTGTCATAGGGGCTAGGGAATCTAGCCCAAGTGTCCACAAACTTCCAATTTGAATCTTTATCTTCCATGGAGGTTACCAATCCATCCCAATTCGACCTAAGATGATCAATGCCATGTTTTATGATTTACCAACTTACCCAAGAGTCTTCACCTTCCCATGAATTCAAATTGGCAAGAGAGAGATGCCATGTGTCATTGAAAAATCAAGCTAGTGTGGGTCCCACACCCTCCATATGTCTCCAAAACCACTTGCCACCTAGAATTTCTCTTGAATTTATTTATTCACCATATTTATTAAATACTTGAACCCTTCTAATGTCTAAACATAATTTATTAGCTTCCTTATTACAATTCCACATGTGCCCATCCAACCTAGGAAACTAGTAGGATTGATGGGATTGTCTTACTATGCAATTATTTGAATGGGGACATTACATAAAATTGACCCCCAAAAAACAAGAACAATGTCGGGTTCTCGTCAATTTGTATAACTTGTTCATAGGCATTCCAATCAATGTATTCCCTATAAAATCCCATACCTTCATCGAGTCTAGAGGACAATTCTCCAAATTTAGGATCTTTAGATGGTGTTTTCTCACTATAGTAGCAGGATGACAAGCGAATTTGAATTTTAAAGATCCAAAAACTGAAACATGAAAATTTGATTAGACAATTGTTGAATAAAATATTATTTAATAAAATGTTTGAAGATGCTCCTCATTACAATGGCATCCCAAATAAATAATAGAGCTTGGGCTATTTGGTGCCATTTTACGAAAATGTATGACTTCTCATAAGTCTCGAATAGTTTGTTTATTAACTTCTTTTTATTATTATAATTTTGTTTATATTTTAATTTATCACTTTTATTAATTTATTATCTATCTATCTATCTATCTATCTATCTATCTATATATATATAACATTGCCCTCTTCTTTTAAGATGCTTTGTTCTCAAAGTAGGGTAATCACGGATATTGATGAAGGAACTTCTCTATCTCCCACGACACGCCCTCTTCTAGAAGATTCTTCCATTTAATGAGATATTATTTCGTTATTCTTGAGCATAGTCTCCTCTCCTTGATGATGAAGACAATTTCATGTTCTAAAATGAGTTTCCCTTCCTTGTCCAATGTAGGAAGAATCATCTATGCTGATTGATGTTGTCCCAGCATTTTTTTGAGACATGATACATGGAAAACATTGTGAACCCGACTCTTATTTGGTAAGTCCAATTCATATGCTACATAACTGATTTTCCTGTTAATCCGATATGGTCCATAAAATTTGGAACAAGTTATACAACTTGATGAGAACTTTATACTCAAAATGAAAACTCTAGCCATAAAAACTCATACTTTTGCATAAAAAAACACCAAAAAACAACCCCAAGTAAAAAAGTGGTGCTACTACTAGTAGCACCACTTTTTTATTTAGGGTTAAAAATATAGAAATTAACCAAAACAATCATTATTGTTGTTTACAAAAACCTTAAAATCAAGCCCCAAATTGAAAACTAATCCTACCGATAGCATACTTTTTCAAAAAATGTAAAATTGTATTTATTAAATCTCTTAGTAACACTATATAAAACTATCACTGAGTTAAACACAAACTATTTAAGAAATTATTTGACCAATATTTCCATATAAAATAAATAATTTATGATATTATACATAATAAAACCATGTATTAAAGCATAAAACATAGAAGTTATGATATTTGGGCGTACAAGGGAGGAAACGTAGTATCACCCATTTGGGGGGGGCTAAAATTACAACTTACTGGAACGATGGGTGGTATCATTTATTTATTTATTTTAATTTTCTTTTAAAATATTTAAAATGTTTAGTTTTGTATATAAAAAAAGATGAAAATGCATTAAAAAATTTTGAAATGCCTTTTTTTCCTACAAATTTGACCATAAAAATGACTTTTTTAAGAGAAAAGTTTAAAGAAAAAACTCTAATATATATCTATATCTATATCTATCTATCTATCTATCTATCTATATATTATTCTAACTAGCTTCCAAAAATTTAAAAAAAAATGTATATATATTTTTTATAATTAGTCGCTAAATGTATTTTTTTGTAAAATTTGAAAAAACGAATTTGTAAATAAAAATTATAGTTTTTTAATGACCAAGATCATTCAAAATCGCAAAAACACGGCTCAAAATGAAAAATGGTGCTACCAGTATACACACTTTTTTAAACGGAGGTATAAACAACTACTAAATTGACCCCCCCAAAATGAGAACAATGTCGGGTTCTCGTCAAGTTGTATAATATGTTTTGGGTGCCAATTTATTATTTCCTTGTTTCTTAAGAGATAATTGTTTGTATGGTTGGAGTCTTATGAACACCCAATCTACTATTTCAAACTCTCTCTCTCTGTTCAATGATTATTTGCTCGATGCTTCATATGATTTCGCACCATTGTTAGGTTATCCTTGAGTATTTGTTTTACCCTATCATTTTCCTCAAGTTGACTTCTTACTGCTAGTACCTTTGTATTACTTTGAGCAAATTCCTTCCTCTTAGGCAGTCCATACCAATATAGGGCTTAAAAAGGTGTCATTTTGGCTAAAGTGTGGTAAGTGGAGTTATAGCACCATTCTGCAAGATGCAACCATTGTAGCCATTTGGTTTGCTTGTCGATGACAAAACTACGAAGATAGGTTTCTAGGCATTTGTTGAAATTTTTTGTTTATCCATCTATTTGGGGGTGGTAAGTTGAGCTCACATTAAGAGATGTCCCAATTTGTTTGTAGAATTCCTTCAAGAAGTTGCTTTTAAATTTGGCATTTCTATCACTAACAATGTTTTGGGAAACCATATAATTTGTAAATATTTTTACATAATACTTTAGCAATTTGTTTAGTTGAATCAATCTTCTTTATGCCCATAAAATGTGTGTACTTAGTTATTTGAACCGATACCACTAATATTTTGTCCTTCCCTTCCAACAAAGGTAACCCTTCAATGAAATCCATGGAGATTTCTTCCCACTTCTAGTTTGGAATGTGTAAGGGTTGGAGTAACCCTGGAGTCATGATATTTTTGCTTATGTTTTTCAGACATGTGTCACACTCTACTACATAGTTCTGAATTTCTTTATACACCCCCTTCCAAAAAAATGACCGCCTGACATTGCAGTAAGTTTTGAAAAACCCTACATGTCTTGCAGCTGGTGAGTCATGATATTCTTTCAGAACTTTAGATTTAAATCTTGATGTTGAACTTAGATAAATCCTACCGTCATACCAAAGGATGTCATTCCTCCACTCAAATTTAGAATTTTGATCGGGATTATCAATTAAGGAATATGTGTGTGGGTCCTTGGCATATTCAATTTGGATTTCATCCAACCATTTTGGAATTGCAACTAAAATTGTGTATGACTTGGCTTCTTCATCCTTTCGAAAAAGAGCATCAACAACCACATTGTCCTTCCCCATTTTATGTAATATATCCATATCAAAGGTGCCAATTTTTTCTATCCAATTTCATTGTTATGTTGACAATGTCTTTGTTGTAGAAGATATTGAAGACCATTGTGATATTTTCATATCAAAAATTTGCTTCCTAGAAGGTATTGTCGCCACTTTGCTAAGGCGTGTATAATGGCAAGCATTTCTTTATCATAAGTAGACTTTGAACATGCCTTCTTGTTGAGATTCCGACTTTCAAATGCTATTGGATGCCCTCCTTGCATCAATACTACCCATATCCCAAATCATGAGGCATCACATTCAACCACAAAGGATTTTGTAAAATATAGACTTTTTAATACTAGGGTTGATGACATAATTTTCTTCAATGCTTCAAAACAATTTTTGGATTCATTCCTCCATTGAAAAGATTTTTTAAGAGATTTGTTAGAGGAGCAGTCATTTGAGCATAATTTTTCACAAATATTCGATAGTATCCTGTCAAGCCCATAAATCCCCTTAGATTAGATATGTTATTTGGATTGGGCCACTCGGTGATTTCCTTGATTTTATTTGGATCTATTTTGACTCCTTCCTTTGATATCACATGGCCAATATAATCCAATTCATTTTTACCGAATGTGCATTTTGACATTTTTGCATAGAATTGGAGTTCTTCCAAGATGCTGAGTACTTGATCTAAGTCATTGAAGTTCTCCTTCCATGTTTTATTGTATATAAGGGTATCATCAAGAAACACTAATACAAACTTCCTTAGGTACGGTTGGAATAATTCATTCATTGCGGCCTAAAACGTAGTTGGAGAATTGGTTAGTCCAAAGGGCATTACCTTGAATTCATAATGTCCCTCATGTGTCTGAAAGGCAGTTTTTTCTACATTTTCTAATTTAATCTCGATTTGATAGTACCCAAATCTCAAATCTATTTTTTGAGAAATAATAGGCTCTGTGAATTTCGTCCAACATCTCATCTATGAAAGGAATAAAGAGTTTGTTCTTTATGTTTATTTTATTTAGCCCTCTGTAATCTATGCATAACCTGAAGGATCCATATTTTTTATGAACTGACACTACCAGCACGACATATGGACTTCTACTTTTAGTAATGACACCACATCTTAATAGATCTTGGGTCAATCTCTCAATATCTGTTTTATGATGGTGAGGATATCTTGAAGGTTTGACATTGATAGGTTTTGCCCCCAGTTCCACCTCAATTATGTGTTCAATCTTATTGTCTAGTGGTAACTTCATCGGTAGATCTTGGAACACCTTGTTTTGTTTTTTAATTAGTTCTTGGATTTTCGATGGTTTGTAGCCTACTATCTTGGTTGTTAACAACTTCATTTCTCAACATTGTATGAATAAGTGGGTGCTCCCTTTCGAATTAGTCTTTCCATTTGATATAATGACACAATTTGCATGTGGTGTGGTTGGAACTTGTACAATTTGTACTTTTCTCCTAGCCACTTGAATTTAACAAAGTGCTTTTGATGGTTACTGGAGTAAGTGCCTAATGTTTGTAACCACTGAACACCTAAAAACACATCTACTCCTCTTGGAGGCACTACGAAGAATTTGGATTCTAGGTTATAAACTTGTATTTATAATTTAAGATTGTGGCACCTTCCCACATTTTCAATCTTTTTACCATCTACCACCATCACCTTCATGTTAGGTATTGGGTATACAAACAAGTTCAACCTTTGTGCGATATTAACACTAATAAATTTATGGGTGCTTCCTATATCTATAAGAACCATGGCATTGTCATTTTTGATATGTCCCTTTAGTTTTAATGTTTGAGGTTGAGAGATCCCTGTTATGGAAGCTAGTGATATTCTTGGTGCATTGCATCTACTTCTAAGGAATACTTTGGAGGATTTCTTGCATCATCCTCACTTGATTCTTCATTGTCAAAGTCAACTTCTTATTTTGCTTCACATGTATATAGATTTGGGGTGTTTCCCTTTAGAGAGCATCTATGCTTTCGTTCCCACTTTTCTCCACAATACTTACATTTCCCCATCTTCATCCTTTGGGCCTCCAAGCTGAGTTTTCCACCTTACGTTAGATGTGGAGGCATGTATTTTGAAGTTCCTACATCTGATGTTTGGGGTGGTTTCCTTCTAAACTAGACTTTATAGAAACTAGGCTGGGAAGACCTTTCAAACTTGTTCTCGATGATTTTTTCCTTACCTCTTTCCTTTTCTATAGTCA
The DNA here is from genome assembly GCA_027924585.1 of Larix kaempferi. NCBI lineage: Eukaryota > Viridiplantae > Streptophyta > Pinopsida > Pinales > Pinaceae > Larix > Larix kaempferi. The sequence goes on along the minus strand of BSBM01001027.1, from coordinate 1,960,656 downwards.
TAATGTTATGCATTTATAATTCATCTCTTTTGTATTGTTTTAACCCATGCACATAAGTTTGAAGATGTTTCTCATCTATTAGTTCCAGAACTCGAGTTGCCAATGCTTCCCATTCATAAGTGTACTCATCTACATTTCCCTTATGTTGTATTCTAGTAATTTTTGCAAAAATATCCTTCTTGGTTACACCTTGAAACCTTTTAAGAAAATCGTTCTTGAAATTGTTCCAGCTATAGAAGCACACTTTCATTGTAATCTTCCACCACATGTACCATTTATATGCATTACCATCCAACTGCATGGTTGTGTATTTGACCTTTTCATTGTCGATTTAGATATTATGGATGTCAAAAAATTCTTCAGCCTTATTAATCCATTTGACACATTTATTTTTGTTCCCATAGAACTTGGGTAAATCTAGTTTTTCCCTTATCTAGTACCCTTGCATTGGTGGAGATGGGAAGAGAGGTGGTGGATTGAGAATTTGAAACCCATGGTGGAGAATTTTTGTAGTGCTCGGACTAGATGTATTAAAAAAATTTGGTGGTAGGTTTGTGGAATTTGGCGGAATAGTGGTATGCGGTGGGTTGGTGGTGTGCAAAGGTTGCAGATTAGCTATTAGATTCTTAAGTTCAATATTCTTTTGATCTTGTTTTGCTTCAGTTATTTATGTTTTGCTACATTTCCATCCTAATCCTGGTAACAATCTTATCTTCGAGGGTTTGAGATAATTCTTTTTTTGCTATTTCCCCCTTTAATTCCTCATAATTCTTATTGACTTTTCATCGAATTTATCCAATTTGGCATTGAAATCCGTCATTCCTCTGGTAGTCACTTGAATTTCCTTTTTCAAACTTAATATTGACTATTTGTTTTGGTACGTTCCCACCAGCCACCTCCTATCCTATTCCAAATTGTATGGATGCTAGGTACGGATGCTAGTGCAGAGGACACAGGAGTACGGACGACTAGTATAGACGACTGGTACAAACACTGAGTACGAACAAGCTACACATGAGGTATAGTATGGACACACGGTTGTAGTCAGAATGGTTGTTGTACGGACTTGTATGACGAGCATTCCAGGCTCTAATACCAATGAAACATGAAAATCCAATTGAACAATTGTTGAATAAATAATTATTTATAAAAATTCTCAAGATGATCCTCATTACAATAAGATATGAATAAATAATAGAGCTTGGGTTGTTTGGTTCCTTTTTACAATAAGGTATGAATTTTCATAAGTTTCTAATAGTTTATTTATTAATTTCTTTTTATTATTAGAATTTTGTTTATTCTTTATATTTTAATTTATCACTTTTATTACTTTATCTAATACCCCCAATTTTGACTTGGAATGTATTTAATCAAAATTATGCAAATGATGTAAATATGCTAGTATGGATTCCTAGTGCGGATCTCAAGGCCAAGGACCAACTAGTGAATATCTAGGCATGTATGATGTGTATATTTTTATTTGGACCGTATGGTTGGCTTATCATGCTAATTTGAAATATATGTAAATATTATGCTGGAAATAATAAAATGGTCCAAGATGGTTGTGTAAAGAGCACTAAAGGGGCTATGATTCCACCAGAGGACGAGAAGAAAGGGTCCCTATAGGGAACTAAATACTTTGTTTCCAAGTGTCAACCTTATAACTCATCCAAATCCTTCCATGTGCTTTAAATAATCCAATTACCTTCTCTTGAATATTAAACGCAAACATTGAATGCATATGTGAGATTGGTGGGAAAAGTAACTTCATGCAGTTATTGAAGCATGGGGGTGGCGACAGTTATATGTCAACTTCCAGAACTCCTTTTCTTCTATGGTTAGAAGCCATGTCAGTTGTATTTTCACCATCATCTCATATCCCTTGGAGTCAACACTATTTTTATCATTTCTCTCATGCGGTTTTACACACTACATAGAGATTTCTATTGTTGTTCATGACCATTATCATACCATGTTTAACCCAGAAATTTGAATTTAGATTTAGAGCTGCATTTTTTAAGGAAAATATAGATGGTTGTAGGTGAGCATAGAGGTTGGGAAAGCTAGGAACCGTTACCCATTGAGTTCTACTACGTTTGGATGCTTGAGAAGCCATGAATTAATGTTGCAGGAGGTTCTCCAATAGCATACAACAGGTTGGGATCTTACTTCACACATTAGTAAGCATTTTAAGGGTTGTATTTCCTCAGGGAACTGTGGATCAATGAAGGGAAATGTATTCCTTGTGTTGTGTGGGTCAGGTGGAAGGAGTGTCATGGTTGTGATGGATTAGTGAGATCCATGTAAAGCTCTGTATGAATTTTTGGCTAAGCATAGTGAGCAGAATGGGTTGTGGGATGAGAGAGAGAGAAAAATGTAGGTGTTTCCTCCACCATGGTGGCATCATATCCTATCTTGGGGGTGGCCTCTTAGCATAAATAGTATATGTTGGACAGAGTGTCTATAGTTGGGTATAAAATCACTCTTACATAGCCAGTTGCTTGGATATTATTTTTTTAAAGATAAGTATTATTTGTATTTGAATCTGCGATGTTTATTTTATGCATACATTGATTAAGCTTGTGTATGCATGTTATGTGTGTGTGGATTGAGTTATTTTCGTTGTGTAGTTTCATTTACACATCTAAACACATGTTTTTATTGTTATGAATTCATAATTATGGTTATGGGAAAAATTTAGAAGCCCAAATTTAGTTAATGTCCCCTCCCATTGGTCAAATTGGGTGAAGGGGATGCCATAGCATGGTATCAAAGCTTTTGGTTGCAATACTGGAGTTGTATGGGCCAGAAATGCACACTTATAGGTGGAGATCGATTTTTTTTAAGTCACGAATAAGGGAGTAATAGTATTTTCGAATTAATTTCAAAATAATCCCTTATTGCCGTAATAAAATGCATTCAATTTTGGAAATTTGGGAATTTTTAAGTGGGCCCCACCTGTGCCACGTGGACGGGTGACATGAAGGGGCCATGTGGGTTGGATGTATGATGTGGACCAGCCACATTAGCGCCTAAGCACTAGAATCCGACCTAGGGGCTTGTAACATTTTATCACCCTAATGCTAGACTCAATGGACCAGGTGACCAGAGGGAAGGATGTTAAGTTTAAACCAAATAGACTAGCAAGATCACTGAAAGAAGCATAATCACAAGATAGACACAGAATTTACCCTGGGAAACCCTCATGGGGTAGAAAACCCAGCAAATCTTTCCTCAATAAGATGATCAACCAAAATACAAGATGTGCTCCCTCCTTCTTTATCTACTTAGCAGACCTCCCAGACAAGTGCGCTACTTTTCTCAAGTGAGTGAGTGTGTCTAATGAGGAGTTCACCTCCTCTATTTATATTAGTCCCTGACTGACTAAAATCCCTAATGGGGCCGACCTCTACTGGAGAAGTCTAATAACCCCTAAAATATATTATCAGGGCCGACCCCCACATGGTGGGTCTAATAACCCTAGTTACCACACACCCTCGAAGGAATAATCATCTCCGGATAAGTAATAGAGTTACCCCGGAGGGATGAAACATCTTCGGAATAATAAAGTACAATTATAATATTCTTAGAAGTTACAATATTCAACACTCCCCCTTAACGAGAAGGATATTATAACAACGTCTGCAGGAGCAAGGAGTCATCGATTACATCATACATGATGCATCTATATATCATTGGAAGCTTTCTTCAATTTAACATCGTCATCACACGATCATCAGCATCGTCATCCCACGATCATCATCAGTGTCATCATCTCACGATCATCAGCATTGTTATCGCACGATCATCAGTATCGTCATCTCACGATCATCAGCATCATCTTTCCACGATCATCAGCATCGTCATTCCACGATCATCAGCATCGTCATCTCACGATCATCAACATCGTCATCGCACGATCATCAGTGTCGTCATCTCACGATCATCAGCATTGTTATCGCACGATCATCAGTATCGTTATCTCACGATCATCAGCATCGTCATCGCACGATCATCAGCATTGTCATGATACAAGTATCCACATCTTCAATATAAGTATTCATATCATCAATACAAGTATCCATACCGATACAAGTAACCACATCATTAATACAAGTATCCTTACCGATACAAGTAGCCACATCATCAATACAAGTATCCTACCGATACAAGTAACCACATCATCAATACAAGTATCCTATCGATACAAGTAACCACATCATCAGTACAAGTATCCTACCGATACAAGTAACCACATCATCAGTACAAGTATCCTACCGATACAAGTAACCACATCATTAATACAAGTATCCTACCGATACAAGTAACCACATCATCAATACAAGTATCCTACCGATACAAGTAACCACATCATCAAAGAATCACTTTCTTGGAGACATATGTCTACGGATCAATTCAGGGACCGAAGTCCGGGGATGATACAATCCCCACTTCTCGGAGACCATTCATCTACGGATCAATTCAGGGACCGAAGTCCGGGGATGATACAATCCCCACTTCTCGGAGACCATACGTCTATGGATCAATTCAAGGACCAAAGTCCGGGGATGATACAATCCCCATCTGTCCACTAAGGACTTTATTCTTGAAGACCATACGTCTACGGATCAATTCAGGGACCGAAGTCCGGGGATGATACAATCCCCATCTGTCCACTAAGGACTTTATTCTCGAAGACCATACGCCTACGGATCAATTCAGGGACCGAAGTCCGGGGATGATACAATCCCCATCTGTCCACTAAGGACTTTATTCTCGAAGACCATACGTCTACGGATCAATTCAGGGACCAAGGTCCGGGGATGATACAATCCCCATCTTTCCATTAAGGACTTCATTTTTAGAGACCATACGTCTACGGATCAATTCAAGGGACCAAAGTCCAGGGATGATACAATCCCCATCTGTATCCTTATCAATACAGATGTCATTAAAACATGTATTCTTATCAATACATCAATAAAACATGTATCCTCATCAATACATTAGTAAGACATGTATCCTTACTGATACAACAATAAAATATCAATAAACTATGTATCCTCATCAATACATCAGTAAAGCAAAAGTAAGTGAGAGAAAATAAGTAATCTAAGTATAAGAGTCCTAAGTCTAAGTATCTAAAACAGGTATCCACATCATCGACCTTGTTGTCGATGAGGCAATCTCATCATTAGAGAGCACACTACTCCCCCTTTCAAGGAGGGTCCTTTTGAACCACACCAAGTTTGTCTCGGAAGTATTCAAACTTCACTCGAGACAGAGGTTTGGTCAAAATATCAGCAATTTGATCCTTAGTGCTCACATACTCGAGCTTAATAGCTCCTCTCTGCACCATATCTCGTATATAAAAGTATCGGATCTCTATGTGTTTTGACTTATCATGAAATACCATATTTTCTGTCATCTTGATACAACTTTGATTGTCACACATAATCACAGTAGGATCCAATTCTAAGTCAAATACTCCAGATAGTAGTTTCCAAAGCCATACTGCTTCGCCGCTATATATTCTGCTTCAGCAGTACTGAGAGCCACACTGGATTGTTTCTTGCTAAACCAAGAGATCATGGTAGATCCAAGTCCATAGCATCCACCTGATGTACTCTTCCTGTCTGAAACACTTCCTGCCCAATCGGAATCTGAATAACCATGTAACCTAAGTTCATGATTTCTGAGGTAGTAAAGACCAAAATCTAAAGTACCTTTTAGATACCTCATTACATGCTTTGCAGCTATTAGGTGAACCTTCCTTGGTTCTACTAGAAATTGACTCAGAGTATTTATAGCAAAGCATATGTCTGGTCTGGTATTTGTCAAATACATCAATGACCAATGATTTGTCTATATAGAGTTACATCCACTAATTCAGATGAGTCATCAACTAATAATTTCAAGTTGGAGTTCATGGGAGTAGCCATGGTCTTACACTCCAACATGTCAAATCTTTTCAGGATCTCCACAGCATACTTACCTTGATTTAGGAAGATTCCTTTTGGTTCTTGCCATACTTCTAGACCTAAGAAGTAGTGCATTAATCCTAGATCCTTCATTTCAAATTCGGAAGAAAACTTCTTCTTACATTCGATAATTTGGTTCTCATTTCTTGTTAGAAATAGATCATCCACATATAATAGTAATATAACAGGTTCATCATCCATAATTTTGAGATAGAGATTTGGATCAGCTTTACTCTTGGTAAAGCCCATACCTGTTAAGAAGCTGTCAATCCTTCCGTACCAAGCTCTGGGAGCTTGCTTTAATCCATACAAAGCCTTTTTCAGCTTGCATACATGAGTTCTTCTATCTTTAACCTCAAAACCTTGTGGTTGTTCCATGTACACTTCTTCTTCAATGACACCATTCAGGAAGGTTGTTTTGACATCCATTTGGTGTAATTTCCACTTCATCATAGTGCAAGTGCCATGATAGTTCTAATTGAAGTGTACCTAGCAACTGGTGCAAATGTTTCTTCATAGTCTATTCCCTCCTTTTGGGAGAACCCTCTAGCTACAAATCTTGCTTTATATTTTTCAATGCTACCATCTGCAGCATGTTTTATCTTGAAAATCCATTTGGAAGAAACCACACTTTTATCCTTTGGTATGGGAACTATGTCCCAAACATCATTGTTCATTATTGACTGGTACTCTTCTGTCATGGATTCTACCCACTCCTTTTCTTGAGCTGCGTCTTCATAGATGGTGGGTTGATGATCCACAAGGTCACACATTAAGGCCACATAGTTGGATACAACCTTGGGTTTCTTCCTTTCTCTAGTGGAACCTTCAGGAGCTCCATATTTTTCAGCTCCTTGAATAATATCTCTAGCCCATGCTGGTCTTTTTTTTCTAGATATATTTGAAAGGGGGGGTTCCTGAGGTTCTATCATATCATGATCTTCTGGTGTATCATCTTCAGGAATGGGTACAGCTTCTGTAGCTCTAGGAGGTGAATATTCTTCATAGATTTCTTCAAGTTGGCATTTCCTAGATTTCTTGATAGCTGCTTCTTCATCGAATGTTACATCTCTACTTATCTCCATATGATGAAAACCAGGTATGTAAATTCTAAAAGCTTTGGATGTATCACAATATCCAACAAATATTCCTTTCTTGCCAGAGGGATCCAGCTTGGTTCTCTTTTCTTTTGGAATGTGAATATACACAGGACATCCAAATATTTTGAGATGACTTACCTCAGGCTTCTTTCTTGTGAATACTTCTTCTGGAGTCTTAAATTCAAGAGCACTATGAGAAAGTCTATTTTGTACATAGACAGCTATCCTGGCTGTTTCAGCCCATAGATACATGGGAAGATCTTGATCATGTATCATAGTCTTTACAGCTTCCATGATAGTCCTATTCTTCCTTTCAGCAACCCCATTTTGTTGGGGATTGTAGAGAGTGGTTAGTTCCCTTTTGATTCCAGTTTCTTTGCAAAAGTCTTCAAATTCTTTTGAAGTATATTCTCTGCCATTATTTGTTCTGAGAATCTTGATTTTCTTTTCTGAGAGATTTTCTATTAAGGCCTTGAACTCTTTGAATTTTCCGAAGACTTCATTCTTACCTTTTAGAAAGAATATCCAAGTTTTCTTTGAGTAGTCATCAATGAATGTGACATAGTATTCATATCCGCTTAAAGATGTGGAGGGCATTGGTCCACATACATCAGAGTGTATTAACTCCAGGGTACTTTTAGTCTTTGTTTCACTTCTGGGAAATGGGTTCTTGACATTCTTCCCTTTTGCACAGCCTTTGCATGTGCCATCATGATTAGACTTTAAGTCTGGCAAACCTATAACTACCCTGATTACATAGGGTAGTTCCTTGTAGTTAATGTGAGCAAGTCTCCTATGCCATAGTTCATTTGGGCTAAAGGTTTCATGAACAAGAGCTGCTTCTGGAAGGCCCTTAAGTTTGTATAAACCTCCTTCTTCTTCACCAATGATAATTGCATCCTTGATAGACTTTCCTTTGGAACACATTAAGACTTGTCCATCAATGAATGCAATCCTGTAGCCTTTCTTATCCAATGCTGAGATGGATAACAAGTTCTTCTTCAATCCTGGTACATACAATATTTCTTTCATTTTCAGGGAGGTACCAGAATCAAGCTTGTAGCTTGCTTCACCAATTCCCTTGATGGGATATTGAAAGTCATCTCCTAGAGATACCTTTTGGGGAGAAGTCTTTTCTTCAAGACTTGAGAGAGTCTTTTTCTGACCTGTCATGTGCTTTGAAGCACCACTATCAATAAGCCATGTATCTTCTCCAGGAGTTATAGATCTAGAGAGTGTGGAGAAAAGAACATATTCTTCTGCATCTTCTTCTTTATTTCTCCTAGATCTTCTTTTGAAGAAGGTTCTTTCTTCTTCTTCTTCTTCACTTCTAGGTCTTTTATTGTGAGGCCTTTCTTCCTCTTCTACTTCTTCTTCACTATCATCTTCTGCAAGATGTGCTTGATGTCTTTTGTAATGAGATCCCTTTTTATTCTGCAGAGGGAAATCTCTAGCAATGTGTCCTATTTTGTGACAAGAAAAACATTGGAAAGAGGAATGATCTCTTCTTTGAATAGTTCCTCTTTTCTTTTGAAATCTATGTGGAGGATGATACTCCTTGTGACTAATCTTTTTGGAGTAGGATTGATTCCTTCTTTTCTTGGTGTGGGTGGCCAAGGCTTGGTCATCCTCTTTGAGCAAGGCTTCTCGGTTTGCAACCCTAGCCTCCTCTTGTACACAATCCTCCCAAACTACATCAAACTTCATACTTTCTTTTCTGGCACACAAGGTTTGAATGAATGACTCCCAGGGTCTAGTGAGACCATTTAGAGCTGTCATCACAAGTTCATCTTCATCAAGAGTATCACCAATGGCATCTAGTTGCTCCTTGATTTGGGAGACCCTTGAGAAGTAGTCTTGAATGGATTCTCCTTTGTGCATCTTGGTGCTCTTCAACTGAGTCCTTAGGTTCATCTTCCTATTGATGTTCTTTCCTTCATACATTCTTCCTAGGGCATCATACATTTCCTTTGGAGTCTTCTTGGAGGCCACTTGGGGAATCAAGTGGTATTTAATAGAATCAGCTATGATTCTCTTTGCCCTAATCAAATCCTTCCTATGCTTCTCTTTGGCTTCATCTCCTTCCGGTTCTGCAACTTCATCCTTGACATAATGAGCAAGATCATTCTCTTCAAGAATGAGACCAATTCTGTATTTCTATGCTCGGAAATTCTCTATGCCTTCTAGCTTGTCTTCAAGCTTAGTGTTTGGAGCCATCTTCTCTTGGGGGAGTCCAAGAGACAGAGTAGTACTTACCCGGAAATATTTACCTTTTTATCTTTCCGGATTCTGGGATAGAATTTCTGGATGATCGCACTTTTGGTAAAACTAGGGTTTGATTTTATCAGAGTTCTACCCAACCAAAAAGTTCAATCTAGATCTCAAAAGATTGGTATTGAGAAGGGATATCCAGCCATGTAACTAGAATTCAATAATACCAACTTTTTGCTGAAACCAATTTCTGATTTATCGCACTTTTGGTAAAACTAGGGTTTGGATTTCCCGGAGTTCTACCCAACCAAAAAGTTCGATCTAGGGCTCAAAAGATTGGTATTGAGAAGGGCTATCCAGCCATGTAACCAGAATTCAATAATACCAACTTTTTGCTGAAACCCTAACTTTCACCGGAGAGAGAGAGAGAGGTATTCTTACCTTGTGAAAGATGTCCTATTCAGTCTAGCTCTGATACCATGTTAAGTTTAAACCAAATAGACTAGGAAGATCACTGAAAGAAGCATAATCACAAGATAGACACAGAATTTACCCTGGGAAACCCTCATGGGGTAGAAAACCCAGCAAAGCTTTCCTCAATAAGATGATCAACCAAAATACAAGATGTGCTCCCTCCTTCTTTATCTCCTTAGCATACCTCCCAGACAAGTGCGCTACTTTTCTCAAGTGAGTGAGTGTGTCTAATGAGGAGTTCACCTCTTCTATTTATATTAGTCCCCGACTGACTAAAATCCCTAATGGGGCCGACCTCTACTGGAGAAGTCTAATAACCCCTAAAATATATTATCAGGGCCGACCCCCACATGGTGGGTCTAATAACCCTAGTTACCACACACCCTCGGAGGAATAATCATCTCCGGATAAGTAATAGAGTTACCCCGGAGGGATGAAACATCTCCGGAATAATAAAGTACAATTATAATATTCTTAGAAGTTACAATATTCAACAAAGGAACCAACGGATCGATAGATGGATATCTGACCGTTGGATGATAGGAAAGATAGATGACTGTGGCTCATAGTGCATTGGAAATATGCGCGGTGGTTAATAGTGGGTGTACAAATATCTTACCATCGTTCGATTGGGAAGATCAATGGATAACACTCATAGCGCTTCAATAATGTGTGCATCATAGCACATCGATAATGTGCACGTTGGTTAATGGAGTATGAGTGAGTCATTGAGACGATATCGCCATGACCACATGTTTCCTTTTTATTGGTAATTGATCATCAGAAAAATTTTCAAAACTGCTTTCGCGGAGAGCCATTACCACTTTCGGTAATGGGGAAAATCGCCAATGCATCGGTGCCCAAGGAGAAGTGGTATGGTAACTTGGCAGTTGGTGGGGGGTGACACGTTGGACCCGTTTGACACATCAACAAGCATGTGTTAGGACATGTCATAACCATGCCATGTCGGTAGAATGTCATTTTTCTTATGCACCAGATGTCAGTAGAAAATGACATTGAAGGATTTACCAAAAACAATGAGGGCATTGCCCTCGACCCGCCCTACAACGGTGCAAGGAAGCCGCAAGGGGCCAAGCCCCCTAGACCCCCATTTTTTTTTTTATAAATATACAAAGTTGGATCTAGATTTTAACCGTGGCTACTGGAGCGGCATAAAATTGGTCAAATTGTGGATTATGAGGAGGTGTTATAGAACTGTAAAAATTTATAAGTCTAGAGAAAGTGGAAAAAAGACAAAAGCAGTAAATTCCAGAATTTTATAGAATGTGACTGGAGCATCAGAACAAAGAATTGAAAGTTTTTGAATAAGATTGGCCATATGTATTTCTTGGGACAATAAATAAGTTTTTCAACTTCTCCATATATGATCTTCTATAGGTATCAAAATTTGGTCTTTCAAAATAAGTGAACCTACAGGAAGAGTGTAAAAATTGGGAAAATTTGACAATTTTGAAGGATTGTAACTTTGTGCTCATAAATCATAATTGAGCATACTTATAATCATTGGAAAGATTATCAAAAGGGGAACAGTTGCACTAAGTTAAATTTTGAATTGGTAATTCATATGTTTCCATAACTTAATCAGAAAAGTTCTTGTAGCCACAATTTGACAAAGATTGTCAATATGGGTATTTTCCAGAATACATGAAAAGTTGATTTTTTATTTTATGAGAATATAATAAACCTAACAAATGTGTTTATATGAACACTCTTGCAGATTCATAATTATATCATATACAATTAAGTTTCAACATTCAAGATAGTTTAGTTTGGAGATCTTTGGTCTTTGTTGGACCAATAGAATCATCATCATGGATGACGCATATGATCCTTATGAAGCTAATACAAATGCAATGGGAGAGAATATATAGGTTGAGAATGCAGAGAAAAAATCCAATGGTAGGAGATATCAAGTGACTCCACCATACATTGCAGAAACCATGAGGAGCCTAAGGGTGGAACTGCAAAGTTGTAAAGCGTACAATGAAAGGTTGATTAGAGATCAAGAATAAAATAATAAACTAAATGTAGTTATATTTCAAAGTTTGACAGACATTCATAAAAATATTAACTATGGACATCACTTTGAAAATAAGGAAAAGAGTGGGAGTAGCTCAAGGAGGCATTCTCACAAGAGGTCCCATTGATTAAGAAGAGTTTCTAGAGAAATGACATATACTCCAAAAATCTCTTTTAGTGAGTCATATGAATTTGGAGAATTCATTGAAGGGTCAATCTCTTCATCTCATAGGAATAAGAGGAAGAGGTCTTCCAAGAAAAACTTACATGGAGAATTTAGGAAATCCAAACCTCATACATTTGATGGCGAAATCAAATATGTTCAAGAAGCTAATGCTTGTATTCTTGGGATGATAAAGTGTTTCCAAGTCCAAGAATACTTAGGAAATATGAAAGCAAGGGTGGATATATTCAATCTAAACGGAAGAGAATCTATATGGTGGGATAACCTAGTTAGGCAAGTGAAGAAGATCAATGAAAGGAAGATTGTGTGGAAGCAGTTCAAGATGAACTTCAAGCAGAAGTACCTCTCTGATAGGTACTATGATGGAAAAATTAAAGAATTCCATGAGATGAAATTGGGCTAAATGACTATGGAGGAATATGCAAATAAATTATTGGAGCTGTTGAGATATGTCAAGTATATCAAAGATGATAAGGTGAAAATTAATTGCTTTCTAAGTGGGTTGCAAAGACAAAATTGAGTTTGATGAACCTCAAACTCTATATGAGACCATAATAAGGGCCAAGTATTGTTATGATCAAAACAAAAGCAAGACATATTTCCATAAGGCATGGAAGGACAAGAAAAATGAGAAGTTTGACTAAAGAAATAAGGGGTTCAAGCCTCCTCATTTCAAAAATCAGTCAAGGCAACCACCATAGGGTGTGACAAATCCATCTAGGATAATGGGAGACAAGACAAAAGATCCAAGAGAGCCATTTCAATGTTGGGGATTTGGATAGAACCATTTTCTTAGAATTTGTCCAAATTGAAATGGGAGTGCAAATCAAGTTCACACAATACAAGAATAGGAAATTGTGGGTAAAGTGGTAAGGACAACCCCTATAATTTATGTGGCACTAAAGGACCACCAAGTATACCATCAATCAACTATGGTTGAGTTTGAAGGAAAGATTGCTAAGAAATCTATTTATATTTTAATTGAACCTGGATCTACTCACAATTATATCACTCCTAAAATTGTTGAGATTTTTGCTTTTAAGAAAATCAAGCATAGTAAATCATGGTTGGTCCATCTAGACACTATAACTAAGAGAAAACTTAGTGAAATGGTGGAGAAATGTCCATTAGAAATGGATGGATTATTCACTTGTGAAAATATGAATATTTGGCCACTTGGTTCATATGATATTCTCATTAAAATGGACTGGTTGGAAGCACACAAAGTTAAACTTGACTGCTACAACAAAATTTTTGAATGCATTGATGAGGAAGGAAACCCAATGGTTGTAAAAGGAATTCCAATGGTAGTTTATGTTAGGAATATTCTAGCCATGTAGCTAAATAAGTTTTGTAGCAAAGGTTGTCAATTGTATGTAGCCCATGTTTTAAATAAATCAAAAATGAAATTCTCAAGTTGGAGGATCATCATGTTGTACAAGAATTCGGGGATGTATTTCACAATGAAGTTCGAGGACTTGCTCCAAAGAGGGACATTGATTTCACAGTTGATCTTGTGCTAGGAACTGCACTATTGTCGAAGACACCTTACAGAATAAGTACACCATAGTCATTAGATCTAAAAATGCAATTGCAAGAATTATTGGAAAAGAAGTACATAAGGCCAAGTGTGTCTCCATGGGGAGCACCTGTGTTATTTGTGAAAAAGGATGGAATACTTAGGTTATGTATTGATTACAAGAAGTTGAACAAAGTGACAGTGAAAAAAAAGTACCCATTGCCTCGAATTGATGATTTTTTTTATCAAATGAGAGGGGAAAAGGTATTTTCAAAGACCGACTTGAGGTCTTGTTATCATCAAGTGAGAATCAAGGAAGAAGATATTCACAAGACAACCTTTAGAACAAGGTATGGACACTATGAATTTGTGGTGATTCCATTTGGTCTCACTAATGCACCAGCTACTTTCATGTGTCTCATGAATCGTTTTCAACAGGTATTTGGACAAGTTTGTGCTTGTTTTTATGGATAACATCCTTATTTACTCTAAGAATGAAGATGAGCATGAAGAACATTTGAGAATGAATTTGCAATTTCTAAGAGAGAATAAGTTGTATGCAAAGCTAAGCAAATGTGATTTTTGCAAAAATAAAATTCATTATTTGGGTCACATTATTTAAGAGGGAGGAATATCAATTGATCTGGAAAAGATTGAAGCCATTATGAACTGGGCAACTCCAAAGAATGTGACAGATGTGAGATATTTTATGGGTGTTGCTAGTTATTACAGAAGGTTCATCGAGGGATTCTCCAAGGTAGCACACCCAATCACTTCTTTGTAAAACAATGGAATACAATTTCAGTGGACATGGAAATGTGAAGAAAGCTCCAACAGTTGAAGATGCTTCTCACAAGTGCTCCAATTTTGAAAATTGTAGATCCAGAAAAAGACTTTGTGGTGTGCACAGATGCATGTAAACGGGGACTTAGAGGACTTCTTATGCAATACAATCATGTGGTGTGTTATGAGTCTAGAAAGTTGAAGGAGCATGAAAAGAATTATGTTACCCATGATATAGAACTTGCAGCCACAGTGCATGCTTTAAATATGTGGAGGCATTATTTAATGGGCAGAATATTTGAACTAAGGACAGACCATTGTGGTCTGAAATATTTATTTGAGCAACCAACATTAAATGCCAAGTGAGTTAGATGGCTGGAATTTTTGTGTGAGTTTGATTTGGAAATCAAACACATAAAAGGGAAGAACAATAAAGTGGATGACACACTCAGTAAAAGGATGCATGAAATGCATGTGGTAGCCATCAGTACTTGTCAATCAAATTTAAGGCAACAAATTGTTAATTATCCTATTGAAGATGAAATGTATGTGCAAATAAAGGATAAATTACAGAATTACAATTTTGAAAAGAGGTTCGAAGGGTATCATTTAGAATATGATGGACTTCTTACATATAAAAATAGAATTTATATTCCAAACATGGCAGATTTGAGAAGAATTGTTATGGATGAAATCCCTAAAGTGTCATATTATGGTCACCCGGGATACCAGAAAACAATTGCTACAACCAGGAAACAATATTTTTTTCCGAGGATGAAAAAATATATTGTTGAGTATATATCAAAATGTATGAAATGTCAGCAAGTGAAATGTTAGCATCAACACCCACCAGGTTTGTTGCATCCTTTTCCAATTCTAGAATGGAAATAATAAGTAATTTCCATGGATTTTATTACAGGTTAACCAATGACTGTGAGACAACATGATTCCATCATGGTTGTGGTGGATAAATTGTCTAAGGCAACACATTTATCCCATTTAAATCCACATATAAAACATATTCTATTGCAAATATTTTTATTAAGAAAATTTTCATATTGTATGGGTTGCCAAAAGCAATAAATTCGGATAGGGATACCAAATTTACTTCAAATTTTTGGAAAAGTATTTTTGCAGATTTGGGTACACAACTAAACTTTAGCATTGGCTACCATACACAAACAAATGGGAAAACATAAAGAGTAAATCAAGTGTTTGAAGACATGCTTTGCATGTATGTGATGGAAAAACCATCCAAGTGGTAGGATTATCTACACTTGGTAGAGTTTGCATATAACAATGGGAAGCAAGCTTCTTTGGGCATGAGTCAATTTGAAGCTTTGTATGGTAGAAAGTGTAGGACACTAGTGACTTGGGATAATCTAGTGAGCATAATTGTACTTGGGCCAGAATTGCTTAAGGAAATGGAACAGGAGGTTGCAAATATTATGAAAAATTTAAAGGCATACCAAGATAGATAGAAAACTATGCAGATAAAAATAGAGTGCATAGGGAATTCAATGTTGGGGATCATGTTTACCTTATAGTGAGACGAAGGAAGAGTTCCTTGAAGCTTGGAAGTTGTGCCAAGTTGTCCCCAACATATTGTGGGCCATTTGAAGTGCTTGAAAGGATAGGGCCAATTACATATAGAATTGCATTTCTTGCTAACGCTAGAGCTCATAATGCTTTTTCATATTTCTTTGATTAAGAAATATGTGCATGATCAAGATGTGATCCAGGTGGAACCCGTGGGCGAGTTCCAAAATAAGCCATTATACATCCTAGACAGGAAGGTAAGATTGCTCTAGAACCGAGCAATTGGATAGGTAAAGGTCCAATAGAAGCACTTTGGTCCCGATGAGGCTACTTGGGATTTGGAGGATGCCATGAAAGAGGCACACCCATTTTTGTTATGATTTTGAGAAAAAACTGAGGATGGTGTTATTCCAAGAGGGAGGGGATTGTAATACCCCCATTTTTTACTCGGAATGTAGTTAATCAAAATTATGTAAATGATGTAAATACGCTAGTATGGATTCCTAGTGCAGAGCTCAAGGCCAAGGCTTGACTAGTGAATAGCTAGGCATGTATGATGTATATATTTTTATTTGGACTGTATGGTTGGCTTATCATGCCAATTCAAAATATATGTAAATATCATGCTGGAAATAATAAAAGGGTCCAAGATGGCTATGTAAAGAGCACTAGAAGGGATATGATTCCATTAAAGGGGAAAAGGAAAGGGGGCATATGGGGAACTAAATCCTTTGATACCAAGTGTCACTCTTAGAACTCATCCAAATTCTATCATGTGCATTAAATCAGTCGATTACCTTCTCTTGACTATTAAACCCAATCATTGAATGCATGGATGACTTAGAGGCCCTATCATATGATATATATGATGACTGCTCTTTTAGATGAATCTGCATTGATCTACCTGTTTCACCTATGTAGACATTTTCGCATGAGCAGGGAATTGTGTACACTCATTTTTGGAGTCTTGGGTCCACAACATCTTTTGCAAAGTCAACCATCCTCTTTATGGTTTTCGGTGGAGTAAAGGTCACTAAGATATTTCATTTTTTTAAACTTTGGCAATGCTAACAGTTGTTCCTTTTATGTATGGCAATGAGATTTTCAGTATTTTTGTTGTATGATGGGATCGTCTTTTATTTTGTGCATGGAGAATTGTCTTGTTGATGAGGTTCCTATCATATCCATTAATTAGACGGTCACGGTGATATTTTACATGTAGGTATCTTTTGGTGTGAGTCTTCTTCTTATATACCTAATGCCCAAAGCTTCCATCATCTTTCTTTGAGAGAAGAATATCTAGAAAGGAAAATTGGTTTTCATTTTCTATTTCTATGGTGAATTTGATATGTTCTGAGAGACTATTGAGGTGCACTAGAAAGTTATTTATCTCCTCTCTCCCGTGTATCCATTTCGTAAAAATGTTGTCAACATATATATTCCACTTTTCTGGAGTTAAGGGAAATGAGTTGAGACCTAGAGTTTTTAAATTCTCAATGTATATGTTTTCCACCACCATGGATAGTGGCGAGCCCATCACAACAACTTGGGTTTGCTCATATATTACTCCTTTATAGCTAAAATAAGTTAACTTTAGAAATGATTTCACTAGGATTTTTGTCTCATTATCCGTCATAACTTTGATTACATTGATGGCTTCATCCATAGGGTCTTCGTATAGGGAGACACGATATTGAATCTTATCAACATGTCTGCTTCATTAAGATCCTAGTTTTTAATCTATTGAACAAAGGATGTTGAGTCCTTGACGCATGAGAATGTGTTTCGTGATAAGGGGAGAAGAATATTTTCTAAGAACTTGGCAAGGTGATAATTTGGGGAGCCTATAGTGTTTACTATGGGCCTTAGCGGGATGCCTTCCTTGTGAATATTTGGAGAACCATAAATTCTTGGCATAATGGAACTACTTGGTGTGATTCGTTCTTTTTTAAGTCATCTAGGTTCGAAGATTTTATTTCCCTTATCACTTTCTTCATTATTTTACTTCCAGGGTCTTTTTGATAATTTTGTATCTTCCATTTTTCATGAGGTGATCAATCATCTTTTTATGGTATTCCTCTACATCCATGACCACTGCGGAATTTCCTTTGTCTACTTTGGGAATGATGATTTTATTGTTGTTTTTCTGCTTTCTTAGGGCCATCCTTTCGTCCTTTGATAGGTTGATGGACGGAGGTTTGGCATTTCTCAAGAGTACCGAACAGTCTTTCCTTGGTTCTTTAACTCATTCTGTTGGTTCGTCTTTGATTTCCACCTCAATGCTGCTAATTATTTCCTCAAATGTAATTGTCTTAGGCGTGATAGCAAAATTTATCCCTTTCTCCAATACCTTGTAAATATTATAGTATGGATTACCATAGTGGAGATCAAAACCAAGGCCCAACTAGTGAATGTCTATGCTTGTATGATATATATATATACCTACCATGTGGTAGGATGCTATGATGAACTCATGTAAATAGCAATGCTAGAAGATAATATGAAATGGTTCAAGATAGTTGTGTGGAGCTTGAGCGAGGCTATGATTCCAATAGAAAGGAGGAGGAAAGGGGGTATATGGGAAAATAAATCCTTTACTTCCAAGTCTCAACTTTAGAACTCATTTATTTTCTACCACGTTCCTTCATCTTATCAACCAATCATTGAATGCAGGTAAGATGTTAATGGGAAAATCCATTCCATGAACTCTAGCATCATGGGAGAACTATAACATTCATACTCTATGTAGTTCATATCAGTTCTCCATTACCAACCCTTACCAATCCCAAAATTGGCACCACGAAGAGGAAAATTGCATACTTTTAATGAAATATAGTTGGTTCTAGGTGAGCATGGAGGTTGGGAAAGATAGGAATTCATCACCCATTGTTCATTATCTACTCTTTGGATACTTGAGAGTTAAGTGTTGATTTTATAGGAATTCTAAAAAATAATACAATATATGGGGCTCTTTTTTTCCACATAGAGGGAAGAATATATCTAAGGGATTGTTGAGCAAAGATAGATATCTTTATTTTATTCTGTGGAGTAGTGGAATTGATTCCATTCGTTTTTTAAGGTTGAATGAGATGCTTGTAATGCTATCTGGTGAGTAGATTGGTTGAGCCTGGGAGTAGATGGATTGGACTTAGATATATAAATCATGTAGCTTGGTTCTTTCACCTTGGTGGCATCATATCCCAACTTGGGGGTGGTATTTGTGTTGTATACATATGATTTGATTAAAAAATTCTCACATGCAAACAAGTTCTTGGATCAACTATAGTTAAAAGATAAATCTCATTTTGTTGTTTAGGAGTATACAAAACTATTGGTATTCTTTGTTTATAGAAATTATGTAGTATTCATGCTATGTGTGACTATATGATTTTTTCATGGACATTTGATTCTCATGAAACTTGGAGAACCCAGGCTAGTTTAATTACACTACATTCATTTATTTTCACTATGCATGCATTTAATTTTGTTTTGGTCCTTTGGGGGAGGTTCTCTTTGCTACTATTTTGTGGGAAATTTCCTCTAAGGGAAATAATTTGAAATCCTTGTTTGTGGCTACATGCATTGATGTTGGGAGTGATGGGTGGAGATACCACAAAGTGGTATAAGAGATCATGTTACAGATTGAGTTGTATTGAGCAAAACATGAGTGTTCATATGGAATTTGTGCTTACATGCCCACTATTTGAAGAAAAACCTCAATTAGAATTGGGAATAAATGTCAAAGGAATCCTATGAGTACATTATTAAAAAATGGGCTTAGTACGAATCCTAGAGGTTCATGGTTCAACTACAGGAAGATATGGGTGACTTAAGCATGTTTTGTTTCATCCATGTATGAATAAATATGCCCAATAGTTTTTCATTTCTAAAAATGTTACTGTGAAAGAAAATGGAAAATGTCAGGAATCTATTTGGCCTAAGGAGAAATCAAGGGATGTGCTTGATGGAGATCGATGGTGGAAAAGAGACACAATGTTTGACAAGCGTGCACCTTTTTGGGAGGGTTCTTTATCATGAACATTTGAGATTAGATATACGAGTCTAAATCAACAAACCGCAATGGATCACAATATTTGAAAATTTTAAGGGTGATGTGATCCCTCTTTCTCGTGAATGGTTAAGATCTAACCCATAGACCCATATCAAGAAACTAGATCTTCTCACGAAAATATAAGCATTTTTTTGGGGGAGAGGGGAGGCTTGTATTGTCATGAATGGTTGAGATAGCATATGTTCCTTGATATTGGTAATTAACAATTGATCACACATGGTAGAAAACCATATTCCTATTGTTGTGAACAATGATATTATATCTATCTATTTTGATCCAATGACACAAGCTCTTGAAGGGGGGTCTAGGAGAGAGGAGGCCCAAAATAATAGTTTTCCATAGGTAGATGATCAAGCCATGGAAATATATCAACAATGGAGAATCAATCATGGGAAATGGAAATTCAAGGGCGTCTAGTCTTTAAATTATTGTAAATGGCCCAAATCAATTCGACGTTTGGAGATCTATGGCCTAGATCTTATCATTGTATAGGGAAAAATGATGGAAGAGAGAGAAATCTCCTACCACAAACAACCCAATAATTTTGGGGAAAGGATATCTATTTAACCCATATGTTATCATGGTGGGTGGGAAAAGGAAAGAGAAAGAAATGTCATGAATGGCCAAATTTTTCTAAGAAAAATAGATCAATAGTTGACAAACTTTCATAGGAGAAGGAGAATTCAAAACGAAGAGTAAAAAGATGCCATAATGATCGAGATCTCTCCCACAATATAAGACCAACGGTCCAAGATTGCACAAACCCCCATGGAGTTGGAACATGTGAGAAAGTTAGAGGGTGGCATGGTAGTACTAGGTTGTGACACATAAATTTCAAGTAAAATCCACATCACCTACCACATCATTATGGAACATGTGGCATGCCACATTGGTAGAGGGATCAAATAAATAATTTAAAAAAAAAATTGGAGCCAAAATATTATTTTAGCCATATCTCAAGGGCATAAGAACTTTGCTTGAGATAAAATTTTCAAGGGAGGTTTGCAGTGACAAGGTGCATAAAATTGTCATGAGGGATAATTCACAAATTCAACTTTGAAATCCTATAAATTAGAAAGTAACAATTTTTAAATAAGGGGATGATACTTCCTAACAACAGTGTTGTTTATGATGAACTTTGGATAGTAAGAAATAGGGTAGGCACAAAAATGTCTACTTGAGCATTTCAATGGACTCTAAAGGGTTTGGATAAAGCTGAAGAACTGAAACCAAATCCACTATTCCAAGAGACTTTTTGATCGTTTCTGAAACTTTAAATGGAGGAAAAGTTACTCGAGACCGTATACACACACACACACACACGTGTGTGTGTGTGTGTCTGTCTGTGTGTACACACACACACACATATAAAACTTTGTCAACATTTAGTATACTTAATAATATAAACAATAATCCAAGACTTGGCTTCTTGGGATGAGGATATATTTTCAAGTCCATGATTAATCTAGAAACTTGAGGCTTGGATGACCATATTCAATCTGAATGAGGAAGTTTCAATTTGGTGGGAATTTATTAGGAAAATTAAGAAAATTATTCAATGTAAAATTGTCTGGAAGTAATCCAAAAAGTAATTCCAACATAAGTATCTTTGTGATAGGTACTATTATGATAAAATTAAGAAATTCCATGACCTAAAGTTGAGATGAATGACCATAGATTAATATTAAATAAATTCTTAGCGTTGTTGAAGTATGCCAAGTATATCAATAATATAAATATAAAGATCCAATGTTTCCTAAGTGAATTACTTCAATCTTATAAAGACATGGTTGAATTTGATAAACCTCAATCCTTAGATAAGGCCTTTAAAAAAGCTAAGTAATGTTAGGGTCATAATAAGTGACAATTCAAAAATCCATAAGACATTGAGAGAGGATCATAATAAGTGAAATGTTGTCAAGGTGATTACAATGAGAGAGGACCAAGGGGTCAACTCAACTATACTATTGGGACATGGATGAATGCGGCTTCGATCCATGTGAGAGTAAATAAACCAGGAAATGCTATGGAGTGTTGAAGAATTGGTACTGCTGCTAATCATGATAATCCCATAGGGGTGGGGGACCAGTGTGGTTGTGAATATGCCTGAGAGAGAGCTTCATTGTTCCAGATGAACTGCTACCATTGTTTGCAAATGCGAACATTGCTACCTGCAAAAGTATATTTCCCCCTGATGTGATAGATGTTTTGACGTTGAGCATAGAGGAAACCACTAAGTTAGGGAGCACTAATGACTCTCCCTACTAAGTTAGATATGATCCCTTATGGTGATTGAAGGGATCCCACTATACAACTGCAATTAATGCAACTCTCGGAATATATTGTTTTGATGTCAATGAGAGTTAAAGCACATGACAAGATGAGGGTGTTATCCTAAGAACCAAGAACATGTTGTAACCAATTATCTGACGGACAGACATAAGACTGGCTGATAAACGTGGGGATCATAACTTCCTTTGATTGATGTAGACATGAGGAGTGTGAAAAGCAGCTTTCCTTTCAGAAAGGTACAGATTGAAACGAAGGGAGACAAACTACAAATGAAAGGTTGATGGAGACGAAATACTGAGAGTAATGGTGATCGATAAAATGAATATTGTTGAGGATATTGAAACTCAAATACATCGATCAAAGGAGAACATGTGTTATAGAGAAAAATTCCTATGGCTTGGGGCAGACCACAACAAACAACTGACTACCAGAAAATGACTCAAATCCCAATGCAATGCTATATAAATGACAATGCTAAGATAATGGAGAAAAGACCAACCTTCAACTGGATGTTCAAAGTAGATCCCCGCTGAGATTTCAACCTCTACACTTGAACCTGCAGATTAGTCTCAACAACAAGTACAAGCAAGTGCATATGATATGTGAAAGACATTAGCATAATCAATAGCATGATCCATGATATCATAAGCGAGTATAACCCAATGTACTTTAACAATATTCACAATATTAATTGGACGAGAAAATGAGTATTTCCATTAATGAATAACAAGAAGTACAATATATGACCTCTTTTCAGCAACTAATCTGAACCAAGAACTGGGTCTCTCCACTTGTGCCTCCACCACTTCAACCCCCCATGTAATGGAAAACTCAAACTATGAAAGGAGTTTGGTAGGTGAACATAAGGAGTTCACAACAACAAGGATCAATGAGTGTAGACTCAAGTCACGGCAAAAATACACTAGATTTATCTTGCTATCTCTTTCTCCTCCCTTCCATACACCATAAGAGCTCAATATATAACCTTCCAAAGGTAAGTGAAAGGACACATCGAGGCGTTTCGGGGCATATGGAGGGCCAAAGGTCACCCTAAGATCGCCTTTTGGGAGTAAAAAGTAATTTTCTAATGATTTTTACCATTTTACTTGGTACCCCGCGGGATATAGTGGAACAACCTACGTGTACGCTGCCTATAATGGGACAACAAGCGTGTAGGAAGAAAAATAGGGAAAATTTGTGTTTTCTGGAGGACATAAAGTGAATCTGAGTCAGTGAAATGGATCTTGAAGGCCAAAGAATGTTGATGCTCACAAGGTGGAAAATTACATTGTAACAGATGCCCCCTAATGTGTGAGGTCATAGAATGGTGTTACGATGGCCGAAATACATTATAAATCTCAAAAGTGGAGTGATGCAAACACAAATGGAGAGAGTATCTCACTCATCATAATACAATAATATCTCTTAATACATGTTGGTATAGTACAACAATATGATACAATGGCCATGAATAGGCATTACATAGTGAATACATGTCATAGGTGATCATAGCCATGATCCATACAGTAAGATATGGTCTCCTGCTGAAAAGGAAACAACTGGTACAATACTGGAGGTACAAACTGCTGATGTCTGAGAGGTGATATCTTAGATGTATAATCACGATCAAGATCATCTAATTGAATGCTATTAACGTGAATAAAGTCCCATCAAGTCTTCTACACAAATCATCTATGGTGCAAGTCCCATCAAGTGAATAAAGGTGTTGAGGTCGAACCTGATGTGACATCGTCTGATTACCGGTCAATGATGTATACCATTAACAGACGCAAGATAACCCACCAATAATGAAAATGGGCATCAAGGCACAGATTACAATCATCAAAGTGCAAATAGATGTGTTGATGTCGAACACTAAGATGAATCCATCGATCAGGGGACATTGATGTATTCCCAAAACTATCAATGGCGAGAGAACCTACCACTAATGACTACAAGCCTCAAGGTACTCAACCGAACTCTAAGTCTCAATTCCAGAATAAATGAGTTGAAGTCAACACAAGGAAACTCGCTAGAAGGAAGGCATTAAGGAATCCCCCATCAACCAGCACGGGGTAAAAGCTACACTGAAAGATTTGGAAGAACTTAGATGAAACGGACTGACTCAATAAGGATGGACAACATGCAATAGTCAAGAGATATGAGGCGTGGCTGACTCGGGTTTCAGGACTTCCTTTGAACAAGAGCATGAGCAGATGGATGGACTCAGGTAGCATAGACTCGACATAACACTGTGCGATGCAGGAGGCATCAACAAAGGGCTCCATGGTGATTGGAAGCTTAACCAATCGATGGAGTAAAACTGAGAAACTAGTACAGCTCCTAAGGTATAACTATAGTCCTGACTCATAATTTATGGAGTGGAATGAATGCTCTGTTCAAAGGCGACACAACAACTGCCAACAAAAAGAAGTAAATATTCTCCCATTCGGCTTTTTGGAATATTTGATTTTTTTTGGTCTTTTTCATATTTGGAAAGCTTAAAAAAGAATAAAATTGCTTATAGTACAACAATTGAGGGAATGAGTGTCAAATAGTGAGTAGACTAGTCCCCAAGTAGTGGAACATACCTATGATCAATGCAAGGAAGCATGTGCAGTATGTGGACACTCGGGGGGGGGTGTTCCCTCGGGGTCAAAAGGTCATCAAATTGTGAAGGGAAAATAGAAGCTCTATAGGGATCTATAAGGAAAGTGCCCAGGCACTAGGCTAACAATTGAAAAAGTGGGAGCCCGCACAAGGCTCAAGCGGCAAGCAAGATGATGCAATGCAATCAAAACTTGATGCAAATGGGGGAAGTCCTTATGGGAGATGGCCAACATAAGACAAAGTAGAGTATGAGTCTTTATCACAAAGTCACGGCGTAGCTGCAAAGGACTCCCGATCTTAAGGAAAAATGACGGCATGTGCACCATAAGGAAAAACGGGGTTCTAACTAGGGCACCCATGTTCGGAAGGGCCCTATCGCCAAATAACGACACTTCTATAACAATGTGAAAGCTCTATGTCGGTTAAGAAGCGGGGTCGCACCTAGGGTTAATGAAAACAGTCAAAAGGTCAAATGCATAATGCATGTGAAAATGACATCTAACCTATATGCCAGGTGTGAAATATACCTGTCGTAGGTGCGAAATGGTCCAAAACAACTCTCGTTGAAGAAATATGGTCAAAATGCTACTCCAAGACATCACATTAGTCCAAAACAGCTTAAAACGACAAAAACTATAGACAAGTGGGTTTCCAAAACTATAAATAGTAATAAAAAATTACAATTTACAATTCATTTTCACTTTTTACCCAATTTGGAGTTTTTGGTTAGTTTTCACCTGAAACTTCAGTCGTTGATTCTGGGAGCTACGAGCATCCATTCGTCGAGCCGTCTAGAGAAGGTTAGCTATCTCATCCTTCTCTTGCATTTGGTTGCTTTTATTTCATTTTTCAGTAGTCAAAATTTTTTATTGGGCAAGCCCTATTTGGTCACGATGTTGTACGCGGGCTACAAGTATACGGGTCGCAGGTAGACGCCTCTATTTGATAAATGGCCCATGGGTATGGCCATGAAGTTGGTTTTTTAAATGTAAAAGGCTAAACTCTTTGTGTTTCTTCCTCTAGGATGGTTCTAGAATGGAGGGAAAAGGAGCACGACCTTGTGGATGAGGTCGTCTGTCACGATTTTCTTGCACAACAAGCATTACAAGCGTGTGGGCTTTTCAAATTCTGGAACATTAGGGGTTTGAGCCCAAAACCAATTGCTCCGTCGCTTGATAGAATACTGGGACGTAGATGCACAAAATTTCAACCTGGATGGTCAAATACTCTCCTTGGAGGTAGATGACATATATTTCATTACAGGGTGGATTATCCCGTCGAGGGGAAGTGGCAAGTCTTCAATCTCGTACTGTGGGTGGTGGGATCACCATTCCCGACTACATAGAGCGGTATTGTCTTCCCAACACTCGGAAGGTGGGGAGTCAGGTACCCATTGGAGCCATAGTCAGTCTGAGCATGAAGATTATAGTGTCCACTCTCATCAGGATTACAGGTTCGGCAGCTCTACACCAGGCTTCAAGGCTGGTGATGTTTTACGCCGCAGAGTGCATGCGGCCCATGATATATGACTGGTGCACATTGTTAGTGGTGTCTATGAAGACCCAGTTAATGGAGTGAAAGCATGGGGAGGAAAATTTTTTTGGATATAGAAGTATACTATGTAGCTTTTTCTTCGAGAAAGTGTCAGGGCTTAGTCCGAGGGTTGAAGTCCCTCCTCATAGTCTCCGCGACCCAGCCCTGACCCAGTGGGAAGAGGTCTTAACACGACAGGGTGGTGGCTGACAGGCATCACCATACACAGACGAGTTCTTTCACTGGTGGGACCAACAGGTCATAGCCATTGGCGACTACCCCTATGGAGGGATAGACTTCTGTGGTGATCACGACATGCCGCTTCCTCCAGGAGCCGTGTACGAAGACATCGGTATGTTACTCTTTTTTTGTTTTTTATATTAATTTTTTGGGGATTTTTTATTATATATGAAAATGCAAAAATATTTTTGGGGGTAGTATCACATATTGACATTCTACTGTTTGCTTGCAGATATTGGTCCGCGAAGACTAGAGGGTTTCCCAAGACATCGTCAACGGGGCAGGGGTGGAGAGGTAGTCAGTGCTGCAGTAGAGGGAACATTAGAGACTGTGCAGGTCAACTTGTCTCGCATGACCAACAGTGTACCCATGATCGAGGTAGCGTGACTGCTAGATGATATGTAGCGCCATGTTGTGGGAGTACCGAGCACCTGGGTGCGACTACTACAGTGCATAGCCAACATAGTACATTATTACTATCAGACACATCTTGTCGAGGCAGCTAGGCATCCACGTGGGGTTTAGACATCTCAGAGTCCCATATTTTGTATCGATATGTATATTTTTGAGAGCTACGGGCTCTAGTTTTGTATTGTGACACTACCATTTTGGACATGTTATTTATAAAAAACGATGGTTCTCCATTTCTAGTATATGTGTATGTACAAATGTATTAATGTATGTTTATTTGTGTGCTTCATTATGAATGTTACAAATACCAATCTAGGACATAGTTAGCATATGCATCAGATACATGATTAAAACTTCTCGGAACATGAATGTACGTAATGGAAACAAAATGACGTTCCAAGAGCCTTACCCTTAAGAATATCCGTAGTAAAGTAGGATCCCTCACACGGTACTGACCATTCAATTGAGACACAACCAATTGTGAATCCAGGCAGACCTCTAAACATTGGATACCATGCAAAATAGCATCCCGAAGTAGCTCAACTACGGCACTGTACTCAGCCACATTGTTGGATGTAGGACTGAGACAAGAAGCTCTCGAAGACACAACTAGGTGGTAAGGTGAATAAATAACCCAAGCAGCAGAAGCGAGCTGTTGCGTATGACGGCTAGCACCATCTATGAATCCCAAGAACACAGGAGATTCCGCTGACATCTGTCAACCAAACAAAAGCGAATTAGCAAACTGAAAAACCACAAGAAATCTAAACTATGTATAGAAGCAACTATACAATAGTATACAAAAATACTAGCTCGAGCTAGAAGCTCAAGCATAATACCTGTAGCTAGGGTTTTCACCCTAGCTTGTGCAAAAGAGCACCTACTAAGGAGAAGGGACTCCTTAGTAGCAGTTCAGAAAATACAGTAAATAAAATACAATACAGTAAAACAGTAAACTACTCTAAGCATGTGCATAAAATAACAGAAAGATAATAAAAATGGTTTTTTTGTATTGATTATACCTCCAATGTGAAGGTTGATGAAGCCTTTGCAGTAGTCCAAGAGGGTTGCTTCCAAGCTCCAGTGTTGTTCCTTTCCCTTTCTCCAAAGGGTTTTGGAAATGGGACAAAGGGGCACTCAAATGTGAAAGTAGCTCAAGGGTGAGCTAGGGTTTCAGGAGTGATTTTGGTAGAGTAAGGATATGGATGATTGTGGATATGAAATGGGGGGCTTCCATCACCTATTTATAGGTTTTTTAGTAGTGGAGTGTTGGCCCATGGTTTTGGGCACCATATGGTTTAGGTCAGCTGTATAGGGTTTTTGCTTCCTTTTTTCCCTCTATTTCCTCTTTTTTGTATTTTTGTATTCCCTTTTTAGAGGTTTTTTGCTATTTTGGATTATTTTGGGGGAAAAAGGGGTTTTTTGGCCTTTTGGAGGCTTTTTAATGGGTTTTTAAGGTTTTGGAGGCAAATATGGTAGGAAATATGGACAAATGAGTCATGTAATGGGGTAGATGAGGTAGTGAGCACTTTTTGGGTGTTAACAGATTGCCCCCTGATGTGTGAGGGCAAGAGCTCATCGTATGGCCGATAGACATCATAAGTCTTTTATGTTTTTCCTGGGATGCGGAGAAGAGAAGAAATGAACTAGAGCCCGGAACAACGATCCCAAACAAACTGCAAAAATTGAAAGTACATGACCTCAATAATGAATAAGGAATAATCTGAACATATGGCGAGGTGGGCATTCCCATCCTCGTATCAAGATATAGAACAACAATAAAAATGGGGTCCAAAATATGGGGACCTGAAAAATACATGGCCTCAAATAATGAATGAGGAAGAATCTCAATATATGGACGAGGTGTGCATACCCATGCTCGTATCAAGATACATAAAAAATAACTGTGAGGCCCGAAAAGGGGGAACTGTAAGATACATAGAGAACCATTGTGTACATTATAAGGGTCCAGAGGGGACACAAATCTAGGACATACTGCTAGGCTGGCCATGTCTGAGCTGAAGAACTGATACACTGGAATAACAACAGTGCTGCTGAGTGTGGTACCAGAGGAACTGATGAGCTGCTGGATCATAGTGACGGGGAGTCATACCCTCAATGGTACACTGAACTGGAACTGAACAAGGTACTCAAGGAAGCATATAACTGGATGGCTTCCAAATACAATCGCCAATGCAACCTGGACATCCACGGGAACATATAACTGGGCGTTCCGAAGTGACTCACCAACGTGCTAGAGTCGGGGGAAATCCGGGGTCTTCGACCAATAACTGAAGGGATATAAACCCTGTGTGATTCTCAACGATGCGATCAAGGTGTTGAATTCAAGCATGTGAGAAACAACCACTTGGAGAGGCAATGATGACTCCTCTCGAAATGGTCTGTAGGCACTCACCACAGATGGTGATGGGTCCAAGGCGCAGGGACCTCTGGTTCTATCCTCTGGAATAGAGGGGTTGCCGTCGACAGAGGGAGACCAGCAACTAGCAAGGAAATGATGTTTCCTTGATAGGAGCACAAGGTGGAGAACCGAAGTGTGAGAGTACTGATGGTATGACTGTCATACTGTGGGGGATAACTGGGCAAGTAGAGTGGGTGGACTCAAACTTCCTTTGCTCAGAGTATGATGGAGGGGATGATCGGGTAGCATATGAAATTGACTGGTGGGAAAGGGATCATAGCTATAATGGATCAAGGATAGTGACTGGGGTGAGTGATACTCAAGTTGGTGGAAAATGGCAGGAGACTGCAGAATACTCGGAACAAAGGCAACCTGATTGGGGGTGCTGCCGAGATGATCGATTATAGTGCCGAGAGGCACGGGGGGACTTCTTCACGGGTTAAGGAACGAGAAGAGGTGTGTTCAAAATGGTACTGTCGTGTGGATTTATACGAGCCCAGGACAGTTCATGCTTGTTATCGCTTTCAATTTTAAGGAGTCTGAAAGCGATAAGAAGACTCTAAAATAATGGAATGGTACTATCGTGTGGATTTGTACAAGCCCAGGACAGTTCATGCTCGTGGTTGCTTTCAATTTTAGAGAGTCTGAAAGCGATAAGAAGACTCCATGGGGTTGCTTTTTCATGTGTTAGTCTCCAAGGCACAAAGAAGCATAAAAGAATGCAATGAAGAACTCTTCTAGCCAGTGTGACTAGAGTATTCCTTTTTCGTAATTAGTTTACTAGGTCCGGAAAAGGGTTAAATTTATACTAGATAGATGCCTTTTCAGGTCCTTTAACAAGCATGAAAGGAAGCAAGATTGCTCAGTGATCTTTTCATTGTTTTAGGAGTCAGAAAAGAGCTTAATAGAAACTCCCTAAATTCCTTTTTCATAAAGGACTTGTCCGGCCCGAAAAAGGGATAAAATTATAACGAACAAAAGGAATGGCTAGGCAAGGAGGAAGTGCTCAATCAAGGAACATTGATGATGACCAAGAACGAGGGAGGGGGGAACATTGGTGGGCCTCCTTGCGGGATAATGAATGGTGGAAAAATAACAAAATAATTGTAGTATGAAAGGAGTGAATGGTTCATGTAAAAATGTGGAACAATCCGATGGCGGTCGATGTGGCATGCAAACCGTGGAAGCAAGGTGTCGGGACACAATGTTGAAACTGTACCTGGTGAGAGCAAGAAATGATCTCAAGCATCATCACGAGCTCGGAAAAATGAATCCAGCGATATAAAAAGTGTCAAAAATGGAGAACGGCTGAAGTGGCACGCAAACCGAGGTGATGGGGGGCATTTTGGAAAAAATACCCAAAAAATATGGGTGTGAGAGTGAGAAATGATTTCAAGCATCATCACGGGCTCGGAAAAATGAATCCGATGATATAAAATATATCAAAAATGGAGAGCAACCGAAGTGGCATGCAAATCGAGGTGACTAGTGGTGTCTAGAAAAAATGCTCAAAAAAACGATGGGGAAAATATAAGAAAACAAGTTGACCATCATGACGGTCTTGTCGTGCTGATTCCAGTGGTGGAAACGGTTCGAAAAATGGACTCCGTATGGGTTCAGAATGGCCAAAACAAGAAAAAGTCAACGGACTATAAATAGTAAGTGGGGCCAACATGACAAGTGTCATTTGGACTTGTTGACTTTTACTAGTGATCAGAGTGGACCAGCGCTGAGTTGGTGTTTCTGGACAATCCGACCGGCAGTTTTTAGATCTGGGAGTTACAGGTATTCCGATAAACTCATACCTACATTTTCATTGGGGTCAGGGGGGGGGGGGGTAGTGGGTCCCAAGGGATTTTATGTACGGTCCACGTGGGGTGGACCATGGGTTTGTGGGGTGGAACCACGGTCGGGGACCACAGGTTCCAGGGTTGATCACGCGGATGGGGACCGCAAGTTCTAGGTCGGAATACGCGGTCTTGTACCCCAAGTTCCAAGGCTGGACTCGTGGTTCGGGACTGCGACTATAGCCCTGACAGCCGCAGTCGGAAACCGCGGCAAGGGGCCCTAAAACCGCGATTGGGATTGAGCTTTTAGGGTTTCCCTAGGGGGGGGAAGGGTTACTTCTTTGACATGAGTCTGATGAGTTTGCCTTGTGTGATTGACAGGATGCCGTTGGTGCTTTGGTGAGAGTGGGATGTCCCGAATGACATAGTGGATGTCATCCGGAGGGATCAGCATGTGCGGTCTACGTTGGGGTTGTGCGGGCTACTGAAGTTCGCATAGGTGCCCATGATGGGTTCAGCAGCACTGCTGCTGAACCGGTTAGTGAGCTTTTAGGAGCCTGACATTCATGAATTCAGGGTGCAGGGAGAGAGGGTGGATCTCACCCTCGCAGATGTATACTTCTTGACAGGGTTTCCCCTGTCTGGGTAGGGTGGCTGATACGCAGCCACGAGTATCCACAGATGTGGATATCGAGGATATGTTGGAGCGGTACTACAATCCGGAGGCTAGGGTGCAGAGGAATGCACTCCGGGTGGTGGACTTGCGGGAGCCAGCAGTACAGGAGATCACGGCGTGCATGGTTTGGGTTTTGGGGTCCCAGTCACCTGAGAAGGTGTCAGGGGGCCAGATGCAGCTGGTGGAGCGGGTGCTGGATGGTTTATACTATGCCTGGGGCCAGATGTTCCTCACTTGTGTTCAGCGGCAGCTGAACTTGGTGAAGGAATCTGGCAAGGGATTCTGTTATGGATCATTTCTTTGTTCCTTCTTCATGGAGAGGGAACCTACACTGTGGCCGCGGGTGCCGATCAGGGCAGCAGGACCTATGGAGCCGCGCATGGTGCGGTGGGGAGAGATGATGCACCGACGGGGTGCCGGTGAGGTTGGCAGGTACTTCACCCAAGAGCTCTACCTACAGTGGTTGCAGATGTCGCTGACACTAGACGATTATCCATACAGAGATATGGACTACACCGGGGATCCGGAGGCACCACGGTCGCCAAGGAAGGCATGGGGACCAGATGGTATGTATTAATTTGCTTGTTTGTTGTTGATGTCAGGTTTTGTGTATGATAGGTTTGAGATGTTGATATGCTGTTGCTGACTGATGTATGATCTGCAGATGTTGGCCCGAGACCACCACCAGGATATGTAGCTCGCAGGGAGCATGTGGCAATACCAGCCCTGCCGGGCCGAGGGGAGGTGTGTCGACGGGACCCTGAGGGGAATCTGGAGTCCATACGGACACTTCTCGATCGTTTGTTGGTTGGAGTGACTGATGATGGGTGGCGGGACATGGATCCAGAGGTGATTCAGGACTGTCTGAGGGCACCATGGGAGTTCCGATCGATCGCGATCCGAGTGGCCATTTTAGTGGATAGGGGTCGAGCATAGGAGCTTGCAGGGGATGAGGAGCTACCGGAGGAGGAGTGAGGTGAGGACTCGGAGGCAGCTGATGCAAGCAATGACAGAGGGTATGAATATTAGTAGGGAGTGCAGGGGACTCCCCCCCCCCCCGATTTTGTAGCTATGGCATGTATTCTATGAGGCTTATTGATGTATAGATATTTTTTTGTATAGCTGAGTATGGGGGTACTCAAGACATGTGTAGCACATTGATGTTTATTTTTTGATATATATATATGCACATGGATGCACCTTTTTGCGATGATGATTTAGTGTACGCATGTGGATGCGCTTATTGTTTGTTATATATTTGTACTACATGTGGATGCAAGTAGTGTAGGATGATGGGCAGGTGGATGCCCCTTGTGTATTTTATGTTATGTATTGCACATGGATGCAAATGTTTATGTGATGATAGGCACGTGGATGCCCCTTGCACTCTTTTTGGATTTTTATATATTTTTGATGAGATGATATTGGATGATGATGCATGATGGAGGTTTTACATGGTGTGATTGATATGCCAATCTAGGATGTTGTTATCCATTTGATCTGCGACACTATTCTGAGCTCTTGGGACATGGGTGAATGTTATGGATTCAAATTGTCGGCTGAGTTGTTTTGTGCGCAGGAATTTTCTAAAGAGCCAGGGATCACACACCTGGTAGCAGTTGTTGAGTTGGGAGACAAGTAGCTGGGAGTTGAGGAACACATGAAGGTGACATATGCCCATCTGAAGGGCAGCGGTTAAGAGACCGGTCACAGCATCATACTCCTCCTGGTTATTTGTAGCAGAGCCTATACATATTCCATGAAGGTGAATCAATTCATGTGAAGGGGAATATAAGACCCATGCTGCAGATGCCAGGTTTGGAGACCAGCGGCTTGCTCCATCAGTGAAGCCAGCGTAGTGAGGTGGAAGATGGTCCATCTGTGATCATGCAAAAAATGATGAATGTAAGGTTGTGGTAAAAAATGTGAAAAACAAAAAGAAAGCAAACTGTACAATACATACCAATGGGGCCGTGGGTTTATTAGGGATAAAAGTGTTTATTATACAACCCATTATGGGGGTTGCGCAAAGGGTGACCTTCGGAGTCAGTTAAAATATATGCCCCATTTCCGACGTAGGTTTGCACGATGTAAGGGCCTTGCCACATGGATTCAAACTTTCCTTTACTAGTCTTGTCGTGGGCTTGGTCATAGGCAAGGACGAGGTCTCCTTCGCGGAAAGTTCGAGGGTGAACATGTTTGTCGTAACCAGCTTTGGAGCGGTTCTTGGCAGCTTCAATGGTCTGAAGGGTGGCACGACGGTCTTCATCAGCTTGTTCTAGTGATAGCAGACGTTGCTCGAGTGGGGAGGTATCTGGGAGAAGCTTGATGGCAATGTGTAAGGCAGGTATTTGACACTCGATGGGGAGGACAGACTCTACACCGTGAACTAAATGAAACGGGGTAAAACCGGTGGCAGTCTTGGTGGATGTACGGTAAGCCCATAATGCAAGGAACAACATGTGATGCCAATTGGACTTATGCCGGTCAACAGTGCATTGGAGGATGGTTTTTAAAATTTTGTTAATGGCATCTACTTGGTCCTTCCCTTGGGGGTAGTAAGCAGAGCAATACTGATGTTCGAACTTCAGTAGGGTGGATAACTCGCGCCAAATGGAATCTTTGAAGTGCGAACCATGGTCTGAGACCAGCTGTTTGGGGACCCCGAATCGTGTGATAACATGGTTAAAAAAGAAACGGGCAGCGGTGTCAGCTTTGCAATTGAAGGTGGGCATGGCTTCAGCCCATTTGGTGAAGTAGTCAACGGCGACAATGATGTACTTATGGCCGTTGTTGGATAAGGGTTTACATTCCATGAAGTCGATGGCCCACTTACAAAAGGGGCCAACGGTGACGACTGGGTGTAACGGAGCGGGTGGTGTCCGAGCCTTAGGGGAAAAAAGTTGGCAATTATGGCAATGTTTGACCACTGTGATGCAGTTAGTAACGAGTGTGGGCCAGAAGTATCCGGCTCAGATGACCTTTTGGGCGGTGGCCATTCCAAAGAAATGTCCTCCATAGGCACCGCTATGACAGTCATTGAGGACTTGTTTGGCTTCCTCATGAGTAAGACAACGACAGAGAATCGTGTCAACCCCTCGCTAGTAAAGGACATTGCCCAAGAGGAGATATCGAGAGGCTTGGTGACGGATACGACGGCGTCCATCACGATTTATGTTTGGTCAAAACTTCTGTGTGTGAAGGTATAACAAAATATTGCCATAGCATGGGTCATCAGACGAGATGATGAACAAGTGATCGTCGGGTAACTCATCGAAGATTTGCGGGGACAGCAAAAGGGATGGGAGATCGGTGATGAGCTGGGCAAGCGCGAGGGATTTAGTGCTCTTAGGGGTTATGAAAGTGTTGGAGGATAATTACCCATTTAGCAACGTGACCTTGCAGGAGGGGCCGGTTCAAGAGATAGAACAGGGGGTTAGAGTCGGTGACAACTGTGGTTTGACTGAGTAAAATGTAATGTCGCAATTTTTGGACGGAAAAGACCACAGCAAGGGCTAGTATTTCCTCATACGGGTAACGTAGGGGCGGTCCAAACAAGGTCTGGCTGACGTAATAGATGACATGCTCCTGGCGAGCGGCGTCTTCTTGAACGAGGACTCCAGACACGGCATAATCGGATGCCGAGACGTACAGGATGAAGTCCTGAGAGAAATTCGGGGGGGAGATCAGAAGGGCTTGGGTGAGGGATTTCTTAAGGGCTTCGAATGCAACTTCTGCTTGCTCATCCCAAACAAAGGGTATGTGGTACGAAGCAGGCGTAAGAAACCATGAACGGTGGTGGCATAATTAGGAACGAAGCGGCGAAGAAAATTAGATCGCCCTTGTAGACTCTAGAGCTGTCGGAGCATGCGAGGAGAGGGAAGGTCTATGATGGCTTGGACTTTCAGGGGATCAACAGAAATTCCTCTCTGGGAAACAATGAAACCCAACAACCGGCCTGCCGGAACGCAAAAGACACACTTGTGTGGGTTCAAGCGGATTTGATATTTGCGACAATGCAGAAAGACTTGCCGAAGGTCGTTAAGGTGGTCTGATTCTTTCTGGGAACGAGCTGTAAGATCATCAAGATAGACTAGCAGGATATGGACCAAGTCATGAAAACAGTAGGTCATGGCCCGCTGGAAGGTGGCACCAGCATTTTTGAGGCCGAAAGGCATGACACGATAGGCAAAGGTGCCCCATGGGGTGGTAAAGGCAGTCTTGTACTGATCCTCCTTACGGATATGAATCTGGTAGTTTTCGAAAAAACCATCCATGAAAGATAGGACTTCATGCCCCGCACATGCATCGATGAGTTGGTTAATAAATGGCGTGGGGAAGTAGTCTTTGGGACAGGCTCGGTTTAAATCGTGGAAGTCAATACATACTCTGATGGTGCCTTGTTTCTTGTTAACATGGACAGGGTTAGAAACCCAAGTGGTATATGCAATAGGATAAATGAATCTTGCTTTGTGAAGTTTCTCAATCTCTACTTTAACAGCGGGGAGCTTTGAGGGATGAATGGGGCACTGTTTCTAGCGAACGGGGGGTACATCTGGTCATGTGTCAATGTGGTGTTCTATAATAGCGGGGTCAAGACCAGGGATTTCTGTATAGGACCAAGCAAAGACATCACGGAACTGTTGGAAAACAATTTTGTACTCTCCAATCTCATATTCACTGCAGGAGGCTCCTAAAGTGATGAGTTTAGGGGCACCTCCTGGGGAAGTGATATCAATTTGGATTGTGGGTGAGATGTTGGCCATGTTACCTTCCTCAAAGGCATCAAGAGCGGGAATGGGGTCCTTAAACCAGTTGAATTTGGTGGGAAGGAAATATTTGGACTCAACCGTAAATTGGGTGGCTGTGGTGGAGGAGGACTCTTCGAGGAGGAAGTAGGAACAATGGTGCATGTCTTCCCAGGGATAATCCGGGGCAATGAGAGCCTCTAGAATCTCCTCATCGTTGTGGAAACTGTGAGTTGTCAAATCGGTTGACAAGGGAGTGTTAGTCGAAGAGATCATATAGATGGTGTTAATCTCTCTGGATGAGGGTGATACTGGGGGGTGGATCTCCTCAATTGTGGGGGGTGTTGTCTCAAGGTCCAAACTATTGATCTCATAGAGAGCTGCTCTGTAATCTGGGAGATCAGGACAGTGATGTGAGTAATGGCCGTAAACACCGCATATTGCACATGGGTGGTTAGTACGCAGTGATTTATGATGAGGCTTAGGGGCTGGATCGAGTTAGACAACCGGGATGTTGGGGTCATCGTCAAGCATTTGCATGTGTTCCTATAATGCAGGTAATTGTGGACATTGATGAGTCAGATGGCCTAACTCATCACACAATGAGCATTTGGGAGGAGCACGAAACATGGGGGGGGGGGGTTTAACTATTTTGGGCAGGGGTACAGCAGTGTATGGTTGTGGGCCTCTGCCATATACCACACAGGTAATCCTAAGGTTAACCCTGGGAGGCTGAGACTATCCATAACCGGGGCGCTTACTACTCCCGATGGAGGGAATAGGAAGGGGAATTTGTGGATGGATGTAACACCAATATGACTAGGTACCAATGGTGGTTTAGGTAACAAGGGAGGTTGATTGTTGGGTGTTTGTGTATTGTGGGAAAGGGTACATAGGTCAGAGACTTCGGTCGCGGGTGACGGGGGTGGAATGGATTGGAATGTTGAAGTCATCAGCGTATCTAAGTAAACTCTGGGGCCCACATAGGAAACCAATGAGGTAGATGCACCACAAACAGGTTGTTCAACCATGGGGAGAACATTTTTGGGTGCAGCGGGGGCATTCGGATCATAATAGGTGAGTTGATCGACCTTGACCACACGTCCGTCATGGGGGAACATCATGGTACGAAAAACGGATGAGGCAACTGCCCGCATGGCATACATGTAGCTGCGGCCAAGTAAGAGGTTATAATCAAATTGGGCATTGATGACCTCTATGTCGATGAGCATGGTTTTGCCAACCAACTGGATGGGGACATTAGCTAAGAGACCTTGGGGTTGAGCCGAACGGTCGTCGTAGACTCACAATGCAGTGGTGGACTGCTGGAGAGTAGGGGATCCCAACTTCTGCCAAACGAATCTGGACATAACACATGTAGAGGCACCTTCATCGATAATGCACCGATGGATGACAAGATTCCGAACGGAAAAAAAAACTTGGGAAACTAAAGTGGAAGGCAGGCATGGTTTGGATTGGTCCAAATCGAAGTCCATCAGTCGTGAATCATTTGGGTCAATAGCACCAATGGCGGAGAGCAAAGTCTTGCACTGTGAAGGACAGTTTTTTAAGACTTCTAACACAGACATGGCTGCGGGAGACTGGGCTAAGTCATCTACAATGTTGTAATTAGACGCAGCGCGAGCATTGGGATTATTGTTGATGCGACGAAGTGGGAAGTGAGGTGCTTTGGAGGAACCATCTAGTGGTGTCGGAGGTATACGTAACGTCTGATCAGTGGGATGAGCATTAGTGTTTGTGTCGGCGGGAGGGGCTTCAGGGGTGGAGCCATATTGGTTCCGACGGGTTTGGAGGTTGACATCGGTGGATGACATCATTAACAAGTGGTGGGTACCTGATTCTAACATGGGTTGATCAGGAGCGGCATAAGTGATTTGCTATTGTGGTGGCACGTTTCCTTGAGGGGGAGCCAACGGCTGAGTATTCACTACGCCTTGGGTCGGTAAAGGGTTTTGTAACACCAAGGGTTGATGTTGAGGTGGTGGGGGGTTGGGCGGCGCCTGAGGAGCCGCGTGCCCTTGGCGATGGGCATCATCAGTCCAGAGTTTCCGAGCTCGCTCCAAATGTGGGCAAGCATGTGTGTAGTGGCCATAGACCCCGCAAATAGAACAAGGATGGTTTGTTCACAAATTATGATTTTTGGCCTGCTTGGGCGGTCGATCAGGGTTCTAGTTGGAAGGTTCTGTGCTATTGTTGTTTGGGGGATTGGGAGGTTGACCACCTTGGTCTGGAGGGGGGTTGTTCCCATGGTTATGGCCTTTGCCACGGTTTTGCTGGCCCTGTTGGCGCTGGTTATTTTGGTTCTGTTGCGGATTCTGTTGGGCATACACTTTCCCTTGGGCAGCAGGTGGGTTCTGGGTTTGTGCAGGTGCGGGAGCAGGCTGCGGTGGATAATAAGTAGGTGGAGGCGGCGCAGGTGCTGAACCTTGTGGGGGTTGATGATACGTCTGCGGAACAGGTTGTGGGTTTTCCGTAGGGGCTGCCTGTGGCGGGTAATAAGAAGGTTGGGCTTGAGAGGACACAGGAGCTGGTGCAGCGTGTGGGTGGTAATATGGCTGAGGTGCAACTGGTGGGGCATAAGCAAGGGTGGCAAGGCCAAAGCACTGAGGTGGACACGAGGGTCCATGGGAATGATGGTGATGTGCCATGGGAGCATACGAATTGGTTGCTTCGGACTGAGATATAGCTCGTGAAAGGTTCGGGCCATGGCTAGGACGTGCTATGGAAAAG
Source organism: Larix kaempferi (assembly GCA_027924585.1). Classification (NCBI taxonomy): domain Eukaryota; kingdom Viridiplantae; phylum Streptophyta; class Pinopsida; order Pinales; family Pinaceae; genus Larix; species Larix kaempferi. The sequence goes on along the minus strand of BSBM01001027.1, from coordinate 1,921,283 downwards.
GGTTGGTTATGTGAGGCTATATGGCCAATGATGCCATCTACGGCATGGGATGCCCCTAGTGCATCGTGTCGGGAGGAATCGCCGCGAGGGGCGTAAGGTATGATGGAATATAGATAACCCGACTGGGTGTAAATAAGGTCAAATTATTGGGCTTTGAGGATGGCCTCTTCTTCGAACTGGGGTCGCTCGGATGCCACATCCTTGGCAATGACAGGAAGGAGGGATTTTAGAAACCAATCTAAGAAGATACGGTCATCTAACTTGATTTTGCAGAGGCTGCGGCGTCGACGCCACTCATGAATGTGGTCAGTGATGTGGGTAGCCGCGTTCTGTCTGCAAGATAGTAGGATCTAAACACCCGCGTCATAGTGGAAAGGTAACTAAAAGAACTGCAGAAAAGTCGAGGCAAGGGAAGTAAAGGTGGCATGGGTCCCATGGGGCTGCTCGATGTACCACTTAGCTGCAGAGCCAGTGAGGGTGCGCTATAATAAACGAAGGCGGATAGAGTCGTCCACTATGGAGTTGGAGGAACACCATAGATGGAAGGACATAATATGGTTTTGGGGGTCTTCACCTGCCTTGCCCTCAAACTTAGGGATGTCGGAGGGGAGCTTGATGGGCATGTGAGGCCACGCAGGGTCGTGTCTGATGGGATCAATAGTTAGTCTAGCAAGGTCAGGAAGGTTGAGACTAGCCATGAATGGAAAACTAGTAGAAGGATGTGACATACTAGTGGTTGTGACCATGTTGGGGCCAATGCCCCCAAGTGGGGGGGCTAGGTTTGGGATGTTTCCCCCAAGTGGAGGAACGAAAGTGGTATGAGACGGTCCTGCACCGCCAAGGGTAGTGTGAGTCACTGATGGAGTGGGGATAGGTATGCTAGCTACTGGAATGGGTACAGTGATCGGAATGGTAGATGTGGGCCCCATCGAGGGCATACCCAAAGCAGGTGTGGTAGATGGTGTGGTGGTGGATGCTCCACCAATGGTCCCTACAAAGAAAGGGGTGGAAGTCATGCCATCCATGGGGCTGGTTGGTGCAGTGTAAGTGGGGTTCTCGGACTCTGCCTCAAAATCAGAGGTGAAATAAGGGGCGTCTAGATCGGGTGATGGAGTTCTATGCCATTGACGAGTGGAGTCAAGTGACAAAGCTCGAGATATATGATGAGTGGTATCAAGTGATGAAGATCTACGTCTATGACGGGTGATGTCAAGTGAACTGTGTTGTGGGGGCTTGCCCCGGAGGCGCTGAGAATGTCTCAAGGACTCAATGGTGATAGATGGTGTCAAGTATCTGGGGGTTGTGTTGAGTGAAAAACAGCTCAAAAACCCAAATGCAACCGAGTGTGCAGAAGGAGAGCGCAAAAAATATGGCACTCAGGCCAATAACCAACTCAAAACACTTACTATAACAATTGTGCTACAATAAGTGGAGTATCAACATAAATGGTCAGAATACCAACAAGCAACAAGTTTCCTAGAAAATAAAAATAGTGGACTCGCTAGACCAAAAGGAGGTAAGGGAGCATGCAAACACCTAACTAAATAGTATTCTGACTCAACTAGACATATCCTTTGCAAGGTGACGAAATCCAAGTTAGACAATATGGATAGTAGAGCCAAGTGGCTAAAGATATCCTCCTATCGGGAGGGACACCGGGTAGTCAATCCTAGAAGAAAAACAACTAACATACCCTGTTCATGACACGTTCGGTTGGGTGAATCTGCTGTTTGGTTCTATCGCCGCTGTATCCCCATACGGGTGATACACCGAGAACTGCGAAAGGTATCCTTAGGTTACTTAATGGATTGCGGTATCCCACTCAGGCTTCCGGAACCAGTCTTGCGACTTCAACCCTCCTAGGGGAGAGGCCTTCCCGATAAATTGGTTTTAAACCGTGTCAAAAAATACTAGGGGATTTTGGTTCCCTAATGGACAACAGCTATGTCTCAAGTGTAAGCAACCGAGGGGTGTTATTTGGATGCCTATCCCCCTGATCCTACCTAACTACAAGATTCTTATGTGTTCCCCAAGTGGGGTTAGAATGTTGGTTGTGTTAAGTGGTATTTTAGGGCTCACTTGAATTAGGTGACAGAGTGTGTGCGTGTGAGATGATGAACCCAAGTAAAAGTGCCATGGGGGTGGGCAACTTTCTACCTAAAAATATCAATGCAAAAATTAAACTTTAAAATGCAAAATTTTCTTTTTTCAATTAAAATGCTGAATTTTTTTTAAAAATGTTCTGTAAATGGAACAGAAACAATACTGCAGAAAAAAGGTTGTAGGGAAGTATGGCTGCAAATAGGACAGATGGTTGTGCAGGTGCAGAAAATATTGCAGCAAAGTGCTGGGTTCAAAACAGGGAAAAAGTGCAAAAAACAGACCACGGGTCTGTGGCAAATCTGAGCGGTCGGACCGCGGGAAACAGGTCTACAGTTGCGGACGGGTTGTGGGAAATTGGCCAAAAGATGTAGGCGGGTTGCAGGAAAATGGCTGAAAGACGCAGGAGGGTTGCAGAAAAATGGCTGAAAGCCACAAGCGGGACACGGGAAAAACGCCGAAAGACACAGCCGGGTTGTAGAAAAAGGGATGCAAGCCACAAGTGGGACGCGGGAAAAATGCCGAAAGACGCAGGCGGGTTGCAGAAAAAGGGCTGCAAGCCGCAGGAGGGATGTGGGAAAAAGGCCGAAAGACGCAGTCGGGTAGTAGAAACAGGGCTGCAAGCCGCAGGCGGGACACGGGAAAAAGGACGAAAGACGCAGTCGGTTAGCAGAAAAAGGGCTGCAAGCCACAAGCGGGACATGGTAAAAAGGCCGAAATGCACAGGCGGGTAGCAGAAAAAGGGCTGCAAGCCACAAACGGCCCCCAGGAAAATGGGTTAACAGCCGCGGTCGGACCGCACGAAACAGGCTGATAGCTGCGGTCAGATCGCAGGTAACAGACTGAAAGCCGCCGATAGATCGCCGGAAACAATCTAAGAGTCGTGGTCGGATCGCAGGTAAAAGTCTGAAAGACATGGTCGGAATGCAACTGCGGGGGGCAAAAGACGCGGTTTACAGCAGCCAAAAGGGACAGCCGAAAGGAAAAAAACGGAAAAATATTGCTGAAAATTTAAAACGTTTAAAACTTTAAAACTATAACCAGAAATTCAAAGGAACACAAGGGGAGTTGCCAAAAACTGTAGCTAGGGTTTTCACCCTAGCTTGTGCAAATGAGAACCTACTAAGGAGAAGGGACTCCTTAGTAGCAGTTCAGAAAATACAGTAAATAAAAGACAATACAGTAAAACAGTAAACTACTCTAAGCATGTGCATAAAATAACAGAAAGATAATAAAAATGGTTTTTTTGTATTGATTATACCTCCAATGTGAAGGTTGGTGAAGCCTTTGTAGCAGTCCAAGAGGGTTTCTTCCAAGCTTCAGTGTTGTTCCTTTCTCTTTCTCCAAAGGGTTTGGAAATGGGCCAAAGGGGCACTCAAATGTGAAAGTAGCGCAAGGGTGAGCTAGGGTTTCAGGAGTGATTTTGGCAGAGTAAGGATATGGATGATTGTGGATATGAAATGGAGGGCCTCCATCACCTATTTATAGGTTTTTTAGTGGTGGAGTGCTGGCCCATGGTTTTGGGCACCATATGGTGTAGGTCAGTTGTATAGGGTTTTTGCTTCATTTTTTCCCTCTTTTTCCTCTTTTTTGTATTTTTTATTCCCTTTTTAGAGGGTTTTTGCTATTTTGGAGGAATTTTGGATTATTTTGGGGGAAAAGGGGGTTTTTGGCCTTTTGGAGGCTTTTTTAATGGTTTTTTTGGCCTTTTGGAGGCTTTTTAATGGGTTTGTAAGATTTTGGAGGCAAATATGGTAGGAAATATGGACAAATGAGTCATGTAATGGGGTAGATGAGGTAGTGAGCACTTTTTGGGTGTTAACAATACCGCTTGAGGTAGAGCCCGTTTCTAGGCTCCTTCAAGGCATTCCCTTCATAATATGCCAAATCGTAGGCTCCTTTCTCAAGGACACGCCTCACGATGTAAGGACCGTGCCACATGGGGTTAAACTTGCCTGCCCCCAGGGGTTCTTTAGCCTGGTCATATAAGAGGACCAAGTCACCTTCAGTATACTGTCGGGGATGGACAGACCTATCATATTGAATCTTGACATGACGCTTATTGGCATCTATAGGCACGGCAACATCTCGACACTGTTCGTCAAGCTGCTCAAGGTGGATCAAACGTTGCTCAATATCTAACGTATTAGGGAGGAGCTCTATGGCTAGTTTTAACGAAGGGATTTCGCATTCAATCGGTAGAATAGACTCCACACCGTGTACTAGCTGAAATGGTGAGAACCTGGTGGCAATCTTAACTGCGATTCGATACGCCCACAAAGCAGGGTATAACATAATGTGCCAGTTGCTCTTGCTTTGCTGGATGGTACATTGGAGAATGGTTTTTAAGGACTTATTGATTGCCTCAACTTGACTATTCGATTGGGGGTAGTAAGAAGATGAATGTTCTTGACAAAACCCAAGCTTTAGTGACAAATCCACCATCATCTTGTTCTGAAAGTGACTGTCATGGTTAGTGACAATCTCTTTCGGAATACTGAACCGAGTAATAATCTGATTGAATACAAAGTGGGCTGTTGTAGCACCATTGGATTTTACGGTAGGCATGGCCTCAACCCATTTGGAAAATTAGTCCATGGCTACAATGATATGGTGATTCCCCCCAGCCGAAGCCGGTTTGCAATCCATTAAATCCACCCCCCACTTGGTGAAGGGACCGACGGTGACAACCGGATGAAGGGGCATTGGATGTGAGTGTATATTCTGAGAAAACACCTGGCAAGGGTGACATCTCTTTACGGCATTCATACAATCCTTGAATATCGAAGGCCAAAAGTAACCAGCTCACACGTTGGGATGTTGCAAGCCCGGATAAGTGACCACCACACGCCACAGGTTGGAAATCATTAAGAACACACTCCGCTTCTTCGTGTGTCAAACAACAACGGAGGATAGAATCCTTTCCTTGACGATACAAAGTGTCACCAATGATGGTATAATATTTAGTGTGGTGTTTCACATGCCATCGTTCGTCTCGTGAATAGTGCGAAGGAAACTTCAAAGTTTGAAGATATACAATGATATCCCCATACCAAGGGTCCACAGACGAGATAAGGAATAAGTGCTCATCCACAAAGGAATCTTCATGGACAATATCCTCATCAAGTTGCGGTAGGTCCGAGATGAGCTCAGCAAAAACCAAGGATTTCACCGACTTCGCCGAAGCAAAATCGATATCAAACTACTGAAGGATCACAATCCACTTATTATACTTCCCCCCTATAAGACGTTGTGATAGCACGAACTGAAATGGATTGATATGTGCTATGACTGTGGTTTTCCTAAGCATGATGTAATGCCGTAACCATTGGACTGCATGAACAGTCGCAAGTGACAACTTTTCCACATGAGTGTATCTCAGCTCAGCGTCTACTAAATTTCGACTAAGGTAATATATCACATGCTCCACGAGCACATCATCTACCTGAACTAAGACCATGCCAATCGTCTCTTGAGACCTGGCCACATAAAGTATAAAATCTCTTGCGAATTTGGGCGGACTAAGTAGAGGGGCTGATACTAAGGTTTTCTTAAGAGCATCGAAAAACTATTGGGCTCGCTCATCCCATATAAACGTTGTGTCTTTCTTCAACAAGAGCATGAAACCTTTAGTAAGATTAGCATAATTCACTACAAAGCGACGTAGAAAAGTGGCTCTCCCTTGGAGGCTCTGAAGTTGAAGTAAATTGCGCGGAGGAGGCAACCGAAGTATTGCCTCAACTTTAAGAGGATCAACTCTGATACCTTCTTTCGAAACTATGAAACCTAGAAGGCGACCCATTTTCACAACAAAGATGCACTTATTGGGATTTAACCGAATTTTGTAGCGTATGCATCTTTTCAGAATTAAACGGAGGTGCTGGGGGTGGTCTACTCTCTTGCGAGAATGGCCAGCAAGATCATCCAGGTATGCCTCCACTATGTGTTTAAGGTCATGAAAGGCATAGGTCATAGCACGCTAAAAAGTGGCTCTGGCGTTTTTAAGGCCGAAGGGCATCTTCCGGTATGCAAATGTACCCCAAGGACAAATGAAAGTAGTCTTATGTTGGTCCTCAGGTTTTATCTGGATCTGGTTGTATCCTGAAAAGCCATCCATAAACAAAAAAACTTCGCTTCCCGCACAAGCATCCAATATCTGATCTATGAATGGAGTGGGGAAATTGTCTTTCAGACATGCGCAGTTCAGATCTCTAAAATCAGTGCATACACGGATAGTTCCCTGCTTCTTATCCACAGGAATGGGATTTGACACCCATTCGGTAAGGGGAACTCAGTAGATAAAACCAGCCTTAAGCAGTTTCTCCACCTCTACCTTAATCGCGGCTGCCTTTCTAGGGTTCACAGCACGAAGGCGTTGTCGAACCGACTTAGCATTGGGATATGTTCTAATCTCTTGTTTGACAATGCTAGGGTCTATTCCTAGCATCTCTGCATATGACCAGGCGAAAGCCTCCCGGGGTTCCTTAAACAATTCGGTGTAAATGCGAACCTCCTCGGGAGAGAAATCAACACCGATATAAATGTTCTCAACCTTTTCGGGTGTATGAGAAATGTTGATCGGTATGGTAGGGGAAATATTAGCCATGTTCCCCTCTGTGTAAATCCCATGCGAATCCATGGTACGCCAAAGTGGGAGATGACATGGTTAAAGAAAAATCACGCAGCGATGATTCCTTTGCAATCGAATGTGGGCATGGCCTTAGCCCACTTGGTGAAGTAATCAACAATGACAATGATATATTGGTGACCTTGTGCCAAAGTATGGTGACACTCCATGAAATTAATTTCCCATTTTAAAAATGAACCAGTGGTGATGACTGGATGTAGAGGAGTGGGTGGTAACCGTATTTTGCAGGAAAATGTTAACACCTAAAAAATGCTCACTAGCTCATCTCCCTAGCCACATGACCCATTTGTCCATTTTTCCTTCCATTTAGCCTCCAAAACCTCAAAAAACCTTCAAATGGTTACCAAAAAGGCCAAAGTCAATCTTTTTCTCCTCAAAATAATTAAAGTTTCTCCAAAAATACCAAAAACCCTCCAAAAGGGCCCAAAATTCCCAAAAATCAAATAAAAAGGGAATAAAATTCAAAAAGTAATTCAAAAAAGGAAAAAAGAGGGAAAAAGAAGGAAAGAAACCTTGAACCAATAACCTAAACCATGTTGTACCAAATACCATGGGTCAATACTCCACCACTCAAAAAACCTATAAATAGGTGATGGAGGCCCCATATTATTCATCCACAATCCAATCTACCATTATGCTGCCCAAATCACTCCTGAAACCCTAGCCATCCATTTGCGCTAGCTTTTAACCACTTGAATGCCCCTTTGGCCAACCATCTTAGCATTTGGAAAAGAGAAGGAGACCTTGGAGCATTGGAGCATCTCGTCCCTATGGCTGCAAAAGATCCATCAACCTCATCATTGAGGTAAAACTTCATGTAAAAACTCCATTTTCATCTAATGAAAAGATATAACTCTCTTTTATATTTGTGTTGCATGAAGAATCTATGAATGTTTACTATTTACTATTTTTACTGCATATTTATTTGATAAATGCCCATGCACATGCTTAGATTTAGTTTTTTTTATTTCTTTCATTTACTCTAGGTTTATTTTACTGTTTTTGAACTGCTACTAAGGAGTCCATTCTCCTTAGTAGGTGCTCATTTGCACAAGCTAGGGTGAAAACCCTAGCTACAGTTTTGGCGACTCCACTAGCTTGAATCTTTGGTTAAATTTATTTATGTTTTTTTGGCTCTAGTTATTATTTTGATTTAATATTGCAGATATGGTTTACCTTTGATCCTGTCACTTGCAGCCCAAGCCCTTTATTGTTCCTGCAAAACCTGCAGTCCCCATTTTTTTTGTTCGGCCACCATTTTCGGCAGTCATTTTTCGCACCGTAAAGCGTCGTTTCTTACCCCACAGTCACGTCCCAAGAGTGGTTGTTCAGCCCTAAGTCACGGCCTGTAGCTCGTGTCCTCGACTCGAAACCGTGGCCTGTGATGCAGGTACTTGGCCCCTTCCAGCGGCCCCGACCGCATTGCTTGACCTATGTCCTGTGGCCCCAGCCGCAGACCTAGACCCCCTTACCGTAGCCTCGACCGCCTCACTCGACCTATGTCCCACGTCCCACCACACAGAAACCCTATTGTTTCCCACGGCCCTGCTGTCCTAGCCCGTTCCCCTAGCCGCACTCATCGTGCGGCTTCCCGCGGCCCCCGGCCGCAGACCCAGTCCCCTACCCACGGATCTTGTTGCAACCCATACCTTTGCATCCATGGCCCCCATCATAGCTCTGCGCAGCCCAACCGCGGCCCCAGCCACAGGATTACTCCCAGTCCCCACGGCCCAAACTGTAGATCCCAAAGCCAAACCCGCGGCGCCGACCGCAGCATTCATCCCCATAGCCGCGGCCCAAGTCGCACAATCTGACAGGAAAACCAGGCCCCAGGCCGCAAGTCTCGACCTGACAACTGTGCCCTAGGCTGCCAGTTTCAGCCCAAAATCCGCGCTCAGTTTTTTTTTTTTTTTTTTTCTTTTTTTTTTCTGTACCTTAACAGCCCCCTGTTTTGCCAAGTGCAGCCAAGTTACTCATTAAGTTTTTTCTGTTGTTTTTGCTTCATTGTACCACTTTACATATTTTCAGCATTTACAACATTTACATTGAAAAGAAAACATCAGCATTTACGTAGTAGTTAAATTGCAGCATTTACATTTTTTAGATAGTTTCCCAAGCGTGGCATTTTGTTGGGTACATCATCTCACTTACACACACTCTGTCACCTTAATTCAAGTGAGCCATAAAATTTACTTAACTAAACCAACCTTCTAACCCCACTTGGGGACACAAAAGAATCTTGTAGTTAGGTAGGATAGGGGGGATACGCATCCAAATAACACCCCTCGGTCATTTACACGTGAGAAATAGTTGTTGCCCATTAGGGTACCAAAATCCCCTAGTATTTTTTGGCACAGTTACGACCAATTTGTCGGAGGGCCTCTCCCCTAGGAGGGTAAGTATCAAGACTGGTTCTGGAGACCTGAGTGGAATACCGCAATCCATTCAATAACCGAAGGCTACCTACTCGGTGTTCTCGTTGTGCTACCCTATTGGGAGTACGACGGCGATAGAATAGGAGCTGTGGATTTACGTTTCCGAACGTGCCATGAACGGGGTATCCTAGTAGCCATTCTTTTAGGATTCTTTTAACCGGTGTCCCTCTCAGTAGGGGGACAGCCTTATCCATTTGGTTCTTCTTTTCGTATTGTCTGACCTGGATTTCATCACCTTGCAGAGGATACATCTAGTTTGAACCAGCATACCTTTTAGTTAGGTGTTTGCATGCTCCCTTACCTCCCCCTGGTCTAGGAGTACACCATTTTTTATTTATTAGGATTTGTTTGCTTGTTGGTATTCTGACCACTTTTTCTTGTCGCTCCACTTACCGTAGCACAGCTATTACACTGAGCGTTTTGAGCTTGTTGTTGGCCTGAGTGCCATATTTTTTGTGCTCCCCTTCCGCACACTCAACTGCATTAGGGTTTTTTAGATTTTCCCTTGCCACAACCCACTCATTTTACTATCCATATGTCACCATTGAGTCCCCGAGACATTCTCGGCGCCAACGGGGTGAGCCCCCACAGTACAGTTCACTTGACACCACTCGTCACAGGCGTAGAGCCTCATCACCAGATCCTGACGCCCCTTACTTCACATCTAATTCTGAATCAGAGAAACCTATATACACAGCTCCATCTGGCCCCATGGATGGCACGATTCCAAACCCCTTATTTGTAGGGGTGGTTGGTGGTGGATCCACCACAAACTCGGCTACCACGTCAGCATCCATCCCTTCCATACCATCTTTGGGACCAACACCTACTATTCCTGCTACCACGACTATACCTTTGGTTAGTGGATTGGTTACAACTACAGTTCCTAGAAGCACAATTGGGGGCACAGGCCCTTCCTACACAGAACCCCCACCTCCGATTGGCGTCCCCACAACCCCCATCATGACTTATACCACTGCTCCTTCCATTAGGGGCACTGGCCCCACCATAGGCACTACTATTAGCACGTACACCCCAATGATCATGTCACATCCTTCTGCCATTTTTCCATTCATGGCTAGCCTCAACCTTCCTGACCTGGCCAGATTGACCAACGACCCTATCCGAAATGATCCCACTTGGCCTCATATTCCTACCAAACTCCCATTGGACATCCCTAAGTTTGAGGGAAAGGCAGGTGAGTATCCCCAAAACCACATCATGTCTTTCCATTTATGGTGTTCCTCCAACTCCATAGTGGACGACTCCATCCACTTGCACCTGTTACAATGGACCCTTACTGGCTCTGTAGCTAAGTGGTACATTGAGCAAACTCATGGGACCCACTCCACTTTTACCTCCCTCACCTCGACCTTTCTGCATTTCTTTCAGTTACCCCTCCACTACGGCGCGGGATTAGAGATCCTACTGTCTTGCAGACAAAACACGGCCACCCACATCACTAATCACATTCATGAGTGGCGTAAATGCCAAAGCTTATGCAATATTAAGTTAGATGACCGTATCTTCCTAGATTGGGTTCTAAAATCTCTCCTTCCAGTTATTGCTAAGGATGTGGCATCTAAACGACCCCAGTCTGAAGAAGAAGCCATTCTGGAAGCCCAACTATTTGATCTCATCTACGCCTAGTCTAGCTACTTGTATACCATTTTACCCGATGCTCCACACGGTGATTCATCTCGGAATGACACGCAAGGGGAATCCCATGACGCCGATGGAATCATTGGATATGTTGCATGACACAACCAACCTTTTACCATTACGCACAATAATACTTTCCCCGACCTTTCGCGGGCCACATCCCACTCTGGAGCTAGAAATTCGTATGCTCCCATGGCACACGCCCACCACACCCATGGAACCCCATGTCCACCACAGTGTTATGGCCATGCACCTACAACCTACACCCCTCCAGTTGCACCTACTACATATTACCATCAGCAGGCCACACATGCTCATGTCCACTCTCAAGCCCCATCGACTTATTACCCACCACAGGGAGCAGCTGCAACAACCCAACCTCTAGTCGCTCAGACTTATCAACAACAGCAATCGGCACCAGCACCTGGACCACCTCAAGCCCCTCCCACTTATTATCCACCGCAGCCTCCTCCAACACCTATGCAACCTCAGAATCCCCCTACTCCCCAAGGGCAAGTGTATGCACAACAAAACCCGCAGCAAAACTAGAATACCCAACGCAATCAACAAGACCAAAAAAATGTGGAAGAGGATGCAACCGCGGAAATAACCAACCTCAGGACCAAGGCATCCAACCACCCAATCCTCCAAACAATAATAACGCTACCCCGGCCAACTAAAACCCTGATCGACCACCGAAACAAGGTAAGAACCCCAATTTACAAACAAACCACCCATGTTCCATATGCGGGGTATACGGCCATTATACACACACTTGCCCCCATTTGGAGCGGGCGCGCCAACTCTGGACTGATGATGCCCAATGCCAAGGGCATGCAGAACAGCCAGCGCTGCCACCTCAAACACAACCCATGGTCTTACAGAATCCTTTACCCACGTAAGGAGTGGTGAACACTCAACCGTTGGCTCCCCCTCAAGGAACCACGACACCACAGCAGCAAATCCCTTATGCTGCAACTGCTCATCAACCCATGGACTCAGGTACTCACCACCTGTTAATGATGTCATCGACTGAGGTCAACCTCCAAACACGCTGAAACCAATATGGATCCACCTCTGAAGCCATTCCCGTTGATAAAGCCACCAACGCTCTTCCCACTGATCATCCATTACGCATACCTACTGCACCACTAGACAAGGGCCCCAAAACCCCTCGTTTCCCATTGTGTCAAATCAATAATAATCCTAACGCTCGTTCTGCTTCTAATTACAATATTGTGGATGACTTAGCCCAGTCCCCCACTGCTATGTTGGCCCTCGAAGTTTTGAAAAACTGTCCTGCACAGCGAAAAAACATTGTTATCCTCCATCGGTGCAATAGACCCTTCTAACTCATGAATGATGGCATTCGATTTGGACTAGTCTGAACCACGTTTTCCTTCCACATTAGCATTCCAAGTTTTTGTAACCATTCGAAATCTTGTGATCCATCGATGCATCATCGATGAAGGTGCCTCCACATGCATTATGTCGACATTCATTTGGCAGAAGCTCGGATCTCCTACACTACATCCATCCACCACCGCATTACGAGCTTACAATGGCTGCTCAGCTCAACCATAGGGCCTCTTGGCCAATGTTCCAGTTCAGTTAGCTGGAAAAACAATCCTTATTGACATAGAGGTCATCAATGCCCAGCTCGATTATAACCTCTTACTTGGACGCAGTAACATGTATGCCATGAAGGTTGTCGCTTCATCAATCTTCCGCACCATGATGTTCCCCCATGAGGGATGTGTGGTCAAGATCGATCAACTTATGTACTACGATCCCAACGCCCCCACCACACCAGAAAATGTTCTCCCCATGATTGAGCAACCCGTTCACAATGCACCTACGTCGTTGGTCTCCATAGTCGGACCCAGGATATACTCTGATACACCCATGACTTCCACGTTTTGATCCATTTCACCCCCTTTGCGGTCAGCCGAGATATCTGATTTGTGCACCCTCTCACACAATACACAGACTCCCAACCCACAGCCCCCTTTACTGCCACAACCACCATCAATTCACAGTCATGTCGGAGCCACACCTATCCACACTATCCCGTTCCTATTCCCCCCTTCAGGAGCAGTCATCACCCCAGTAATGGCTACACTAAATCTTCTCGGGTTAATGTTGGGACTACCTGTGTGGTACCTACCTGCCCCAACTCCTCCCCCAACACCAAATGTCATTTTACAACATGTCCAACCTATTACCATGACGAACCGCCCACCTCTAGGGGTGGAAACTATATCAACATCAAGTAATTCACCCCCTCCACCCTGCCACACTGGGGAAAGAGGCCCACAAACCTACACTGCCCCACCTACAACCTACACTTCCCCACCTACACCAAAGGCAGCAAATCCTCTGCCATTTCGTGCTCCCCTCAAATGCTCTTTGTGTGACGATTTGGGCCATGCTACCCATCAATGTCCACAACTACCAACACTTCAAGAACACGTGCAAACATTAGATGACTATCCCAACATCCCAGTCATCAAAGTTGACCCTGCCCCTAAGCCCCGTGATAAATCGTTGCATACTAATCACCCTTGCATGATATGCGGTATTTACGGCCATTACTCGCATCACTACCCGAATCTCCTGGAATATAGATTGGCTCTCTACAAACTAACTCATTCCGATCTAGAAACATACGCTCCTACCATTGAGGAATTCATCCCCCAACATCTTCCTCCTCGGAAGAGATTAATACCATCTACACAATAACCACCACCAGTGCACCCTAGTCAACCGATTTGATGAATTAGTGTTTCCGTAGTGACGAAAAAATCCTTGAAGCACTTACAGCACCTGACTACCCCTGGGATGATATGCACCATCGATCATATTTCATTCTTGAGGATTCTACCACCTCCACGGCAACCCAACTCTCTGTCGAGTCCAAATATTTCCTTCCGACCAAGGTTGAATGGTTTAAGGATCCCTTCCCAGCTCCTAATGCCTTTGAGGAAGGAAACATGGCCAACATTTCACCCCCCATACAAGTCGACATTTCCACCACACCCAGAGTACCCAAACTCATTTCATTAGGTGCATCATGCACTGACTATGAGGTTCGAGCATATAAGAAGATCTTCCAAGATTTTCGGGACATCTTTGCCTGGTCCTACACCAAGATGCCTGGTCTCAACCCTGCTATCGTAGAGCACCACATTGACACTTGGCCAGACATGCCACCCGTTCACCAAAAACAACGCCCCATCCACCCATCTAAGCTTCCCGCCGTCAAAGCAGAAATTGAGAAGCTTCGTGCAGTTGGGTTCATTTACCCCATCGCCTATACCACCTAGGTTTCGAACCTGGTACCAGTCAACAAGAAGCAAGGCACCATTTGAGTTTGTACCGATTTTCGCGACTTAAACCAAGCTTGTCCCAAAGACAACTTTCCCATGCGATTTATCGACCAGCTCATCGATGCATGTGCAGGCACAAGATGCTATCTTTCATGGATGGTTTCTCTAGGTACAATCAAATTCAGATTCGCAAAGAAGATCAGTACAAGACTGCCTTCACCACCCCATGGGGCACCTTTTCCTATCGCGTTATGCCTTTCGGTCTTAAAAATGCCGGTGTCACCTTCCAACGAACCATGACCTATTGTTTTCATGACTTGGTTAATATCATCTTGGTCTACCTCGATGACCTCACGGCTCGATCCAAGAAACGGTCTGACCATCTGAACAACCTACGACAAGTCTTTATGCATTGTCGCAAGTATCAAATCCGCTTGAACCCAATCAAGTTTGTATTTTGCGTTCCGGCAGGCCCGGTTGTTGGGTTTTATCATTTCCCAGAAAGGAATTGTTGTAGATCCATTAAAAGTCCAAGCCATCCTAGACCTCCCATCCCCACGTACGCTACGACAGCTACAGAGCCTTCAGGGGAAATCCAATTTCCTCCGTCGTTTCATCCCCGATTACGCCACGATAGTTCATGGTTTCCTTCGATTGCTCCGAACTCACATCCCTTTTGTTTGGGACGACCAAGTGCAAGGTGCTTTCGAGGACCTTAAGAAATCTCTCACACATGCCCCATTGATCTCCCCTCCTAATTTCTCCAAGGACTTCATCCTTAGCTTTCGGCATCCGACCATGCCGTTTCGGGGGTTCTTGTTCAAGAGGACTCTGCTCGTCAAGAGCATGTCATTTATTATGTGAGCCAAACCTTATTAGGCCTGCCGCTATTTTACCCATATGAGGATAAACTGGTTCTCACCGTCGTCTTCTCCATACAAAAGTTACGACACTACATCCTTATGAGTCACACTATAGTTGTTGCAAACTCCAACCCTATGGTCTATCTCTTGAATAGTTGCCTTCTTCAAGGATGTGTCGCCAAACGGGTCGTTATCCTACAAGAATACAACCTGACATTCACGACTCCCAATATTACTAAATCCCTTGCGCTTGCACAACTCATGACAGATTTACCGTCTATATCACTGTCACCCTCATTCACTACTAGTTTACCTGACCGCCATTTGTTTATCATCTCGCCAGATGACCCCTGGTATGGCGACATCTTGGTATACTTCCACACACAAAATTTTTGACTCGCCATCGATCGTTATGGACGTCGTTGCATCTGTCACCATGCTTCTCGTTATCTGCTCCTAGGTGATGTCCTATATCGACACGGTGTCGACACCATCTTACGATGTTGCCTCACACGAGATGAAGTAGAACAAGTTCTCAATGACTGTCATAGTGGAGCCTACGGTGGCCATTTCTTTGGAATGGCCACTGCCGAAAAGGTGATCCGCACAGGGTACTTTTGTCCCACACTATTTACTGACTGCATCACAATGGTTAAACATTGCCACAGCTGCCAGCTCTTTGCCCCCAAGGCAAGGACACCCCCCGCTCCCCTTCATCCGGTCGTCATCGTTGATCCTTTTTGCAAATGGGCCATTGACTTCATGAAATGTAACCCTCCTTTCGCCAGTGGCCATAAATACATCATTGTGGTCATTGACTACTTTACCAAATGGTTTGAAGCCATGCCTACCTTCAACTGCATAGCTGACACTGCAGCCTGCTTCTTTTTTAACCATGTCATCACTCGTTTTGGAGTCCCTAAGCAACTCGTCTCCGACCATGGCTCACATTTTGAAGACTCTATCTGGAAAGAGTTGTCAACTCTCCTAAAATTCAAACATAAATATGCCTCCTCCTACTACCCCCAAGGGAACATCCAAGTCGAGGCCATTAACAAAACCTTGAAGACAATCCTTCAACGCACCATTGACTGACATAAGTCCAATTGGCATCATATGCTTTTTCCCTCACTATGGGCTTACCGTACATCTACTAAGACCACCACCAGTTTTACCCCTTTTCATTTGGTTCATGGAGTAGAATCTATGCTCCCCATTGAGTGTCATATCCCATGGAGGTTCATGGAGGAAACCCCCTACACAACCCCCGCAACGGGTTGTACCTCAAACGCTTTTACCCTTAGCACTTTTTGGACACAGCAGTCCATGTTGTATAGTTTTGTTTCTTTTTTCGCTTTCATCATCCAAGACCTTACATTTTGTTTTCCCTGCATTACCATAGATGGATCTTGTTCCACTTTACTATGTTGTCTTTGCCAACGGTGCAAGTCTCTGGTTTCCAAATCTCGCCTCCGCAGCTTGAGTACTCTATTCCCCCTCACATGAGTTGATTCATCTCGACGGAGTGTGCATAGGTGCTGCTACTAATAACCAGGATGAGTATGATGTTGTGACCGGTCTCTTGACTGCTGCCCTCCAGATGGGTATAAGTCACCTTTGTGTGTTCCTAGACTCCCAGATTCTTATCGCCCAACTCCACAATGGTTTCCAGGTACGCAATCCTTGCCTCTTTAGAAAGTTCTTGCGCACTAAACAAATGATCAGACAATTTGAATCCATTACATTCACTCATGTCCCAAGAAAACAAAATAGTGTGGCAGATCAAATGGATAACAACATTCTAGACTGGCAAATCAATCACACCATGTAGGACATTAACCATACATCATCATAACATCATGTAGGCGTCTAAAAACCATAGAAACAACAAAAAGAATCCATCATAATACTGCATCCACGTGCATATCATCAGCATAAAAAATGCATCCACGTGCATATAAACAACATAACAATTGCATCCACGTGCAACATAATACAAACAACACCAAAATGTGCATCCACGTGCATACGAGACTCTATCATCAAAAAATGCATCCATATGCATGTATATATACCATATCGTCATAAATATTCATGAGTGCCCTCAGCACCCAACTATACAAAACATACATCGAGAAGCCCCAACAGCATCCTCCCCATACGATATCATCCGTATATACAAAAAACATCCCCATATGCTCATCGGCATTGGGGGCAGCCCACGAACTGTCTAATCAGAGTCCTCCCCTCGGTTTGTGTCCTCGTCGTCACCTGCAGCCTTTGCCTCTACTGCTAACTCATCCTCTCCTCGGTCCTCTTCTGTCTCCTCTGGATCCTCATCATCAAACTCAGGAGTGTCCAACCGGTCCTGAGCCCTCCTCTCCTCCACTAATACAGTAACCCACCTCAAGATAGCTCTCCACTCCCGTAGAGCATCGTAGCAAGTATCCAGCAGCACCTGGTTTGAATCTTGCCAACCTTTGTTTGCTACCCTGACTAGCAACTGATCAAAGCTTACCCGTAAGGACTCTAATGTCACATCATCATCACGTCACCATACCTCCCCTCGATCAGGTGGGGCTGCCCTCACTACGCGACCCTTGCGGTCCCGATGCCCCTATGGTGGCTGTGGTCCCACATCTGCAAGAACCAACACCAGAAAGGTCAGCATCATCAAGCATCTCTAACTGTCATCATAAATTTTCAAGTAAAAATACCACATGATTTGCTATGAAGGAACCAAAATGCATACATACCATCTGGCCCCCAGACCTGTCCAGGAGGCCACGGCAGCTAAGGATCCCCTCGGTAGTCCATAGCTCAGTACGGGTAGTCATCGATAAGGACAGGCATCTGCATCCACTGCCTAAACAACTCTGCAATAAAATATCGGCCAACGACCCCACCACCACCGCGGACCATCATCTCCCCCCATCGCACCATCCACGGCTCCGTCAGTCCTCCATCTCGGATCGGCACATGAGGCCGCAGCATAGGAACACGCTCAAAAAAGAAACAACACAAAAAAGAACCATAGCAAAACTCCTCTCCAAGTCACCTCACCTTGCTCAGCTCACATTGAACAACGACGAGGTACATCTGACCCCATGCATACTAGGTCCCTACTAACACCCGCTCAATCAACATCATCTTCCCTCCCGACACTTGGTGGGGTGCCTGCGATCCCAATACACCCACCATGCATGCCGCAATCTCTCAGGTCTTCGGCTACTGGAAATCACACACCAATAGTGCATTTTTATGCACACGCGACCCCGGATAATAATGCCTCTCTAGCATCTCCTCCATATCCACGTCCCCCGAACTCCTAGGCCGAGTATCCACGATCCTACCCAAACAGGGCAATCCAGTCAAAAAGTACACATCTGATAGGGTGAGATCCAGTCTCTCATCTTGGATCATGAACGCCTCAATGTTCGAGTCCCAAAACTCGACCAGCATGTTCATCAACAGAGATGTTGAACGCATAAGGGGCATCTATGAAAACTTCAGCAGTCCGCAGAGTGTTAAAGTACCCTGCACACAATGATCCCGTCAGATGACTCTCAAAAGGTCCTCCAGCATATCGCGCTCTCTCCATGTCACCTTCGACATCCTTCCAACCACACAATGAAATCTCATCAGAACCACATAAAATAATCCATCGATCTTCTTTGGATCAGTGCACCAACAAAATGGCACCATGGCACGCATTCCGAGGTGCCTAGACCCCACATGTGCACTCTGGAGCATGCTTTTCTTCTCGAAAATCATGCTTACAGAGCGCAACTGTGGGGCCCGCAATCATGCTCTAGAGCGTGGCTGTGGGAGCCACAATCATGCTCGGCAAGCACGGCTGTGCGAGCCACAGCCGCATTCGGCAAGCGCGGATACCTTTCCCAATGCCGCACTCCGGAGTGCACAAATCACCTCGGAACCCGTGCTTTACCACCATGGTCACCCAGTGTAATCGGTACACCTCCCCCAAGGTCCAATTCCCCCCCAAAAACAAAATAATATCAAAGATAAGGGATAAGAGGGTTACCTGCAACTCGCGAAATGAAAAATCCACCGGTTTGTTCTCCTGCAAATGCCAAATCACCTCTGGTTCACTGAATTCTTCTGTCAAACTCAACCGTGCAAATGACACATGTTACTTTGGGTCCACTTACTATTTATAGGCATTTGACCAATTCTTGTTTTGGCCATTCCGAGGTCATACGAGGTCCGTTTTCCAAACCGTTGATGCCATTGGATTCAGTACGACGAGACCTTCGTGGTGGTAGAGACTATTTCTCGATTTCACTATACCCTTTTTCAGCCATTTTTTAGCACCCATCATCACCTCGATTTGCATGCCACATCGACTATTATCAGTTTTTGACATTCTTTATATCGCTGGATTTAGTTTTCCACACTCGTGATGATGCTTGAGATCATTTCTCCCTCTCACCCCTAGAATTTTTAGGTCTTTTTCACACACCTCTTATCGCCTCGATTTGCATGCCACATCGATCGTTATCAGTTTTTGGTGATTTTTATACCATCAAATTCAATTTTTCGAACTTGTGATGATGCTTGAGATCATTTCTCGCTCTCACCCAAAAAAAAATTCGACATTTCGTCCACACACCTTGCCACTTCGATTTGCGTGCCACATCGATCGCCGTCGTTTTTTACCAATTTTTGCATCGTGGCCTATCCATGAGCCCTCTGCTCCATTCATACTGCAGTTATTGCATTATTTTTCCACCATTCATTAACCCGCAAGGGGGGCCCATCAGTGTTCCCCCCCCCATCGCTGGTCTTGGTTCCCACACTTGTCCCTTGATTGAACACTTCCTCCTTGCTTGGCCATTACTTCTGTTCGGTATCCTTTTACCCCTTTTTTCGGCCAAGCAATTACTTTACAAAAAAGGCACTTCAAGAGTTTCTGTTTAGCTCTTTTCTGACTCCTAAAACAATGAAAAGATCATCGGGAAATCTTGCTTCCTTTCATGCTCGCTAAAATTATCTGAAAGGGCATCTACCTGGTATAAGTTTACCTCTTTTCCGGACCTTGTAAACTAATTACGAAAAAGGAATACTCTAGTCACATCGGCTAGAAGAGTTCTTCATTGCATCATTTTATGCTTTTTCAGGCCTTGGAGACTAACACACGAAAAAGAATCCCCTTGGAGTCTTCTTAGTGCTTTCAGACTCCCTAAAATTGAAAGCAACCACGAGCAGTCACAGTCCTGGGCTCGTATAAATCCACACGATGGTACCTCTCCACCATTTCAGAGTCTTCTTATTTCTTTCAGACTCCTTAAAATTGAAAGCACTTACGAGCATGAACTTTCCTGGGCTTGTACCAATCCACACGACAGTACCCCTTTGAGCACACTTCTATCCCTTCTTTGAGCTCCTTAAACCATGAAGAAGGCCCCAACGGTGCCTCTCGACGCCACAACAAATCATATCTAGTCACACTATTATGGTAGCTTCCCCAGTATGGTCACCTTTGTTCAGAGTATTCTACGATGTGTCACCCTTAGAGTCTCCCGATATCATTCATCAGTTGGTTCCCCTGAGTCTCTCCCATTGTAGTCACAGTCCTTGGTCCCTTAAGCTATGATCCCCGTACCCAAATTCAATTCCATATGCTTCTAGGTCAGCCATGCCATCATACTCTAAACAAAGGAAGTTTGAGTCCCCTCCACCCTACGACCTCAATTATTCCCCACCCCCAAAGTATGTCAATCCCACCTTCAATACTATCACCTTTTGGTTGTACACCTCGCGCTCCTGTCAAGGAAACATCATTACCTTGGTATTTGCAAGTCTCCCTCTGTCGACACCAGCCAATCTATTCCAGAGGATAGACCCAAAGGTCCCTGTGCCTTGGACTCATCACCATCAGTGGTGAGTTCCTACAGACCATTTTGAGAATAGTCCTTAGTGCCTCTCCAAATGGATGTTTCTCACGTGCTCGACTTCAACACCTTGATCTCACCGTTGAGATTCGTGCAGGGTATTGGTGCCTTCAGTTATTAGTCGAAGACCCCAGATGTCCCCTGACTCTAGCACATTGGTGAGTATACTTTGGAACCCCCCAGTTGTATGTTCCCACGGATATTCGGGCTACACTTGGCGACAGTATTCGAAAGCACCACAGTTATATGCTTCCTCAAGTACCGCATTCAGATACAGTCCAGTGTACCATTGAGATTCTAACTCTCAGTCATTGAGTCCACCCAGTTATTGGACACCTTCAGATCCAGCAACTCATCAGTCCTTCTGGTGCCACATTCAGAGCGACTGTTGTCATTCCAGTATATCAGTGATTCAGATCAGTCATGGCAGGACCATGAGTATATCCTAGTTTGGTGTCCCCTCTGGACCATTATGATGTACACAGCAGTTCTCCATGTATTATTCAGGTCCCATTGGACCTCATTATTATTTTGTATATCTTGATACGAGCATGGGTATGCCCACCTCGTCCATATATCAACAATTATTCCTCATTCATTTTGAGGCCATGACTGTTCAGTTTTGTAGTTTGTATGGGGTTGTTGTTCCGGTATCCAATCAGTCTCTTCTCTCCTCCACACCCTAGGAAAAAGACAAAGAAACTATGATGTCTATCATCCATATGATGAGCTCCTGCCCTCACAAATCAGGGAGCAATCTGTTAACACCTAAAAAATGCTCACTAGCTCATCTCCCTAGCCACATGACCCATTTGTCCATTTTTCCCACCATTTAGCCTCCAAAACCTCAAAAAACCTTCAAATGGTCACCAAAAAGGCCAAAATCAATCTTTTTCTCCTCAAAATAATTAAATTTCCTCCAAAAATACCAAAACCCTCCAAAAGGGCCCAAAATTCCAAAAAATCAAATAAAAAGGGAATAAAATTCTAAAATTAATTCAAAAAAGGAAAAAAGAGGGAAAAATAAGGAAAGAAACCCTAAACCAATCACCTAAACCATGTGGTACCAAATACCATGGGTCAATACTCCACCACTCAAAAAACCTATAAATAGGTGATGGAGGCCCCATATTATTCATCCACAATCCAATCTACCCTTATGCTGCCCAAATCACTCCCGAAACCCTAGCCATCCATTTGAGCTAGCTTTTCACCCTTGAGTGCCCCTTTCGCGAACCATCTTAGCATTTGGAGAAGAGAAGGAGACCTTGGAGCATTGGAGCATCTCGTCCCTACGGCTGCAAAAGCTCCATCAACCTCACCATTGAGGTAAAACTTCATGTAAAAACTCCATTTTCATCTAATGAAAAGATATAACTCTCTTTTATATTTGTGTTGCATGAAGAATCTATGAATGTTTACTATTTACTATCTTTTATTGCAGATTTATTTGATAAATGCCCATGCAAATGCTTAGATTTAGTTTTTTTATTTCTATCATTTACTCTAGGTTTATTTTATTGTTTTTGAACTGCTACTAAGGAGTCCATTCTCCTTAGTAGGTTCTCATTTGCACAAGCTAGGGTGAAAACCCTAGATACAAAAAATACCTGACAATTTGCACATTGTTTGATTGCGTAGACACAATCCTTGAATACGGAGGGCCAAAAATATCCTGGCACATAATATTTTTGGGGCAGTGGCCATCCTGAGAAGTGGCTGCCACATGTGTCACTATGGAATTCATTGAGAACTTGTTCATATTCCTTATGTGTTAGATAGTGTTGGAGGATGGTGTCTATGCCATGGCAGTATAGGACATCTTCGAAGAGAAGGTATCTAGGTTCCTGATGGTAGATATTTCGGCGGTAATCATAAGATAGGTGGGGGGGACTTCTGAGTGCAAAGTTAAGTTAGGATATCATCGTACCATGGTTCATCACCAGCAATGAAGAAGAGATGCTCATCAGGTAATTGGTCTTGAACAGGCTCGCCCGAGGTGGTAGATTGGTGGTCTGTAATGAGCATGGCTAGGGCCAATGTTTTCTTGCTTTTAGTGTTACACCAAAATATTGTTATTATGAGTTATGTTTCCTATATATGCCCTAATCCCTAAAGTTCCTGGGCTAAACCATTAGAAGAAAGGTTGTTGTGCATCCCTTTAACCTTATGTGGTCACCTCGATGCGCCCTGTTCTCTAGCAAGGTGCGTCAGATTCAAGGTGACATGCTCTCCACCTTAGCAGAGTGAGTTGGTGGTGCATGGTGCTCTTGTACAAGGTACGTTGATATCCCTTTGACACATGTTTCCCTTGTGCAAGGTGCGTCACAGTTGGTTAAAATGGATAAAGAGAAGCTTTGAGCGACTTCTCGAAGCTTGGATGGCATGAAGACTTATCCCTACTTATCTGGAAAGGTGGCATTCGATCCCCTTGTCTAGTGGGATGATCCCTTAAGCCTCTACCCTAAATCCTCAACCTCTCCTATCCCTTTAGACCTATATATATGAACCCCGTCTCCATTGTTAAGGGAGGAAGGATAGAGTACCTATATGATCATGGAATTTCTCTAGGTGATCCTCTTCGTCCATTAGGAGGCTAAGCATTTGATATTGAAGGCTAGGATTGTTGGAAGTAGGTTATGATGTCAAAGCACCGGTCTTAACATCTCTCTCTTTGTACTTCTTATTAATACATCTAATGCAAATTATTTCCATAAACTTGTTGTGTTAATAATGTTTAGGATTAATTTATTTGACTTTTGATCTAGATCAATTCACATCCATGTGCTTTTATTACTTGTTTGTTTCCACACGTTTTGTTCGGTTTTGCAGCTACAGATATGAAGATCAGGACTTGGATCAACAAGGAGAAAGGACTGCACACTTAAGGTAAGCCACCTCTTTCACTTATCTTGCATTTCAATTGATCTAGGAAAGGCATTTGTATTATGCATTCATTTGTTCTAGATCTGAACCATTCAGACCATGGAGATTCGTTTGAGTCTGCCCTTATAGATTGTCTGTAAAAATTTAGGGACAACAAGTTTGAGGTCAAATTCTTGTAAGGTTACGATCCAACGTGCAAATTTACTATTGATAATCCTACGACTAGGTATGTATTGCATGGAGGTTGAATCCGCGACCACGGTTGTTTTTTGTAACAATATATAATGGCATAGATTCTGTATGGAGAGAATGAATACTAATGCGATCTTATCACGTGTTCATCATGGTTCTTGGCTGGTTGGACCAGCACTGTTAAGCCCTAAATAGGGGCACATTCCCCCCTACATTGTGGTGCATTAGATTAATTTTTGATGTGGGTTTGTTCCATTAGTGGTAATTGTCATTAGTATGGTTATATTAGTTGTGTCGTATTGGATCAGTGAGTTTTCATTGTACCTCTTAATATCCTATATATAGGAAGAACATCGTTTCATTTGAGTATCTTGTCTTGTCGTGTCTTTCCTTGTGTACTTAGTAAATTGTATAAGGAGGTTTCTCCCTCGAAAAGGATTGTTATTCAACTATTTCCTTCATTAAAATATTAAAGTACTCTTTATGATCTATTTCTACTCTTTTCATGCTCTTTTTGGAAATCGGTTGCTTAACATTTGGTATCAGAGCTCTTTCTTTGGGACTGGTTTCTTCAAAAAACGTCATCTTGGAATTTTCACTGCAAGTTTTTATCTACATGGTTGCAAACAGAAAGACTAAAAACCCACCTAGAAAACAGGCCATGATATCTATGGTCCAATTTGTAGATCCTTAGACATTACAAGTTTGGAGATATTCATTGTGAAATCGAGGGTTTCTAACTAGTCCAAAAACTAGTCTAAAACAGGTGTTCTAGGAAAAAAACTCATATTTGGGGCATGCAGGATCCAAATTGAGTGAGAAATATTGAATCAGAAAGAATACAAACCACGGTATCTATGGTATGGTTTTAAAACTCAGATACAAAATAGTGGACATGTGGAATATCGTACAAGTTCGCTCTTATGGAAATACCAAAAATAAGAAGTGTACTTGGGATATTTGCAATAAATTCTTATTGGTAGATCATAATTAGGTAAGATATGTGGCATTAGAAAAAGGATACACCAGGATGAATTTTAATACCCAGAGGAGCATACATTTCAAATTTAACTCAGTTGCAACTCGGACCTAAAACAGTCTTTCAATACGGGTTTGAAGAAGGTATGCCATTTTAAATTTGAGTAACTTTGAGTATAAGGATCTAATTGTGTTGAAAACTAGGGAGTGATATGTATTTATATTGTTCAAAATGCCAATAAAATGAAGTTTAAAAACTCACACTCCACTCAAACCACTCGAGGATCCAACCTCAATGTATGATGAAAAGGAAGACTTATCTTTTAGAGTGTCCCAATTGGAAGATATGATGAAAGGGTATGTGAAAAATAATTGACTTAGATAATTTAGAGGAGAATTTAATGGGAAAGATGAAAAATATTTCTAATCTCATACAAAATTCAAGGGATACTCCCCCTATAGGTGATGATGTATTCTAGGATACTCGAGAGGATATAGATAATTTCCATGTTGAGAAAAATTCCATGAATAAGAATATTACAAGAGGAAATGATTCTAGTAATGGAAGTCATCGGGTATGGTCACCAAGGGGTACCCTACTCCCCAATATTGACATGAGAAATTTTGATGGCAATGATCAAATAACATGGATATTCCAGATGGAGCAATTCTTTGATCTACACGAGGTTCCAACTTTGCAAAAGGTAACTATTGCATCATTATATTTAGAGCATGATCAATTTGTGTGGTACCAATGGATTTGTGACCATAAAATGACTCTATTATATCTTGGTCTATATTCACCGAAGAATTTATTGCACATTATGGGGATATTAATAGCAACACCTTATTCAACCAGTTAATAAATCTCAACCAAAAAGTCCAGTTATAGAGCACATCAAGCAGTTTCAGAAGCTAAGTCTTAGAGTGAAAAAAATTTCAGAAGATAATATGTTGGATATCTTTATTGGCACCTTGAAGGATAACATTCAATATGAGGTGTGTCGCTTTGAACCACCATCCTTGGAGAAGGCCTTCATGATGGCAAGAAAGGTTGAAAGTAAAAATATGACGATGGCTACTAGAAAGACCACCTCCAACACATACTGAGAGAATAATGTTCCTTCTTCCAACCCACTTCAAAGGTTGACATCTCAACAACTAAAGGAAAGAAGAGAAAAAGGTATATGATTTAACTGTGACAACAAGTATACTAAGGGACATAAGTGTGGTGAGAAGAAATTATTCTACATAGACTATGAAGAGGAAGAACCAAAAGAACAGGAATCGTTCGATGATGCAGAAATAGAAGATATTACTTACGAAGAGATTACTCCCACCATATCTTATCATGCATTGGATAGTATTAGCACTCTTCAAACTCTCAATATCGAAGGATATATCAAAAAGAAAAAGGTAACAATGTTGATTGATTCAATTAGTACTCATAATTTCATTCACAATAAATTAGCCAAAGCTCTCAGTTGCTTTGTATATCTCACACCAGAGTTTCAAGTAATGATTGCAGATGGAGGAACTATCAATTGCTCAGGGAAATGCCATAATATAAATAATGTGAAATTCTATGTCACATCATATCTAAAGAGATAAGGATACCTCACAAAGAAATAATGAGCAAAAAATTTGAAGAAGAGTGAAAACTGCAGTAAAAAAGAGCAAAAGAATAATAATGCAACAGAACTAAGATAGGAGCAGAATAATGTCACATGTTCCAATTATCAATATAATAAACAATGATGTTACAATGGAGAGAATTCGAATCATGCAGGATAATTTGAACCTCAATTGGTCTCACGTAGGGATTATCACCACTGAAGTGCTTTGGAAGACTCAAAGTCAACTAAACTGAACCTAAACTCGTCTAAATGAAGTCACAATAAGTAAATGACTAAGGAGGGTGCAATAGTGAGTTTGTCATGGATGCCAGACAGAAAAGGGTGCATGATGCCACAATCAGTTGCATCCGGAGCTCTAACCCCCCACAAGAGTTAGATAACTCAGGTGGACTGCAGTGCAACACTCAGTAGGTTCCTATAAAATAGGTAACTGAATAAAGTGGTCCTAAAATGATGCACGCAGGGCTCAGAAGGAGGTAGATGGATCCTGGATGACATCTGCATACCACTAGGGGGGAAATGACATCATCAACAACTAGGAAAAATAAATAATGATAGGTAGGAAAAGGATGGAGTATTGAAATATCCTAACACCCCCCTTAATCATGAACCTTTGAGTACCTTTTGTCAGACAACCGAGATTTTTTCCTGGTTGTAGATCCCCCATGGAAAGTCTCTCTAAGAGATTGTGGATGAAACCCCACCATCATGCAGCACCTCTCTAAGAGAAGTGGATCTGCATGACATAGTGCAAGTTTTGCATGATACTGATATCTGGTGGTTCTATGGTCAGATGGATCCCCAACTGTGTTCCCAACAGCTACAAGGACTTTGTGAGCCCATATTGGCCTTGGACATGCATTGGGAGCATGTGTTGGATCTAGATATGAATCTAAATCTCCTTGAACTTTATTCTCAACATTAAGATATTGATCGTCATCTTCATTAGAAGAGGTATCACTCTGATCTTCATCATATTCTAATGGGGTAGGCAGAGAGTATGGCATGAAATGTGAGAATTCATATGCCTAGGAGGCATGGTTTGCAAACCCTTTCGCTATAATATTCCCAGTGGAGATCTCTACAATCTCAACTGTGTCAGGACTAAAGACCAATTTCTTCAGTGAGCTTGTGTGAGTCATCTAATATACAGACAACAAATTTTCGGACAAAGAAGGCACAAATAGAACATTCTTGAACTTGTCATGCTCCATATGTATTGTGCCCTTCCCTTCAGCAGAGATCTAAGAGTCGTCTCCCATGTGAATAATTGGACCATATTTGAGATCTAGAGAAGAAAATGATTCTCTAGAGGCAACCATGTGGTTGGAGGCTCCTGAATCTATGAGGAGGGCTTGTGATTTTGAAAATCCATCCTTCATTGCATGGAAACTCTCATGACCATCAGACTCACTTCCAGAATCAGTCTCTCTTGCACCTTTTGGGAGGGAAATGTTGTATTGTTCAAGAAGCTTTTCCATCTTATCTATCTTCTTCTGCATACAAGATCTCTCTGGGTGGTTTCCTTTCTTGCAATAGGAACAGTTGGATTTCTCAAATCCCTTCTATTTGTCCTTCTTAGAGTTGGAGGATCCTTCTGATGGACTTGACTTGGCATTCTGCTTGGATTCAAATTGACTATTATCCTTTCCTTTGTGCTTCCCCTTCCCATTCACACTTTTTTCTTCTCCAGCAATAAGAGCTTGATCTTTGGAGGCCTGCAAGGTGCCCATCTGTATCATCTTACCTTGTTCTTGGATGAGAGATTCAGTGAAAACATCTAAGGAGGGCATCTTCCAACCAGGGATTGAAATTCGCCCAGAATGGAAGGTAGAGACAAAGATACAGAACTCGGGACCTAGCTTGCTCAGAATGGATAGCACCAGCTTCTCATCCTTCTTCTCAATGCCACACTACTTGCATTGCATAACTAGAGATTTGAATTTTGAAAAGAACTATTGAATGGTCTCAAAACTGCTCAGTCGCAGAGCAATCAACTCATTTTCCAGAATATGGCCTCTTAGCTCATCTTGTTTGCCGAAGAGGCTCTCTAACTTCAACCATAACTTTGTTGGAGTATTCAATCCTTCGACATGGAAGATTATATCTCTGGAAATATGAATACACATGAAACCAAATGCTTCATCCAATATATTCAGATACTTGGTTTTCTCCACAACTGATGTTGGTTTGGGATCCTTCCCCATTATTACCCTATACAGTGATTTTTTTCTCAATACCATATGCATATCAGCCCTCCAATCAAGATAATTGAAGGGTTTCAAGATCTCATGAGAGAGAGGAGAGTTCGAATTGTCCATTACAACTACTGGAGCGAATACAAGGTAAAACTACTGTTACTGCAGAAAATACTGTTGCAACTGTAGAAAACTGTTGTAATTGTTGTAACTAGATAAAACTGTTGTAACTACTTCAACTGTTGCTACACTCAAAAACTTGAATAACCTGCAAAAAAATCTCAATAATGGAGGTTGACTACTACTTAGCACTGCTTTAGGACAATAGGAACTTTTATTCCTATCCTTTACACTTGGCTAGACCTCATTAGATTTCTCCAATGAATTCAATGCAATGGCACCAGGATTTCCTGTGGAAATCCAGAGGCTTCTAGTGCACTACTGAAATCAATTTCTCAACCTATTATCTCAAATGGCTCTTGTTGGCAGGTGGTTTGATGGGGAAAGGTCACGGCACCGCCGATGCCGTGACACATCGGATAAGGGTGCCAAAGGAGTATTTTGTGTTAAAGAATACCGTAGTTGGCGGGTTTTGGGTCACTTGGACCATATATTATGTAATAGTGAGTTAGTTGTACCGCGGTATGCAGGTTTTGGGGGTTATTGGGTCAATTGTCCATAGTGTCGGTTAGGAAGTTAGTTGTAAGTGGACAAATATTGTAATGGCAGAAACCTATAAATAGATGAGAGTTGTAAGTGTTAGAAAGAAGAAAGAAAGGAGAGATCAAGATAGAATACAAGAGAATAGCAGGCGAGAGATAGAAGATGTATGTTTTGCCTTTGGTATTTTGACCGCAACAGTAATATAATGATGTTTTGGTGCAATCTCTGTGCAATGGTGCGATATATAAATGTTGTTTGATGTAATATATGCTTACTGTTGCTGGAATGATAAATGATGCGATTAGATGATCTGTTTCATGTGGAATATGAATGCTGCGATTAGTTAAAATGTTGTAATTCCATGTTTTGAGTTATGTTTAAGTACTGCAATAGAGCTAGTCTACATAGCCACAACTCTCCTCCTCCCTCGGCGGAAACATGGTTCCATCTGCTCTTCCTGGACGCCTTGGGTGAGACCTCATCCGCTCTGCGGGTGTTGCTGGGTGGGCTCAAACCTGCCCGGGTCGGTGCCCAAGGAGACTACGGTATGTGTCGACAGTGAGGCAAACCCCTGTCGACTGAGGTTGCGTTGGTCAACAAATGGTTCCGTTGCCGGGACCGTGTGCAGAGTAGAAGGAGGTCATGTTGTGGCACCCGACGAAGCCGGAGATACAGAGCTGGTTTGATTAGAGATTGCGGGAGATTGCTGAAGAAGAAAGTCGGAACACGCGATTGACAGTAGATCACTGGCTGGGAAGATATATTCATGACGGTCTGCACGAATGGTTTTTCTGTGAATTCTCGGTTATTCTGTACGAATGGTTGTTGAAGCTGACCTTCTAGAAGAGGAACTTCCAAGGTGGTGAACTGACGGCTTGGACCCCGGAGTTGATTCAGGAGCTGCAGGAAGTTGATAATAAGGCATCACAGGCTGTTGAAGTTTGGCTTGATATCATCTTGGAAATAGCGGGGTACATCTTGGAAATAGCGGGGCACTGTTTCTAGCGAACGGGGGGTACATCTGGTCATGTGTCAATGTGGTGTTCTATAATAGCGGGGTCAAGACCAGGGATTTCGGTATAGGACCAAGCAAAGACATCACGGAACTGTTGGAAAACAATTTTGTACTCTCCAATCTCATATTCACTGCAGGAGGCTCCTAAAGTGATGAGTTTAGGGGCACCTCCTGGGGAAGTGATATCAATTTGGATTGTGGGTGAGATGTTGGCCATGTTACCTTCCTCAAAGGCATCAAGAGCGGGAATGGGGTCCTTAAACCAGTTGAATTTGGTGGGAAGGAAATATTTGGACTCAACCGTAAATTGGGTGGCTGTGGTGGAGGAGGACTCTTCGAGGAGGAAGTAGGAACAATGGTGCATGTCTTCCCAGGGATAATCCGGGGCAATGAGAGCCTCTAGAATCTCCTCATCGTTGTGGAAACTGTGAGTTGTCAAATCGGTTGACAAGGGAGTGTTAGTCGAAGAGATCATATAGATGGTGTTAATCTCTCTGGATGAGGGTGATACTGGGGGGTGGATCTCCTCAATTGTGGGGGGTGTTGTCTCAAGGTCCAAACTATTGATCTCATAGAGAGCTGCTCTGTAATCTGGGAGATCAGGACAGTGATGTGAGTAATGGCCGTAAACACCGCATATTGCACATGGGTGGTTAGTACGCAGTGATTTATGATGAGGCTTAGGGGCTGGATCGAGTTAGACAACCGGGATGTTGGGGTCATCGTCAAGCATTTGCATGTGTTCCTATAATGCAGGTAATTGTGGACATTGATGAGTCAGATGGCCTAACTCATCACACAATGAGCATTTGGGAGGAGCACGAAACATGGGGGGGGGGGTTTAACTATTTTGGGCAGGGGTACAGCAGTGTATGGTTGTGGGCCTCTGCCATATACCACACAGGTAATCCTAAGGTTAACCCTGGGAGGCTGAGACTATCCATAACCGGGGCGCTTACTACTCCCGATGGAGGGAATAGGAAGGGGAATTTGTGGATGGATGTAACACCAATATGACTAGGTACCAATGGTGGTTTAGGTAACAAGGGAGGTTGATTGTTGGGTGTTTGTGTATTGTGGGAAAGGGTACATAGGTCAGAGACTTCGGTCGCGGGTGACGGGGGTGGAATGGATTGGAATGTTGAAGTCATCAGCGTATCTAAGTAAACTCTGGGGCCCACATAGGAAACCAATGAGGTAGATGCACCACAAACAGGTTGTTCAACCATGGGGAGAACATTTTTGGGT
Source organism: Larix kaempferi (assembly GCA_027924585.1). Taxonomy (NCBI): domain Eukaryota; kingdom Viridiplantae; phylum Streptophyta; class Pinopsida; order Pinales; family Pinaceae; genus Larix; species Larix kaempferi. Next base: position 1,889,514 of record BSBM01001027.1, on the reverse strand, counting down.
GCAGCGGGGGCATTCGGATCATAATAGGTGAGTTGATCGACCTTGACCACACGTCCGTCATGGGGGAACATCATGGTACGAAAAACGGATGAGGCAACTGCCCGCATGGCATACATGTAGCTGCGGCCAAGTAAGAGGTTATAATCAAATTGGGCATTGATGACCTCTATGTCGATGAGCATGGTTTTGCCAACCAACTGGATGGGGACATTAGCTAAGAGACCTTGGGGTTGAGCCGAACGGTCGTCGTAGACTCACAATGCAGTGGTGGACTGCTGGAGAGTAGGGGATCCCAACTTCTGCCAAACGAATCTGGACATAACACATGTAGAGGCACCTTCATCGATAATGCACCGATGGATGACAAGATTCCGAACGGAAAAAAAAACTTGGGAAACTAAAGTGGAAGGCAGGCATGGTTTGGATTGGTCCAAATCGAAGTCCATCAGTCGTGAATCATTTGGGTCAATAGCACCAATGGCGGAGAGCAAAGTCTTGCACTGTGAAGGACAGTTTTTTAAGACTTCTAACACAGACATGGCTGCGGGAGACTGGGCTAAGTCATCTACAATGTTGTAATTAGACGCAGCGCGAGCATTGGGATTATTGTTGATGCGACGAAGTGGGAAGTGAGGTGCTTTGGAGGAACCATCTAGTGGTGTCGGAGGTATACGTAACGTCTGATCAGTGGGATGAGCATTAGTGTTTGTGTCGGCGGGAGGGGCTTCAGGGGTGGAGCCATATTGGTTCCGACGGGTTTGGAGGTTGACATCGGTGGATGACATCATTAACAAGTGGTGGGTACCTGATTCTAACATGGGTTGATCAGGAGCGGCATAAGTGATTTGCTATTGTGGTGGCACGTTTCCTTGAGGGGGAGCCAACGGCTGAGTATTCACTACGCCTTGGGTCGGTAAAGGGTTTTGTAACACCAAGGGTTGATGTTGAGGTGGTGGGGGGTTGGGCGGCGCCTGAGGAGCCGCGTGCCCTTGGCGATGGGCATCATCAGTCCAGAGTTTCCGAGCTCACTCCAAATGTGGGCAAGCATGTGTGTAGTGGCCATAGACCCCGCAAATAGAACAAGGATGGTTTGTTCACAAATTATGATTTTTGGCCTGCTTGGGCGGTCGATCAGGGTTCTAGTTGGCAGGTTCTGTGCTATTGTTGTTTGGGGGATTGGGAGGTTGACCACCTTGGTCTGGAGGGGGGTTGTTCCCATGGTTATGGCCTTTGCCACGGTTTTGCTGGCCCTGTTGGCGCTGGTTATTTTGGTTCTGTTGCGGATTCTGTTGGGCATACACTTTCCCTTGGGCAGCAGGTGGGTTCTGGGTTTGTGCAGGTGCGGGAGCAGGCTGCGGTGGATAATAAGTAGGTGGAGGCGGCGCAGGTGCTGAACCTTGTGGGGGTTGATGATACGTCTGCGGAACAGGTTGTGGGTTTTCCGTAGGGGCTGCCTGTGGCGGGTAATAAGAAGGTTGGGCTTGAGAGGACACAGGAGCTGGTGCAGCGTGTGGGTGGTAATATGGCTGAGGTGCAACTGGTGGGGCATAAGCAAGGGTGGCAAGGCCAAAGCACTGAGGTGGACACGAGGGTCCATGGGAATGATGGTGATGTGCCATGGGAGCATACGAATTGGTTGCTTCGGACTGAGATATAGCTCGTGAAAGGTTCGGGCCATGGCTAGGACGTGCTATGGAAAAGGGTTGGTTATGTGAGGCTATATGGCCAATGATGCCATCTACGGCATGGGATGCCCCTAGTGCATCGTGTCGGGAGGAATCGCCGCGAGGGGCGTAAGGTATGATGGAATATAGATAACCCGACTGGGTGTAAATAAGGTCAAATTATTGGGCTTTGAGGATGGCCTCTTCTTCGAACTGGGGTCGCTCGGATGCCACATCCTTGGCAATGACAGGAAGGAGGGATTTTAGAAACCAATCTAAGAAGATACGGTCATCTAACTTGATTTTGCAGAGGCTGCGGCGTCGACGCCACTCATGAATGTGGTCAGTGATGTGGGTAGCCGCGTTCTGTCTGCAAGATAGTAGGATCTAAACACCCGCGTCATAGTGGAAAGGTAACTAAAAGAACTGCAGAAAAGTCGAGGCAAGGGAAGTAAAGGTGGCATGGGTCCCATGGGGCTGCTCGATGTACCACTTAGCTGCAGAGCCAGTGAGGGTGCGCTATAATAAACGAAGGCGGATAGAGTCGTCCACTATGGAGTTGGAGGAACACCATAGATGGAAGGACATAATATGGTTTTGGGGGTCTTCACCTGCCTTGCCCTCAAACTTAGGGATGTCGGAGGGGAGCTTGATGGGCATGTGAGGCCACGCAGGGTCGTGTCTGATGGGATCAATAGTTAGTCTAGCAAGGTCAGGAAGGTTGAGACTAGCCATGAATGGAAAACTAGTAGAAGGATGTGACATACTAGTGGTTGTGACCATGTTGGGGCCAATGCCCCCAAGTGGGGGGGCTAGGTTTGGGATGTTTCCCCCAAGTGGAGGAACGAAAGTGGTATGAGACGGTCCTGCACCGCCAAGGGTAGTGTGAGTCACTGATGGAGTGGGGATAGGTATGCTAGCTACTGGAATGGGTACAGTGATCGGAATGGTAGATGTGGGCCCCATCGAGGGCATACCCAAAGCAGGTGTGGTAGATGGTGTGGTGGTGGATGCTCCACCAATGGTCCCTACAAAGAAAGGGGTGGAAGTCATGCCATCCATGGGGCTGGTTGGTGCAGTGTAAGTGGGGTTCTCGGACTCTGCCTCAAAATCAGAGGTGAAATAAGGGGCGTCTAGATCGGGTGATGGAGTTCTATGCCATTGACGAGTGGAGTCAAGTGACAAAGCTCGAGATATATGATGAGTGGTATCAAGTGATGAAGATCTACGTCTATGACGGGTGATGTCAAGTGAACTGTGTTGTGGGGGCTTGCCCCGGAGGCGCTGAGAATGTCTCAAGGACTCAATGGTGATAGATGGTGTCAAGTATCTGGGGGTTGTGTTGAGTGAAAAACAGCTCAAAAACCCAAATGCAACCGAGTGTGCAGAAGGAGAGCGCAAAAAATATGGCACTCAGGCCAATAACCAACTCAAAACACTTACTATAACAATTGTGCTACAATAAGTGGAGTATCAACATAAATGGTCAGAATACCAACAAGCAACAAGTTTCCTAGAAAATAAAAATAGTGGACTCGCTAGACCAAAAGGAGGTAAGGGAGCATGCAAACACCTAACTAAATAGTATTCTGACTCAACTAGACATATCCTTTGCAAGGTGACGAAATCCAAGTTAGACAATATGGATAGTAGAGCCAAGTGGCTAAAGATATCCTCCTATCGGGAGGGACACCGGGTAGTCAATCCTAGAAGAAAAACAACTAACATACCCTGTTCATGACACGTTCGGTTGGGTGAATCTGCTGTTTGGTTCTATCGCCGCTGTATCCCCATACGGGTGATACACCGAGAACTGCGAAAGGTATCCTTAGGTTACTTAATGGATTGCGGTATCCCACTCAGGCTTCCGGAACCAGTCTTGCGACTTCAACCCTCCTAGGGGAGAGGCCTTCCCGATAAATTGGTTTTAAACCGTGTCAAAAAATACTAGGGGATTTTGGTTCCCTAATGGACAACAGCTATGTCTCAAGTGTAAGCAACCGAGGGGTGTTATTTGGATGCCTATCCCCCTGATCCTACCTAACTACAAGATTCTTATGTGTTCCCCAAGTGGGGTTAGAATGTTGGTTGTGTTAAGTGGTATTTTAGGGCTCACTTGAATTAGGTGACAGAGTGTGTGCGTGTGAGATGATGAACCCAAGTAAAAGTGCCATGGGGTGGGCAACTTTCTACCTAAAAATATCAATGCAAAAATTAAACTTTAAAATGCAAAATTTTCTTTTTTCAATTAAAATGCTGAATTTTTTTTAAAAATGTTCTGTAAATGGAACAGAAACAATACTGCAGAAAAAAGGTTGTAGGGAAGTATGGCTGCAAATAGGACAGATGGTTGTGCAGGTGCAGAAAATATTGCAGCAAAGTGCTGGGTTCAAAACAGGGAAAAAGTGCAAAAAACAGACCACGGGTCTGTGGCAAATCTGAGCGGTCGGACCGCGGGAAACAGGTCTACAGTTGCGGACGGGTTGTGGGAAATTGGCCAAAAGATGTAGGCGGGTTGCAGGAAAATGGCTGAAAGACGCAGGAGGGTTGCAGAAAAATGGCTGAAAGCCACAAGCGGGACACGGGAAAAACGCCGAAAGACACAGCCGGGTTGTAGAAAAAGGGATGCAAGCCACAAGTGGGACGCGGGAAAAATGCCGAAAGACGCAGGCGGGTTGCAGAAAAAGGGCTGCAAGCCGCAGGAGGGATGTGGGAAAAAGGCCGAAAGACGCAGTCGGGTAGTAGAAACAGGGCTGCAAGCCGCAGGCGGGACACGGGAAAAAGGACGAAAGACGCAGTCGGTTAGCAGAAAAAGGGCTGCAAGCCACAAGCGGGACATGGTAAAAAGGCCGAAATGCACAGGCGGGTAGCAGAAAAAGGGCTGCAAGCCACAAACGGCCCCCAGGAAAATGGGTTAACAGCCGCGGTCGGACCGCACGAAACAGGCTGATAGCTGCGGTCAGATCGCAGGTAACAGACTGAAAGCCGCCGATAGATCGCCGGAAACAATCTAAGAGTCGTGGTCGGATCGCAGGTAAAAGTCTGAAAGACATGGTCGGAATGCAACTGCGGGGGGCAAAAGACGCGGTTTACAGCAGCCAAAAGGGACAGCCGAAAGGAAAAAACGGAAAAATATTGCTGAAAATTTAAAACGTTTAAAACTTTAAAACTATAACCAGAAATTCAAAGGAACACAAGGGGAGTTGCCAAAAACTGTAGCTAGGGTTTTCACCCTAGCTTGTGCAAATGAGAACCTACTAAGGAGAAGGGACTCCTTAGTAGCAGTTCAGAAAATACAGTAAATAAAAGACAATACAGTAAAACAGTAAACTACTCTAAGCATGTGCATAAAATAACAGAAAGATAATAAAAATGGTTTTTTTGTATTGATTATACCTCCAATGTGAAGGTTGGTGAAGCCTTTGTAGCAGTCCAAGAGGGTTTCTTCCAAGCTTCAGTGTTGTTCCTTTCTCTTTCTCCAAAGGGTTTGGAAATGGGCCAAAGGGGCACTCAAATGTGAAAGTAGCGCAAGGGTGAGCTAGGGTTTCAGGAGTGATTTTGGCAGAGTAAGGATATGGATGATTGTGGATATGAAATGGAGGGCCTCCATCACCTATTTATAGGTTTTTTAGTGGTGGAGTGCTGGCCCATGGTTTTGGGCACCATATGGTGTAGGTCAGCTGTATAGGGTTTTTGCTTCATTTTTTCCCTCTTTTTCCTCTTTTTTGTATTTTTTATTCCCTTTTTAGAGGGTTTTTGCTATTTTGGAGGAATTTTGGATTATTTTGGGGGAAAAGGGGGTTTTTGGCCTTTTGGAGGCTTTTTTAATGGTTTTTTGGCCTTTTGGAGGCTTTTTAATGGGTTTGTAAGATTTTGGAGGCAAATATGGTAGGAAATATGGACAAATGAGTCATGTAATGGGGTAGATGAGGTAGTGAGCACTTTTTGGGTGTTAACAATACCGCTTGAGGTAGAGCCCGTTTCTAGGCTCCTTCAAGGCATTCCCTTCATAATATGCCAAATCGTAGGCTCCTTTCTCAAGGACACGCCTCACGATGTAAGGACCGTGCCACATGGGGTTAAACTTGCCTGCCCCCAGGGGTTCTTTAGCCTGGTCATATAAGAGGACCAAGTCACCTTCAGTATACTGTCGGGGATGGACAGACCTATCATATTGAATCTTGACATGACGCTTATTGGCATCTATAGGCACGGCAACATCTCGACACTGTTCGTCAAGCTGCTCAAGGTGGATCAAACGTTGCTCAATATCTAACGTATTAGGGAGGAGCTCTATGGCTAGTTTTAACGAAGGGATTTCGCATTCAATCGGTAGAATAGACTCCACACCGTGTACTAGCTGAAATGGTGAGAACCTGGTGGCAATCTTAACTGCGATTCGATACGCCCACAAAGCAGGGTATAACATAATGTGCCAGTTGCTCTTGCTTTGCTGGATGGTACATTGGAGAATGGTTTTTAAGGACTTATTGATTGCCTCAACTTGACTATTCGATTGGGGGTAGTAAGAAGATGAATGTTCTTGACAAAACCCAAGCTTTAGTGACAAATCCACCATCATCTTGTTCTGAAAGTGACTGTCATGGTTAGTGACAATCTCTTTCGGAATACTGAACCGAGTAATAATCTGATTGAATACAAAGTGGGCTGTTGTAGCACCATTGGATTTTACGGTAGGCATGGCCTCAACCCATTTGGAAAATTAGTCCATGGCTACAATGATATGGTGATTCCCCCCAGCCGAAGCCGGTTTGCAATCCATTAAATCCACCCCCCACTTGGTGAAGGGACCGACGGTGACAACCGGATGAAGGGGCATTGGATGTGAGTGTATATTCTGAGAAAACACCTGGCAAGGGTGACATCTCTTTACGGCATTCATACAATCCTTGAATATCGAAGGCCAAAAGTAACCAGCTCACACGTTGGGATGTTGCAAGCCCGGATAAGTGACCACCACACGCCACAGGTTGGAAATCATTAAGAACACACTCCGCTTCTTCGTGTGTCAAACAACAACGGAGGATAGAATCCTTTCCTTGACGATACAAAGTGTCACCAATGATGGTATAATATTTAGTGTGGTGTTTCACATGCCATCGTTCGTCTCGTGAATAGTGCGAAGGAAACTTCAAAGTTTGAAGATATACAATGATATCCCCATACCAAGGGTCCACAGACGAGATAAGGAATAAGTGCTCATCCACAAAGGAATCTTCATGGACAATATCCTCATCAAGTTGCGGTAGGTCCGAGATGAGCTCAGCAAAAACCAAGGATTTCACCGACTTCGCCGAAGCAAAATCGATATCAAACTACTGAAGGATCACAATCCACTTATTATACTTCCCCCCTATAAGACGTTGTGATAGCACGAACTGAAATGGATTGATATGTGCTATGACTGTGGTTTTCCTAAGCATGATGTAATGCCGTAACCATTGGACTGCATGAACAGTCGCAAGTGACAACTTTTCCACATGAGTGTATCTCAGCTCAGCGTCTACTAAATTTCGACTAAGGTAATATATCACATGCTCCACGAGCACATCATCTACCTGAACTAAGACCATGCCAATCGTCTCTTGAGACCTGGCCACATAAAGTATAAAATCTCTTGCGAATTTGGGCGGACTAAGTAGAGGGGCTGATACTAAGGTTTTCTTAAGAGCATCGAAAAACTATTGGGCTCGCTCATCCCATATAAACGTTGTGTCTTTCTTCAACAAGAGCATGAAACCTTTAGTAAGATTAGCATAATTCACTACAAAGCGACGTAGAAAAGTGGCTCTCCCTTGGAGGCTCTGAAGTTGAAGTAAATTGCGCGGAGGAGGCAACCGAAGTATTGCCTCAACTTTAAGAGGATCAACTCTGATACCTTCTTTCGAAACTATGAAACCTAGAAGGCGACCCATTTTCACAACAAAGATGCACTTATTGGGATTTAACCGAATTTTGTAGCGTATGCATCTTTTCAGAATTAAACGGAGGTGCTGGGGGTGGTCTACTCTCTTGCGAGAATGGCCAGCAAGATCATCCAGGTATGCCTCCACTATGTGTTTAAGGTCATGAAAGGCATAGGTCATAGCACGCTAAAAAGTGGCTCTGGCGTTTTTAAGGCCGAAGGGCATCTTCCGGTATGCAAATGTACCCCAAGGACAAATGAAAGTAGTCTTATGTTGGTCCTCAGGTTTTATCTGGATCTGGTTGTATCCTGAAAAGCCATCCATAAACAAAAAAACTTCGCTTCCCGCACAAGCATCCAATATCTGATCTATGAATGGAGTGGGGAAATTGTCTTTCAGACATGCGCAGTTCAGATCTCTAAAATCAGTGCATACACGGATAGTTCCCTGCTTCTTATCCACAGGAATGGGATTTGACACCCATTCGGTAAGGGGAACTCAGTAGATAAAACCAGCCTTAAGCAGTTTCTCCACCTCTACCTTAATCGCGGCTGCCTTTCTAGGGTTCACAGCACGAAGGCGTTGTCGAACCGACTTAGCATTGGGATATGTTCTAATCTCTTGTTTGACAATGCTAGGGTCTATTCCTAGCATCTCTGCATATGACCAGGCGAAAGCCTCCCGGGGTTCCTTAAACAATTCGGTGTAAATGCGAACCTCCTCGGGAGAGAAATCAACACCGATATAAATGTTCTCAACCTTTTCGGGTGTATGAGAAATGTTGATCGGTATGGTAGGGGAAATATTAGCCATGTTCCCCTCTGTGTAAATCCCATGCGAATCCATGGTACGCCAAAGTGGGAGATGACATGGTTAAAGAAAAATCACGCAGCGATGATTCCTTTGCAATCGAATGTGGGCATGGCCTTAGCCCACTTGGTGAAGTAATCAACAATGACAATGATATATTGGTGACCTTGTGCCAAAGTATGGTGACACTCCATGAAATTAATTTCCCATTTTAAAAATGAACCAGTGGTGATGACTGGATGTAGAGGAGTGGGTGGTAACCGTATTTTGCAGGAAAATGTTAACACCTAAAAAATGCTCACTAGCTCATCTCCCTAGCCACATGACCCATTTGTCCATTTTTCCTTCCATTTAGCCTCCAAAACCTCAAAAAACCTTCAAATGGTTACCAAAAAGGCCAAAGTCAATCTTTTTCTCCTCAAAATAATTAAAGTTTCTCCAAAAATACCAAAAAACCTCCAAAAGGGCCCAAAATTCCCAAAAATCAAATAAAAAGGGAATAAAATTCAAAAAGTAATTCAAAAAAGGAAAAAAGAGGGAAAAAGAAGGAAAGAAACCTTGAACCAATAACCTAAACCATGTTGTACCAAATACCATGGGTCAATACTCCACCACTCAAAAAACCTATAAATAGGTGATGGAGGCCCCATATTATTCATCCACAATCCAATCTACCATTATGCTGCCCAAATCACTCCTGAAACCCTAGCCATCCATTTGCGCTAGCTTTTAACCACTTGAATGCCCCTTTGGCCAACCATCTTAGCATTTGGAAAAGAGAAGGAGACCTTGGAGCATTGGAGCATCTCGTCCCTATGGCTGCAAAAGATCCATCAACCTCATCATTGAGGTAAAACTTCATGTAAAAACTCCATTTTCATCTAATGAAAAGATATAACTCTCTTTTATATTTGTGTTGCATGAAGAATCTATGAATGTTTACTATTTACTATTTTTACTGCATATTTATTTGATAAATGCCCATGCACATGCTTAGATTTAGTTTTTTTTATTTCTTTCATTTACTCTAGGTTTATTTTACTGTTTTTGAACTGCTACTAAGGAGTCCATTCTCCTTAGTAGGTGCTCATTTGCACAAGCTGTAGCTAGGGTTTTACCCCTAGCTTGTGCCAATGAGCACCTACTAAGGAGAATGGACTCCTTAGTAGCAGTTCAGTATATTAAACTAATAATGCAATAAACAAAACATTAAATTATTTCTAATACAAGCATAAAGCATAAACACCAAAATGAAAGAATGTCTTTGTATTGATGTTACCTTGAGTGTCAAGGTTGGTGAAGCCCTTTGCAGTGTCCAAGAGGATGCTCCAAGCTCCAAGAATGCTCCTTCTCCTTCTCCAATGTTGGGGATGGGCCAAAGGTGGCTCTCAAGGTGAAACTAGTTCAAAGGTGGACTAGGGTTTCGAGAGAGATTTTGGCAGAGTAAGGGTGCTTGTGATTGTGGATATGGAATAAGGGATCTCCATCACCTATTTATAGTTTTTTGGTGGTGGAGTGCTGACCCATGGTTTTAGGAAACACGTAGTTTTGGGCAGCTGTATAGGGTTTTTTTCTCCTTTTCCTCATTATTTTATATTTTTATTCCCTTTTTAGGGGATTTTTGCTATTTTTGGAGGAAAAGGGGGTTTTTTAGCCTTTTTTAGGCTATTTTGATGGTTTTTTGGCCTTTTGGAGGCTTTTTAATGGGTTTTTTGGGATTTTAATGGAAATATGGTAGGAAAATGGACAAATGAGCCATATAATGTGGTAAATGAGCTAGTGAGCACTTTTTGGGTGTTAACAGATTGCCCCCTGATGTGCGAGGGCAGGAGCTCATCGTATGGCCGATGGACATCATAAGTCATGAATGGTTTTCCTTGGGAGTGGAGAGAAGAGAAGAAACAAACTGGAGCCCGGAACAACGATCCCGAACAACTGCAAGAACTAAAAGTACATAACCTCAATAAAGGATGAGGAATCATCTGATCATATGGACGAGGCGGGCATTCCCATGCTCGTATCAGGATATAACATAATAACAATAATGGGGTCCAAAAAATGGGGACCTGAAATATACATGACCTCAAATACTGACTGAGGAATAATCTCAATATATGGACGAGGCGGGCATACCCATGCTCGTATCAAGATACATAAATATAACTGTGAGGCCCAAAAAGGGGGACCTGTAAGATACATGACCACTGTGTACATCATAAGAGTCCAAAGGGGACACAAATCTGGGACATACTGCTGAGCGGATCATGTGTGAACTGCAGAACTGGTGCACCGGAACAATCAACAGTGCTACTGAGTGTGGTACCAAAGGAACTGATGAGCTGCTGGATCATAGTGACTGGGGTCATACTCTCCATGGTACACTGAACTGGAACAGAACTGGAAGTGAAACTGGGTACTCAAGGAAGCATGAAACTGGATGGCTTCCGAATACAATCGCCAACGCAGCCCGGACATCCACGGGAACATACAACTGGGCGTTCCGAAGTGACTCACCAATGTGCTAGAGTCGGGGGAAATCCGGGGTCTTCGACTAAAACTGATGGGATATAATCCTACGCGATCCTCAACGATGCGATCAAGGTGCTGAAGTCGAGCATGTGAGGAACAACCACTCGGAGAGGCAATGATGTCTCGTCTCAGAATGATCCGTAGGCACTTACCACAGATGGTGATAAGTCCAAGGCGTAGGGACCTCTGGGCCTATCCTCTGGAATAGAGGAGCTGTCGTCGACAGAGGGAGACCTGCCCCTATCAAGGCAATGATGTTTCCTCGACAGGAGCGCGAGGTACAAGACCGAAATGTGAGAGTGCTGATGGCAGGACTGATAAACTGTGGTGGGATAACTGGGCAAGTAGAGCGGGTGGACTCAAACTTCCTTTGTTCAGAGTATGGTAATGGAAATGATCTGGCAGCATATGAAACTGACTAAGGGGAAAGGGATCATAGCTGTAATGGCTCAGGGAGAGTGACTGGTCTGAGGGAGACTCAAACTGGTATATAATGGCAGGAGACTGCAGAATACTCTGAACAAAGGCGACCTGATTGGGGGTGCTGCCGAGATGATCGATCATAGTGCCAGGAGGCACGGGAGGGGACTTCTTCATGGGTTAAGGAACGAGAAGAAGCGTGTGGATAAAATGATACTGTCGTGTGGATTTTACGGGCCCAGGACAGTTCATGCTCGTGGTTGCTTTCAATTTTAAGGAGTCTGAAAGCGATAAGAAGACTCTGAAGTGAAGGAATGGTACTATCGTGTGGATTTAACGAGCCCAGGACAGCGCATGCTCGTGGTTGCTTTCAATTTTAGAGAGTCTGAAAGCAAGTAAGAAGACTCCAGGGGGTTGCTTTTTCGTAGATTTAGTCTCCAAGGCCCAAAGAAGCATAAAAGGATGCAATGAAGAACTCTTCTAGCCGGTGTGACTAGAGTATTCCTTTTTCGTAATTAGTCTACCAGGTCCGGAAAAGGGTTAAACTTATACCAGATAGACGCCCTTTCAGGTACTTTAACGAGCATGAAAGGAAGCAAGATTGCTCGGCGATCTTTTCATTCTTTTAGGAGTCAGAAAAAAGCTTAACGAAAACTCCCTAAGTGCCTTTTTCGTAAAGGACTTGTCCGGCCCGAAAAAGGGATAAAAGTATACCGAACAAAAGGAATGGCCAGGCAAGGAGGAAGTGTTCAATCAAGGTTTAGTAATGATGACCAAGAACGAGGGTAGGTGGGAACACTGATGGACCTCCTTGCGGGGTAGATGAGATGGGGGCAAAATAACGAGACATTTGCAATATGACAGGAGTGAATGGCTCATGTAAAAATGTGGAACAATCCGACAGCGGCCGATGTGGCGCGCAAACCGAGGCAGCAAGGTGTTGGGACACAATGTTGAAATTGTACCAAGTGAGAGCGAGAAATGATCTCAAGCATCATCACGAGCTCGGAAAAATGAATCCGGCGATATAAAGGATGTCAAAAACGGGTAACGGTCGATGTGGCACGCACACCGAGGCGACAAGGGCATTTTGAAAAAATACCCGAAAGATCGGGGGGTGAGAGCGAGAAATGATCTCAAGCATCATCACCAGCTCGGAAAAATGAATCCGATGATATAAAATATGTGAAAAACGGAGAACGGTCGATGTGGCACGCAAACCGAGGCGACTAGTGGTGTCTGGACACAATGTTGATATTGGTCCTAGTGAGAGCGAGAAATGATCTCAAGCATCGTCACGGGCACAGAAATATGAATCCGGCGGTGCAAATGGTGCGAAAAAATGGAGGGCATAATACTAGGTGTATCATGATGGCCCACAGGGGCAGAATACTAGGTGTATAAAATCAAGTCAAATCTACAAGTGATATGTGACCTCAAAAAGGGTTGAGATCACAAGTGTGAAAAAGTGAGCAGGGTTAATGACTTGCCCCCATGCTATGTGCATGGGGTTTGTGATTATGGATCACATATGTGTTGGTTTGAACGATGGGTTCATTGACGTGCTGGGATAGATGTGATGGGGTAGGGTCAAAATGATTGATCATGCCCCCTATCCCAGGGTCAAGGTAATTTATTATGCCCCTTGACTCAGAGGTGTCAAGGTGGTGCTCTATAATGGTGGGGTCAAGCCCGAGCATTTCGGTATAGGACCAGGAAAAGACATCACGGAATTCTTTGAAAAGGTTTATGTAGTCCTCAATCTCTTGTTTACTGCAGAATGCTCCTAAAGTAATGAGTTCAGGGGCATGTCCTGGAGCAGCAATATCAACTTGGATGACAGGTGAGATGTTGGCCATGTTACCTTCCTCGAAGGCATCAGGAGCAGGAGTAGGGTCCTTGAACCAGTCGACCTTGGTGGGGAGGAAGTCTTTGGATTCAACCGCGTATTGGGTAGCGGTGCTAGAGGAAGACGCTTCTGGGATGAAATAGGAACGGTGGTGCATATCATCCCAAGGATAATCCGGGGCAGTTAGGGCCTCAAGAATCTCCTCATCAGTACGGAAAGTCTGTGTCGTCAAATCGGTTGACGAGGGGGTAGTGGAAGTATTGGTTGAAGAGATCATGTAGATGGTATTAACCTCTCCAGAAGGTGAAGAGTCTGGGGGGTAGATCTCCTCAATGGTAGGAGGTGCCGTCTCAAGATCCAGATTGTTCATCTCATAGAGAGCCGCTCTGTAATCCGGGAGATCGGGACAATGATGTGAATAGTGCCCGTAAATACCGCAGATGGCGCAGGAGTGGTTGGTACGTAGGGACTTATCTTTAGGCTTGGGAGTGGGGTTTAGTTCGACTGTTGGGATGTTGGGGTCATCATCGAGCATTTGCATGTGCTTCTGTAATGCAGGTAACTGTGGGCATTGGTGGGTCGCATGGCCCAACTCGTCACACAGCGAGCATTTGGGAGGAGCACGAAACACTGGAGGGTTCTTGACTGTCTTGGGAGGTGGGACAGCAGTGTAAGGTTGCGGACCTTTGCCCCCAGTGGGTTGAAGAGGAGGAGGAGGTGTCGTGGAGGACGAAGGGGTAGGGACCCCGGGAGGTGGGTGGGTGGTAGTAGCCATGGGTTGCACCGGCTGGAGGACGACATCTGGTGTCGGCGGGCGAACGGGAGGCGAAAGGTACCATACAGGTAATCCCAATGTTAACCCAGGGAGGCTAAGGGTAGCCATGACCGGGGCGCTTACTACTCCTGCTGGAGGAACTAGGAAGGGGATCGTATGGATCGGTGTAACACCAATGTGACTAGGTACCAATGGTGGTTTAGGCAACAAGGATGGTTGATTGTTAGGTGGTAGGATGTCATGGGACAAGGTACATAAGTCAGACATTTCGGGCGTAGATGATGGCGGAGGAATGGATTGAAAGGTGGAGGTCATCGGCGCGTCTGAGTAGACTCCAGGCCCCGTAGAGGAAACGAACGAGGTGGAGGCAGGAGAAACAGGTTGTTCAACCATGGGGAGAACATTTTCCGGTGCCGCGGGAGCACTGGGATCATAGTAGGTGAGCTGGTCAATCTTAACCACGCGTCCTTCATGGGGGAACATCATGGTGCGAAAGACAGAAGAGGCAACCGCCCGCATGGCATACATGTAGCTGCGGCCAAGTAGAAGGTTGTAATCCAATTGGGCATTGATTACCTCTATGTCAATAAGAACTGTTTTACCACCTAACTGGACAGGAACGTTGGGCAGGAGGCCTTGGGGCTGGGGCCGAACGACCGTCATAGGCACGTAACGCAGTGGTGGACTGCTGGAGAGGAGGGGATCCTAGTTTCTGCCATACAAATGTAGACATAACGCATGTGGAAGCACCCTCATCAATGATGCACCGATGGATAACAAGATTCCTAACGGAGACTGTAACTTGGAAGGCTAAGCTGGAAGGTAGGCGTGGTTCAGACTGGTCTAAATCAAATGCCATCAAATGTGAATCAGTTGGGTCAATCCCCCCGATGGCGGAAAGTAAAGTCTTGCGCTGGGAAGGGCAGTTCTTCAAGACTTCTAACGCAGACATGGCTGCGGGAGATTGGGCTAGGTCGTCTACAATGTTGTAGTTTGACGCAGCACGCGCATTAGGGTTATTATTGATTCGGCGTAGTGGGAAACGAGGTGCTTTCGCAGCGCCGTCTGTGGGAGGCGGAGGGATACGTAACGCCTGATCGGTGGGGTGGGCGTTAGTAGTTTTATCCGTGGGAGTGGCTTCAGAGGTGGAGCCATATTGGTTCCGACGGGTCTGGAGGTTGACGTCAGCTGATGACATCATCAGTAAGTGGTGGGTACCTGAGTCAAACATGGGTTGATCAGGGGCAGCGTAGGTGATCTGTTGTTGTTGGGGTTGCACGTTAGCTTGAGGGGCCAACGGCTGAGTGTTCACCACGCCTTGGGTCGGTAAGGGGTTTTGCAGCACCAAAGGGGGTTGCTGAGGTTGGGGGGGGTTGGGCGGTGCTTGGGGAGCCGCATGCCCTTGGCGATGGGCCTCGTCAACCCAAAGCTGCCGAGCTCGCTCCAAGTGTGGGCAAGCATGGGTGTAATGTCCATAGACCCCGCAAATAGAACAAGGGTGATTTGTTCGGAGATTGGGGTTTTTGGCCTGCTTGGGCGGGCGATCAGGGTTTTGATTAGCGGGTGCCGCATTGTTATTGTCAGGGGGATTAGCCGGTTGACCAGCTTGGTCTGCAGGTTGGTTGTTTCCCCGATTACGGCCCTTGCCGCGGTTCTGTTGGCCCTGGTTACGTTGGTTATTCTGGTTTTGCTGCGGGTTATGTTGGGCGTAAACCTGTCCTTGGGCAGCAGGTGGATTTTGAGGTTGTGCAGGTGCTGGAGCAGGCTGCGGAGGATGATATGCAGGTTGAGGCTGAGCAGGTGCAGCAACTTGAGGGGGTTGTTGATAGGACTGCGGAGCCGGTTGTGGATGTGCCGCAGGGGCTGCCTGGGGCGGATAATAAGCTGGTGGGGCTTGGGAAAGCGCAGGAGCTGAGGCAGCCTGCTGATGGTAGTAAGGCTGAGGGGCGACTGGAGGAGCATAAGCAGGAGTCGCATACCCGAAGCACTGTGGTGGACATGAGGGCCCATGGGAATGGTGATGTGTCATGGGAGCATATGAGTTGGTTGCTCCAGACTGGGAGGTAGCCCTCGACAGGTCGGGGCCAGGGGTAGGTCGTGCTATAGAAAATGGTTGGGGATGCGAAGAAACACGGCCAATGATACCATCTGCAGCGTGGGATGCCCCCGGCGCATCATGATGGGAGGACTCGCCGCGAGGGGCGTCGGGTATGATGGTATAAAGGTAACCCGACTGGGCGTAAATGAGGTCGAACTGCTGTGCCTTAAGGATGGCCTCTTCTTCAGACTGGGGTCTTTCTGAAGCTACATCCTTAGCGATGACAGGAAGCAGGGACTTGAGGAACCAATCGAGGAAGATACGGTCATCTAGTTTAATCTTGCATAAGCTACGGCGTCTACGCCACTCATGGATGTGGTCCGTGATATGGGTAGCCGTGTTTTGTCTACAAGATAGAAGGATCTCAACGCCCGCGTCATAGCGGACTGGCAACTGGAAGAACTGCAGGAAGGTCGAGGCCAGGGAAGAAAAGGTGGCGTGGGTCCCATGAGGCTGCTCAATATACCACTTGGCTGCAGAGCCAGTAAAGGTGCGTTGTAAGAGACGGAGGCGAACAGAGTCATCCACAATGGAGTTAGAGGAACACCATAGGTGGAAAGACATGATGTGGTTCTGTGGGTCCTCACCGGCCTTACCCTCGAATTTAGGGATGTCAGAGGGTAGTTTGGTAGGCATATGAGGCCACATAGGGTCGTGTCGAATAGGATCGTTGGTCAATCTGGCCAGGTCAGGTAGGTTGAGGCTAGCCATGAATGGCAAACTGGAAGAAGGCTGCGACACAGTAGTGCTATGGACCAAGTTGGGGCCAGTGCCCCCAAGTGGAGGGACAAGATTTAGGGTGGTGCCCCCAAGTGGGGGAACTGAGGTAGTGGAGGATGGTCCAGCACCACCATGGGTAGTGTGAGCCACTGATGTAGTGGGGATAGGTATTCCTGCTGTGGGAATAGGTACCGTGAGGGGAACGGTAGATGGTTGCCCCATGGAGGGCATACCAAAAACAGGTGTAGTAACTGGTGTAGTAGTGGTGGATATGCCACCAATGGTCCCTATGACAAATGGAGTGGAAGTCGTACCAGCCATGGGGCTAGTAGGGGCAGTATAAATAGGGTTCTCAGACTCTTCGTCAGAATCAGAGGTAAAGTAAGGTGCGTCACTATCTGGTGACGGAGACCTACGTCGCTGACGGGTGGAGTCAAGTGACAAGGCTCTAGATCTGTGATGAGTGGTATCAACGGACAATGATCGGAATCTATGACGAGTGGTGTCGAGAGAACCGTGCTGTGGGGGCTCGCCCCTGAGGCGCCGAGAATGTCTCGGGGACTCAATGGTGACAGATGGTGTCTAAATCTCTGTGGGTTGAGGTGAGTATGAAAACAGCTCAAAAATCCTAATGCAACCGAGTGTGCAGAAGGAGAGCTAAAAAGCAAGGCACTCAGGCCAACAACCAACTCAAAACACCCACTGCAACAGCTGTGCTACAATAGGTGGAGTAACAACAAAGATGGTCAGAATACCAACAAGCAGCAGGCTTCCTAGAAAAGAAAAATGGTGGACTCACTAGACCAAGGGAGGTAAAGGAGCATGCAAACACCTAGCTAAAAGTATTCTGACTTAACTAAACATATCCTCTGCAAGGTGATGAAATCCAAGTCAGACAATATGAGTAGGAAAGCCAAGTGGCTATGATATCCCCCTACCGGGAGGGATACCGGGTAGTCAATCCTAGAAGAAAGGCAACTAAGATACCCCGTTCATGACACGTCCAGAAAGGTGAATCTGCCGTTTAGTTCGTTGACCGCAATACCCCTATACAGGGATATCCCGCGAACCGCGAAAGGTAGCCCTTCGGTTACTGAATGGAGTGCGGTATTCCACTCAGGCCTCCGGAACCAGTCTCCCGACTTCAACCCTCCTAAGGGAGAGGCCCTCTGATAAACTGGTCGTGACCGTGCCAAAAAGTACTAGGGGATTTTGGTTCCCTAGTTGGACAACAACTATGTCTCAAGTGAAATGACCAAGGGGTGTTATTGGAAGCCTATCCCCCTGATCCTACCTAACTACAATGATTCTTTAGTGTTCCCCAAGTGGGGTTAGAATGTTGGTTTAGTTAGGTACTTTTTAAGGCTCACTTGATTTAATGTGACAGAGTGTGTGCTTGTGAGGTGTTGAACCCAAAAACAGAAGTGCCACAAGGGAGGGCAACTTCCAATCTATCAATAATGCTGAAATTGATTCTTTTAATTTGCAAAATTTTCTGAAAATAAAAATACTGAAATTTTAAAAAGATTCTGTAAAAGGAACAGAAATTATGTTGCAGAAAGGCTGTAAGGAAGTAGGCTGCAGGTGGGACAGAGGGCTGTTCAAATGCAGAAAATATTGCAGCAAGAGGGGCTGGGCTCAAAAACAGAAAAAGAGCAGAAATCAGACCGCGGGTCTGTGGCGGGTCAGAACAGGCCGACCGCGGGTTTGAGGGCAACAGCGGCGTTCAGGTCGCGGCTATCGGGCCAATAGTTGCAGTCGGGACGCAGGAAACAGAAGACAAGGCACAGTCGGGTCGCGGCTATCTGGCCAACAGTGGCAGTCGGGACGCAGGAACAATGGAAAAACAGACAGTCGGGTCGCGGCTAAAAGGCTAACAAGCGCAGTCGGGACGCCCGAAAGAGGCAAAAACCCGCAGTCGGGACGCGTGAACAAGGCCGAAAGGCGCAGTCAGATCGCGGCAAACAGGCTTATTAGCCACGGTCGGATCGCAGGTAACAGACTTGAATCCGCCGACTGAGCGTCGGAAGCAGTCTGAGAGCCACGGTCGAATCGCGGGTAAAGGCCTGAAAGGCGCGGTCGGGACGCGACTGTAGAGGAAAAATACGCGGTATGCAGCGGCCGAAAGGGACAGCCGAAAGAAAAAATTTAAAAACGGAAACCAGAAATTCAAAAACTAGGGGAGTCGCCAAAACTGTAGCTAGGGTTTTACCCCTAGCTTGTGCCAATGAGCACCTACTAAGGAGAATGGACTCCTTAGTAGCAGTTCAGTATATTAAACTAATAATGCAATAAACAAAACATTAAATTATTTCTAATACAAGCATAAAGCATAAACACCAAAATGAAAGAATGTCTTTGTATTGATGTTACCTTGAGTGTCAAGGTTGGTGAAGCCCTTTGCAGTGTCCAAGAGGATGCTCCAAGCTCCAAGAATGCTCCTTCTCCTTCTCCAATGTTGGGGATGGGCCAAAGGTGGCTCTCAAGGTGAAACTAGTTCAAAGGTGGACTAGGGTTTCGAGAGAGATTTTGGCAGAGTAAGGGTGCTTGTGATTGTGGATATGGAATAAGGGATCTCCATCACCTATTTATAGTTTTTTGGTGGTGGAGTGCTGACCCATGGTTTTAGGAAACACGTAGTTTTGGGCAGCTGTATAGGGTTTTTTTCTCCTTTTCCTCATTATTTTATATTTTTATTCCCTTTTTAGGGGATTTTTGCTATTTTTGGAGGAAAAGGGGGTTTTTTAGCCTTTTTTAGGCTATTTTGATGGTTTTTTGGCCTTTTGGAGGCTTTTTAATGGGTTTTTTGGGATTTTAATGGAAATATGGTAGGAAAATGGACAAATGAGCCATATAATGTGGTAAATGAGCTAGTGAGCACTTTTTGGGTGTTAACACAAGCTAGGGTGAAAACCCTAGCTACAGTTTTGGCGACTCCACTAGCTTGAATCTTTGGTTAAATTTATTTATGTTTTTTTGGCTCTAGTTATTATTTTGATTTAATATTGCAGATATGGTTTACCTTTGATCCTGTCACTTGCAGCCCAAGCCCTTTATTGTTCCTGCAAAACCTGCAGTCCCCATTTTTTTTGTTCGGCCACCATTTTCGGCAGTCATTTTTCGCACCGTAAAGCGTCGTTTCTTACCCCACAGTCACGTCCCAAGAGTGGTTGTTCAGCCCTAAGTCACGGCCTGTAGCTCGTGTCCTCGACTCGAAACCGTGGCCTGTGATGCAGGTACTTGGCCCCTTCCAGCGGCCCCGACCGCATTGCTTGACCTATGTCCTGTGGCCCCAGCCGCAGACCTAGACCCCCTTACCGTAGCCTCGACCGCCTCACTCGACCTATGTCCCACGTCCCACCACACAGAAACCCTATTGTTTCCCACGGCCCTGCTGTCCTAGCCCGTTCCCCTAGCCGCACTCATCGTGCGGCTTCCCGCGGCCCCAGCCGCAGACCCAGTCCCCTACCCACGGATCTTGTTGCAACCCATACCTTTGCATCCATGGCCCCCATCATAGCTCTGCGCAGCCCAACCGCGGCCCCAACCACAGGATTACTCCCAGTCCCCACGGCCCAAACTGTAGATCCCAAAGCCAAACCCGCGGCGCCGACCGCAGCATTCATCCCCATAGCCGCGGCCCAAGTCGCACAATCTGACAGGAAAACCAGGCCCCAGGCCGCAAGTCTCGACCTGACAACTGTGCCCTAGGCTGCCAGTTTCAGCCCAAAATCCGGCGCTCAGTTTTTTTTTTTTTTTTTTCTTTTTTTTTTCTGTACCTTAACAGCCCCCTGTTTTGCCAAGTGCAGCCAAGTTACTCATTAAGTTTTTTCTGTTGTTTTTGCTTCATTGTACCACTTTACATATTTTCAGCATTTACAACATTTACATTGAAAAGAAAACATCAGCATTTACGTAGTAGTTAAATTGCAGCATTTACATTTTTTAGATAGTTTCCCAAGCGTGGCATTTTGTTGGGTACATCATCTCACTTACACACACTCTGTCACCTTAATTCAAGTGAGCCATAAAATTTACTTAACTAAACCAACCTTCTAACCCCACTTGGGGACACAAAAGAATCTTGTAGTTAGGTAGGATAGGGGGGATACGCATCCAAATAACACCCCTCGGTCATTTACACGTGAGAAATAGTTGTTGCCCATTAGGGTACCAAAATCCCCTAGTATTTTTTGGCACAGTTACGACCAATTTGTCGGAGGGCCTCTCCCCTAGGAGGGTAAGTATCAAGACTGGTTCTGGAGACCTGAGTGGAATACCGCAATCCATTCAATAACCGAAGGCTACCTACTCGGTGTTCTCGTTGTGCTACCCTATTGGGAGTACGACGGCGATAGAATAGGAGCTGTGGATTTACGTTTCCGAACGTGCCATGAACGGGGTATCCTAGTAGCCATTCTTTTAGGATTCTTTTAACCGGTGTCCCTCTCAGTAGGGGGACAGCCTTATCCATTTGGTTCTTCTTTTCGTATTGTCTGACCTGGATTTCATCACCTTGCAGAGGATACATCTAGTTTGAACCAGCATACCTTTTAGTTAGGTGTTTGCATGCTCCCTTACCTCCCCCTGGTCTAGGAGTACACCATTTTTTATTTATTAGGATTTGTTTGCTTGTTGGTATTCTGACCACTTTTTCTTGTCGCTCCACTTACCGTAGCACAGCTATTACACTGAGCGTTTTGAGCTTGTTGTTGGCCTGAGTGCCATATTTTTTGTGCTCCCCTTCCGCACACTCAACTGCATTAGGGTTTTTTAGATTTTCCCTTGCCACAACCCACTCATTTTACTATCCATATGTCACCATTGAGTCCCCGAGACATTCTCGGCGCCAACGGGGTGAGCCCCCACAGTACAGTTCACTTGACACCACTCGTCACAGGCGTAGAGCCTCATCACCAGATCCTGACGCCCCTTACTTCACATCTAATTCTGAATCAGAGAAACCTATATACACAGCTCCATCTGGCCCCATGGATGGCACGATTCCAAACCCCTTATTTGTAGGGGTGGTTGGTGGTGGATCCACCACAAACTCGGCTACCACGTCAGCATCCATCCCTTCCATACCATCTTTGGGACCAACACCTACTATTCCTGCTACCACGACTATACCTTTGGTTAGTGGATTGGTTACAACTACAGTTCCTAGAAGCACAATTGGGGGCACAGGCCCTTCCTACACAGAACCCCCACCTCCGATTGGCGTCCCCACAACCCCCATCATGACTTATACCACTGCTCCTTCCATTAGGGGCACTGGCCCCACCATAGGCACTACTATTAGCACGTACACCCCAATGATCATGTCACATCCTTCTGCCATTTTTCCATTCATGGCTAGCCTCAACCTTCCTGACCTGGCCAGATTGACCAACGACCCTATCCGAAATGATCCCACTTGGCCTCATATTCCTACCAAACTCCCATTGGACATCCCTAAGTTTGAGGGAAAGGCAGGTGAGTATCCCCAAAACCACATCATGTCTTTCCATTTATGGTGTTCCTCCAACTCCATAGTGGACGACTCCATCCACTTGCACCTGTTACAATGGACCCTTACTGGCTCTGTAGCTAAGTGGTACATTGAGCAAACTCATGGGACCCACTCCACTTTTACCTCCCTCACCTCGACCTTTCTGCATTTCTTTCAGTTACCCCTCCACTACGGCGCGGGATTAGAGATCCTACTGTCTTGCAGACAAAACACGGCCACCCACATCACTAATCACATTCATGAGTGGCGTAAATGCCAAAGCTTATGCAATATTAAGTTAGATGACCGTATCTTCCTAGATTGGGTTCTAAAATCTCTCCTTCCAGTTATTGCTAAGGATGTGGCATCTAAACGACCCCAGTCTGAAGAAGAAGCCATTCTGGAAGCCCAACTATTTGATCTCATCTACGCCTAGTCTAGCTACTTGTATACCATTTTACCCGATGCTCCACACGGTGATTCATCTCGGAATGACACGCAAGGGGAATCCCATGACGCCGATGGAATCATTGGATATGTTGCATGACACAACCAACCTTTTACCATTACGCACAATAATACTTTCCCCGACCTTTCGCGGGCCACATCCCACTCTGGAGCTAGAAATTCGTATGCTCCCATGGCACACGCCCACCACACCCATGGAACCCCATGTCCACCACAGTGTTATGGCCATGCACCTACAACCTACACCCCTCCAGTTGCACCTACTACATATTACCATCAGCAGGCCACACATGCTCATGTCCACTCTCAAGCCCCATCGACTTATTACCCACCATAGGGAGCAGCTGCAACAACCCAACCTCTAGTCGCTCAGACTTATCAACAACAGCAATCGGCACCAGCACCTGGACCACCTCAAGCCCCTCCCACTTATTATCCACCGCAGCCTCCTCCAACACCTATGCAACCTCAGAATCCCCCTACTCCCCAAGGGCAAGTGTATGCACAACAAAACCCGCAGCAAAACTAGAATACCCAACGCAATCAACAAGACCAAAAAAATGTGGAAGAGGATGCAACCGCGGAAATAACCAACCTCAGGACCAAGGCATCCAACCACCCAATCCTCCAAACAATAATAACGCTACCCCGGCCAACTAAAACCCTGATCGACCACCGAAACAAGGTAAGAACCCCAATTTACAAACAAACCACCCATGTTCCATATGCGGGGTATACGGCCATTATACACACACTTGCCCCCATTTGGAGCGGGCGCGCCAACTCTGGACTGATGATGCCCAATGCCAAGGGCATGCAGAACAGCCAGCGCTGCCACCTCAAACACAACCCATGGTCTTACAGAATCCTTTACCCACGTAAGGAGTGGTGAACACTCAACCGTTGGCTCCCCCTCAAGGAACCACGACACCACAGCAGCAAATCCCTTATGCTGCAACTGCTCATCAACCCATGGACTCAGGTACTCACCACCTGTTAATGATGTCATCGACTGAGGTCAACCTCCAAACACGCTGAAACCAATATGGATCCACCTCTGAAGCCATTCCCGTTGATAAAGCCACCAACGCTCTTCCCACTGATCATCCATTACGCATACCTACTGCACCACTAGACAAGGGCCCCAAAACCCCTCGTTTCCCATTGTGTCAAATCAATAATAATCCTAACGCTCGTTCTGCTTCTAATTACAATATTGTGGATGACTTAGCCCAGTCCCCCACTGCTATGTTGGCCCTCGAAGTTTTGAAAAACTGTCCTGCACAGCGAAAAAACATTGTTATCCTCCATCGGTGCAATAGACCCTTCTAACTCATGAATGATGGCATTCGATTTGGACTAGTCTGAACCACGTTTTCCTTCCACATTAGCATTCCAAGTTTTTGTAACCATTCGAAATCTTGTGATCCATCGATGCATCATCGATGAAGGTGCCTCCACATGCATTATGTCGACATTCATTTGGCAGAAGCTCGGATCTCCTACACTACATCCATCCACCACCGCATTACGAGCTTACAATGGCTGCTCAGCTCAACCATAGGGCCTCTTGGCCAATGTTCCAGTTCAGTTAGCTGGAAAAACAATCCTTATTGACATAGAGGTCATCAATGCCCAGATCGATTATAACCTCTTACTTGGACGCAGTAACATGTATGCCATGAAGGTTGTCGCTTCATCAATCTTCTGCACCATGATGTTCCCCCATGAGGGATGTGTGGTCAAGATCGATCAACTTATGTACTACGATCCCAACGCCCCCACCACACCAGAAAATGTTCTCCCCATGATTGAGCAACCCGTTCACAATGCACCTACGTCGTTGGTCTCCATAGTCGGACCCAGGATATACTCTGATACACCCATGACTTCCACGTTTTGATCCATTTCACCCCCTTTGCGGTCAGCCGAGATATCTGATTTGTGCACCCTCTCACACAATACACAGACTCCCAACCCACAGCCCCCTTTACTGCCACAACCACCATCAATTCACAGTCATGTCGGAGCCACACCTATCCACACTATCCCGTTCCTATTCCCCCCTTCAGGAGCAGTCATCACCCCAGTAATGGCTACACTAAATCTTCTCGGGTTAATGTTGGGACTACCTGTGTGGTACCTACCTGCCCCAACTCCTCCCCCAACACCAAATGTCATTTTACAACATGTCCAACCTATTACCATGACGAACCGCCCACCTCTAGGGGTGGAAACTATATCAACATCAAGTAATTCACCCCCTCCACCCTGCCACACTGGGGAAAGAGGCCCACAAACCTACACTGCCCCACCTACAACCTACACTTCCCCACCTACACCAAAGGCAGCAAATCCTCTGCCATTTCGTGCTCCCCTCAAATGCTCTTTGTGTGACGATTTGGGCCATGCTACCCATCAATGTCCACAACTACCAACACTTCAAGAACACGTGCAAACATTAGATGACTATCCCAACATCCCAGTCATCAAAGTTGACCCTGCCCCTAAGCCCCGTGATAAATCGTTGCATACTAATCACCCTTGCATGATATGCGGTATTTACGGCCATTACTCGCATCACTACCCGAATCTCCTGGAATATAGATTGGCTCTCTACAAACTAACTCATTCCGATCTAGAAACATACGCTCCTACCATTGAGGAATTCATCCCCCAACATCTTCCTCCTCGGAAGAGATTAATACCATCTACACAATAACCACCACCAGTGCACCCTAGTCAACCGATTTGATGAATTAGTGTTTCCGTAGTGACGAAAAAATCCTTGAAGCACTTACAGCACCTGACTACCCCTGGGATGATATGCACCATCGATCATATTTCATTCTTGAGGATTCTACCACCTCCACGGCAACCCAACTCTCTGTCGAGTCCAAATATTTCCTTCCGACCAAGGTTGAATGGTTTAAGGATCCCTTCCCAGCTCCTAATGCCTTTGAGGAAGGAAACATGGCCAACATTTCACCCCCCATACAAGTCGACATTTCCACCACACCCAGAGTACCCAAACTCATTTCATTAGGTGCATCATGCACTGACTATGAGGTTCGAGCATATAAGAAGATCTTCCAAGATTTTCGGGACATCTTTGCCTGGTCCTACACCAAGATGCCTGGTCTCAACCCTGCTATCGTAGAGCACCACATTGACACTTGGCCAGACATGCCACCCGTTCACCAAAAACAACGCCCCATCCACCCATCTAAGCTTCCCGCCGTCAAAGCAGAAATTGAGAAGCTTCGTGCAGTTGGGTTCATTTACCCCATCGCCTATACCACCTAGGTTTCGAACCTGGTACCAGTCAACAAGAAGCAAGGCACCATTTGAGTTTGTACCGATTTTCGCGACTTAAACCAAGCTTGTCCCAAAGACAACTTTCCCATGCGATTTATCGACCAGCTCATCGATGCATGTGCAGGCACAAGATGCTATCTTTCATGGATGGTTTCTCTAGGTACAATCAAATTCAGATTCGCAAAGAAGATCAGTACAAGACTGCCTTCACCACCCCATGGGGCACCTTTTCCTATCGCGTTATGCCTTTCGGTCTTAAAAATGCCGGTGTCACCTTCCAACGAACCATGACCTATTGTTTTCATGACTTGGTTAATATCATCTTGGTCTACCTCGATGACCTCACGGCTCGATCCAAGAAACGGTCTGACCATCTGAACAACCTACGACAAGTCTTTATGCATTGTCGCAAGTATCAAATCCGCTTGAACCCAATCAAGTTTGTATTTTGCGTTCCGGCAGGCCCGGTTGTTGGGTTTTATCATTTCCCAGAAAGGAATTGTTGTAGATCCATTAAAAGTCCAAGCCATCCTAGACCTCCCATCCCCACGTACGCTACGACAGCTACAGAGCCTTCAGGGGAAATCCAATTTCCTCCGTCGTTTCATCCCCGATTACGCCACGATAGTTCATGGTTTCCTTCGATTGCTCCGAACTCACATCCCTTTTGTTTGGGACGACCAAGTGCAAGGTGCTTTCGAGGACCTTAAGAAATCTCTCACACATGCCCCATTGATCTCCCCTCCTAATTTCTCCAAGGACTTCATCCTTAGCTTTCGGCATCCGACCATGCCGTTTCGGGGGTTCTTGTTCAAGAGGACTCTGCTCGTCAAGAGCATGTCATTTATTATGTGAGCCAAACCTTATTAGGCCTGCCGCTATTTTACCCATATGAGGATAAACTGGTTCTCACCGTCGTCTTCTCCATACAAAAGTTACGACACTACATCCTTATGAGTCACACTATAGTTGTTGCAAACTCCAACCCTATGGTCTATCTCTTGAATAGTTGCCTTCTTCAAGGATGTGTCGCCAAACGGGTCGTTATCCTACAAGAATACAACCTGACATTCACGACTCCCAATATTACTAAATCCCTTGCGCTTGCACAACTCATGACAGATTTACCGTCTATATCACTGTCACCCTCATTCACTACTAGTTTACCTGACCGCCATTTGTTTATCATCTCGCCAGATGACCCCTGGTATGGCGACATCTTGGTATACTTCCACACACAAAATTTTTGACTCGCCATCGATCGTTATGGACGTCGTTGCATCTGTCACCATGCTTCTCGTTATCTGCTCCTAGGTGATGTCCTATATCGACACGGTGTCGACACCATCTTACGATGTTGCCTCACACGAGATGAAGTAGAACAAGTTCTCAATGACTGTCATAGTGGAGCCTACGGTGGCCATTTCTTTGGAATGGCCACTGCCGAAAAGGTGATCCGCACAGGGTACTTTTGTCCCACACTATTTACTGACTGCATCACAATGGTTAAACATTGCCACAGCTGCCAGCTCTTTGCCCCCAAGGCAAGGACACCCCCCGCTCCCCTTCATCCGGTCGTCATCGTTGATCCTTTTTGCAAATGGGCCATTGACTTCATGAAATGTAACCCTCCTTTCGCCAGTGGCCATAAATACATCATTGTGGTCATTGACTACTTTACCAAATGGTTTGAAGCCATGCCTACCTTCAACTGCATAGCTGACACTGCAGCCTGCTTCTTTTTTAACCATGTCATCACTCGTTTTGGAGTCCCTAAGCAACTCGTCTCCGACCATGGCTCACATTTTGAAGACTCTATCTGGAAAGAGTTGTCAACTCTCCTAAAATTCAAACATAAATATGCCTCCTCCTACTACCCCCAAGGGAACATCCAAGTCGAGGCCATTAACAAAACCTTGAAGACAATCCTTCAACGCACCATTGACTGACATAAGTCCAATTGGCATCATATGCTTTTTCCCTCACTATGGGCTTACCGTACATCTACTAAGACCACCACCAGTTTTACCCCTTTTCATTTGGTTCATGGAGTAGAATCTATGCTCCCCATTGAGTGTCATATCCCATGGAGGTTCATGGAGGAAACCCCCTACACAACCCCCGCAACGGGTTGTACCTCAAACGCTTTTACCCTTAGCACTTTTTGGACACAGCAGTCCATGTTGTATAGTTTTGTTTCTTTTTTCGCTTTCATCATCCAAGACCTTACATTTTGTTTTCCCTGCATTACCATAGATGGATCTTGTTCCACTTTACTATGTTGTCTTTGCCAACGGTGCAAGTCTCTGGTTTCCAAATCTCGCCTCCGCAGCTTGAGTACTCTATTCCCCCTCACATGAGTTGATTCATCTCGACGGAGTGTGCATAGGTGCTGCTACTAATAACCAGGATGAGTATGATGTTGTGACCGGTCTCTTGACTGCTGCCCTCCAGATGGGTATAAGTCACCTTTGTGTGTTCCTAGACTCCCAGATTCTTATCGCCCAACTCCACAATGGTTTCCAGGTACGCAATCCTTGCCTCTTTAGAAAGTTCTTGCGCACTAAACAAATGATCAGACAATTTGAATCCATTACATTCACTCATGTCCCAAGAAAACAAAATAGTGTGGCAGATCAAATGGATAACAACATTCTAGACTGGCAAATCAATCACACCATGTAGGACATTAACCATACATCATCATAACATCATGTAGGCGTCTAAAAACCATAGAAACAACAAAAAGAATCCATCATAATACTGCATCCACGTGCATATCATCAGCATAAAAAATGCATCCACGTGCATATAAACAACATAACAATTGCATCCACGTGCAACATAATACAAACAACACCAAAATGTGCATCCACGTGCATACGAGACTCTATCATCAAAAAATGCATCCATATGCATGTATATATACCATATCGTCATAAATATTCATGAGTGCCCTCAGCACCCAACTATACAAAACATACATCGAGAAGCCCCAACAGCATCCTCCCCATACGATATCATCCGTATATACAAAAAACATCCCCATATGCTCATCGGCATTGGGGGCAGCCCACGAACTGTCTAATCAGAGTCCTCCCCTCGGTTTGTGTCCTCGTCGTCACCTGCAGCCTTTGCCTCTACTGCTAACTCATCCTCTCCTCGGTCCTCTTCTGTCTCCTCTGGATCCTCATCATCAAACTCAGGAGTGTCCAACCGGTCCTGAGCCCTCCTCTCCTCCACTAATACAGTAACCCACCTCAAGATAGCTCTCCACTCCCGTAGAGCATCGTAGCAAGTATCCAGCAGCACCTGGTTTGAATCTTGCCAACCTTTGTTTGCTACCCTGACTAGCAACTGATCAAAGCTTACCCGTAAGGACTCTAATGTCACATCATCATCACGTCACCATACCTCCCCTCGATCAGGTGGGGCTGCCCTCACTACGCGACCCTTGCGGTCCCGATGCCCCTATGGTGGCTGTGGTCCCACATCTGCAAGAACCAACACCAGAAAGGTCAGCATCATCAAGCATCTCTAACTGTCATCATAAATTTTCAAGTAAAAATACCACATGATTTGCTATGAAGGAACCAAAATGCATACATACCATCTGGCCCCCAGACCTGTCCAGGAGGCCACGGCAGCTAAGGATCCCCTCGGTAGTCCATAGCTCAGTACGGGTAGTCATCGATAAGGACAGGCATCTGCATCCACTGCCTAAACAACTCTGCAATAAAATATCGGCCAACGACCCCACCACCACCGCGGACCATCATCTCCCCCCATCGCACCATCCACGGCTCCGTCAGTCCTCCATCTCGGATCGGCACATGAGGCCGCAGCATAGGAACACGCTCAAAAAAGAAACAACACAAAAAAGAACCATAGCAAAACTCCTCTCCAAGTCACCTCACCTTGCTCAGCTCACATTGAACAACGACGAGGTACATCTGACCCCATGCATACTAGGTCCCTACTAACACCCGCTCAATCAACATCATCTTCCCTCCCGACACTTGGTGGGGTGCCTGCGATCCCAATACACCCACCATGCATGCCGCAATCTCTCAGGTCTTCGGCTACTGGAAATCACACACCAATAGTGCATTTTTATGCACACGCGACCCCGGATAATAATGCCTCTCTAGCATCTCCTCCATATCCACGTCCCCCGAACTCCTAGGCCGAGTATCCACGATCCTACCCAAACAGGGCAATCCAGTCAAAAAGTACACATCTGATAGGGTGAGATCCAGTCTCTCATCTTGGATCATGAACGCCTCAATGTTCGAGTCCCAAAACTCGACCAGCATGTTCATCAACAGAGATGTTGAACGCATAAGGGGCATCTATGAAAACTTCAGCAGTCCGCAGAGTGTTAAAGTACCCTGCACACAATGATCCCATCAGATGACTCTCAAAAGGTCCTCCAGCATATCGCGCTCTCTCCATGTCACCTTCGACATCCTTCCAACCACACAATGAAATCTCATCAGAACCACATAAAATAATCCATCGATCTTCTTTGGATCAGTGCACCAACAAAATGGCACCATGGCACGCATTCCGAGGTGCCTAGACCCCACATGTGCACTCTGGAGCATGCTTTTCTTCTCGAAAATCATGCTTACAGAGCGCAACTGTGGGGCCCGCAATCATGCTCTAGAGCGTGGCTGTGGGAGCCACAATCATGCTCGGCAAGCACGGCTGTGCGAGCCACAGCCGCATTCGGCAAGCGCGGATACCTTTCCCAATGCCGCACTCCGGAGTGCACAAATCACCTCGGAACCCGTGCTTTACCACCATGGTCACCCAGTGTAATCGGTACACCTCCCCCAAGGTCCAATTCCCCCCCAAAAACAAAATAATATCAAAGATAAGGGATAAGAGGGTTACCTGCAACTCGCGAAATGAAAAATCCACCGGTTTGTTCTCCTGCAAATGCCAAATCACCTCTGGTTCACTGAATTCTTCTGTCAAACTCAACCGTGCAAATGACACATGTTACTTTGGGTCCACTTACTATTTATAGGCATTTGACCAATTCTTGTTTTGGCCATTCCGAGGTCATACGAGGTCCGTTTTCCAAACCGTTGATGCCATTGGATTCAGTACGACGAGACCTTCGTGGTGGTAGAGACTATTTCTCGATTTCACTATACCCTTTTTCAGCCATTTTTTAGCACCCATCATCACCTCGATTTGCATGCCACATCGACTATTATCAGTTTTTGACATTCTTTATATCGCTGGATTTAGTTTTCCACACTCGTGATGATGCTTGAGATCATTTCTCCCTCTCACCCCTAGAATTTTTAGGTCTTTTTCACACACCTCTTATCGCCTCGATTTGCATGCCACATCGATCGTTATCAGTTTTTGGTGATTTTTATACCATCAAATTCAATTTTTCGAACTTGTGATGATGCTTGAGATCATTTCTCGCTCTCACCCAAAAAAAAATTCGACATTTCGTCCACACACCTTGCCACTTCGATTTGCGTGCCACATCGATCGCCGTCGTTTTTTACCAATTTTTGCATCGTGGCCTATCCATGAGCCCTCTGCTCCATTCATACTGCAGTTATTGCATTATTTTTCCACCATTCATTAACCCGCAAGGGGGGCCCATCAGTGTTCCCCCCCCCATCGCTGGTCTTGGTTCCCACACTTGTCTCTTGATTGAACACTTCCTCCTTGCTTGGCCATTACTTCTGTTCGGTATCCTTTTACCCCTTTTTTCGGCCAAGCAATTACTTTACAAAAAAGGCACTTCAAGAGTTTCTGTTTAGCTCTTTTCTGACTCCTAAAACAATGAAAAGATCATCGGGAAATCTTGCTTCCTTTCATGCTCGCTAAAATTATCTGAAAGGGCATCTACCTGGTATAAGTTTACCTCTTTTCCGGACCTTGTAAACTAATTACGAAAAAGGAATACTCTAGTCACATCGGCTAGAAGAGTTCTTCATTGCATCATTTTATGCTTTTTCAGGCCTTGGAGACTAACACACGAAAAAGAATCCCCTTGGAGTCTTCTTAGTGCTTTCAGACTCCCTAAAATTGAAAGCAACCACGAGCAGTCACAGTCCTGGGCTCGTATAAATCCACACGATGGTACCTCTCCACCATTTCAGAGTCTTCTTATTTCTTTCAGACTCCTTAAAATTGAAAGCACTTACGAGCATGAACTTTCCTGGGCTTGTACCAATCCACACGACAGTACCCCTTTGAGCACACTTCTATCCCTTCTTTGAGCTCCTTAAACCATGAAGAAGGCCCCAACGGTGCCTCTCGACGCCACAACAAATCATATCTAGTCACACTATTATGGTAGCTTCCCCAGTATGGTCACCTTTGTTCAGAGTATTCTACGATGTGTCACCCTTAGAGTCTCCCGATATCATTCATCAGTTGGTTCCCCTGAGTCTCTCCCATTGTAGTCACAGTCCTTGGTCCCTTAAGCTATGATCCCCGTACCCAAATTCAATTCCATATGCTTCTAGGTCAGCCATGCCATCATACTCTAAACAAAGGAAGTTTGAGTCCCCTCCACCCTACGACCTCAATTATTCCCCACCCCCAAAGTATGTCAATCCCACCTTCAATACTATCACCTTTTGGTTGTACACCTCGCGCTCCTGTCAAGGAAACATCATTACCTTGGTATTTGCAAGTCTCCCTCTGTCGACACCAGCCAATCTATTCCAGAGGATAGACCCAAAGGTCCCTGTGCCTTGGACTCATCACCATCAGTGGTGAGTTCCTACAGACCATTTTGAGAATAGTCCTTAGTGCCTCTCCAAATGGATGTTTCTCACGTGCTCGACTTCAACACCTTGATCTCACCGTTGAGATTCGTGCAGGGTATTGGTGCCTTCAGTTATTAGTCGAAGACCCCAGATGTCCCCTGACTCTAGCACATTGGTGAGTATACTTTGGAACCCCCCAGTTGTATGTTCCCACGGATATTCGGGCTACACTTGGCGACAGTATTCGAAAGCACCACAGTTATATGCTTCCTCAAGTACCGCATTCAGATACAGTCCAGTGTACCATTGAGATTCTAACTCTCAGTCATTGAGTCCACCCAGTTATTGGACACCTTCAGATCCAGCAACTCATCAGTCCTTCTGGTGCCACATTCAGAGCGACTGTTGTCATTCCAGTATATCAGTGATTCAGATCAGTCATGGCAGGACCATGAGTATATCCTAGTTTGGTGTCCCCTCTGGACCATTATGATGTACACAGCAGTTCTCCATGTATTATTCAGGTCCCATTGGACCTCATTATTATTTTGTATATCTTGATACGAGCATGGGTATGCCCACCTCGTCCATATATCAACAATTATTCCTCATTCATTTTGAGGCCATGACTGTTCAGTTTTGTAGTTTGTATGGGGTTGTTGTTCCGGTATCCAATCAGTCTCTTCTCTCCTCCACACCCTAGGAAAAAGACAAAGAAACTATGATGTCTATCATCCATATGATGAGCTCCTGCCCTCACAAATCAGGGAGCAATCTGTTAACACCTAAAAAATGCTCACTAGCTCATCTCCCTAGCCACATGACCCATTTGTCCATTTTTCCCACCATTTAGCCTCCAAAACCTCAAAAAACCTTCAAATGGTCACCAAAAAGGCCAAAATCAATCTTTTTCTCCTCAAAATAATTAAATTTCCTCCAAAAATACCAAAACCCTCCAAAAGGGCCCAAAATTCCAAAAAATCAAATAAAAAGGGAATAAAATTCTAAAATTAATTCAAAAAAGGAAAAAAGAGGGAAAAATAAGGAAAGAAACCCTAAACCAATCACCTAAACCATGTGGTACCAAATACCATGGGTCAATACTCCACCACTCAAAAAACCTATAAATAGGTGATGGAGGCCCCATATTATTCATCCACAATCCAATCTACCCTTATGCTGCCCAAATCACTCCCGAAACCCTAGCCATCCATTTGAGCTAGCTTTTCACCCTTGAGTGCCCCTTTCGCGAACCATCTTAGCATTTGGAGAAGAGAAGGAGACCTTGGAGCATTGGAGCATCTCGTCCCTACGGCTGCAAAAGCTCCATCAACCTCACCATTGAGGTAAAACTTCATGTAAAAACTCCATTTTCATCTAATGAAAAGATATAACTCTCTTTTATATTTGTGTTGCATGAAGAATCTATGAATGTTTACTATTTACTATCTTTTATTGCAGATTTATTTGATAAATGCCCATGCAAATGCTTAGATTTAGTTTTTTTATTTCTATCATTTACTCTAGGTTTATTTTATTGTTTTTGAACTGCTACTAAGGAGTCCATTCTCCTTAGTAGGTTCTCATTTGCACAAGCTAGGGTGAAAACCCTAGATACAAAAAATACCTGACAATTTGCACATTGTTTGATTGCGTAGACACAATCCTTGAATACGGAGGGCCAAAAATATCCTGGCACATAATATTTTTGGGGCAGTGGCCATCCTGAGAAGTGGCTGCCACATGTGTCACTATGGAATTCATTGAGAACTTGTTCATATTCCTTATGTGTTAGATAGTGTTGGAGGATGGTGTCTATGCCATGGCAGTATAGGACATCTTCGAAGAGAAGGTATCTAGGTTCCTGATGGTAGATATTTCGGCGGTAATCATAAGATAGGTGGGGGGGACTTCTGAGTGCAAAGTTAAGTTAGGATATCATCGTACCATGGTTCATCACCAGCAATGAAGAAGAGATGCTCATCAGGTAATTGGTCTTGAACAGGCTCGCCCGAGGTGGTAGATTGGTGGTCTGTAATGAGCATGGCTAGGGCCAATGTTTTCTTGCTTTTAGTGTTACACCAAAATATTGTTATTATGAGTTATGTTTCCTATATATGCCCTAATCCCTAAAGTTCCTGGGCTAAACCATTAGAAGAAAGGTTGTTGTGCATCCCTTTAACCTTATGTGGTCACCTCGATGCGCCCTGTTCTCTAGCAAGGTGCGTCAGATTCAAGGTGACATGCTCTCCACCTTAGCAGAGTGAGTTGGTGGTGCATGGTGCTCTTGTACAAGGTACGTTGATATCCCTTTGACACATGTTTCCCTTGTGCAAGGTGCGTCACAGTTGGTTAAAATGGATAAAGAGAAGCTTTGAGCGACTTCTCGAAGCTTGGATGGCATGAAGACTTATCCCTACTTATCTGGAAAGGTGGCATTCGATCCCCTTGTCTAGTGGGATGATCCCTTAAGCCTCTACCCTAAATCCTCAACCTCTCCTATCCCTTTAGACCTATATATATGAACCCCGTCTCCATTGTTAAGGGAGGAAGGATAGAGTACCTATATGATCATGGAATTTCTCTAGGTGATCCTCTTCGTCCATTAGGAGGCTAAGCATTTGATATTGAAGGCTAGGATTGTTGGAAGTAGGTTATGATGTCAAAGCACCGGTCTTAACATCTCTCTCTTTGTACTTCTTATTAATACATCTAATGCAAATTATTTCCATAAACTTGTTGTGTTAATAATGTTTAGGATTAATTTATTTGACTTTTGATCTAGATCAATTCACATCCATGTGCTTTTATTACTTGTTTGTTTCCACACGTTTTGTTCGGTTTTGCAGCTACAGATATGAAGATCAGGACTTGGATCAACAAGGAGAAAGGACTGCACACTTAAGGTAAGCCACCTCTTTCACTTATCTTGCATTTCAATTGATCTAGGAAAGGCATTTGTATTATGCATTCATTTGTTCTAGATCTGAACCATTCAGACCATGGAGATTCGTTTGAGTCTGCCCTTATAGATTGTCTGTAAAAATTTAGGGACAACAAGTTTGAGGTCAAATTCTTGTAAGGTTACGATCCAACGTGCAAATTTACTATTGATAATCCTACGACTAGGTATGTATTGCATGGAGGTTGAATCCGCGACCACGGTTGTTTTTTGTAACAATATATAATGGCATAGATTCTGTATGGAGAGAATGAATACTAATGCGATCTTATCACGTGTTCATCATGGTTCTTGGCTGGTTGGACCAGCACTGTTAAGCCCTAAATAGGGGCACATTCCCCCCTACATTGTGGTGCATTAGATTAATTTTTGATGTGGGTTTGTTCCATTAGTGGTAATTGTCATTAGTATGGTTATATTAGTTGTGTCGTATTGGATCAGTGAGTTTTCATTGTACCTCTTAATATCCTATATATAGGAAGAACATCGTTTCATTTGAGTATCTTGTCTTGTCGTGTCTTTCCTTGTGTACTTAGTAAATTGTATAAGGAGGTTTCTCCCTCGAAAAGGATTGTTATTCAACTATTTCCTTCATTAAAATATTAAAGTACTCTTTATGATCTATTTCTACTCTTTTCATGCTCTTTTTGGAAATCGGTTGCTTAACATTTGGTATCAGAGCTCTTTCTTTGGGACTGGTTTCTTCAAAAAACGTCATCTTGGAATTTTCACTGCAAGTTTTTATCTACATGGTTGCAAACAGAAAGACTAAAAACCCACCTAGAAAACAGGCCATGATATCTATGGTCCAATTTGTAGATCCTTAGACATTACAAGTTTGGAGATATTCATTGTGAAATCGAGGGTTTCTAACTAGTCCAAAAACTAGTCTAAAACAGGTGTTCTAGGAAAAAAACTCATATTTGGGGCATGCAGGATCCAAATTGAGTGAGAAATATTGAATCAGAAAGAATACAAACCACGGTATCTATGGTATGGTTTTAAAACTCAGATACAAAATAGTGGACATGTGGAATATCGTACAAGTTCGCTCTTATGGAAATACCAAAAATAAGAAGTGTACTTGGGATATTTGCAATAAATTCTTATTGGTAGATCATAATTAGGTAAGATATGTGGCATTAGAAAAAGGATACACCAGGATGAATTTTAATACCCAGAGGAGCATACATTTCAAATTTAACTCAGTTGCAACTCGGACCTAAAACAGTCTTTCAATACGGGTTTGAAGAAGGTATGCCATTTTAAATTTGAGTAACTTTGAGTATAAGGATCTAATTGTGTTGAAAACTAGGGAGTGATATGTATTTATATTGTTCAAAATGCCAATAAAATGAAGTTTAAAAACTCACACTCCACTCAAACCACTCGAGGATCCAACCTCAATGTATGATGAAAAGGAAGACTTATCTTTTAGAGTGTCCCAATTGGAAGATATGATGAAAGGGTATGTGAAAAATAATTGACTTAGATAATTTAGAGGAGAATTTAATGGGAAAGATGAAAAATATTTCTAATCTCATACAAAATTCAAGGGATACTCCCCCTATAGGTGATGATGTATTCTAGGATACTCGAGAGGATATAGATAATTTCCATGTTGAGAAAAATTCCATGAATAAGAATATTACAAGAGGAAATGAGTCTAGTAATGGAAGTCATCGGGTATGGTCACCAAGGGGTACCCTACTCCCCAATATTGACATGAGAAATTTTGATGGCAATGATCAAATAACATGGATATTCCAGATGGAGCAATTCTTTGATCTACACGAGGTTCCAACTTTGCAAAAGGTAACTATTGCATCATTATATTTAGAGCATGATCAATTTGTGTGGTACCAATGGATTTGTGACCATAAAATGACTCTATTATATCTTGGTCTATATTCACCGAAGAATTTATTGCACATTATGGGGATATTAATAGCAACACCTTATTCAACCAGTTAATAAATCTCAACCAAAAAGTCCAGTTATAGAGCACATCAAGCAGTTTCAGAAGCTAAGTCTTAGAGTGAAAAAAATTTCAGAAGATAATATGTTGGATATCTTTATTGGCACCTTGAAGGATAACATTCAATATGAGGTGTGTCGCTTTGAACCACCATCCTTGGAGAAGGCCTTCATGATGGCAAGAAAGGTTGAAAGTAAAAATATGACGATGGCTACTAGAAAGACCACCTCCAACACATACTGAGAGAATAATGTTCCTTCTTCCAACCCACTTCAAAGGTTGACATCTCAACAACTAAAGGAAAGAAGAGAAAAAGGTATATGATTTAACTGTGACAACAAGTATACTAAGGGACATAAGTGTGGTGAGAAGAAATTATTCTACATAGACTATGAAGAGGAAGAACCAAAAGAACAGGAATCGTTCGATGATGCAGAAATAGAAGATATTACTTACGAAGAGATTACTCCCACCATATCTTATCATGCATTGGATAGTATTAGCACTCTTCAAACTCTCAATATCGAAGGATATATCAAAAAGAAAAAGGTAACAATGTTGATTGATTCAATTAGTACTCATAATTTCATTCACAATAAATTAGCCAAAGCTCTCAGTTGCTTTGTATATCTCACACCAGAGTTTCAAGTAATGATTGCAGATGGAGGAACTATCAATTGCTCAGGGAAATGCCATAATATAAATAATGTGAAATTCTATGTCACATCATATCTAAAGAGATAAGGATACCTCACAAAGAAATAATGAGCAAAAAATTTGAAGAAGAGTGAAAACTGCAGTAAAAAAGAGCAAAAGAATAATAATGCAACAGAACTAAGATAGGAGCAGAATAATGTCACATGTTCCAATTATCAATATAATAAACAATGATGTTACAATGGAGAGAATTCGAATCATGCAGGATAATTTGAACCTCAATTGGTCTCACGTAGGGATTATCACCACTGAAGTGCTTTGGAAGACTCAAAGTCAACTAAACTGAACCTAAACTCGTCTAAATGAAGTCACAATAAGTAAATGACTAAGGAGGGTGCAATAGTGAGTTTTTCATGGATGCCAGACAGAAAAGGGTGCATGATGC
Source organism: Larix kaempferi (assembly GCA_027924585.1). Lineage (NCBI taxonomy): Eukaryota > Viridiplantae > Streptophyta > Pinopsida > Pinales > Pinaceae > Larix > Larix kaempferi. The sequence goes on along the minus strand of BSBM01001027.1, from coordinate 1,850,648 downwards.
CACAATCAGTTGCATCCGGAGCTCTAACCCCCCACAAGAGTTAGATAACTCAGGTGGACTGCAGTGCAACACTCAGTAGGTTCCTATAAAATAGGTAACTGAATAAAGTGGTCCTAAAATGATGCACGCAGGGCTCAGAAGGAGGTAGATGGATCCTGGATGACATCTGCATACCACTAGGGGGGAAATGACATCATCAACAACTAGGAAAAATAAATAATGATAGGTAGGAAAAGGATGGAGTATTGAAATATCCTAACACCCCCCTTAATCATGAACCTTTGAGTACCTTTTGTCAGACAACCGAGATTTTTTCCTGGTTGTAGATCCCCCATGGAAAGTCTCTCTAAGAGATTGTGGATGAAACCCCACCATCATGCAGCACCTCTCTAAGAGAAGTGGATCTGCATGACATAGTGCAAGTTTTGCATGATACTGATATCTGGTGGTTCTATGGTCAGATGGATCCCCAACTGTGTTCCCAACAGCTACAAGGACTTTGTGAGCCCATATTGGCCTTGGACATGCATTGGGAGCATGTGTTGGATCTAGATATGAATCTAAATCTCCTTGAACTTTATTCTCAACATTAAGATATTGATCGTCATCTTCATTAGAAGAGGTATCACTCTGATCTTCATCATATTCTAATGGGGTAGGCAGAGAGTATGGCATGAAATGTGAGAATTCATATGCCTAGGAGGCATGGTTTGCAAACCCTTTCGCTATAATATTCCCAGTGGAGATCTCTACAATCTCAACTGTGTCAGGACTAAAGACCAATTTCTTCAGTGAGCTTGTGTGAGTCATCTAATATACAGACAACAAATTTTCGGACAAAGAAGGCACAAATAGAACATTCTTGAACTTGTCATGCTCCATATGTATTGTGCCCTTCCCTTCAGCAGAGATCTAAGAGTCGTCTCCCATGTGAATAATTGGACCATATTTGAGATCTAGAGAAGAAAATGATTCTCTAGAGGCAACCATGTGGTTGGAGGCTCCTGAATCTATGAGGAGGGCTTGTGATTTTGAAAATCCATCCTTCATTGCATGGAAACTCTCATGACCATCAGACTCACTTCCAGAATCAGTCTCTCTTGCACCTTTTGGGAGGGAAATGTTGTATTGTTCAAGAAGCTTTTCCATCTTATCTATCTTCTTCTGCATACAAGATCTCTCTGGGTGGTTTCCTTTCTTGCAATAGGAACAGTTGGATTTCTCAAATCCCTTCTATTTGTCCTTCTTAGAGTTGGAGGATCCTTCTGATGGACTTGACTTGGCATTCTGCTTGGATTCAAATTGACTATTATCCTTTCCTTTGTGCTTCCCCTTCCCATTCACACTTTTTTCTTCTCCAGCAATAAGAGCTTGATCTTTGGAGGCCTGCAAGGTGCCCATCTGTATCATCTTACCTTGTTCTTGGATGAGAGATTCAGTGAAAACATCTAAGGAGGGCATCTTCCAACCAGGGATTGAAATTCGCCCAGAATGGAAGGTAGAGACAAAGATACAGAACTCGGGACCTAGCTTGCTCAGAATGGATAGCACCAGCTTCTCATCCTTCTTCTCAATGCCACACTACTTGCATTGCATAACTAGAGATTTGAATTTTGAAAAGAACTATTGAATGGTCTCAAAACTGCTCAGTCGCAGAGCAATCAACTCATTTTCCAGAATATGGCCTCTTAGCTCATCTTGTTTGCCGAAGAGGCTCTCTAACTTCAACCATAACTTTGTTGGAGTATTCAATCCTTCGACATGGAAGATTATATCTCTGGAAATATGAATACACATGAAACCAAATGCTTCATCCAATATATTCAGATACTTGGTTTTCTCCACAACTGATGTTGGTTTGGGATCCTTCCCCATTATTACCCTATACAGTGATTTTTTTCTCAATACCATATGCATATCAGCCCTCCAATCAAGATAATTGAAGGGTTTCAAGATCTCATGAGAGAGAGGAGAGTTCGAATTGTCCATTACAACTACTGGAGCGAATACAAGGTAAAACTACTGTTACTGCAGAAAATACTGTTGCAACTGTAGAAAACTGTTGTAATTGTTGTAACTAGATAAAACTGTTGTAACTACTTCAACTGTTGCTACACTCAAAAACTTGAATAACCTGCAAAAAAATCTCAATAATGGAGGTTGACTACTACTTAGCACTGCTTTAGGACAATAGGAACTTTTATTCCTATCCTTTACACTTGGCTAGACCTCATTAGATTTCTCCAATGAATTCAATGCAATGGCACCAGGATTTCCTGTGGAAATCCAGAGGCTTCTAGTGCACTACTGAAATCAATTTCTCAACCTATTATCTCAAATGGCTCTTGTTGGCAGGTGGTTTGATGGGGAAAGGTCACGGCACCGCCGATGCCGTGACACATCGGATAAGGGTGCCAAAGGAGTATTTTGTGTTAAAGAATACCGTAGTTGGCGGGTTTTGGGTCACTTGGACCATATATTATGTAATAGTGAGTTAGTTGTACCGCGGTATGCAGGTTTTGGGGGTTATTGGGTCAATTGTCCATAGTGTCGGTTAGGAAGTTAGTTGTAAGTGGACAAATATTGTAATGGCAGAAACCTATAAATAGATGAGAGTTGTAAGTGTTAGAAAGAAGAAAGAAAGGAGAGATCAAGATAGAATACAAGAGAATAGCAGGCGAGAGATAGAAGATGTATGTTTTGCCTTTGGTATTTTGACCGCAACAGTAATATAATGATGTTTTGGTGCAATCTCTGTGCAATGGTGCGATATATAAATGTTGTTTGATGTAATATATGCTTACTGTTGCTGGAATGATAAATGATGCGATTAGATGATCTGTTTCATGTGGAATATGAATGCTGCGATTAGTTAAAATGTTGTAATTCCATGTTTTGAGTTATGTTTAAGTACTGCAATAGAGCTAGTCTACATAGCCACAACTCTCCTCCTCCCTCGGCGGAAACATGGTTCCATCTGCTCTTCCTGGACGCCTTGGGTGAGACCTCATCCGCTCTGCGGGTGTTGCTGGGTGGGCTCAAACCTGCCCGGGTCGGTGCCCAAGGAGACTACGGTATGTGTCGACAGTGAGGCAAACCCCTGTCGACTGAGGTTGCGTTGGTCAACAAATGGTTCCGTTGCCGGGACCGTGTGCAGAGTAGAAGGAGGTCATGTTGTGGCACCCGACGAAGCCGGAGATACAGAGCTGGTTTGATTAGAGATTGCGGGAGATTGCTGAAGAAGAAAGTCGGAACACGCGATTGACAGTAGATCACTGGCTGGGAAGATATATTCATGACGGTCTGCACGAATGGTTTTTCTGTGAATTCTCGGTTATTCTGTACGAATGGTTGTTGAAGCTGACCTTCTAGAAGAGGAACTTCCAAGGTGGTGAACTGACGGCTTGGACCCCGGAGTTGATTCAGGAGCTGCAGGAAGTTGATAATAAGGCATCACAGGCTGTTGAAGTTTGGCTTGATATCATCTTGGAAATATCACTGAATTTGCGGTCGACACGAAGAAATCCTATAGTGAAGCTGAAAGATACTTCTTCCAAGGACCAAGGGGAAGGTTTCTGCTGTCGCTCCAACTATCGATTAAGATGCTAATCTGCGAAAAGGTTATATTAAAGATGCACCTTGATAAGTAGACAACCTAGTGGGTGGAGGTCGTGGGTACCGCGATTGCTGGGGGGCGGTATATGGAATGGTAAGGGGTAGATGGGTGCAGACCATGAGGAGACTGTGAGCGAAGCCGAGGAAGAAAGTGGTCTTACAAGAGGAGGAGCGAGCTTTCGACAGGAGAAGAGGCAGAGGACGGGAGAAAGTCCTTCTACGATCGAACCGCGAAGGAAGACCACACGGGATGAAGCAACCTCACAGTCCTGATAGGGATAACTAGGCTACGCCCAGGATAGAGGCAGGACCAAACCCCGACACCAGCGTACCCACACCTCCGCTCACTGACTCTCAACCAGCAAGGAATACTACTTCAACACCACCAAGTTCGTCAATTCTGCAGAAGTTAATTGGTATTAGCATAGCGACAGGAGGAAGGAAGCCCAAAATGGCGGGCGATGATGCTAAGGTACCGTTGTTCCATGGAAGTACGACAGACAACCCAGAACAGTACTGGTTTTTGTGTGAAGCGGTCTGGACCATGAAACAGATCACTGATGCTGATCCTAAGAAAGGACAGTTAGCCACGACTCTACGAGGTCGTGCATTAGATTGGTTCATGAAGTTTATTCTAGTCCATACTAGGGCCCCAGAGAAGTCCCTGGATGAGATTCGGGATGGGCTGATTGCTGAATTTAGACGGCGTAAGTTGGAGGCTCAATATATTACTGAATTGAAGGAAATTAACCAGTATCCCAACGAGACAGTATGGGATTTCGACCAGCGATTCAAGACGCTGATGGAAAAGGTTAGTTTCGATATGAGTGTCGTCCAACATAAAGAATGGTTCATTATGGCACTGCTACCCCACATTCGGCTGCCACTGATGCAGCAGAACATATCAATGCCGAGCGAAGCTCTAGAGATTGCAATGCGATTGGAAGCATCACTGATTGGAGATAATGCAGCTGGGATGTCGTAGATACAGACGCAGCTCACCAACCTGACTATACAATTGCAATATTTGAAGAAGAACAAGGAATAGTGGGATGAAGTATGGTGTATGCGATGCCAAGGAGAAGGGCATACGAAGGATAATTGCCCGGATTTCCGTAATTATTTGGTGTCAGGTGCACCAAACCTATTGAATGGCGGCAGTATGCCGTGGTGTCGCGTTTGTCACGTGTTTGGGCACAGTCACGATAATTTCCCATATATGCAGAAAATGGTCACAACCCCACAAAATATTTATTGCACATTCTACAAGTCGGTGGGTCACGATGACAAGGATTGCTACAGGAGAGGATGTGTGATACATTCTACATCAAGGACGATCAGCGCATCGTGCAACAACCACAACTGCAACCGCAGGTAGCCCAGTCGCTACTGCAACTGCAGATGCAGTTTGCACCACAGCAACCGCAGCATTTCATGCCACAATACACCCCGATGCCGATGACCCCCCCACAGCCACAATATGTATAGAAACCGCAGTATGCACCACAAGGGCAAGGGATTCCACCAGCACCGATGCAGAAACAGTTTAACCAACCTCAGTACCAGCAGCAGGGCGGCTACCGGGGAGGATACAGGGGCGGACGCGGTGGAGGATTTGGTCGTGGTGAAGGAGGCCGAGGTGGTCGTGGACCTGTTCAATTTTACCACTGTGCGGTATGGGGGCATTATCAACGCGACTGCCCACTGCTACAAAATCAATATACATTTTGTTTTGGTAATTATCATACAGTTGAAAATTGTCCACAGTTAATTGCACGATGGCAGGCTAGGAACGCTCCGCAGCTACAGAATTAGGCCCCACCACAACAACCAGTACAGAACCATCCCCCGCGACCACCGTCAAATGCCAATCAAAATATCAATTAACTGGGGAATCTACAGTAGAACCAGATGCAGGGTGCAAATATTGAGACCATTTCTGCAAAACCGTGACCACAAGATGCTTCGGTGGCTATTGTCACTCGTGGAAGAAAGATGACTGGGGAAGATGGTTTGCGACCACTGATTCGATTGGCTGGTCAGAAGATGGTACCTTTCGACATTGATACGAAGCGAGAGACATTATTGGAGGCACATCGCACTTTAGAGAAAGACCGCGGTAAGGCTGTTGTTTGCGATATGCCGCCTGTCTTTGATACTACATCAGATGCTGATCAACCACCACCACCAGAGACATTGCAAAAGTTCCTTGAAAGTTGTCTGTCATTGGAACGAGACCCGGCTGCCCTAGTTGAGATTGAGGGATGGTTGCAGCGATTTTTGAAAAGACGACAGGATTCGGTAGTAAACTCCCTACAGCGATGGAAGACTGGCAAGGAGATGCGAATGAATATTTAGATTGGTGACTATGATGTTGACTCTGTGATTCTTTACCTTGGTTCAGATGTTAACATCTTAACCAAGTAGGCATGGCAGAATATGGGGAGTCCCCCATTGAGTTTGTCTCCTGTACAGCTCCGGTTGGCTAACCATGAGAAGGTAACACCCATTGGATGAGTTCCATGGCTCACAATTGATATTGAGGGGATGAAGACTTATGCTGACTTTGATGTTATTAAAGTGGTTGAGGGAGGAAGCTCTTATCCCGCACTCTTGGGGATTGGATGGGCTAACGATAGTGGAGCTATAATCAACTTCAAGAAGCGCATGATGAACTTTGAGAATCGCGATTTCAGAGTCATAGCCCCGTTGGATCCGGCTGAAGGATGCCGATACGTTGAACCTGTAAGAGACACTGATCCCACTGGTTGGGACCATGCATTCAATATTTCTGAAGATTATATTCATCCTACTATCCACGGTGAGTTGGAGTGGCGCAGCGAGAACTCTGCATCTTTCGACTCTGATGATGCCTTGGAACATTAGCATAACCGAATGCATGAAGTACCATTCCAGAAATTTGGCTTAGTTACGCAATCCTTACATCGTGTTGCAACAGAAAAGATCACATTGCCTGTCTATGAGGGGTTACCGGACCTGAACACCTTTTTAGCAGAGTTTGAAGACCGTGTCCCAGAACCACAGCGATTGCTGGCCTTGGAGGAAGCACTGAAGGCTGCTCCAGCACGATGGTGGGCGACACATAAGAATTTCATTAAAGGTTGGTCACAGTGTCGAAGGCTGATGATGGTTCGGTTTGGCGATGCTGAAGTTTATCACACTGGCAAGTATGATGGCCGGACTGATCCCAGTGATCATGTGATGGAGTGCCAACGCTTATGGGTAGCATGACCCAGAGATGAGTGGGTCCATGCTTTTGTCCATACTTTGGATGAGATACCGCGCTCGTGATACACTACAGCTGAGTTGCACAGTGACATTACAACATGGGAGGAGTTTATGATCTGTGCCGATTTGCGCCAACCCTGATGTCCATAACGCCCTGCAGCTCATCCGCAACGTGATATTTGAGGTTGTTCCGGTGGCCTACCCTGTCGACCCGCACACACACTGTCAGATGCAGTATCTCATGGAGTGCTTCAACGTCAGTGGTGGCTCGAAGGACGATGATGATCCCCAGAATGTTAACATTCCCAAATCTAAAGGAAGTCGCGATGTAGTCCCACCTGTTGCGCCAAGTAATCCGTTTAGTCAACCATTGCAGCTTCGCAAGATGAATATCAGCACTGAGGCTACTCCCAAGTTTTCCAATGTTGGGGATTATTGGGACGATGAGATGATGAGTAAGGTTACTGAGCTACTTCATGAGTTTCAAGATGTGTTTCCCATGAAGTTTTCCGAAATGAAGGGAATCCTGGGTGATCTAGGAGAGATGAAGATTCCATTGAAACCAGATGCTAAGCCAGTCTGACAGTGACCTTATCGCTTGAATCCGCGACATAAAGAAAAGGTCAAGGGGGACCTTGATCACATGTTGGATGCCAGTATTATCGAACCTGTCGAAGAGTCCGAATGGATCAATCCTATGGTGGTGCAGGACAAGAAAACAAGCAAAGTGCGCATTTGTGTCAACTTGCGGAAATTGAACAATGCCTGCTTGCATGACCCTTTTTCGACCCCGTTTACTGATGAAGTACTTGAAGGAGTGGGTGGCCAGGAGATGTACTCTTTCACTGATGGAATCTATGGCTACCATTAGATTCCCATTGCCAAGGAAGATCGCCATAAAACCACTTTTGTTATTGAATGGGGTTGCTTTCAGTACATAGTAATGCCGTTTGGTTTGAAGAATGCACCTGCGATATTCTCCCAGGTCGTTGTTGCCGCATTCAAAGATTTTATTCAGAAGTTTTTGCAGGTATATATGGATGATTGGACCGTTTATGGATTGATTCGTGATCATCTGGCCAATCTGCGGTTAATGCTTGAGTGATGCCGACAGCACCAGATATCGTTGAACTTGAAGAAATGTATTTTATGCGCACCATTTGGGATATTGCTAGGACATATCATGTGTAAGCGGGGATTGGTGGTCGATCCAGCCAAAATTGCGCTCATTTTGGGGTTGCAACTGCCAACCACCGTTAAGTTGCGCACCACCTTAGTTCATATGGGATATTATCGCAAATTCATTAGGGGGTATGCTGCGATTACTGCCCCTATGGAAAAGTTGTTGAAGAAGGATGCGGCATTCCAGTGGAGCCCAAAATGTCAGGATAGCTTTGAAACGCTCAAGGCGAAGATGGCGTCGGCACCAATCTTGGTCTTTCCGGATTGGAGTTATGAATTCCATGTCCATGTTGATGCTTCATCGGTTGCATTAGGGGTTGTGTTAGCTCAACCAGGAGAAGGCGACCTTGATCATCCCATTGCTTTTGCCAGTCGGAATTTGTCCTCTGCAAAACGCAATTACACTACCACAGAGCGTGAAGTTCTGGCCATGGTTTACGCGCTGCAGAAATTTAGGCATTATTTGTTGGGTGGCCACTTTAAAATGTTCATTGATCATTCTGCATTAAAATACTTGGTCAATAAGCCTGTGTTGGGGGGGAAGATCTGCCGGTGGCTACTTTTGTTCTAGGATTTTGATTTCAAAGTCATTGTGAAACCAGGGCGGTTGAATGCTTGACCAGATCATCTGTCATGGATTGACATAGGGGAGGAACCGACTAATATCGAAGACAGGTTGTTGGATGCCCAACTATTTCACATTGCCGCTGCTGATCAATACTTTGATGACATCCTTCAGTTTCTGGTGACCGGCACTGCGCCCGCTGACTTTACCACTACTTAGAAGAAGCAATTGGTTTTCAAGGCTGCTGACTTTCAGCTAATCGTGGGAGAGTTGTATAAATTGGGTGCTGATGAGATATTGCGCAGATGTGTTTTACCACATGAGCAAGCATAGATATTGGCTGAGGCACATGGTAGAGTAGCGGGAGGACATTATGGTGGTCGGGCGACTTCCTGGAAGGTACTGCATGCAAGACTTTGGTGGCCCACATTACATAATGATGCAACAGACTATGCGCGGTCTTGTGATGCTTGTCAGCGAATTGGCAAGACGTCTAGACGTGACGAGATGCCGCTGCTACCTCAAGTGACACTGCAACCATTCGAAAATGGGCTGTGGATTTTGTAGGACCGATCCATCCACCAGGGAAATGCACAGGTGCATGGTATATTGTCACGGCGATAGAGTATTTGACCTGATGGGCTGAGGCAGCACCTGTAGTTGATTGCTCCGCCGCAACGGCTGCTTGATTTTTGTTTGATCACATTATCACCCATTTTGGATGCTCCAAGATATTGCTGAGTGATCAAGGCAGCCACTTTCTTAATCGCACTATCAATGCATTAACGCAGGAGTTGCAGATACAGCATAAGAAGACTACACCCTATCACCCATAGGAGAATGGAACAGTGGAGGCGTTTAACAAGGTGTGCAATGCAAACCGCGATGACTGGGATTTGAAAGTCCCAGTAGTGTTGTGGGCCTATCACACCACATGTAAAAGGTTGACTGGTCAGACACCTTTCAAGCTGGTATATGGGAAGGAAGCAATTATGCCTATGGAGTACATTGTTCCAAGTCTATTAATTGTGGTTGTTACGAGCATGGATGATGTTGCAGCATTAGATTAATGTCTAGCACAATTGCTGGAGCTGGAAGAGGATTGATTTATCGCGGGCTTTCACCAAGGGGTGGAGAAGGATCGCCAGAAGGCATGGCATGATCGCCACATCAAAAGTAATCAGTTTTAGCAAGGCGACTTGGTGCTGTTATACGACAACAAGTTTATGAAACATCCAGGAAAGTTGCAGATGCATTGGCTGGGTCCATATCGTATCAATGGTATTACTTCAGGAAGAGCGGTTCAGTTGTAGCGGTTGGATGGGGTGATGCTCCCCAAAATGGTAAATGGTCACAGGTTGAAGCCCTATTGCTCAGGCTTGGAGCAGTGCGATGTCTGAGTCGCATCGACGAAAAAAAAAAAAAAAGTGTGTGTGTTGCAGGTTGCTTGGTGGTAGATGGCACACCAACAGAAGAAGGTATGTGGAAGCAGGGAGGCTTGTGCAGCATGTTGGAACAATCAGAGACACATGGAACTATTGTGACCCAGTCAAATCGATAATAAATGCCAAAAGTTGAGACAGTTAATTAACGGCGTTGTTCGAATCACGGGCATTAATGGTGGATTCGGCCGATCGGCGGACAGGATCATCATCGATTTGCCTCATTAATATAGGATTTGGTTGAGCTAATGCATGATTTAGTCATGATTACGGTGGATTTGGGTAGATGCTATAAGTATGGCTTAGCGTCGGGCAAAAGACACCGAGGAATTAGCAAGATAGATTGTTGTGGAGCGTTGTAGTAATTTGAGCCAGTTACTGTTAGGTATATAACGAGGAGTGGTTAGGTATGCCAGGAGAACTGGAGATAGTGGACATTAGCAGTGAAGTGGAGTCTCCATTCATTCCGGTTGCTATAGAACGAGAAGGTGTTTCCTTGGACACTATTGATCTTGGAGCCAAGGTCGCCAACATGCCGGTGGGAGCATCAAGTGTTGCTAAGAAGCGTCGAGGGGGTCATCCTTCTGAATCTCTGTAGAGTAAGAGATTGCTTCGGTCTACGGTGGTTGGCGAAGCTCCGGAGCAGGTGGCACAGTCCAATCACACCGTTCAGCCATCTTCCCAATGGCTGGGATAGTCCGTGAATAATATCCTTGGTTACATCCCTCCTGTTCGGTCGGATGCCACCCCGCGTAAGATAACCCCGAAACCAAAATTCAGTGTGAAGATGCTCGCACTCCCGGCAGGATTGGAGTGCTCGGTGGATATTGGACCGGTGTTGATGCGCTTGCGCTATGAGGACCATGACATGGTGGCCCACCCCGAAATTGCCTCAGCACCATATGTTCCTAAGACACGCAATTTACCGGTTCCAGAGATACATGACCGGGCCCAAGGATTGCGGCAGGCCGGCCTATTGGGGCTAATCAACATGCCGCATTTTGGACACCTAGCGGAAGTTGGTTCTTCTGTAAAACAGATTTTGTCATGCTTCCATGGAGGTTCATTGTGGTTGGACAAAGAGGTCCCAGTCACCATTGACTTGATTTCTCACATTACCGGCTTGCCCAAGCATGGTGTTGATCCAACGCAGTTTCTTCAAGGAAAGGCAAATGAGAGGAAGCGGGCATGTCAGTTGGCACAGAAGTATGCCTTGGAATCGGATGGGCGTGGGTATCGCACCAGTAGCTGCAATAATCAGGCCGTACTCAAAGGCATTAAGATCTTGTCCTGTAAAGTAATTAGAGGAGGATGCCCTAACCAATGTAATTCGGGCATAGTCGCTTGCGCCGAGCAATGTGCAGAAGGAGTCCAGATGAACAAGTCCTTATATCTCTTGAATCAACTAATGGAGGATGTCGCAGACGTCCAAGTGCGTCGAGGTGCTTTTTCATATAGTTGGTTGTTACTGTTGATTTCTCTAGTTGCATGGAAGGAGCCCGGCACTTACTAGGGTATGGACTGCCCAGCTATAGTGGAACGGCAAGGGGCGCGTTATTAGAATCTATGGTATGTCTGAGAGCCCGAGCGAACCTGCGAATGCCAATTGCAGTTTTGGATGTATTCGGAAATGCTTTGTGACGCAGCAACGCAGGTCCCGCAAATACCCGCAGATACTGTGGCCCAATTCACACCTATCATGGCATTTGCAATACGACCAAGCATCATACATATACAAGCTCACCGAGATGTTGATCAACAATGGTTGCAGACCAGGTATAAAGTGACAGCGACAGATTTGGAGGCTATTGTGAATGAGTGGTCGGAGGCTTGGCGAAAGCCCATGAGTTCAGTAGAAATTGTTGCTGGGGGTCCAGCAATGGGTCCTGTGGATCGAGTGTCAGCGCAGGATCAGCAGAGTCATCATAGATCCGATCATGAGTCCATAAGAACACCAATTGCGGATGATAGCGACTGTGCTCTTGAGGAAAACCGGTCAAAACAACACCACGAGCATGCGACAATCAGTGGGATGTCTTTACCAGTGGAGGCGTAGTTGGGCCGATTAATCACAGCCATTAACCATGCCACCACAGCGGCTGCTGACAAGATGTCCGTCAAAGTGGAGGAGGGATTATCTACGCTTGTTGCTCGTATGGATTCCTTGTGTAATGCAGTGTTACAACAGGAACCCAGAAGTGTACCCATGCAGGAGATGGTCATAATCCGTACCACGCTCCGGGTAAAGAATATCAACATTCCCCCGACTGCGGTTGTGACCGACAATGAGGCTTTGCAAAATATGCTGTAGACAGTTATCCAAGTCACTGTCAATGTTAATGAACTACCGGATACGGCACTGGAAGCAATGCAGAAGGTCACCTCCCAGGAAATGGTGAATAGAATGCATTAAATAAGCAAGAGCTTTCAGCATTTGCAGGCACGCGAGGCAACTGCAACCGCCACGATTGATGAGCTTACAAGCAGGGCTGCTATAGTGCAGACAGCAGTGGATGAACTTGAATCCGACCTTAAGAAGGAGCGGGCCAAGAAGGGTCGCGCCATTGAAGTACTTAAAAAGGAACAAGACTTCCTTATTGCAAAAAAGGCTCGCATGTGGGACGACAATGTTCGAGTTGACCGAGAAATCACAGAGGCTTATCAACATGTCTTGAAACCCACTGAAGAGGTAGACGTGCTCCATCAAGTGCAGCAGCTGGGGGCTGCTATTCTTCAGTTGCGACAGGAGAACGACCTGTTGAAGGCTCAGTTGAAACCGGGTACCCCTCAGGCCGAGGTGGATGAACGAAGAAGGGCACTTGAGGAAGCTGCCACCCAGATGGAGGAGCTGGAGACACAGGAAACCAGGCTCACTGCTGAAACGGTACAGTTTTGGGGATGCATCATTCACGATGAGCAAGTTGAACAGCTCACTAAAATTCGACAGGAAGCGGAGGGCCAGGTGGCCACATTAAAGGCTGCGATGAGAACCTTGCCACCAATGGAGCAACTTGCTAAGTCGCGCAAGCTAAAGGACTTGCAACAATGGGTTACCAAGGAAGATGAACGCCAGAAGATACGGGTGGCCCAGTTGGAAGAATTTCAGGACACTGGTGGGAAACTGATGCTGCAGGCTAGTGAAGCACTACACGCAGTACAGAAGTATCGACAGCAGGTCATGGACAAGCTTGTTGATCACCCATCAACCGACGATGTGATCAGCAGCCAGGAAGCAGCTACGGATGCTCAGGAGATGGTGCGGAATGTCGAATAGCCGTATGCAGACTTCAAGGCAAGGACCGCGACATGCACTCTGTCCAGCAGTTGACGTGACTCGAGGGCGAGCCACAAGATTGTGTTGGGGGCCTGTTGGCAGGAGGTTTGATGGGGAAAGCTCGTGGCACCACCGACGCCACGACACATCGGATAAGGGCGCGAAAGGAGTATTTTGTGTTAAAGAATACTGCAGTTGGCGGGTTTTGGGTCACTTGGACCATATATTATGTAATAGTGAGTCAGTTGTACCGCGGTATGCGGGTTTTTGGGGTTATTGGGTCAATTGTCCATAGTGTCAGTTAGGAATTTATTTGTAAGCGGACAAATATTGTAATGGTATAAGCCTATAAATAGATGAGAGTTGTAAGTGTTATAAAGAAGAAAGAAAGCAGAGATCAAGATAGAAGACAAGAGAATAGCAGGCAAGAGATAAGAAGATGTATGTTTTGCCTCTGGTATTTTGACTGCAACAGTAATATAATGATGTTTTGGTGTAATCTCTGTGAAATGGTGCGATATATAAATGTTGTTTGATGTAATATCTGCTTACTATTGCTGGAATGATAAATGATGCGATTAGATGATCTGTTTCATGTGGAATATGAATGTTGCGATTAGTTAAAATGTTGTAATTCCATGTTTTGAGTTCTGTTTAAGTACTGCAATAGAGCTAGTCTGCACAGCCACAACTCTCCTCCTCCCTCAGCGGAAACATGGTTCCATCTACTCTTCCTGGACACCTAGGGTGAGACCTCATCCGCTCTGTGGGTGTTGCTGGGTGAGCTCAAACTTGCCCGGGCCAGTGCCCAGGGAGACTGCGGTATGTGTCGACAGTGAGGCAAAACCCTGTCGACTAAGGTCGCATTGGTCAACAGCTCTGATACCATGTGAAATTCTATTTCACAGCATATCTAAAGATCTTAGGATACCTCACAAAGAAAGAATGAGTAGAAAATTTGAAGAAGAGTGAAAACTAAAGTTAAAAAGAGCAGAAGAATAATAATGCAGCAGAACTCATATAGGAGCAGAATAATGTCACATGTTCCAATTATCAGTATAATAAAAAATCATGTTACAATGGAGAGAATTCGAATCATGCAGGAGAATTCGAACCTCAGTTGGCCTAGCATAGGGATTATCACCACTGGAGTGCTCCGGAAGACTCAAAGTCAACTGAACTAAACCTAAACTCAACTAACTGAATTCACAATTAGTTAACTGACTAAGGAGGGTGCAATAGTGAGTCTGTCATGCATGCCAGTTAGAAAAGGGTGCATGAGGCCACAATCAGTGGCATCTGGAGCTCTAACCCCCCGCAAGAGTTAGATAACTCAAGTGGACTGCACCGGAACACTCAGTAGGTTCCTATAAAATAGGGAACTGACTGAAGTGGTCCTAAAATGATGCATGTAGGGCTCATAAGGTGGTAGATGGATCCTAGATGACATCTGCACACCACTATCGGGGAATGACATCATCAACAAGTAGGAAAAATAAATAATGCTAGGTAGGGCAAGGATGGAGTATTGAAATATCCTAACAAATATTATTATGGGGTTATGTATTGAATAGTCTTATGATTACTATTATGATGGGGGTGCTGACATTGTCTTAGCAGTTCAATGGTTACAATCATTGGGAACAATGGATTTTAATTTTCAAAAGCTTTTCATGAAATTTTTATGGGAAGGAAAAGAATAGGAATTAAATGCTATCACAAGGAAACCAAGCAAGTTAATAAGCTCTAATGGTATGAAAAAATTGATGAAAAAAGGGATATCGATATGTAATTGCACAATTATGCTCATTAGATGTTCAAACGTCTAAGTCTCATATTTCCCCAGATATCCAAAAGGTCATTAATAAGCATTCCAATGTATTTGAATATATTCCCAAAGGTCTTCCACATGTTTGATACTTTGATCATGCTATTCACTTAATTCCAGGAAGTGTTCCTCCTAACATTAGACCTTACAGATACCCTTATGGCCAGAAGAGTGATATTGAGGATATGGTTGAATAAATGTTAGAGGCTAGCATAATTAGGCCTATCCAAAGTTCTTACTCTACACCAATGGTAATGGTACACAAGCCGGATGGATCATGGCATATGTGTCCATATTATAGAGAGCTTAACAAGATTACCAGTAAAGATAAGTTTCCCATTCCTATCATTAATTAATTGTTAGATGAATTACATGGAGCAGTTTTCTTCATAAAGTTGGATCTTTGTTCTAGGTATCATCAAATTAGAATGAAGGATGAAGACATCCCAAAAACAACATTCAGAACTCATGAAGGTCATTATGAATTTTTGGTCATGCCATTTGGTCTCACTAATGCGCCTTCCACATTTCAAGGTTTGATGAATTCCATTTTCTATCCTTTCCTTACAAAATTTGTGCTAGTGTTCTTTGATTATATACTAATCTATAGATAGTATTGGGAAGAACATGTTCAACATGTTGACAAGGTACTACAGTTACTAAAGGAGCAACAACTATATGCAAAACCTTCCAAATGTTTCTTTTGGGTAAAGGAGGTAGAGTATTTGGGTCATATTGTATCTCATGAAGGTTTCAAGGTAGACCCCAACAAAATTAAATCCATGATGGACTAGTCGATTCCCAAAACCCTAAAGAATCTCCAAGGATTCTTAAGTTCGACAGGGTACTACCACAAGTTTGTTCGGAACTATGGAAGAATAGAAGCACATCTAACATCATTATTGAATAAAGATGCATTTTCTTGTACTCCAGAGGCAACTCAATATTTTGAACAATTTAAAGAGGTAATGTGCAAAGCTCTTGTTTTGGCCACACCAAACTTCACAAAAACCTTTATTGTGGAATGTGATGCTTCAGGAAATGAAATTGGTGCGGTTCTAAAGAAAGAAGGACACCCGCTTGCTATCACAAGTCATCCAATCAAGGGAAGGCACTTATAGAAGCCCATTTATGAGAAGGAAGTGTTGGAAATACTACATGCTCTTAAGAAATGGCGTCCTTACCTAATAGGTAGCCACTTCAAGGTCAAAATAGATCATACTAGTCTTAAATACTTCTGGGAACAGAGACTATCTTTGGAAGAGAAACAAAAATCGGTAACCAAGATGTTGGGATATGAATTTGAAATCATCTATTGAAAAGGGAAACATAATGTGGTGGAAGACGTGCTTTCCAAAAAAGATGAATATGTTGGGGCATTACTTTGTACAATTTCCATTCTACAACCTGATTGGGTAGTAGAAGCAAGGGAAGAATGGAAAAATGGCATATCTATGTGGAAGCTCATTGAAAAGCTACAAAATGATTCTAGTGTATCAGATACTTTTGTGTGGAAAAATGATTCACTATGGTATAAGGATCATTTATATTTATGAAAAAACTCCCAACTCAAACAAAAGGTCCTCTCGGAATTACACCCCTCTCATATAGGTGGGCACTCTAGATTCCTAAAAACTTACCATAGGGTCAAGAAGGAATTTTTTTGGGAATTTCTTAAATCTAATGTTCAAATGTTCGTGGCTGAATTTTCGGTTTTCCAACATAATAAGGTTGAAATGGTTAAGACCCCAAGACTTCTACAACCATTAGAGATACCTTGCCAGCACTGGGAGGAATTCTCAATGGATTTTATCACAGGTCTACCCAAGTCAGAAGGAAATAATGTTTCTATGGTGGTTGTTGATAGACTCACGAAGTATGCACATTTTTATGCACTCTCTCACCCTTTTAATGCAAGTAAAGTAGCTACAGTCTTTATGGAAACAGTTCAGAAGTTGCATGGAAATCCAAATATTTTTGTAAGTGATAGAGGTCCAATTTTCACTACAAAATTTTGGACTGAATTATTTTCTTGTTTGGGTACCCAATTGGCTCACAGTTCATCTTATCATCCTCAATATGATGGGAAAACTGAGACCGTGAACAAATGTTTGTAAGGCTATGTTCTTTGCTTTGCATCTGATAAACAAACACAATGGGTGAAATGGTTATATTTGGAAGAATGGTGGTACAATACTTCCTTCCATACCTCATCAAAAATGTCTCCATTCAAGGCACTTTATGGGTACCAACATACCTCTATCACATCCCCCTTAAAAGGAAAATCTAAATTTCATTCCTTGTAATATCACATAGAGCACCAACAAGAAGTTCTCTAGATACTCAAGGACAGCCTGGCTATGTCACAAAACACGATGAAACAACAAGTTGATCAACATCGCAGTGAAATGAGTTTCGAAGAAGTGGATTGGGTATTTTTTAGGTTACAACCTTACAAGAATAAGTCACTCAAGAAACTAAATAAGGACAATAAATTAGCACCCAAGTATTATGGTCCTTAAAAAGTGTTGCAAAATATTGGTGGTACGTCTTACAAATTGGAGCTCCCTTCATCTTCAAGAGTGCATCTAGTTTTCCATGTTTCTTGCTTAAAGAAGGTAATAGGAGAGAAGATCCAAATTCAAACAATATTACCCTAGCTTGATAAATAAGGAAAATTCATATTGGAACCTGAACAAATCACTAAAACAAGGACCAAACAACTACGAAATCAAGCTATTGATGAGTGCCTCATCAAGTGGAAGAACCTTCCAGTGGAATATTCGACATGGTAAGATGATTCCTTCATACATAAGCATCCATAACTAATCAAGCGTTGAGGACAACACTTTTCTAAAGGGGAGCGACATGTTAAGCCCTAAATAGGGGCACATTCCCCCCTACATTATGGTGCATTACATTACTTTTGATGTCGGCTTTGGTGCATTAGTGGTAATTGTCATTAGTATGGTTATATTAGTTATGTTGGATTTGGTCGATTAGTGGTAATTGTCATTAGTATGGTTATATTAGTTATGTCGACTTGGGTCAATAATTTGTCATTGTACCTCTTAATCCCCTATATATAGGAAGTAGATATTTTCACATGAGTGTCTTGTCTTTTCTTGTCTTGTGTACTTAGTACATTGTATAAGGAGGTTCCCCCCTCAAAGAGGCTTGTTATTCAGCTATTTCCTTCATTAAAGTCATGGAGTAATCTTTCTGATCTATTTCTGCTCTTTTCATGCTCTTTTTGGAAATTTGTTGCTTAACACACACTAGCCACAGTGGAAGCTAACGTTGAGATCTAAAGGCTAAATCTTTGTCAAAGTCTGGAGGTGAGATGAGGGGAGTTGATGACAAGGATTTCTTTAGAGCATCAAAGGCACGTTGGGAATAATCATCCCACTTAAAGGGGATGTATTTCCTAACGAGGTGTAAAAAAATGTGGGCCCGAGTGGCATAGTCGGGGTCGAAACACCGAAGGAAGTTAGCCTTTCCTTGGATACTCTACAACTGGCATTGTGTTCGCAAGGGTGGTAGCTCGAGGATAGCTTGAAATTTTGAAGGGTCCACAGTGATGCCATCCTTTGAGACGATGAATCCTAATAGTCGGTCAATAGTGAAATAGAAGACACATTTAAGAGGGTTCAAGCGAATGGTGTATTTGCAGCATCATGTGAATATGGTGTGAAGATCGCGAAGATGGTTGCATCATTTCTTGGATTTGGCGGTGAGGTCACCTAAAAAGGAGAGGATGATGTCAGCCAAGTTGTTAAAAATGTACACCATAGCACACTGGAAAGTGGTGACTGCATTCTTCAGACCGAAGGGAATAACCTTATATGTGAAGGTACCCCATGGTGTGGTAAATGTGGTTTTGTACTGATCTTGGGGGCATATCTGTATTTGATTATAATCAAAAAATACATCCCTAAAGGACAACATTTCACTACCGGCACATGATTCAACCATCTAGTCGATGAAGGATCTTAGAAATTTTCCTTAGGGAAGGCTAAGTTGAGGTCTCAAAAATCTGTACAAACACGAATTATACCTAAATTATACCCTACCTTTTGTTAATCGGTACGAGGGTATAAACCCAGGATGTGTAAGCGATGGGGAAGATAAATACGGCCTGTAAGATTTTTTCGATCTCGGCTTTGATCGTTGAGGCCTTAGAAGGGTGGACCGGGTGTTGTTTTTGCCTAATGGCGATGGCTTCAGGCCCAGTGTCGATATGATGTTCGGCATTTCCAGGGTTGAGGCCTGACATCTCTTCATAGGACCATGCGAAGACGTCACAAAAATCTTTGAAGAGGGTGGTAAAATCAATAATTCCCTATGGTGAGCAGGAATCCCTAATGGAGATATTTTCGATGACTCTGGGGGTAATGGAAATATCAACCTAGATTTTGGGGGAGATATTGGCTAGATTGTCATCTTCGAAAGCATTTGGGGTGGGAATGGGATTTTTGAACCAATCAATATGACTAGGGGGTAAAAAATATTTTGATGCAATTGTATATTGGTGTTCGATTGGAAAGGTGTGCAGTCCCTATGTACGAACCATAGATGACCTATCATGGAAGGTATCCCATGGGGGTTCATTGGTGTGCATGGATTTGATTGTCTCTTCATCCGTGGAAAATAAAAATTATTCTAGCATGTCTTCATCAGAGGAAAAGGAGTCTTCAAAATTGGTATTAAGGGGGACCGAATCGAGATGAAGGATGTCTAGATACTCAGTGGTGTTTGGGGGAATGGGTAAGATCTCTTCTTGAGGAAAGGTTAGGGGATCCAAGACCTCCCGAGAAATGGATGATGGGGGGTCGAGATCAATGAGGTAATTTGACATTTTAGGAATGTCGTGGTCATCATTGTGGTCTGTCGGTTCATTATCCTCTTCGATTAATGTTGGGAGTGTGGTCCCACAAGGGGTAAGGTTATCGGCTAATTGGATCTGGGTTGCGCACAGAGTGTGAAATGCGGCTACTAGAGGACATTGGAATGAATGGTGATACATTAACTTGCATGAACCACACAGGAGGGTGGTGTTGGTATGGTTCATTACTTTGTGGGCACCTAAGAGGTAATTGCTAATCGGGTATGGAGTCTACCCACCGAGGGGAGGTGTTTACTGGGGCCATCATGGTAACTGTATTGATGGGATCCATTTTTGGTGATGAAGGGGTAGAGGTATCATCCAATGGCTAGGTGAGGTGAATGGTGTTCAAAGCTTTCTGAAATCGAGGGAGATCGGTACAATGGTGTGTGTAATGCCCATACTAGGAACACATCACACATATGTGATTTGTACGCAGTGTCTTGGACTTAGGTGTGGGAGAGGATGATGTGCCCCTTGCTATTGTCGGTGGGGCATGGTTTATACTGACTGGAGTGTTGAGTAAGTTTCGGATCTCTGTAAAGGTGGGGAACAGGTTGATCTCATGGCCTTGTTTCCTACAAAGAGCACATGGAGGTGTGACTCTCTGGGTGGTATTGGTCATTACTGGGGATTTTAACCGTTGTTGGTGGATGCCCCTTGCTTTAGGTTGAGCGACCTTAGACGAGTCGGGTGTAGGGTTTGGTACGAGGGGGCCTTTCAACTTCGGTTTCTCTGTACCCGTATTGGTGCTCTTAGTGACGACTGACCAGTGTGGTTTAGTCATGGATGTCATAGGTTTGGTTGTCGTAACAGAAGGTGTTATTCGCCTTGTAGGCGTAGCAGCCGAAACAGGGACAAACTCATAGTGAGCGACTGGTTTGGAATCCATTTTATGGTAGGGTAGTGTAAGGTACCATACCGGAATACCCAAAGTGAGACCAAGTATAGTTAACTGAGCCATAACCGATGTCCCTTGTACACTGATGGGAGGGTACAAGAATGGGATCTAGAATATTGGAGGTACTGATGGACTCAACATTTTTTCAATGCCATGGCTCAGTGACGTTGTTGATGATGGTATTGAGGTTGAGGAGGCCCCATTTTTAGCGGTGAAATTTGTCCACATTAGGCTATTGGTTGATGTGGAAATATCAGGTGGTGGTACCATGTACACTGCTAACAAATTGGGTCCTTATAAATTATGGGGGCAATGTCAACATAGGCTTGATCGGTGCCGATGATAGTAGGGAGGATATTTTCAGGGTAACTGGTGGTGTTGGGTTCATAGTAGTTAAGTTGGTCAAGGGTGGAAATCTTCCCATTTAAGGGAAACATTATGATACGGAATACCGAGGAGGCGAACTCCTTTGTAATATCCCTGATCTGATCTTAGAGGATATCAACTCAAATTCAAACCTTAAAATCAGAAAATTGCAAACAAAAACTAGTTCTCAAAACTAGACATGAAGAAACTATTTTTGGACATTGAATAACCCACCCAGAGATTGATTGTTGGATACTTTTGGATCTGCCAAATGTATGGGTGAATATGAAGCAGAAAACATATTAGAAACAAGGCCAACTTTTGATTCCTATGCATAAATTACTGGGGCCATTTACACTTCAACAACAGTTGTTGTTGAGGTCTACTTTGAGGCTTCCTGGGCACTCCAGCATATGCATACTAGGCTCAGTTGCTTACACATGAATGTAAATAGTGGTGGATATAATAAATTAAACTCCCCATTAGGTTATGTACAATTGCTTCGGAGAATTTGGGAGGTTCCGGTGGAATTTGGGAGCAAAAGAGGCAAGGGCTCTATGTTGGATTCCTCAACTAGCTTGTTTCCAAACTCTTCCAAATGGACTGATATGATCTTGTATTTTCAATATTAAGGTGGGATGGTATTCATAAATGTCTCAGGGACCTATCACAACTCACAGAATCGAATTTGGGCATACAGATACTTGTTAATTGATCAAACTATAAAACTAGTCAATTTTGGGTGCCCAATGAGCTAGTCTTGATAACTGAGGACTCAAACAGCTAGAGAGGGTTAATAACTCTGATTTTTGGTTGGGGATGGATTCTAAAGGGATTTAAAAAAACAACAGAAACCTTCAGAAATAGAATTAGTTACTCTGAGCTCTATATAATGTATAAACTGGAAAACTAGTCAATAAAAAGTGTACATTGAGATAGTCTTTGAAATATAGAACTCAAACTGCCAAAGGATTCTCTCTAATTAATATTATGATATTTAATGTGGATATGATATTTTTTTATAGCAGCATAAAATAATACTAAGTTCATTAAGCTTAAACATTAATGGCATAGCCTCAGACATCATAGATAATATCTGGACTTGAATTATTACAATGATAGAAGAAGGAGATTACATAAAGGAGTGAGAAGATAAGGTGTGGTCATTGTATCAGATATTTAGTATGGATATGAGCTGATAGATTCTACTGAGGTGTGCACTGGACTTCTTTGTCCTCTTGGAAGCTCTCCAACTAACTACTCTTTCTTTGTGAAACTCTATAGAACCACCTCAAGAAATATGGATCTTTGCATCAACTTCTGAAGGATGGATATTCACATGAAATGGATGGATCAGATATACAATGTGGTATCAATGGATGCACTAGATCATGTGTAGAAGAGTGGAACTGGAACTATGGGGAACATCTCCCATATGTTGGCTAGGGCACATCTCCTTGCCTTGGTTAGCTAAAGTGCTCACACACAAATTCAATAATGATCAAAAGTTGTGAAAAGGAATTGCTTGGATTATTTTATAAACTTCCTGATGACCTTCTGAGAAAGTTTAGGTGCTTGGTGACCTGTGAGAGCCCTTCCAAATTTGCCCTCCTTGAGTGGATATGCTTTCCTGCTTTTCCTCTCTTACAACTTTTCGTCCTTTTAGAAACTGTGCCCCCCTTGAATTGAGATGTTTCCTACTTTGTAAAATAGTTGCTTGATTTATAAATTGGTCTCTAATTTGGAAACTGCCCCCTTTGGGATGTTTCCTAATTTGTTAACTTACCTGCTTTTGGAAACTATGCCCTCCCTTGTCTTTTATGGATGTTTCCACTTTTCTACTTTTGGCAACTTCTTACACCTTCCCAGCTTTTCATCTTTTGCTATTTTCTTGCCTCTAGTTCCATTTTAGCAACCTTATCCTCATGAGGGCGCCCTCTTGACCCACTTGCTCAAAATTTAGGAATAATTATTTATAAAAAATAATAAAATTATTTTTTCTATTTTCTTCACCTACCTTCTTTTGTCAGTTTCTTTCCTTTTAGCTTGGCATATTGCTTTGTGATACTTTTCTTCACTTTCTTATTTGGAGTGACAACTCATAAGGATAGCCCTATCTCTCCATGCGCGCTCATGGTGTCCTTGTCATCATCCAACTCACCAAACAAATAATTAATATTTTAAATATGAAAATAATCATTACATCCTTCTAATTTAATTAATTAAACAACTATCGGATAATTTATTCCTAGTAAATATTTTCCCAGGCTAAAGTTATCCCCCCTTTCATTAATTAATTCCTTGGTCTTAACTAGGATCCATGGGGGGTTGGTGGATTCTTTTCTTCCCTTAGTACTGGAAAAATTGGGGACATGACAGTCCTCCCCTCCCAAACTTGCTTGTCCTCAAGCAAGAAACCAACTCCAACTCTAACCAAAAGTCCACCATGTTTCTACTACACCACTCTGATTATAATCATTCTACCAATGACTAATTCCTTTTCAACAATATTTTCAGCCCAACTTAAACAGCTGAGAATAATTCCTGGATCCCACTATTTGTAATGCACATGTATCCCAATGGCATGGTTACTTGTGGAAAACTGTCATTCCAAAGAATTCCACGGTCTCACTGTCTCAGTTGCATCCTTCCAAACATCAAGATCATCATGAACAATGTATCACCATGGAGGATGTCTAGATCACTCCACCATACTGAAATTTTATCATCTCCAATGCAAAATTGGACCTCAATGAGTCCCTCCACCAAAGTATGGAACTCCTCATGTTCCATGTGCAAACCAGCACACAGTCTCATACCTCTGCTAGAAAATTGACATAGGTGGAAATCCTATGTATTCAAATCATCATCTTGTAACCATAGATTCCCATGAAACATTTCAAAATAAATGTATGATGTGTCATTCAACTCTCCCCTAATGTCGATAGAAAACTCACCCTTGAGGGTGCTTAGCTCCAGTATGTATCCATCCACCCAATCAATTGATGAACAAACACTCCAACTGAATGAAATATTATGCATGATGGAGACATTAGATAGATGTATCTACTGCTGCTCATCAAGCTGTAAAGGAAATGGTACACTTGTCAGGACACATGGCTTGACCTTGAAGTCATCAATGGAATATGTGGGAGCCTCCTTCTCCTCATGTGGAACCCATAGGAAAATCCTTTTATCCAAACTTCATCCCTATGTGTGTTGGATTCCATATGTATGTGGGGTGAAGTAAAGTGAGCCAACTCTTGAAAGCAATTATCCATCAATCTTGTGGTTGGTTCAACTGAGATGAGTTCATGTGCCTTCTCCAAAAATATGCAACTTTCTCCATGAGGAAACCTATAATATTTCTGGAAATGGACAGGTTCTTGGCCTTCATCTTGCTTAAATCCAAGCTCTCCAAGATCATGCAAATCATATTTTACTCCTTGTTCCCAATGCACACAAGTACCATGAATCAAAACATTATTGTTCCAATGACAAGGGTGAGGGCCCCATGTCCAATCACCAAAAAGGTAGGTATCACCAACATTCCATGGATGCCCATGCTGCTCACCGAACGTGTAAAATGTATCAAAGGAATATCCATTGCTGTAAGAGGGAATATTACGCATGTTTATTTTCTACCAAATAGGAAAAGAAGAGACACTCCAACCCAATGGTCCAGATGGAAAGCAAGAAGCTTCCCCATGTGAAAATCTCCAATGGCTCAACTCTTTGCCACTGGTCAAAGGATTCCTGCAACCATCTTGTGTCCCACTTAATGAAGTCAAATGGGAACTGTTAACACCCAAAAAGAGCTCACTACCTCATCTACCCCATTACATGACTCATTTATCCATATTTGCCTCCAATACCTTAAAATCCCATTAAAAAGCCTCCAAAAGGCCACAAAACCACTAAAAAAGCCTCCAAAAGGCCAAAAAAACCAATTTTCCCCCCAAAATAACCCAAAATTTCTCCAAAATAGCAAAAACCCTCTAAAAAGGGAATAAAAATACAAAAAAAAAGAGGAAAAAGAGGGAAAAAGGAGGCAAAAACCCTATACAGCTGACCTAAACCATATGGTGCCAAAAACCATGGGCCAGCACTCCACCACTAAAAACCTATAAATAGGTGATGGAGGCCCCTCATTTCATATCCACAGTCAAACACACCCTTACTCTGCCAAAATCACTCTTGAAACCCTAGCTCACCCTTGAGCTATTTTCACATGTGAGTGCCCCTTTTGGCCCATTTCCAACCCTTTGGAGAAAGAGAAAGGAGCAAAGCTGGAAGCTTGGAAGCAACCCTCCTGGACTGGTGCCAAAAACCATGGGCCAGCACTCCACCACTAAAAACCTATAAATAGGTGATGGAGGCCCCTCATTTCATATCCACAGTCAAACACACCCTTACTCTGCCAAAATCACTCTTGAAACCCTAGCTCACCCTTGAGCTATTTTCACATGTGAGTGCCCCTTTTGGCCCATTTCCAACCCTTTGGAGAAAGAGAAAGGAGCAAAGCTGGAAGCTTGGAAGCAACCCTCCTGGACTGCTGCAAGAGCTTCACCAACCTCTACACCTGAGGTAATCTTTAATACAAAAAGAGAAATCTTTTGCCATATTTTCATGTTTTGTTATTTATGTTAATGCTCATGCTAGGTTAAATTTCATATTGTTTTATTGCTTTAATTTACTTCTTTTCTGAACTTCTACTAAGGAGTCCCTTCTCCTTAGTAGGTGCTCATTTGCACAAGCTAGGGTGAAAACCATAGCTACAGTTTTGGTGACTCCCCTTGTGTTCCTTTGAATTTCTAGTTATAGTTTTAAAGTTTTAAACGTTTTTAATTTTCTGCAATATTTTTCAGTTTTTTCCTTTCGATTGTCCCTTTTAGCTGCCGTAAACCGCATCTTTTACCCCCCGCAGTTGCGTTTCGACCGCGTCTTTCAGGAATTTACCTGTGATCCGACCGCGGCTCTCAGACTATTTTCGGCGACCTACCGGTGGTTTCCAGTCTGTTACCTGCGATCTGACAATGGCTATCAACTTGTTTCGTGCAGTCCAACCACGGATATTAACCCATTTTCCCACGTCCCGCTTGTGGTGTTCAACCATTTTCCTGCAACCCGCCTGCGTCTTTCGGCCTTTTTCCCGCATCCCGCTTGCGGCTTTCAACCATTTTCCTGAAACCTGCCTGCTTCTTTCGACCTTTTTCCCGCGTCCCGCCTGCGGCTTTCAGCCATTTTCCTGTAACCCGCCTGCGTATTTCGACTTGTTTCCCGCGGTCTGACTGCGTCTTTCGGCCAAAATCCCGCATCCTGTCTGCGACTATTGAGCTGTTTCCTGTGGTCCGACTGCCCAGATTTGCCACAGACCCGTGGTCTGTTTTCTACACTTTTTTCCTATTTTGAACCCAGCACTTTGCTGCAATATTTTCTGCACCTGCATAGCCATCTGTCGTACTTGCAGCCATACTTCCCTACAGCCTTTTGTGCAGTATTATTTCTGTTCCATTTACAGAATATTTTTTAAATTTCAGCATTTTAATTGAAAAAGAGAAAATTTTGCATTTCAAAGTTTAAATTCTGTGTTGTTATTTTTAGTTAGAAAGTTGCCCACCCCGTGGCACTTTTACTTGGGTTCATCATCTCACACGCACACACTCTGTCACCTAATTCAAGTGAGCCATAAAATACTACTTAACACAACCAACATTCTAACCCCATTTGAGGAACACATAAGAATTTTTGTAGTTAGGTAGGATCGGGGGGATAGGCATCCAAATAACACCCCTCGGTTGCTTACACTTGAGACATAGTTGTTGTCCATTAGGGAACCAAAATCCCCTAGTATTTTTTGGCACGGTTTAAAACCAATTTATCGGGAAGGCCTCTCCCCTAGGAGGGTTGAAGTCACCAGACTAGTTCTGGAAGCCTGAGTGGAATACCGCAATCCATTCAGTAACCGAAGGATAGCTTTCGCAGTTCTCGGTGTATCACCCGTATGGGGATACAACGGCGATAGAACCAAACGGAAGATTCACCCAACCGAACGTGTCATGAACGGGGTATCTTAGTTGCTTTTCTTATAGGATTGACTACCCGGTGTCCCTCCCGGTAGGGGGATATCTTTAGCCACTTGGCTCTACTATCCATATTGTCTGACTTGGATTTCATCACCTTGCAGAGGATATGTCTAGTTGAGTCAAAATACTATTTAGCTAGGTGTTTGCATGCTCCCTTACCTCCTTTTGGTCTAACGAGTCCACTATTTTTATTTTTTAGGAAACCTGCTGCTTGTTGGTATTCTGACCATTTCTGTTGATACTCCACTTATTGTAGCATAGCTGTTACAGTAAGTGTTTTGAGTTGGTTGTTGGCCTGAGTGCCATATTTTTTGAGCTCTCCTTCTGCACACTCGGTTGCAATAGGGTTTTTGAGCTGTTTTTCACTCAAACACAACCCCCCGATATTTGACACCATTTGTCACCATTGAGTCCCCGAGACATTCTCAGTGCCTCTGGGGCGAGCCCCCACAGCACGGTTCACTTGACACCACCCGTCATAGACATAGATCTTCATCACTTAATACCACTCATCATAGATCTCGAGCCATGTCACTTGAGTCCATTCGTCAACGGCATAGAACTCCGTCACCTGAGCTAGACGCCCCTTATTTTACCTCTGATTCTGAGGCAGAATCTGAGAACCCCATTTACACTGCACCAACCATCCCCATAGCTGGCGTGACTTCCACCCCTTTCTTTGTAGGGACCATTGGTGGAGCATCCACCACCACACTAGCTACCACACCTGCTTTGGGTATGCCCTCGATGGGGCCCACATCTACCATTCCGATCACTATACCCATTCCAGTCACTGCCATACCTATTCCCACTCCATCAGTGACTCACACTACCCTTGGCAGTGCAGGACCGTCCCATACCACTTTCGTCCCTCCACTTGGGGGCAACATCCCGAACCTAGCCCCTCCACTTGGGGGCATTGGCCCCAACATGGTCACACCCACTAGTATGTCACATCCTTCTACTAGTTTTCCATTCATGGCTAGTCTCAACCTTCCTGACCTAGCTAGACTGACTAACGATCCCATCAGACACGACCCTGCGTGGCCTCACATTCCCACCAAGATCCCCTTCGACATCCCTAAGTTTGAGAGAAAGGTAGGTGAGGACCCCTAGAACCATATTATGTCCTTCCATCTATGGTGTTCCTCCAACTCCATAGTGGACGACTCTGTCCGCTTCC
The DNA here is from genome assembly GCA_027924585.1 of Larix kaempferi. Lineage (NCBI taxonomy): Eukaryota > Viridiplantae > Streptophyta > Pinopsida > Pinales > Pinaceae > Larix > Larix kaempferi. The sequence continues at coordinate 1,822,072 of BSBM01001027.1, read as the reverse complement.
GTCTGTTACAGTGCACCCTCATTGGCTCTGCAGCTAAGTGGTACATCGAGCAGCCCCATGGGACCCATGCCACCTTTACCTCCCTTGCCTCGACTTTCCTGTAGTTCTTTCAGTTACCTGTCCGCTATGATGCGGGAGTTGAGATCCTACTGTCTTGCAGACAGAACACGGCTACCCACATCACAGAACACATTCATGAGTGGCGTCGATGCCGCAGCCTCTGCAAAATCAAGTTAGACGACCGTATCTTCTTAGATTGGTTTCTAAAATCCCTCCTTCCTGTCATTGCCAAGGATGTGGCATCCGAACGACCCCAGTCCGAAGAAGAGGCCATCCTCAAAGCCCAGCAATTTGACCTCATTTATGCCCAGTCGGATTATCTGTATTCCATCGTACCTTACGCCCCTCACGGTGATTTCTCCCAACACGATGCACCGGGGGCATCCCATGCCATAGATGGCATCATTGGTCGTGTTGCCTCACATCCTCAACCCTTTTCCATAGCACCTCCTAGCCATCGCCCCGACCTTTCGCGGGCTACATCTCAATCCGGAGCAACCAATTCGTATGCTCCTATGGCACATCATCACCATTCCCACGGACCCTCATGTCCACCTCAGTTCTTTGGTCATGCATCCCCCGCTTACGCCCCCCCAGTCGCACCTCAGCCATATTACCACCCTCAAGCTGCACCAGCTCCTGTGTCCTCTCAAGCCCAACCTACTTATTACCCGCCACAGGCAACCCCTGCGACAACCCCACAACCCGTTCCGCAGACGTATCAGCAACCCCCACAAGGTTCAGCACCTGCGTAGCCTCCCCCTACTTATTATCCACCTCAGCCTGCTCTCGCACCTACACAACCCCAGAACCCACCTGTTTCCCAAGGGCAAGTATACACCCAACAGAATCCGCAGCAGAACCAAAATAACCAGCGCCAACAGGGCCAGCAAAACCGTGGAAAAGGCCGTAACTGTGGGAACACCCCCCCTCCAGACCAAGGCAGTCAACCTCCCAATCCCCCAAACAACAATAACGTGGCACTTGCTAACTAGAACCCTGATCGGCCTCCCAAGCAGGCCAAAAATCCTAATTTGTGAACAAACCATCCTTGTTCTATTTGCGGGGTCTATGGCCACTACACACATGCTTTCCCACATTTGGAGCGAGCTCAGCAACTCTGGACTGATGATTCCCATCGCCAAAGGCACGCGGCTCCTCAGGCACCACCCAAACACCCACCCCCTCAGCATCAACCTTTGGTGCTGCAAAACCCCTTACCAACCCAAGGCATAGTGAACACTCAGCCGTTGGATCCCCCTCAAGGCAACGCGCCACCACAACAATAGATCACTTATGCCGCTCCTAATCAACCCATGTTAGACTCAGGTACCCACCACTTGTTAATGATGTCATCTGCTGATGTCAACCTCCAAACCCGCCGGAACCAATATGGCTCCACCTCTGAAGCCTCTCTCGTCGACAAAAACACTAACGCTCATCCCACTGATCAGACGTTACATATACCCCCGGATCCACTCGATGGCGCCTCCAAAGCACCTCGCTTCCCACTTCATCACATCAACAATAACCCCAATGCTCGTGCTGCGTCAAATTACAACATTATAGATGACTTAGCCCAATCTCCCGCAGCCATGTCTACGTTAGAAGTCTTAAAAACTGTCCTTCATAGCGCAAGACTTTGCTCTCCGCCATTGGTGCTATTGACCCAAATGATTCACAACTGATGGCCTTCAATTTGGACCAGTCCGAACCACGCCTACCTTCCACTTTAGCGTTCCAAGTTTATGTTTCCGTTCGGAATCTTGTCATCCATCGGTGCATTATTGATGAAGGTACCTCTACATGTGTTATGTCCACAATCGTTTGGCAGAAGTTGGGATCCCCTACTCTCCAGCAGTCCACCACTGCGTTGCAAGCCTACGACGGCCGTTCGGCTCAACCCCAAGGTCTCTTAGCTAATGTTCCCGTCCAGTTGGCTGGTAAAACCGTGCTCATTGACATAGAGGTCATCAATGCTCAACTTGATTATAACCTCTTACTTGGTCGCAGCTACATGTATGTCATGTGGGCGGTTGCCTCATCCATTTTTCGTACCATGATGTTCCCCCATGATGGACGCATGGTCAAGGTCGACCAAATCACCTATTACGATCCCAATGCCCCCGCTGCACCTGAAAATGTTCTCCCCATGGTTGAACAACCTGTTTGTGGTGCAACTACCTCGTTTGTTTCCTCTGTGGGACCCGAAGTTTACTCAGATACGCTAATTACCTCAACATTTCAATCCATTCCTCCCCCGTCACCTGCGCCAGAAGTATCTAACCTATGTACCCTTTCCCACAATACACAAACACCCACCAATCAACCGCCCTTGTTACTCAAACCACCATTGGTACCTAGTCACATTGGTGTTACACCCATCCACACAATCCCCTTCCTATTCCCTCCCTCGGGCGTAGTAAGCACCCCGGTTATGGTTACTCTTAGCCTCCCCGGGTTAACCTTGGGATTATCCGTGTGGTATATTTCGCCTCCCGTTCCCCCGCCAACACCAAATGTCATCCTACAACCGGTGCAACCCATTGCCACTACTAGTCAACCACCTCCCGGTGTCAAAACCCCTTCGTCATCTACGAATCCCCCTCCTCTTATCAATCCCACTAGGGGCAGAGGCTCACAACCATACACTGCTGTACCCCCTCCCGAGGCAGTTAACCCCCCCCCCCCATGTTTCGTGCTCCTCCTAAATGCTCGTTGTGTGATGAGTTAGGCCATCCAACTCATCAATGTCCACAATTACCTGCATTACAGGAACACATGCAAATGCTTGATGACGACCCCAACATCTCGGTTGTCGAACTCGATCCAACCCCTAAGCCTCGTGATAAATCACTGCGTACTAACCACCCTTGTGCAATATGCGGTATTTACGACCATTACTCACATCACTGTCCTGATCTCCCAGATTACAAAGCAGCTCTCTACAAGATGAATAATTTGGACCTTGAGACAGCACCCCCCACAATTGAGGAGATCCACCCCCCAGTATCATCCTTATCTGGAGAAATTAACACCATTTATATGATCTCTTTGACTACCACTCCCTCGTCAACCGATTTGACAACGCAAAGTTTCCGTAATGATGAGGAGATTCTAGAGGCTCTCATTGCCCTGGATTATCCCTGGGAAGACATGCACCATCGTTCCTATTTCCTCCCAGAAGAATCCTCCTCTACCACAGCTACCCAATTTGTGGTTGAATCCAAAGATTTCCTTCCCACCAAAGTCGATTGGTTTAAGGATCCCATTCCCGCTCCTCATGCCTTTGAGGAGGGTAACATGGCCAACATCTCACCTGTCATCCACATAGATATCTCTGACCCACCTGGTGCTCTTGAAATCATTACATTAGGAGCCTCCTGCAGTGAGTATGAGATTGGAGAGTACAAAAAACTTTTCAAAGAGTTTCGCGATGTCTTTGCCTGGTCCTACACCGAAATGCCTGGTCTCGACCCCGCTATCATCAAGCACCACATTGACACCTCTGAGTTAGGGGGAATAATAGATTACCTCGACCCTGGGATAGGGGGCATGATCAATCATTTTGAACCTTCCCCATCACATCTGTCTCAGTGTTTCAATGATCCCATTGTTCCAACCAACACATATGTGATCCACAATCACAAACCCTATGCACATAGCATGGGGGCAGGTCATTAACCCTGCTCACTTTTTCACATTTGTGATCTCAACCATTTTTTGAGGTCACATGTCACTTGTATATTTGATATGATTTGATACGCCTAGTATTTCGCCCTCGCGGGCCGTCATTTCTCCCCACCACTGCATCCTTCGCTTGGTGGGCTCAACTTTATTTGCAACTATTTTTTAACCTAGTTATTTCCTTTAACCATTCCGGAGTCCTTATGACCTCCGTTTTCGCACCATTTGCACCGCCGGATTCATATTTCCATGCTCGTGATGATGCTTGAGATCATTTCTCGCTCTCACAAAAAAATTTTGGGAATTTTTTCCACGCACGTCCCCATCTCTATTTGCGTGCCACATCGGCTGCTCTCCGTGTTTGATATATTTTATATCATCGGATTCATTTTTTTGAGCCTGTGATGATGCTTGAGATCATTTCTCGCTCTCACCCCTAGATTTTTTGGGTATTTTTTCCAAAACGCCCCCCATCGCTTCGGTTTGCGTGCCACTTCGACCGTTCTCCATTTTTGACACTTTATATATCGTCGGATTCATTTTTTCGAGCTCGTGATGATGCTTGAGATCATTTCTCGCTCTCACCAGGTACAATTTAACCATTGTGTCCCAACACCTTGTTGCCTCGGTTTGTGCACCACATCGGTCGCCATCGGATTGTTCCACATTTTTACATAAGCCCTTCACTCCTGTCATACTGCACTTATTTCGTTATTCTGCCACCATTCATTACCCCGCAAGGAGGCCCACCAGTTTTCCCCCCTACCCTCATTCTTGGTCATCATTAATGTTCCTTGATTGAGCACTTCCTCCTTGCCTGACCATTCCCTTTTGTTCGGTATAATTTTATCCTTTTTTGGGCCGGACAAGTCCTTTAGGAAAAGGCACGTAGGGAGTTTCTGTTAAGCTCTTTTCTGACTCCTAAAACAATGAAAAGATCATCGAGCAATCTTGCTTCCTTTCATGCTCGTTAAAGTACCTGAGAGGGTGTCTATCTGGTATAAGTTTAACCTTTTTCCGGACCTGGTAGACTAATTACGAAAAAGGAATACTCTAGTCCCACAGGATAGAAGAGTTCTTCATTGCATCCTTTTATGCTTCTTCGGGCCTTGGAGACTTACACACGAAAAAGCAACCCCCTGGAGTCTTCTTATCGCTTTCAGACTCTCTAAAATTGAAAGCAACCACGAGCATGAACTATCCTGGGCTCGTACAAATCCACACGACAAGTACCATTCCATTATTTCAAAGTCTTCTTATCGCTCTAAGACTCCTTAAAATTGAAAAGCAATCACGAGCATGAACTGTCCTGGGCTCGTATAAATCCACACGATAGTACCATTTTACACACACTTCTTCTATTTCCTTAACCCGTGAAGAAGTCCCCCCGTGCCTCTTGGCACTATGATCGATCATCTCGGCAGCACCCCCAATCAGGTCGCCTTTGTTCAGAGTAGTCTGCAGTCTCCTGCCATTTTACACCAGCTTGAGTATCCCTCATCCCACTCACTATCCTCGATCCAATACAGCTATGATCCCTTTCCCACCAGTCAGTTTCATATGCTGCCCGATCGTCCCTGCCATCATACTATGAACAAGGAAGTTTGAGTCCACCCACTCTACTTGCCCAGTTATCCCCCACAGTATGTCAGTCCTACCATCAGTATTCTCACACTTCGGTTCTCCACCTCGCGCTCCTATCAAGGAAACATCATTGCCTTGCTAGTTGCAGGTCTCCCTCTATCGACGACAGCCCCTCTATTCCAGAGGATAGACCCAGAGGTCCCTACGCCTTCGACCCATCACCATCTGCGGTGAGTGCCTACGAAACCACTTTGAGAGGAGTCATCATTGCCTCTTCGAGTGGTTGTTTCTCACATGCTCGACTTCAACACCTTGATTGCATCGTTGAGAATCGCGCAGGGTATATATCCCTTCAGTTATTGGTCGAAGACCCTGGATTTCCCCCGACTCTAGTACATTGGTGAGTCACTTTGGATCGTCCAGTTATATGTTCTCATGGATGTCCAGGTTGCATTGGTGATTGTATTCGGAAGCCATCTAGTTATATGCTTCCGTGAGTACCCAGTTCAGTTCTAGTTCAGTGTACCATTGAGGATATGACTCCCCGTCACTATGCTCCAGCAGCTCATCAGTTCCTCTAGTACCCCACTCAGTAGCACTGTTGTTATTCCAGTGTATCAGTTCTTCAGCTCAGACATGGTTATGCCCAATAGTATGTCCCAGATTTGTGTCCCTCTGGACCCTTATGATGTACACAGTGGTTCTTTATGTATCCTACAAGTCCCCCTTTTCGGGCCTCACTGTTATTTTTTATGTATCTTGATACGAGCATGGGTATGCCCGCCTTGTCCATATATTGAGATTCTTTCTCATTCATTATTTGAGGCCATGTATATTTCAGGTCCCCATATTTTGACCCCATTGTTATTATTTTCTATATCTTGATACGAGCATGGGAATGCCCACCTCGTCCATATGTTCAGATTATTCCTCATTCATTATTGAGGTCATGTACTTTCAGTTTTTGCAGTTTGTTCGGGACCGTTGTTCTGGGCTCTAGTTAGTTTCTTCTCTTCTCCACACCCCAGGAAAACCATCAAAGACTTATGATGTCTATCGGCCATACGATGAGCTCCTGCCCTCACACATCAGGGGGAAATCTGTTAACACCCAAAAAGTTCTCACTACCTCATCTACCCCATTACATGACTCATTTGTCCATATTTCCTACCATATTTGCCTCCAATACCTTAAAATCCCATTAAAAAGCCTCCAAAAGGCCAAAAAACCCCCTTTTTCCCCCAAAATAATCCAAAATTTCTCCAAAATAGCAAAAACCCTCTAAAAAGGGAATAAAAATACAAAAAAAAAGAGAAAAAAAGAGGGAAAAAGGAGGCAAAAACCCTATACAGCTGACCTAAACCATATGGTGCCAAAAACCATGGGCCAGCACTCCACCACTAAAAACCTATAAATAGGTGATGGAGGCCCCTCATTTCATATCCACAGTCAAACACACCCTTACTCTGCCAAAATCACTCTTGAAACCCTAGCTCACCCTTGAGCTATTTTCACATGTGAGTGCCCCTTTTGGCCCATTTCCAATCCTTTGGAGAAAGAGAAAGGAGCAAAGCTGGAAGCTTGGAAGCAACCCTCCTGGACTGCTGCAAGAGCATCACCAACCTCTACACCTGAGATAATCTTTAATACAAAAAGAGAAATCTTTTGCCATATTTTCATGTTTTGTTATTTATGTTAATGCTCATGCTAGGTTAAATTTCATATTGTTTTATTGCTTTAATTTACTGTTTTTCTGAACTGCTACTAAGGAGTCCCTTCTCCTTAGTAGGTGCTCATTTGCACAAGCTAGGGCGAAAACCCTAGCTACAGGAACCATATTCATTTTATGTGATGTGGAATCAAGCATAGGCATGAGATTCCTCTGCAACTGCTAGGTAGAGAATTGTGCTTCCCTTAAATCAGTTGAAGTGAATTTGGGAGCCTTCTGATCCTTTTTAGGCACCATCAAAAATAAATTCTTGACCCAAACTTCATCCTCAAATTTCATGGAATAAGTAGAAGGGTCTGATGTGGGATCATGCACCAAAATCTCTTCTTTGCAAACTTCATCCACCCAACTAATGGATGCATCAACTCCATCACAGGCTGGTCCATCACACATGAGCTCTTCTGATTCCTTAGTGGAGGAATGACTTACTCCATGCAGAAGCTCAGTTTCGCTCTGGGAAATTGTATGTGCTTGGAAATTTTCCTCTGCATATAAAATTTCCTCAAGCACATGCATTTCATAATGCACCTCATGAACCACCATCTTATTAGGTTATTCCATAGAACTCCGAATACAACCAACCATAAGATATTGGCTGACTGGTATGAGTTATCTTTGCAACTTTTGATGAAGTTGCTCTATTTGGACCTTGGATTCTAAGAGGGAACCTTGAGTGCTTCTCAAAGAATATTGGGTGGCCATCAACTCATCATTGATCTTGTTGATCTATTGATCATCCTTCAAGGATGCTTCCTGCAACATATAAACAAGCTCATGCAAATAATTTTTTTCAGAAAGCATATCTGAAACATTACCTTGGATTGTAGACATTGCTCTCTAAATATTCTCTGTGGCTTCAAGGAGAGATGAATCTTACAATGAAGCAACTCTCCAAAAATATTGTGAAACTAAAACATGTGTGTCATGGAGCATGTGTAAGGCCTCCTTGATACTTCTTTCATTCATCTTGAGTGGCCTTTCAAAAGGGGAAGGTGGAGAATAAACCTTCTCATCATCTACCCATTGATCAACCTCTTTAAGCTCAGGTGGTGATATTGAGATTCATCATGTGACTTCTTCCTTGACTACAAGGATCTCATCTTCTTTAGTATTAGGGAATCTTGTACTTGTAGTAACCTCATCAAGAGGTATCTCTATGTCACCCACATAGAGAGATGGACATCCATCAATAGATGTCTCCTCAAAACTTAGGCATCTGTTATAGGTCAAATCTGCACTTCTCCGTCCGTGATCACATTAAGTTGTCGATCACACAAAAGGACAACTTTGATTGAAGAGCAAGATTTTCCTAGATGATGTATGGACTAGACTTACCCCTCTACAGCTGACAAAACATTGTTTTTACCTACATTTTGACATGAACGCTACCCTACAGGCATAATACTAGCGTTCACCTACTAAAATATGCAACTCTGCTTCACTAGACTAGCGTTTGCCTATTGAAATATGCAACCCTGCTTCAGTAGACCAGCGTACACCCTCAAAAACCTTGCAAACGCTGGTTGTAAGCACTGAAGTTGCATATTGTGCGCTATTCCACTTAATAAAACTTGCGTACATCTTAAAATGTAATCAAAAATATATTAATTTGATGAATTGGGATTAGTTGAAGTTGGTTTTGCAACTTCCCCAACCTCCCAATCAAACTACCTCTCGATCCAAACTACCTACCTTGTCCCATAAATAAAAGGGGGATAGATGAGAGAGGGGAGGAGAAACTATGCATTAAGGGTTGTTATGCCGGAGGAACTCCAAATTTAGTGTGAAGAGCAGGAGCCCAGGATCTGGTTGCACAAGCACTCTGAACGATCAGGTATAATTGTACTGATTATTGTCTTTTGACAATAAAGGTTGAAATACCCTTCCCATCCCAATCAAATGTCTAATGGATTGCATTTTTTTTGGATTAAATACTTGATTGTATTTGATGTTTAAATTGCATTTCAATTTCATCATTGTTATATCAGTCAAGATACACTGAGGAAGGTATTTGCTGTATTGCAGGTTCGTCGAACGGAAGATCAAGCGGAGGATCGATTGAAGGAGCAAGCGAAAGCTAGGATCGAACGTCGTTAATAAGGTATGCCTTCAAGAAACTTGATCTCTTTCCTTTTGTATAATCCTATGTGATATGATTAATGTGTTTACCTGTCACCCCAGAAGTTGGTAGCGTCCCTCTCCTCGCTATAGGGTAAAATTCCCGAACAATAGACTGGCGACTCTGCTGGGGAACCGGTTGTTTTCTGCTTTAGGAGACATAGTTAGCTTTCCTTCTAGTACTTTTTGATCTTTTTGATCCTCTGAGAGGCTCTATAGGTTATTGTAACCTGCTTTCATTGTCTGATTCATCTCAGTTTGAAGTTTCAGAGCTTGTTTCAAACCTTCTCTGGCATGAACGCTGGTATCTCTTGCACACAGTAGCGTACACCTGCTGAAAAACGTTGCTTTACCTATTGCATCGTAGAGTACACCTGCTGAAAAATGCTGCTTTCCCTACTGCACGGTAAGGTACACCTCCCAGTGTGCACAATTTTATACACTGCACAGTAGAGTTTTTTCCTGTAAGTCTCTGTTTGCTTTTGGGATTCGATTTCCACTTGTTTGGTTTGATTTCCAGCTTCTTGCTTTGTCTTCTTAACTGATCCTTGAGGTCTTTATGCCCTTGTTGAGTCTTGTTTGCCTCTCCTAAGTCCCTTAGGTCATCTTTTGCTTGCTTGAGTACTTTTGAGGTGTCTTGTTGTTTGTGACTCTTTTTTAATACCGTGCTTTGTTCGTAGTTGGACATAGCTGCACTCCTGTACTCTATATGCTTTTTACAGGTATACAAACCTTTCTTTTGTAACATTTGTTGTTTGTAGCAACACTAAGCACACTTTGATGGTGTCTTGGCCTTTGATTTAGGGTTTGACCCCTAGTTGGAGTCTTTAGGGTGTTTTCAAAATCTTTTTGAGTCTAGACACTTCCGGATTGCCTCCTTCATTTTAGTCCAAGTAAGTTGAAGTCTTTCAGTTTGCTTCCATTCGATTCTTTGTGATTGTAAGGCCATCTTTCGTTCACTTGCCTACCTTTTGCTTGGCTTAGTGTTTTTTAGGGTTCTTGGTGCTTTGGAGCAACCTTTGAGGTTTGCCTTTCCATTTTAAGCGTCTCTTATCGCTATTTTCTTTTCACTTTGTTCTCCAAGCCCAAAGTTTTTTCCTTTAAAAAAATTTGTAGGACAAGTATTCGTCAAATCATCGATTTGATTGTTGTGAGATTTAGAGTTGCTTTTTCTTACTTGCATTACTCTTTTAGGTCTTACTTGCTTCCATTTTCGAGTTCTTTTTCTTTTACGTATATCAGAAAAGGAAAAAATGAGTTTGGTAGTTTAAAGTAGTAAGACTTAAGATCATTTCGAAGTAGCGTAGTTTAATTTGTTTTGAATTTGAAAAGAAAAGAAAAAAGAGATTTGTTTTTGGTTTTCTTAGTTTTCATTTTGGAAAGAGCATAAACGGAAAAAAGGAAAAGATTCTTTTGTTGCTTTGAAAGTTATTTCTTTTGCACTTTACTTTCTCAAACCATTTCCACACAATGCACTACCCCGTTGAGTAAAAAGTAGCCTTAAAAAGAAATTTTAATAAAATCAATTAGAAACAATTTTCTTTTTAGGTACACACGACATCAACTAGCTTAGGCTAGAGTTTCAAGCTTAAATCACCTTAAACTTCTCGGAACTGGCTTCATTACGCAACAATCGTAGTACGACTTTCACTTAGGTAAATCCATATATATCAAATAATCCTGGGATTCTCTACTCAAACCAGAGTTAAGCACGAGTCCGTGGGAGACTGGAATTGTTGAGGATATCCCCTCACTTTCCTTTTAACCATAAACAAGAGTCGATTCGTGTATGGGGGTCCTTTCAGATTTCGGGCTTTGCTACCCTACCCATGCGTTTTGACTAGGCTGACAACTGTCCCCCCAGGATATTTCGTATTTATGGTAGCCTTAGTATTAGACCTTTAGGATCCTACATAGGTAGAGTGGGCGGTTATTCCCACTTAAACTCGGACAGGTGTGGAAGGTAACCCTCTGGCAGTACTCCTGGGAAAGCGGTTTGGTGATTCAAGCGCTTGCACCCAGTGGACCTCAGGTGGACGCCACGAAACTGACCATCAGTACTATGTTAGTCTGTTTTGGGCCCTAATCATCCCAGACTTGCTTCCGAGAGTATTTGCTATCCGTTTGATTGGTTTGATTAATTAGGATTTTTTTAGTGGTATGTTGTTTGCCCCTTAGTCTTAGTGGCCACTAGGTTTTTTACTTAGTTTATTTTTTATAATTGTGGAAGACCAACAGCTTCGTAGGTCTCGGAGGTTGCAAAACCTTCCCCCACTCATTGTGGAGCCACTACCGCCACCACCATGATGGAGGACAGACTCTAGTGGTCTTTTTGAACTTACTGGTGAAATAGAGGTTCTTGGTGAACCACAACCCAGAACCCCAGATCGACAAGTTCTTAATACTGTCGAGGTTGAGGATATTACTTTTGGTGAGTTTAACACTCCTTTCAACCCTCCTCTTACCAGACCTAACGATCCACTTCTGGTACCTGTAGGTTTCCAGCAACCTGAGTATAGTGCATATCTTTTCACATCTAGTCTCATTATGACTAACCCAGGAGATGAGCAAGGAGTTCCACAAACTCCCACAATGGGTATGAATACAAGGATTGTGAATCCTTCTTCCACTGCTACACCGAGTTCGTCACAGACAGCTTCTGCTTCAAATCCGTCCTTCAATTTTAACGCTACTACGTTAGGCATGCCAAGCTCAACAGCTTTGACATCTACCTCGGTTTCCACCCCTACTTTTGGACTCAACAATGCAATGAATTTCACTCAATCTCCTGTGACTCAACAGTCATACCATATACCTAGTACTTGGATTTCCACACCCAATGTTGGGCCAAATCCCTCTGCAACTATGCCTGTCATGAGTACAATGACTACACCGTCCACCTTGACTACCCCTGGTTTTAACACCTTTGCAGGACACAATATGAATCAAAGTAATATACCTGCAGGAAATATCCCCTTTAGTAGGTACCTCTTCACAGCATCCATCAGCAGATGCTTCTTAAGAATTTGAGAAACTGTTAGTAGATGCCTCTTCTTGGCACCCATTCATAGCTACTCTCTGATCCATAATTTTTTTATCCTAGCAGAACTGGTGATGGCTTCTTCATGCTTACCTCCTTTGGAACATCTGCTTGAAGTAAACCCAAACAATCTCCTGATGCTAGAAGATGCAGTTGGATGATTTTTTCTTGCTTCTTCTTTACTCACGGAGGTAGAACAAATTGTTTCCTCTATGGGTGGTTTGTTGCTCTCTATTGAATCCAAATAATCATACTTGATCTCAAATCCAAATCTGAAATAAAATTAATCTTTGAAAGAAATGGCCTTACCAATCTCTTCTCCCAAAGCCAGATACTCCTGGTAGTGGTAGGGAAAAGTTTTACTTGCAAATATCCTCTTTGCTAACTCCTTAGGATTAGCCATCGGTGGTTCATCCCCATTTATATATGTACATCTGGTCATAAATGTAACCATACTCATATCTTGGTATTCCTCCATCAATGTAAGTTATCTCTTCTTACTCATACAACTCAAAACTTTCATCTTCCATGTTTGTCACTGCTTCCACAATTGCAACTTGAAAACACTTCTGAGATGTTTTACATTGAGAATTCCTTTCCACAGGATGAGCCAAGGAAAGTGATATTATACCACTGTAATATCCCTGATATGATCTTAGAAGATATCAACTCAAATTCAAACCTTAAAATCAGAAAATTGCAATTAAAAACTAGTTCTCAAAACTAGACATACTAGTTTTGGACAATGAATAACCTACCCAAAGCTTGACCACTGGATATGTTTGGATATGACAAATGTATGGGTGAATATGCAGAAGAAAAATATCGGAAAAAGGTCCAACTTATGATTCCTATGCATAAATTATTAGGGCCATTTACATTTCAATAATAGTTGCTTCTGAGGTCTACTTTGAGGCTTCCTAGGCACTCCAACATATGCATACTAGGCTTAGTTGATTACACATGAATGTAACCAGTGGTGGATATCAGACATTAAAATCCCCATTAGGTGTTTTTCAAGTGATTCTGAGAATTTGGGAGGTTCTGGTGGAATTTGGGAACAAAAGAGGCAAGGGCGCTATGTTGGACTACTTAACTAGCTTGTTTCCAAACTATTCCAAATAGACTGTGATGATCTAATATTTGAAATATTAAGGTGGTATGGTATTCATAAATTTCTCAGGTAGCCAAAACAACTTACAAAATCGAATTTGGGCATACAGATACTTGTTAATTGATCAAATTGTAAAACTAGTCAATTTCGGGTGCCCAGTGAGCTAGTCTTGATAACTGACTCAAACAACCAGAGAGGGTTACGAAACTATGATTTTTGTATGGTTATGGATTCTAAAGGGAGTTAAAAAAACAATAGCAACCTTCTAAAAGAGAATTAGTTACTCTTGTTGAGATATTGTAACTTCAAAGAATATTATATTTGTACTTTATTATTCCGGAGATGTTTCATTCCTCCGTGAAGATCTTATTGTATATCCGGAGATGTTTATTCCTCCGTCGGAATGTGGTAACTCGGGTTATTAGACTTCCCTAGTAGGGGTCGGCCCTGTATGTGTTATGTGGGTCAAAGGGTTATTAGACCACCCTAGAGGGGTCGGCCCAGTTAGTTGTAGTGGGGGTATTTAACCTATTGGTTAAATACGAGCCTACGTGTACCTGTGTAAAATACATGTCAGTGTAGTGTATAAATAGAGGAGGTGTGTTCCTCATTTGAGACACTCACTGACTTGAGAAAGGCGCATTTGTGGAAGGAGAGGTCTGCTATGAAGGAGAAGGAGCTTATGCTCAGGGTTTGCATATTTGTATATTGCTGGTCATCTATATTGAGGAAGCTTTGCTGGGTTTTCTACCCCATGAGGGTTTCCCAGGATAAATCTCTGTCTCTTGTGTTTATGCTATGCTTGTTGTTTCTTCAGTGATCCTGTATATGCTATTATTGTGAAATGGAATGTAATGCTGTTATTTTCTATCTTAGCATATTGAATTTTAACATGGTATCAGAGCTAACCTGAAGGAAGACAAGGTATGGCACTAAAGACACTTGCTTTTCTTACGACAATTTGAAGGTTAGGGTTTTACATAGCAAAAACCAGTCATCGTAGCACTTTCTCTATAAATCCGTTTTGGCGAAGTTTTCGGATCTGAAAGTGTTATAGGACGAAGCTACGATCTCCAGGTACCTTGTGTCCAAAGGACAACCTCTAATTCGTTGTACTTTGTGATTTATGATCTGTACAATATAGGGTTTCTGCCTCTTCCAGATCTGAGTCAAAATCAGGTGACCTTGGGAAAAAGGTCATAACTTGGGCTAGGAAGCTCCAAATGAAATTTCGTGAAAAGTGACAGGTAGTACACAGACTGTACTATCTCAGAAAACTTTTTTAGAGGCCGAAGTTGAACCAGTGACACGTGGCACGCCGTACAAGTTCGCTCTCCTGTATTATCCCATAAACAGGTCACGTTGCGACACTTGGAATAACTCTCTCTCAGAGAATCCAATTGAGGTCAGACCTGTCAGGATGGAAAGATAACAGGCCGAGATATCTCAGAAAACGTTTTTAGAGGCCGAAGGTCAAACAGTGACACGTGGCATGCCGTACAAGTTCGCTCTCCTGTATTTTCCCAAAACAGGTCACGTTGCGACATTTGGCATAACTCTCTCTCAGAACATCCAATTGAGGTCAGCCCTGTCAGGATGGAAAGCTAACAAGTCAGGCTATCTCAAAAAACGTTTTCAGACCCTGTGGATCAAAAATTTCAGAGTTACACCAGAAACAATCAGGTACATATTTCTGTCAAAACAGAATTATTTTTTGGTACCTTCATTCATGGCTTCCGGAATTTAGGGCTTTGAAGAAAGTTGGAATTTTTGTAATCGGAGACCACGGCTGGATGCTACTCATCAAAATAAAAATTTAGAGACCAAGATCAGAATTTTTGGTTGGGCAGAAGGCTGGGCTTGATTAGACCCTAGTTCCGGACTTTGATCAGAAAAGTGGAAAATTAGGGCTTCTGTAAAAATGGGAATTTTTGAAATCTATGACCACGGCTGGAAGCTCCTCAGAAAAATAGAAGCTTAGAGCTTTGGATCAAAATTTTTGATGGGGCAAAAGAGTGGGCTTCATCAAACCCCAGTTCAGGGTCACGTCCAGTGAATCCGAAAGTTTCAAAGGCAAAATTGAGGAGTAAAACTTTGCAGTTTTCAAATTCTAAATATATCAGTTTGATCAGCTCATAAAGGCGCATATTTCTATACTTTCGGAAGTTTGAAATTCAAAGTTTGAATTTTTGGGGTTTCTCTGACAAACCCATATCCAGCTCCAGGTCCAGTTCTTGCAAATCAAGTGGATAGGGTTAATCCTAGAAGAAGATGGATTGGTCACCTACATAAGTGAAGGAGTTCATGTTTCAAAGGGAGATGAGGCTAAGGCTTTACATAAGGAGATTACAAGCGATCTCGATAGGTATGACTCATCGAGGTATGTTTTGAGATTTGTTCATGATTAAGTTTATGGTATGTTTGTCTTCATGTTATTACAGTTAGTACAATCTTGATTTTAGATTTGTTGTATCACCTTAACAAAATTATGAATGCATGATAGAAGATATTCATTGGTTAGGGTGTTGACACTTATGATTGTACTAATGCATTATGGTGTTGTGTGAGGTTGAGGTTGTCTGCTAACAAGATACAGGTACATCACAAAAGACAAATCAGGCTCCATGACCATGAAAACATGAAGACAAAGACTCATCCATAATCTTTGTTCTACTTACGAGGTATGTATGACTTTGTTATATTATGCTTAACCTATGAGACATGCAGGTTCTAGCTCAGGATCTCTAAATCATTGAAGAGGTTGTTTAGGTATGTTGTACATAACCAAGTAGGTATACTAATCCAGGTATGTTTCCCATGAATCTTACCTTGTGTTAGGATCCCTTATATAAGTATACTTGGAATGATTGGTTATGCTTATTCATAAAGTTAGTAATCAAGGGATTATGCATATTATATCTTTTATCAATGATATGCATGAGTAAAAGAAGACTTCCCTGAAATCTTGAATACTAATGTTTATTAACTATAATCATGACTATACGTTTTCAAGATTATTTAGTACTATAATGTTTTGATAGCATTTAGAATATACTAATGAGTGTATGTTTGTGTATGAGATCATGAGGATGATTCTTGAGCATGCATAGTGGTACAGAATGAATAGAAGTTCAAAAGACATACAGAAGATCAAGCGGGAGGCAGCCACACAAACATAAAAGATAAGTATTTGAGTTGCTATTTGAAATAGTAATGATATTGCCTGCATGCATATTTGTATTCCTAGAATATATAATGCTGAGTGTAAACATTCATATAGCATTGAACAGTATACAACTAATGTGCATATGTTTGGACAAACATTCCATTGTTGCTTGTCTAGAATGAAACCTCTTTGCTGACATGCTGAGAGTTGTGCACACTCTCGATAGTATGTTCTGGTAGAGATGGAAGGCATCTAGATAGCCACTATATGCATACAGGATATGGGAAAGTGTTGTGCCAAAGTATTGGTCAAAATAGTTGCATCACTATGTAAATGATATCTGTATGCATAATGGGTTATCTTTTGATGATTATGAAGTATTACTAATCATGTACTTAATTTTGATTTGTAGGAAAAGTCATGAAGAATGATGGACACCGTACAAGTGGTGGATGTTCAAACAAGAAGATTTACAAATCAAACAAAATATAGAATGCTCATGGCTAGAAGATTCTCTTAGAAAGGGGAAGAGAATCACGACAAGATGTTTGCTCCAAGTATGGTGTAATTAAAGAAGAAGTATGAATCAGGTTCTGTATAGGTACCTAGGATCGATAATAATTTGATAAGCTTAATGATCACCATGGGTGATGTGGATCTCAACCTTTGCTACAAGGTTGAATATGATACACATATGACATGGATGCAAGAAGGAACTCACCACAGAGTTCGAATGATATTGAGGCTCATATCAGTAGACCCATCTAACGAGAGATGGCACAGATAGATATGCAGAAGTTCATTCAATGCAGAAATGAAAAATGAAAGATCTCAAATTGATGCTTTACTTCCTAGGTCTGGAAGTATGGAAAGGCTCAGAAGGAATATTTCTCAACCAGGGAAAGTATGATGAGAAATATGACTTGAGGTGTTGGAATGGCCACTCTTATGGATTCCAACTTGAAGCTGTTAGGGGATAACTCATCAGAGTTAGTGGATATAACTCTGTACAGTCAATTTATTGGGTCTTTGATATATCTAACATATACTAGGTTAGATATATGCTTTGTTATGAACACCTTGAGTTAGTATCTAGTGGAAACTAGATGTGTTTACCTGATAGTTGCAAAGTATGTGATGAGGCACATAAAGGACACGATAGAATTTGATCTATGCTATCTTGAAGATCATGACTTCAGATGGCTATTCAGATTCTGTTGGGCAGGAAGTGTATCAGACAAGAAGAACACATCGAGAGGATGTTATTGTCTGGGATTAGCCATGATCTCGTGGTTTAGCTGGAAGCAGTCTAGTGTGGCTCTCAGCACAAGCGGAATATATGGCTGCTTGCTCTGCTAGTTGTGAAGAAGTTTGGCTTTAGGATTGTTTGACTTAGAGATAGAACCAACTGAGATCCTATGTGATATTTAGAGTTTTATCAAGATGACATAGAATCTAGTGTTCCATGATAAGTCAAAGAACATAGGGAACTAACAAGATATGACACAGAAAGGAACTCTAAAAGTTTGAATTTGTAACAGGTTACCATTGTACTAACCAAGCCTCTACGTCAAGTGAAGAAGTTACCAACCAAACCTCTGTCTCGAGTGAAGTTTGAATACTTCCGAGACAAGCTTGGTGTAGTTCAAAAGGACCCTCCTTGAAAGGGGGAGTAGTATAGTCACTACTGATGAGATTGTCTCATCAAACAACAAGGTCGTTGATGAGGTAACCTGTTCTCTACACCCAGTTACTTAGAAATATTTAGATTTAGGACTCTTATACTTAGAATACTTAGCTTTACTTATACATGCTTTTGATGATAGATGTATTGGTGAGAATACATGCTAGATGTATACATGTTTTGGTGTGATGTATACATGTTTTGATGTATTAGTAAGAATACATGCTAGTTGTGATGTATACAAGTTTTGATGTTAGATGTATTAGTAAGAATACATGCTAGTTGTGATGTATACATGTTTTGGTGTGATGTATACATGTTTTGGTGTATTAGTAAGAATACATGCTAGTTGTGATGTATACATGTTTTGATGTTAGATGTATTGATAAGAATACATGCTAGATGTGATGTATACATGTTTTGATGTATTAGTAAGAATACATGCTAGTTGTGATGTATACATGTTTTGGTGTGATGTATACATGTTTTGATGTATTGGTGAGAATACATGCTAATGTGATAACTGCTCTTGTATAGACGAGAATGAAGTCCTTGGTGGACTTGAGGGGATTGGATCATCCCTGGACTTTCAGTCCTAAAGAGAGCCGTAGACGTGAGGTCTCCGAGAATGAAGTCCTTGGTGGACTTGAGGGGATTGGATCATCCCTGGACTTTCAGTCCTAAAGAGAGCCATAGACGTGAGGTCTCCGAGAATGAATTCCTTGGTGGACTTGAGGGGATTGGATCATCCCTGGACTTTCAGTCCTAAAGAGAGCCGTAGACGTGAGGTCTCCGAGAATGAAGTCCTTGGTGGACTTGAGGGGATTGGATCATCCCTGGACTCTCAGTCCTAAAGAGATCCGTAGACGTGAGGTCTCCGAGAATGAAGTCCTTAGTGGATAGTTGAGGGGATTGGATCATCCCTGGACTCTCAGTCCTAAAGAGAGCCGTAGACGTGAGGTCTCCGAGAATGAAGTCCTTAGTGGATAGTAGAGGGGATTGGATCATCCCTGGACTCTCAGTCCTAAAGAGAATCGTAGACGTGAGGTCTCCGAGAATGAAGTCCTTAGTGGACAGTTGAGGGGATTGGATCATCCCTGGACTCTCAGTCCTAAAGAGAGCCGTAGACGTGAGGTCTCCGAGAATGAAGTCCTTAGTGGACAGTTGAGGGGATTGGATCATCCCTGGACTCTCAGTCCTAAAGAGAACCGTAGACGTAAGGTCTCCGAGAATGAAGTCCTTAGTGGACAGTTGAGGGGATTGGATCATCCCTGGACTCTCAGTCCTAAAGAGAACCGTAGACGTAAGGTCTCCGAGAATGAAGTCCTCAAAGGACAGTTGAGGGGATTGCATCATCCCTGAACTGATAGTTCAAAATGTACGTGGTGGGGATTGCATCATCCCTGAACTGATAGTTCAAAATGTACGTGATGGGGATTGCATCATCCCGGAACTGATAAGTTCAAAATGTACGTGATGGGGATTGCATCATCCCGGAACTGATAGTTCAAAATGTACGTGATGGGGATTGCATCATCCCGGAACTGATAGTTCAAAATGTACGTGATGGGGATTGCATCATCCCGGAACTGATAAGTTCAAAATGTACGTGATGGGGATTGCATCATCCCGGAACTGATAGTTCAAAATGTACGTGATGGGGATTGCATCATCCCGGAACTGATAGTTCAAAATGTACGTGATGGGGATTGCATCATCCCGGAACTGATAGTTCAAAATGTACGTGATAGGGATTGCATCATCCCGGAACTAATAGTTCAAAATGTACGTGATGGGGATTGCATCATCCCGGAACTGATAGTTCAAAATGTACGTGATGGGTATTGTATCATCCCCGGACTTCGGTCCCTGAATTGATCTGTAGATGAATGGTCTCCGAGAAAGTGATGGTATTGATGATGTGGTTACTTGTATCGGTAGGATACTTGTATTGATGATGTGGTTACTTGTATCGATAGGATACTTGTATTGATGATGTGGTTACTTGTATCGGTAGGATACTTGTATTGATGATGTGGTTACTTGTATCGGTAGGATACTTGTATTGATGATGTGGTTACTTGTATCGGTAGGATACTTGTATTGATGATGTGGTTACTTGTATCGGTAGGATACTTGTATTAATGATGTGGTTACTTGTATCGGTAGGATACTTGTATTGATGATGTGGTTAATTGTATCGGTAGGATACTTGCATTGATGGTGTGGTTACTTGTATCGGTAGGATACTTGTATTGATGATGTGATTACCTGTATCAGTAGGATACTTGTATTGATGATGTATCGGTAGGATACTTGTACTGTTGATTATGTGATGACGATGATGCTGATCGTGTGATGACGATGCTGCTGATCGTGTGATGACGATGCTGCTGATCGTGTGATGACGATGCTGTGATGACGATGCTGTTGATCGTGTGATGACGATGCTATTGATCATGTGATGACGATGCTGCTGATCGTGTAATGACGATGCTGCTGATCGTGTGATGACGATGTTGCTGATCGTGTGATGACGATGCTGCTGATCATGTGATGACGATGCTACTGATCGTGTGAAGACGATGCTAAAGATCGTGATGTTGATGTTGATGTTAACATTGATGTACCAGTAACTGCTTGAGTTACTGATGAAGACAAATTGAAGAAAGCTTCCAATGATTTATAGATGTATCATGTATGATGTTGATGACTCCTTGCTCGTGCAGATGTTGTTATAATATCCTTCTCGTTAAGGGGGAGTGTTGAGATATTGTAACTTCAAAGAATATTATATTTGTACTTTATTATTCCGGAGATGTTTCATTCCTCTGTGAAGATCTTATTGTATATCCGGAGATGTTTATTCCTCCGTCGGAATGTGGTAACTCGGGTTATTAGACTTCCCTAGTAGGGGTCGGCCCTGTATGTGTTATGTGGGTCAAAGGGTTATTAGACCACCCTAGAGGGGTCGGCCCAGTTAGTTGTAGTGGGGTATTTAACCTATTGGTTAAATACGAGCCTACGTGTACCTGTGTAAAATACATGTCAGTGTAGTGTATAAATAGAGGAGGTGTGTTCCTCATTTGAGACACTCACTGACTTGAGAAAGGCGCATTTGTGGAGGAGAGGTCTGCTATGAAGGAGAAGGAGCTTATGCTCAGGGTTTGCATATTTGTATATTGCTGGTCATCTATATTGAGGAAGCTTTGCTGGGTTTTCTACCCCATGAGGGTTTCCCAGGATAAATCTCTGTCTCTTGTGTTTATGCTATGCTTGTTGTTTCTTCAGTGATCCTGTATATGCTATTATTGTGAAATGGAATGTAATGCTGCTATTTTCTATCTTAGCATATTGAATTTTAACAACTCTGGTATCTGTATAATGTATAAACTGGAGAACTAGTCAATACAAAGTGTACATTGAGCTAGCCTTTGAAATATAGGGCTCAAACTGCCAAAGGATGCTCTCTAATTCATATTATGATATTTAATGGGGATATGGTATGTTATTTAAATCAGCATCAAATAATATTGATTACATTAATCTTAAACATTAAATGGCATAGCCTCAGACATCATAGATAATATTTGTACTTGAATTATTACAATGATAGAAGAAGGAGATTACAGAAAGGAGTGAGAAGAGAAGGTGTGGTCACTGTATCAAATATTTAGGATGGCTCTGAGATGATGGATTCTCCTGAGGTGCGCATTGGCCTTATGTATCTTCTTACAAGCTCCCCAACTGACTACTCTTCTATGTGAAACTCTATAGAACCACCTCAAGAAATATGGATCTCTGCATCAACTTCTGAAGGATGGATCTTCACATGAAATGGCTGGATCATATATGCAATGTGGTATCAATGGATGCACTATATCATGTGTAGAAGAGTGGAACTGGAACTATGGGGCACATCTCCCATAGGTTGGCTAGGGCATATCTCCTTGCCTTGGTAAGCTAAAGTGCTCACACACAAATTCAATAATGAATGAAAGTTGTGAAAAGGAGTTGCTTGGATTATTTTATAAACTTCATGATGACCTGCGAAGCAAGCTATGTTGGCACTTTGATTCAGTTGTCATTTATGGTTGGAAAGCAGCGACTGATTTTTTTAAATACAAGAAAAGAATGTTGTTAGACAAGTTGTGACTCAGATAGCTGCAACTCAGACAGCTGCGACTCAGACAAGCTATAACTCAGACAGTTGTGACTCAAACAAGTTGTGACTCAGACGGCTGCAACTCAGACGGTCGTGACTCAGACGGCTAAGACTTAGACGGTCGTGACTCGGATAAGAACACAATGATTTGCGTCTCGATTTGCGGGCAGCTGGAGATGAATCTCGAAAATCTGGGACATGGATTTTGTGCGCAATGACCTCATTTACCTAACTCTCAAGGAAATCGCCAAACAAAGCTACGGTTTGAGCTATACAAGTGGTTCTTTGAACATGTAATTCTCATATTTACTGTTGCGGACGGTTTTACAAATTAGCAATTGGTTGAAATAGCTATGACTCAAATAGCTGTGACTCAAACAAGCTGTGACTCACAAACATTTATTTTTTAATTAGTCAGTTACAGCGTGTAAACTCTGGAATTCAAAGAGACAGTAAAAATGTCAGTTACAGCGTGTAAATTCTGGAAGTTAAAAAGACAGTTTCTGTTTTAGATTTGGTATATCTGGAAGTTAAAGAGACCGAGGCATATAACTTCAGCATCTATAAAAAACAATTGATGAGAACAAAATTAATGTGAGAATTGAGAGGATAAAGAGGAGTGGTTGTTGATGAAGCTGTGATTCGAAGAAAACATTTCAAAACATAAATGTATGGCTCGATTTAATGAAGAACAAAATGCCCAGAAACTTAAGCTATAGTAGCACAGAACAAAAATGAAAAGGGTATGTACTAATATATTTGAATAAGTGTGATATAATTGACTGAAAAATTCTTAACAATTCAGAAGAAAAATGTGTGACTCAATTTAATGAAAAATATAATGCCCAGAAACCCAAGTTGTAGTAGCACAGAACAAAAAATGAAAAGAGTATGTATTGATTTATCTGAACCAGTGTGATATAATCGACTGAAAAAATCTTGCTAGGGTGGAAGGGAGGTGCTAGGGAGGATTGTTGTCCTCATATTTCAGTGGGTGCTGAAGAAGAAGAGTTGGTGCTCTTTTACAAGTGGGTGCTTTTAGTTCGAAGGTTGTAGCCTCATTTGAGTAGAAGCTCAAAGATAAAAATGATGTACAGAAGTTGAAGCTTTCCTGACATCCTAAGAAGAAGAGGTTTTTTCCCTTTATGGGTTTCCTCATGAAAACTCTATGTATATGTGTATATTTGTGTGATTGAATGATTATACTATGCCTATATATTAAATCTACTGCAATGAACTTTCTGCTGTTAAAAGAATGAATGTAAAGGTTTTGATAACACCCTGATTGCTATACGATATCAAGGAAAATATTTTTAAAAATTGTTTAAGCTTATTAATTAATTGATTCACCCCCCCCCCTCTCAGTTAATTGATACTTTCAACAATTGGTATCAGAGCCAAACCCTTTAGTCTAAGGAAGATCTGATAAGCTTAAACATGGCAAGTCATGATGATTCAACCAATAAAGCTCCTCTATTTGATGGAACAAATTTTTCCTTTTGGAAGGTTAGAATGAGAACATACCTAATGTATTTATGTGTCGATGTTTGGGAAGTGGTAGAAACTGGATATACAAGACCTATAGTACTAGCTTCCAAAGATGATAAGCTAGAGTTTAGTTTTAATGCAAAGGCAATGAATGCCATTCTGAGTGATCTTTCTGAATCTGAATTTGTAAAGGTAATGCATCTTGAATCTGCCAAAGAAATGTGGGATAAACTCATTAGTAGCTATGAAGGAAATGAAAAAGTAAAAGATGCCAAACTTCAAACATACAGACTGGAATTTGAATAGCTAAAGATGAATGAGGATGAGTCTGTTAGTAAATATTTTTGAGAGTTGAAGAGCTTGTGAATGCCATGAAGGGTCTTGGTGAGAAGATTGGAGAAGCTCCTCTAGTTCAAAATATTTTGAGATCTCTACCTAATAAATTCAATCCAAAAGTCTCTGCAATAGAAGAAATGAGTGATCTGAAAAATTTATCTATTGATCAACTTCTAGGAACTTTAACTGCCTATGAAATGAGAATCAGTAAATATAAAGCTACCGTTAGAGAAGCATCTTTTAAAGTAGACAAACAGATAGAATCTAAAATGGAAGAGATTGAGGCAAAATTTGTAAGAAGACTGAAAATTGGATCAGGAAAATATAAAGGGAAGTTGCCTTTTAAATGTTTCAATTGTGGTAAGGTAGGGCACTTTGCATCTAAATGTCCTTATAAAGAAAAAGGTCAGAATTCTATTGATGAAGAGAAACATACATTTAAAAGATACAATAAAAATAATAACTACAAAAAGAAAAGTTTATGTGCAAATGATGTTGACCTCTCAGAAGTTTCAGACAGTGAGTCATCTTGTGAAGATAAAATGAATGATTTTGTGCTTATGGCCATAGAATATCTTGAAGATGATGGAAGCGATGTGAATGATGAAGATGTTGTTGTTGATATGGAAGGTGAGTTGATTATTGATTTGGAAGAAATTGATACACTTAGATTAAAGAAGAGGAAACAAAAAGAGTTGTTAGTGCAGTATGAAAAGAATGCTAAAGAACCGAGTACAGACTGTAGCTTGTTAAAGATAGAACTAGAAGAAACAAAGAAAATAAATGATGTTCTAAAAGAACAGTTATCACAAAAAAAGATGAGATGTGAAGCATTAGAGGAAGAAGTTGTAAAATTCAGAAAAGAATTGGAAAATTTTCAATCTCTCTATCATCAAAACTTGCCAAGTATTAAAGCAGCAGAAGAACTAAATAACATTCTGAATAAACAAAGATCTCCTTTGATCAAGACTGGTTTAGGTTATGAAGAAGGGAGTAGCAGTTTGTCAGAAAACAAAGAAACAACTAAGGTAATTAACTTTTAGAACAACAATCAGTCAGAATATACAAAGTCAGCAAGTTTCATCAAAAGTGA
This sequence comes from Larix kaempferi, assembly GCA_027924585.1. NCBI lineage: Eukaryota > Viridiplantae > Streptophyta > Pinopsida > Pinales > Pinaceae > Larix > Larix kaempferi. Next base: position 1,796,808 of record BSBM01001027.1, on the reverse strand, counting down.
AGAAAATAAAGACAAAAGTAAAGTTAATCTAATGAGTGGAAAAGATGATATAGCTACTAGTTTGCAGTCAAGAATACATGAAAAAGAATTAAAGAACAGAATGGCATGGCCATCTATTCCAAGAAGACAGTCAAGATTTAGGTATCAAAAAATTTTCAATGGATACTGTTATTGTTGTTCTGATTTTGGTCATAAAGCTGCAAATTGTGTTTTTCACTTTAGAAAAATACAACGAAGAATGTTTAACAGTAATCAAGTGTTGCAACATAAAGAGAAACAGTCAATGAGAAAACAAGAGTATCATACTACACCTTTTCCAGCAAGAAGAAGAGATTATGCTAGAACTATAAATTCTTTTGAGTCTTTGTACAATCAACCAGAATGTTATATTTGTCATAATTTTGGACACAAGGCCATAGACTGTCATTTAAAGAATTATGAATCAAATTCAAGAATAGATTTTTCTGTTAAAAAGGCTAAAGTGTGGAAGAAGAAAGAAAACAACCAGTGTGGATTAGTGCTTTCTGCTCAAAGACAAAAGGACCCATGGTATATTGACAGTGGTTGTTCCAAGCACATGACTGGAGATAAAGGTAAATTTCTATCTCTGAGTGAACACAAATTAGGAGATGTAACTTTTGGAAATGATGCTCCTGGGAAAATCAAAGGCAAAGGATTGGTACATCTAACTAGTAAAGGAAAAGCTAAAGATGTATTATTTGTGGATGGATTGAAGCATAATCTTCTTAGTGTCAGTCAGGTATGTGATAGAGGATGTGAAGTTGTATTCAATTCTAAAGAATGCAAAATAAAATATGTATCTTCAGGACAATTGGTTTCCAAAGGTATAAGAACAGAAAATAATGTCTATGTTTTGAAAGAAGATAAGGAAGAGTGTCATCTAAGCAAGTATGATGAGAGTTGGTTATGGCATAGAAGACTTGGACATTTGAGTTTTGATCATTTAATCAAACTTAGGAACAATGAAGCTGTAAAATATTTTCCTAAGATTTCAAAACCATATGATGTTGTATGTAAACCTTGTCAAATGGGAAAATTGACTCGAACTCAGTTTAAATCTAAGAGCTTCACATCAACAGATAAACCTCTTCAATTAGTACATATGGATTTATGTGGACCATCAAGAAAGGAAGGAACAGGTAAAGAAAACTATCTTATGCTTATTATTGATGATTACTCTAGACTAACATGGGTTGCTTTCTTGAAAGAAAAATCTGAAGCATTTGAAAAATTTAAAGTATTTAAAGCTTTGACTGAGAATCAAACAGGAAAAAGATTAAAAGCAGTAAGATCTGATAGAGGAGGAGAGTTTTGTTCAAGGGACTTCAAAGAATTTTGTGATGAACAAGGAATCAAAAGAGAATATACAATTTCAGGCACTCCACAGCAAAATGGAGTAATTGAGAGACAGAATAGATCAGTTCAGGAGATGGCAAGGTCAATGATGAATGAAAGAAATATTTCTCAGACATTATGGGTACAAGCAATTCACACAGTTGTTCATGTTCTTAATAAAGCTCACTTAAGGCCTAACAGTGATAAAACTCCTTATGAATTGTGGTTTGGGAGACGTGCTTCAATCAAGCATTTTAGAGTTTTTGGAAGTAAATGTTATATAAAAAACAATGATGAACATCTTGGAAAATATGATGATAGGGTTGATGAAGGTATCTTTCTAGGGTATGCTACAAATAGTAAAGGATACAGATGTTACAATAAGAGGTCACGTAAAATGGTTGACAGCATTGACATTAAGATTGATGAAGGTATGCCTATAAAATATATTCAGATAAATAATGTTGATACAGAAGATGCAGCTGAAGACGAAGAAGAACAGGTCCAAGAATCAGAAAATGAAGACTCTGAGTCAGAAAATGAAAGTACGGGTACACAGCAACAACCAGTAAATCCTTCTTCAAGAATTATTCAAAAGAATCATCCTGAAAGTCAAATTATTGGCAACAAGAATGAAGGTGTTCAGACAAGAAGTAAGTTACTTAAGAATTCAGAACAGTCTCACATTGCTTTTTTATCTGTCATAGAACCCAAGAATTTTAATGAAGCCAGTGAAGATGAAGATTGGATAAAAGCTATGAATGAAGAGCTTGATCAGATTGAAAAGAATAAAACTTGGGAACTTGTTCCTAGGCCAACAGACAAGAATGTGATTGGGTCCAAATGGGTGTTTAAGAATAAAATGAATGATCAAGGACAAATTGTCAGGAATAAAGCTATATTGGTCTGTAAAGGATATGCTCAAGTTGAAGGACAAGATTTTGATGAAACCTTTGCACCTGTGGCAAGAATGGAAGCTATCAGAATATTTCTTGCTTATGCCTGTCATAAGAAATTCAAAATTTATCAGATGGATGTCAAGTCAGCATTTCTCAATGGAGATTTAGAAGAAGAAGTTTATATGGAACAACCTGAAGGATTCTCTCTAACAGACAATCCTAATCATGTCTACAAATTGAAGAAAGATCTATATGGATTGAAACAAGCGCCAAGATCCTGGTACTATAGATTAGATAAATATTTACAAGAGAAAGGATTCAAGAAAGGCAATGTTGATAGTAATCTGTATATCAAAACAGAAGGTGATGACTTATTAGTTGTTTTGGTTTATGTTGACGATATCATTTTTGGATGTACTAATGCTTCCTCTGTTCAATGGTTTGCTAATGCTATGCAATCTGAGTTTGAAATGTCCATGATTGGAGAACTGTCATACTTTCTTGGTCTTCAAACTACTCAAAGTTCTGAAGGACTATTTATCTCTCAAAAGAAATATCTACAAGAGATGTTGAAGAAATTTCAGATGGAGGATTCTTCACCTGTTAGTACCCATATGATTGTTGGCTGCAAGCTTAGCAAAGATGATATTTCACCAGATGTTGATCAAAGAACATATAGGTCAATGATATGCAGTCTTCTGTACATTACTGCAACTCGTCCTGATATTATGCATGTTGTTGGAATGGTAGGAAGATTTCAAACTGCTCCCAAACAACGTCACTTGGTAGCTGTGAAGAGAATTTTAAAATACTTGAAAGGCGCAATGACTTATGGTCTCTGGTATCCTAGGAATCAAAACTTTCAGTTGATTGCATATTCAGATGCTGACTGGGCAAACTGTTTGGATGAAAGAAAGAGCACTAGTGGAGGTGCATTCTTCTTAGGCGATTCATTAGTCGCATGGATGATTAAAAAGCAAGGTTCTATCTCTCTATCTACTACTGAGGCTGAATACATAGCTGCTGCAACATGTTGTACATAGGTATTATGGATGATACAAACTCTTCCTAATTTGGAGGTGAAATATTATGAACCTATTCCTATTCACTGTGATAACACAAGTGCCATTAGTGTGTCAAAGAACCATGTTCTTCATTCCAAGACCAAACACATTCCAATCAAGTATCATTTTTTAAGGGAGCAGGTTACAAATAGAGTTGTCCAATTACATTTCATTCCTTCTAAAGAATAGATTGTTGATATCTTTACTAAACCCTTATCCAAAATCCAGTTTGAATATCTACGCCAGAAGTTCGGTGTCATATCGTGTTCCAACTAACTTGTTCATTTTGGCAGGGGGAGTTTGTGCTTATTGCATATCTGATGTAATTCTGAGATGGTTCCAGAATGCTTTATTTGCTGATTTCTGAGTTAATATTGATAGGGGGAGATGTATTGTCATGATTTCTTTGACATTGATGTCAAAGGGGGAGAAGTTCAGGTAGTTGCAGATAATAAGCAGTCAGTGATTACACTTGCAACATCATAAATTTTAGGTTTCCATCAATACCAAAGGGGGAGATTGTTGGCACTTGGATTCAGTTGTCATTGATGGTTGGAAAGCAGCGACTGAGTTTTTTAAATACAAGAAAAGAATGTTGTGACTCAGACAGCTGCAACTCAGACAGCTGCGACTCATACGAGCTATAACTCAGACAGCTGTGACTCAGACAAGTTGTGACTCAGACGGCTGCGACTCAGACGGCCGTGACTCAGATCGCTGAGACTCAGACGGCCGTGACTCAGATAAGAACATAGTGATTCGCATCTCAATTTGCGGGCAGCTGGAGATGAATCTCGCAAATCTGGGACATGGGTTTTGTGCGCAATGGCCTCATTTACCTGAATGGCGAAGAAATCACCAAACAAAGCTACGGTTTGAGCTATACAAGTGGTTCTCTAAACATGTAATTCTCATATTTACTGTTGCGGCCGGTTTTACAAATTAGCAATTGGTTAAAACAACTATGACTCAAACAGCCGTGACTCAAACAAGCTGTGACTCACAAACATTTATTTTTTAATTAGTCAGTTACAGCATGTAAACTCTGGAATTCAAAGAGACAGTTAAAATGTCAGTTACAGCGTGTAAATTCTGGAAGTTAAAGAGATAGTTTCAGTTTTAGATTTGGTATATCTGGAAGTTAAAGAGACCGAGGCATATAACTTTAGCATCTATAAAAAACAATTGATGAGAACAAAATTAATGTGAGAATTGAGAGGATGAAGAGGAGTGGTTGCTAATGAAGTTGTGATTCGAAGAAAACATTTCAGAACAAAAATGTATGGCTCGATTTAATGAAGAACAAAATGCCCAGAAACTCAAGCTGTAGCAGCACAGAACAAAAATGAAAAGGGTATGTACTGATATATCTGAATTAGTGTGATATAATTGACTAAAAAATTATTAACAATTCAGAAGAAAAATGTGTGGCTCGATTTAATTAAAAATAGAATGCCCAAAAACCCAAGCTGTAGTAGCACAGAACAAAAAATAAAGAGTATGTATTGATTTATCTGAACCAGTGTGATATAATCAACTGAAAAATTCTTGCTAGGGTGGAAGGGAGGTGCTAGGGAGGATTGTTGTCCTCATATTTCAGTGGGTGCTGAAGAAGAAGAGTTGGTGCTCTTTTACAAGTGGGTGCTTGTAATTCGAAGGTTGTAGCCTCATTTGAGTAGAAGCTCAAAGATAAAAATGATGTACAGAAGTTGAAGCTTTCCTGACATCCTAAGAAGAAGAGATTTTTTCCATTTATGGGTTTCCTCATGAAAACTCTGTGTCTTTGTGTATATTTGTGTGATTGAATGATTATACTGTGCCTATATATTAAATCTACTGCAATGAACCTTCTACTGTTAAAAGAATGGATGTAAAGGTTCTGATAACACCCTGACTGCTATACGATATCAAGGAAAAGATTTTTAAAAATTGTTTAAGCTTATTAATTAACTGATTCACCCCCCCCCCTCTCAGTTAATTGATACTTTCAACAAGCTGAAGTGCTTGGTGACATGTGAGGACCCTTCCAAATTCTCCCTCCTTGAGTGCATAAGATTTCCTACTTTTCTTCTCTTACAGCTTTTCATCCTTTTAGAAATTGCACCCCCCTTGACTTGAGATGTTTCCTGCTTTGTAAAATAGTTGCTTGATTTGTAAACTGGCCTATAATTTGGAAACTGCGCCCTTTGGGATGTTTCTTGATTTTTTAACTAACCTGCTTTTGGAAACTGTGCCCTCCCTTGGATTTTATGGATGTTTCCACTTTTCTGCTTTTGCCAACTTCTTACACCTTCCCTGCTTTTCATCTTTTGTTATTTTTTTGCATGTAGTTCCATTTTAGCAACCTTATCCTCATGAGGGCTCCCTCTTGGCCCACTTGCTCAAAATTTAGGAATAATTATTTATAAAAATAATTAAAATTAATAAAATTATTGTTTCTATTTTCCTCACCTGCCTGCTTTTGTCAGTTTCTTTCATTTTAGCTTGGCATCTTGCTTTGTGCTACGTTTCTCCACTTTCTTCTTTGGTGTGACAACTCATAATTCTAGCCTTATCTCTCCATGCGCCCTCATGGTGGCCTTATCATCATCCAACTCACCAAAAAAATAATGAATATTTTAAATATGAAAATAATCATTGCATCCTTCTAATTTAATTAATTAAACAACTATAGGATAATTTATTCCTAGTTAATATTTTCCCAAGCTAAAGTTATCCCCCCTTTCATTAATTAATTCCTTGGTCTTCACTAGGATCCATGGGGGGTTGGTGGATTCTTTTCTTCCGTTGGTACTGGAAAAATTGGGGACATGACAGCCTTCATGGATTACATATAACTACGCCCCAAGAGGTTGTTGTAGTCGATTTGAGCATCGACTACCTCAATGTCTATCATGACCATCTTGCCCCCCAACTCTATGGGACATTTTGGTATAATCCTCTCGATTGGGATGGTATCCCATAATATGCACAAAGGGAGATATATGAGGGGACCATATCTGGTGACCCTAACTGTTTCCAAACATTAGCAGACATGATGCATGTTGATGCGGCTCCATCAATGATACAGCAATGAATCATAATGTTCTTTACTTTGACAAGGACTTGAAATGTCACTAACGATGGTAGTCATGGTTCACCTTTTTCAAGATAAAAGGTCATAAGGCATGAGTCGAAGGGATCAACGGTGCCAAGTGCATTGAGTAATTCCTTTCACTGGGTTGGGAATAACTGCAGCACCTCTAATGTGGACATGGTGGCAGGGGGTTGAGCCAAGTCATCCACAATACTATAATTGTGACTGGATTTCGTATGGTGGTTATTAGGGGTACGTCGAAGTTGAACCTTAGGAATCCCCAGGATTTATTCGTCACTTGGGAACGGTATTTGGAGAGGGACCCCCAAAGGGATGCGGATGTCTTCCACTTGGGGAGCTTTAGGCCTATCATAACCTTTGGCTCGAGTTTGAAGATTAACATCCAATGTGTAGATTTTTTGGAAATAGCCATCACCGGAGGGGCGAGGATCTTGTTGTTGTGTGATGACCCCTTAATTCGTAGAGGGATAGTGTAATACATTTGTTTGAGGTTGGGGAGTGTTTGGGTCCCAAGGGGATTTATCACCGTCTTCTTCTTGGCTTCCACTAACTGTTGGAATTCGGGAATAAAAGGGTAGTAATGGGTGTAATGACCATATTCATCGCAAGTGAAGCAACAGTAATTGGTCCTCAAGTTTGCATTATTCCCTTGTTTAGGGGGATTATTAGTGCCTGCATTTTGATTACCCAGATTCTGGTTTTGCTGGGTAGGAGGGTTGCCCCCTTGCCTCGGCTACTGGTTTTGCTTGTTCTTCCCTTTATTCTTCCCTTGAGTCTATGGATTCTAGGGATTTGTGATGTTCAACTACTCAAACTGTTGATCTTGTTGAGTGAAGGAATGTTGAACCAAGTTTACCCCCATGTGAGGTGTGGGTTGATGACCATTCATGCATGGAAATGGATAATAAGGGTTACATCCCAGGGGTGGGATAAATGCGGTATGCACTCCATAATATGTGGACGTAGGAATGACTTGTGCCTTTTGCGGTGTAGGAACTGTTTTCGTTTGGATAACGTTTGGATAAGTAGGACTATAGGGTCCATACTGTAACTGAACAACTGGTGGGGTTGGTACCGTAGGAGGGGGTACCAACGTAAGTGGAATGGATGGGTATTGTGGAGCAATATTAAATGGCGTTGAAGTGGTAGGAGGAACCTTTCCTAAGAGGGAAATTGACCCAATAAATCCATCTGTCGAATGTGACAAGCCTGCAAGTGTAGGATCCAATGACCGATGTTGAGGGCCATCAATAAGGATAGTGTAAAGGCAGTCGGATTGTGCATATATGAGATCGAAATGTTGGGCTTTCATAATAGCCTCTTCCTCGCTTTAGTGCATGGAAGTGTCTATGGCTAGTTGAAGTGATTTGATGAACCAATCCAACAAGAAGGGTGGTTGTATTTCAATTTTACACAATGCCCAGAGTCTACGCTACTCATGGATGTGATCCGCGATGTGGGTGGATGTGTTTTTTTAATCTTCATGATAATTTTGATACCAAGGTCATGGTGAATCGGTTGCTAGAAGTAAGTGATAAATGCAGTGGCCAATGTTGAAAAGGTTGCATGGGACGATCTCGGTAGGTTTACATACCATTTAGTTTTCATTCTTGTGAGGGTACGATGAAACAGGCAAAGCCTCGCAGAATCTTCCACTATGTTATTAAAAGAACACCACGTGACATGGTTGGTGGATCATCTCCTTGCTTCCCTTCGAATTTGGGAATATCAAAGGGAATTTTATATGGCATAGCCATTCATGCTAGATCATGTGCAATGGGGTCATTGATCAGTTTGGTCAAATAAAGGAGATTTAGACTAGCCATGAAAGGTAGGGTAGGAGGATTTGGTCCTACCATAGTATGGTGTGTGTGGATTCCTTGAGGGGGAGACCGGGGGGTTTTGAAAACAATGAGTGACCTCCTACGAGAGAGGAGGGATCAAAGTGGTCCAAAGGATCTCAAAGAGGAGAATCCAAAGGGGGACCTCTTCCAGTAATGGAGGAGGTGGAAGGATTATTACTTTATCTGAGAGGAGAATATGAATCAATCAAGGTGCGTCCTCATTCCAATGATCCTATCAATGTGGCATGGGAGCAGCCACGGATAGAGTATCTTATACATGAACCACGAAGAGATAGTGTAAAAAAAACCCTTGAGAGAGGGAAAAGGCCTCGCAGTATTCGATGTTGCCTCACGGGGTTGTTTTGTTCCTCTATGGTGAAGGATTTAGTGTCAAGTGAGAGTGATGATGGAATTTAAACACAATTTGAAAAAATGAAAAAATATGCCAACCACAACATATGCAATATGGTGCAACAAGTGAGTGATATGTGCAAAATTTGGTTTTAGTGCAAGTGTTCCCACATGTAGGTTATTTTTAATTACGAGTTAGTGGAATTGTATTTAAAAATGAAAGAAATATAAATTCCCTAAAAAGCAATAAATTCCTTCCTCTCAAATGTAACTAGGAATCCCAAATGTACAATTGATGGTGATAAGGGGATCCACACACCCATTGACTAGTGGAGGTAACAAAGAGCTAGTTCTATTGAAAATGGGGCCAATGTTCCAATCAAGAAAAACTGGCAACACCTACCAATGTAAATAGATAACTTCAGGAGTCAATTGCACCCACATCTTCTCCTTGGTGATGCCTTAATTTTGGCCACTAAGATACCATGCGTCAACTGTGGATCAGTGGTTCAACCTACACTGTATAGTGTCATCTCCCTACAAAACGTTGAGTGACTCGTAGGGGAGAGTAGGGTAGATATACCTCATCTTTCACCTCCTTGGTCATGACGCACTTCTGATCCGAGTTTTCTTTGAACACTTGCTTGTAGCGGGATTTTTGAAAGTACCCTATAAGTCAACAATGCTATGTTTCAAAATATCAATAATGAAACTAGATTGGTGGGCATTAATGGATGCTTATCCCAATCAATCCTACCTAACTAAAATGTTATTTTGTGACCCCTTGTGGAGTATTTTAGTTGGTTTGCATTTACAAAGTTGATTTTAAGGGGTTTGGATTTCACTTAGGGAGTGTAAGAGAGGTATTTCACAATTCCTACCTTTATGATTCACCAAGCTCACAAGAAGTGCGAGGTGAAGAGAACACTTGGATTGGTAAAGTATTTAGGTCTCTTAGTGTGTTCTAGTGGTGCAAACGCATGTGATGAAAGTGAATCGATTGTCAGCAAATTAACTAGAAGAGTATAAATTAGATGCAAATTTAAATGTACTTTTAACAACAAAATATGCTCAAGGTGCTTTGCAAATCGAAGTGCTAACTAATAAAAAGTGTGCAATGGAGGTGTTTCACACTTCTCACCCTTTTGTAATTCACCAAGCTCACAAGAAGTGTGAGGTGAAGAGCATACTTAGGGGGACAAGAGTCTTTAGGTCCATGCTTGTGTGCAAAAAGTGGATTGTACACTAGCCTTGATCCTAAAAAAATGTCAATTGAGCATAAACAAGAGAGGTCTTGAATACTAGTGATGACAATGAGGCCCATTGAAAGACTCAAAATTGGTTACCTAGATAAGTTTCGAGAGATAGGAACTCTTTACTCCCTAATCTTTGCCTATGTGGACTAATTAATAAAAAAGTAAGTAATTATTGCAAATTAACTTAATTTGACTTCATTAGTGAGTAGAAATGGAGTTGCAATATTGTTGATGTAGATAAAAAGAAAATAAAATGATTGTAGCGCAGGAAAACAATACTCTGGCATTCGGTAGTGCAAAAAAATTAAAAAACAGTTGCGTTGTACCACGGGAAGAAGATAGACAAGGTGCGCATGTCAAACAAAGGAATGTCATGTGGGTCATGAACTAGTTACTTGTGCAAGTAGTGTGACTATCAAAGGTGTTTCCATGCGTGTAGCGCGGCCGAGAGGCCGAGATCTATTCTATTGTGTAAAAATTAAGTGTGTCCAATAAGGGGGGGGATTCTGGAGTAGGAGGTGGTAAAATTGGTCTCCTGCAAATGATAAAAACCTAGAATTAATCACTTAGCATAAAATAACCTATTTTAAAAGAAATAATCAAAAATAAGTGGAGTCGCCATTAGAACTGTTGTGGAAAAAATTGCACAATGTGCATCCCTCCACTTGGTAAGGTGTCAGGCCTTATAGGCTGCAAAAAGGCCTTATTCCTTACCCCTATTGGTGTGTGGTTGTCCTACGAATGATCCTACAAGAGATTGTTAGTGGAATTCACATAAAAAGAAGAAAATTAAACAAAATGTAACAAAAGGAAATGGGGGGTGTTGGAATATTATCACCATCATTTTTTATATTTGCATGCATGCATGCATCCAGTCATCATGCATACATCAACGTGCATCCATTCATCAGTATGGTGGTCTCCCCGGCACCTAGAGCCTATTTTCATCTCCCTAGAGCCTGTATTCAACCCTCGGTATCCCTCCTACCTACCTGATGCACCTTGTTTTCCTCACCTAGATGACATATGTGCCTTATCTCACCTACCAGGAGTTTATCAGTCAGTAAGAGAATTGATTGACCAATTCTTGCATTTATTGCTTAGTTTAACTGCCTATAGCTCCCAGTTGTCTATTTTGGAGTGCCACTTGACCTTCTGACAGCCTCATGCGCCCACCTTGGAGTCTCCATCCCCTGATTTGTGCTCACATGGCTCAGTTAGACTTAGTTAGACTCATTTGACTGACTTTTGACTATTTGTGACTACTCATGCCACTTATTGGATGATGTCTCCAATGTTAACCAAGTTACACATTGAGGATAATTCGAATGACCTTAGCTCAATTCCTATTCTGTTGACAGTTATTGTATTGTATTCAGTTATTCAAAGTGTCAGCTTATAGCTGATGTATGATTATACTACTATTCTCCATTTTTTGTGTTCATGAGTGATTATTGATTCTTCTTTCTTCTCTACAATTCATTAGTGAGATTTGTTGTAGCTGTGAGATCTCCCTGCATATTATCATATGGTATCAAAACTAGAAGCAGCTATTCGAATTGCAGCAGTAGCAGTTGCAGCAATTCATTGAGAAGTTGTCTTTCATTGAGCACCAGAATCCTTTGGATTTCCACAGCAATTCCTGGTACAATTGTCTTGAATTCATTGGAGAAATCCAGTGAGGTCTAGCCAGGTGTGAAGGATCCAGTCACATGTGCTCATTGACCTAAGGCATTGTTCTCTCGATTTGCAGCAAATCTCCATCAACAATTTCATTTGTTTTGCAGGTTTATTCCATCATTCGAATCCATCTTCAACAGATTCGAATTCAGCTGCTACTATGGATATCCATTGTTTTGTAGGTTATTCGAAGTTTTCTGCAGTTGCAACAGTTTCAAATTTTTATGCAGCTGTAGTAGTTTTCTGCAGTTGCAGCAGTTTCTGCAGTTGCAGTAGTTTCCTGCGGTTGCAGTATTTTTCTGCAGTTGCAGTTGTTTTCTACAGTTGCAGTAGTAGATTCAAATTCAACAAAAGCTTCATGGATCTGAAAGAATTTCCTTCTATCTCTTCATACAACTATGAAGAATGGAAACCCCATATGATAGCATACCTGAAGAGATATGGTCTTTTTGATATGTGTATTGGTGTTGAGAAATATTTTGCTTCCTATGAAGAGGAAGAAGATTGGCTAGATGATTGTGACAGAGCCTCGGCAGCAATATGTACTGCTATGCTTTCCAATATGTAATACCTCATTGATCCTGCAGAACATCCAAGTGATAACTAGACAATATTGGACAGATTATTTGGAAAGAAGGTGTAACAATAAATTAATATTAATATTAATTTATTATTAACTAAAGACTATCTAAATTCAATAGTCATGCCCTATTACGAAAAGGTGCATGGCGGGCTTATATAAAGTCCAAAACTATGTAACTACTAAATCATCTATTATACATTACATATTTTACTTTACTACAAGTCATTTATGGATTTTATACGTTACTTGTACTGGTTATTTACTTAGTAAGGAACTCTTGTTCCTTCAGTGGTATCAGAGCCCCTTCCTTGGGCTTTCGGGTTTTCCCTGATTCTGGCTTGTGGCCAAATTGTCAAGTTTATTGAATTTGGGTTTTTGACCCGACATTGGTTTTTATCCATTTCAGTAGCTTTCATTTATTTTCAGTGCCCACTCTGATTCACTCCATCCTCCTTCACACTGATCCAATTATTCCTCCCTCCAACGCATCCACACTCCATCATTTTACAAACCTCCATCCTTCGCCTTCCATCGCTCCAGTTTTCCCCTGCGCACTCCGGCCATCGCTACCACTTCACTCCCAACGTCTCCCCCTCCCGCTGGCACAACCTTCCCTCCCTCTCCTCGCTCACTCTCTCCATGTCTGTGGCGCCTTTCCCCTGCGCCCTCCATTCCCCACACTACCCAGTGCTCCTTCTCCCTCCATTCTCCCGCGGTTCTATACACCACTCCCAACCCCTCCCATCTGTAGCTCCAGCCACCTGTGTCTAGCTCTACTCCTGATCCGCCTGCTCCACCCTTCGCACCCCCCTACTCCCACCTTCTCGCCCTGCTCCCTTCCACCCAGTGCTCCTCTCGACGCCTTACACCTCCCCACCGCAAATAGCTCCATGCTCACCTCCTCTCGACCACGCCCTCCTCCCTTAATAGACCCCTCTCTCCTCCAGCACCTCCGTCGGGCACCCAACCCTCCATTCCTCCTAACTCAGCTCTCCCATGTTGCGCCCCTTCTCCTCTGACCGACGCTCCTCTCCCTCTGCTGCAACTATCATCCAATTGTTGTCACCAACTGAGCCTCCACATGCAGACCAACAGTTCGCCCACACCAATCCGTAAGTCCATTCCCTCCTTCACACCACTTCAAAACCCTAATTCCATTCATTCACAAAAAATATTATAATAATAATATTATAATTATTATAAAAATTCCCCCAAAAAAATACTATTGAAATTATATAATAAATTAATATTTTATAATAGTAATTATTATTATAGTTAATATTTTGAAATAATAATTACTTTTGGAAGAAAAAAAAAGTTGTTTAACCATAACAAAAGGATATTTTTTTTACGAAATAACCACATTAAGGGTTATTGCACCTTTTTGGTGTCCACCTGTTATCGGAAGCAGGAAGAGTCAACAAAGAAGACTTGGCAAGCATCCCAAATCCGCTATCAAACAAAGAAGACCAATTCAAAAAAGTTGGAATTCATAATTCATGGCAACGATGATAGCAGAGTTACAATCGCAGTTACGAGCGGTTTCGGCTCAACTAGAACAGTGCAAGGCAACCAATAATAGTCTGGTGTTCGAAAACGCCAAGCAGGCACTAAAGATTACTAACTCAGAATTGAATATTCAATTTTTGGAAGATAGTAAAGAAAGACTCATAGAAAGCTTAGCAGATAAAGACAAGAAAATATCACGTCTAGAAAGTATCATTCAAAAACTTGAAGACCAAATTAAAAAACCAAACAAAGTCAAAGAATATCCGCATGGAAATAGTGTCGACTTAGAAGAGGAAATTAGTCATCTAAATAAAGTCGTCATGGACAAGGAAAACGAATTGGCGCAAATACATGAAAAGTTAGAAAATCAAGAAATAGATTTATGCCATTGTCAACAGCAAAAAGAAAAACTCCAGCAGCAGTATGACGACAGTAAGAAGGCACATAAGTTGGAACTAACAAAAGTCAACAATGTGTTATCAAGCAATACCGAAGAGATTTTTCGTCTACGAAATCATAACAAAACATTGCTTACAAAAATTAAAAAACTGAAAAACAATAGTAAGAGGGAACACTACGGTGAAGACCTCGAAGGAAGAATACTGGAAAAGCAAGAAGAAAACCAATGTCTAAGGAATCGTAATCAGGAATTAGAGAATCATATCAAGAATTTAGATGACAAAAAGTCGCAATATGAAAGAATCGAAAAGATTCAAAATCATCACAATCTACTGGAGAACCAAGAAGCACAAATCTAGGAAAATGCATCCAAAAATCAAATCGAGAAAGTGAAGGCAATCCTCGTCAAAATTCAAAAGAAAGAAAAACAAAAAACACATATGCCTTATAGACATCCCAATTATAATCGTCATTTTGACCAACTACAGGGTCAAAATGAACATTCACAAAAAATTTATGTTGACAAGCAAACAGTTCGACATACTAAGCAACAATTGAAGCAACCCATTCCCCAAAACGATCTCAGAAGTACGATCAAAATAGATTTGGGATGCACCACAGCAGATACGATGCGACAATTCTCCCGGTGAATCTAGAACTCGTATCGTCTTATTTCATCAAGTGTCGCAAAGAATCCAAGGAAGACAGTTCAAAGCAAAATCAGACATTGTTGTCAATGAAGTTTTGAGGACAAAGCTTCCCTTAAGGGATAGGAAATGTAACAATAAAATAATAAATTAATATTAATATTAATTTATTATTAACTAAAGACTATCTAAAGTCAATAGTTATGCCCTATTACTAAAAGGTGCATGGCGGGATTATATAAAGTCCAAAACTATGTAACTACTAAATCATCTATTATACATTACATATTTTACTTTACTACAAGTCATTTGTGGCTTTTATACGTTACTTGTACTGGTTATTTACTTAGTAAGGAACTCTTGTTCCTTCAGAAGGAAGAGGATGATGTTAGCCATTTGGAGAACAAGCCCAGTAGTACTGCCTTCAATGCTCTCTCTATTCATGATTCGGCCTCCATCATCTCTCATGATGAATTTGTTCAAGATGAAGTCGAAATACAAGACATGGTTTTAGTTGATCCATCTTCTGATTCAAATTCTAAGCAAGAGATGTCAGCTACTACTCTAGAAGTTAAAGAGACTTT
The DNA here is from genome assembly GCA_027924585.1 of Larix kaempferi. NCBI lineage: Eukaryota > Viridiplantae > Streptophyta > Pinopsida > Pinales > Pinaceae > Larix > Larix kaempferi. The sequence continues at coordinate 1,781,539 of BSBM01001027.1, read as the reverse complement.
CACAATATCTACTTCCCATGAGCCTGTTGATGTGCAAGATGATGACCTACTGATTATTTTGGAGGTAAAATCATATTTGGGAGGCAATGCATTCACCCTCCTTGATCAAATGCTTCCTATGGACTCCTACTTGGTCATTGGCACATGTTTTCAGAGTTTCACCAAAGATGGAAGAGACCATCATTCGCTTGGGTTCAAGTCTCATGCATATCCTAGTTCTTTTGGTTTTGATCTCACCCATGCTGGTTCAAAGGAGATCATAAGAAACCATCTTTTGATTCTTGGAGCTGATTTGAAGTCCAAGCCATCACCATTATATCATATTTCATTTGGTTATGATCTCACCTGTGTTGGTTCAAAGAATATATCAAATAACTATCTACACATTCATGGAGTTGATTCTACCTCAGTTGGTTCGAATCACATGCTCCATAATGATCTTCATATTATGTCTTTGGATAATGATCCACTTCTTCCCAAGAGGAATATAACTCTTTTTGAGAGAATGTTGGATCCATATCCACAAGAACCTGAAGATCTAGCACTTGACAGTGAAGATGAGCGAATGGGAGATCCAAATCCACAAGAACCTGATGATCTTTCACTTGATGATCCTCCTCTTCCGATATGGGAAGCCACTACTCTTAGATATGTCGAAGATCTTGTGGGAGATCCAATTGATCAAAGGAGAACCAGATCTAATTTTCAGAATGGAAGGTTTCATCCTTCTCAAATTACTGATCCATTTCTTGTCGATCGATCATTCTTCAATAAAGAGGGTCACTTGCCTGCTTCTGGGGTGAATGATGCCATGCTACATTAGCATCCTTCAGTCTATTTTGAGGGAGGGATTTCTTCCCACTGGGTTTTCCCTCTTTCCTCATTTATTATTTAGATTGTTGTACAGGGTGACCTTTGGTCTCAATCACTAGGGCCCTACTTTTCAGTTTTCAGTTACTACCGCATAGTATAGCTTGCGGGGGAGTGTTGGAATATTATCACCATCATTTTTTATATTTGCATACATGCATGCATTTTGCATGCATCCAGTCATCATGCATACATCTACATGCATCCATTCATCAGTATGGTGGTCTCCCTAGTACCTAGAGCCTATTTTTCAGCTCCCTAGATCCTGTCTTCAGCCCTCAGTAACCCTCCTACCTACCTGATGCACCTTGTTTTCCTCACCTGGATGACATATGCGCCTTATCTCACCTACTAGGAGTTTATCAGTCAGTTAGAGCATTGATTGACCAGTTCTTGCATTTATTGTTCAGTTTAACTGCCTGTAGCTCTTAGTTGTCTATATTGGAGTGCCACTTGACCTTCTGACAGCCTCATGCGCACACCTTGGAGTTTCCATCCCCTGATTTGTGCTAACATGGCTCAGTTAGACTTAGTTAGACTCATCTGACTGACTTTTGACTATTTGTGACTACTGCCACTTATTGGATGATGTCTCCAATGTTATCCAAGCTACACACTGAGGATAATTCGAATGACCTTAGCTCAATTCGAATTCTCTTGAAAGTTATTGTATTGTATTCAGTTATTCAGAGTGCCAGCTTACAGCTGATGTATGATTATACTACTATTCTCCATTTTTTGTGTTCATGAGTGATTATTGATTCTTCTTTCTTCTCTACAATTCATTAGTGAGATTAGTGATATCCGTTGTAGCTGTGAGATCTCCCTGCAGATTATCACAGGGGGGGAATGCAAACTCCAAAAAAAACCAAATGTATGCAAAACCACTTTGTATTTCCCAATGGTCAACCTATACAACACCTAGTAGGTGTGGGATTCAAGGGAATCCAACAATATCCCTTACAGAGGTCCTTCTTGTCCAAAATCTATGCTAAATGGGTGATAGAACAATGGAGAGAAACTCTTTCCCCTTGAAGGAAGGTGGCAAGGGAGCTTGGGAATGCTTACAAAGGTAGGAAGAGGTGGGCTATGAGGAAGCTCCAACACAAATCCAACAACATAACTTTGCTCTTCTTTCTCTCTACAAAATGCATGTCAATGGATTCCTTTTACAGGCCAAGAGTTGGCCAAGAAACAACTAGATCCAAATGTGAACTCATACACTCCATGAACTAGTTCCAAGGTACACTAAGGGGGATATTTAAGGCCACCAAGTGTGTGAGGAGCCAAATTCGGATTGTTGGAGGTGATGGAGACTTCATTGTGTAGTGGGAAATAGGCGGTCCCTCCATTTTGACAGTAGCGCAGTTATCGAAGGAAAATCCGCGCGAGTATCGCGCGGGCACTGAACTGATAACATGCGCTATAACGCGGATTAACAACAGTTCAGCAGAGTGACCTCTTCTTTTGACTGGTCTTGGGAACTTTTGGACTCATGTTTCCTTTTGTATTTGTTGAGGATGCCTTTGGTGAACTGCATTCTTTATGTTGATGATGTCTTACTGCAAGAATCGTTGAAATGTCGCATATGTTCAATATTTAGGCATTAACACCCTCCAAAATTTGCATATAAATGACTACCCTACAATAATTGATATCAAATATGTTATTGCAAAATCTATTGGAAAGAAGATACACTCAAAAAGTTTTATCTTCGTGGAGAGCACCTCTCTTATTTGTGAAAAAATAAAGATGAAACTTGTAATACCCCAATTTTGACCCTTATGAAATATTGGCTTTTAATGTAAATATTGTATACATGCGGTGTATGTTTCCTAGCGTGGAGCTCAAGGCCAAGGCCCCGCTAGTGTATGTTCGGATTTTATTTAGAAAGACAAGTATTTGATATGTTGCTACCCGTGTGCTATTAAGCCATGGAATATTGTAAATGGATGTAAATATTAAATATTTCAATAAAATACCAAAACTGGTTATGGAAGCAACGAATGAGAAGGGGCCATGTGTATTCCACTAGGGAGTGGTGAGGGGGTTGTGGGGATGAACCATATGCTTCCAAATGTCATTGTGAGAACCCATTTGACTTTCCTTGCTGACATTTAATTATGTTGTAAGGAAGTTGTTGAAGAATTCAATCCATGGCTTCAATGGAGCATGGGCAGCCCATAAATTCATATGGCAGGTATGGGCTCTGTTTTTCTTGTACCACAAGTCACTCTACCTCATGGGAATGGGTTCTTCCTCATTCCCATTCCATGGTTGAAGAACCCAGCATCATTTTTCATCCATTATGAATTCCCAGCAGTGAGCAAAACCAGAAATCGCAACTTTGCAAGAACCCATGTTTTGAAAAGCCATAAACGTCCAGAATTGAGTATTGACAGTGAAATCCAATGGGGGATCCATAGATATGAACGTTTGGGAGAAATTGAGAGTATTAAATACCCCAAAATCCATTGGAAAACCCATTTTTTATAGCCCAGAAATCCAGTGATGGGATTGAGTTATTTGATGACAGATTTGTGAGAAATCCAAGTGTGAATGACTGAGCAGAGGTTGGGTTTGCTTGATAAACCCAATGAAGGCTATAATCTCAAGGAATTAGCAGCTAGACCTTTCTATGCCCATCCTGAAGAGCACTAGAGGGAAGGGACGCCTAAGGGACTATGCAACAGAGAAGGGGACCTTCCTTATGTTGGGTGTGGTAGGTATTGTGGGTGCCTTGACTGTTGAATTATCTTGAGATGCATGTAGCTCTATGGATGAGCTCACTGGCTTAGCATTTCCCTCCTTTGTCTTTTGTATGCTTGATAACCCAACTGTGTGTTGGCTTAGCATAGTTGTTGAGTGAAACCATGGTTGTTAGTGAGCCCATCTAGTTCCTCCTTAGTGGATACACAACCCAGCTCGGGGGTGATCTCTCAGCTGAAAAAATATAGGTTGGACATAGATCTATGGTTGGGTGTAACGTTGCTCTCACATAGCCAGTTGTTTGGACAATTTCATCTTCAAGATAAGTATTCTTTGTGGTTTAATTTATATTCATTATGTGCTCTACAATGTGTTAATTCTGAATGTTAATTGGTCATGTTAATAAGATGAAATGAATACCTTAATATGGTTGATATGAAGCTTGTGCATAGCATAAGAATGGGATTGATTCTTTGTATGTTGATTCATCATCTGCTTGGGATAGATATGCTAATGCGTTTCTGTTTGTGTGTGTGTAAATATGATTTAATTCCGCTATGTTTATATTGAGTATGTATTTGCACACAGAAGTTTTTAATTATCCATGAATTTCTTAGTAATGTATGGGGTTGGGATTGTCAAATGAGCCGGTATGTTTGGTCATGTTTCCTTCCTTGCACTGGATTGATGGAAGGGGACGTGACAGAACTCTTAGGTTATGTATTTATTATAGTGAACTAAACAAGGTCATAGTAAAGAACAAGTATGTATTGTCTCAAATTGATGATTTCTTTGACCAAATGAAAGGAGAAAAAGTATTTTTAAAGATTAATTTGAGGTTATCATCAAGTAAGAATCAAGGAAGAAGGCAGACATAATACAACCTTCAAAACAAATTATGGGCACTCTGAATTTGTGGTGGTGCCATTTGGTCTCACTAACACACTAACTACATTCATGTGTCCTATGAATAGTGTTTTCAGCAAATACTTGGATAAATTTGTGTTGGTTTTTTTAGGTGATATTCTTACTATATTCTAAGAATAAAGAAAAGAATGAGGAATATTTGAGAATGATTTTGCAAGTCCTAAAAGAACATGAATTGTATGCAAAACTAAGAAAATGTGATTTTTATCTAATTCAAACTCATTGTTTGGGTCGTATTATTTCAGAAAAGGAAATAAATGTAGATCCATAGAAAATTGAGGCTATACTAAATTGGTCCACTCCAGAGAAGGTAACAAATCTGAGATATTTTATTCCTCTTGTTGGTTTTTTGAAGTTTTTAATTTAGCAGTATAATTTTCATCTCTTTCAACTTTTAATTTCGTAAATCATTTCATTCCACAATTATATCATCACTCATTTGCAGCGGAAAATAAACAAGAATCATTGAAAGATAACCATGCACAAGAGACACAAAGATTTTTCCCTAGGAAACTTGAAGTCGGGAGAAAACCCAGCAAACTTTTCTTAGAAGAAAAATCAATCCAATACAAGAACAATACCAATCATGAAGATTAATCCCTAGCATAAGAATCTACTCTCCTTCCACAAGAATCCCTAGCGAGGGTAGATATCTCCAAGAGAATAAGAGAATAAGAGAAAAACCCAAAATTACTTAATGTGATTTTGTTGGAATCGATTTAATACTAAGGGGGGGTGAATCAGTATTAGAGCAGTTATCAACAATTTTTAACTTCTTTAACATATTAGTATAAACTTTAATATTGGTCTTCAATTATTCATCCGTCATAAATAAACATCATCCACATGTGCACCAAAACAAAGAACACAGAACACACAGACTTTTTTTGTGGAAACCCAAACAGGAGAAAACCATGGAATGCTCTTTTGTAAAGAAAAGATTACATTCGAGGAAGCATTGAATCCCTATGTTTACTAGCACCAACTAGATGGAGGAACCGACCCCCTTGTTTTATAGGCACCAACCTTAATGAAGCGCAAACTCCTTGTGTTCTCCAGCAAAAACTAGGAGGCTACGACCTCCTGCTCCTTGCCTCGTATTTCTGCATAGATATACAAAATAATATATTTCCTTGCAGTACATCTGACATGCACACACTTTTGATATTCTGATATTATTTATGTTGTGTGCACCGTCTATATGCAGTTGTATTGCTTTCACTTCCCTGCATACTTCACTTGACTTCTCATTCCAGTCAACAATTCACTTCTGTTGATGATTCATTTCATGTACTGTGTGCTACTTCAACTTGTTCTGCAGTCTGCTCCAAGGTTCACTCTGGCATTCTGCTACTGCACAACTACACTCACCAACTGATACTATGCTTCAATTGATAGCTTGTTGTTATGAGATTACGCACCAATATCAGATAGAACTGCACACTTCCTTATGTGTATCTGTTCGGTTTAAGTTCCACATTATTTCACATAATCTGCGACAAACTGTGAATCATATGATTCATCCTTTCAGTTTAACACACTTGTCTCACATCATCCTCATCATGACATGCATACTTGATTCTATTGTTTCTCTATCGTTGTGCATCTGATGGACTTCTTTACTTCACGCACTTCACTTCAACCTTCATGCATCAACCAAACTTCAGTGCATCTTCTTATATACTTCAATTTTGTCTCTACACTTCCTTCTTAGAACACATGTGACCAACTGTGTGTTGTCTGCAATATTGTCATTCGATCCTCATGCACTTGCGCATACTTCTTTAATTTTGTCTTTCTGTATTTGCGCAACCGTCACATATCTACAGCATCATTCTGCACACCATTAGTTGTATCATTTCTCTGCATGTGCACACTCGGCTCTCTTCTAGATCATGTTGTTATGTTCCTCAAGCGCTTAATGCCCCAAATATTAATATGTATCTTTCGCTTGCAAGCTCTTTAATTTCCCATCGAGCTTACTTCAAATCTCCAATTTGCTTCCTTATGTATACATGTCCTACATGGATTGTATGTTCACAAGTTGGCTGTGGCATTTCTTCTTCCTTGCTTCACAGATTGTGCTTCTGCCACATGTCATCATCTGCGCCATTGATGTGTCCTTTATTTGTGGGTCTTGCAAATACTTTTTCCTCGACCTAGTGGGACTTCAACCCTTGCGATACCATCACTTGTGGGTATTGCACAGTTGGTGTAGCATCGGCTATGGAATTTGCGCATATACTTACTTCAATCGCTACCCCCTTCTTGGGACTTGTGCGCACTTTCAAGACTGTTCAACCATAAGTTGTTTCATACTACTTTTTCACTCTCGATCCTTGACCATTCCATGCTTGGGATAGATTTTTCACTGTACCCTTTGTCCCATATATTCTTTGGGTTGCTTGCGCACTCTCCAACTTTTGTCCAACCAACTCTTTGGCATATACCTTAAAGGAGTGTGACTAGTGGACTTGATATAGGCCCATGTACCACATATAGTAGGATACATTCCTTATGTACTTCTTCATTGGACATGCATGATGTACCTCTTTATGTACTTCTTCAAACTGGATATGCATGTTGTACCTTTCTCATGTACTTCTTTAAATTGGATGTGCATGTTGTACCCCTGGACACACTTCTTCAGACTAGATGCAACTTCTAGATATACTTATTCATATCGGCATCCATATTCTTCACCATCTTGCTTGCGCATACACTTCTTCAAAGTGGATTTTCTATATTTATCCAAGCTACCATAAGAATACTATATCCACTTTGATGTCAGTTGACATCAATGACCCAAACTGAATTAGTTGACATCATCTTTGACATTAGTTGACATCAATAACAACCATAGTTCAACAATCTACCCCTTTGGCATTGATGTCAACACCTTATGAAGTTGTGCATAATCATCTTCTAGCACTTGTATGCTTCATATGTACTTGTTCCAGTACTCCCCCTATGTATATGCTCCCCCTGTATACTTTTCCAGTTGAGCCTTTGACATCTGCGCATTCTGTTTTTAATACTTCTTCTGCTTTATGTTACTTATGCGCATATATCATGTGTGATGATTATTTTATTTGTGCTTCTACATGTTGTTAGCTTCTCTACCTCATGATGTTTCTCCAATTATATGCTTTACATTCTTCCACATATTTTTTGTTGTATACACGTCCTTGCTTCTATTGTTTAGTCCTCATTACTTCATCTAGCAACTTCATGTTCTTTCTCCTTATTCTTCCTTTTTTGCTACAAACTTTACGATCATCTTCATTACTTCATTTAGCATCTTCATGTTATTTACCCCCCTTCGACATCAATGGAGAAGAGGTGACATTACTTGCACAAATGTAAGTTCTTCTTTCTTCTGCTTTGGACCTGACCTTCACATGGATGAATCCCCCTATCTTTATGCTTCATTTCTTTTGCTAAATTTTCTGCGTTGATATCCTGTAGACTGTAAATTTCTTTCATAGTTATCTTTAATTGCGCTCCCCCTGTACAAATGTTCTCTTGTTTCTATATCTTGATCTCTTGTTCCTGTCACAATTTTCCATCATTCCTTGCACTTATCATCAAGCAGTCATCCTGTTTGCGCCGACTACGCAGTACCAAAATTGGTCTTTTACTTGTTTTGCACTATCTTCCCATTGATTTCCTTTCTACATCTGGTTGTCTCATCTGTCACATTTACAGCGTTGTCACCAGGCCTTGTTGCATTTATTAGCATCACATTGCTTATCACGACCACCAAATATTTGGAACCTTTATCACTTATCTTCCAGCTCGGCATTAAAACATATATGATACTCAGTTCATGTGGAAACAATGACGTGTTGCGACTGTACTTGAGCTTTTGGATCAACATCATTTGTCGCACGGAGCTATGAAATGAATTTCTTCTTTTTGTACTTTTTCCCAAATTCATTAATTCCAACATTTAGTTTTGGTGACTCCACCACCTTCTTCAAATTGCACGGTATTGAATGCACATCTCTTCAAATTAATTTCATGCGCATGAACAAATTCCATTAAATTCTATAATAACTCTTCGAATATGCATGGTCCATGACCTTTTGCACTCTTTCCCTTCTGTGTCATATTGATTTTTTATTCTTCACCTTTCTTCCAATTGCCTCCTTTTACAAAAGAATGAATAACTCCCTTGAGAATGTGTGGCATGTTGTTCAGTCATAGCAGTCGGAATTTACTCAGCTGAGAATTGACATGGGAGTCTGGAAGAACCGGATGGAGGAAGTAGATTTCCAACGTCAATACGATCAGTTGCAAGTGAATTGTGGGCATGCTAAGCAATTGAATCATCTGATCCGTCGGTTTGACAACCTGGAGTTGCAACAGAAACATATTTTGGATGAACTGTCATCACTTTGATCGGAGCATTCTGGACATCCATCATCGGTAGCATTACAGCTGCTTCTTGTGCACTCGTCTGTTGAATGTATTGCACTGGTTCCAGTTGACTTCGAGCTTCGAATTGCACATCATCCATACTCGAAGTTGGACCTTGAATTGCGACTATATATTGCTCTACTATTCTCAATTTTTCCTCTTTCAATTGTTTTCTTGTATACGCCCTTTTGGCTTCAGCATGGAATCCTGACTCATGCAATTTTGTAAAAAACGTTAATTTTGATTGTAAGACAAATTACATTTTTGTGCATACTCGTGTCTTTCCTTCAGTAGTGTTTGTACCATTTCTTCATTTAGATATATGCAAGAATTGTTCTTTTTTTGTCAGCAACACTCAAATTAGAAATTAATCCATTCTTCACTTTATAATATGCAAGAGCTCTTTATGCAGTAATCATAAATAAGTAACAAATTGAATGCGTGCATGTAACTGAATATCCTTTTCTGCGGCAATTTTAACTCAACATGTAACTTTTTGAAATTCTGAAAAATACTGTGACAGACACCTCCTAACCACAAACTTCACTAACATACCCCTTGAATTCCTAAGATGCATCATCTTGAATTCAAGGGTCTCACTTAATCTTCACGAGATCAGCAAGGGGGTCAACAATTGCTTGTTGCATTATATGTACCTGGATTGTCTTCTTCTGCACTTTTGCAAGGAGATTTTCTTGCCCAGGTTTTCATGTGCGCACTTCTATCTTGATTTTGTGCCTAAATATTATCGTTGTGATTCCTTGCAATGTGATTTCATTTGCGCAAATAATTTTCATCATGATAGTTTACTATTCTTCGAAAATACATAGCTTTATGTCCAAAACCATCATATGCATAACATCTCGCAGTTTGGAAATACTTTGCAACATGACCAAAGCGATTGCATCTTGCGCACTTCATCCTATTGATCATTCCTTGATTAATATAATGAAAGGAGTTGCAATTATTTAAGGAAATGTCATACCTAAAGGAATTTACTTGATTTGGACAATGTAAGTTGTCGCAGACCTTCCTTGGTGTTTTCTCATAACCAAGTCTAGACTTGTCTTCCATCATTCTCTCATCATTCAAAATCTTATTCAGAATAGATGAGCTTCCTTTGAATTTGTTCAATACTACTTCTTCAGATTTTTCCTTGTCACTTCCTAACTATTTGCAAATATAAATGTTGCTTGCAATATGTACTTGTTTCTTTCCTTTTATCTCAATAAATTTGTCTTCTAGAGGAGATATCTCTTTGTCCTTCTCCTCAAGTTGACTTGTCAGCATCCTAATTTTTTGTGCCAATTTTTCCAGAGAATTATTCAATGCAAGTTTCTCTTCTTCAAGTACTTTGATTTTTTCTTCAGCGCAAATAAATTGATTCTCATAGTTGGTCACCTTTTCACAAACCTTTGTATCAAAATACTTTTGACATAGCTTATCATGTTCGTCATACTTCGGCAACTGATCCTACAATCATTTGTTCTTCTTTCTTGACTTCTTTAATTCATCTAGGGCACTGATCAACTCACCTTCCCAGTCAACTTATGTTGTTTCCTCATCTTTAGACTGATTTTCAGTCTTAATCTTTGCAGCTGGCTCTGATGGTGTAACTGGATTTGGAGGATTTTTGAAGGACCCACTAAAGAAGTATTTGTCTAATTATCTTGGTTTGCTTTGCACAATCGGGGTATTCTTCTTGATAGATGAACTATTCTTCTTCTTTTCATCACCTCTTTCTTCTTCCATAAAGGCCATGAACGGTACCTCTTTTGGCTTATCATCGCAGTCACTTTCTACAGAAATATTGTTGTATTCCTTAGTATACAGACTTTTCTTATGTTTTGGAATATGTAACAAACCTAAAATATATAAATATTAAATAATAATAGTAATAGTAATTAACAATAATTATCCAAGGGACATAACCCTTGTGAACAACCATTAAAAGTTCCCTTTGGAATTGTATTTATACGGGGCCTCTCATTACATTGTAATCAGCATACATCTTATCAATTATATTTACCATTTATCCATTTATGGAGCGATTGTCTTATTTACGTTGGAATTTTACATAGAAGATGGAATACTATGCTTCATTTGGTATCAGAGCAGCCCTTCCTTTGGTTTTTGTTGATCTCCAGCTTATAGCCAAAGTCTCAAGGTTTCCTTGAACCTGGATCTTTGATCTGAAACTGGTTTTTAGCCACACTACCAATTGCGCACACCCCTCCATCCCACCTCACTCTCCTCTTCATTCTCTGCTCACCTTCTCGCTCACACTTCTCCCTCCTTCTCTACACTCTCCAACAGCGGCTTCTCCACGCTCTTTCCTGTTAGGATATTCCTATACTCCATCCTAGTCCCACCAGTATTTTGATCCTTTACATTTTCAGTCATGCATGCACTTTTAGGGTTTGCATGCATTCCAGTCATCAGTCCAGCACCTAGCCCTCAGTTAGCCAGCCCCCGAGAGCTTCTCTCAGATCATTTTTAGCCCTCCTAGAGATTAGTGCACCCTTCCTCCTTGATTTAAGGAAGCCACTCGTCCTTTCTCACCTACCAATCCAGTTTACTTCAGTTATCCACCAGTATCTCCTTGATTTGAGGCCAGACTGACTCCTCACTGCTGTTATCACTCCGATTGACCTCAGATGAGACATGACTACCTGTTCTGACTCCATTTAGCTCCTCATGCGCCCTCCGTTGAGCCTCCTTCATTCAGTTAGTGTCTCCATGTTCCAGTTACATTCAGTTACACCTACCACACTCAGTTAGACTCAGTTTGACTGACGGTTGACAGTTACTTGTGCATTCATGACTCCACCGATGATGAGATAGACTACTAGTTGTGCTCCGATGACACTCAAGTGATCTTTTGATCACTCCATGAAGGCTAATTCGAATTTCCACCTTGGCATTCGAATCCTTATGCATTGTACTACTTATTGTCCATATTGTGATTAATTAATTAGTGTGTGTGAAGTATTTTTACTTCTATCCAAGTTCTACTGTGTTATTATTTTGTTGCTCATTATACTGCACTGACCACTCTTCTTCTATTTTCTTGCTTAATCAATTACTTTCTTGTGAGGTATACATCATCTCTTAGATCTGCTGTGAGGATTTTCACATTGCCTCACCTTCTTTCCCCGTCGCATCCTCTCCATTTTATTTTCCCTCCACACTCAGTCCATTTCGAGTGCCACACCTCGCTCCATGCTACCCCTTGTACTCTTCATCACACCCTATTGCTTCTCCCATGCAGGCCCACTGCATCCAAACCTTCACGCCCCACTTCTTCCCCACGCTCGCCCACCCTCCATTCCATTCACGCGCTCGGCTCTCACTTCATCCATATTCATTGCTCGTCCTCCCTCTTTCCCCCCAAAACTCCTTCCACAACACCGCCTCCCTATTTCCCTGCTCCACCTTGCCCACACCCATGCACAAGCCCTCCACTCCACTCGCTGCAGACCTCACGCCAACAATCCCCACTTCCCATCACTGCTCCTTCCACGCCTCCACACCACCGTGCCATACAGCATCACCCACTTCTCTCCTTTTCGATTCCCCCATGAAACTGTCTTGCGCTACCTCCCTCGCGCTCTTCCCTCCACGCTGCCACCACTATCGCCTCCTCCACCCTGCACAAACCAAAACAAAAGAAAATTATTATATTATTTTTAATATAATATTATATTATTATATTAAAAATTATATTATAATAAAAAAAATATAATCGTTATTATATATAATAATTTTTTATTATATATAAATAATATTATTATTGTTCTTAATAATAATCATTATTTAATTTTTTCAAAAAAAAGAAAACTATACATATAGTTTATATTAAACATTAATACTATTATTAATTAATTAATTAATTATTATTATTTTTTCAAAAAGAAATAATTATTATTATTTTATTGAAATAATAATTATTTTGGGGAAAGGGAAAAGGTTATTTAACCTAATACGAAGACAAAAAAATCAAAGAAAGACAAAACCAAAGAAGAAATCAAAGAAAAAAGACAAAATCAAAGAAGTCAAGATCTAGTGAAGATTATCTATCGCCAAAGAAGTCAATCAAAGGAAGACTCGACGAAGAAGTCAAAGTAAAAAGAAGGCTCATCAAAGCAAGACATAATTGCAAACAATGGCACCTACACATTCAGAAATGAAGTCGCAGTTGCAAACAACATTGGACAAAATAGAGCAATATAAGGCAGTCAATAAACGTCTACAAGTTGAGGTTGAGAAGCAAAAGTTGTTGAAAGAGTGGAGAGACAATGAGAATCGTCGCTTATGGAATCAAAATCGATAGCTAGAACTAACCATAAGAGATAACAAGAAAATGTTATCTAATCAGGATAAAGAAATCTCATGTTTAAAAATTCACAATCAAAACCTAGAAGACCATATTAGAAAATCAAAAAATGACGACAAATCACCATATGGAAGCGATAATGATTTAGAAGAAGAAATAAAGCGTCTAAACAAGTTCATCATGGACAAATATGATGAATTGGCGTAAGTCCGGAGAAAGCTAGAAAATCAAGAATCAGAGAGATGTCAACATCAACAACAGAAGGAAAAACTTCAGTAATAGTATGATGACATTAAGAAGACACATAAGCTGGAAATTAAGAAAATCAAGGACAAATTAGCAAGCAATACCGAAGAACTATTTCGACTAACAATTCATAACAAGACATTACTTACGATAATCAAGAAGCTAAAACATAGTCGGAAGACGGAACATTCAAATGAAGACCTAGAAGGAAGAATACTAGAAAAGCAAGAAGAAAACCAACACCTCAGAAAGTTTAATCAAGAACTAGAGGAACAAATCAAGAAGTTAAAAGAGGACAAAAAGTCGCAAGACGAAAGGGTCGAGAAAACTCAGAGTAATAACAATCTACTGGAGAACAAAGTAGTGCAAATCTAGAAGGAAGCATTCAAACTCTCCAGAAAACAAATTCAAGTTGAAGAAGAAGAAATAAATACAAATTGAATCCTCATCATAGTTCAAAAAGAAGTCAATCCAACAGAAAAGCAAACAACAAGAACTCCTTATTGACACCACAATTATAAACCTTATTTTAACCAATGACAGGGTCAAAATGAACATACACTGACGAATTATGATGTCAGACAAGCAAGAACATCAAATCAACATACTAAGCAACAAATGAAAAGAGTCATCCCACAAAGTGATCAAATAGCTCCGATAAAAATAGATCTCGGATGGACCACATCAGAAACAATGCGACAATTCTTCTGTGGAATTCGTAACTCATATCACCTCATTTCCTCAAGTGTTGCAAATACTAAAAAAAAGGATCTAGAGATGACAGTTCAAACAAAAAATTAGACATAACCTTTGTCTTCAATAAAGCTTTGAGGACAAAGCTTCCCTTAAGGGGAAGGCAATGTAACAAACCTAAAATATATAAATATTAAATAATAATATTAATAGTAATTAACAATAAATATCCAAGGGACATAACCCTTTTGAACAACCATTAAAGGTGCCATTTGGAATTATATTTATATGAGGCTTCTCATTACATTGTAATCATCATACATCTTATCAATTATATTTACCATTTATCCATTTATGGATCCATTGTCTTATTTACGTTGGAAGTTTACATAGAAGACGAAATCATTGTAATCCTCTACTTCATTTATGGAGCCAAGTCTATGCTAAGTTTGCACAGTTCTTATTTCTTGAGAACTAATTTCTTCCTCATTGTCATTGTCTCCATATTCTCTATAAGGACACTTAGAAGCAAAGTGACCTATTCCTCCACATTTGAAACATATAAAAGGTAATTTATTCTTGTACTTACCTCGTCCTCTTTTCATCTTTCTAACAAAGTTTGACTCCTCATCATCTGAATCATTGCAAGAGTCTGTGTCATGATCGTGCTTATCCTTTCCAGTGGCTTTAAAAGCAGCTTCCTTTCTGATGGGAATTTATTTCTCAATTCTCATCTCATATGTTGTTAAAATCCCCTGAAGCTCGTCCTTTTTCAGGTCGTCAAGATTAGCTCTGTCTTCCAATACATACACCTTTGCATCAAATATTGAGGGTAGAGTTCTAAGTATCTTCTGAACTACAGATTCTTCTTCCAGAGTGACCCCAATACTTTTGATAGCATTAACTATCTCATCAACTCTTAAGAAGTAATAGGTAATATTCTCTTCTTCTTTCATCTTCAAGGATTCAAACAACCCAAAGTAGTTCTATAAATTTTCCTTCTTTACCTTTTCGTCACCTTCATAGACACCTTTGAGTTTGTCCCAAAATTCCTTGGCTAAGGCACAGTGCATAACCTTAATAAATTCAGTATCTGCCAAACCACACAGCAGTGTGTTTCTATCTCTTTCATTGCATTCATATATTGTCCTCTAAGTTGGGTTAACTGGCATAACTACTGGGACATTGTAACCATATACTATGGACTGCCAAACATCTGCCCCTAGTGATTGTAGATAAACTTCCATCCTAACCTTCCAAAAGGTGTAGTTGGTGCCATCAAACCTTGGTGCTCTTTTGGTGGAGAGGACTTCGTATTTGTCCATATTTGAGCATGGATCTATCTTCCAGATGCTAAGTTTTTACTGAAGACACACGCTCTGATACCAATTGTTGGAATCGATTTAATACTGAGAGGGGGTGAATCAATATTAACGCAGTTATGAAAACTTTTCAACTTATTTAACATATTAGTTTGAACTTTAATATTGATATTAAATTATGCATCGATCATAAATAAACTTTCATCCACATGTGCACCAAAACAAAGAAGACACAACACAAAAAAACATTACGTGGAAACCCAAACGGGAGAAAACCATGGAATTCTCTTTTGTAAAGAAACGATTACATTCAAGGAAGCAACGAATTCCTATGTTTACCAGCACCAACTGGAAGGAGGCATCGACCCCTTGGTTTTACAGGAACTAACTTGAAGGAAGCACCAACTCCCTATGTTCTCCAGCACCAACTGGAAGGAGGCACCGACCCCTTGGTTTTACAGGAACTGACTTGAAGGAAGCAACAACTCCCTATGTTCTCCAGCACCAACTGGAAGGAGGCTATGACCTCCTTCTCCTTGCCCCATTCTTCTACCCAAATATACAAAATAATATATTGCCTTGTAGTACTTCTGACATGCGCACACTTCTGATCTTCAGATATTAGTGTTGTTGTGCACACCTTTTGTATGCAGTTGTATTGTTGTCACTTCCATGCATACTTCACTTGAATTCTCATTCCTCTCAACACTTTACTTATGTTGATGATTCACTTCATGTATTGTGTGCTACTTCAACTGGCTCTACAATCTGTGCCAAGGTTCACTATGTCGTTCTGCTACTGTGCAACTACACTCACCAACTGATATTATGCTTCAATTGATAGCTTTTTTTTCTAAGATTACGTACCAATATCAGATAGAACTACGCACTTCCTGAGATGTTTATGTTCGGTTTAAGTGCCACAATCTTTCAGACAATCTGCAACAAACTGTGCATCATATGATTTGTCCTTTCGATTTAACACACTTGTCTCAGATCATCCTCATCATGACACACATACTTTATTCTGGTGCTACTATGTCATTGTGCATCTGATGGACTTCTTTACTTCACACACTTCACTTCAATATTTGTGCATCATTCAAACTCCAGCGCATCTTCTAATATACTTCAGTTCCGTCTCTACGCTTCTTTCTTAGAACATCTGTGACCAACTATGTGTTGTCTACAATATTGTTATTCGATCCTCACGCACTTGTGCATACTTCTGTAATTATACCTTTCTATATTTGTGCAACTGTCGCAAATCTAAAACATCATTATGCACACCATCAACTGTATCATTCCTCTGCATGTGCACACTTGGCTTTCTGCTATATCATGTTGTTTTGTTTCTAGATCCCTTGATGCCCTGAATATTAATCTCTATCTTTTGCTTGTGAACTCTTCAATTTTTCATCAATCTTACTTCAAATCTCCAACTTGCTTCCTTATTTATACATGTCCTGCATAGATTTTATGTTCACAAGTTGGTTGTGTAAATTTGTATTCCTTGCTTCACGGATTGTGCTTCTGCCACATGTCATCATCTGCACATTGATGTGTCCTGTCTTTTTGGGACTTGCTACTTGGTCCTCGACTTAGTGGGACTTCAAACCTTGTGGTACCATCACTTGTGGGTCTTTCACACTTGCTATAGCATCAGTTGTGGAATGTGAGCATATACTTACTTCAACCACTACACCCTTCTTGGGACTTGTGCGCACTCCAATAACTGAAAGCTTCTTCTGATTGGTAATATTTGCATGCTTTCGGGACTGTTCAACCATAATCTATTTCATATTTCTTGCACACTCTCAATCTTTGACCATTCCATGCTTCAGATAGCTTGAGCACTATACCCTTTGTCCCATATATTATTTGGGTTGCTTGCGCACTCTCCAACTTTTGTCCAACCAACTCTTTGGCATATACCTTGAAGGAGTGTGATTGGTGGACTTGATATTTGTGCATGTACCACACATAGTAGGATACATTCATTATTTACTTCTTCACTGGAAATGCATGATGTACGTCTTTATGTACTTCTTCAAACTAGATATGCATGTTGTACCTTTCTTATGCACTTCTTTAAACTAGATGTACATGTACTACCCCTGGACACACTTCTTCATACTGGATGCAACTTCTAGATATTCTTCTTTAGACTGGAATCCATATTCTTCACCATCTTGCTTGCGCATACACTTCTTCAAAGTGGATTTTCTATATTTATTCAAGTTTCCATAAGAATATTGCATCCACTTTGACCTCAGTTAAAATCAATGACTCAAACGGAATTAGTTGACATCCTCTTTGACATTAGTTGATATCAATGACAACCATAGTTCAACAACTTTTGCTAGTTCTCCTTGATAAATGCGCACCACTTGAGATAAGAATATGTGATGTGTGAATGTGTCAAATGAAGTGTGAGAACACTTCTATTTATATTCTTCAGTTGACTTGATTTTCACTCTTTAGGTCGGCTTGTAATTTTATTGTATTCTTTATTTATCTTTCAATCTGACTTGTCACTTTGTCTTATAGGTTCAATTTACCCGTTTTGCTGGGGAAATTGTGACCTTCCTTGATTTCCAATTTCTCTTAGACTTATTCAATGCATTGTATTGACTCCTTGGTTATTTCTTCATCATAGAAAATTTATCCTTGTTGATATCCCTCACATGCAGTCTGATTATTTTCAGCAAAGCTCTAATGTTGATTTGACCATACTCTAAGAAGTCCCAGACACTTCTTAGATTCCATTGTCAAATTCAACATTAGATTAGAATTTTTCTAATATACAAGGAGATGAGATCTCCTTGTAACATAGACAAGTCATCTCACTCTACGAGAATGGATCACTCCCGCTACGGATCACTCCCACATAGAGTATGCAATGTGACCTCCAACCTCCTACAATCCAATCCACATGATTGAACTAGGCTAATCATTCGAGCCACAAACAAGGGCTACAATGGGGTCATTCTCTCTGGGTCACGAACCCATCCAAGAGAATGATCTGCAGAATTTTTTCCTAATGCTTTGAAACATGGAGAAAATAAACACTCCCTCTCAGCGAGGGAGACATTCTTTACCAAGTCTCTAACTTTGGGAGAATGTCCATAATCTGCTTCTCGATTCTATTAATACTACGCCAAGGCCATTCGTCACTGAATTAATCATTATCCATCACCATGGATTCCCGTGGAGAATGTATGTCTGATGCTACTCATCTATATTGCACTTTTACTATGTATGCATTTGTATGGTACCTATACTACATCGGCGTCTATACTACAATATTTGTATTGCAACTGCATCGGTAATATTGTTCTACAATTGCATATGGAAAAACATCATGGTGTCTAGTCCATTCATCTCTCATATGAATGTATTCCTACTCATCACAATGTTACACATCCATCAACTCTCCCTCTCACTTAGAGAGGCATTCTCCATCATACCAAGTTTGTCCCTAAAGTGTACAAACTTTGTCTCGGAAAAAGGCTTGGTGAGAATGTCAGTTGTTTTCTCATTCATGGGTATGTAGTGGAGCTTCACTACTCCCTGTTGCACCACGTCTCAGATGAAGTAGTATTTTATCCTCAGATCAAATAGCCCTATGATGCTTCCTGCAATTCACTCTACTTCTATTGTACTGAGTGCCATAGAAGCATACTTCCTCTGTCCACTCCACTGTTCTTAGTCAGAATATGTATAACTTTTGCACCTTCACTTCATCACCTAAGATCATATCAATTATACCCTGCAGGTACCTCAGCACATGCTTTTCCACAACCCAATGGAAGAGTCTGATCTCAATATTTACTACAAATCAAATATTTCATAAAGAATCTGATCAATTGTTTGGACATCACCAAATATGAATATGAATCAGATGCACTTAGATTCTCCAGATCTGCACCTCATGGGATCCATTAGATATGAATCTAAATTTGAATCACTCAACTTCTCCAGATCTATCATCATAGGTGTGGTCATGGACTTACATTCCAGCATGTCGTATCTTGTAATATCTCGACGGTTCACTCCCTTTTCCTAAGGAAGATCTCATCACACCTCCAATATGAATAATATCAGACTTAGAGGTCAAATCCCTCTTACACTTGACACTGAGATTATTTGTTTTCATGAAGGAACACATCATCAATGATACATTACCAAGATAAAATAATCATCATCAAAAACCTTGTAGTAAATGTTGGAATTCTCGGTGAAGTCCAAGCTCATCAAGTACACGTCTATCATGTCATACTACGTCCTAGGTGCATGCTTGAGTCTGTACAAAGCCTTATTTATCAACAATATGTGTTGCAGCTACTCCCTTTGTGTGGGAGCATATTGCTTCTTCTACATCTAAGTATCTCACTCCCTCTGCATCTGGACACTCTACTTTTGGGGAAGTGTTTCCACACATTTAGCTCAGGATCATGGATGATTTTTTTCCACTGTGTATCCATTTGTTTCATCTCTCATCAAGTGGGTCTACTAAGGTGATCCTATTGCTCACTCAAGAACGTTGAACACTATTCATGACTCCCTTTGATTCTGCAACCCAATTGTACTTTATGAGCCATCTATTATGTTAATATGGACTGCATGCTAGATCTTATAGATCTACTTGGAGGTCATCATTAACTTGCCTTCTGGTATCGGCTCTATCACACATAATTCTCTGTGATGGACTAATATTATTCCACCATGGATTCTTGTTGGTCTGCTTCCCGATCACTGCATCATCTTTTGGCATATCCACTTGTTTTGTTGGCTCTATTGACTCATCCCGATATAAGGATGATTATTGTACTTAGAGGGATACTCATCCTTCAGAATATTTTGCTTCTTGTTGTCAAACTCCATATGAAACCTTCTAGATCTCTTGAAGGTTACCATATGCATCCTCTCTTATTTTGGCACATGGGTGCATGTTGAACAACCAAGGATCCATTCTTGTGAATGTTATCTCAAAAGTCTTATCCCCACTATTTGGTGAGGACACTTGATCTAAGTATAATTGTCATATTGTTCGCATCACGGATCTTCATCTCCACAATATTTATAATGGACCTATCCATGACATAAATTATCCACAAGGGTTAACTAGTACTAATTTAAACAATCATGCTATTCATTAATAAAGATAGCAATTTAATTTGAGAAAATAAAGCTTATCATATAAAGTATACAATACTTATCTTTGTTTGTTTTATTGGATCCCTCTTGATCTCTACCTTCTTACAGAAATCACTGGAATTTCTAGGAGGGAGCTCTTCTTCATCATATAATTTGATAGCCTTTATATTATTCTGACCTTCTAAAACTTGTTGATGTCTTCACCATGGGTCTTCATGGAGTAGATCACCAATGAAAGTCACATAGTATAAGGCATCATCCAAGGAGGATAATGTCACTGGTGCACATGTATCTAGAATGTATCAGAATAAATACTCCTTTCGGAGATCATCTGCAATTTCCTCAAGTTTATCTTCTTTTGTCTTCTTTGATGGAGGTTCATCAACATTGGTTTTTTATGCATGTTGAATTTCCTTCCTTTTCCCTTGAGTACACTTGTTAGCATAGCAACTGGATTTCTAACAAGTTTAACATTTTATCTTTGAAAGGTCCTTCTTCCTTTGAGTTGGGGTTGATCCTTCACTTGAATTTTCCTTCTTTTCAAACTTTCTTTTTCTTCCTCTTCCTTTTCTTACATGAGCTACAAGAGCTTGATTTTCTACTTCTTGAGGTTCCTGTGAGCTATTCTCTAATAATAATCTATCCTCTTCTTGAACACAATCATTCTACAGTCGATCAAACTTGGGCAACTCTTCTCTTCCACAAACACTCTGAATAAATGATTCCCATGAGGAACGAAATCCATTAAGGGTCATCATGACAAGTTCTACATCTTCAATAATGTCTCCAATGGCTTTAAGTTGATCTTTCAATTGTGAGACCTTCATGAAGTAAGTAACAACAGAATCTGAGTTGGTCAACTTCATGCAACGGAGTTGATTTCTCAAGGATAGTCTTATGCTGGTGGTTTTGCTTTTGAACAATCCTACTAAGGCATCATACATTGCTTTAGAATTCTTCAATTTAGAAATATGAGGACTCAATCGGCCTTTTACAGAATCTACCGTAAGATCCTCTTTTCCCTCACTTCATTCTTCTTGTATTTGGATTTCTCTCCATCATCTTATGGTTCTGAGATATCCTTATTTAACTAATAATGTATTTCATTTTCTTACAAGACAAAGAGTATCCTTGTCTTCCAAGATCTAAAATTTGAAGCGCCATCCAATATGTCTTCCACTTTAAGACTAGACACCATTTTGAAATTCTGATCTAGAAACCATAGTACAAGCTAGGTCAAAATTGAACTTTGTTAAAAGTGAAAATTGACTCCACAGGTAGGTGCGCCTTCATAGGGAAAATTCCAAAGCACTATTTTTTAGTATGATCTGTGGCTAGAAGAGCTCAAAACTAGAAACCCTAATTTCTTGTTTTCGGCAGGAATTAGGTCAAAATTGAATTTTCACAAAACTGAGATCTTCTTTTTCTGACCATATTTTCTAGAGCCTACTTTTTCAGACCCTAATTATTTGGGCCCTAATTTTCCTGAATTACTTTTTCAGATCTTCTTTTTCGAACCTGCTTTTTTCAGACTTGCTTTTTTGGCCCTGCTTTTTTTTCTACGACCCTAGTTATCAGATTAGGGAAGAAACAGTGTCTGGCAATGGGTTCTATTCAGAAATGCTCTGATACCATGTTGAATTTTTTAACTTAGCAGTAGAACTTTCATCTCTTGCAACTTTTAATTTCATAAATCATTTCATTCCACAATTATAGCATCATTCATTTGTAGCAAAAAATAAAAAAGAATCACTGAAAGATAACCATGCACAAGAGACACAAATATTTCTCCCTAGGAAACCTGAACTTGGGATAAAAACCACCAAACGTTTCTCAAAAGAAAAATCAATCCAATAAAAGTGTTCTCCTTCCACAAGAAACCCTAGAAATGGTAGATATCTTCCAAGAGAATAAGAGAATAAGAGAAAACCCAAAATTACTTCATGTGACTTTTGCTAGTCCTCTTTGAGAAGTGCACACCACTTGAGAGAAGAAGATGTGATGTGTTAATGTGTCAAATGAAGTGTGAGAACACTTCTATTTATATTATTCAATTGACTTGATTTTCACTCTTGAAGTTAGCTTGTACTTTTATTTTATTGTTTATTTATCTTTTATTTATATTTCAAGTCGACTTGTAACTTTGTCTTCTAGGGTCAATTTACCCCTTTTGTTGGGGAAGTTGTGCTCTTCCTTGCTTTCCACTTTCTCTGGTACTTTTTCAATGGATTGTCTTGACTCCTTGGTCATTTCTTCGTCATAGAAAATTTATCCTTGTTGATATCTCCTCACATGCAGTCACATTCTTTTCAGCAGAGATCTAATGTTGATTTGACCATACTCTAAGAAGTCATTGACATTTCTTAGAGCCAATTATCAAATTCAACATTAGATTAGGCTTTGTCTAATATACAAGGAGATAAGATCTCCTTGTAACATGGAAAATTCATCTCACTCTATGAGAATGGATCACTCCCGCTACGGGGCACTCCCACATGGAGTATGCAATGTGACCTCTAGCCTACTACAGTCCAATCAACATGATTGAACAAGGCTAAGCATCCAAGCCACAAACAAGGGCTACGACGGGGCCATTCTCTCTGGGTTGCGAACCCATCCAAGAGAATGACCTGCAAAATGTTTGCCCGATGTTGGAACCATGGAGAACATCAACATGGTTATTATAGAAAATTCAATAAGAGGATTTTCAATATTCCATACCAAGTCACCGCAAGGAAAAAGAAGGGGGTTAGGTTTGAACGAAAAAAAATATGTGAGGAGAGTTTTCAACTATTGAAGAAACTTCTCCAATTCTGAAAAATTGTATATCTTAGTACGGATTTTTTTTTGTGCACAAATGCTTGTAAAAAAAGACTCGATGGAGTTTTTATGCAAGAAAATCGTATGGTATGTCATGAGTCATGAAAATTGAAATAACATGATAAAAATTATGTTACCCATGATTCAAAACTTGTTGTAGTAGTGCATGCTCTAAAAATTTAGAGGGACTATTTAATGGGCAAGAAATTTGACGTTAGAACTAACCATAATGGCTTTAATTGTTTATTTGAGAACCCACATTAAATTCCAAGCAAGTTAAATAGTTGGAATTTCCGTGTGAATTGATTTTGAATCAAAGGCATAAAATCAAAAGACAAAACAGTTGTTTATGCACTCAATGGAAAGGTTCATGTGGCAATAGTAAGTATTTGTGAATCAGATTTAAATATGAGAGTCATTGACTCCTTTGTTGAAGGGAGTAGGAGAAATTAGAAGATAAATACCAAAGATATCATCTAAGTGATTATAGAATTATTATTTATAAAAGTAGAATGTATATTCCCAACTCTTCAAATTTGAAAAGAATTGTCATGGATAAAGTACACAAATGTCATATTCTAGTTATCCAAACTACCAAAAATCGATTACTATAGCAAGAAAGAAATACTTTTGGCATGGGATGAAAAAAATATGTTATTGAATACATTGTCATGTGTATGAAATGTCAACTAGTTAAGGTTGAATATTAACATCTAACTAGTTTATTGCAGTCTTTGTCAATTCCATAATGGAAATGGAAGTAGTAACTATGAATTTTATTATCAAGTAACTGACTCCATCAAAACAACATGATTCTATCATGGATACGATGGGAAAATTATTAAAAGTGACACATTTTATTCTTGTTAAGTCCACTCATAAGACTAATGATGTTTAAAAGATATCCATGAATGAAATATTCAGATTGCATGTATTATCTAAAGCAATTGTATCTGACAAGGATACCAAGTTTGCATTTGGAAGTATTTTTTAAGGCATGGGAACCTAGCTAAATTTTAGTAGTGATTATCACTCATAGACAAATAGATAGACTAAAAAAGTAAATCAAGTGATTGAAAACATGATTCGCATGTATGTAATGGCCAAGCCAAGCAAGTGAGAAGATTATTTTATACTTGGTATAGATTGCATATAACAATGAGAATCAAGCATCGTTGAATATGAGTCCATTTGAAACTTTATATAGTAGAAGATGTAGCACACTAATGAACTAGGATAATCCAATCAACAAAATTGTGGGGGGGTTGGGAATTCTTAATGAAATGGAATAGGAATTTGCTAAAATTAGGCAACTCAAGACAAACATAAAAGATATGCAAAAAACAAAAACAAAAATGTAGACCTTAGATAATTTTTTGTTGGGGATCATGTTTTCCTCTTAGTGTAACCAAAGAAGAATTTCTTGAAGCTTGGAAATTGTGCCAAGTTGGCACCAAGATATCGTGTACCATTCAAAATGCTTAATAGGATAAGGTCAATTGCATATAAATTTGCATTGCCTACTAACAGTGAATCAAAGGCATAAAATCAAAAGACAAAACAGTTGTTTATGCACTCAATGGAAAGGTTCATGTGGCAATAGTAAGTATTTGTGAATCAGATTTAAATATGAGAGTCATTGACTCCTTTGTTGAAGGGAGTAGGAGAAATTAGAAGATAAATACCAAAGATATCATCTAGGTGATTATAGAATTATTATTTATAAAAGTAGAATGTATATTCCCAACTCTTCAAATTTGAAAAGAATTGTCATGGATAAAGTACACAAATGTCATATTCTAGTTATCCAAACTACCAAAAATCGATTACTATAGCAAGAAAGCAATACTTTTGGCATGGGATGAAAAAAATATGTTATTGAATACATTGTCATGTGTATGAAATGTCAACTAGTTAAGGTTGAACATTAACATCTAACTAGTTTATTGCAATCTTTGTCAATTCCATAATGGAAATGGAAGTAGTAACTATGAATTTTATTATCAAGTAACTGACTCCATCAAAACAACATGATTCTATCATGGATACGATGGGAAAATTATTAAAAGTGACACATTTTATTCTTGTTAAGTCCACTCATAAGACTAATGATGTTTAAAAGATATCCATGAATGAAATATTCAGATTGCATGTATTATCTAAAGCAATTGTATCTGACAAGGATACCAAGTTTGCATTTGGAAGTATTTTTTAAGGCATGGGAACCTAGCTAAATTTTAGTAGTGATTATCACTCATAGACAAATAGATAGACTAAAAAATTAAATCAAGTGATTGAAAACATGATTCGCATGTATGTAATGGCCAAGCCAAGCAAGTGAGAAGATTATTTTATACTTGGTAGAGATTGCATATAACAATGAGAATCAAGCATCGTTGAATATGAGTCCATTTGAAACTTTATATAGTAGAAGATGTAGCACACTAATGAACTAGGATAATCCAATCAACAAAATTGTGGGGGGGTTGGGAATTCTTAATGAAATGGAATAGGAATTTGCTAAAATTAGGCAACTCAAGACAAACATAAAAGATATGCAAAAAACAAAAACAAAAATGTAGACCTTAGATAATTTTTTGTTGGGGATCATGTTTTCCTCTTAGTGTAACCAAAGAAGAATTTCTTGAAGCTTGGAAATTGTGCCAAGTTGGCACCAAGATATCGTGTACCATTCAAAATGCTTAATAGGATAAGGTCAATTGCATATAAATTTGCATTGCCTACTAACAGTAAATCTCTTAAAGATTTATATGTTTATTTCAATGAAAAATATATACTGTATCCTAACCATGTGATTAATTGGGATGTAATCCAAAGGGATCCAAAGGGAGAGTTCCAAACAAAGCCATTGCACGTCCTTGACAAGAAAGTAACATTGTTCTAGAACATACTAGCAAGATTCAAGTACGAATACATTTTGGTATAAAAAATATGTAACAAACAAATCCAATACAATTAAAATACGAAAATAGACATCTCATGGACACAAAAACATGCAATTTTCAAATTTTAAAAAAATAAATAAAAATATAGATAAATTGTTCAAAATTTTAAACTATCATTCATTTTCCATTGAAAAGAAATTTTATAATGCAATAAACTCGATTGAATATTTCAATGTATAATAGTTTGAAATATTATAAGCATGAATACAAGCATGAGTTGTTTGATAATGCAACGAACTCCATTTAAATTTTAATAGTGGAACGCGCTAAAATATCATAATCAAACTCTAAGCTTCCAGGAAAAGTTTGAGTGCTTTGTATTAGGAAGCACTTATTAGATTTTAATGAAGGGTATTGGACCACACCATAAGTATATAATGAGCACACTCGATAAAAATAAGATTACCCATATCTATATTAAATTGAATATCTATTACATTTCAAACTTCACTCAAATTCCCATACACGAATGGTCAATATGAACGAATTTTATTACTGTGCTCCGTAACCAAATCATCGAATAAGTAAAGATGAAATGGAAGCACTTTGATCCCAATGAGGCTACATAGGAGCTAGAGGATGCCTTGAAAGAGGCATGCCCATTTTTATTTTAAATTTTGAGCAATATCGATGACGATGTTATTCCAAGGGAGAGGGGAATGTAATATCTCAGTTTTGACCCTTACATGTATTAACTCAATTTATATAAATGTTGTAAATATGCTAGTATATATATCCCTAGTGTGGAACCCAAGTCCAAGGCCCAACTAGTGACTAGATAGGCTTGTATGATGTATATATATGTATTCGGACCATGTTGTAGGTTGTCATGATGAAATAAAGTTATGTAAATATGAAATAAATCATCTATGGAAAAATCATAAATCATAGTGCGGAATGGAGGCCTGGGGAAAAATAAATCATCTATTGTCAAGTGACAACCTTTGAAATCATTTATTTTATACCATTTGTCTTCTTCGAATTATCAACCAATCATTAAATGCATGTAAGAGGCTAGTGGAAAAAAAGTATTTTCACAAAACTATGGAAACTTGGGTTAAGTACAATCGTCTTGGGAAGTGTAAAAGGCCTACATTCCTTTAGTCATAAGGAATGGTGGCTATCATTTTTTTTCCAATCCTCTCATTCCATGAACTCTATCATTGTGGGAGAACTCAACATCCATGATCTATGTAGTTCATATTGGTTTTCCATTACCAACCCTTACTCATTTGGGGATGGAATATATTTGGTTGTAGGTGAGCATAAAGGCTAGGCAAGATGGAAATTTATTTCATCTTCCATTGTTCATGATATATTATTTGGATACTTGAGAGCCAAGTGTTGATTTGAAGGTAAGTCTCAAGAAACATATTGAAAATTGGGATCTTTTTGTTCACATTAAAGAGCACTAAAGGGAAGAATAAATTTGAGGGACTATTGAGCAGAGAAAGAGAAAATCTTCTTTGTGTGGAGTAGTGGAATAGAGTTTATTGGTTGTTTTGGGTTGAATGAAATGCCTATAATGCTATGTAGTGAGTAGATTGGTTGAGCATGGGAGTATATGGGTTGGGATTTTAGAGATAGAAGCATGTAGTTTGATTCCTTTGCTTGATGGCCTCATAGCCCAACGTTGGGGTAGTATCTAGATTGGATGCCTACGATTGGGTGGAATATTTCTCTCATACGGCCATTTTCTTGGACAAATCAGTATTTAAAGATAAGTTCCCTTTCATTGTTTTTTATGAATATACAAAATTATCGTTATTCTATGTTATAGAAAATTAAGTATTATGCATGTTGTGTGTGATTATATATGATTTTGTTGTGGATTTTTAACTGTCATGAAATTTAGATGATCCATACTAGTTTAATTCCATTACATTCATTTGTTTGCACCATGCATGCATTTATTTTCAATTTGTCCTTCGGGGGAGGTTCTCTTTGCTAATATTTTGTGGGGAATCGCCTCTAAGGGATGAAATTTGAAATCCATAGTCATGGATACTTTCCCAGAGGTTGGGCGTGATGGGTGGGGACACCACAATATTTGGTAAGTGCAATATATTTATGAGCCAAAGTCGATCAACTTTGATAATTTATTTTGCCTCTTTTTGCTACTTTGTTTACTGCAAAGCAATGATTTTTTGCCACATATGTCACTAGCATTAACACTGACAACCCATTTTCCTATGGTTTAGGACTTGATTTTGGTTTAACAAGTGCAATTAGCTTCATTTTCCTGTGGTTACAAAACCATCACTTATAGTTTAATCATTCCAACATTTCCATATGGATCATGTTGGAACGCAAGCTAATGGATAAATGTGTGTATAAGTTGCTCGCTCTTAAAATAACTCTCTTTGGATTATATCTCTTAAGATCTCTTCAATTTACTTTATGTTCTCATAAATTATTATAGTACAACTATCAAGTGCTCTTGGATCTATATAAATTGTCTCTATCATCTACCTTACTAAAATGGGTGGTGTAGTTGTTGTCCATTACCTTCACTCACTTGCTTGGCACATTCCTTCTGCTTTTGGGTTTTGAGAGTATGTCTTATGATGGATTTAACAATCCCTTTTCCCACACTTTTCTTATTGTCTTCCCTTTACCTCAAAAGTACACTTTTCAAGTACAAGGCTTGCTTCTACTAAAGCAACATAGAAATCCTTTATCGTCTCACCTTGTTCATAGTATAGTTCTTGTTTTTGCATTATTTTTTTGTTTCATTTTTTCTTGGTATACTTGTGGAGATTAAGGAACTTGTTGGCCTTTTTAGGAGAAATTTTGTAAACTTGATGTAAAATCTCTATCACAGTAGGATCTAGATACTATAGATAGATCACAATTGAAATATTTAACTTATTATGCAAGAAACAAGTGCATATACATTTCTGGAAAAAAAATGATCAAAAACCAGGCATAAATGATCAAATATCAGCACAAATGATCAAAAACCAGGAAACACAAATGATCAAATATCATAGTTTATTAACTGTCCAGTGTTAATGAGTTTGGATCATCCTTATATAGAAATACGAATAAATAGGATGCACTTGGAGTGTCCACACTTAGCTAGCTTAGATTTAGCCCCAAACCCCCCTAGGTTGACCAAATGGTTCCAAAATATCCCAAATATGTCCAAATTGTGCAGGTGAACGTTGGGTGAGCATGGGAGACCAAAATATTGTTCACACATGTGGAGGAGGTGGTTGGTTGGAAGTTAGGTAGGCTTGGGTAGGCCAAAATAGCCAAAAGAGGGGCAAATGACTAGGTTCAATGCATGTGCACCTATGGTCAAACCCAGATCCATAAAACAGGGAAGGAAGGCACCTTGGGCATGATGGTGGTAATAAATGCATGTGGGAGAGTGCCCAACAGCTAGTTTGACCACTCTTGGCCCATACATTGTTATCTAGTTCACACTTGCCCAAATAAGTTCTAACCAACTTATAACAACTTCCTAACAACCTAGGGATGTAATTATTAACTAGTTTACCACCTAATAATCATTAATTAATTAATGATTAAGGTACTAAGGTATAATATTGTTCTAACACCCCCCCATAAGCTAGACTTAGTGGAATACCAAAAATAAGGCCTTGCAACTAAGGCTCAAGTCACCTTTTACAACAGAAATTTTATTTGTCCATGTAAAACGAGGAAAGAGGCAAAACCACATGGGGAAAACCCTCCCTCAAGAATGGAAATGACACAGAGATTAACAAAATGTCTTAAACAGGTCTTGTTCTTCACTTGAATGAGTTGAATGAACAACTTCTTGGTGAAAAACTTGGTGAAGATGTTGTGGATGCGATGATCATGCACCAATGCATCAATGCGGTGTAGACAAAAAACATGTTGGGAGGCTCCTTGAAACTCATCATTTGATGATGGAGGAGCATCATAAGAATTTTTCTTTCTACATACATACTCTGATCTGAATACATAATCAATAATGTAAAATATATCTCTAGAAAATCCTTCCCAAAGAACATCAAAAGACTCAACAAAATCAGCTTCTTGAGCAACTGCCATATGGCAAATCAAACCATGTATCTTTCTTCCAAACTGGTGTAGCACCTTCCCAAGTCTTCAATAGAGCTCATGAGGCTCTGAAATATCATAATAGGATTCATATAGCAGCAAACAACGTAGGTATAGTGTATCCATGAGTGAATGGCTTTACAGTAAGAAGGGAGTGTGCAACTAGATCACACTGACAGTTGAGCAAACTTGAAGGGTCTGGAGACTTGAGTTTTGAACCATAGGTGGTGAGATCAGGTCCATACATGTGGAACAGAAGTCCCATGATATCCAATGACATTTATTTCCAACCAAGGAATGATGTGCAAGACATAAAGACAACATAGATAAGTGACACAATATTGGAAACAATGAAATTGTGAGATTTTCCAATTGGAGAACTTGGGGGTTGTATGGTCTTTTGGGCATCCAATGGTTGGAAAAATGGTTTGATGGATGTCATAACCTGTATATCAGCCTACATATCACCTTCCATATCAGAATGGGAAGGATCTAAATGGATTTGGAAAGAGATTTAAGAAGGCATGTCAAAAACTAGTGAAAGCTGACTAGTATTGGGAGGAAACTTTGGTGAAAACTGGTTGGAGATTCTTTCAAGGAAGGGATGGATATTTCTGAATCTGATATATCAGAATGTGAATCAGAAATAGAGACATCATAAATATATTTAACTCTAGCACCCAAAGCATACAACTTATTACTTTTGCAGGTAGCATGGAGACAATGTTCTTGTTCCAAAGAGAGCTTAGCTTCTTCTTTTCTTGCAAAATCTAGAACATCAATGTTATGCTCTTTAAGTAGCTTGGTTAGAATGTTTATCTTCTTTCTGAAACAAGATTTTTCATTGTGAGAACCTTTGAAATAACCACACTTGGGCTTCTCTTTCTTGCTCTTCATCTTCTTGACTTTTGAATCTTCATCACTTGAACTTGAGTTTTCTTCATCTGACTGCTTCTTCTCCTTCATCTTCTTCTGTTGTGGTTTCGACTTGGGATTTTGCTGGCCTCCAACTTGGTTCAAATATCTAGCTACAAGTACTTGATCCTTTTGCTTAATGGATCCCATCAAGACCAACTTGTCTTTCTCTTGAGTTAGCATCTCCATGAAATCAGCCACAGATGGCATCTTCCAATTTCTAACTGTGAGCTTTGTGGAGTGAAATTTAGAAACAAAAACTGAGTACTCGGGACCCAATTTCGAAAGAATGGACAAAACCAATTTTTATTCCTTCTTGTCAATGCCACACTATTTGATTTGCAAGACTAAGCTCTTGAACTTTGTGAAGAAATCCTAGATGGATTCGAAATTGCTTGGACTCAGTGAGATCAACTCATTCTCAAGTTGATGGCCCCTCATTTCAACAGTCTTTCCAAAAAAAGACTCAATCTTGAGCCACAC
This sequence comes from Larix kaempferi, assembly GCA_027924585.1. Taxonomy (NCBI): domain Eukaryota; kingdom Viridiplantae; phylum Streptophyta; class Pinopsida; order Pinales; family Pinaceae; genus Larix; species Larix kaempferi. Next base: position 1,749,617 of record BSBM01001027.1, on the reverse strand, counting down.
TTCATTTGGAGTAGATAGACTTTCAACATGAAACAGGAGGTCTCTCGAAATACTGAGACAAAGGAGGTCGAATGCCTCATCCATTCTATTGAATAATTTTGATTTCTCCACAACAGAGTTTGGCTCAACCTCTGTGCCCATAGTGATCCTGAAAAGACCCTTGGATCTCAACAAAATAACCATTTCCGCCTTCCAATCGAAATAGTTGAAAGGAGTGATCAAATTTGGATGAGTTTGCTCCATTCTCTTCTGTTGCTTGCGCATTGGGTGACAATGGTGCTCTTGAATACCTGCAATAAAACTCTCAACACTCAGGAGTGGATCTACACTAACATATTCGAACCATGTTTGA